>CM060981.1:70190151-71625151 GCA_030765065.1 Deroplatys truncata | reverse complement strand
ATCTATTACATTCTCAATTTGATTATTCTTAACCATGAATGTTACTCCACATGTGTCACAAAATTCGTCTTTCCATTTATAGCTAATATACTCTTTTTTACAATAGCTTTCCACTCTTATATTGTGTTTTACTTGTGCTGTGTGCATCATAAAATTCACAATCAGACTTACCATAAGCTATGCTAAATGCAAACATAAGAAAATGATTTAGATAGACTACCATTAAAACTAAATGGGCTGACAAGCTATAGTGCATACCAATTAAAACTTGTGTTGATAATTATGTTATACAAAAAGTGAAATGAATGGATATAAAGTTAAGAAGGAGTATTTTACTACATACCTGGTTGAAAGAGTTCAATAATATTATTATGTGTACTCTCAGCTACCCAGTTATTTATGTGTTGTGTAGCAGCATCAGCATTAGCAAAATCTACTAAGTCTACATCTGCCATAAAGTCATTGACCACTAATGATCTGAAAGGGGACTTCACATGGAAGTCAGTTCTTAGAAACATCTTGGAGGCAAATTCAATGTTGCTGAACATATCAGAACGCTGAAAAGTGAATTATAAAGGCATTAGTTCATTCACTTAAATCACTAAAACAGAGGAACTAAATAGAGTGAAGCACATTAGAATAAATTTACATTAAGTAATGTTAGATCTAAAAATAAGTGTGATGATGAGTCCAAAGTTGAAGGATTCAAGACCCATTTGGTGCAAAAATTCTGGATAGTTCTGTCACAGATGAACTACATTATACAAATACATAATGGGAACATATTAAAATATAGGTATAAAAAAACTTTCTCTAACCCATAGTAATTTAGTTTTATAACTTATCTAAAACTAGTCGTATAAAAGCTTATTTTTTCACTTACTTCCTTTTGCTTATGACAAATTCTTGCTAAAATTTGTTTTAAAATACATTTTTCTATTTATTTATTCATTTATTTCTTTATTTCTAAATTTATTTAAATTACAGAAAGCTGATGAGCCGGTGCTCATGATAGGGACAGTACATAAGTATACATAATTAAATAATGGCAGAAATATACTTAGAATATTGCCATACAAAACAGAACAGAAATAAAGAGGGAAAACAAACACCTACTTAGGGTTAATTATTTAATTTAACAACAGTGAATGCGTTGATTAAAAGCAATGTACAAAAATAGTAGGTATACTTTATGCACTCATTCAAAGATTTTTTAATTTAATTTTTAACGTGTTATGTGAATCTGCTTTTTAAACAGTTTACTTTTGTCTCAGTCTTCTAAGTGCTCTTGTCTTGGAATCAATGCTAGACTCTTATTTGAAATAGGATCTATATATTGAACATGATCAAAAAGAAATTATACCCATAGTAGGATTGTTATCTAGATTAAATTATTTAGGTCTAGAAATAAATTTATTAGGTACATGAAAATTTTATGGAACGGTATACTGAAATATTACTCCATCAACTTCAAGTACTTCACAACCATGTTCTAAAAGAATTATTTACTTTCTGTCATCTAACCCTTACCAAATATTTAAACCACAATTTAAAATTTGTGTCATTATCAGTTTCTTCTCAAATTACACCTGTTATTTTGTTACTTGAACTGCTTTAACAAAGGACACACTCCCAATTAATTCTTATAAAAATTAGTAATGTTCATAACCGTAGGACCAGAAGAGCAAATAAATTAATAACCAAACCTTCAATACATCCAAATAGATTAACTGGGTATTATGGAGTTAATTACTGCCTTATACAACAATTAACCTCCTGAAACGACATCTCTAAGTTCAGATAAAGTATTCAGAAAGAAAGTAAAGTGTTTAACACTTTTTTATAATTGATTTCTTCACATACTCTTTTCTATTCCTATGTAGTGTTCTTTGTACCTGATATGGTTATATATTAATACCTACTGTTTTAAATATGGCAGAGTTAAATGAATAATGTGTGGTATTTCAGAAATGGTAATATACAATCATTTTTATTTGACATAAAACGTACTCTCTGACAAGATATGCACTTACTCTTCATTGGGGTTTTATGTCTCTTATGGTCTACCAATTTTACAAAATTTTGTGGGAATGAATAGGAATTCACATGCTATTTACAGAAAACTCAAAGTACACATTTTGTGTGTTATGTCAAAATTCAAACATATGACATTTTAACCATATATCTAAGAGCTGGAGATTATGAATCCTATAATGGTTAGTATATCATAAAGTATTCAAGTGCTTAAAATCCATTAATCAAAAACAAATTTTGTGGCAATGAACCTATCAATGGTAAAAGATTGCCATTACTTCCCATCACACAAATATCACACCTGTATAAACAAGAATTCAAAGTGAAGGATAAAAATTCTGCTAGTTATTGATAAGCTTTCTAGTACAGGGATTTCAAACTTTGACACATGTCAAAGCCAGAAAGGATACTTGAACATTAGAAACGTGGCTAATCAAAATCATTGGAGTAATTTTTGAGATATGCCAATAAATTACATGTTTGGGGTGATAGAATTCCTAACATTCCTTGCTTTGCAATCTTAATCCTTTCGCTACTAACGTTGCATATAAACATCAGAATGTTGTCATCTTTTAAGGTCATTGTAGTCTTATTTGATTTTGTGGCATCTTTTTGATGTTCTGGGATGTAATGATCTATGTTTAGGACTTTGCCCTCTTTCTGGTACTGATATTACTTTGTATTTCATTATTTTTACAATGATATACCTGCATTTATATGGTTTTTATGTAGATATTAAAAATTTCCTTTATGTTTTCTGATAAGCCTGCCAGCTTTATGGACATGGTTCCTATTAGCTTTCTGTGAGACAAATACACATATACTACAAGCAGCATATCAGCAAATGTAAATAGCACACATAATATAAGTATGCTATCTCAATTAATGAGAATAGCCTCAGCATAAAGTGAACAAAGTCAGTGTGATGGAATGCAGCTAGTTGCTAGTTGTACCTAAATGATGGAGGGAAGCTATCATCCATCTTATATATAAAGGCAAGGGCAATGTTGATAAACATAATAACTACAGAGGTATTACATTATTATCGAATATTGGAAAACTTTTTGCGGGCATTTTGGCAGCGAGACTACAATTTTGGGTTGAAGAATATAATATCCTTTTGGAATTCCAGATGGGCTTTCGCAAGGGAAGGAGAACAATTGATAATTTATTTATTATAAAGACATTAGCAGACAAATATTTAAAAGAAAAAAGGGGTAAATTGTATATGGCTTTTGTAGACTTAGAGAAAGCTTATGATTGAATTGAGCTACAACTTCTGTGGCATAAATTAGTGTATAAGGGAGTAAGTCAGTAATTGGTGAATATTCTTAAAGCACTGTATTTTGAGAACACCTACTGTGTAAGGGTGGAGACAGGCTGTGTAACAAAAGAAATTCCACAAAAGAAAGGCCTTAGGCAAGGATGTAAGTTAAGCGCAGTTTTGGTATTTATTGATTTTTTTCTTATTTTTGAATGATGTAAACTCCCTTATACACATTTTATAAAAATGCTTTTATTTTTATTTCTTTGCAGGAGGGAGGATTTAAGAGATGCAAAACGAGGTGTTCTAGTGAAATCTCAGCATTAAATTTTTGACTGAATACAATACTTCCTTTCCGTTAAGTAAGCACTAGAAAAAGTAAAAAGTCATACCCCTAATAATGGAAATTGTAAATTCTTTAATAACTATAAGATTTCAAGTTAGAAGCTATGATGTAAACCAAATATTCACAGAAGGGAGTGCTGAAAGCTATCCAACCGCTAAAAGCATAAGTCAGAATAAAGTTGAGAGAGAGGTGTTTAATTTCTTATCTAGTATCTGTGTCATAAACAAAGTACAGGGTGTCTGAGCTAGTGGTATACAAAAACATATGTTTATATTTTAGTACCTATAAGCTTTATAATAAGTGATTTTTCAACATTGTACACGATAGCCTTAATACTTTTATACATATTGGTACAGTTCAATGTGGGCACCATTTGTAAATTGACAGATATCTAACCAGTACTCAAGCTCTTGCCACATGATGATAAATCTGTCAGATGTTATGGGCACAGCTGTTTCATATATCTGTCATCTCAAATGAGCTAGATCTCAAACTTTTGTCAAGTGCACAATGTCCTTGATGATCCAGTCATGCAAAGAGGTCCAGTAAAGTCTAATCTGGAGATGGAGGGGACTAGGTAGTGGGACCAGGAAAAGTCTCATTGAGAAATGTCGTGACATCTCTGTGGAAGAGGGCTGGGGCAACACCCTCCTGGAAAGTGGAGTTGGGGACCATGTGTGTGATGATGAAGTTCTCCAAAATGTTGAGATAATTGTGCCCTGTCACTATAGACTCCATAAAAAAAAAGAACTGATCACACCATGGTTATATAATCCCAGCACAAATTTACTTCTGTAATTTCACAACCATTTGTTGTGGATTCTCACTTCACCAAACTCAACAATCATATCAATTGACTGTTCAACAAACATGAAAGGTAGATTCATCAATGAACACGACCACGTTAAGTTGGTCATTGTTTTTGTCTACATGATTCAGCATTTCAAAAGCAAAATCAAACCATCTGTGATGAACCTCTGGCTTACTGACATCAAAAGTTGAAATTTGTAAGCAAGCAGCTGGAGATATTTGTGAAGAATGTCTTGAAGTGTCAAACAAAGGACTTCTAGTTCCTTACTAGCTAGAGAATGCCTAGAGAATGCTTCATATACACCATCCATGATCTCTTCATTTATATGATTTTTAGGATATTTTGCAGCTTGTGAGATCAAACTTCCCATTTCTCCTAGAGTTTTGTCCAACTATGAATGGACTTTTATGTGGGAGGGTCCAGTTCCATTCTCTTCTTCCATGTCGCAGAACACATGTTTCTGATTTGAACCTGCTAAACATATCACACATTGCACCTTTCATTGCAGCATCTACATTTTGACTGTCTGTAGTATACTGCTAAATTTTCTTAACATTGAACATTTGTTTGCATGCATGTGATAACCAGGAAATGGTGACGATCAAATCTTGGCAAAGTTTTTATTGATTGTGCATGTACCCAGCAACATAAAATGTATAGCTGTTTCTTTATAAGTGTATATTTTTGTATAACTCTAGCTTGGACACAAGAAACTCCTTTATAGGGAATGACGGATCAAATTCTGTAATGCTAAGTGTTATAGAAACCTGATAAATATTCTATCCTTGAGCAGACTAATATCCTATGTACTTCTGACTTTGTGGTACTGTGGCAAATACAAACATGAGGCTTTTATGCACTATGAAGGAGTGGAAGAAAAAACTGCTTTGATATGATACCTGCAAAATTAAATATTTAATTAAAAAGTGTGATGGCTTTACCACACCATAATGTTAGAAGAATTAAATTTGCCCTTCATTATACATAGTGTACAGAAGTCCCTCCCCTTAATATTTTAGTTTAAGTTTTTTGATTTTGCATCCTACAGTGCATGGAGCATATTTTAGTGTTTAAACAAATCTTGTCTTGCCATTCCTTGAACTTCAAAGCATTCTTATCAGCTATGATTTTTTATGTTCAAGACAACTAACACCTATTGTTAATGTATTTCAATACGGAAAAAATAGAAGCATAAGTTGGCATTACTGTTCTGAGTAAATTGCATGTGTACAATACCAGATTATTTGAAAAGCATGTGATGACGTTATATTCAGTATTTTGCTTGTTCTCTGTATTTAATTAATTAATTCTTAAAAGGAATTAATGTCCCATTTTTACAGTAAATGTAACATTATATCAACAATATTATACTAAAAGTGTTAATATACCTGCATATTTTATATGCACAACAGATCACTGTCACTAGTCTAATTCCTTTACAACTTTCATAAAATAGCTTTATGTGATTATCTCAAAACATTGAAAAGTGGGCCTAGTTCACTTCAGTAATAATAATTATGTCTGAAATTATTGATTCAGTGTATGATAAAATACATTTATAGGCTACCAAGCAATGCAAATGATTGACTCAATACTACACATAATTAATCTACCTATTATCATCATCTTCATCATCACTGCCACCAAAATATCGATTCTTTTTAGCTTATTGTACATATTTGTACTGTAATTCTTGGATTTCTTACTTTATTGTATTACTGTAATTTAACTTTTGATGAACAGGTAAATTTGTAAACAAAACCTTACTGAAGATACATACCTAATATCAGCTCCAATATTCATGTGCAGTAAATAGTCTAGGAAAAATGTACTTTTGTACACTATTTGAAAATTTGAATAAATTAACCTGTCTTGCATAAAAATTATAACCATATTAGCAATATAACATAACTGAATGTAGAAGGTATATCCTCTTAAATAATTAATACTAACCTGATAATATCTAGTAAGATTATGGTATCCTTCCCTAGTTGCAATCTCATCCGCATTAATTACTTGGTCAAGTTGAATTTTAGTGTTGCCACCAGCTCCTTGTTGTAACATGGCCAACAATGCATGTACACTCACTGGTGATACAATAAAATTACCATTATTCTGCTCAAGTATTTTCTGTAAAAATAATATGTATGTTTTATTTACATTAAAAAATTCCTATTAAAGCAGGAGGTTTATACAAGAAGAGTTAAAAGCCCTACACTGCCTAAGTGCAGCATTAATATAAATGCTTATTCCACTTTCAAAGCACTGTACAGGGTGTATCTGTATTGGTGTCATATATTTGGGGGACATGTTCATGATATCAAAATATTAAAAAAAGTTCACATGAACATGGGTCTAAAAATCATTTATTTCAGAGTTACAACACAAAATCAAAAATTACAAAAATTGCTCTAAGTGACTTCCTCTTGCTTTGATGCATGCAGTAAGTCTGCATTCCATGCTCTGGTACACTCTGTTGAAAATTCCTGGTGTGTTTTGTATTTGGTCACATCCAGTTTGGATACATCCTCTCAAAATGTAAACATCAGGTACAGGAGTCACATAAACCATGGACTTCAAATGTCCCCAGATGAAGAAATCCATTGGATTCAGATCAGGGGATCGAGCAGGCCATGCAATGGATCCCCCTCAACCAATCCATCTTTGCAGAAATCGATCATTCAAAAACTTACGAACTATCATACTGAGATGAGCTGGAGCATTGTGTAAAAACCACATTCATTGGATGATGTCTAAAGGTAACTCATTTCTGAGAAACTGGAGATAGGTTAGTCCATTCAGATGTGGAGGAAAGAAGTAGGGACCAATAAGGTGATCATGAATGATTCCACTCCAAACATTGGGAGAGAACCTCTGTTGATGGTTGTCCTGTCATGCTTCATTAGGATTTTCAAATGCTCAGTTATGAGTGTTATGAAAATTGAAGATGCCATTGTGAGTAAAACCAGCCTCATCCGTGAATAAGATACAGGCTAGGAAATTAATGAACACAGCGCACTGCTGTAACATGTGTTGACATAAACGTCTTCTTGCTCAAAGTCCGCCTCATTTAATCCTTGCACATGTTGAAGGTGATAGGGGTACGGAAGATGGATTTGCATCCACAGCACGAAGAACTCATTCATCAAGCTCAATGCCTCGTACCGCTCTTGGTCTCCCAACATCCCTAGTACTCCTCCCAAATCGCCACTCTCTCTCAAGCATTGGTGAATTCGTGCGAATGTTGTTGCATATGGTAACTGCATGTCAGGATATCTTTCTGCATAAAGTTCACATGCTCGTGCTGCATTGTCATCTGTACGGCTATACGTGTAGTGCATATCCGTCTGTTCACTCATATAATACATCTTATTTGACCTACAACAATGAAACGGTTGATTTTCAGACCTATGTACATATGGACTTTTTTTACTTTCTCTACTACGTATAGTAAGTAGGGGAAGTATTGCATTCCACCCAAAAATTCGATACCGAGATTTCACCGGAAATACATGTTTTGAGACCTCCTGAATCCAAAAAAAGCATTTTTGGAAACATGTCCGTGTGTGTGTCTGTGTGTGTGTGTGTCTGTGTGTGTGTGTCTGTGAACAGCATAACTCAAAAACGAACAGTCGGATAAACACCAAACTTGGTATTTAGGTTCAGTATCTTCCAGAGATGCGACACGAAGGTTTTCAAGAAAATCCCCCCACCCCAGACTACCCTTTACATGGAACATTTTTCGAAAATTTTAATTTTCTCAAAAATGGCTCTAACGATTTTGATTAAAATGTCATATGTTTAAGATAATGTCATGAGAAATGAAATGTATATTTCGAATTTTCTGGGAATGTCTCCAAAAGTATTCTTCATTGTGAACGACTTTTGCATAACTAGTAAACCATAAGAGATAGACAAAATTTTACTACACAAAAAATGTAGATCTCGTTAAACTACACAACTTATGTCATATACATTTCTTTTGTTGAGTGAACCGTTTTCGAGATATTGCTTGTTGTTCCCTTAAATTTTCCAATACTTATACTTTTTCTCAAATTCGTTATTCATTTTTTTATGTCCTGGACTTGCAAAGAGAATGGAATGCGCCGCATAGCAACCAGCGTTAAAATATTTGACCATCGCTTAAAAGCTACCATATTCCCCTTGCATCTACAAGAAAATTAGCAATAAGATTGACATCTCGATATCTCGATTAACATAAAGCATATGGAGAATAGGCGTTTGTAAAAATAGATTGTACAAGAGTAGAGAAAGTCATGTGAGTGTAACACATCAGATTTTTTTCTGTTTTGATGTCAGGAACATGTCTCCGAAAATACAACCTGTATTTTTCAAATTATTATACATAAAATAATAGCTGAAAACCAAAAGGTATATGAAGCACTCCAATTTTTTATTACAATATTGCAAGAGTAACTAAAAATTGTAACCAAGCAGCACAAAAATTCTTGTAAGATTAAGGCAGTTGTATGTACACAATGTGGTCTGGCATAGGGAACATTCTCAAAAGAGATAGCAACCTGGAAAAGAGGAGATGCCAGTTGAACTTTGTTCCTTCCCCAGCAGAAGCTGGCAAAAATGCTAAGTAGTACAACAGAGGAGAGCTCACCACAAATCACCACAGCTAGCCTGGCTGGTAATTCGACATCACTGAAACCTTGCTGCTGCTCTACTCTGCTCAGTGTTATCCAAGAACTATGCATGATGGCTCTATCGAAAAGCTGGCCTATGCATCAAGTGTTTTCAGCTATGGGCCCTTGTCAATATTAGCCTAGGAAAATGGAGACATGTCAGTTGAAGTTTTATTTAGCTTGGGTAATATTCATGATGGTTATTTTCATTTCTAGTTTCACATAAAGCAACCAGTTAGTTTTGACATTAAAGGTGAAGGGCTGTGAATGTTGTAGAAAGCAAATTACTTAAAGTACCCAAGTCTTGCAGTTTTCATTTACATCATACTGAAGTGACTGTCAAGAAAGACTTAGTAGTGGTATGGGGCTAGCATGCCAAGAAAGTAATCACAACCATCTTAATATTGTAAAGATTAAATTAAGTTTATTACGTCCTTCAAAGAATTATAAAATGGTTAAAAATGCTGTTATAAACTAATTGCTTGGTAAATTTTCTTTTGAAATTGTCATCTTTTATAAATTATTTATACAACTGTTATACAACAAAAGTGTTAAAGGCAGAAAATGTTCCAAGTTAATCAAATTTGTCTTACATATACCAAGGTAGGATCCTTCTGTTCCTAGCACATAACAAACCTAGTTGCCTGTTTGTGTGTGGGGTATGAGTGAAGTTAATTAATTACAATATTGAAATATTGTATAGGTATGTGTTCATTAATATCACTTAGCTCACAAAAATGTATGGCTTTTGCACCGCTAAAATATATCAGTATGCTTACACATTCCACAATGGTATTTGGGCATCAGTGGCATATAGAGAATGTTACAATGCGTAAATTACTTTTCAGTTATAACAGCACAGTATGGCTTCTGAAAAAAATGCCAAGCAGAGCCACTACAGCACCACAGTATTATGCATTGGTGTTGACAGTTTTGGGATTCACTTTGTCTATGTAAGGCAAAAGCATTGGGTGACACACATTTGTTGAAGTGATGGTGCCAGAATCAGAAAGAACTCTGTTGGCATATCCACCAAGGTCTCCCACTTTACGGATGCAACTTCTTTCCTTCGTGGTTAAACACAATATTTATGTATCCCTACTGCCAGCTACATAATAGAACTTCAAGAGCATATCACCATTGTTATCATGGAGATGCTATAAAACATTCTGTCTGAACTAGACTGCTGTTTGAATATGTCTCATGTTACAAATGGAACACGCATTAAACATTTATAATCCGTGATTTGAAACTATCTTGGCAGCATAATGAACAGAACGTTTCTCTCCCTATCAGCTAGGTGATACCTGGAAAGGTATCAAGAGCTAATGTTGCTCTTATCCTTGATTCATTCTCTGAGCTGTCATCTTCATTTCCTGGAGATGAGGAGAATGTTAGCTCTTGTAAGCCTTTACAGATATTAACTGGTTGATAAATACAGGGTATATAATTTGTGATGTTATGAAAACATATCCATATGTTTTTTTTCTTACAAAATAGTATTTATGCCTGTTCTTATAGCATAGGCACTGCAGGCACTGGATATGATAAATCATGAAAGAAAATGAAATTGGGAAAGAAACTTGGGAAGGAAGCATTTCTGGCCTAAATGTAATATTTGTGATTTGTGAGGACTAAATCAGTCAGAGAAGACTATCCTGACAGGATTCATAACATGAGATCTCTCATTCATAAGGATGTGTCATGTCAATTTGTTTCTTTCTGTTTCACTATTTGTTTTAAACACTTTATAAAATACAGTGCTTTGAAGTTTGATTAATCATTTGTGTTAACCAGAGCAGTCTTAAATGAAATTATGATACAGAAGATGTCATATCTCAAAATTATAATGCTTACCACTTACTTCTTGTTTAACTCAAAATGATGCTAAATCTTCAGTTTTAAATGGAAGATGTAGCATGAATTAGGTGAAAATTTCAATATCATCATGATCATCATTCTTCAAGGATTAGACTATTATTAGTATGTTTCTGGTTCTATTTAAGTTAAATAACTGGCAAATCCCTCTCTTATTAGGTCAGCCATGAATTCTTTTACCTTTTGGTTTATATTATAAATATTCAGATGTATACATTCTTTTTCCATTCTTAATACATTTAATACCAATTTTTCAATATTCTTAGATCTTGTAAAACCTCACAGTTTTATCTACTTAACTCTGCATAAAAACCTCAACCGGGAGTATGGCCCATCTGAGATTCAAACCCGGATGTGCAGTGTAAACAGCAAAAATATTACCCATACATCATCTTGGTAGTGCATAATTATTTAATATTTTTAAATAATATATTGCAGCATAAAAATGGCAACAATGCCATCAGCACCTTCATCAAATGTCACATAAAGGATGGGATGCAGCACAGGATGACATCAAGAGGGTTACAGGTTGCAGTATCTGGCAGAGTGGTAAAAGAGTAATACTATCAGACATGTAATTTATGTTCCCAATCTTTCTAATATAAACTAAACTACATTTCAGAAGGAAATAATTAGATAGCTTATGGGTTTACCTGAGTGACGGAGGAACTCCACATATTTGTCATGCTTGAAGCCTACGTCGAGGTTGCAGATTAGCACAAAGTAAATTTTAAGGAGTTGACCAACACAGGGTCCTGCTAGGCACGTGATCAGTGAGATACTGCCATCAAAAAATCCTAAGTTTAAAAACCCGACAAAATACTGATTTGTGCCGAGCTAGTAGCTGATGTAAGTGTATGTCAGCGGAAATTATGTAACTCACCGCATGTCAGACATGAAATGATCTTTACCCTAAACTTGCACCACCAAACCTCTGCTTGCATCAACATCTGGGAAATGACTCGCAAGAAATCTAAAGCCAGTTTCCTAGATTTACTTAAACCAAGTTTGTACTGAGTATCTCAAACTTCATACATCATATTTATCACAATCTTTTAAAACAAGATTATAACTGTCACAATATGTCCAACTCCAAGAATAAATATCAAGATCTCTCAACTTTTAGGATCCTAGGTTAAGGCTTAATGACATCTACAAAGAAACAACCTGTGTACATTATTTTCTTACTAAGGCACTTAATTAAAAATTGCAATATACCTACATAAAGTTAAAGAAAAAGTGGTTGGTTTAACTCTTAGAGCATTAGTATTCAGATAAGGCTAAAATAAGAATAAAACCACTAATAACCTCAGAAAATAATCAACACTTATTGGATTTAAACATTCTTGATATATTTTATTGCCATATTCTATTAAAATTATGAATTTCAAATTTCCAAATATACATTGTCCTAAAACTATTTTAAAAAGCACCTATAATACTCATTTGAGCATCATTTCATGCATTTCATTCATTCATCTTCCAATATGATCCAACAGGTTAAAGAACACTAAACTTTAACTATATATATACGCTTCCATTCTAATTATTTGTTAGTTTTACCTATGCTGTCAAACCTAACTTACCTGCATTAGTTCCATTGAAAAGCTTAGTGTTGCATTATAGATGTCAGTGTTTGCTAGCTCATTTCCCCAACAAAATGTTGTTGAGAGAAGTACCACATACCACATTCTTCCTAAAACTATGAAAATTAAAACATTATTCTTGAAAAACACTGAACTGTAAATAAAATTATCAATAACTTGACATGTCTTGAAAGATGCAGACAATAAATCCACTAATTTAATGTGGTAAATTCATGATTTTATATAACTGAGAGGTGATTTAACTGGTAACAAAAATACTGTATTATTATTGTATTCCTTCATGTAGATCCACAGGATATCCCATGGTATCCCATAAACTTTGGTAAACACAACAATTAGCATATCTAAAAGAAGCTTTGCATTTATTTCATAGATTGGCCAAAGTCTATGATTTGAAGCAGTTCATAATAATGTTCCAGAAATTTATAGTAACACAAAGTTATGTATTTTAAAATGGAACACATATTTATTTCATAAATTTTTTGCCCTCTTCATGGTACTAAGTCTAAAGGTTGCAAGAGTAGATATATGGCTGGCTGTGAAAAGCATTGTTAACAAGAATTCACAACTGGCATCCTTCAACTGACTTACTGGTAGTAGGTCCCCCATGATTCTATCAGCTCTTAAGGTTATATGCAATAAGTGTTGGAGAAAGATGTCTTTATGACAGGCAAAATCCTTCATATTGCAACCATCTCCGACTTTGGGCTCGTGACATTGACCAGATACAAACCTCATACTTTCAATTACCAACATTTTTAGGTGGTTATAAAATCTATAGTTATAGGGTTCTTTCTTCAATCTCTTTGTCTACGACACTATTTCATTTTTATATATTTTGGCTATATATAATATGCCAAGTAGCTATCATTTATCCTTGAGAACAAATAGATTGTGCAGTGTTGAAAGACAACAATGTGGAATAAAGTAAATGTATTTTTTGTAATTTATTAGCACTGATGATGAATCAAGAACATATTGCAAGTAAGATGTAAAAGAAATATTTATACAAATACAAAAAAAAAATTATATGTGCGATGAAAATTGAAATCAGTAGCAATATCCCAGAAATAGTTTATGGCAAATAACATTTTATGTAAAATTGACAGTGTATTTAATGAGCTCTCTGTTTTTCCCCTAAAAAGGTTTCACTTAGCTCTACCAGTTTCTGAGTTATGCAAACTTGTTAGAAGTTCAATCAGAATGAAGAGTAATCACAGAGCATTCCAAATGTCCATTTTATTCCTCATACCAATATCTCAGACATAATCATGATATTTTGTATATAAAACCCATTAGAGTAATTTTTGAAAAAAAATAACAAAGAAGAAGATGAATTGCAAAAGTGTTTCTACGTAAAGAGTACTTTGACTGGAAGATTTTATGAAAATCTTTTTGTCACCTCCTAGTAAGATATTAGATTTAAATATCAAGTTTTATATTTATCAGTCTTTCTGTTTTTGAATTATGCTTCATGGACACACAGACAAGCAGCCAGACACAGATATACAAGAGACCCTTTTCAAAAGATACCTCTTTTTAATTTGCAAAGCCTCAAAGCAAGTGTTTCTGGTGAATCCTAATTTACAATTTTATAAATTACAATGCAGTAACTCCTCTATTTACCATAGCTAATCAGTAGAGAAAGAAAAATGGACCAAATTCATTATAAAGTTAAATTTTCCTAAATGGAGAGATATCACTATTAAACGTATGCTCTTCTGATAAACCGCCTGTATAATATAGCATTATCAATAAGAAGAGAAAATATCTGAAACTGTTGTTTACTATTCTGTCCACAGTTAACGATGTTATTAAAGAACCCTTAAAAACTAATACCTTTTAAAATGATATGATCCACATCATATGTGATGAATAAAACTTTGAGAACAAAAATGGACTAAAATTCCTTACTTATTTCCATATTGCTGGTTCACTTAACTTTAAATGGACTGTATAGAAGTTAGCAACTATCTACTCTGTAAGATGCAAATTCAAGGATGTCTTTCTGTATATCTGTTTTAAAAGCATCTGCCCAATGCTGTGAAGGATATGTATTGTTGCGGTTGCACCATGTAAGGTACAAACTTTCCGGTGGCCTTCACCCCACATTTAAGAACCAACTGTTTATTTTAATGTTTATTTCAATATTATTTCTGTTTGCCTCGGCTTCATCAGTAGTATTTTTTAGAACATGTATCTCTTAACAGGGCTGGTACAGCTAAACAATAAGGCTTATATAAAATTATAATTGTATTTTACTTTTTTATTAATCCTTCACACGATTAAATAACACTTCACTGATATATCCTACTATAGAGCTGTGAGACTATTGTTAATTACACTTTTAACAGTTAAACTTTATATAATATCCTCACCGCAATGAATTTTCATGTCTTACATACAATCACTGACCCATACCGAACCGAACTGCTTGGGTACGCTATCTTGTAGCATCCACAGTTTGGATTTGTACATTTAGTTCTAGTTTCTGATTGGCTAATCCTACTCCAATAGAATACCTTTATTTAACTTTTAGCTTTTCTAGTTTTTGATTGGCTATTTATAAACTGTTTTAAATATTACATTATTATTGTTCCAAAAACTATTATTAGCCTATTTTAACCATCTAATTTATTGTTGTATTAAGGTTACCTTATTGTTAGCAACTTTCGGCTTCTACTTTGTAATTCTGTTTGCTAAAGAAAGCAGCTTGCTTCTATTCTCATAGCTCCTACATTGTTAAGCTACATAATACATTCACATAACATTATTATACATGTACCTAATAACATAAACATAATACAATGACTGTAATATACACTTTATATATTATATTATACACAGAGTAATTTTATTTAGTTTCATTTCTGCTTATGGCCTATAGTGCTGCAAACACTATGCTGTATAATTATTATTCATTAATATAGATTAACTTAATGAGCCCTTATATGTGGTAAATTCTGTGCACTGTGAATGTATTTAATTTACATTATTTTCAAAACATTTTATTTTTATTGGATTCTACATTACTTAAACTATAATGCTACTTCCTCACATAATTCCTATCATCATTGATGTATGTACATGTCAGCACAATACTAAGGATGCTCAATGAAGTGCTGCATTTTCATTTGATTGGAAAACAATTTGAATATTAGCATAGTTTTTATTTGGTTTTTCTAGTAAGACATTCCTTAGTGGTAAGTATTTTAATCAAAAGGTTCCCAAAGGAGAAGTACAAATAAACTTTTCATCACAAGCAGCATTGTTCTATGACAAGGGATACAAAAATTGATATTCTGTCATTACAAATGTGTCAAAAGTAGTGCAATCTGTGTGGAGAAATTCCTATTTTAAGGTATGTAGATTATAATGACAGTAGAATATTTTAAAATAAGGACTCTATTCTTAAAAATTGTGCCTTTCATTTGCTTCAGTCCAGCTAAACTATCCCAATATTATGAATAATAATGGCACAAGAGCAATCTCAGAAATAATTTTCATTGCTCTATCACTGCTATCTCCATGGAGCTGTGTAATACTGTACCACTGGTCCAGCCCAATTGTCTAATTTTGTTTTAAATACAATTATTTTGCAGTTATTATTGTTAATTATTATTATTATCATCATCATCATTATTATCAGTCCAAAAGTGCTGCTGCCTGCAATGCGAAGGGATTAGTGTTCGAATTCTGGTACTAACATGCGAATTTCTTCACTTGCTGGGGCCCCTGGTAAAGGATGCACTCAGCTTCTTGGGACCAATTGAGCAGCCACATTACAGAAATAGTGGCAGCTGAGGGACTAGAATCTACATGCAGTAAGCAACATGTTGACAGCATACTGCCTTATTGACCACATGTCTCCCCTATTACTGCACTCCTGGGGGTGGATGGACAGAGGTAGGCGAAGTTTACAGCTACAATGTTGTAACATTATTCACAATTGTCCAGCGAGAATTTATTTATTATGACTGGTATTACTACGCTATGGATGTGTGAATGTTGTGATAATTGTGCTATTCCAGGAACCCCAACATTACAGATTAAAAAAAAAAAAGAAGTGGTAAATACATCTTATCGTTTTTATTTTCCCATTACATGGAAGCGTTTTCTTTGTTTTCTTTCTCAAAAGCGAAAAAGTTTTTTTTTATTAAAATACATGTTTAAAGCTATTTACATGACAAAATGCATATGTTGAATGTAATAAACTAATTTTTACTTTCTCTACTATGCATATTAAGTAGGGAAAGTAGGTATTGCATTCACCCAAAGATTTGATACCGAGATTTCACCGGAAATACATGTTTTGAGGCGCCCTGAATCCAAATAAAGCATTTTTTGGAAACATGTCCGTGTGTATGTCTGTGCGTCTGTCTCATCCGAAAAGTTGGATAAATATCAAACTTGTTGTTTTGAGTTTAGTATCTTCCAAGGATACGACACGAAGATTTTCAAGAAAATCCCCCCATCCCAATTACCCTTTGCGTGGAATATTTTTCGAAAGTTTTTATTTTCTGAAAAATAGCTCTAACAATTTTGATTAAATTACCGTAAGTAAAAGATATTTACATGAAAAATAAAATGTATATCTTGAATGTTCTAGGAATTGCCTAGGAAGTCCTCTCCATTCGGAAAGAATTTTGTAATATCATGTATGACTTGTAAACGTTAAGCCATAGACACAAGCGTACCACCCAAAAACTGTAGATGCCTTTAAAAAAACAATTTACTTAAAATAAGTTTTTTGTGGCATATGCCGTTTCTGAGATATCCGTTTTAAAGGTCCGAATTATTTAATACTGAAGTATTTTAAAGTTCCATCGATTTTCAATTGTTTCTCGCGATTGCATGGAAACAATATGGAATTTTAAGGCCAGCACAGAGCCTCCAGTTTTAAACATTTGATTTTAAACATTTGACTATCGCTGTTCTCTTTGTATTTATAACGAAATGGGAATGTAGCTTTTTTTTTGGCAAAGGTTTATTTGGATTAAATGTAGTAGATAGAAAAATAAGTCTTACCTAGTAAGAACTGTCAGTATACCCACTAATAAAGATAGATAGTAGAGAAAGTAATGCGAATGTATCACATCAGATTTTTTTCGTCTTTATTTTCAAGCCCGAGACCGGCAAACATTTTTCAAATTAAGCCCCAATCTAGGCCCCAGCCCGTGCAGACCTCTAATGTGTAGTTGTCTGTTGCGATATTAGCATGAGTATATCTGAACGACTCTGTACAGGATTACCTTGATTATTTAAAAGCGTCGTCTACATGCTATTAATCAGTTAGGTCATGTTAGCATATTGCGTCCAAGATCTTTCATTAAAATTGACATTTTACCTATGCGAACGTACACTGACAGAAATTTAGGAATTGCTTTCAGAAGTGTGTGGTAGCTTAAAAATAAATAGTAGTATCATTTGCCAGTGGTCTGAACATATTCTGAATGTCATGTTTTTATAGAAGACAATGTCCGAGAAAACTGAAATCATCTAATAATTTAAATGCAGGAATTTTTACTGTCGGTGTTTTGAAAGAAATAGACGGATGACTTTGTAAAGACATAACCCGTGGAAATACCTAAATCATTAATACATCGTATTTTAAGAAATGGTCTTGAAAATAAAGGTCACTGCTCCACCACGATAATGCAAGATCGCATTTTGGCGGCCCGGAGGGGAATGTATTGACTGGTTATAATTGGCACATTCGCCCAATCTGTAATTCGTACGAGGGCTGATCAACAAAGACTGAGACTGATTTTTTTCACAGATGTTTATTACTCCAATTCAATGTTTACATGATCTTTTTCGAAGTAGTCTCCTCCTACTTCAATGCACTTTTTATAACGTCTCTGCCAGTCCTTGAACACGTGCTGCAGACCATTCTTTGTCAGGTCCTTGAGAATCGCCTCACTTTTCTTGAGCACTGCTTCAGAGTTCTCAAATCAAATACCCCTAAGCTTTGCCTTTAGTGATGGGAATAAAAAAAGTCACAGGGGCTATAAGGTGGATGTGGTACACAGGTAATGTTGAATCGAGCCAGAAACTGCATGACTTGATTTGCGACGTGAGGCCGTGCATTGTCATGATGAAGTCGCCACCCAGTCCGAGAAAGCTCTGGTCGTTTCTTTGCAATGTGCTTCCAGTGTAGCCAATACTGACGTGTAGTATGCTGCTGTAACAGTAGTGTGAGGGGGAACTGCATGCTGGTAAATCATTCCATTACAGTCAAAAAATGTGATCACCATCACTATCCCTGCAGATGGAACAACTTTTGCCTTTTTTGGTGTTGGAGAACCTGGCGATTTCCACACTGTGCTGTCTTGTTTTCCTTCAGGACTCATCACCGGTGATAATCGATTTAAAAAATGCATCACCTCCATTGTCTGGTATGCGAAATGCACGTAGGGTCTACAAAATAGAGCATTACTACCAACCTACCAATACGAGAGTGCTGCCGCCTACCAACATTATACATTAAAACCCGCTCTTTTCAAATATTTGTGTTACAGATACGAAACTATCAAGGAAGCTACAGGAAAAAATCAGTCTCAGTCTTTGTTGATCAGCCCTCGTATATAAGTCCGCCTAATTATAAACTTTCCCCAGCTGAAGAATCCAGTTTGGGTCCGTGTTAAATAACCTCAATATGGATGTGATCCGATCCATTCTAGAGTGAAGCTTTAAAGGAAAATTAAACACCTTCCTAGAACTACTACAACCTACGAAAGCACTTACTAAGCTCAAAGAGAATTATGTTGATGTTACTGCATAGGGGGGGGGGAAACAACAAATTGGGCTTATTAAGTAGTTTTAAATATTTGATTTTCAAAAATGGTGTTGGTTGATAAATTCTGGGTGTATTTCTGAAGTGCACACAACACACACACACACATATATATATAATCTGATGTGATACATTCACTCGACTTTCTACGCTTATTAGTGGGTATACAAATTATTCTTTCCAATGTTTATTTTAATTTTATTCGAGATAAACCTTTCGGAAAACAGATGCATTACACATTGCGTTACATACAAAGAGAATAGGGACAGTCAAATGTTTAAGAACTGGACGCTATATATTGGCCTAAAAATTCTCTGGTCTGCATGCAATCGCGATAAACAACTCAATATCGAAAGGACTTGAAAAGAATAGCAAAGCATGGAAAAATTCGAACCATTAATAACGGATATCTCGGAAATGGTTAATGCCAAAAAAGAAGTTCTTTGAAATAAATTGTGTGTTTTGAAGAGATCTGTATTTTTTGTGTGGTGCATTTTCTTCTATCGCTTCTTTACCTGTTATACAAGATTATACAAAATTCATTCCGAATGAAGTGGACTTCACACGGTATTCCCAGAGAATTCAAGATGTATTTTATTTGTAATGTAAATATCTTTAGTGCCCGTATATGATATTTTAATCAAAATCGTTAGAGCCATTCTTGAGAAACTAAAACAGTTTTTCTTGAAAATCTTCGTGTCGCATCTTTGGAAGGTTCTGAACCTAAATACCTACCAAGTTTGTATTTATCCTACTTTTCGTTTTTGAGTTATGCTGTTGACAGACACAGACACACTGACAGACAGACACATATACGGACTTTTTTCTACAATCTTATTTTTTAGATTCAGGGCCCTCAAAACATGTATTTCCGGTGAAATCTCGGTATCGAATTTTTGGGTGGAATGCAATACCTTCTCTACCTACTGTATACGCGGCAGAGAAAGTAAAAACATCCAGAAATCTGATTGCTTTAAACAGTAAACCAAATAGAATTATGACATACCCTTCATTTTTGTTGGTGCGATCTGTTTGAAGTGATTAATACAATTGCACTGGACATCAAGTTCAGGGCGACTGTTGGTCCAGTAATGGGAACTGTTATCAATGATCTGTATATCAGGTCAATAGATTATTCATACATTTTTTTGCTCATCAGTGGGCTAACCTATGACCTTCAAATATCTATAACAACACGTAACAGTCTGATAATTAATCCATACCACTCTCTCTGGTAAACCACAAGGAGATCTCAAATCGTATTGAGATGACATACCCCAATGGCGACTTACTGAGCTGTAAGTACTTTAAGTCCCGGGCTTCATAGTTTCGACCACTATTAGGTCAATTAATGGAATTAATTGTTCTTCCACACAAACCGTGTTGGACAAAGTTGGAAAGCTAGAATCAGACTAATGAAAAATTCAATGCCATACCTCGAAATATGCGAATCAGTTGGGGAATTTAATGTCGTACCGACATGTTGCCGTGGTAGCTCGGTGGTTAGAGCAACCGGCGGAGAGCGGGAGATCCGTGGTTCAAACCCCGGCTATGGTGTTCTTCACCGCCACACAAGGTATTAGGCTGTTCACCGGTCCTGGATGTACTATGATCTAGAGTTTGCTGGCGCCTCGACAGACTGCTGACCCAAGGCATTGGCTTGTGATAAGTCCTTGGGTGTAAGTCCTACAAAGAGGAGGGTAATCAGTTAAAGAGGAAGAAGAAGACTATAGCTTCAGCCTCTTGCATCCCCTTGTACATACCTATAAGAAAGTATGCAATTAAATCTCTTCTACAAACGTTTATGTCGATTAACATGAAATAGAAAAAAATAAGTCATTGTAAGAATAAGTTTGATACCGTAATTGTTGACGGGAAGATATAAATAATTAAATAAAGAAATGATAGTAAGGTAGAGAAATAATTACAATAAATAATTTCCGTATAGTAAATCAATGTATGATGTAATAAGCTTGAGTTGAAAGATTTGTCCGGAAAGAAAAAGGTAATTAGAGAGTCATGTTAAGGAAAAAAAAACACTAGTAACAGCCGAGTATAGAACACATTGGCTTAAAGATTTTTGGAATGCAGTTAGATATGAGTTACGTTCAGGATGTTTGAAAAGTCACGTAGGCAGCAATTCCGTAAATTAGAAAAGTGAAAGATACTACATGGAAACAGTGTCATATACGCATACGTAGGGTTTTAAGATTGGTTCGCGTAAGAAGGAAAATCGGTAGGGGTAGGAATATGTGGGCACACTTACTCGTGTAATAAACCTGTGAATGTAAGTTCCATTTTCGTGCAAGGAATCTTTCCCAATAACTTTTCTGCAACTCACGGCAACTGTCGCTTCCCATTATTATTATTATTATTATTATTATTATTATTATTATTATTATTATTATTATTATTATTATTATCATCATCATCGTCATTATTACTATTATAAAGCAATTAATTCGTTAATTCATAATGGGCGACTCTCTTCAAACAGAACATTTTAGTCAACATAAGAATTTCTCAGCTAACTAAACTGGTGTTATCCTTTCAAAATACGCTCACGCATACCCAGAGATAAAGAACTCATAACTAACCACTGAAGCAACCGGCGGATCAAACAATGCAGAACGAACTATGAAGCCCATGACGAAACCATAAAATTTATCAAAGAGGAGGCAAAATTAAATATTAAACAAATTTGAAGCAGGGAACGGCATCAAAGTGTCGCAAGATTCGGTTTCAAAAATGGTGCACCATCGCGGGACTTCGAAATAGGCATCAACAGAAGCCGGAGGCCACACTGGAACACAAGCCCAGGAAACAACAGCTCGAGAAGGAAGGAATACGATTTACACGGCGGTAGCTCAGGCTACACAGATACGCGGAGAGCAGAAAGGAAAAAAATCTGTTGTGTTACACTCACGTGACTTTCTCTACACTTGTACAAACTATTTTTACTAACGCTTATTCACCATATGCTTCATGTTAATCGAGATATCGAGATGTTAATCTTATTGCTAATTTTCTTGTAGATGCAAGGGGAATTGCTAGGCTTTAAGCGATAGTCAAATATTTTAAGAGCTGGTTGCTATGTAGTTCTCTCTGCATTATCAGGACAAAAAAAAATTCTGATGTGTTACACTCACATGACTTTCTCTACTCTTGTACAAACTATTTTTACAAACGCTTATTCTCGATATGCTTCATGTTAATCGAGATGTTAATGTTATTGCTACTTTTCTTGTAGATGCAAGGGGAATATGGTAGGCTTTAAGCGATAGTCAAATCTTTTAAGAGCTGGTTGGTATGTGGCGCATTCCATTCTCTTTGCATGTCCAGGACATAAAAAAAATGAATAACGAATTCCCATTTGAGAAAAAGTATTGGAAAATTTAAGGGAATGACAAGCAATATCTCGAAAATGGTTCACTCAACAAAAAAATAATGTATATGACATTAATTGTGTATTTTAACGCGATCTACATTTTTTGTGTAGTAAAATTCTGTCTATCTCTTATGGTTTACCAGTTATGCAAAAGTCGTTCACAATGAAGAATACTTTTGGAGACATTCCCAGAAAATTCGAGATATACATTTCATTTCTCATGACATTATCTTAAACATATGATATTTTCATCAAAATCGTTAGAGCCATTTTTGAGAAAATTAAAATTTTCGAAAAATCTTCCATGTAAAGGGTAGTCTGGGGTGGGGGGATTTTCTTGAAAACCTTCGTGTCGCATCTCTGGAAGATACTGAACCTAAATACCAAGTTTGGTGCTTATCCGACTGTTCGTTTTTGAGTTATGCTGTTCACAGACACACACACAGACACACACACACACACAGACACACACACACACACAGACACACACACGGACATGTTTCCAAAAATGCTTTTTTTGGATTCAGGAGGTCTCAAAACATGTATTTCTGGTGAAATCTCGGTATCGAATTTTTGGGTGGAATGCAATACTTCCCCTACTTACTATACGTAGTAGAGAAAGTAAAAATCTGATGTGTTACACTCACATGACTTTCTCTACTCTTGTACAAAGTATTTTTACAAACGCTTATTCTCCATCTAGTTCATGTTAATCGAGATAAACATTTGCAGACTCTATCTTATTGCTAATTTTCTTGTAGATGTAGGGGAAAATATATTTACAAGGGCAATATAGAAAAACAGTAGCCTTTAAGCACATACATATCTCTTAATAGCTGGTTGCTAGGTGCAGCACCATTCCCTTTGCCACAGATTATAACTCTTTGCATATCCAAGACAAAAAAATCTGATGTGTTACACTCACATGACTTTCTCTACTCTTGTACAATCTATTTTTACAAACGCCTATTCTCCATATGCTTCATGTTAATCGAGATATCGAGATGTCAATCTTATTGGTAATTTTCTTGTAGATGCAAGGGGGATATGGTAGCTTTTAAGCGATAGTCAAATATTTTAACTCTGGTTGCTATGTGGCGCATTCCATTCTCTTTGCATGTCCAGGACCTAAAAAAATGAATAACGAATTTGAGAAAAAGTATATGTATTGGAAAATTTAAGGAAATAACAAGCAATATCTCGAAAACGGTTCAATCAACAAAAGAAATGTATATGACATAAGTTGTGTATTTTAACGCGATCTACATTTTTTGTGTAGTAAAATTTTGTCTATCTCTTATGGTTTACCACTTATGCAAAAGTCGTTCACAATGAAGAATACTTTTGGAGACATTCCCAGAAAATTCGAGATATACATTTCATTTCTCATGACATTATCTTAAACATATGATATTTTCATCAAAATCGTTAGAGCCATTTTTGAGAAAATTAAAATTTTTGAAAAATGTTCCATGTAAAGGGTAGTCTGGGGTGGGGGGATTTTCTTGAAAACCTTCGTGTCGCATCTCTGGAAGATACTGAACCTAAATACCAAGTTTGGTGTTTATCCGACTGTTCGTTTTTGAGTTATGCTGTTCACAGACACACACACACACACAGACACACAGACACACACACACACACACAGACACACACACACGGACATGTTTCCAAAAATGCTTTTTTTGGATTCAGGAGGTCTCAAAACATGTATTTCCGGTGAAATCTCGGTATCGAATTTTTGGGTGGAATGCAATACTTCCCCTACTTACTATACGTAGTAGAGAAAGTAAAAATGAATAACGAATTCCCATTTGAGAAAATAAGTATTGAAAAATTTAAGGGAATAACAAGCAATATCTCGAAAATGGTTCACTCAACAAAAAAAATTGTATATGACATAAATTGTGTATTGTAACGCGATCTACATTTTTTGTGTAGTAAAATTTTGTCTATCTCTTATGGTTTACCAGTTATGCAAAAGTCGTTCACAATAAAGAATACTTTTGGAGACATTCCCAGAAAATTCAAGATATACATTTTATTTGTCATAAAAATATCTTAAACATATGATATTTTAATCAAAATCGTTAGAGCCATTTTTGAGAAAATTAAAAAGTTTCGAAAAATCTTCCATGTAAAGGGTACTCTGGGGTGGGGGGATTTTCTTGAAAACCTTCGTGTCGCATCCTTGGAAGATACTGAACCCAAATACCAAGTTTGGTGTTTATCCGATTGTTCGTTTCTGAGTTATGCTGTTCACAGACACACACACAGACACACAGACACACAGACACACAGACAGACAGACAGACAGACACACACACGGACATGTTTCCAAAAATGCTTTTTTTGGATTCAGGGGGTCTCAAAACATATATTTCCGGTGAAATCTCGGTATCGAAATTTTGGGTGGAATACAATACTTCCCCTACTTACTATACGTAGTAGAGAAAGTAAAAATGAATAACGAATTCCCATTTGAGAAAATAAGTATTGAAAAATTAAAGGGAATAACAAGCAATATCTCGAAAATGGTTCACTCAACAAAAAAAATCTGATGTGTTACACTCACATGACTTTCTCTACTCTTGTACAAACTATTTTTACAAACGCTTATTCTCCATGTGCTTCATGTTAATGGAGATATCGAGATGTCAATCTTATTGATAATTTTCTTGTAGATGCAAGGGGAATATGGTAGGTTTTAAGCGATAGTCAAATATTTTAACGCTGGTTGCTATGTGGCGCATTCCATTCTCTTTGCATGTCCAGGACATAAAAAAAATGAATAACGAATTTGAGAAAAAGTATAAGTATTGGAAAATTTAAGGGAATAACAAGCAATATCTCGCAAACGGTTCACTCAACAAAAGAAATGTATATGACATAAATTGTGTATTTTGACGCGATCTACATTTTTCGTGTAGTAAAATTTTGTCTATCTCTTATGGTTTACCAGTTATGAAAAAGTCGTTCATAACGAAGAATACTTTTGGAGACATTCCCAGAAAATTCGAGATATACATTTTATTTGCCATGACAATATCTTAAACATATGATATTTTAATCAAAATCGTTAGAGCCATTTTTGAGAAAATTAAAATTTTCGAAAAATCTTCCATGTAAAGGGTAGTCTGGGGTGGGGGGATTTTCTTGAAAACCTTCGTGTCGCATCTCTGGAAGATACTGATCCTAAATACCAAGTTTGGTGCTTATCCGATTGTTCGTTTTTGAGTTATGCTGTTCACAGACACACACACAGACACACACACACACAGACACACAGACACACACACAGACACACACACGGACATGTTTCCAAAAATGCTTTTTTTGGATTCAGGAGGTCTCAAAACGTGTATTTCCGGTGAAATCTCGGTATCGAATTTTTGGGTGGAATGCAATACTTCCCCTACTTACTATACGTAGTAGAGAAAGTAAAAATGTATATGAGATAAATTGTGTATGTTAACGCGATCTACATTTTTTGTGTAGTAAAATTTTGTCTATCCCTTATGGTTGACCAGTTATGCAAAAGTCGTTCACAATAAAGAATACTTTTGGAGACATTCCCAGGAAATTCAAGATATACATTTTATTTGTCATAAAAATATCTTAAACATATGAAATTTTAATCAAAATCGTTAGAGCCATTTTTGAGAAAATTAAAATTTTCGAAAAATCTTTCATGTAAAGGGTAATCTGGTGTGGGAGGATTTTCTTGAAAACCTTCGTGTCGCATCCTTGGAAGATACTGAACCTAAATACCAAGTGTGGTGTTTATCCGACTGTTCATTTCTGAGTTATGCTGTTCACAGACTGACACACAGACACACACACGGACATGTTTCCAAAATGCTTTTTTGGATTCAGGGGGTCTCAAAACATGTATTTCTGTTGAGATCTCGGTATTGAATTTTTGGGTGGAATACAATACTTCCTCTACTTACTATACGTAGTAGAGAAAGTAAAAATGAATAACGATTTCCCATTTGAGAAAAAGTAAAGTATTGGAAAATATAAGGGAATAACAAGCAATATCTCGAAAATGGTTCATTCAACAACAAAATTTATATGACATAAATTGTGTATTTTAACGGGATCTACATTTTGTGTGCAGTAAAATTTTGTCTATCTCTAATGGTTTACCAGTTATGGAAAAGTCGTTCTCAATGAAGAATACTTTTGGAGACATTCCCAGAAAATTCAAGATATACATTTTATTTGTCATGAAATATGTTAAACATATAATATTTTAATCAAAATCGTTAGAGCCATTTTTGAGAAAATTAAAATTTTCGAAAAATGTTCCATGTAAAGGGTAATCTGGGTTGGGGGGATTTTCTTGAAAACCTTCGTGTCGCATCTCTGGAAGATACTGAACCTAAATACCAAGTTTGGTGTTTACTCGACTGTTCGTTTCTGAGTTATGCTGTTCACAGACAGACACACACACACACGGACATGTTTCCAAAAATGCTTTTTTTTATTCAGGGGGTCTCAAAACATATATTTCCGGTGAAATCTCGGTATCGAATTTTTGGGTGGAATACTTCCCCTAATTACTATACGTAGTAGAGAAAGTAAAAAGAAGACACCAGCATCAGTAGACAACAGCGACCAATCAGCTAATTAGACACTGAGTGTAAATTTATTTATTTCGAGGTTATTCATGTAGATGTGGTTTAGAAGTGGCAAAATGTTAGGTTAGAAATTCAGTAGAAACAATGGAAGTTCAGAAAGGAGGCAGTAATAGTATATGTATGTAGTGTACAGAATAGAGCAACGAAACGGGAGAAAATAGTCGAAATGGGCAGAATACCTTAGAAAGGGAAACAGGAAACTACAGGAGTCAGGTAGAAACAGCGAATAATTCAGGAACGAGAGGAAGTGATTTAGGGCGATGATGGATATGTTATTAAGTTTAGGAGAGAAGATAGAAAAGGGGCAACAGGAGCTATAAAAGGGCCAACATGAGCTAGGAAAGAAGTTAGAAATCCAACAGCAAGTATTAGAATTATTCAAGGAGGAAATTAAAGGGGAAATAAATAACTTTAAAAGTGAAGTCAAACAAAATAGAGAACAATTTAGGGAGAAATAGAAAATGTTAGGAAAGAAATTAGCTAAGAAAGTAGAAAATTGAGGGAGGAAGAAACAAAGGAATTAGAAACGGAAAGGGAAATGGCAAACAAAGAAATGCAACAGGTTAGGGAAGTAGCTGGAAAAGAATTAGAAGAAAGAAGTAGGCAAGAAAAAGCAGAAAGGGAAAGTAGAAAATGGGCTAGAAGTTTGGAAGAAATCACAGATAAGGTTATGGCTGTTGCAACAGAAGTAACAGAAATAAAGTGTGTATTAGAACATTCAATGTACCGAATTCAATTTGTAGTAATGTAAGTGAACCAACGGCACGAGACGAGGCAATACAAAATGTGTTAGCGGACATCTCGTTGTCAAATGTAGCTGCAAGCACTTCCAGTACTGAACCTAGATGAATTAATGTACAGAGAAATAGAGATCAAAACCATATCATGTATAGTCATTTTAAAAGAAATTGCGCCACCAACTTTTGAAAATAAGGACTCAAACGATCCAAAATCTTTCATTCGTGAATTGCAGGAATGTTTCACTGTAAAATGTACACCGGAGGAGTACAAAATGACCAAGTTAGGAAATATTTTAAGGGAAATGCAGCAACTTGGTGAGGTATAACTGTATAAAATGACATTGACTTCAGGACCTTTACAAACATGTTCATGAGTAGATATTGGGGAGCAAACAGGCTAGCAAGCATTCGATTAGAGTTTAGTAATGGAAAATATAACTAGAGAACTGAGTATTCGATGGTTGATTATTTTATGAAATTAACAAGAAAATCGAGAATGTTAGATCCGCCAATAAATTATAAAGACCTCATAAATATTGTCACGACACATTTTCCAGAAACCATTCAGCACTATCTAGTAATGGCAAAGCCAAGTAACGTGTCAGAAATGATTGATTTGTTAATAGCACTCGAGAGTAACAAACAAAAGTCCGAAGCAGAAAATAACAGAAATCAGCAAGAAATGCAGTGGAAAGTTCACATTTCTTCGAGCAGGGGGCACAGTTTCAGAGAAATGGAAATCAAAATGATGTTAGGAATAGATATAGAGGTCCAGTTCCTAGGTCAGGACAGCACAGTGGGAAAACAGAAACAGAAATAGTTTTGATAGAAATTTCGACAATAGAGGTAGACATGTTCAGGTTAATTATATGAATATGGGAAGATTTGGTAGATCTAGAGGAGGAAAGCAGCAGTTTAGAGGTTGACATAGCTCAGGTACTGAATATTGGGGACCGGAAAATAACTATGAAGTTTGACTTAGATCGCCTAGACAAGAGGAAAGAAATAGAAGTGGGAGAAATTCACCAATAGAAAATGATAGGGCAGAATCAGCTGAAATGCCAAGAATAATAGTGTGAAGTAGCCATAATCATATGAATTAAAATAGAAATGTAAATAATTTAGCAAGAACTGGGCAATTAGCACGATACAGGGAAACGCTGGTCCCAGTCATACGCGCCTTCGGTAAAGGCTGGAAATAAGAATCAAAATAACGATCTTGTTAAGTACACGGAAGTAAGGGTTTCCAGAGGGCAAACATTGATGATTAAGAAATATAGAGAAATTTCAAATAGGCATGAAGAAAGTAAAAAATTATTGGATCCGTCGAGGATAAAAATAGGAACCAATGGGAATGAATACAATGCAGTAATAGGTACTGGTGCAAGCAGTGCAGTCTGTTCACAATATTTTTTATGAGGAATTGGTAAAAAGTGGTATGAAAGTAATGCCATTGCCGGTAAGTGAAATATTTTGTTCATAGGCAGTTGGCTAGAGGAAAGAAAGAGTGAAATTTCAAGTGATGTGATGTATGGAATTGCTCTTGAAATTTTGTTTGAAGTAACATACAGTACTAGCCACGGACAAGCAAATACATTATTAATTAATGTAATTAGATATTTAATTCACAGCTTCTCAGCATCAACATATTAATAATTTCTTTCTTTAATATTTTGTTCTAATTTTCACGTGTTATGTATTTTTACTTTCTCTACTACGTATAGTAAGTAGGGGAAGTATTGCATTCCACCCAAAAATTCGATACCGAGATTTCACCGGAAATACATGTTTTGAGACCTCCTGAATCCAAAAAAAGCATTTTTGGAAACATGTCCGTGTGTGTGTCTGTCTGTGTGTCTGTGTGTCTGTCTGTCTGTGTGTCTGTGAACAGCATAACTCAAAAACGAACTGTCGGATAAGCACCAAACTTGGTATTTAGGTTCAGTATCTTCCAGAGATGCGACACGAAGGTTTTCAAGAAAATCCCCCCACTCCAGACTACCCTTTACATGGAAGATTTTTCGAAAATTTTAATTTTCTCAAAAATGGCTCTAACGATTTTGATGAAAATATCATATGTTTAAGATAATGTCATGAGAAATGAAGTGTATATCTCGAATTTTCTGGGAATGTCTCCAAACGTATTCTTCATTGTGAACGACTTTTGCATAACTGGTAAACCATAAGAGATAGACAAAATGTTATACACAAAAATGTAGATCGCGTTAAAATACACAACTTATGTCATATATATTTCTTTTGTTGAGTGAACCGTTTTCGAGATATTGCTTGTTATTTCCTTAAATTTTCCAATACTTATACTTTTTCTCAAATTCGTTATTCATTTTTTTTATGTCCTGGACATGCAAAGAGAATGGAATGCGCCACATAGCAACCAGCGTTAAAATATTTGACTATCGCTTAAAAGCTACCATATTTCCCTTGCATCTACAAGAAAATTACCAATAAGATTGACATCTCGATATCTCGATTAACATGAAGCATATGGAGAATAGGCGTTTGTAAAAATAGTGTGTACAAGAGTAGAGAAAGTCATGTGAGTGTAACACATCAGATTTTTTTTGTTAATATTGTAGTATAATAATTAAGAGGATGTTAAAACACATATGTTCATAATGTACACATGGTAGAGAACAAGTGTATAATGTCATGGCATATAAAATATAACATGAGGGAGAAAGGCCATTGTTAAATATATAACCAGTAATATATAATTACAAGAAATGCAGCAGTATCTACGTAAGCATGTAACGAACCTTGGATTCATAATTAAGACAATGGAAGCCTGTAAGCATATATAGATGTAATGTGTGTGAAATGTGTGTAATATTTATTGAGTGCCAAAATAATTACAATCATATTGGGAGTGACTGCTTCTGGCCCTGGTCATTTTATTGTTATCTCCCCTCCTTTGGTTATAATAATAATAATAATAATAATAATAATAATAATAATAATATTCATCTATTGAGTATGAAGTTATTACATATTAGATGTCTTCTCGGATTACTATTACATGTTAATACAATTAGTAATTCTAATATTTATTTGTATTTACATTATTTTCTTCTTTTAACCATTCATAACCATTTATTCCTATTCATTCCATACCATGAAATTTCTTTTATCCTAATTTCTATTTCTTTAGTTACATTGATTTTATACCCTTCCATATTTTACACACATTATTTTCTCTAATAATTTTAGTTACTTTCTGTGCTTGTCTCTTTCCCCTATTCTTACGTTAAAGTCCAAATTATTATAATTTCTATGTTCGTATATTTATCCTTTAACGTTTATATATCTTTCTCTAAAAAATGGTACAGTCGAAGATTGTGAAATTGTGCCGGTTTGGCCTTCACAATTCCAAAATCCCAATCTCCTTATTGGCCGCTATTGCGATCCCATTCTATTACGGAAAGGTGTAAACCTCTCTAAATATATGGATGTAACATAAAGTGCTATTGGATGTAATTTGACAGTAGCACCAATCAGGAACATACATGCCTATAATTCAAATACGTACGTTAAGAAGAACTTTTGGAAGGAACGCTATCAGAAGCTTGTCAGTGTTCGAGCAGGAATGTAGTGTAAAAACTAGTCTCTTTATAGACGCTAAAACTACGTATTTAAAGTCTACTAGTTATACATATTTTAACATAACAAAGGTGATAGTGAATTGTGAATATTTACATGTGGTTTATCCAAAATGCAAGTGAAATAGTTAACAGAATACGTTTGTGCAAAAATTTGAACCTTCTCCATACCCAACCTTGACAAGACACAAGTGCTCTCCGACACGAATACAGCAACCTGGCACAATTATAAAATAATGATTACAACATGCAAAACACACAAGAATACAGATATACGATCATCAGATTCCAGTCTACGAGAACGTCGAGATATGTCACGAGAGTACGGGCATCAAGACGACCTACAGGTACGTAATACAGCATTCATCATCACCAACGTAGTGGAGTCCAACCAGGGGGAACCGCTAAATGTTTCTTGTAGTGTCAAGATTAGTCACAGATGTTTTAATTGGATGTTATTATTTATATCTATGGGGTGCCATTATCAGCTTTGAAAATAGATTTGTGAAATTAGATACAGGGAAGGAATTCATTGAGGATTGCACCTCAGAACAAGTGACAAGGGATAGAAAGGAGGAAGAAACAAGAAGAGATGCTTTCTTTGCGGAATGTATTAAAATAGGAACTATGGAGCTAGAATTTGATTTTGAAAATAAGGGAGAACTCGAGTATGATGAAGAAATCAAAATAGTTGATAAGTGCATACGAGGAAATTCCAGAGAAAATCCCTGATTATCAGGAAACAAACAGGTACTATGGTACTGAAACCTAGAAGATTTATAAAATTTAAAGTAAAAGTAAATCAGCTAAATTATTTAGATGAAGAACAGAGGAAGGCGGCGCCGTGGCCGACTGGTTAGACCGCTCGCCTCTCACCGAGGTGGCCCGGGTTCAATCCCAGGGATCCGCATGTGGGATTTGTGGTGGATAAAGCGGCGTCTGGGCGGGTTTTCTCCGGGTTCTCCGGTTTCCCCCGCCATTCATTCCACCAACTGCTCCATCATCACCTTTCCTTTCATCCATTTCACCATCATTTGGTTTCACCTACTTCCTTCCTCCCATACCAGGCATCGGGCTGATCACCCATCCTGGATATTCTGTTTGATCCATGAGTGTCTGCTCCTCGACGGGCCTCTGACCCCAGGCACCCGCCTGTAAGTCCTGGAGGATGTAAGTCCTACATAAGAGGAGGTTAAACAGAGAAAGAAGAAGAAACACAGAGGTGAGAATTTTTAGAAGTTTGGTGAAAAATCCAGAAGTATTCTCAGAAAGGTCTGGGAAATGCATAAGTTACACACATTCTTTTGAAATGACACCTATTAAAACCATACACACATAAAGCATGAGCAATTCCTTTCGCTATTTGAGAAAAAGCAGACAATGCCACAGTTCATAGAAGTAAATGTTTTACTGACACCGTGAAAAATAATGGGATAAAACTTTATTATTGCTCATCCTATTTTCCGTTGGTAAACTGAAAGATACGGGTATCTATTTTTGTGTACTAATTCACAAGAATCATAAAGATTGGGTTAGATATTGTGCTCTAATAGAAAACATTGTAAATAATACTACAAATGTCACAACAGGATTTGAACGTATGAAACTTATGTTAGTAAGAAACCAGAGCAGATTTTGCAAAATTTGCAAAATGTACCCAAGAAAGCATATATAAATAAAATTCAGCTAAGTCAGGAAGACAGGGCTAGGATTGCTTTCGAAAGGACTAAGAAAGCGGCAAAAAAATAAAAGAAATAAAACATAAGTGGGAACCTGAAATAGTTCATTTAGCTTTACTAAAAGGTAACAAGTTATCAAGTACATTAAAAGGGAGAAATAGAAGAATGGAACTATTATACAAGGATCTTGCAGTAATTGTATCTAAATTTGGAAAACATATGTCTGAGTTAAACAATGCCAAAAATGGAAAATTAATGGGTCATTGGCATAAGCCACTCCTTCGTCCATACAAGATACAGTCAAACAGCTCTAGCTTTTGATAAATTAAAATTGTGGGTACAATTTTGTTTATAGATCATTATATATGTATGACGCGGAAGACACGGTTCTGAAAATTGTGATTAGAGATTAAGCACAAAACTGTAAAAAAAATTAATCATAAGCAGAATACAGTGAAAGTGGAGTGAAGTGAACATAACGTATATTAAAATCAGTGCTTCAAGAAAATACCAAAACAAAGACTCTTGAAATTTTATATAAATTCAAAAGAAGAGAAAATAAAAATGTAAAAATAGCATAGAAAAATTACCATAAGAAATACTGTATTTAACTTGTGAAGACGAGTTATCAGTTGTTCTTGAAATACTTATATATAACAATGAGTTGTAAAGAAGACGAAGAAGAAGTTTGTAAAAATATGGAGGAAAGTTGAAAAGATTGCGGATTTAAAGTTAAAATTTTATTCGGGCAGGCGTGTAATTCTTTTATTATTGAGAATAATAAACGAATATGACGTGGCACTTTGATACCGTAATTATTGACGGGAAGATATAAATAATTAAATAAAGAAATAATACTAAGATAAATAAATAATTGCAATAAATAATTTCCGTAAATTAAATCAATTAAATCAATGTATGATAAGCTTGAGTAGAAAGATTTGTCCGAAAAGAAAAAGGTAATTAGTGAGTCATGTTAAGGAAAAAATCTGATGCGTTACACTCACATGACTTTCTCTACTCTTGTACAAACTATTTTTACAAACGCTTATTCTCCATCTACTTTATGTTAATCGAGATAAACATTTGCAGACTCCATCTTATTGCTAATTTTCTTGTAGGTGTAAGGGGAATATATATTTACAAGGGCAATATAGAAATACAGTAGCCTTTAAGCACTTACATATCTCTTAATAGCTGGTTGCTAGGTGCAGCACCATTCCCTTTGCCACAGATTAATACTCTTTGCATATCCAAGACAAAAAAATGAATAACGAATTCCCATTTGAGAAAATAAGTATTGAAAAATTTAAGGGAATAACAAGCAACATCTCGAAAATGTTCACTCAACAAAAAAAATGTATATGACATAAATTGTGTATTTTAACGGGATCTACATTTTTTGTGTAGTAAAATTTTGTCTATCTCTTATGGTTTACCAGTTATGCAAACGTCGTTCACAATGAAGAATACTTTTGGAGACATTCCCAGAAAATTCAGGATATACATTTTATTTGTCGTGAAAATATCTTAAACTTATGGTATTTTAATCAAAATCGTTAGAGCCATTTTTGAGAAAATTAAACTTTTCGAAAAATCTTCCATGTAAAGGGTAATCTGGGGTAGGGGGATTTTCTTGAAAACCTTCGTGTCGCATCTCTGGAAGATACTGAACCTAAATACCAGGTTTGGTGTTTATCCAACTGTTCGTTTCTGAGTTATGCTGTTCACAGACAGACACACACACACACACACACACACACACACACACACACAGACAGACACACACACGGACATGTTTCCAAAAATACTTTTTTTGGATTCAGGGGGTCTCAAAACATGTATTTCCGGTGAAATCTCGGTATCGAATTTTTGGGTGGAATACAATACTTCCCCTACTTACTATACATAGTAGAGAAAGTAAAAACACTAGTAACAGCCGAGTATAGAATACGTTAGCTTAAAGATTCTTGGAATGCAGTTAGGTTTGAGGGAAGTTCAATACGTTTGAAAAGTCACATAGGCCGCAATTCTATAAATTAGAAAATGAAAGGTATCGCATGGCAACAGTGTCATATAGGCATACGTAGAGTTTTAAGATTGGTTCGCTTAAGAAGGAAAGCTGGTAGGGGTAGGATATGTGGGCGGAGCTTAATTTAAGAAAAGTTCGTGCATTCAAAATCAGAGTCACTTATTTACTTAATTCTGTGACTTACTCGTGTGATGACCCTTGTGAATGTGAGTTCCATTGTAGTTTAGTACCTAGTGTCGGGCTTGAGTGAGTAAGATTTAGAGGCTTTGTGCGAGGGATCTTTCCGAGTAACATTTCTGCGACTTACGGCAACTGACACTTCGTATTCTTCTTCTCCTTCTTCTTCTTCTTCTTCTTCTTCTTCTCCTTCTTCTTCTTCTTCTTCTTCTTCTTCTTATTATTATTATTATTATTCTAGAAACAATTTCATTCGTTAATTCAATAGTGGACGACTCTCTTCAAACAGAACATTCTAGTCAACATTGCAGTTTTTCAGCTAACTAAATTGGTGTTATCCTTTCAAAATACACTCTCGCACACCTGAGATAAAGAACTCATTGAAGCAGCTAGCAGACCAACCAATACAGAACGAGCTACAAAATAACATCATAAAACTCATTACTAGAGCAGGTAACATTAAAAGTTATAAAAATTTGAAGCAGGGAGCGGCATCAAAGTGTCGCAAGAAACGGCTTCAAGTTATAGAAGATACATAAAACTAAACGATACTGGATATCTTCTACAAGGAAGAGATTAATGATAAATGTTTTCAATAATGGTTTAGTTTCTAACTCGAATCAGTAAAGTTTAACCTTTTAGGACATTATGTTTGCGACTAAACGGGGCTTAAAAGTTAGAATAAGGGTAAAACTGGACACTTTTTCAGATAAAATAAAAGAGTAATCCAGACATCGAACTAAATCTTCATTTGAATGTTATGTTTATTTATTTTATACTAACGAACTTCTTTTATTTTACTGACTTGTGTAAGGTATACAGGTATTTGCGACTAGTTCCATTTAACACAGTAAGACGAAGCAAAGCAAAGGAACGCAAATTTGAGAGGCAGGAGTCTTTAATTGTTCAGGGCAGGTCCATATGCATTTTGTTATGTCACTAAGTTTATTCTTACTGGAATTTTTACGTTATGTTATTCTGATACAGCTCTCTTTCAAAGAATTATTGCAGCTGTAAGTCTGGTGAATCTGTTTACGTACGTATGTGAGCGATAACAAGCGTGTGTGCTTTTTAATGGGGACCTAAACCTTGAAATCTAGCATAGCGTTGTGATTACTATTGGACTGTAAGTGAATTTCACAACTGGTTAAATCGTTCTGTTTTAAAAATAGTCCTGTGAATGTAATATAATGATAAAGTAATGATATCATTATATAATAATAAAAGCTAAATAGTTTAAACGTTTTCGTGTAACATTCCGTTTGTGCATACCGTACGTTTTAGAGTGCGGATGGTTTACACTTTTTTAAAAATTCTGTAGAAAAAGCGATTGTTGCCTGACGTATCGATGCTTAATATCAGATTATTTGACGTGTGGTGGAAGTAAATTCTGTTAATGATAATTGGTCGCATTCGGATTCAAACCGCTCACTCGATTTCATCTTAGTATCAGTAAAGGTTGTGAATGGAATGCTTTTCTTACTCAGGTGCTTTATTAAACCAGGTTATCTAACAATAATGATGTAGGCTGTCCCCGTAGCTCAGTCGGTTGAGCAACTGTGCGAGGGGTCCCGGGTTCGATTCCCGGCTGGGGGGTGGGAATTTTTCTCTCGCCAAGATTAATCCCTATCCTTTCCAGAGTCTGGAAGTATGAATGAGAGAATGATTAAAAAAAACCAAAGGTGCTAGAAACCCAACAACAACAGTACACGAGTTAACATAATTGTCAATAGGCAAATAAGTTCCAAAGGAAAAGGCCGCCGATAAAACCAATGTAGTTAAAGGCGGGGTATACATAGAAGTTAAAAAAAATGTAAAATAATAATAATAATAATAATAATAATAATATTGCTTTGCTAATTTAAAAAATTTCTTACTCGATTCTGTAAAGCTGATTTTTTACATTTTATTTTAATACGTTACAGGACATCCGACCACATATTCAAGGTAACCTTCTGGAATCTAAAACTGGGTAGGATCTTTTATAAAGACATGTACATTGCATAGCAGTCTTCTAGGACAATCAACCAGATGAACTTTGCAGAAAGGTCTAAGCTTTCGAAAACTAACGTCGCTCTTATTTTACCATTCCCTGAAGATTCGAAAACTTGGACCTTTCTCTAAAGTTCATTTGGCCGATGGTCTTAGAAGACTTCTATTTATACCTATGCCAAGAAAGCTTTAAGTCATGTTGTACATCTATTTGTGTGTAAGCATTTGTGTACGTAAATATACGTACTTTCTGTTCTGAATGAGGCATTTGATTCTGTTTAGGCGAGGATGATCTCAGAAATAACGCACAGGGTTATTTGCCACGCGTTTTATTTTTGCAGTCTATCTACATCGTTCAATACCTAGTTTAAAGATACATGCTGGTAGCTGTTGGATGTATTTTAATAATTCTTTAAAGTTGAACTATAGGATACGTCGGGTCACAAATCATATAATGAATGCTGTAAACGTCTACCCCTAAGTGAATTTTTTAGTTTGGGGAACATGTCACAATAGACGGACTCCTGTAGACTAGATAAGGGTTTGTTTTCCATTTGTAATCTGTGAATATATGCCCCACTTCAATATATTTTGAAGACACTCCGTTAAAATGCGATGTACCAAGGTTTTGGATACACCATAATCTCTAGGCATCTCTTCACAAGTCATTGTCCGGTCTTCTTCTAGAACAATGACAATGTCCTCTACAAGAAAACCCTTAGATAATATTGGTAGCCTCCTATATAGTATTCACTAGGGCTCTAGGAAGATACTAACTACAAGGCTGCAACTAAAACTGAACAAATTAAAGTAATCACCGTATAAATTCTCGGGAACAACTCTTTAAGAAGAAGTGTTTGGATAACTGTTAGCCATTCAATCTAAATTAATAATTGAAATGAAATTGAATTTACCCGTTTCTTTTAGGGAAAACTTGAACACCACTCTCAGAACAAAGGCTGGAAGTAGCTTATAGAATACGTCATAATCATACGATGTTCTCTAACTACTGTTATTTATTTCCATTGTTTGACACTCTATGTTAATCATGATAATTATTATGAGAAATGGTTTCAGTACAATTGCTATAGGCATGCACACAGGAGCTTATATCAGACTGTGACGACTGTCTACGTTTTGTTTAAGAGTTTGCATTTTAAGTTTGCTTTGCAGCTGGGCACTCCTACTTTCAGACCCTTCTGTACGCACCTACCCAATTGTTGCACATACGGTACTAAAACTAAGAGTTTAAAGAAAATATATTAATGTATTTAAATGTTGGTCTAAATCTACGTAAAATAAGGGCATTTTCTGTGGAGAGTTTCCTTTAAAAATGGTAAGAACTTTCAACTACACAACTGGAATTTTACATACACGAATTTGACGAAAATTAATCGGTGCGTTTCAGATTTGGTTGAAATTGATACAATTTAAGAATAGGGTGTGTCTTATAATTTGGATTTTAGGTGAAAAGCTTCATAGACAAAGAACTTTTATATGTAGCTTAAAGAAAATTTGTGAACAAATTCATATTGGGATGAAATTGGTAAAAGTTATATAAAGAGCTTGCTGAGCTTGCTAAATTTTACAACCTATGTGTGTGTGTGTGTGTGTGTGTGTGTGTTGGGGGGCGCATGTGCGTATATGTGAGTGTGCATGTATGTGTATGTGTGTGTTATTACTAATAAAATGTATATCTTGAAAATTCTGGAAATAGCCTTTGAAGTCCTCCTCATTCCGATTAAATTTTGAATAATTTTGCATGTCTAGTAAATCATAAGAGACAAAAACTTACTCCAGTAGAATGTGGAGCTCATTAAGACAAACGGATTTGTGTCAAATATTTTTTTCGTAGCATTAGCCGTTTTCGAAATATTTCGTGCTATAAGTTTAAAATATGAGGGTATTTTCTTACGGGAGATATTTGAAAGCTTCCGATTATTATTATTATTATTATTATTATTATTATTATTATTATTTGTTTGTTTGTTCACAAGAGGTGTTACTATGACTTCTGAATCTTCTCGACCGTGTCTTCGATAAAGATTTGAACATTGTTTTTGCATGTTGTATACAATTAGCACTTATTGCTTAATTTCAAAGATTTATAAAAAAATATTTCCTGAATGTCGTAACATGGACAGAAGAATTAGTCTTTAATCAATGCTATAGTAGTTACGGTGATTACTGCGAATTTGTAATGGGCAGGGGAAAATTATGTGGTTGTACTATATCAGATTTGTATGATAACTTTCCAAAATATCCACCAAATACATGAACTGTAAGATAAAAAAATGTTGAGAATGCACCTGAAATTTAACGTTATGCTTACGTTCACGTTTATTTAAGCTACATTTGTGTGAACCTGGCTGTTAGTGCTGCAATGGGAAAATAAGGTATTATTATTATTATTATTATTATTATTATTATTATTATTGTTATTGTTGTTGTATTGCCATATATAATGTGCATTGATGCAACAACGTAACTGTTATTGTCACTAACACCGATGGAAAATGCACTGAAAAATGCTTCTCTTTTAAAATAACGTGATTTTTATATTATTCATATTGTGTTGGTACCTATGGAGCAAACTCAACATTCTGCCACTTTATTACAATATTTTGTTCCATATTATGTAGGTAGGTTGTATAAAAGAGAAATACGGTGCTGCTAGCAGAACTGTGGACTGTGCCATCTGTCTTCATTCCTCCTGACGTGATCAATTGCAAACCCACTTCTCCATTACCTTCAGGCTTTGCCAACTTCGCGGACACCATCGAACTGTTTCTGTTCTTTCTATTCTTATTTGTCGTGCACTCTCACCATTTTCTTTCTATTCTTATTCCTCCTTCACTATGGAGGTTTTTGTTCATCCCCATCTTGCCTTCTCAAATACTTCCATATGGCGTTTCTTGCTTTTCTGCTTTCTTTCAATACATTGCATTCTAAACAGAGGTGAATCATGTTTTTCTTGAAAAGCTGTTTCATTTTTATTTCATTTGCCATCTCTAATGTTTAATCTCCAATCAGACAAAGCACAGAGCACCCACAAAAAAGGTCACGTGTTCAAATCCGGCCCAGACCGATAGTTTTTAAGTGTGCTTAAAAGAGACAGCTCCATGGCAGTAAATTTACTAGCATTTAAAAGAAATCCTGCGGGACAAAATTTCGGCACACCGGCGGTGCTGATATGATCCTGTCATTTGACAGCATCGCTAATAAACAAAATATTTGTTTAACATTCAAAAGCAAACACAGCATTTCTTTAACATTCAAAAACTCATGTTTTCTTGCAAGAAGTTAGTCCAGCTAATTTGTATATTGTTGAATTCTTTATAACTATGTGTGTTAATTTTATAATGCATTTTCTTTGGTTTACTTAAGCAACACCTATGTATACCTATATAATAAAACTGTAACCGAAAATTTTCTGGCAATTTTCATATGTATTTATAACTTTTCAATTTATATGTGTATATATGTACATATATGTGTGTGTTACCCTTTAGTAAGAATGGCCGAACCGATTAATAATGATACTAAGATATATAACATACCTAAGGTCTCATTTAGAAGATAGGCAATATGGTATATTAGTTACTTCTCCAAAAGCAAAAAATAAAAATGGAAATGTTTCGCTTGCTATGACGCGTTTTTGAAAAACGCTACATAAGATAAGTTTGCAAGTGTAAAGTTTCTAAACTTTAAAAATTTTGATGGGATGAATATTTAGGAAGTTGTAATAAATGCCTTTAGTATTATTGGTGTATACAGTTACCGCCAGAAACTGCATAGTTCCAAACACATTGCAATCAGAAGGAGGAGGCACATTTTGTGTGCTGTTAAACCTTTTACTGCTGTTTTAATTTTATGAAAACCTCAGGAAAAAAGAACCCTTTTTATTACGTTTTTAAAACATCACCCGACACGTAAGTTGCGGATTGAGGGAGAGAGGCAGAAGAGGAAGGGATGATGAGGGGAAGAGAGGGAGAGACGGCTATGCAGGGAGAGTGAGAAACAACGAGAAAGCGGAAGAGAGAGACAGATAAGAGTCTATATATTTAACGCAATAATGCGAATACAGACAGCTGCGGATTCTGCAAGGTAGTAAACAATTTGATTATTTCCGTTTACTCTTTCATTGTTTTAGAAGGGATAATAGAAATTAGTATCAAAAGCGCACCATTTCATCTCAACTTGTATGAGCTAAACGGCCTCGAGAATAGCATTGTTTTAGGGAAAGTTTCATTCAAGCCAAATGAAATCAAAGGTAAGAGGCTATCTCCTGGAGCTCAAAGTTTTTATATTCTGAAACATGAATATAAAGATAAGTAATTTCAGCAAAAGCTTAAAATTTCAATATGCAATAACCCACTTCAACAATGCCATTTTTAGAGTTACACTGTGTATTTTTTAAAACCGAATATGCTATATCGGAGATGAATGAATGAAATGAGAGGAATGATACTAAAATGAACCCGGGGGAACAGAGCTTAAAATTATCTAAATTTAATTCATCCTTTTAGGATAAGCGAAATTCTGAAGAAGAAAAATCTCATTCAGGTAACTCACCCGAAGTAGATTTGAGCTCAAAACCTCTGATGTACGTAAACGTGCTACCCTTACACCATAATGGACTAGGCTACTTTTTCAGGCAGTTTAGTTAAAGTTTTATTTACTTAAATTGTAAAACTAAACGCTGAAGTTGTTGAATTGTACAATGCATTATAAATTATTCGTAGTTTTATTCATTTATAAGTAAATTTGATGAAAAATATAATTAAACTGTGTTAAATCATTGACCTATGGTTAATGTTTTAAAAAGGCATCAGTCAATTGTAATTATAGATAGAAAATTATTGTAATTGAAGTTTAAGACAATCTCGCATCAGAGAATCTAATTTAAAAGAAACAAACATATACGTACATCTGTTTTTATAGTAACAACTTGTCTTATTTTACAAATGGATAGCTTTATTAATGCTATTAAATAACTGATATTTTGTTACGAAACTGTTTTATTAAGTTATACTTTATTGTGCAACTAAATGCTCAGAAAACAAGCTGAATGAACGCAATAATTATCGCACTATAAACAGTTCCTTTCGTTATTTATGCACGAAAATATACAATAAATAAATTAAATAAAATAATATTTAATAAATTGGTATTGATGTCGATTTATTAATGAATTTAGTATGAGTCGTTTCCTTCTATTAATTTATTCATGAGGTCATTGTATTGATTTGGCTATTGAAATTAATTGCGTCCTTATTATTGTAATATTCAAAAGTTAAGTATTGTGTAATTAAGGATAGAAATTAGTTTTGTTATCAGTAATAAGACTTGATTCTTTAATAAATGCATAACATGACAGTAACTGCAGTTTTTTTCATTGTATTTTTATGAAATGCCTATCACGTTCTTTATAATCTCAGCTAACTCTGCAGCGATATCTTAACAAGGAATCCTTGAGTGCGAGGTCGCAATTTCAATCTATAGTTAGGCTCATTTGAAACTATTATGTTAACAATTAAGACAGGAAAACTGTTAGCTGCCAATGACTCACCATGTGCATCAGAAGGGCGGGGGAACATTAATGCCCAAGAGGTGCAGATCACGCTAGGGATGTGTGTATTACAATTCACAAAATAGACATCGTGGACATTCAAGAAATGTTGAAAACAAACCATTTATCTTGCTCCAAGAACACCGAATGAAAACTGACGCGCCACAGTGATCACAAAAGACAAACTCCTTGGGAGTTATAAACTGTTCAGGACGTTCAGTTAGGTAACATTTCTTAAATAACGCATATATAAACATATTGGTATAAATGGTGACGATGGAATGTGATGGCGTGTAACTGAATGCGAAACAGTCTGTCGTGGAGTTGATCATAGAACTGGCGTAGCTGCAGATGGTGCGTTATGTTTTATATGCACGGAAAAAACAAACATCCAGAGGCTGAATTTGTCAAATGGTTCCAGGTGGTATGAATTGCAATGTGACACACTTTTCAGGAGGGATGGTCTGTTCCAAAGGAGAGCGATTTTTATACACAGACCAGCAATCAAGCAAAAGCAAGTTATTTACATCAGCTATTGACCAAAAATAATGTCAATACCATAGCTGTAGTTCTGCTAATCCCATTTTCCCACTCTTACTTGCTGTGTCGTAAATATTCCCTACTGCCCTTGCAAGAATCGTAGGGGGCCCTTTGATACCTACAGTTCCGCCCCCTCTTGCCATTAGTAGCCAATATTTTAGTGGCTTGGTAGACAATAAGTGGGGTTTCGTATGCCATAAATACCATTGGCTGATTGCGATCTCGCACTCAAGATGTTCCTTGTTAATGCTAATAAACTGACCGTGCAGATTGACTGTAACATATATTCAGGCATCTACCCAGGGACAGTCCTGATATAGGCTAACTAGCTATTAAATAGCGGAACACACACACACACACACACACACACACACACACACACACACAAACACACTTCCGTACGTAGACATATCGAGGAACTTTCTTTATCAAAGAAACATTTCTTCAGCCTAGCTGGGAATCGAACCCGAGGACCTTGGAACAGCAGGCTAGTGCTTTATTAAGTGAGTCAGGTGGCTAGTATTAAAATCATCACATCTTATGAACGATTTTTGTTACAAAAACTTTGTATGCTGTTCTAGACTACTACAAAATCTTATTGTTACTTTTTACCCTCATTAAATTGTTTGTGATAAATGAATTTCAGTCGATTTCCACTTTTTAAAAACACTTTGGGAATTTTAGCAATTTTCTACAGACTACGGTAATTAGATATACTATTTTGCTTTATAGGCATCCTACTTTCGGAAGTAGTCATGTTATTATTTCTAATAAATGCCTACAGTGAATATCTTTATGGACATTCACATAACACGAAAAGGACATATAAAGTGGCATCCTGTTTGCGCTTTGGTATTGCAACCTTGATGTCTTTACGGCCGTAACATTGGCTACACTTATCAAATGCTCCTGAGATTATTCTTTTACCGTACTGGACGGTGTGACGTGTGTATGATCCTAGCCTCTGTCAGTGTGCAATCGTGTTCCAAGGCACCATGGTAACAGCTCCACTAGGCATATCACTTTCAGGTAAGAATTTCCAATGGGGCACATTTTAAGTGTTTCTTAATTTGTCGTGATACCAGAGATTTTGTTTGTTCGAGAAAGATGAATTCAAATTCAAAAAGGAAATGTGCTAGTTTCTTATACTACTTGATCCTTTGACGTAATTATTTCTTGGTGTTTGATTTCTTATAAAAGTATATAAATTATTATTACCTTTCCTGTATTTTAGAATGATACAATTTAGAAATTATTGAAGCAATCTATATAAATGTTTTATGGGCTGTAGTTTTTTTTTATTTTAATTGCATGCATGTGAATGAGATTTGATTAGTCCCATTTCACAATTAACATCCTGTGGACGTTTTTGTACGGTAGTTTTAGATGTTCAGTTATTGAATTATAATTCCGTATAAATAGAATATGCGCATCGTTTATATTTGTTCCAATAAAGGCAAATACAGTTATACTAAAAACAATTTTGCTCATATTTCTTACAAATGTTTGTAATGCTCTGGTATTAGATATGAGAAATTTACCTATGCCTGTATTCGTTCAACACTGCTGGCAATCCGCTTTATGCCCTTAAGGAGTAGTATCACTTAGTGGGATGCCTCAGTTGGTAACGTCTGCGGCCCGCATTCTGGAGGTCCTAGGTTCAAATCCCTAGGGCCGACCAATCTGACCGAGGGTTTTATCGCGGTTTTCCACGGTCGCTATGCGAATGCTGGATTGAATAATATGATCCGCGAATTCTCCTCTCACCCCTTTCATCAATACTTTTCATTTTCTTCTTCACCGCCATACCAGACATTGGTCTAATCCCTCATCCTGGATATGCTATGACAAAGTTTGCTTGCTCCTCGACAGGATACTGACTCAAGGCAGTCTTGCAAGTCCTACAAAGAGGGGGGTAATCTGTTAAAGAAGAAGGAATACTATTAAATAAGATTTTAAAGTTTCTGCTCTTTAATTCTAGCTTATATTACGACAATTCTACTGTATTTATATGACAAAGAGGCTAATAAATATCAGATTCCTCACAGCTATGTGCCATTGGATACAGCATACTAAGCAAAATATTGTAATACAAATTTAATAAGTAGATAATGAAACAATTATATCTTAAAATTAATAACATTTAATTAACAAAAAATTCTATGCGGGCAATATATTGAAGAATGTGTATTATATTTCGTTTTGTTATTTGCCCCACGTTTTGGGAGGTAATTTGAAGGTTTGTTGCTGCTACGTATGAAAAGTAGTTTGAAGATGTATTATATTTCGACTGTTGAGGAGCCGAACTTGAAGTAGTTGCAACCGCACGTATGGTAAAAAGTTTCCGGTAGTCTTCGCTCTAAATGTACTTTCCGGTGGCCTTTGCCCCAAATGTTTAAAAAATATTAACTTTGTAATTTTGACTGTTTCTTTAAATATTATATATTTATGTTTGCCTCAGCTGCGTCAGTATTTATTTTTAGAGACATGAAAGGAGTGGTGCGACTGAAGAATGTGGGCTTACAAAGATTATAATTTTACTTCACTCCATTTATTAATGCTTGACACGATTTAAATAACACTTCAATGATAGAGAGAGAGAGAGAGAGAGAGAGAGAGAGCTGTGAGCTGTGAGATTTTTTTTATTAATTACTTGCACTTTTTAACACGTAAACTATTTTTGGTCTCACACTGAATACGTATTATACTTTTCGAGGACGCATCTCGCGTTCGGTTAGGAACACTGTCTACAACCAATGCGTCCAGTTATGTGCGCTGTCTACAAGCAACTGACTTGATTTCTACCGCCAGATTTGTAAATTTCTGTATTTCAAGTCTCTGATTGGCTATTCCTAATACAATGGAATACCTTCATTTAACTAAAGCTTTTTCTGGTTGTTGATTGAATATTTTATAAACTGTCTCAAAATGTACATTATTGTTGCTCCAATAATGACTAGTAGCATTATTAAACATTCTTACTCATTATTTCCTCAAAGTTACCTCATTGTTACCTCATTTTTAGCAACTTTTAACCTATTATTCTCACAGCTCCTATATTATTAAATTATGTAATACATTCACATAACATTTTTGAACATGTATACAATAATATAAACATATACAATGACTGTAATATACACTTTTTATATATTGTTACATACACATATTGCTTTAATGCAGGCTATTATTGAATTTACATATTATATAATTTGACTGAAATCATTTAAGTGTTAAAAATACTGCCTCAATATTTAGCTATATTTATATTCTCGGAAAAGTTGATTAAAACAGCCACCGGCTTATTTCCTCTGCCTTTCATTTTTAGTTGATTTTGGTTTGCATTTATGGAGAAATAATTTAAAAATTGTACCTCTACCTTCGTTACTGAGGCCATTAACATTACTTTGTTTTAATACTCTCAAGGATGCATTATAACAACTTTATTTAACGAAAATAGTTCCATAGGCACATGTAATACCAATATTTTAAGGAGTGTTTTTTAGAATAAACTCTGAAACCATTGTGATAAATACTTCACTGAAAATCACTGTGCTTCCTGACGAACATAGACTATAAGATTGCTTCTAAATTCATTTCCTAAAAACAAGGCCTGGATGCCAGAATATGAGCAAGTTGTAGTTATAAAGAACATACTTGGAAAGTGGCTTTGACTTTTCGTTGAGAAGCCGTGGATTAGAAAACTTGTTGTTCACCAAAAATGTGCATAAAGTAAGACAGATATAGTAAGTAAGACAGACTTAAGTATTCGTCTCCACATTAAAAGAATCCTAGCTGCCAAATTCTAATTTTCAATACAGATAAAGAACAAACGACACTATAGTTTATATGTTCTGGCTTTTAAACATTTATTATTTTATTAGTTTTATAATTTTTTAAAAATTACAACGATTTTTCAAACATTTCTTATGTGGTGTTTGCAACATTATTTTACACATTTTGAAATAACTCACGAACGCTGCACTTACAGAGGTGAAATTTTACATACGAGTGTTTCATATAATCTAAGTATAAATCATATTTGATTGAAAGGAATCAAAATTCACATTGGTCATATGAAGAGTCTCCTAAAATGTTGCGACTTTTAGGTGAACCTTGCAGAGTTTAATCTTTATATTTAAATTAAAGAACATTTATGAATGCCTTTTGATTTTTGGACTTTTTTCCAAAATATCAACATTAATAATTTTTAGCAGTGCTACCGCATTATTACTTCCTCTACTACGTATAGTAAGTAGGGGAAGTATTGCATTCCATCCAAAAATTCGATACCAGATTTCACTGGAAATATATGTTTTGAGGCCTCCTGAATAAAAAAAACATTTTTTGAAAACGGTCTGTGTGTCTGTGAACAGCATAACTGAAAAACTAAAAGTCGGATAAACTACAAACTTGGTATTTAGGTTCAGTATCTCTCAAAGGTGCGACACGAATATTTCCAAGAAAATCTCCCCACCCCAGACTACCCTTTACATGAAACACTTTTCGAAAATTTTGATTTTCTAAAAATGGCTGTAACGATTTTGATTAAAATATCATCTATTTCATGTTTTTGTCTAGTGAACCATTTACGAGATATTCCTTGTTAGTTTTTGAATTTTCCAATACTTATACTTTTTCTCAAATGGTAATTCCTTGTTCGTTTTTTCATGTCGTGGGCATGCAAAGAGAAGAAATGCTCCACATAGCAACCAGCTCTTAAAATATTTGACTATCGCTTAAAGCCTACCATATTCCCCTTGCACCTACAAGAAAGTTTCGTGCCACAAATTAGTATTAGAGTATTGCAACTACAGGTGTGCATTATCTACGACCGCTAAAATTAACATCTCGATATCTCGATCAACTTGAAGTAGGAGGAGAATAAGCGTTTGTAAAAATAGTTTGTACAAGAGTAGAGAAAATCATGTGAGTGTAGCACATAAGATTTTTTTTATCATAAAGCGCAAGCACCTGAAATTTAATGCAAATAGACATGAATTTATGATCCTATTTAAGTGAATATCATATCGAGAACTAAATTAGGTTGCATATCCGAGAACATTAGAAACTATTTAAATTTAGACATTGTTTACGCTGCATTAACTGATTTTGAATTTCTAATATAGTATTACATTAGGCATTTTGTTAGTACTTTTACTATATGTACCAGAGAAAGTACATAGGATAACAAAGCCATACACAACAATTGTTATAATTTTTCTATAAACCGGTCATAAAATATGGCAGCTTATATTTAATGATTTAGAGAAGCTGAGCAGATTCCCAGGATGTGCTATATGTCGTTTCCAAAGAGAAAAGTTGATACTGATCCCCATCACTTAACATATTAAATAATAGCTGAGACTTTGTCTCAATTTAACTGAACATCTCGCTTATGTAATATATTTTATGACCAAGCTCCTCATTTCTTCTGCATTTATAAAGACTACTGAATTTTTATACTATCAGAACTTGCAGTTACACATCCTTTCTTTTTAATTGCAGAAGTTCTTGCCCCCTCTCCCCCTTCTTACCACTACATCACGCCTTACAGTGACACCAGAAAGTATTCGTCCCAAATTTAAGAAATCCTAGCAACATAATTAACGGGGAGAAAATGTAATTTTAATATTCAGAAGGAATAAACGATAAATATATTATTTCACATGCATTTTATTAGGCAATGCTGGTACAATACCTGAATATCGCATTTTAACTGGCGGAGAAATAAGTTGAAGTTGTAAAAACCGAGTGGTTAATGGGGAAGTTCAGTAAAGCTCTGATAATTCCTGACTTTGATAGCTTTTCCTTCCTCAGTTCAAAACTCTTTTCACCTCAATTTCGGTAAAACAAGTTGCTGTACTAGATGCATGTAAAATATTTTTAAATCACCACACACGAAAAAGCTGAAAATTTGTCGCAATTTTCAAACGATTATAAAGATAATAAGATAAAACATCTTGCAAACCGCCAGAGTGTATAAGCTAAAATATACTTTGTTTTTACGCATATTAAAAATGAGAATTTTCTTTCCGTTAATTTGACTGCTAGCATTTTTTAAAGCCGAGACAAACATTTTCTGGAATCACTATTTCAGGACACAAGCCTCTAATGCATCAAGCGTATAGAAATTGCTTGCATAAAATTTACTGTTAATAATTAATTTATGCATCGTAGAAAATTAAAAATAACAATTTTTTCCATGTAAAAAGTTGTTTACGGTGATGAAATTGCCTTAAAAATCTACGCCTATGACTCGAATATGAAATGTGTATACAGTAGCATAAGCTCTCGTTTTGTTTACATGTGACGTAGGACTTTATGGTTAAGCAATTCTTCAGCAAGTCTGCGTCTCAGTTTATCAGTGCTATAATGTAATGTTTATTCATCCCCTAGCTGGGGGCCAATGAGGGGAGAGGATATGAAATGGAAATAATACACTGCTAACTGCATTACTTGTATACGAAACAAATAGTAAACAGCATTTTGGGCTAAGCTTAAGGGTGTAATTAAAATACATTTTTTCTAAACTGTTGTTGATTTTGTTTACAGTAGTGGTGGTATATTTGGCTATTTCCAAGACTGTTCTTGCCGTCAATGAATCCAATGGGGAAAGAAGTTCAATTGCCCATTCTCTTACGAATTTCTCCGTGGAGCTGCTACAGGTATGTATTGAATATTCATTCGTTCTTTCTTCCAATACACATGTTCATTTTTTCCCACGTTAAAGAAAATATATGTGTGTTTCTGACTACGTGTGCATGGATGGGCTTGTGTTTTTTCTTTTGAGGTCCAGTGTATTTCCGATGAAATACAGAATTTTTGGATGGAATACTACACCTGAACCAATCTAGCTTTGAGTTTATTGCTCTCCCTCTACAAAAATATCAAAACTAATTTTAAATTTTAAAAATATCTATACTAGTAGTAGTTACACGCTGGTTTAATAAACTGCAGTTTTATGTTGTTCACAAAATACATGCTAATTAATACTTACGTAATAGAAACCTCGCAGGAAAGCTCAAGATTTGTTGTTGGGATGCAAATAAGTTATTTAATTATTAGTGTATTGAAAAAATCTCGCATGTCTGTATTTCATTACATTTATTTCACAATGTGTCTATGGGAGTTAACTATAAAACAGGTGTCTCCTTTTCGGTGCACTTTCAAATAAACACTTCCTAGCCTAATCTCACATTAGATCTTTTTGTGAACAGTTGCTTTCGTAACTTTAGATCCATTTTTCACTTTATTTGGTAAATTCAATAAACACAATGAAATAACAATAGTTATTATAAATGTTATGAAAGCTCTCAAATATTTGTCATCAGGGAAACCAGAGGTGAAATTTTCAAAATCCCTAAATCCTTCTCACTGTTCTTGATTTTTTTTTTACTGCTGACTCATTATAGTGAAAGCAACATTTCAAAACTTACTACTCTTGTGTGTGGAGTATTTATTAAACATTTCTGCTCAAATGTTTGATACATTTTAAACGTTGGAACTTTTCTCCACAGAAAGATTAAAAAGCTGATGTGTAAGTTTGCAGGGCTTTCTAAATCCACTACAATTTCAGAGGTATGCTGTGTATGTTATAGTGTTGGCATAAAATATTATTCTTATACCCACCGATAAAATTGTTTGCGTAGAAATGGTTCCGAATTAGGCAGTATGGACTTACATGGAAGATGAGAAAACAATACTTAACAGTGAGTACCTCTCTGGTCTAATGATAATGTTCTTGCTTCTCAACCCAGAGATCCGGGTTCGATTTCCGCCTGAAGGAGTACAGTTTTTTAACTAGAATCATCTAGAGACACGGAATTATAAGTGAGAGTGAAATGTGCGTTTCATGATAAATACAAACAATAAATTCAACGTTGAACATACAGTTTGAGTAGTAGTATTAGTTGCGTCTCAAATGTAAGCAGTGGATATGCCATAGAAGTTAAAGGCGATATACAAATGAAACAATAATAAAAAATTACCACAGCAGTTTTATCGTGAGTTTTTATTTGACGTAAGTTCATGCGCAAAAATGTGATGGTACCTACATACGCTCAGACGACTAGTCGCATAAAAATAGGATCTGATACATAAACATGACTTTCTCTGCCCACTTTAGTATATTTTTATCTCATCTACAAACTATTCCCACAAACATTTATATTTTATCCACACCATGTTAATCGAGATAAACGTTAGCAAAGGCATTTCATTTAACATTTCGTTATGGGCACAAGGAAGCTGAAGCGATACTGGCGTGTCGCTCTGTGCCCGCTTTGAAATGCACATCACGAGAAACAAAAGGAATAATGACAAGCACTTCAGAAAAGCATTGGAAAAGTCGAAGAAAGAGTAATCAAAATCTCGGAAATGGTTGATGCAACAAAAGATATATTTCGCGTATTGTGTGTGTGTTTAACGAAATTTATTTTTTCGTGTAGCAAGTTTTTATCTATTTCTTATGATTGACCAATTATAGGTACAGAATTATATAAAATTCATTCATAATAAAGAGAACTTCACAGGCTATAACCCAGAGAATCCAAGATAAACGTATAGTCATGCAAATTTATTAAATATATGGTATTTTAATCACAATCCTTAATTATTTTTGAGAAAATCAAAATTAAAGAAATATGTTCTATGTAAAGGGTAGTTAGAGCTTCAAGGATTTTCTTGAACATCTCTGTGTTGTATCCTTGGAAGATGCTCAATTTAAATATAAACTGTGGTATTTATATGGTTTTCCTTTTTCATTTACGCTGTACACACACACACACACACACACACACACACACACACACACACACACACACACACACACACACACGCCAAATTTTTCCCCCAATTTGATTTTATTCAGGGTATCTCGAAAAATGTATTTCAGGTAAATGTGGATATGGAATTTATGGGTATAATACAATACTTCCCCTATAAGTAATCGCTAGAGAAAAAGAGAAGCGATTTTTCTACCTACATTGCCTAGGAATAATTTAAAATTAAACTAAATGTGCTTAGTTACGAGGTCAATATGATCTATTTGAGTTAAACTCTTGGTATGGAAAGAAAGCATAAGAAACACAAACTTTCAAGCATGACTATTACACTACGCTTGAGAAAGGTCTAAACCTGTAACACTGAATATTTCGAAAAATGTTAATACTACGAAGAAAATGTGAAACAAAATGAGTATTTTAATAATCACTGAATTTTTCCTGTAATGAAGTTTTCTTCTTTTAAGGAATTCTAGGTACATAAAATTTAATCAAATTAAGGGAATTTCACAGGATATTTGCAAATGTCAATGTATATTTTATTTCTCAATGCAACATATCAGGCATTTTTAAATCAAAATCGCTGTCATTTTTTAGAAATAAATAATTAAAATTTTTCTAAATGGTTTGGGATGGGGGAGTTTGTTGGAAATGTCCTTAGAAGACACTAGCTTAAAACCAAGTTAGATATTTATCCGACTTTTCGCTTTTGAATTCTGCTGTTCACTCACACACACACACACACACACACACACACACACACGCACGCACGCACGCACGCACAGACTGTTTACTATTTTTTTAAAAAAACTCAAAACGTATATTTCAAGTGAAATCTCAATATCGAATTTTTCGACGGAATGCAACACTTTCTCTATCTCCTATAGGTAGGTATTAGAGAAAGTAAAAAGAAGAGAATCGCTCTTAGATTGCTACCAAGTTAGTGCCTAGGCTGGAAAAACTTGAATATTCACCAAAAATATTTCGGAAACGGCTAATGCTATATTAAATTGTATATTACAATGACTTATACATTTTCCATGAAAGAAGTACTTCTCTATCCCCTTCTGGTTTTACAGTTCTACAAACCTCAATAAGAATGAAAGAACCTCACAAGCTATTTACAGAAAATCCAAGCTATTCATTTTACGTGTCAAGTCAGTAACTGAAACATATGGTATTTTAATAAACATCCTTGGACTTTTTGGGACTATAACATGTAAAGAAAAACTTTAGATTTTAAAGGATAATTATGGGTGTGAAGAAAGGAAGAGTTTTGTGAAATATCTTCGCCTTGCAGCCTTAAAACACGCCTGCTTAAGGGAACCGGAAAGTGTTTGCTTTTGACAAAAATAAATTCTATGATTCTTCCCGATTCAGTATATATCCAATATGGCTTATTGTATGCCTAAACATTTAAACAAAACGTCTTTCTAAATTTTGTTTGCCATGCGCCTTATAGAGAATTCTTAGTATTATATTTGGTTCCTAAGAAATCTTAGAGGTATATTTATTTTATCGGGTTTCAATATTACAGGCTGTTATTAGTCAACCTAGAGACAACACAGGATGCAGCTATTGAGTAATTTGTGGGATTTATAAAAGTGAGTCAATTATACCTTTTAAGCTAAATTTCAACTATGATTTCCTCAAAACCAAATTTTTCTAAATATTATATACCCTTTTCTCACACTATAAAACTTACAAAGCTGAATCTTTCCATACCTTGAAGAAGTTGTTTTGTTGTAGGAGTTGTATTGTAGTTCGACTGTTGGGGAGCCGATCTTGAAGTAGTTGCAACCGCACGTATGGTACCCGGTAGCCTTCGTTCCAAATTTTAAAAATATTAACTTTGTGATTTGACTGTTTCTTTAAATATTATATATTTATGTTTTCCTCGGCTGCGTCAGTATTTATATTTTTTTAGAGACATGAATGTCTTAGCAAGGAGGTGGTGCGACTGAAGAATGTAGGCTTACACAGATTATAATTTTACTTCACTCCATTTATTCATGCTTGACACGATTTAAATAACACTTCGCTCATATAGAGAGCTGTGAGATTTTTTTATTAATTACTTGCACATTTTAACACGTAAACTATTTTTGTCTCACCCGAATACGTATTAAATTTCTCGAGGACACATCTCGAGTCCGGTTAGGAACACTGTCTGCAAGCAACGCGTCCAGTTAATGATCGCTGTCTACAAGCATCTGACTTGAGTTCTACCGCCTAAATTTGTAAATTTCTGTATTTCAAGTCTCTGATTGGCTAATCCTAGTCCAATAGAATACCTTGATTTAACTAAAGCTTTTTCTGGTTGTTGATTGGCTATTTTATAAACTGTCCCAAGAATTACATGATTGCTTCCAAGAATTACAAGTATTATTGTTAAACTTTCAAATTCATTATTGCCTCAAGGTTACCTCATTGTTACCTCATTGTTAGCAACTGTTAACCTATTATTCTCACAGCTCCTACATTATTAATTTACGTAATACATTCACATAACATTATTACACATGTATTCAATAATATAAACATATACAATGACTGTAATATACACTTTTTATATATTGTTACATACACATATTGCTTTAAGGCGGGTTGTTATTGAATTTTATATTATATAATTAGACTGAAATCATTTAAGTGTTAAAAATACTGCCTCAACCTGTACAAGATAACATGTTAAACACGCTGTAACTATAATTTGAGTTTTATATATTTTAAAATATTTAACATTTTGTCTTGAAATTTTAAGCAAATCTTTTCCTAATTCAGTTTCAGCAAAGAGAGAAAAAATGTGTATAAAAACTGAAGTATTATTAACAGTCGAATTCCTTCAGGCAAGTAGATTCTCTAATGAGTTTATAATGTTGTGTGTATCGCAATATGAAGTACTGTATATAGATATTACTACTATGTGTAGGTCCATTAACCTTACTGTAGCTATTTGAAACAGTATAAGTATATTAAATTTCTCAACAACTAATGCCTCACAAACAACTCCTTGTTATAAATATATTTCTGAATCACCCCATCCCTTGGTCTACAATAGTTGCTTGCCAAATTATATCCATTTGTGGTATGTGGTTTCATGTCATATGTTTACTTTCTCTATTAGTAAGTAGGGGAAGTATTGCATTCCACCCAAAACTTCAAAACCGAGATTTCACCGGAAATACATGTTTTGAGGCCCCCTGAATAAAAAAAAGCATTTTTGGAAAAAGTCTGTGTGTGTGTGTGTGTCTGTGAACAGCATAACTAAAAAATTAAAAGTTGGATAAACACCAAACTTTGCATTTAGGTTCAGAATCTTTCAAAGATGCGATACGAAGATTTTCAAGAAAATCCCCCCATCCCAAACTACCCTTTACATCGAAAAGGTTTTGAAAATGTTCCTAAAATGGCTAACGATTTTGATTAACATATCATATACTTAAGATATTTTTATGACAAACGAAATGTATATCTTGAATTTTCTGGAAGTGTCTCCAAAAGTTCCTTCTGAACAACTTTTGCTTAACCGGTAAACCGTAAGATAAAGACAACACTTTTGTACACGAAAAAATTTAGATCTCTTTAAAATAAACAATTTATGTCATACATTTTTTTTGTAGAGTGAACCATTTCCGAGATATTCCTTGTTATTTGTTTGAATTTTCCAATTATTATACTTTTTCTCAAATGGGAATGGGAATTTTTATGCCTTGGACATACAAAGAGAATGGAATACTCCACATAGCAACCAGCTCTTAAAAGATTTGACTGTCGCTTAAAGCCTACCATACTCCTGTTGCACCTACAAGAAAATTATCAATAGGATAGTTTCTGTAAACGTTTATCTCGATTAATATGAAGTAGATGGAGGATAAGCGTTTGGAAAAATAATTTGTACAACAGTAGAGAAAGTCATGTGAGTATAACACATCAGATTTTTTAGCCAGTATTCATTTAAAGAATATGCCATTTAAATACGTTTAAAATAACGCTAGTCGAAACAGTTTATTTCTTAGGCATTGAGTGTTTAGGTGAAACAAACAGGGAGTCCTTTGTACTACTCTTGTCTACAATTTCTTTCACTAATATTTTTAAAATCACCTATAAGCATTTTTATAAATTTATTAGAGATGTAATTATTAGCATTAACATTCTTTACCTGGGAGAGACCTGCCACCTCTTACCTACTTCAATAGTTTAGCTACACAATATCAGCAACTTTTCTACCATCTTACTATAGAGCTGCTATCCTCAACGATTTAAATGTAGACCATCCTTACCTAGGCACTTTTTACCACAGAAGAAATTAGTATATTACATCGTGTTTATCACATTCTTCACCGATGCCATTATTTACTATGTCAATAGTGTGTGTCACTGACACTTCTATACATAGGTTCACTGACAAAACTTCTTGCATCTTAAAATTTACCCTGTCTTCGCGAATTAAGTTTATAGCATCATTTTGTAGAATCCTGGGTGCTATGTGACCTACTGATTTAGTACCGACATAAACATAACTCCATGAAAATCCTCTCCATTTCCTTCTTTTACTGCTTCAAATGATTCAACAGCAATTAAATTTTTATCTGGTCAGTTTTTATTCCTCTTCTTACTTGTATCGAGTGCGTGATTCCTTAACATGTTTCACTATTGAGTCACCTATGAGTAAGAGTTTTTACTTTCTCTACTACGTACAGTAAGTAGGGGAAGTATTGTATTCTACCCAAAAATTCGATACCGAGATTTCACCGGAAATATATGTTTTGAGACCCCCTGAATCCAAAAAACAGCATTTTTGGAAACATGTCCGTGTGTGTGTCTGTGAACAGCATCTCAGAAACGAACAGTCGGATAAACACCAAACTTGGTATTTAGGTTCAGTATCTTCCAGAGATGCGACACAAAAGTTTTCAACAAAATCACCCACCCCAGATTACCCTTTACATGGAACATTTTTCGAAAATTTTAATTTTCCCAAGAATGGCTCTAACAATTTTGATTAAAATATCATATGTTTAAGATATTTTCATGACAAATAAAATGTATATCTTGAATTTTCTGGGAATGTCTCCAAAAGTCTTCTTCATTGTGAACGACTTTTGCGTAACTGGTAAACCATAAGAGATAGACAAACATTCACCACACAAAAAATGTAGATTGCGTTAAAATACACAATTTATGTCATATACATTTTTTTTTGTTGAGTGAACCATTTTCGAGATATTGCTTGTTATTCCCTTAAATTTTCCAATATTTTTTCTCAAATGGGAATTCGTTATTCATTTTATTTATGTCTTGGACATACAAAGAGAATGGAATGCGCCACATAGCAACCAGCATTTAAAAGATTTGACTATCGCTTAAAGCCTACCATATTCCCCTTGCACCTACAAGAAAGTTAGCAATAAGATTAACATCTCAATTAACATGAAGCATATGGAGAATAAGCGTTTGTAAAAATAGTTTGTACAAGAGTAGAGAAAGTCATGTGAGTGTAATACATCAGATTTTTATAGTAGTTTCCTGTACTTTTCACTACACCATTGGTACGGATTGCCAAATTTTTTATTTTCTCTACCACGTACCTAGTAGGGAGGGAAAGTACTGCATTCCACCCAAAAATTAGATGCCGAGATTTGACCGGAAATACATTGAGACCACCGAGCCCAAAAATTATTTTTTAGAAAAATGTGTGTGTGTGTGTGTGTGTGTGTGTGTGTGTGTGTGTGTGTGTGTGTGTGTGTTAACAGCATAACTAAAAAACGAAAAGTTCAAGAAAATTTCTCCAACCCAACTTACCCTTTACATTGAATATCTTTTAGAAATTTTTTATTTTCTAAGGATTTTGATTGAAATACCACATACTAAAGATAATTACATGACAAGTGTGTATCTTGAAGTTTCCGGGATTTGCCTTTGACGACCTCTTCATTCGGAAGGAATTTTGTGTAATCTTGTATAACTAGTAAACGTTAAACGATAGACGAAAACGCACTACACAAGAAATGTGGATCTCTTTAAAACACACAGTTTATTTCAAGTAATCTTTTGTGTGGTATCAACGATTTCAGAAATATCCGTTACTAATGGTTCGAATTGTTCAACACTTAGCCATTCTTTTCAAGTCCTGTCGATTTTCAATTGTTTCTTGCGATTGCATGGAAATAGAATGGAATTTTAAGGCAGCATATAGCGTCCAGTTTTTAAACATTTGACTGTCACTATTCTCTTTGTATCTATAACGAAATGTGTAATGTAGCTATTTTTGGAAAGGTTTATCTCGATTAAAATGAGGTAGATAAGAAAATAACGTTCGCATGAATAATTTGTATACCCCTAATAAGCGATAGAGAATAGAGAAAGTCATGTAAATATAATATATCAGGTTTTTTTATCATGCGTGAGATTCAGTTCGGTGATGTGATATAGAATGTCTCAAGGTATATTAAAAATTCCAGCTCACTGCTCAAAGTAGTTTTTGAGAAAATAGGATGTACAAATGTCTATATCTTTGTCAATTTTACTTTCTACCTAATATTTAAATTCGGTAGAGGAAGTATTGTGTTCCACCCAAAAATTCGATATCGAGATTTAATCGGAAATATAGTTTATAGACCCGTGAATAAACAACAGAAAAAATGGAGAAATATCCGCTTGTCTGTCTGTGAACACATAACTCAAAAAACTTTATATTACAATCATATGACTTTATATATATTATTATATTAATAAATTGTTCTATCCCACAAGCCTTGTGTAGGACAAGATTGGAAAAGGTAGAATCAGTCAAAAATTCAATGCCATATCCGGAATTAAAACTGATTTGAATCTACCTTTCCAATTTTGCAATGATAGTTTATGAAACTATTTAAAATACGCACACATCAACAGGAATTTTCACAGAGATAATTGTATGTATCTATTTTAACACTGCAGTATTTTTTGGGGGGGCGGGGGGAGGCCTCTTGATTGAGCGCATGTTCAGATAAGCCATATACTTCCCACACTCCTTTTTCCAGGCAAAGGCCCGCGCGCATGCATAACTTTTCTAAAAAATCTGTATTATTCGGGTAACTTCAAAACGCGCATTTATGCCGAAATGTCTAGTTTTAATTTTTGATAGGACTGCAACATTTAAGCGTTAGATAAATTAAGACATACATACAAAGCTACACATAATATTGGAGATCTAAATAAACGAGTAATTAAACGTTTTAGCAATTTCCTAGAATATTCATTAGAGATGAAACCGACACTCTCGTGCAAGAAGCCGTGCAAATCAGAATAGTAAATATTGGGATACCATTTTAAACAATTCAGCGGCTAAATTAATGGATACAAGATTCTCACTTTTAATGTGCACAAAGAACCAACGATAAATAAGTTTAGGTGTTCCGGAGATTTTTTAATATGTATATTTGCACACATGTTTCAACTTTAATTAAGTTTTAACTATTTTCACAATTAACTTATTTTCACTTAATAGAACACATTATTATTTTTTTTGTGTTACAGCTGAAATGCCATCCAAATATCAACTAAACTTAGGAAAAAATAAATGGAATAAAAAATGCTCTAATTGCATTTAAGTTTACTTTAAAAATACCACTCATAAAAACGCTGAAAATTGGCGTAATTTTCCGAAAAGTATAAAATTCATAAATGAAAAATATTTAACATCTTCAGATCATGAAAACTATTATCATTTATTTGTTTTTCTAAACTTTATGGCAATATCTTAGTGTCATATAGTTGTTATATTATTATTATTATTATTATTATTATTAAAATAAACATTAAAAATAACGGCTGTGAAACATGCATTCAGGCATCTGCCCATGCAACGGTCCTGATATAGTCTAACTGGTTATTAAATAATGGCACAGAGAAGCGTACTCCAGACTCTGGACATATCGAGGAATCCTCTTTATCAAAGAAAAATGTCTCGGTTCCAGCCGAGAATCGAACCCCGAACCTTTGGAACAGCAGAAAAGTGCTTTAACCAACAGAGACGTGAGAGCAATTTGATTGTTCTTTGTGCAAATTAAAAATAAAAACTTTCCTTCCATTAATTTGGCTGCTAGTGTTTACTTTCTCTACAAATTACCTATAGCAGATAGAGGATGTATAGATTCTAGTCAACAGTTCGATATAAAGATTTCAATGGAAATAAATGTTTTGAGATTCATGAAACACACAAAAAAGCATTTATAGGAAAAAACATCCGTCTGTCTGTGAACAGCATACCCCAAAAACGAAAACTTGATAACTACCAAATTTCATACTTGAGTCACTTTTTGTATGCCATGTGAAAATTTGCAAGAAAGTCCCTCCTCAAACTATCCTTAGATGAAATATTTTTGTTATTTTTAATTTTCCCCAAAACTGCTCTCTATAGGTTTTGATTAAGGTACCATATACAGAGTGGATCATTTAACTTGAGGCTGTACAATATCTCCAAAACTAAGCCTTGTAGAAAGAAAAGTCTTGAATAGAAGTTGCTTGATATTATGAGAGAAAGTAAATGCCATTTGTCGTATTTTGTTTGGAGGATTATGATGATCACTTTAGGGTCAATTTAATTTTTAAATGGAAACCTACAATTAGGGTCAGTTTAAATTGGCCTAAAATGACCATCACAACGTCCTCCAAACTAAACACGACTAATTTACCTTCCCCCATAATATCAAGCAACTTTTATAAAGACATTTCTTTCTATAACGCTTAGTTTTGGAGATATTGTACAGTATCAACTTAAATGGTCCTATATTTAAAATTGTAGCACTACTAACAAAATGTATGTCTCGATTTTTCTGCAAATAGTGTGTAAAGTCCTCTTCATTCTGAGTGAATTTTGTGTAATGTTTATTATTGATAAAGCATAAGAGATAGATAAAACATATTGCACGAAAATGTAGAGGTCATTAAAAGACAGAATTTGTCAAACTTGTTTGTCGCATTATTAGTTTTTGGAGTATCTATAGTTATATATTTTTATCACGTTGAACTGTCATGCTGCTACCTAATCCATATTGCTTACTTTGAGATTATCTCTAGTCAAAAGGTTATCGTGAAAAGAATTACTTTTGAAAAGTACAATAGATATAGTGCTGCAGAAGTTTTAATGGGTAGAGAAATTTGTATGAATGCGACACTTCGAATTTTTTTAAGGTAATTGTCGAATAAGCTGTTCTGTCTGTACCAGGAAACGCTGAAGATAATAAGATGGGGGAAAATGCAGCTTTAAACCTTTGATAAGCAATAATATTGTGGGCGTCGTGTTTTAAATGTTAAATGTCGAAATGAAACTATTTAAATTGATAATAAAAGCAGGATTCATATAGAACAACCATGTAACAAAGGGGTTTTAAAAAAATCTCCCTGGACACATCATGCCTTAAATCGAGGATACCGATAAAAATAATTGAAAATGATGTCAACATTTTAAAGTTTGAAAGCAGTTTCATAGATAACGAAAAACTTTTCTCAGTTTAGGGTCCTAGAAGCATTCCGAGAGCTGTTCCTGATATTGGAGCCTTAACCTTGAAAATGTGTTGAGTTGAAGGCGATTCAGACGACACTACAGAGCTAAGACCTTGCGCAATTCTTTTGGTGAACAGATTAGCTCAATGGTTAAATTGCCTGTAGACAGATAACGTGGGCTCATCTAACTTGGTGGAAAGTATTTGGTGGTGCACAATTTATGTTTACACTTCAAAATTTAAACCTGTTTATAACACTGCTCTACATAAATTTGATGAAAAGCAATTTCTGATTGTATAAAATGAGTTATTTCCTTGGGAGTTCAAAGAAAAGCTATAAATATATATACCTTCTTCGTACTTGGTTTAATATTATTTGTTTATTCTTGTCATGAGTAAATAATTGATGCATGAAAATTTCGGTTTTAAACTCCTACTCACTGTTGAGTTATATGTCCTCACCCTTGCCATTATTAAAAAAAAATCTGATGTGTTACACTCACATGCCTTTCTCTACTCTTGTACAAACTATTTTTACAAAATCTTATTCTCCATCTATTTCATATTAAATGAGATAAACGTTTGCAGAAACGATCTTTTGACATGCAAAGAGAATTGCATTTTACACATAGCGATCAGTTCTAAAAATATTTGACTATTGCTTAAAGCCGAATATTTTCCCCTTGTTTTGTTTTTGCAAGGGCAATATAGAAATACAGTAGCCTTTAAGCATAGACATCTCTCTTAATAGCTGGTTGCTATGTGCAGCACCATTCTCTTTGTCACAGATTAATGCTCTTTGCATATCCAAGACAAACAAATGAATAATGAATTCCCATTTGAGAAAAAATGTAAGTATCGAAAAATTAAGGGAATAACAAGCAATATCTCGAAAGTGGTTCACTCAACAAAAAAAAATGTATATGACATAAATTGTGTATTTTAACGCGGTCTACATTTTTTGTGTAGTAAAAGTTTGTCTATCTCTTATGGTTTACCAGTTATGCAAAAGTCGTTCACAATGAAGAATACTTTTGGAGACATTCCCAGAAAATTCAAGATATACATTTTATTTGTCATGAAAATATGTTAAACATATGATATTTTAATCAAAATCTTAGCGCCATTGTTGAGAAAATTGAAATTTTCGAAAAATGTTCCATGTAAAATGTAATCTGGGGTGGGGGAATTTTCTTGAAAACCTTCGTGTCGCATCTCTGGAAGATACTGAACCTAAATACCAAGTTTAGTGTTTATCGGACTGTTCGTTTCTGAGTTATGCTGTTCACAGACACACACACGGACATGTTTCCAAAAATGTTTCTTTTGGATTCAGGAGGTCTCAAAACATGTATTTCCGGCGAAATCTCTGTATCGAATTTTTGGGTAGAATACAATACTTCCCCTATTTACTATACGTAGTAGAGAATGTAAAAAGAGGTTTTTTTTCTGGAAAAAGCAAATTTTAATTGGATCTGCTTTTATATAGTGATTCCTTACTTTTTCTTTAATTTAAAACACAAATTGTGCAGCATTACTGTGTTACTTTAAAGTATATAAATTATATAACAGGAAGTAAAGTAAATATAACATTAGTTTCAATATGTTTTTAGGATATGACACACAAATTACAAATGAGTAGAAAATTTACATATACTACACATAGGTTTTAAAACTTTTAAAACGATAAAAGTAAAAGAAAATCTACAATAGTGTTAGACTGTGGTGTGTGTGTGAGAGAGAGAGAGAGAGTGAGAGAGAGAGAGAACGCAATCGATTTTATTGTTTCATTGTTTAAATGTATTGTTTTTACGGTGGATATTGACCATAAGACTTTTGCAAAACCTTTAACTGGGTTAGGTTAGGAGGTTTTCATATCACTCACATCAAATTTCTCTCGTTAAATATTATCAGAGGATGTCTTTTGGTCCTTCACTACAATTACCACTGCTTTTTTATGTCTCATGTTTTATGACATTCCAAGTCGAAAGGTAAGCTGAAGTAGGTTGTATTGTTTACGTTATTAGCACCACGTATGGTACAAAGTTTCCGGTGGCCTTCGCTCCAATGTTCACTTTCCGGTGGTCTTCGCCCCAACTTTACTTTCAACTTTATATTTTAATGTTTCTTTAAATATTATATATATTTATGTTTGCCTCGGCTGCGTCAGTATTAATTTGTAGATACTTGTTTCTCTTAACAGGGTGTGATACGGCTAAAGAATGTGGGCTTACACAGATTATAATTTTTACTTCACTCCTTTTATTAATCCTTGACACGATTAAATAACACGTCACTGGTATAGAGAGCTGTGAGATTATTTGTATATTGCACTTTTACACACGTAAACTTTATAATATACTCGCCGTATTTAATTTTTGTCTCACACTGGATACGTGCACGTCTAGCGTCCGGTTAGGAACGCTATCTACTGAACTGATTTCTACCGCTGAATTTGCAAATTTCATGTATTTCAAGTCTCTGATTGGCTATTCCTAATTCAATAGAATACTTTTATTTAACTTTCAGGTTTTTCTGGTTGTTGATTGGCTATTTATAAACTGTCTAAAAAATTACAGTATTGTTGCTCCAAGAATTACTAGTAGCATTATTAAACTTTCTAATTCATTATTGCCACAAGGTTACCTCATTGTTAGCAACTTTTGACCTGTATTCTCACAGCTCCTACATTATTAATTACGTAATACATAAAAACAACATTATTAAACATGTACACAATAATATAAACATTAATACAACGACTGTTGCATACATTTTATATGTTATTTATACACATATTGCTTTAAAGCGGGCTGTTGGTTTTTATATTATATAATTAGACTGAAATCATTTAAATATTAAAAATAATGCCTCAAAGCAATATTTAAAATTGGGGTTTTTGGGGGGAGGTGCGGGAATATCGCCGACTTTCCCTTCGATTTCGTTCAACATGGATAACGTGGAATATTTTTGGTGTGGTTGGGTCAAAACTGAACATTTAAGTTTTCGGATTCTCCAAAAATTGTTACTTTATACTTTTTTGAAAACAATCCTTATACATCCTTATTTTCAAATTATTACTTGCATACAAATTTAAACCGTTCGACCTTTTTGGACAAAATTTAAGAGCGACCAAAAACGTAGGCTGCCTATCACTTTCAGAAACTGCACCTAGCCCCCCCACCAAATGCATTTATTCTGTAGGGTACGGAGAAATGTATAAACTATATTATAAACTCAAATTCTTCCTCCTATCCAAATTTATTATCATTTTCGTAAAACTCTGCGTTACTTGACCGATTTAGACAAAATATAAACTTAGAATTCACGACTTGGCAAAAATTGGATGACACTTTACTTTTCGAACACTAAAGTTTTCACTACTTTCAAACCTTACATTCAAATATAATCAATTGAACGGATTTGGACGAAATTTTGAGCACCTGAGCTTTAGAACCCAACGAAAAGTAGACTGCCTACGATTTTCGAAATATGCTCTATCCTAATTTCAACTCTTTACTTACAAATCTTCACCGTTTGTATGTTTATACTCTAGGTCCCTTAAAAGTTAAGAGGCTTGTTTGAAACTATAAAAACTACCCCACCTTCATTTCTATCACTTTACAAGTAGAGCTAAGCGCTTATCGATCTAGGAATATATATTGGACATTTACGCTTTAGAATGCAGCAAAAGTTATAGGAATAAGACCATTCTTGAGTGTTTGAAACTTAATTTTATATTATAATACACACTATAAATATGTGTATCAGTAATAGCATAATGCATTTAGTAATTCATTAAATGAGATATATTTTATTTCATTTTTATTTTAACTCAGTTTCCACAAAACTCCATATCTGGGAAGTACTTGTCATTGGTTAGTTAAGTAAATAAGTACATATTTTAAAATTCCTAATGTATGTGTGAGCACAAAAATGCAACGCTGATAACTACAGGATTTCCAGAAACGTCTTTGCCGCTCGCACGGGATTTTGCGTCTCGGCAACTGGACACGCCACATTCGGCATGTCTGTACTCTTGAATTCCCTTCTTAAAATTATGTATAAAATTTTAAGTCATAGCAATTGCTGGAAATGTCTTCCCTGTTACATACTGGGGTGAGGGCCAAAAGGTTTCCAGCAAAGTAGAAAATTTTAATCACCCCAACATGCACATGGGGGAGTGTAGCTACAGCAACTGCGAGAGGACCAGCACCTTGATGTTCACATTCTGGTGCAGGCGTGGAATTTTTTATAACAAAATACACAAATTTCATATCATTCACATTACCTGTGGTATATTTAATAAAGTAAATGTGTCCCTACATCACACACAAGGGAATAACGAATTGAGAGGAGATGCTTCACACATGACCTACATTATTACTCTTTCACACAAATTCACAGACTCGACTCGACTCAACTCGACTGACGCTCACGCACTCAAAGATAATAACGCTAAACTACCCCCTCCTCTCTCTCCACCTCTAGCTAGGCTCGCCAGCTGGAGGTGGCGAGTTGTCATGCTAGACGGAACTTCAAACACAAACCGAAAGAAATTCTGAATTAATCCAACAATGCTGCCGCCAATGCGACGCAATAATGTGTCTGGCATGACAATACTTACTGATACGCCACAATACGTCCTTGCCGCTCGCACGGGATTTTGCGTCTCGGCAGCTGGACACGTCACATTCGGCAGGCCTGTACTCTTGACTTCCCTTCTTAAAATTATGTATAAAATTTTAAGTAATAGCAAGTGCTGGAAATGTTTTCCCCCTAAGCTAAAAAGACATTGTACTGGGTACATACATTCTTATTTAGTTTCTGCAACGTAACGTTTCGGATTTCATTTCGTATGTTGTCCTTGTTCTTCCAGTGCGAGAGGGTTTATTTTGTGCACTTTGTCCGCCAGACTAACCCATAAATATAAATAATAGACTGTTAGACACCTGAGGAGCGAAGAGAGTCATCCTGCTTTAATCACTCTAGCTTCAAAGTCTTCCTTAATTTTAATCCAATGGACTTCTCCTCTGTATGAACAGAGGCAGTACCTTGCTGAAACTACCCATGTCATTTCTCTTCTTCTGTTACCGATTAAACAATGGAATCGGAATGTCATATCCCTGTTAGTTGTCTGCTCTTAAAGATATAGGTCCTATTGCGTGTCTTGCTCTAATCGCACACCCAACTCCAAACGGGCAGGCATTCCTAAGTGGGCAAGACTTGTCCAAGACGCAAAACCCTATGTATATATTTTCTGGAAGCACTATATAAAGACATTTGAGGCAGTATTTTTAACACTAAAATGATTTCAGTCTAATTATATAATATATAAATTCAATAACAGCCCGCCTTAAAGTAATATGTGTATGTAATACTTTGTAAAAATGTATGTAACAGTCATTGTATATGTTTGTATTATTGTATCCATGTGTAATGATGTTATGTGAATATACTACGTAATTTAATAATGTAGGAGCTGTGAGAATAATAAGTTAAAAGTTGCTAACAATGAGGTAACCTCGAGGCAATAATGAATTTGAAAGTTTAAATGCTACTAGTCATTATTGGAGCAATAATAATGTATATTTTGAGGCAGTTTAAAAATAGCCAATCAACAACCAGAAAAAGCTTTAGTTAAAAGAAGGTATTGTATTGGATTAGGAATAGCCAATCAGAGACTTGAAATACAGAAATTTACAAGTTTAGACGGTTGAAATCAATTCAGTTGCCTGCAAACAGTGTTCCTAACCGGATGCGAGACACATCCTTGAGAGATTTAATACGTATTCGTGTGAGACGAAAAATAGTTTACGTGTTAAAAAGTGCAAGTAATTCATAAACGAATCTCATAGCTCTCTATATCAGTGGAGTGTTATTTAAATCGTATCAAGTATTAATAAAAGGAGTGAAGTAAAATTATAATCTGTGTAAGCCTACATTCTTGTCGCACCAAAACCCTGCTAAGAGAAACGTGTCTCTAACAAATACTGACGCAGCCGAGGCAAACATAAATATATAATATTTAAAGAAACAGTTAAATTACAAAGTTAATATTTTTTTTAAACTTGGGGCAAAGGCCACCTGGAAGTAGGTACATTTGGGGCGAAGGCTACCGGAAACTGTTTACTATACGTGCGGTTGCAACTACTACAAGTTCGGCTCCCCAACAGTCGAAATACGATACAACTCCTTCTAAAATACTCCTTTCTCACATTTCACTTATCGTTCGCGATACTTGTTTCTACCAATAAAACTAAGAAAACGTTGTGTGTTAATCTGCCTTGCTGTCGCTACTGATTTATTATTTTGTGATTCGCTTCCCTAGCACAAAATTGGTGTGCGTTAATATTTTTCAGGGGGGACCAGCATTAATGGAACTGGTACGATACTATTTCACAAATATATTCAAGAGAAGAATATAAAAACAGCATGTAAGAATCTAATTTACGCTTTATACTTGAATTGTTGCATTGTTTACTCCTCCTAACAGTTACATTTTTTCATTCTGTTTACTATTCGAAGTTCAAAATCTCTGCTATGGGCCATTTGTACTTGTATTAAGCCAAAATAGGTTATTATAGGTAATACATATTAGAACGAAAATAAAGCTTACCTCTTTCATTTTCATCTGTACATCAACGGGTTCCTCCTCTCTCCTTTTCGGGCAAATGTTTCTACGACATGATAATAAAAATATCTTTGATTTTGAATTTTGTGCAATAGAGCTTTTTCGATTGATAACAATGAACGTTGTGAAGGCCTGTCTTCGCACTGAGTGTTCCGTACGTAACTCTACGTAACGTACATTCTACTGTAGATGTATTCACTGGAATTGTAGTTATGAGACAGCATAATTTATAAACTTCTGGAAATACTTCCTCTCCTAGCTCGCTTTGTTTAAAAAGCTATGTAATCTCGGTCACTGTCCTGCCTGAAAAGTCTGACAGCCTATAAACAGCCACTAATTCACTTCGCAAATTTTCGAAATGAAACAAATTATTACAGAGTGATTTAAGAGATGTAAACAAAATTTCGGAAAATCTAGTTTTGAAAGCTTCAAAGCTGTTCGAATCAAGTTGCTTAATAAGTTTTAGCTCTTCTAAATCACCAAATCGATTTTCCATTTGGGTAACTATTGTGTCAATTATTTCGTTGAAAAGACACAAATATGTATTTCATTCTGTGATTGTCCAATTCACCTTCCGTCGCTTTCTAGCTTCATTCTCATTCATGTTACTTTCTCCTAGTGTTGTATACATATTATCAAAACTGTTTCGAGATTCCTTGAGAGAAAGAAATGGTCTCTTTCACTTTCTCAATGTAAAAATTGACATCAAAAGTCTTTTTCCTAGAGAATATTGAATAAAGTTCAGTGAGGGCAAACATCGGATGTAAAATCGTTAGCATGGCTTTCTTTGGAAGGAAAGAAAAACCGGTGGTCCCGTGTTGTAGATTAACGGCACGAACCACAAGCCTAATAAAGAGGCATCTGAGCAAAATTTCCAGTCTTTCACGCACAATATACAGAATGCTTCAAAAATACAGGGCATAAATTCAGGTATGCATTCTCCACATGTAGACAACAAAAAACGTTCATTACAGCACGTGTCCGGAAAGGCTTGGTTTTTGAGTTATGGCCTTCAAAACAGTGATATTCACCGGAACGTTTTCCTTCCCGCAGGTAGTTGCCGAGACAGAAAATATTAACAGGACAGTCTGACAGTTCATTCCTAGGCGAAGGTACATTGAGTGTTGTGTTTGTCGTTCGATTGAGTGACATGCACTCAAATCAGGAGTTGGCAGAAATGCAGTTCATGTACGGTAAGGCGTTGGCTTGTTTGCACCAAGAGAGGTACCCACAGCGGAGATGCCCAGATCGTCTCCATCGCCGTCTGGCTCTCATGGAAGATTACATCTTCTGGTTTGGGGAGGGGACAAGCAAGATCTACAACTCTAGATGTAGAGGAGGAGATTCTGGATTCTGTGCACACGACTCCTATCAGTACACGAAGGTTAGCGTTGCAAGTGAATGTTCCTCATGCGACTGTTTGGAGACTGTTGCGAGAGCAACAGTTACCTCCGTATCATTTACAACGTGTACAGATCCAGCAGATTACCCTGCTCAATTGATGTTCTGCCAGTGGTTGGTGCAGCAGTGAGCTACAAATCCGAACTTTCCTGTCTGAATATTATTTACAGATGAAGCACAGTTCACACGAAATGGCATTACAAATTTCCACAATCAGCATGCATGGGTATATGAAAACCCACATTGTGCCATCTCATCACCAAGTGCGGTTCATTCTCAGCATGTGGGCCGGTTAGTTGGGCCCATCTATTTGTAAGCATACTACCGGGCCAGGCGTGCACAGACTTCCTGGAAAACACCATATCTCATGTCTATGAAGACACTCCACTGATCAGTCGTCAAGCTCACTTTTTGCATGATGGCGCTCCTGCACTCTTCAGTCGTACCGATCGCCGGTACTTGGATCGATGGTTTCCTGATCGATGGATAGGTAGAGGTGGCCCAATTGCTTCGCCACCACACTACCTGATTTGAACCCTGTCGATTTCTACTTGCGAGGCCATTTAAAAACTTTGGTGTATTCGTCTCCGGTGCCTGACATGGGATCCTTTCAGAATCAAGTTGTCGCAGATTGTGAGGAAATACGCATTACTCTTGGAATTTGAGGTCGTGTTTGCACGACCATGAGACGTCGATGTGAGGCCTGCATTGAAGCAGGAGGTGGACACTTTGAACATCTTCTGTAAAGAAAACTATCTGCGATAAGAAATACATTCCGCTGAATATCACTGTTTTGAAGGCCATAATTCAGAAACCAAGCATTTCCGGACATATGTTGTAACGGATTTACAACATATATTATTATTTTTATAATTTTTTGTTGTCTACATATGGGGAATGCATACATGAAATTGTGCCCTGTATTTTTGAAACACCCGTAGAATGGAACGTTAAGAACCATAGCAGTTAAAGAGCGTCCATAAATAAAATTCAATTTCAAAATCAAAATCAATAACATTTCGAGAAATAAAGCTAATTTTGCTGTAGCAAATGCTCTTAATATAGGAACAGAAACGTCTGAAGTTATGTACCACAGTTCCCTAGAAGTGACAAACTAAGACAGCTGTGGATTTCTCGGTGTAAACAGAGTGATAAAGTCAATCCCGGTAACCCTCGAGTGTGCTCAGTATTTTCGCACCACTGTGAACGTGACTTAAAAAATCTGATGTTTTGGAAATGGCTGGTGCCATAGAAACTTATTTGAAATAAATTGTGTGTTCTAAAGAGATTTACATTTTTTGTGTAGTGTATTTTTCCTGTGTTGCTTAACGTTTACCAGTTACATAAAATTACACAAAATTCCTTGCGAATAAAGAGGACTACAGAAGCTATTCCAAGAAAATTCAAGATTAACATGTTATTTTTCATGTAGATATCTTTAATACGCAGCATTTTTATCGCAATCGTTAGCCATTTTTCATAAAATCAAATACTTCGAAGGGCGCTAATGACTTTACAGTTGAACGCCCTTAAAAATAAATATTACAAAAATTTTCGAAATCTTCCATGCAGTTTAGTTTAGGTAGATAGTTTAGTGTGAGGGAAGTTTCTTGAAAAACCCTTCTATAGCATCTTTGGAAAGTACTGAACTTAAATACAAAGTTTGTTATTTATGCAAATTTTCGTTTTTGAGTTATGCTGTTCACAGAGACACATACGGGCCTTGTTCTAAAAATCTCTTTTTTTGGATTCAGGGAGCCTCAAAACATGCATTTCCGGTGAAGTCTCGCTGTATAATTTTTGGGTGGAAGGCAATACTTCCCCTATCTAAAATGTACGTGGTGAGGAAAGTAAAAACTTAAAATTGCTGCTATGGATGAACAAAGTTCCAGCAAAAATTGCCAGTGGGTAACATCGAGCACTTCTGTGACAGCATGAATGAACACTTCTAAATGTAAATCAAATTTGTGTTACAAAACAGCTGTTTCACTTTATCTTAGCACTATCCAAAATATTGTTATGATAGCTAAGTTGCTTGTAATCGTATAGAAGTTGACAAGGATAACCCAAGCATTTTCACGACAAAAGATTTTTCAATACATGCTATTGTACATGTTGTAGTTAAGTACTTTTTAAGCACCCATTTATACTATGTATCCACAAATTCCTGCTTTGAAATGCACGGCTTTACGCATTCCTTTCAATTGCCAGTCGAAGAGCGCGCGCGATCAACTTTCTACATTACGTATTTGACGACAGCCAATGGGAACAAAATGTGCCGGAATGGACTACCTTCCCTATTCCACTTACCTGGAGCTGATTGAGATGCAGAGGACTTGTATCCTGAACCGAGTCCCTCGCTCTGAATACTAAACAGCGTAAAACATACAATGTTGTTTTAATCCGTGTGACACTTCACAGGTACACTTTCAATACTTAACTCATAATACACAAAAACAAAAAACGTACAACATATTCTTTCTAACAAGAATGGATACACAGAAGTTGTTTACCAGCGACAGCGTATGCTATCTTTCACGTGGTATGAGGAACCATGTAGTGCTGCTAATCCTAGGCGAGCTGATAGTTTTTGCTGGCGGTAAGCGAGAGTATTGACTAAGGTACAGGCGCTGAGCGAACGAAAACCGATTTATGTTGTCATGTCTTCTAGAGTTAAAACATGAAATTTAATACACAGAGGACTAGCCTAGTTCTACTACTTCACTCACCGCTCTTCCCTGATGCACGCAACAAGAGATTCTTGACACCTATAATGGTTTTAATGTCAAAATTCCGTAACATAGCCTGTTTTAGCAATTAGAATGCACCAATAAAGCTAACAACTTTCCCCAAGAGTTTTCCCATTTTATAAACCTTTTCAAAAAAAAAAAACGATGAAGGCATGCGCAGGTTGGTTTTAGCCCTGCTTAGAGATTATATTGTTCTATTTATACCCGCCTTAAACTGCAATGGTCATATCGGCGGCCCTTCTCCTTTGGAACATATTGTCTATCGGCAATGATTTCTTGGTTTTATTTGGGTTTCTATACGTTAGATCTCATACACATTCACTCTCTCATTCATACCTCCAGACTCTGGCGGGGGGGGGGGGGTAGGAAATAGTTTTAGCTAAGGAAAAATTCCCACTCCCCAGTTAGGAGTCGCACTCGGGATCATTAGCACAGAATGCAAGACTGCCGACTGAACCACGGGGCCTTATAAACTTTATATTCCTTGTTTCAGTAGTGAAATAATCCAATTAAATACCATTTGAGTTTTTATTTCCTCTACATCAATTTACTAGCGGCTGTCGTTCGTAAACTCATTCGTAAATCAAAACGTTTTATTAAATTGTTATAGAGAAGAACGGAAATTATGGTGCATCGTTTTCTGCGAGAGAAACGGTGTTTGCTTCGTGGGTTTCCTTGTTACCCTGAAGAAGGCCACGGAGTAAAGGTGACCGAAAGCTTGGTGAAAACCTGCAATCGACTGCAATCCCAAGAATTCATCATAATGAACCAGCACAAAAATGAAGCTTTAAATTTAGATATTTTCATCATTTGTTAAATCACCTAATGCACATTTGGGATATATTTCCTGTTGCATACATATTATAATGCATTATGGCGAAATAAGATTTTTTGTCAGAAAATGCAGACGCCTTCAGTGTCTGAAATTACAATCCCCTCTTTAAGAAGTCATATCCTTATATCCTATGTATTACCATCAGGGGCGTTTTAAGCACGTGCAACTGCACAGTGCGGCAAAATGTTGTCACCGAAAAATTGTTTCTAAGCATAACTTTAATGTGCAATGCATAGCATAGCACTCAATAATTTACTGCCAAGGTGTTGGCAAATACTTCTACGTGGCATTAAACTCGTATTTTACTATTAGTCCACCTGTATAACGTCTTCAGTGTAAGAGCGCATTAATCTAGTACGAGATAGCTCCCACGTAATCGCGTAGCAATGGAACATATTAAATAATTAATAAATTATGTCCACAACATTATTAAAAGATATGTAAATCATTGTATCAATATAAGACTTTATTAAATAAAAAAAATTATGTCCACAAAAAAAGTAAATTTTGAGATCTCGCGTGTGGCGTGCTCTTCAATCCTTCATCCATTTATGGTTATATTGGCATCATACACAACAAAAGCGACTTGATGGATTCATCGACTCACGTGGTTCTCGACATAAAATGAAGGTATGTAATTCGACTACTAACGGTCACAATGAAGTTGGTTCTGTATTTGATATAATGTTCAGTTTGCAATACTCTACATCAGATTATATAATTTTCTGTTCGCGGTAACGGTATGGATGGACGATCTAGGTTAAATGGTGCTGCATATCGAAAGAAAAATAAAGAAAAAAGACAGAGGGGTAGTAAACTTTTATGAAAATACCTCGACTGGACTCGTATTTTAATGGCAAAAGTAAAAGTGAACCGTATGGCTCTGAACATTCAAGTGAAGTTGCGGTTCAAAGCGTAACAATGAACAGTCTATCCCTGAAAGTGCAGGCAAAATTGGTTTTAAACGGCAAACAGAATGTGGAAGTTCCAACTTTCGGAGTTCCAGAAGGATGTAAAGAATCTACACTCTAAAGAAGAGGATTTTTCTGTTCCCAGTAGTGACCCATTTTATTGGGAAAAACACTGACCAAACACTGGATTATTTGGTTAAAATGGTGTTAATAAAAAAAATGCTGATTTTTCTGTCTTCACGGCGGTACACCGACGGATCTCGGGATTTTGCAGACGCTGAATGGCGAAATTATCAACCGAGTATATTGTAACACGCCTACGGGGGTGGTTACCCCGCAGTAGGTGAGTACAGCAGGGGGGTGATAGCTCAGAGGTAGGGGGATGCGTCGGTACTGGGGTGGTAGGTAGGCCAAGATGGCGTTCCAGGGTGGGGGTATCTAAATAATGCACAGGGGATGCACTGACCCAATAAATTATATTATTACTTTAACGGGAGTACATTGGCCACTCAGATTGGGGTGAAGCCCGGCGAGTAAGCAGAACTTAGAGAAGATACATTCTTACCTGTTCACCTGGTGTTGCGTTGGCGACTCGTGTATGGTGAGCGGACCTCAGGTCGTCAATGTTACAACTCTCCCTTCAACTACGGCGATTCCCGCAATGATTCAGACAAGGGTCTCGACGACTCACGACAATCGATTACCCTCGCTCGAGTCAAACCTTCGTAGTATAAATACGTACGGAAGAGCTGACTCGGCGTTCCTTAGCATGGTCGTGTTGAGGTAACCCCATTTCGACACTTTATGCTTGGTTACCTCATATGATGTAATCCTCGGCGCTCAACCTGGTCCGCTACAATATCTTGTATATATTCCTAACCAAGGATAATAATTCCGCGCATGTTGTAAATTATTTGGTGGTGCATGTCAATTTGCAATATCTGGTTTCAGTGATTGGAGCCGTGCTCGAATACGAATAGCTGAACATGAAAATTCTACCTCTCAGAGAGACTGCTTATTAAAATTCGAAAAAAAACCCAGAGGAAACGAGGTGAATAAAATTGACAAACGGTTGTCATCCAGCATCAACATGAAACGTATTGGAGAAATGTGCTAAAAAGAGTTCTTTCTGTAATTAAGAAGGTGTCTAGCATTTCGTGGAGACAAAGAGGTGTTTGGCTCTGTAAAAAATGAAAATGTCATGATGTGTCTGGAATTAATTGCAGAGTATGATTCTTTTTTGATTGACCATATAGCAAGGTTTGGTAACTCTGGAAAAGTGTCTTGTCACCAGGCAGAGTCCAGTTGTCACCAGCAACTTATGAAGATTTAATACGTTTTATGGTGAGGTCAGTGACCCCCAAATTTGGTAATGAAGTTATTTCTTCTAAATATTTTTCAATCATAGTAGATTCTACACTAGATACACTATTTGATCAAAAGTATACGAACACCCCTACAAACATACGTTTTTCAGCTTAGATGCATTGTGCTGCCACCTACTGCCTGGTGCTCATTAGCCGCGACCTCAGTAGTCATTAGACATCGTGAAACAGCAGAATGGGACACTCCGTGGAACCCACGGACTTCGAACGTGGTCAGGTGATTGGGTGTCACTTACGTCAGAAGTCTGTACGCGAGGTTTCCACACTCCTAAACATCCCTAGCTCCACTGTTTCTGATGTGATAGTGAAGTGGAAACGTGAAGGGACATGTATAGCACAAAAGCGTACAGGCCGACCTCGTCTGTTGATTGACAGAGACCGCCGACATTTGAAGAGGGTCGTAAAGAGTAATAGGCAGACATCTATCCAGACCATCGCACAGGAATTCCAAACTGCATCAGGATCCACTCCAAGTACTATGACAGTTAGGCGTGAGGTGAGAAACCTTGGATTCCATGGTCGAGCGGCTGCTCATAAGCCACACATCACCCAGGAAAATGCCAAACGACGCTTCGCTTGATGTAAGGAGCGTCAACATTACACGATTGAACAGTGGCAAAACGTTGTGTGGAGTGACGAATCACGGTAAACAATGTGGCGATCCGATGGCAGGGTGTGGGTATGGCGAATGCCCAGTGAAAGTCATCTGCCAGCGTGTGTAGTGCCAACAATGAAGTTCGGAGGTGGTGGTGTTATGGTGTGGTCGTGTTTTTCCTGGAGGGGGCTTGCACCCCTTGTTGTGTTGCGTGGCACGAGCACAGCGCAGACCTACATTGATATTTTAAACACCTTCTTGCTTCCCACTGTTGAAGAGCAATTAGGGGATGGCGATTGCATCTTTTAACACGATCGAGCACCTGTTCATACTGCACGGGCTGTGGCGGAGTGGTTACACGACAATAACATCCCTGTAATGGACTGGCCTGCACAGAGTCCTGACTTGAATCCTATAGAACACCTTTGGGATGTTTTGGAACGCCGACTTCGTGCCAGTCCTCACCGACCTACATCGATACCTCTCCTCAGTCCCGCACTCCGTGAAGAATGGGCTGCCATTCGCCAAGAAACCTTCCAACACCTGATTGAAAGTATGCCTGCGAGAGTGAACGACATATTGACTTCTAGCATTACCGATGGAGGGCGCCACGAACTTGTACGTCATTTTCAGCCAGGTGTCCGGATACTTTTGATCACGTAATGTATATCCCATAATGACCAATTATGTATAATCATTAGATACGTAACTGAAGTTGGGCAGGCCGCACTGGAGACAAGCTTTCTAAGCAGTTCTGAATTCCTTAGAACTACATGGACTGAAACGTGGCAACTGTAGAGCTCAGTCATACGAGTAACGCAGTCAACATGTCAGGTGTGTATTCAGGCTTGCAGGCAAGACTCAAGAACCAAAACTTACTTAATTTTCTTTACTCCATGTTCGGCTCACTCGCTGAAGCTAGTCGGCTCAAAGACATGCTGCACAGCTACAATACGTTTTTTTTTTTAGTTAAGTCAAGGTTTATTCAGATTCTACAGGTAGATGGAACATCTTGGAAACAGCTTTTGATTCTGCGAGTGTGACACTGAAGTTACTGTCACTCGATGGTGTGCACGTGAGGATGCTTGTGAGAGTTTGAATGTAGATTGGAAGGAGTGTTTTCAGCATTAAGAACAATTTCAGTGTGAAGCTGAAGGTGGTCTTAAAAAGTTTAGTAGTATTGAGGTAGCTTTCACAACATCAGTATGGTGTTGTATTCCACAACATTTTGCCAACGCAATGAAAACACCACAAGCCGAGGATGTAGATATTTCGAATTGTTGAAATGTATGTGGCGGCGCCGTGGCCGAGTGGTTAGACCGCTCGCCTCCCACCGAGGCGGCCCGGGTTCAATCCCAGGGACCTGCATGTGGGATTTGTGGTGGACGAAGCGGCGTCTGGGCGGGTTTTCTCCGGGTTCTCCGGTTTCCCCCGCCATTCATTCCACCAACTGCTCCATCATCACCTTTCCTTTCATCCATTTCACCAACATCTACTTCCTTCATCCCATACCAGGCATCGGGCTGATCCCCCATCCTGGATATTCTGTCTGATCCATGAGTGTCTGCTCCTCGACGGGCCTCTGATCCCAGGCACCCACCTGTAAGTCCTGGGGGGTGTAAGTCCTACATAAGAGGAGGGTAAACAGATAATGAATGAATGAATGAAATGTATGACTCTCCTACAATGTTTTTAACTGAGCTTCAAACATCTTTTTCAATTCACAAGGATTCGCCTGAAAAGAAACGTATGAAAATCAGGAATTCCGAATCAGTTCCGCCTGCTGAAATTAAAATTAAACGTAAGAGATTTTTTTTGGTGAATCGTCTGACTCAGAAAAAGAACCCAAATGTCATGGAGAAGAAACAAGATGAAATTGTGTTGAGATCTGGAGAAGAATGAAAATGTCGTATTCTATTATTATACAAACCGTTTAGGATGAGTTACAGAAGAGAGTTTATGTCTACGAAGAATATAACCTAAAATTTTCATTTCTCTTAAATATCACCGAAATAGAAGCTGTTCAAATTTATGTTGCTGCCGAGAAACTTAGAGCCATTTATAATTCTGACATAGAGAACAACTTTGGTGAAGAATGTATACATTTTGAAAACTATTTGTTGTCTATGAAGAAAGAAGATGGCGACAAGCTGTCCTCTCTTCCATTTCTCTGTAGCATGTTGTTTAAAAAAATTGGTGATGTCTATCCAGATATGTAATAGCACTCAAGATTTACAAATGTACTCCAGCAACAAACTGTTCTACTGAAAAATCCTATTCTGTTTTAAAACGGAGTAACGGAGTACCTCGGACAGCAGAGAATCAAGAACGACTGGTCACTCTTGGAGTCTAACCATAGAATCAGACATGACAGTCAGTTAGGATTTTGAGGAAGTGATAAATGAATTCGCAAATACAAAAGTGAGAAGGAAGTAATTTCTCCAAGTTCGCTAAATTTTGAAAAAGGTCAATTAAATGGTATTGTATCATGTATATAGGACTGACTAAATTTCATGCTTAACTAAGTAATTTTTGTATAGGCTATTAAACTGTAGTGATTTTATTTTTACTTTTATTTTTACCATATGTTGTGTTCAAATTTTATGTTTCTGTGACAGTTTTCAGTAATAGATGCTATTAAACTGTAGTAATTTTACAATTTTTTAATATTTATCTTGCACATGTGGTTCGTGTTATATGCTATTTAAATACTTCAATAAAGTTTAAACTTTATGTCTCAATGGTTCCGCAGCTTTATTGTTGATAGTACGTAAACGAATAATAATGCTGAAGTCTAAGAAGGGGGGGACGTAAAATAAATTACTCGTATATACGGCCTTGATACCATACTTATTGCTTTATTTATTCATATTTCCAGTTGTTTATAAGTCTGATACATGCTGTAAACGCTTCCATCGCTTCTCGAAAAGGAAAGAAGCTGTATAGATAAATGTTAAATAGTGACAGTGTTTGATGTTAGTCGAAATTTATCAAAAATCGGCAGCTTGTTTCCACGTTGTAAAAGTTTGTAACAGCTTATATGTAAAGAGTTGGTTAAAAGAAAGAAAACTGAAGTTTTTGAGCTTTATTGGACAAAATCAAAAGCACACATTTGCCATTTTGTGCTGACATATTAAACACTTAATACATTCCCTCAAATTCAACGTTAAAAACCGCTTGAAAAGTGACTCGTTAAAATTTGTTTTATCATTTATTATTTTTACATCTTTAAATGCTGGAAGTTCAGCCTTCAAATCAGATCACTGGAGCGTTGTCGTACATTATTCTTTGCTCTATAATCTGTAAAATACCATTCAATCTTTCTGATTATTTGAGGATATCAAAGACAAAGAAAGGCAACTGAAATCATCCAGAGATGCAATCAGATTGCTAAGACTATTTCTGAACAGAATTCCATAATCAATAACAACTCTTTCCTTTTATTATATTTACATGTAACATTTCACACACGGAAGCGACATTTCCTTCATTTTAGTAGAATAGCTAAGAAATATTGAAACACAAGCATGATAACTTCTGGAAAGTTGGACACCAGCTGCGATAGTAACATATTTATTTATTTCCCAATGAGCTAAAGCTCGAGACAGAGACTGCCCATTAATGCATAACACGTTTAATATTATATAGAAAGTATTATATGTCTAATAATACTTCAGAATATTTTGATTAGGCATTAATAGAAAACCTGATAACTAAAATACTTGAAAACTGATTAGGAGTGATTAAACTGTTTAAACAATACATCACCTATAATACATTTTCATGTTAGACTTTTAATACCTACCACAGATACGGCTACAAATACTTTATTAGAACAAACAGTATAATTGCAATCTTACTATGGTTGATTGCGCTACATACAGTTTAAAAAAATGCAAAATCTTTGTTACGTTGCGAGAGCTTATTAAATGCTATTGATGCGGCATGAATTGTACCTTAAAGTCCATATCTACTACTATTTTTTTTGAATTTAGAAATTTCATTTGCTTCTTGCATTTGTGTAGATGAAGGAATAATTGTTGTAGGTTATTTTTTATTTTAAACATAAATTAGCTTCACTATGTCTAGGTGATACGGGTAGTACAGCCTAAGTAAACCTCGACCGAGGGCTCAAGAAACAACCCATATGTAGATACAACTGCAATGCTTCTGTAAGATTTCCAACTCCTTAACCAATTGCTTTGTTGCCTTGGATCGTAGGATGTTCATGCATGTGAAATGCGAATATACCTATATGAAAGAGTCCCTGATTGAAGTTGATATCAGTGTTACATTTAACTAGTCAACATAAAATTTCTGACATATTAACGGAATTCTCTTTATAAACCATTTAAGTTACTCTAGTGAGGCAAATTTAACAGCAAGTTCTTATTGTAGCTGGCGTGAGCAAATATTCTTTGAACTTGCGCACACTTTTCATATAAACTGCCCAACCGAGTTTGTTTGTTTGTTTTCGTTTGTTTTTAATGGTCTTCAAAATCATCTTCTCATGCATGGTTAATACTTGGTGTTTCAGGAGGTTATGCAGAAGCAGCCTGGCAATGCTGTGGTGTCTCCATTAGGCGTGGCAACGTTACTGGCGATGTTGCAACAAGGTGCTTGGGGAACGTCAAAAAACGAATTGACTAAAGTCCTCCATGCAGATTCTGATACAACTCGTCAAGGTTTTGGTGAAATCTCTCATTATCTCAAGGTATACCAGCAAACATACTTCAAATTACAACTAATGCGTTTTAAATTAAAAAAGTAGGTCAGAGAGAGAGAGAGAGAGGGAGAGAGTGAGAGAGTGAGAGAGAACAGGATTGGTTGAAAGCCCTACACCACTTGGATATCGCTTTTAAAGCTTTCACTTTCATTTGCTTGAACTTTTGTATGCGAAGTTATTAATTAATTAAAATTAAAATAAGGTAAATTTAATATACGAGGTGCGAAAAATAAATTCCCAGGCAAGTTCCGTAACGGCAAATAAAATTGCATTACTTAAATTTGGCTACTATCTCCTTCGAAATGTCCCCTCGGGTTGTTACTCAACGATCTGAACGCGTCTTCCAATTTTGGAATGTCCCATTGGAAGATGCGTTCTTGAAGCGTGTAAAACACCTTCTATGACTAGTATTGGATGTTCTTCATGATGCCAAAACAAAGATACTTTAGCTTCATCTTCATATCTGGGAAGAAATACTCGCAGGCGGCCAAATTTGATAAATATAGATTGGTGAGGATCGACGACGATCGCGGTACGGGCGCTAAACTGACGCTTTTGTCACCATGGAGCAGCCATTTGCTCTCGGACCTGAGTTCTGGCCGTTTGCATTGAAAGTCATTCCTCAGACATTACAAAACATTATAGTAAGAAGCAGCATTTATGTTTCGATCCGCGAAGACAAATTCACGATGTCCAATCTCGAATGTACAAATTTGCAAGCGTTCCAACTAAATGGGCTCTCATTGTCGACGTCCTCCAGTTTGATCTGCCATTCTTGAAATGCGGATGCCACTTATTAACACTTCGCCCGACTCATCGCCATAAGCATGTCATGGATTTCAATTGCTGATTTCTGGAGTTTCATGCAGTACTTTATATTGGTTCACTGGTCCAGTCTCAAGTCCATCGCAAATATGTAGGTGCACGTGGTTATCGAAACATATAACTCGTAAGTCTCAAGATTAACGCAATGAAACTTGGTGTCGTATCTCACGAAGGTTGTTAATATACACTCCGTGTACACTTATCAAACAATGGAGCCTTTTGCTCTCAACGGTTACAGTATTGGAATTTAATGATCGTACCTTGTAGTTATCCCGTTTTACAGGTAATGACTAGAGCCCTTCTCTGTTTTAAATGGAATACTTAATTTTATTATATCATTAAATAGCATTTAAAGAAGTTCTTTTTTTAAAAAAACAGGGTTTAACAGTTTGACAATGTGTACCCCCTATTTCATGATTTCTTGGTCTAATGGAGTTTGAACGTACTTATTAGAAACTAATTTTACGAATTACTGAAGAAAACCCAGATTTGCAACTTTCGTAAGGATGCTATAACATCTGAATTTTTTTCATAGCTTATAAGTAGAATAGCTAACCGACAGGGTAGCCGAGGTAGTTAAGCACGGACTCGTGAACGGGGGGTCTGCGGTTCAAACTCACCAGGACCTCCTCCCTGAGCGAAGTTTCTTCCAGGGTTTCCTCATTCCTCATAACTGGCAAATACTAAGGTAAGGTACCTTAAACTTAGGAAGCCCTCGAAGGATTCCTTCCCAAATTATTTCTTAATTCAGCTGTCCACTTTTCAGCGGTTGTTTCCAATTCCTGTCCGCCATAAAGATCTATTGTTCCATTGTCTGTCTTTTAAGCCAAATTTAATCATAACATTTTTACTTTCTCTACTACGTATAGTAAGTAGGGGAAGTGTTGCATTCCACTAAAAAATTCGATACCAAAGTTTCACCGGAAATACATGTTTTGAGGCCTCCTGAATCAAAAAAATGTATTTTTGGAAACATCTTCGTGTGCGTGTCTGTGTGTGTGTGTCTGTCTGTGAACAGCATAACTCAGAAACGAACAGTCGGATAATCACCAAACTTGGTATTTAGGTTCAGCATCTTCCAGAGATGCGACACGAAGGTTTTCAAGAATATCCCCCATCCCAGATTACCCTCTACATGGATCATTTTTCGAAAATTTTTATTTTATCAAAATGGCTCTAACGATTTTGATTAAAGTATCACATGTTTAAGAAATTTTTATAGGAAATAAAATGTATATCTTGAATTTTTTGGGAACGTCTCCAAAAGTATTCTTCATTGTGAACGACTTTTGCATAACTGGTAAACCATAAGAGATAGACAAAATTTACTACACAAAAAATGTAGATCGCGTTAAACTGCACGATTTATGCCATTTTGTTGTTGAGTGAACCATTTTCGAGATATTGCTTGTTATTTCCTTAAATTTTCCAATACTTATACTTTTTCTCAAATGGGAATTCGTTATTCATTTTTTTTGTCCTGGTAATGCAAAGAGAATGGAATACTCCAAATAGCAACCAGCTCTTAAAATATTTGACTATCGCTTAAAGCCTACCAATTCCCTTTGCATCTACAAGAAAATTAGCAGTAAGATTAACATCTCGATATCTCGATTAACATGAAGCATATGGCAATAAGCGTTTGTAAAAATAGTTTATACAAGAGTGTAACACATCATATTTTTTATACTATCACACCATTAAACGAGCCCTTTCTCTTTTCCTTCTTCCTGAGAAAGACCAATCAATTATTCGTCTAGGCCATCTTTCCTCCTCCATTCTTTGTACTGGATGAGCAATACTTTACGCAACCGTAGGACCGACCTGCAGCGCTGGCAGCTATGTCGGCGACGGCGGGGAGTATATTTCCCCTCCGCTGCGCGAGGCTTCAGTGTGAGCTGAAATCTTGCGCTAGTACCACATATAGCCATCTGCTCATTACAGGAAATTCATGAAGTGTTTCAAAATAGTTTTCATTAACAACATATGGCCCCCTCGTTACCCCGATATAACCCCGTGCGATTTTATCTTTGGGGGGGCATTAAAAGAGAAACTGTTCAAAACAAATCCACACACTTTAGATGATCTTAAACTAACATTCATCAAGAAAATATTTCTCGCATTTCTCAGAGGGAACTGAAGAGTGTAATGAGCAATTTCCTAAGCAGGTGTCAAAAATGCTTGAACAATGAAGGGAGGCAGTGCCAGCATCTCCTTGCTCAATATCGTGAACAATTTACTTTTTTTAAAAGTGTTTATGTTATATATGTTAGGAATAACTTATGTGACAAACTGTACTATATTTACTGCGGACTTCCTGTCACCCATACTGCTGTTTATCATTGTCTACTCTGCTTTCATCTCTGTTCTAATAACATCATTGCTGTAGTCGAGATACTCTCATAGTTCTACGTAACCCGCTCATTTCGGTGCTTTCCAACTTTTTCTCCCATGTATCATAGTGTGCCCAACACTGACCCATACATAAGGACAATCTCCATCATTGCTTTCAAGATATATTTTTTGGTTATTTCTTAATTCATTCATTTCTCTACCCCATAGGAAAACATTCAAGGGCCCAATTACTTGGTTGACTCTATTGTAAATTTCTTTTTCATAGGTACCGTAATTGTCTATTATTGTACCTAACATTTGAAATGCTTAACGTTTCCAATTGTTACGTCACTTACAATCAAATCTTCTCGCTTCCCTCCAACAACTATATACTCTGTCTTTATAAAATTAACTTTCAATCCATGTAAACTGTTTTCTTCTATAAGTTTTCGAAACATATACACAATACCATCCAGGTCTTGTGCTACTATTACCTGGTCATCGGCAAAAAGCAGGGAATGCAACATGTGACCATTAATATTTATGCCATTGCTTCTAAATATTCCATTTCTTCAGGGCATTCCCTAGGAATAAGATTGGTGACATTCTGCAACCTTTCCTCAAATCGTTGGTAACAGAGAATTATGTTAATATATTTTTATATAATTTGTCGAATTGTGAGTATATGGTCTACATAGGTCTTGCTGGTCGTATATCCAGCTTTTTTTTTATATATTATTTTTTATAAAAGATTCCATTATATTACTGAGTATTATACTCATAATACCAAAACCCTGATGCCATGATAATTCATTGGATTTCTCCTATCCCCCTTTTTATACATTGGACATACCTATATATGAAAGAGTCCAATTTTTTTTGCTTATCACTTCATTTCATGCATTATCAGTAGGAATGGGAATTTCCAAACATTAAAGCCAGGACAAAAGGAAATTAGGTTGAACTGTTACTGAACTTTACACTGTGACATCACAGATAACAAACCAGCCCATCCCTCATACAGTCTGTTGGTATGTGCAGACCAATCATAAGACCACGATTTACCTGCTGACAGTGACTCATGGCTGCTGTTGTGTACATTCTATGTATTGATAATGATTTGGGTGTAGCCAACTTAAGCCAACTCTTAAGAATTCCTGTGCCTGTTCATCAGTGCAGTAATAGCTTTTGAGTGACACAAAACTATGAGGTTATCAGCGCCACTGATCATCGGTGTCCACCACCTGTGTGTCACATGCAGTAACAATGGGCATCAAAACCATGTATGTTGTCAAATGTCTTCAACTTGGCTGAATTCATCATAGTATCAATCTTTGTTACCAATGGACATGTTTCATTGCTCAGCTGTTCCGATTAAGCAAATCGGAAATATTTAAGTGAATATTTTGTATTTACAAAGTAGTACCACATACATTTGTGATGTGTTTTATAAAATGTAAGAAGTCAAAAGCTTGTTGTGACACTCAAATGACAATCTCTACCCATAGCAACTACACATAATCCTTTATATATTACAGTATGGATAATGATTCTTCTATTCATGTTACATTGTTCATGACTAGAAATAATATTACATTAGGCAATAAATACTTTGTTGCATACATAGTTGGGGGAAAAACACAACTGTTTGCATATTGTAGGTCAGTTTTTATTATAATGAACCCATGTGGAAAAAGAAGAATCACTTTATATTAGCCACATGATAATTCAACCTGAGATAAATGAAAGAAGTCGTGGTGCTATTTTTAAAAATCTGATGTGTTACACTCACATGACTTTCTCTACTCTTGTACAATCTATTTTTACAAACGCCTATTCTCCATATGCTTCATATTAATCGAGATGTCAATATTATTTGTAATTTTCTTGTAGATGCAAGGGGAATATGGTAGCTTTTAAGCGATAGTCAAATATTTTATCGCTGGTTGCTATGTGGCGCATTCCATTCTCTTTGCATGTCCAGGACATAAAAAAATCTGATGTGTTACACTCATATAACTTTCTCTACTCTTGTACAATCTAATTTTACAAACGCCTATTCTCCATATGCTTCATGTTAATCGAGATATCGAGATGTCAATCTTATTGGTAATTTTCTTGTAGATGCAAGGGGAATATGGTAGCTTTTAAGCGATAGTCAAATATTTTAACGCTGGTTGCTATGTGGCGAATTCCATTCTCTTTGCATGTTCAGGACATAAAAAAATGAATAACGAATTTGAGAAAAAGTATAAGTATTGGAAAATTTAAGGAAATAACAAGCAATATCTCGAAAACGGTTCACTCAACAAAAGAAACGTATATGACATAAGTTGTGTATTTTAACGCGATCAACATTTTTTGTGTAGTAAAATTTTGTCTATCTCTTATGGTTTACCAGTTATGCAAAAGTCGTTCACAATGAAGAATATTTTTGGAGACATTCCCAGAAAATTCGAGATATACATTCCATTTCTCATGACAATATGTTAAACATATGATATTTTAATCAAAATCGTTAGAGCCGTTTTTGAGAAAATTAAAATTTTCGAAAAATGTTCCATGTAAAGGGTAGTTTGGGGTGGGGGGATTTTCTTGAAAACCTTCGTGTCGCATCTCTGGAAGATACTGAACCTAAATACCAAGTTTGGTGTTTATCCGACTGTTCGTTTTTGAGTTATGCTGTTCACAGACACACAGACACACAGACAGACACACAGACACACAGACAGACACACACACGGACATGTTTCCAAAAATGCTTTTTTTGGATTCAGTGATTCTCAAAACATGTATTTCCGGTGAAATCTCGGTATCGAATTTTTGGGTGGAATGCAATACTTCCCCTACTTACTATACGTAGTAGAGAAAGTAAAAATGAATAACGAATTTGAGAAAAACTATAAGTATTGGAAAATTTAAGGAAATAACAAGCAATATCTCGAAAACGGTTCACTCAACAAAACAAATGTATATGATATAAGTTGTGTATTTTAACGCGATCTACATTTTTCGTGTAGTAAAATTTTGTCTATCTCTTATGGTTTAACAGTTATGCAAAAGTCGTTCATAATGAAGAATACTTTTGGAGACATTCCCAGAAATTTCGAGATATACATTTCATTTCTCATGACATTATCTTAAACATATGATATTTTCATCAAAATCGTTAGAGCCATTTTTGAGAAAATTAAAATTTTCGAAAAATGTTCCATGTAAAGGGTAGTCTGGGGTGGGAGGATTTTCTTGAAAATCTTCGTGTCGCATCTCTGGAAGATACTGAACGTAAATACCAAGTTTGGTGTTTATCCGACTGTTCGTTTTTGAGTTATGCTGTTCACAGACACACACACACAGACACACACACACACACACACACACACACACACACACACACACAGACACACACACGGACATGTTTCCAAAAATGCTTTTTTTGGATTCAGGGGGTCTCAAAACATGTATTTCCGGTGAAATCTCGGTATCGAATTTTTGGGTGGAATGCAATACTTCCCCTACTTACTATACGTAGTAGAGAAAGTAAAAATGGCTAATGCCACCAAAGAAGTTATTAGGTGTAAATTGTATGTTTCAGCGAGTTCTACATTTTTCAGCAGCTAGTTGACCTACCTCTTATGCTTTGCCAGTTATACAAAATTCATTTAGAATGAAGATTTTACAGGGCCTTCACAGACAAGATTACACATTTTAATAGTCATGTAAATATCTTAAACTTATAGATTTTAATCAAATCATTGGTGATTTATGAGAAGCTGAAAAATAGCAAAATAATTTCCAAGTAAAGAGTAATTTTGGGTAAAAAATTTCCTTGAAAATCTGTTTGGTACAGATCTTTTCCTAAAATGCTTATTTTGCATTCAGTGGATCTCAAAACGTGTTTCGGATGAAATGGAAAGTAAAAATAGAGAATATGTAAATGGTGAGTTACTATAAGAACAGTCCTTCTAATATTTGTATTTATATTTATTTTTCATCCTTTAGTAACACATATATGTTTGTTGGATATGTCCGTTTATATCACCTACATAATTGTTAAAATTTACAATAATATTTATCTATATAGTAATAGTTGCATTTTGATATTACAAACGATTATATTAGGGTTATTTAGCTATATACCCATTCACTGAATAGAAACATGATTTTATGAAAAAAACTTTTATACTCGGCGCCAATCAAGAAGGTGATTGACAGTTACTAACCACGTGGTGGAAAGCTTTAAATGAATGGGAGGGGATGAATACGTCACAGCGGACGTCATAGCAACCATTAGAAGGACCAGTTAGAACTAAGACGTTTCCATAGCAACGATAGACGCAAATGCCTTGTTGCGAATTCGTAACATGTGATTGGCATGACTGCCGGGCGAGCGACCGTTGCAGTAACATGAACTTATCTTCTGCTGTCGCTGCAGTTATAAACAGTGTCCTCCTTTTAGCCCCAGCTTGCTTATGTTTTTGTATCAGTTTAGAGATTGCCTGCGTACTGAAAACTTGTTTTGCATCGTCCTATTTGTATGGTATTTGTGTGTTACGTGTGTTTGAGTCCGTGTATTTGTACGTGCGTGTGTTGTGTGAGCATTTATAATTGCGTTAACACGTTTAATGGATATTTAATAATGTCCAAAAATAGTAACAAAGAAGCGCAGCCAAACGAAAAACTGAGCGCGCTCGGGAACCGAATTAAACTGTATTTGGTAAAAGTATCCCAATTAAAGGACTGGGGAAATAATATACTCTGTCAGAGAATATTTAGAAGAGGAGAAAAAATTCAATTGCTTGTTCGCCGCAATATAGGTACCGATGAAGGAGGGGCTGAAGAAAAGTGAGCTACTGGAACTTGTGAAAGCAAACAAACTACGGTTTCAAAGTTATGTAGTCGATGGCATTGCTGCAGAACATGGTCACAAAATAGTTATCATTGTCATTTTAACTCGATTGAATTAATTTGGGCCGACATAAAGGGTTATGTTGGGCGAAACAATAAAGGTTTCACTGTGTCGTCAGTAATAAAGCTTACGGAAGAGGCACTAACAGCAGTGAAAGCTGAAAATTGGGGGGGGGGGGTCGGTGACTCGTACAAGGAGCGTAAAACTGCAGCTTGGGAAAATGAAGGAGTTTTAGAAGAAACTATAGAACAGCTTGTCATTTCCGTGGGGAAATCTAGCAGCTCTTTAGATATGATGACGACGACGGTGGCAGCATTGTCTATCAAACGAGCAGCAGCAGCAACAACAACAGCAGCAGCGATGCAAGCGATTCGGAAATCTGGCATTTTTTTCCCATTAGAATAAACATCAATATTTCACAGGTATGTCTCTTCTGTTAACGCAGATTTTTACACTGATATATTCTTGCATTTTTTAACCTGTGCACGTAGATTCATTATTTTACAATTGTCTTCGTATACGAATATAAGAAATACCCGCTCTACAATGCAGGCGCAACCCAGTCGCCTTCGACACAGTTCTAGCACGTGGTCACGATGAGTGGCAACGTCGCCTCTCTCCGCGAAATGTCAATCACCTTGACTGGCGCCGAGTATAGTTCCCTTTTAAGCAAATTGATTTCTTTTATATTCTTTATATAATCTGGTAGCTTATTGTAGAGCTGTTGCAGGTTTCATGTTGTACATCTCTAATGCATGTGACTGTATATGGTAATTATTTTTTCCATTGTATGTGGTCATGAAAATGTTTATTTGTTTCTATGTTGGGTATTTTATTTTTTACATACATTATTGTTTCATATAAGTAAAGAGTATAATGCGAGTATATTTAATGTTTTAAAGCTTCTTTACATGACACTCTGCATTTTAAGCCTAAAACTAGTTGTATTGCCCTTTTTTGTAATGAACTTGAATATTCTCTCAGTATTTCTTTTTATTCTGCATCCCCACACTGTTATTCCATAGGTTATGTGCGGGTAGACTTGACCATAAATTATCTTTTGGAGTTCTATATTCCATAGTTGCCATTCTCTTCATTATGAATAATACAGAACATATTTTGCTGCATAATATGTCTATATGTTTGTCCCATTTCAGATGCTGGTCTATGACAACTCCTAAAACATTTGTTGAATCTACTTTTTTTAACTTCCTTGTTTTCAATGATAACTTTAGAATGGCACTGTTTCTGATTTGTATGATTCAAAACCATGTATAGTTGGTTTTGTTTATATAGAGACTGCTTAATTTAAGATGCTGGATAATTTGTTTGGTATTTTGAATTGTTGTTTTTTCCAAGTTCTCAGTGGTATTTCCCATATTTATGATGGTCATATCATCTGTATACATTGTGATTCTACTACTTGGTGGATTGGGTATGTCATTGATGTATATGATAAATAAGAGAAGTCCTGGAACAGACCCCTGTGAAACTCCATATTTTACTCTTAGGCTTTTAAGGTCTTTCATGTAGCATTGTTATTTTTACTTCTTGAATTCTATTATTCAAATATGGTTTTATTAAGGTAAGTGGGATTCCTCTGATTCCATAGTGCTGTAGTTTCTCTAAGAGTAATTTGTGATCTACAGAGTAAAAATCTTTTGTTAAATAAAAAAATGCCATTTTTGTGCATATTTTTTTTCTATTATTATCTATTATATAATCCATAGCTTCTGCTATTGCTTTGTTTGTTGACTTATCTTTTCTAAAGCTAAACTGTTGACTCAGTAATTTGTATCACAAATTATGTAAATGTCAAGAGTGATTATAGTGTGAATATGCATTGTTGTGTGACATTGATTTGAGATGTTTGTTGATTGTAATTATTGTCGAGAAGTAAGTTTATACGGCCTTACTGAAACTGACAATAATAGCGTGCAATAATGTAGCGAGGGGGTGAGCTGTTTATCATCATTAGAGACGAGCAAATGACGTAATATTGGCGCGTTTTTCTTAGAATTTGCTGGAACATTTTCCCTAGAGCATATGTTTTCGTAATTTTCATTGGATATAAAAATAGACGCTAATGTTGGCGCGTTTTATTAACCAATAGCAGCTCGGTTATAATCTTTAGGCATATCGGGGTGTGGGAGTATAAAAAGAGCTAAGTCGGAGGTAGATCCTTCCCAGTTCATCGGAAACATTTGTACATTACACGTCGGCTCCAGTCCATCGGAAACATTTGTACATTACACGTCGTCTCCAGTCCATCGGAAACATTTGTGCATTACAAGTCGCTGAGTTCAACGAAAGCAGTCATGGTGAATACAGAGCATAGTTTATCGATTCGCAGGTTACGCGTAGCAAAGTTATAAAAAAATCTCTCGTGTCGTAAAGTTAATTACATAAAAAGTTGAAGTTCGCGAATTAATAATGTGCAGTAAATACGTTATTATAACAGTTTCAATTTGGCGAGTGTCACGATTAATAGGTGAAAGTGAATAATGTGTTAAGTAAATAAAAAGTGTAAAACAAATCCTTTCATCAGTGTTATCTTTGGATAAAAACTCCTTTCCGTTTACACACCTGTATAAGATAAGTGCTCGACCAAAAAAGATCATAGCTAGCCGGAGGACAGTGAACCCAAAATTAAATACAATAATAGGCGCTCAGTAAAAGATAACAGGAAGTGACCGCGACAAATTGTCTTTTATACGTGCGGCAAATAAACAGTAGCATTCTTTCAAACAAACACTAATACCATCGCAAATTGGCTACCACAACGTGGGGCTCGACAAACAAATGAATAATACTACTTCAAAATTGGGCTCCCAAACGTGGGGCTCAATAAATAAATAAACATAAATACCGCCGCACTGTGCATTGTTTAATATTTTGTGTCTTTCTAGGAAAGATATTATTTTGTTTGCAATTAATTTTTCTAACTGTTTTGATAATATGATATGAGGGCTATTGGTCAATAATTAATTGCTACTTCTTTGCCACCTTTTTATGTAAGGGCCTTATTATTATTTTCTTTAGTGAATTTTGGAATATGCTTTTTAATACGGTTGCATTTATTAAATCCATTAATGATTCTAGCAAATATGGTGCACATTTTTTTAAGTAGTTTTGAAGACATTTCATCTGGCCCTTCCGAGTTTTTATTTTTCATCTAATTTATGGTTTTATAATTACTTCTTGTGATACCACACTAATGTGAACTGAGTTAATTATAGGTGTTATGTTAAACTTACATGTACTACAGTTTTCTTTTTTTACATTAGCTATTTAACCTGTTCTAGAAATTTAGTATTGAATATATTGCTAACTTCATCAGAATTATTTGTTACTGTGTTTCCATTTTCTGTACTTAAATTTCTGTGAACTTCAGTTATGTTCCCACAGTCATTGTTTATTATATCCCATAACGTTTTTGCTATATTACTAGAATTTCTAATTTTATGTTTGGTGCATTTCAATTTGACTGGATTTAACATAACTTTGAATTCCTTTTAGCTATTGATGCATTTATGAGTTTTTAGCTTTTATTGTTTGTATTTATCATAGTAAAATTTTATTTTGGACTTTGCTTCAATTATGCTTTTGTCTAACAGTTGATTTCTTGATAATTTTTTATTACCTTTGGGCAGGATATGTTAAAATAGTGATTAAATACTGTATAAAAGTTTTCCCATTTTTTTTTCAATATTACTTTCATTGTAAACCTCCTCCCACCTTTCCTCCAATGTGCAGAGTTCATCTACAGAACTGTTGTTTATCTTCCTTATCTGCTTATAGTAGTAGTTTTGTATCTGAATACTAAACTGAACTACAATTTCCTGAGCATAGTGATCAGAGAAATGGCTCTGTGTTACATTTACTTTATATTTGCTTAAAAATTAAATTAAGTTTTATATATGGATGCTCCTTAACTGTCATCCTTCGTGGTGTAGTAGACCATAGTAGTTAAAGAGAGAAAGAGAGTCCATAAAAAAAAAAAAAAAAAAAACTCAAGCTCCTTAACTACTGTAATTCATAGAGTTCCATTCTATACTGGGTGTTAAAAACCAGAAATTTTGCTCAAAGGCATCTTTATCAGGCCTGAGGTTCTTATACTTGCCATAAATCTATGATACGGGACCACCGGCTTTACTTCCCTTCCAAAGGAAGCCATGCCAAGGATTTTTATGTCCAACAATATACATTTGCTTAAAGGGATGTTTGTGATCTGATCAATTATTGTTGCAGTTTTGCTAATGACTCTAGTTTGTTTATTAAATGTAAGATGCATCTTATACATATTATCCAGCAATTGTTTGCATTCGATACTGTTTTCATCTTTATTTACATTAATATGTCCTACCAATATTACATTTTCCCCTTCAATTTTATCAAATATTTTGGCAAAATTCATTACCTTTGGTACAAGGTGATGGGTAGCATTTTCCCTGGACTATTTGGTAATTCTATTCCTGCCATTTTACATATCTTTTGTATGTTTTTTTTCTTTTAACCACATAAGTGGTTTTACATTGTTTATATTTTTACTTACTAATAGTGCTGTCCAGTTTATGATGATGATGATGATGATGATGATGATGATAATAGTAAGATATGTATCTGTAACCTTCAATTTGCCACTGACCTATTTCATTTTCATTTTACCCGTATTTTGTGAGTGCCATTACATCTGGATTTCGTTTTTTCCAGAAATATCACTACCTCATCTATTTTGTTACTTAGATATTGTACATTCTGGTGAATTACTTTGAGCAAGTTTGAGTTCTTTTTATGTATATTTGTAGTGGTCACTGGCTGAGTTTCTAACAATCAGCCATTTCCTCTGATTTACTAACATTTATTACCTGCATTATTTTGTTTGCCACCCATTTCTTCCCTTTCCTATTTAGCTGGAGCCCGTATACTGTATGAAGATCCCTGCCTACATTACTTACATTTATTACCTTAGCATTATAAACTGATGCTATTACGGATTTAAGAGAGTGAAGTCATAATCCCCTTCTGTTGTTGTGTGCCCATATCTGCAAGGCTTAGAAAGCACAGGACCATGAAGCAGATTACTTTACATTTCCTTTTTTTTTTTTTTTGGTTTTGTTTTTGCAGCTTTCTAAGCCCCAAACATTTTGTTTCCACCACAAAACATAATATAATAATTTTCTACAAGAAGATAACACAGAAATGTATTCAATTATCTTGTAAGTGAATAAAACCTTACTTGTCTGCTCACAGCAAATCTCATCGGTGATAATAGAATTTGCAAACAGAGCCTTTCTGAACACCAATTTTGACATTGAACGAGATTTCAAGAGAGTTTTGAGAGAAAGTTTTGCATCCGATGTGGATATAGTTGACTTCAATAAACCTTCAATAGCTGTGAAGGAAATAAATGCTTGGGTTACAGAAAAAACCCACAAGAAAATTAATGAGATTGTGAAAATAGGTGAGTATTGTTGGCAAAGATGCTTATGCAAAAAGTTGTGGCTATGTTATGAATATCTGTAAATGATAATACCACTAAGTTATCTCCAGCTGTTTAACAATTAGAATCTAACCATACTGATAGTGGACCACTCTTGAATACTATACTGACAATATTATTAGTTATATGCTGCTTAAAAATTCAGTTACAATAGCTATATAGTTTTTTCCTACATATATATATATATATAGAGAACAGTATATTTCACAAGTTTATATATGGATGAGTATCAGTTATATACATAGGCTATACATAACTTGATATACAGTAAAACTACTTGTCTACAGAATATTTTTACACAGGTTTTTTAATAGCACCTATGAAGAATTTAGCATTAAGATATGAGGCTAAGGTAAAGAGCATTATACAGGATGAAAGGGTATAGATGTTTACCTTTAAGCTTCAAAGAGAACTCATTGAAAGAAATAAAAAAATACTAATGATCTTTAGTTTTATCTCAAAGTGTTTTTATAAAAATAAGTGTTTAGAAATGCAATGCTTGACAATGTTGCACCACAAACATGTGGTAGGTCACAAAATAAAATAATTGATGAATGCTGGCTGGCAGTGCTGTTCAAATTCAGATAGATATTTACATATAGATCAAAAATCTTGATGTCATGTGTGTATATCAACAGTATGCCCTAATAGCACATATGAATATCTGTAGATGATGAATTTCATAACTTAAGTATTTTTTCTAAATTTATAGACACTTTGTATACTTTAAGCTTAAATTTTAATTTAATCTACTGTCAAAATCATTTATGCTGTTAAAGTTTTTCTTCTTCACTTTGCATCCTGGATGGATGAAGAGGGATCATTACATAAATTAGAAAAAAGGAACAGAACTGAATAGAAAACTGGTCTTTGAGAAACTCCATGAGCTTACATTACAATATTTGCTTCCTTTGTAATACCCATTTTCAGCAATTTTCTATAGAAAGTATTAATTTCAGGAGCTGTGCTCATAGTTAAATTTCTCTGGTTATAAAGAATTTCACCCTCCCTCACTTTGTTATAGTATTTTTTTTAGCATATGCAGAGCATTTTCACAATTTAACTGTAAAACTAACCTTATTCTAAAAATCAAAGAACTTTAAGAAAGCTTTGTTTTAGAACATGTTGACTACAATACGAATCTGCTGCTTGCCAATGCCATTTACTTCAAGGGTAAATGGGCCACACCTTTCAATGAAAGATTTACTGAGGAAAAGCCCTTTCACACTGGGAATGGACGCCACATTAATGTTCCTATGATGCGGAGCATTGCATACCACAAAGCTGCTCACAACAAAAGTTTATCATGCAAATGGGTAGAACTTCCTTTTGAGGTAAGTTAATAGGTTTCATTTTATGATCAATGGAGTGTTCAAATAATAATCTTTAACATTTGGCATATTATTTTAATGTATGCTGTGTCCTTTGTTTCAAATTCCATTGTGCTAATCAGTCAAATTACGAACCATTTAATCATTTAATTCAGCATCCAGCTGAGGATGTGGACAACAGTTCATGAAACATATACTAAAATACCAAAATTAATGGAATGTGGAGATAGGTTCAACTCGAAATCAAACTATTAATTTCTGCTTAAATTTCTGTATTAAAATACAATTAATGTGCCATCAACAATACATTTGTTGCCTGTATCTTGTGAATATTTCAAAGGTTTTTAACATACTAAAGATGCACATCAGTTGGTGATAGAATTTAAAAAGAAAAAAAAAATGTATAAACTAAACATTTACAGGGAGCCACCTATTAAATCACAGGATTTAAATAATATAAGTAAAACTTTAAGATATATATTATTTAGAACATGCTCCTGAATGAAATTATCTTACTCATATCGCTTTACTGGGACCTGAATTTCTTTCTCCAAAAAATAAGGTTATTCAGACATGTGCATTTTATGATACTGTATGGTTAACATTCATTTGGACTGGTGGAACTAAAGCTGGAAGGAAAGTCCCTATTAAGGATTTACCATAGATGGTATGTCATGGAAAATTATCATCCAGGATACCAGACTAAGCATCTAACACTGTTTATAAATGCAAAGTTAGCTCGAAAACCATTTATGATCAGCAATAGAACCCAAAGTGGCTGTGCAGTTTTGATAAATGTTAATAGAACCCCTTAATGCTTAAAACCAACACAAACTTCAATCTTGAAAACAGCATGTGAAGCAAAAGTATGATTACTTATCGAGATATTGAGGATTAGGGCTGTTCTGTACAAGAATTAAGTTCTTAGTAATATTGTGTTAAATGCACCCATGTGATGAATTTATAAATTAGAATTGAAAGCTGAAAACATCCCAAACTGTACTTATTGCAAGAACTGTTACTGCATTAACCATAATATAAATGATAAACAGAGTAAAACTGATTCCTATACAGTAAGAATAGTACAACCCCTGGGGTGAGAGAAACACCACTTTTCAAACAGTTGGTTGCAGTTTATCACTTGGTATTATTAATGTAATGTTCCTATAAATGTTACCACAGAGCGGGCAGTTCTCCATGCTGGTGCTTCTTCCAAATGAAGGCATCACTGTGGAAAATTTGATAAACGTTCTGATGAATAACAATGGACTAACCTCAATCCTGAATAGTAAGCGTAAGAGAAATGTGAATCTAGAGCTTCCAAAATTCAATGTGAATACCCAGATACAGCTTATACCAACCTTAAAAGCGGTAAGTACATACATTCTCTTTTAACAATAGAGAGAAATCATAATTAGGACAAATGTATTTCTTAGAACAGACATATTAAATCATATGAATAAAATATAGGGTAGTTAATTTATATTATAACCCATTCATGGCCCCTCTCTGCTGTGCAAGACAGCTAGCAGTCGCCAGGAAAATTATGCCGGCAGAGGCGGACTAAAATGCTTACCCTATAATAGATGCTGGAAATTTTGACGCTCTGCTCTCAAACAGGCAGCATATCTCATTTAAATCTTCTCGCTCACTCTCTGAAGCTCAGCAGCAGGAATTCTTGTGATTTCTTGCACAATGTTTTCTCTAAGTTCCTGTAGTGTGCGAGGATTGGAACGATACACTCTGTCTTTTAAAGAACCCCATAAATAAAATTCAGAACTCGTTAGGTCAGGAGAACGAGGGGGACACAAATCAACACTAATTATTCTGCATCAAACACTTCTCTAATTGCATGTAATGATTCGACAGCCATGTGCTGTTGCAGAATCTTGCTGGAACCAACCATACGATTTCTCTTCATCTATCAAGCGATTGCAAATGGCCTCAGAATTAACCTCTGATATCGCTCTGCATTTATTGTTTCATCAAAGAGTATGGGCCCTATTATTCTTCTAGCACTCATTGCACACCACACTCCAATTTTCTGATCATAATGAGGCATTTCATCACAAGAATTCCTGCTGCTGAGCTTCGGAGAGTGAGCGAGAATATTTATACAAGATATGCTGCCTGTTTCTCTCTTTGTTTGAGAGCAGAAGGTCAACATTTCCAGCATCTATTATAAGGTAAGGATTTTAGTCCGCCTCTGCCTTCCCCAGTGACTGCTGGCTGTCTCGTGCAATAGAGAGAGGTGCAGAGTGAGTTCGAGTATAATTTAACTACCCTATATAAGTATTTATGTAGATGTTCTTAAAGTTCTTAGTCATGATTAGCAGAACTCTTGATTTTATAATCAATTCCATGGGCAAACTCTCATTTTTTTAATAATGAAAGACCATTCTACCTGATGCAAATATATTCTCATTTTCACTTCCTTCATTTAAATACAAGTGTGGACTTGTGTTATATGCATTCTTGGATCACATGAACTATAATAAATCATCCTGACTGCTTGAAATTAGTGTTGTAGACTTTCATATAGCATTGGTTTGCTTTGCTATATTATATTTAAATTTTTATGATAGATTCTGTTTCCCAAAGCCTGGAGAAATGTGAAGACTAAAGTTGAAGCAATGCGCAGGAAGGAGTACAGACACATGTTCAGTTACAAAAACCCTTAAGATGAATGCTTAAGTATGTTATATGCTGCTCTGCACAACTTTCTCTACACATTACAAATTCACATATGTCCTATATCCTTATATCATATTATTAATACATACAAAGTGATTTTTCCAACCAATTATATTGTTTATTATAAATGTATGGCTTGAAATGATTTCATAAGCAACAGGGGGCCCTAGCACATACAACATGTGGAAACAACATTCACAAATTTGTATCATAAGTTGTAGTCACAAGCTGTAGGGAGGAAGGAAGGAAGGAAGGAAGGTGCATTGCTTTCACATAAATTTTCCTACTCATTATTCAACAACTATTTTTACAAAAGCTTGCTCTTCTATCTTCTTCTTGTTAATTGAGATAAACTTTTAGTTAATCATTTACAAATTTTGTTTTAGGTATAAGGAAGGTTTAATATTGAAAATTCAAACTAATAAGAAAGAACATCTTGAAAATGGTTAATACCACACAAAGATTTAACATAATTTTGTGCTTTAAGGAGATTTTTGTGATAAGAATTGTCTGAAATATCTTAACGTTTACCAGTTATACAAAAGTCATTCAGAATGAAGAAGACTTCACAGGCTATTCTCAGAAAATTCAAGCTATACATTTCATTTCTCATAAAAATATCTTAAACATACAATATTTTAATCAAAATTGTTCACCATTTTTGAGACAAAAAATAACATAGGATTGTTTGGGATAGTGAAATTTTCTTTAAAAATCTCTGTCTCTTATCCTTGGAAGTCACTGAAATTAAATACCAAATTTGGTATTAACCAACTTTTCATTTTTTAGTTGTGCTGCTCTCTCTCCCTCCCTCTCTCTCCCTCCCTCTCCCTCCCTCCCCCCTCTCTCTCCCTCTCTCTCATACACACACAAGGATCTTTTTCTAAAAATGCTTTTTTTGATTCAGGAAACATCATAACGTGTATTTCTGGTGAAATCTTGGTATCAGTTTATTGGGTGGAATGCATTACTTCCTCTACTTCTTATAGGAAATTAGTAGTAAAAGTAAAAAGAAATAAAGAAAAAGAAAGAGAAATCACATAACCTAACGTGTTTCAACAAATGACACACTTCAAATAATGTAGACCTACAACATGGAATATTTTGAAAATAGCTAAAGCTAAAAAAAAGGCAACAATATTGTCACAAACTGTATATTGTAACAGCTGCACATTTTTCATATAGTAGGCTTTTATCTATATCTGATTTCCCAGTTATATAAAATTATAGAAATTGAATTAGAACTAGAACATAAGATTTAAAGAAAATTCAAGATATTCACTTTATTTTACATATCAAAATGGTTAAGCGCTGTTCTTGAGAAAATAAGTAACAAACATAGATTTTCCCTTGTAAACACTAGTTTGAAGTGGGAAGAATTTTTTTTAAAAATCTGTTATGTATCCCCAAAACATTCTGGGTTTAAAAGCAAGTTTGGTATTCATCCATTTTTTTTCATTTTGAATTATATTGCTCTCTTTCTCTCCTCTCCCTCTCTCAAAATTCAGGGGAGCTCCAAATGCCTACTTCTGGTAAAAGATGAATACTGATTTTTTGGTGGTAGTATATAATGTAAGGTCTGTATTTCAAAAGTTTTGTGAGAAGTACTTGACAGTAAATAGACAACATAGATTATCTTTCAATTTAAAAATATTATAGGAAATGATAATATAGATATAGTTGACTTTTTTTCATGAATGTTTTAGTTGGGAGTAAAGGACGTTTTTGCTGATGATAAAGCAAATCTTAGAGGAATATCCAAACATCCATTATCTGTATCCCAAGTTCTTCAACGTGCCACATTTTCCATTGATGAGAAAGGTGGATCTGCTTCAAGTGCTTCAGGTAATTGATTTTATAGTCTATTTGCTTTCAGAATATGTAGTGCCATTTTAACTATATGAAAAATGTTGTCAAGAATATTCATTAACTAAACTTTTCACTAGTTCAACAATATTCTACTTTTGACAACTATCATCATTCTAAAATGGCAAATTGACAGCAATGCAGAACTGTTCTGCTTGCCATTTCTGAATGAAACAGTACTGTAATGGGTAAATGGACTCTGTCCTAAAAGATGCAATATGCTGAAGAAATTTTTAAATAGACTCTGTTTGCAATATCTCAATTTTCCCCCCCCCCCCAAATAACGCTTGCAGTTTGATGCAGTCCATGTTATGGTATAAAGCAATATCCAAGTTAATGATCAAAAATGTATTTAATGTGTTTGGAACTCCCAGTTTGTATTTACAATATGTTTTGAAGTATAGGGGTATGAATGTATTCATTGAATGTATTCTGACATAGCATTTTCTTTCTTTTCCTTTATGCAGCTGTAGTAATGAGAATGAGATCTCTCAATTCTTTGCCAATGAACATGCTGGAACTTAACATCAACCGTCCATTTTTGGTGTGCATTGTTGACAACATCAATAAAATTCCAATATTTGCTGGAAGAATAACCAATCCTTTGACATAGTATACTGTGTTTACGGGATTCATGTGGGAAAAATGACATGAATTGGAGTTTTGTAAATTTGCACAGAATTTTTGCAATGATTTAATAGCGTATTTTTTTTAAAGTAGTGCATTTTGAACATTATTAACTTGTTAAGAATAATTTCAACATTTGTGTTTTAATAGTTACTTCATATAATGGGATGCATAACTGTTATATTCCTCCTTTCATTTGCTGAAAGTTGTAATGTGTGTGAATTTTTAAAACCATTTCAAGCATACGGAGGATAATAAATCACTTAAGCTTTTGACTGTGAGATTGTAAAGAGATACATTTTTCTTCTGTAACATATCTACATGCATACATTTTACAATTTTAACTGAAATGCAATGTGTTTCACACAGACTTTACAGACATTAAGCTTAAGAATGAGTACATTTAACCTAACTAGTTTTACTATCTATACTAAAAAGATTACTTCCTGTTACTGACGGCTGGTTTGGGTGTGTACCATCCTCCACATTTAAGCTATAACTTGGTGATGTATTATTAAAGAAATAGATTGCATTTCACAATGAGAAGACAATGTAGTTTAGATATATACTAAGCTGTGTACCTGCATCCTTTCCACTCATTTATTAGGCAAAATATATAAAGAAATGTACTTGAAAATATGTCCGTGTCTGGAAGAGCTAGTATTTACTCTTCTTGTTATTTTTATTTTGAGTGAAATAGAATAGAATAATAAATAACTGTGGAATTAACACATTTTATACTGTAATTTAAAATAAAAATTGATTGTAGACTAAACTTTGTTTTACTGAAAGGAACAAACACATCATATTTTAGTACTTTCCTATACAGTTCCATCTCATAATTTTGCTGATATAATATTGCATTCATTAAATGCAGTACCAGAGAATCTGGTTAGCAGTGAATAAAATGGCTCACTTCCAAGTTGGGGGTTAATGCAAATGTAAACTTTCAGACATTTCCAGAAACTTCACACAGGAAGAAAAGCAACTTGCACAACTTCCTTTAAGCAATATACTGATGAAAAATCTCGCACAACTTTCTCTATCTGTAATAAATTCAGAAGTACTTTTATATATTACACTATTCATATAAAAAGAGATCTACTATTTATATTTCATTATTCATGATACACTTTCACCTTGCAATGATTCCAAATTAAGCACTACCACTTTGTTGCATAAAACTTGCGGAAACAGCATTCATATTTGCTTTAGGGTATGCTTCATTTCATCACTTTTCTCAATTAAATTCAACTATGTTGCATTCACATTAATAAATTTATTCACGAATGTTGGGAACAGTGGTATTTGGTTGAGAAAAACTATATTTTACATTCCCATTCCTCAACAAACTATTCTTAGAAAAGTTTATTCTTCTATCCATTTCATGGTAATTGAGATAAACATTTGTAGAAATGATTTTATTCAGTGGCAACTACTGCACAAGAGCACATGAACACCTTAACTATTGACAAATTGTGTATTTATTGGTTATTTTTTCTTTGAATGCTATTAAGTCTATATGCTACTCCTCTAAACTTGAAACATTGCAACATCTTGAACTGTGCATGTTTTAAGGGGCTTCTGTGCATGTACAACTGGTAAGATGTAATTACCTTATGGGGCCAAATACATACGGGTCGCACACTTGAAGTGTCCTGCATCTGTTTCCATTATAACAATATTATAAGGGGGTAGCATATATGACAGAAGTTAGTCACTGTAGCAGAAGTAGGTAACATGAAAAAATGCGAAGAATACTTCTGGTTTCTTCCTGCCATCTGTAATATGAACTACAATTTAATTTACACATTATTTCATTCTTGCCCTAACATGGTGTATTAATTATGTACGCAACAAACATCCTCAAAATGACCCTTTGTTTTTGTTGTTGTTATTGTTGTTGTTGTTGTTGTTATTATTATTATTATTATTATTATTATTATTATTATTATTATTATTATTATTATTATTATTATTATTATTATTATTATTATTATTATTATTATTATTATTATTATTATTATTATTATTGTTTTTGGTTTTTGTTGTGAGCAGTAGCAGTTATATCTATCTGTTCATAATCATAACTATTATGCAGCAGATGCTATTTGACATTTTCAGGGCTGGCCAACTAAAATTTTATGAACACTCAAAATGTACATTCACAAGCCGCTACTGGTTTTGTTATATATTCCCTTGCAGGGAATAGAAAAATGTAGTAGGCTTAAGCAATAGTCAATACTTTTAAGAGATGGTCATTATGTGATGGCTTTGAAATTCTATTCTTTTTGCATGATCGAAGAAAGAAAGAAAGAAAGAAAGAAAGAAGGCAGGAAGGAAGGGAGTGAGGGAGTGGGTGGGTAAAAACTTCCCATTTGAGAAAAGTTTCAGTATTTGAAAATTCAAACCAATAACAAGAAATATCCTGGAAATGGTTAACTCCACGAAATAAAGAAAGAAGAAGAAGAAAAAACAAATAACAAGTTGTATGTTTTAACAAGGTCTTTATTTTTTGTGTGGTAAGACATTGTCTATCTCTTACCATTTACCGGTTATGCAAAAGTCATTCAGAATGTAAAGGACTTTAGAGATTATTCCCAGAAAATTCAAGATATACTATTCATTTGTTATAACAATAGCTTAAACACATATTATTTTATTCAAAATCTTTGGAGCCATTTTTGAAAAAATAAAAGATTTCAAAAAATTTTCACGTAAGGAGTAGTTTGGGGCAGAGTTGAAAATCTTTGTCACATCCTTGGAAAATGCTGAACTTAAATACCAAGTCTAGCATTTATCACACCTTTTATTTTTAAGTTATGCTGTTTACACACACCACACATGTACCTTTTTTCTAAAAATACCTTTTTTTTGGGTTCTGTGAGCCTCAAGACATATTTTGGGGAAATCTCAATGTTGAATTTTTGGGTGGGGTACAATACTTCCTCTACTTATTGTAAGTATGTAGTAGAGAAAGTAAAAACTGTGCTTAGTTTTGGATTCAGCATTCCAAAGAGCAATGAATGTAACACAAATTTCCTTTAAAGCTTTAATAACCCTTAACTGCAGGCCTGTGAAATATCTACAGAAAGACCTATCATAAATTAATGGCATCCTCGTACTTCAAACAACAAGCTACTGGTATCAAAATTATATACTTTATTTTGAGGCTTTAGTTGGTAATCTGAATTAACAGTATTTCCATAAGTTTCAGAATTTTTGTTATGAATATTGGTGCCAGATACGCACATTTGTTTTCCTCCTAGTGTTCAGAGGATGGCATATAAGATTCTTCACTGGAAGCAACCTAAATTTTACAATGAATTAAATTTCTAGGGACATTGTAATAGAATTATTACCTAAACATCCTTAACCCTTTAATTCAGAGATATACAAAAAATGGAATTTGACTAGCAACTAGTATAGGGATCCCAGATTCTGAAAACAAAAATTGGGATGCCTGAACAGAATACTTTTGGGGAGGGGAAAGATTTACTTAAGTGAAAAACTGATATAATGTGCTAAAAAAAACGTGAAATTATATGTTTGCACAAAAATATGTTTGGTTTGTTATGTTGGCTTTGTAGGTATTAGCTTGCAGACATTACTTAAACATTATTAAACTCCATATTTCATTCTTGCTGCTCATTCCATTGATATCTCCTCCTCCTGAGTCCTGGTGGTTACTTGGTAGTTATGAATGGGACTGGAACAGATCACTGTCACATTTTCTGGATGAATGGATCTTTTACAAGAGTTTTTTGTACTTCAATACCATTTGAGGCAGTATTTTTATCATTTAAATGATTTCAGTCTAATTATATAATATATAAATTCAATAACAGCCTGCCTTAAACCAATAAGTGTATGTAACAATATATAAAAAGTGGATATTATAGTCATTATATACTTTTATATTGTATACATGTGTAATAATGTTATGTGAATGTATTACGTAATTTAATAATGTAGGAGCTGTGAGAATAATAGGTTAAAAGCTGCTAACAATGAGGTAACTTTGAGGCAATAATGAATTAGAAAGTTTAAATGCTACTGGTAATTCTAGGAGCAACAATAATGTAATTTTTGTGGCAGTTTCTAAAATAGCCAATCAACAACCAGAAAAAGCTTTAGTTAAATGAAGGTATTCTATTGGACTAGGATTAGCCAATCAGAAACTAAAATGGAGCAAAATTTACAAATTCAGAAGTCAGTTGCTAGCAGACAGCGTTACTAACCAGACACAAGATGCATCCTCGAGAAATTTAATACATATTTTGTGTGAGACAAAAATAGTTTACGTGTTTAAAAGTGCAAGTAATTAATAAAAAAACCTCGCAGCTCTCTCTATATCAGCGAAGTGTTATTTAAATCGTGTCAAGCATTAATAAAAGGAGTGAAGTAAAATTATAATCTGTGTAAGCCTACATTCTTCAGTCGCACCACTCCCTGCTAAGACATGCATGTCTCTAAAAACTATAAATACTGATGCAGCCGAGGCAAACATAAATATATAGTATTTAAAGAAACAGTCAAATTACAGACTTAATATTTTTAAACTTGGGGCAAAGGCTACCGGAAACTTTTTAGTATACATGCAGTTGCAATTACTTCAAGTTCGGCTCCCCAACAGTCGAAATATAATACATCTTCTTCAAACTGGCTTTTCATACGTAGCAGCAACAAACCTTCACATTTCATACAAGTTAGAGTGAGATACATCTTTGAAATATGATTTTACTACCAGAAAAGACTTCACTGTGTCCAATTGGAGCTAGTTTCTTTCATCACCAAAGCAATTCATCAAGGAGAATATCTATTATATGGAGGCATTAGATCCAGGAAATGTGAGATGGAGGCTGACAATTTTTTTCTGTTCCATAGCAAGCTATTTTCTCTTTCTTTAAATTTGTGGCACTCCATTCAGCAATTTTCTCTTTTGTAACATACAATTTATTATAAATATGTTCACTAAAGAGATTTTCTTCATTGAGGATCATATTTGGCAAAATGATTTCAATTTCTTTGGTGGATCCTATTAGTTTCTCATAGTTGATGCCTGCAGCTAGGGAAATCCATTGCATTGATGTGAATACTTGAATGACTTATAGATCCATTCCTAAATATACTGAATTGCTGTACTATAAAAATCATATCATAATATTTGAATGTGTCCTTGGTAATGAAATTTTCATTGCAAATTTTCTTGAGTTCATTCCTCACATCCCTGTTCAGGAACATATAAGTCTGGCACATGGAAAGTTTGGTAAGTAGAATATTGATTTCTTGTTTTTCACTTCAAAACCTGTTGCCTCTTAACATTCTATTCTTTAACTACATTGTGAAAATAGGGTTATCTGTGATATCAAAAACAGTAAGAAGAGGATTTCATTGCTTGTTATTGGAAAAAAATCATGGATACTTGATACTTTTGTTATGATATAAAGTATGATTTCAAACCATCAGAGATTTCAATGAAGTGATTTAGTGCAGGTTCAAGAGACAGCTTTAATTATTAAAAGTTCTAGATAGTTACTTTTTTCTTATCTGTAATAGAGGAAACATTGCATTTATGCTGAGGATTTTACATAAATATATGACACTACATGGAATTTGTCCCCTGAAAATGAAAACTCTTTTTAGCAAAAGAGTGAGTTTGTTTGTAAATAGCAGCATCACTCAAAACCAAAAAGTTAAAATATTACTAAACTTCATACACGGGTATCTTTAAGGATGAAAGAAAATATTTAGAAAGAATTCTCCCTCGTAAACAATGCTTTAGATACAGCATTTTTTAAATATTCCATTATTTTCTGTAAATGGCTGTTATTATTTTTGTTAAGATATATTTAAGATATTGAATAAAATATGATTATTTTAATTTTTGTTAAAAGCTACAAAGTCCTCTTCATTCTCATGAATTTTACATTAGCTTAAAACCATTAGATAAGAGGTTGCTGTAGGAAAATTATTAAAATATACCTGTAAAAATTTGTTTTCTAGTACTAAATGCTTCTAAATTACTTACTGCCTTTTCTTAGGTTTTTTTTTTCCCCAAAAATTTTAAGCAGTACACTGTGAAACATATTCCATGTTTTTGTTTCTTAGAGCTCATGCAAAGACTATGTGATATTAAAGCTAACATTAGCTAAAGCTGCTTTCCTAAACTATTAAACTGTCATCTTAGCTGTCTACTTGTCTTGTGAAGCTTTAACAAAATGTGTTTTGAAAGCATTTCTAGCAAATATTTACTCATGATTAAAAGCAAATAGAAAAGTATGCTTTTAAATTAATAATTTGTATAATAGCTTTAAAAATGAATGATAGACAGTAATGTGTTTTTTCTTCTTCACATTTTTAATTAGGTATTATGTAGAAATGGTGAAAGTAAGATCATTATTTTTCTTCTTAAAGCTTGTCAATGAAGATATAAAAGGTAAATGACTTACAGGTAACGTAAATTCATAAAAATCTGTTTATTTACATTTCTCAAGTTTTGCAATAAGTACATATACCTTTTTTATAGTCTATGTAGTAAAATCTGAGCTTAAAAATCATTGTTGTAAACATTATTTTACATTTTTTCTGTGAACATTTAAAGCTCTATGTACAGATGTAGAAGTAAATGGTAACTCTAAAAAACATATGGAGTGATATCATGTTGTAATACTGATGACTGCAAAACAAAATTTTCAGACAACTATAATGTCATGATAACTATAATAGACATTTATTAGCCAGCTGAATGAGACTAGAAATAACTTTCACAACTGATGCTATCTACATGATTTTGTGTATGTGATGCTGGTTTTTGTAAATTAGATATATCATAAAAACTAGGAATGTACTTTCAATTCTAGTCCTTTTTTTACTGAAAACAGCAAAGTCCTGAATGAGCTATGATCATATGGGCACTAAACTGGTTATGGGACCTGTGTGGGATTCTGCACCTTTCCTGCTAGCAGTACTAGTTGAGTATCTCTATGAAGGAGAAAAAATAAGAAAGGACGATTCACCACCAGGCCTCCATTTTCTGCTTGGCGTTTAGGTCTCCTCCTTGACACTGTAAAATTAAACATTGATTAAATATTTTGTCTATGATAATGCACAAAGTTGCAACTGCTTCACTTTGTTAGAAGTGCATAAAATGATCATTTGAAAGGTTTATGCATAAGGAAATCACAGTTGTGATAAGGTGACCATGAAATTATGATTTTATGATTTTATAGTGAATCCATAGTAAAACATTTATTTTATACTATAACAAATGTTATGCTAAAAGGGCTGATCAACAAAGACTGAGACTGATTTTTTCCTGTAGCTTCCGTGATAGTTTCGTATCTGTAACATAAATATTTGAAAAGAGCGGGTTTTATGTATAATGTTGGTAGGCAGCAGCATTCTCATATTAGTGGGTTGGTAGTAATGTTCTATTTTGTAGACCCTACGTGCATTTCGCATACCAGACAATGGAAGTGATGCAGTTTTTAAATCAATTATCACCGGTGATGAGTCATGGCTGCATCATTATGATCCTGAAGGAAAACAAGCCAGCACAGTGTGGAAATCGCCAGGTTCTCCACCACCAAAAAAGGCAAAAGTTGTTCCATCTGCAGGGAAAGTGATGGTGATCACATTTTTTGACTGTAATGGAATGATTTACCAGCATGCAGTTCCCCCTCACACTACTGTTACAGCAGCATGGCTACACTGAGGAAGCACATTGTAAAGAAACGACCAGAGCTTTCTCGGACTGGGTGGCGACTTCATCATGACAATGCACGGCCTCACGTCGCAAATCAAGTCGTGCAGTTTCTGGCTCGATTCAGCATTACCTGTGTACCACCTTATTGCTCCGATCTTGCACCCTGTGACTTTTTTTATTCCCATCACTAAAGGCAAAGCTTAGGGGTATTCAATTTGATAACTCTGAAGCAGTGCTCAAGAAAAGTGAGGTGATTTTCAAGGACCTGACAAAGGGTCTGCAGCATGTGTTCAAAGACTGGCAGAGACGGTATAAAAAGTGCATTGATGTAGGATGGGACTACTTTGAAAAAGATCATGCAAACATTGAATTGGAGTAATAAACATCTGTGAAAAAAAATCAGTCTCAGCCTTTGTTGATCAGCCCTCGTATTATGGAAAAAATCATCTGTAAAGCTTGTTTTAATAGACTTCTATTTTAAGAAACTTAAGAAGCTAAAGATTAACTAATATGATATCATAGAATATACCTTGAGTTGTATTAGATACAAACGATACAACATACTAGTGATGGGGCAATACCACTACTACTTGATACTCGATACCGATTCTGATTTTTGAGCCTCGATACTCACTGTAAAAAACTGTAAAGGCCTTAGCTTGTTTGCTGAATTATGTTCTTATTAATAGTTTGAGTGTCGACACTTGTAACCAATTTTGTATTGTATGCTAATTCCAAAATTGTCCAGTTTGTCATTCCCCAATAGGCAGCAATTTTGTTTTTATCTTGATGATTCCACAGATGATGATCCCTGATTGTTAAAGAACACCACCAACAAACAACAACAATAATAGTTTCTTTGCTCCCCTTTTTATGTATTGGTCAATCGGGGTGAGATTGGTCCACTTTCTGTGCTTTTTGTATTTCTATACTGGAAGCCAATACTAGGATCTGAGGAAAGGCTTATAAAAGGTCAGGTATATGTTATTAACTAATGCAGGAATGTCCTCATATTAATAAACAAAGTATGTACCAATTGCATTTTGAAATAAACATTTTGAAAAATGTGGAACACTCTCACCCAGACTTGGAGTGACTTTGGTCCACATTGTGAATACACTGTTTGTAGGTATATATTCTGCTCTGGATCAATGTCACCCCTGCAGTATGTAAGGTAGGACATATAGAAATAAAGGTATGCCCCAAAAACTGGTTTTATTTTGCAAAACATGAGTAAAAAGGCATAAGGCACTTCTGAAAAGACAAATTCTTAAACAATGTTACAAATTATAGTATTATAGTACAGTATAGTAAATTCTATTAATGGTAGTAAACAAAACTAGAACATTTGTTAGAAGTTCAAAGGACTGACAATTCCGTGTTAAGTCATTACTGTACTATACTTACTGAAACCCCAACTAAACAAAATAATTTAATTCTGGCACACTGAAGAATCCCGTTTTGCTTAATATTTTAGGAGCTGCAATTTTTCTTATTACATTCTCCCAATCATATTTCAGAATATCTTCTTTCTTTGGCCATTTCCAACTTTCTACAGACTTCTCCATACAGTAGGTCCCTTCTCATCACTTTTGGGTAGTTTATGGATAATCCCTGGAAACTCTTCTCCATTGCATTTAAATTTCCAAATTTACCCACTGATATTGAGGCAGGAAAAATATAATTAAAATTACCCAAAATGGAACAATCTCACCCTGCAGGACCAATCTCACCCCAGTTGACGGTAACTATATTTTGTGCTGAAAACTTTAAGAAATTTCTGTCCACATTATGGAAATTAGTTGTATGGTATGTCTGTAAGCTGTGCTTGTGACCCAAGTTTGACTTGTGTAAACACAAAGTAACAGATGGAAGGATGGAACAAATATTTCCATGCACTTTATTATCTCACATCTTAAGTTCTGATTTATTTCTGCTGGATTCACAGATTTTGGCCACTGGAGTGGGTAAATGTAATGGCTGAGAGTGAGTCATCAAGCCAGGCTATTTAGAAAGGTGCATCAGCTAAATAAGCCTCATTCACAGTTCGGTTAATGCTATATGTTACATCAGTACCTCTACTCTTCTCCCATTGTTTTGCATGTTTTCATTTAGACACAAGAGTCTATGGAATGTTGCATTAATTCATCCATAGGAAATACAGTCCAGGTCTATCAAGAACTATAGTCCAGCAACTCTTGGGGAACATGTGCAAGGCAATATGAATTTCGACTTGTTTTATTCATTCTAGCATAATGTTAAATGCAACAACTTTCAATAATGCAAAACTTAAAAATTTAAAAATATCGAAGGTTTATCTCAAAATATTAGACATACTTTGATACCATCAAGTATTGAGAGTATCAAGATATCGATGGTATCGAGGTGCCATCCCTACTTAATATATTATTTTAACAGGACATGTTTCTGAAGTATATGCTTCTATCATCAAACCAAATGTCTATGTTTTAAGAATTTTAAGTTTTATGTCCTTTAACCAGAAACCTATATCAGATGGTGAATGATATGGGCGAAAGAATGCTCAAATCAGTTGGGAAATCCATAAAGTTTAGTGTTACCAGAAGTTTATCTTCTCAGGATAGTAATGGAAAATGCTTTATTCAGGCAACTCACTCCATCCAAGATTTGAACTTGGGCACTCTGAAAAGTGAGGAGGACAAGGTAACGTAGACCATGGAAGTAAACTATAAATACTTGCATCATAAGTAATTAATTTTAAATATAAACACATTATATTCAAAATTCCTATGTTCCAAAAATGGCATGAATCAGGTGATAGTCGCAGTTTCTTAGAATTAATTTCATGAACAAATTGTTCATATCAACTCTTCATTAATTTTTTATTCTTATGGATGCTACTGTTAAGTAATAATTGGTTGCCAACTATAAAAACAAAGTTATATTCCAAGTGAGAAATTAAAAATGTATATAAATCTCTTATCAGGTCTTTTAAGTCCATTAACGTGCTTCAATAGTTTAGCTTTTGGGTGTGTATCACAATAAGATAAAATATCATCTGTCAAATAAATGATTTGTCAGAAAACATTAGAACACATGTGTATTAATATCATTTTTCCTATTTCTGTATGGATAACTTGTCTCCACAATTTGCCCCAGCATTTTTGTTACACTTCGTAATGTATACTGGAAGATATTGTATATATTAAGAATTTATTTTTGTGACTGTGAATTAGTGAAAATCTATTAATGGTGCTGTTGCTGAATAACAAAAATAATGTTATCACAGCTGTAATTTCCTGTATATCATTAATTATAATGCTTGCTTTTGTTGAAATGACTGTTGATAATACAAGGTAAAATATTTTGATACTAGACATAAATTTATAGTTTATGTAATCTACATTTCATATTAGGATCTGCTTCAAGAACAAATATTTGTGAGCCTTTCCAATCGAGCTAAATTTGATACACTAACTAGCTTTAATGGATTCCTATGAAGTAACTTGAAATTAAACTATACTAAAACACTTTATCTTACCAAAATTACTGGATACTGAACCAACAGAATTGACTGCTACAAATGATGTGGTGAAGTAAGCATCTTGTGTGATCGACTTGACGTACACAGGCATAGCTTTGCGTGTGTTACTATTAGCTCCACTCAAGTTGGCAGCACTGGAGTTGAAAGCTTTGCGAATCCCCAGCTGACGTAGGAAAGGTGTGAGGTCCACACCAGCTGTAAGTACTGCCATTTGAGGAATGGAAACGGATAACTCAGAAGTGGACCGTTGAGGTAGCCACTCTTGCACCAATTGTTGTAATGATATTGTGGGCAACCTTACAAGGAGCTCATCTACTGCAGCTTCACCAGAGTCTGGCACCAGCAGCAGCAATGCTACACTACTGACCTGAGACATAATTTAAATGTTAATTACTTTTGTTATTACATACATGACATTAAGTGTTTTGCAGTAAACAATATTTACGAACATCCCTGTGCAAACTAAGTTAATGCATGCAAATGATTATATTCTGGAACAGCTTTTTTTTTACTAAATGAAGAAGGCCAGTAATCTACATTTCATATTAGGATCTGCTTCAAGAAGAAATATTTATGAACCTTTCCAATCGAGCTAACTTTCATACACTAATACAAAAGTCTCAGAATAAATTCTATATGTAATGAACATAAAGTGGTTAAAGAAAATGTTTTGGGTAATAAAACTTTGTAAAGCAAACTTAAAGCTCTTATTTACATGAAACTAATAATTAATCTGAAAGATGTTAACCCTTGGAATACAATTTTATGTTCCTATTTTTTTTAAAAGCACTATTGAAATTGTACAAAGAATGCTCGCACTTTGACATTCCTAATTGTGTTACAAATAAAGTGAAGTTTGTGATACAGTAAGGACTGTCTTGTTTTATATGTTCAAAATTTACTCCTTGAGGTGCATACAAAATATTTCTCCCTTGGTCCAACATAAGACAACTGTTAATATGAAGAATTTAAATGCAAAAATGAACAAAAACAAGCACTATATCTGTCAAACATGGCATGTATGTGAATAATCTAGCAAATAGGTAAATAATGCTGAAGTGTTTGAACCAGGCAGAGAAATATGAATAGCTTGAACAGTACCTACTTCAGAATACTCGTTTGCATGTGCCTCATCATCACCATCATCACTTCAGGGCATAGGCATCAAGTGCCTGTTTCACCTTCACATTTCCTAGGTCTGCCCACAAATATCTTTAGGATCATATTTCATTAGTTGCTTCATAAATCATATGTCAGGCATTCTTTCCACTGTTGTTTTTCCTTTAGTCCATTATTCATATTAAAATCTCACACACAACATGCGGTATTATTTCCTTAAAACAAAGGTTCATGTCAGTATAGAAATAAGTTATGTACCAAAGTAAATACATATGATTTTTTAGTGCAGCATGTTACAAAAATTAGCTTTGTCTTAAATAGGCATATTGCTTCTTACTTGCATGTCTTATGCTATAAGTAATTATCATATTTGTTCTATAAATTTCTAATTTGCTTTAATATTCTGGTGCAGCATCTATAGCTCAAGGTTATCGGGAGGTGGGTACCGAGGAGGGAGATAAACAAAGATAAATGGCATTCGCCATTAATAACAGAAGTGCTATCGTCAGATAATCAGAATATTCTGGACGTTTCCTTCCCTCGGCCTCAAGCCCTTAGGGCAGTTAAAACCACATCCAGACTGGTGTGGCAATGCCAGAGGATGTTGGATAGACTATGTACCAGCTGCCCGGTTACAGTTTTTCTGGTCCTGGGGCACGCTGGTATTAGAGGAAATGAGATGGCAGAAACTATTGCGAGGAGGGGATTGGGGGCTCAATTTTATTCGGCATGAGCTCTTGTGGAGTGTCTGCTGGTAACGTCAATATGAGATAACCCAGCTTACAGTGAGGGTTCATCTTGAGATCTGGAGTAAACAAACCACTGCCAGGCAGGCTGAAGATTTTATATCAAGGTTTGACTGGAAAGTGAGTGAGTAATTTCTCCTGAATTTGAAAAAAATTGAGCTCAGAGGGGTTGTGGTCTTTCTCACGGGCCACAATACCCTCGCAGACATCTATGCATAATGGGTCCTACACAAGACCCTTTATGTAGGAAATGTGTGAGGGACTTCGAGATCTTACAGCATATACTATGCGAATTCATAGGTATGTATCCTTATGGTCCTTTTTCTTGGCATTTGAGGAGATAAGGGCAGATATCAAGGACGTGGTCGTTTTATAGGACCATAACTAGAGTAATGCTAAAATATGAGGCATAATGGGCTCTTGAGCCTGCGAGCACAGCCTCTTTAAGAGGCCACTAAGTTATTATCTCCCCTCCAGAATGTGTGTCCAGAAAGTTGTAGAAAGAAACCATTGGATATATAAGCGAGTGTTCTCGCGAGGAGAGTCAGTTAGGGAGTGAGTTTAACGAGTGTGTTTATGGTGCGGCATCTAGTGCGGTTCTACAAGTGAGTTTGTGATAACTGTGATGTACAGCGGGTGCTGCTGCAGAAGAGATTGAAGAAGTCTTGTGTTCGACTCCCCAGCAAGTTGTCCTCCGTTGCCTAGGGGTGTCATGCTAGCCTCTAGTTCCCGAGGTCGCGGGTTCAAACCCGGCGGAGAGTGATGGATTTTTTCAGTGTAAAAATCCTTAGCATGGCTTCCTTCGGAAGGGAAGTAAAGATTTACGGCACGTAAAAGAACCTCAAGCCTGATAAAGAGTCCTCTGAGCAAAATTTCCGATCTTTCACGTCCAATATAGAATGGGACCCTGAGAACTATAGCGGTTTAAGAGCGTCCATAAATAAATAAAAAAAATCCCAGCTAGCAAACCTTCCGGAAGAAGTCTGTGCTTATTTCATTACGCCACTATGAAGAAAAGTGAAGTGACGGGAAAATTGAACTAGTTCCCATCAGTGAAGTGAGAGTGTGAACTAAGCGAGGTCCCAGTGAAAGTTGAACTAGATCAAAACAGTGACAGTTAAAAACTGGACAATCACAATATTGTGCAGGTCGTTTAACATGAACCCAAGCTGAACCCCTCATCAGAAGTGATTAGCACTGCTTATATAGCGTTATTTGCAGACATTACATGTTATTCTTTAAGCTCTAGTTAAGCAGTTAATAAATGATAATTGATGAAACTAACCCAATTTAACTGCTATTTCCTTCTTATTATAATTTACTAGCTTTATTAACGTGTTGATACTCGCAGTAAGATTCTTTTACCTATTTATACTTTTAGTGAGATCCAAACTACCAACGTACAGAGCGTAAATCGTAACAGCCAAAAACTGCACATGTGGTTTGTCTATACTGTCTTAAATGTTATTTTGCATTTTTTTCACTGTTATAGTCTTTATTGTGTAGGTAGTGGTAAATTGACTAGCTGTGGACTATGCCATTAAAGAAGAGCATGTTAGAAAGATTGACCCTCCCGCCTTCAGCTACGCACTCAAATATAAGTGATCTAATGTGCAGGGCTATATTATTACTTTAGATTCATCCTATAGTGTGCGAGTGTACCTTTACTTTTTGAAGAAAAGAATTGAGATATTATAAAAGTGTTGATAGCTCTATTCAGGTGTTTAACGCAACATAGTTTCTAACATAATTTTGAAACGTGAGTAATGTTTTAAAATGTTTTCTTTCTTTAATACTCTAGATTGAAAAGCAGAAGTGTATTCTAAGCTTTATATAGTATTTGAATTTTGGTTTTTGTGATTTGGGACTTCCATTTGATTTTAGCAACTATTTTTCAAGGAATTTGAAAGCACTCTCCATGCTTATGATTGAAGAGATGTGCATTTTGCTTACCAACTTTTAAATAGCATCAATGCTTATCACTCTACCCTAACCTCTGTATGCTAAGCACATTTCACACTAACTTAACCACCACGAAAGAAGCCATTGAGACAAGAGGACAATATCCAAAGAATTTAGATGGGGGTTCACTGCCAGATACTAAAATCAGAGAAGGAATCCTGACAAATCAATGCAGAATGGGCATCTAGTGGAAGTTGAATGGTTCAACTTTACTGTTGCATGATATATTCTCATCTGCTCAACTCCAACGTAATCTTAAAATGGTAACCATGGACATCCAGTCAGCTCAACTGCAGAACCTTGCAGGTATTTTTGGCATGTGGCTCTTTTAATAATAAATCACTTTAGTAACAACATTTTCAAGTCAGATTTAAGTATGAAGGACTTGATGCTTTGCTTGTCAGTAAATTTCAAGGTACACCTTAAGACCCCCCCCCCAAAAAAAAAGAGCAGACTCTCGAAGCGTATACTAGTTGAAGTCGTTTCCGCAGCCGGTTCACAATGGTGTCTCGGGAGCGCCTTTAGCTTCGATCCATTGTCATCTTCCATATTGAGTGCCAGCTACCGAATAGGTGCCGACAACCGAGCGGTTATAAGCAGGTACGTAGTAATGAGACTTGCCGAGACTCGCATCCCGAGCATATTTTTTTTTGGGGGGGGGCAGAAAAACGCAGCGTTTATTACGCATAGTGTAATATAATTTCCAATTAAGGCTTATTATATTTCAAGGCATTTATGCTCACAAATAAAAGGAGAAAAAACTGATACACACTCCTCTTCGTTTTCAAACTAAATATGAAACAATAAGTATTATATTCCTAAATGAAAAAGGCAAATAAAATTAGAATTTTAACCTAATATCAAGTGTGTAAACCCTCTGCTTCTATTTCTGCCTCATTCTACGGGCATGAATGATGCCAAATGACTAGTCAAATTCTCAGAAATTTTCCTCCCAAGCATCCTGTATTTGATCCCATAAAACCTCTCTTGTCTTGCAGGACAATTTAACTCCAAAACTTTCTTCACCTCTGCCCACACACTTTCAATAGGATTCAAATCTGGTGAGCAAGGAGTCAAGTCAATCATTGATATCTTGCCGTTTCGAGAACCAGTTTGAAACCTGCTGACTTATGTGGGCAGGGTGGTTATCTTACTGAAATTCATCATTCCATTGGGATATCTAGTCCTTGCAGAAGGAACTATAGTGTTTTCGAGGATGTGTTTATACTGCTGGCTATTTAATGTGCCATCAAGCTGCTACAACACCTTGGTCATTTTGTGATCTCCAACCTCAACACGACACAGATACGCGACCTTGGCGATCCATGTGTGCCATGTATTTTGTGTCGTAACGTTTCTCTCTGAGGCTGTAGACAATTATTGCCTCCGCCCATTTGTAGATGAAAATGTCTCTTCGTCTGTGAGTATAACCCAATTTCAGTTATGACTGACATTTTCTTCTGCAAATGCGAGGCAAGAAAATCTGTGATCGTCTGTAAGACGCTGCTTCTTAGCTTCTGATCGAGCAAAGAGCCCTGCTGTCAAACGATGCAAGGCAGTGCGGTTCGAACCGGAAACTATAATTACATCTAATTGTAGACCATGCTGGAAGGGATTCCTGTCTGCATCTTCTATAAGCGCAGTATTCTACTGAGGAGTAGACGAACCATCCTTTCCCTGGATAACTGCACCCACCTCGTAGCTGTAGATATAGCGACTTCAAGTGCTCTTGCAGCCTGAGACACAGAGTATCCAACAATGTTCACTAACTTAAGGAGAGATCTCAGTATAGCTTCGTCTTTATGCGTGCGCTCAGTATAGCAAAAGTCATATATGCAGAACTCTAAGGCACGCAGGTGTGATTACGACCGCCATTCATAACAAATAATTAGACAGAGTATACACATCCAATTTTGTGCAATTGGTTCAATTAAATATATGCTTTAGTTTTTCAACTTAGAATTCTTACTAATATGGCATTTATTTTGAAAATGTTAGAGTAATTTGTGTTTTTATGCACGAATGTCTTAAAATTAACAAGTATCTTATACATGATGAACATAGGGTATTGCCATATGTTTAACAAATTAAAATTTTAATAATCAAAAGACATATGCACCAAAGATTCGAAACCAGGTTGTTCCAATTACGAGACACATGCCTTTCACCTCTCAGCTCCATGCATGTAAGAATAATGAAAGGCATCTTCCTACTTATCGCATAGCTTTGAAATAAAGGGAGGGTGGTATAAATCGTGTATTGTGAACGGAGCGTCAATGAATGCTTCCGATGTTTTCCGAATTGAACTCCCTCTCTGGCCGCTGCTCATTTATTTTGTCTTAGGCTGTACATTTACAGAACAGAAATATGGTATTAATTGTTTACCTCAAGTGGAAGTTCAACAGCATGGGCATTTAACTGCTGCAGTCGGGCAGCACGGAAGGCACCAACTTGAGGAATCATGGGCACAGGTACAGGATTGTTTGGTGAACGATAGAATGGCGCTGAGGGTTCATGAGAAAGAAATGAGAAAGCGGCAAGGCGATCAAAATCCTTCCAATGGCTCATCACTCCAGAGTCGCTACGTAGTTCCAGCTTGACACCAGCAGGTCGCATGCCTAAACACAAGTAAACATGTTTAATTCATTATACAGGCATATTACGTTTTATAGACAACTAGCTGATCTCCCAGTTTCATTATTGCATTAACTTTGAGGATTTCTCCTCTCTCTAAGTCAAGCTTAATCCCATCTCTCCCTTCTCTGTATCGATTTCTCCTAAATCTTATCAGTATCTCCCTCTCTCACTCGTTCTCATTCTACATATACGTGCTTGCGATGTTTTTAGAGCAGATAATAAACTGTTTAACATGGTTTTAATTTTACACAAATTTGTCTACGCTTATGGTTTCCCTTTTAATAAGAGTACAACAATAAAAGAGTATTGCATGGACAGTTGGTATAATTTCTTAAATATTCATGCTACTGAAAATCTATAAAAGAAATTTGTTAGAAAATAATTTACTTAAATATCTATGTTAACAATTCTTTTAAAGCTGGATAAGTGAGATGTTTTCGTGCTTTTATTTCGTTGTTCATTAAAACCTTGTCCTCTGGAGAAGTAATTGTCACTGTAATCTATTCAGTCATTCTTGAGCGAATCAAGGTTCTCTCCCCACACACACACGCACACACACACACACACACACACACACACACACAGGCATGGGTAACCGAGGTCGTTAAGACACGGAGAACGCGAGGTGCGCGGTTCAAATCACGCCCACACCGTCCTCCCTGACAGGCTTTTTCCAGGTTTTCCCCAGTCTTTATAACTGGCAAATGCCAGGTAGGTATCCTCTTAGGCCTGGAATAATTCCTTCCCAATTATCATTTCATCGCATGTATTATCAGTGTGTCTGTCTGTAGTATCGTACGTAGTAAGAACGGGACAAACAAACACACAGAAAACACATCTTTTGCTTTAGTGTGGCCATTATTACCTTAATATCAGTTATTTAGCCAAAGTTTTACATTATTAAAATATGTATTTTGGTTATTATGTGTATAGATTACTATTATTAATGTGATTTATTTGTTAACTAAAATTAATACATTTACGACATATCTGATGGAGGTAAAATTCACTATAGCTGTTAAATAGTGTTTGGGCTATGTGAGATACATTCCAGAAAATTCCTGGACGCACTACAAATAAAAGGAGGGCCAAATTGGGATGCTTTGTCTTAGATGTAGCAACTTGGTACAATCAGCCTGAATGGTGCATACGAGGGCGACACTGATAAGTTTTAGAAAATCAAACAAGGATTCGTTTTAAAAAATGTAAATGATTTTGTTATTTTTCAAAATATTCCCCTTTAATATCAATACATTTTTACATTCGATAAAACCAGTCCTTAAAGCAATGATGGCACTCTTCCTGAGGCACTTCAGAAACCAATTTTTACTTTCTCTACTACGTATAGTAAGTAGGGGAAGTATTGTATTCCACCCAAAAATTTGATACCGAGATTTCACCGGAAATACATGTTTTGAGGCCTCCTGAATCCAAAAAAAGTATTTTTGGAAACATGTCCGTGTGTGTGTCTGTGAGTGTGTGTGTGCGTCTGTCTGTGTGAACAGCATAACTCAGAAACGAACAGTCGGATAAACACCAAACTTGGTATTTAGGTTCAGTATCCTCCAGAGATGCAACACGAAGGTTTTCAAGAAAATCCCCCCACCCCAGATTACCCTTTACATGGAACATTTTTCGAAAATTTTAATTTTCTCAAAAATGGCTCTAACGATTTTGATTAAAATATCATATGTTTAAGATATTTTCATGAAAATAAAATGTATATTTTGAATTTTCTGGGAATGTTTCCAAAAGTATTCTTAATTGTGAACGACTTTTGCATAACTGGTAAACCATAAGAGATAGACAAAAGTTTAATACACAAAAAATGTAGATCGCGTTAAAATACACAATTTATGTCATGTACATTTTTTTTTTTGAGTGAACCATTTTCGAGATATTGCTTGTTATTCCCTTAAATTGTTCAATACATTTTCTCAAATGGGAATTCGTTATTCATTTTTTTGTCTTGGATATGCAAAGAGTATTAATCCGTGGCAAAGAGAATGGTGCTGCACCTAACAATCAGCTATTAAGAGATATGTGGATGCTTAAAGACTACTGTATTTCTATATTGCCCTTGCAAATACAAAACAAGGGGAACATAGTACGCCTCAAGCGATAGTCAAATATTTTTAGAATTGTTCGCTATGTGTAAAACGTAATTCTCTTTGTATGTCAAAAGATCGTTTCTGCAGATGTTTATCTCGATTAATATGAAATAGATGGAGAATAAGAGTTTGTAAAAATAGTTTGTACAAGAGTAGAGAAAGTCATGTGAGTGTAACACATCAGATTTTTATAATGTTCCACTGCTTCATCTGGTGAGGAAAATAGATTCCACGCATTTTAACTTTGATTTTTGGAAACAAAAATAAATCACAAGGTGTAAGTCACGGCTGTGTGGTGGAGGGTCCATGGTGCTGACCTTTAGCGCATTCAGATACTAAGTTGTTAGTCTTGCTGTATGCGAGGATGCGTTGTCATGATGTAACATTATTTTTATTTTTGGACGTTCTTCAGGAACTTTTTCAAAAATTTGTGGTAGACAAAAATTTGTGTACCAATTGGTAGTAACGGTACTCTATCTTCTAATGCTACAATAGCAATATAGCCTGTTTTAGAAAAAACAAATCTAGCAACCATCTTCTTAGCAGCACTGTGAATTCGTCGGACTTAACGTAGGCTTAGGTTCTGTTCGAAAGACCCATTGAGCCAATTGTCTTATCTTTACAGGTTCATAACAATAAATACAAGATTAATCACCAATAACGATATTCCAAACCAAATTTGAAGTGCCGCCTTGGAATTTTTCCAGAGTTTTTTCTGCACCAATCAATGCGTTGTTTTTGATCGGGAGTCAGTTTATGTGGAATCCATTGACAACAAAGTTTTCTCACGTCTAAATGTTGTTGTAAAATGCTTTGGATTTTACTCGTACCAATGCACAATGTCGTCCGAATAAATTCATAAGATGCCCGTCGATGTTTTTCAAGCACTGCTCGAACAGTAGCAATATTTTCATCAGTAACAGCAGTTCTTAGGCGTCCTTTAGGAAATTCATCACTAAGAAAAAACCGATCTCTTTTGAATTCGCTGTACCAATTATAAATTGTTGCCTTAGATAAGGCTTCTTCGTCAAATACATTTTTAAGCCGATATTCACATTGTTTAGGCGTTAATGACGACTTAAAATTGTAAACAACGAAGGCCCGGAAATTTTCTCTAATCGAGTCAAGTTTTGGGTGAACACAAAATCTTTAAATGATGATAATTAGCGAACTATTAGAGCAGATCGTACAAACTACACGGCAAAACATTAGAAAGTACAGAGTGAGCCAAAAGACTCCGAACCGGCTGCGCAGTATTTTTTCTGTCCGCGTCCTCGGCGCTCGTTGCCGTCTGCCGCTATCATAGAAAGGCGCGGATGATACCATACAACCTTTTTAAAACTACTTTTAGAGGCTTTACTTAACAACTTTACGAAAGGAGATGCTGAAATTGACACCGTCGTTGTCCATAAATTTTTGGTACCTCTTTAAGAAACTATCCATCACTCGCCGTAGTTCACATTGAGAAATTTCCTGGCGGATATTTTGTTTTAATTCTTCCAGGGTGTGTGGGCTTGTCTTGTACACTTTGTTTTAAGTTACCCCGGAGGGGTATTTTATGAACAATACTACCGGCTGCGCGGTGTTTTTCTACTGGGCGTGTGGAAATATGATAAAAGCATGATAACGCATGCTGCTATAAACAAAGTCACGCTGTTTTGCTGTGCAGTATTGAGTTGACGGTGATGTGATGTAGTTCAGTTATTACGACATATATTATTTTGTCCTGTTCTAGTCACAAAGCATATTATGCTCAGTATATGTTTTCTGCTGCACAGCATGTATTTATTTATGATTCGTTTGTGTTAACTCGGTCAGCTCGCCAAGTAAAAGTACGATTTGCAGAAAGATTTCCAGGTGTAAAAGTTCCAGGCCGTACAACTATCCATTAATTTGACAGTAAATTTCAGGACATAGGAAGTGTTCAGGCTAAGGAATCTAAGAGACAGCGTTCGGTTCTTACCGAAGAAACATTAGACGACATTGGTCATCGTTTGGAAAATTCCATGATGGATAGTTTCATAAAGAGGTGCCAAAAATGTATGGACAACGACGGTGGTCAGTTTCAGCATCTCCTTTCATAAAGTTGGTAAGTAAAGCCTTTAAAAGTAGTTTTAAAAATGTTGTATGGTTTCATCTGCGCCTTTCTATGATAGCAGCTGACAACGAGCACCGAGGATGCGGACAGGAAAAACACCGCGCAGGTGGTTCGGAGTCTTTTGGCTCACCCTGTAGCTCTCAAATATAAACAGATTTCATTTGGTTTTAGAAATTTGGCATTCTAAAATTTTCAGTATCGCCCTCGTACAAACACAACGCTCAGAGCTACAACATACTAGGATCCGTTTATCTTTCCTAACACGTAGCATATGTTGTGCGTTTCGAAGTAGCACTTTTGGGACAGACATTTGCGTCCAACAAGGGATGTATTTAATTTGGAAAGTTAATCAACTTAGGCTGTTATGAATTGGCGTTAAATATGGCATGTTACATCCTAACCGTTTAGCCGGCGAGCTCACGGATTATGTTTTAGAAACTTAGATAGCCATGATGCTTGTAGAAGAATCACAAATGATTTTTAACATACGTAATAACATTAAATAAACGGACACAACCTTTCAGAAAATGCTCGATTTGTGCTTTATCTCGAAAATATGGGTTATCCAAGTCGATAAGAAAATCTGGGTCAAATTTGAATCATTAAAGTAAGTTAACGAACAGCATTTGTTGCAATCTCTCTGATAAGTGCATTCAAGCATCTGTGGGTATCATCAAAATCAGTTTTGAGGCCACACTTTCACTGCGAATGCATTCCCACAGGGTTTGCATAACTGCTGATCTCTGCTCTCTAAATGCACTCACTTTAAAATGTTAACAGGTGCTATTACTATTCTCATCTGTAAAAGTCATTCTCATGACGAACTTTCATCAGACCCTTTATGATCCTTTATGTAACAGAACGCTCGAGTTTTGACATAACATTACGAACATCGCGCCCGGAATCCGTAACAGTTCGAGATAGTCCATTGTTTTGCTCCAAAAACAGCAGTGCCTTTCTCACGTTCTGACAATAACAGGAAAACTTAATTATTTACAATGACTTTGCTATCTTCTCCGAATGAAAGCGAGGCTTGCGATTTTCAACAAGTAGGTCCGGAAAGATTGGCGTTGCCTTAGTTTAAAATATCTCCAAAATCACAGCAAATATAAGAAAGAAAGAAAGAGAAAGAGAGAGAGAGAGAGAGAGAGAAAATCTAAGCTTCATTAGCTTCGTAGCTGTATAAAAACTGTGGGAACATTCGTTTGCCAATGGATGCCTGCTTTGATAACTGACTAAATCAGGACAAATAATAAACAGTTTGTACAAAGATAATTGTGTATTACCATAACAAATTAAATATGTAGGTAAAATATAAAAAACGGTTTGACCTAGCTCATAAAAATTGCTTAGTTTCCATTAGTTTCAACACAGAAGGTAAAAGCTCAAGCTAATCAGAAGCAAATAGTGGATTCTTAAGGGAACATATTGTACGTCAAACAGGCATGATTTCGTCACGTATTTTGTAAGGCATTACATTAAGTCATATCTGACAGGAACTATAAAACATATTAAATATGTGAAATACTGTTGAGTGAATGGCTTCGGTGAGTTTCATGATCCTGTTTTATTACTTTAGACTTTATGAATATATTCGTGTTCTATAAATTATAATTAAATGTGCCATTCTATTAAAAACTATTCTATTTGTACTGAATGCATACAATGAAGTTGCATCAAGTTTATACGTGATAGAAAGTCAGCAACAACATACCGTAGTAAACTTTGCTTACTTTAACGATTATAAGCTAAGATGAAAACGTGTTTCTTTCAATTAAAATTTTGGTAACCTGTATTCAAAAAATCTTTAATTAAAATAGAACATTTTTAATTTATATCTATGAAATTTCTATCAATTAAAGCTAAGTGTGAACTTAAGCTTCACAAAAATTTCAAGATACTTGGTCTGCTCGTTCTTCAGAACAATTCAAATAAGATAAACAAACCCACAGAAACCATTCACTGAAAAGTATTTAAAATGTCTGCAAAATTAAAATTTGATACCTTTTACAGTTCCTGTCAAATATAACTTTATGTAATGCTTGCAAATGTGATGAAATAATGCTTTTTGATGTACATTTTCCATTAATTTTTCACAACTGCATTGCCTTTAAAATTTTGAAAATGACTTTTCTACATTTATGAAGATAAGATGCCCTAATCTATAAAATTAATTGCTAGACATTCGAATGACTTTGTATAGTCTTTGTTAACATTGTCAAGCGAATAAAGTTCGCTGAATAAAAATAATTATTTTTAGAAAAAAAGCATGCAAGTTTGTATACCCGAGTAAAAAACAATAAAACGAAATTTCGAATAAATATATTCCATAGTTAAGTCAGACACTTTTAAGGACTGAAAATATACCGAATCAAAATGTCCTTTTACTTTTAAAAGTTTTCGCTAACTTTTATTCTCAAAATGGATCGTAACCCTTTTTATTAAAATGTAAGTTTGAATGTTTACGTGACAGAAACATTTAAATTAGGTTTTGTAAATTACCTTTGAAATTCGTTAATCTTGATTCATTTTACGTAACTACAAAACCTTAAAAAGATACATAAAAGTTACCATATATTAGTTAAAGCTTCTTATTTTTATAATAAATGTCATTCTTGACTATAGGTTTGAAATACTAAGTGGTCACTCTTTCGCTTCCTAATATGCGAATAGCGTAACATATAACTAGCACAACTGTTCCCACTGTCAATTTCTGATAGTTTGGCATCACATTCATTAAAGGAATCTGACTGAAAATGCTTTTTGATTAACACTGACTGCGTCTGCATACTGTACTCATGTATTCCAACAAATTACTTATTTCAGTTGGGAACACCCAGGATGTTTACATACTGTTTTTATCTATCCAAAACCGAACTAGATCAACGCATGTGCATTCAACGATACACAGGTCTATACATGAACTGATCATAAATTATTTGTTGGAGTCAATTAAAATTATATTTTTGGGGGAGGAGGCTTTTTACTTCCTCTACCGAATATCTAGTAGGTAGAGATATATCGATATTTCACCGAAAATACATGTTTTGAGGCCTCCTGAATAAAAAAAACATTTTTAGAAAAAGGTCCGTTTGTGCGTCTGTGAACAGCATAACTCAAAAACGAAAAGTTGGATAAACACCAAATTTGGCACCTATTTAAGTTCAGTACCTTCAAAAGATGCACACGAAGATTTTCAAGGAAATACAAACACCCCAAACTACTCTTTACTCTTTTCAAAAATTTTTATTTTCTAAGAAATGGCCCTAACGATTTTGATTAAAAGGCCAGATATCAAACATATTTACATGACAAATAAAATGTATATTTTGAATTTTCTGGGGATAGCCTTTGGAGTCTTCTTCATTCAGAAGGAATTTTGTATAATCTTGTATAATTGGTAGATGTTAAGCGATAGACGAAAACGTACTACACAAGAAATGCAGATCTCTTTAAAATACAATTTATTTTAAATAACTTTTTTATAGCATTTCCTTATTAATGGTTCGTATTACTCCATACTTATCCATATTTTAAAGTCCTGTCGATTTTCATTTGATTTCCCGCGATGTCTTGGAAACAGTATGGAATTTTAAGGCCAGCGTGTAGTGTCCAGTTCTAAAACATTTGACTAACGCTATTTCCTTTGTATGTAAAACGAAACCTGTAATGTAGCTATTTTTGCAAAGGTTTAACTCAATTAAAATTAAGTAGAAAAATAAATTTTCGTGAGAATATTTCTACAGCATCAATAAACGATTAGGGTAGAGAAACTCATGTGAAAGTAACTCATCAGATTTTTTTGTTAAGGTGACCGACGGCGACGTCTCAGCCTGCTGCGTAAACGAATGTACTCATTTTTCGGCGAATATTTATAATAATTAACAAGAAATAGACAAAAATAGCAATAAAAGTAAATAATAATGGTAGAGTAAGTCGTGTGGCTGTTACATATAACTTTTTTAAATAAATAAGCATTCCGTTTGGTCAGAACTCCTTCCCATAGGAACTGTTTATTCCGACGCATGGTTTCCTACCTCTTTAACACGCTCCACAAACGCTGAATACGCACATCAAACTTCAGTAATTTTACCCAGTTACCCACACTTTCTAGACAAGTGCATAATCATTATGCCGTCATTGGGAGACATAGGACAGTCACCCATGCTATGGCCGTGACTTCACGAAAGATAAACGTAGAAGACAATAGTGGCTTGTAGACACGTAACTAAGACAATTTCCAAAATCTCTGATAGCTGTCAATATTCCTGAAACTTTCTCTGTATACTCTTTATCTCGAAAGTAGTTGACGTACAACCTTTTAACATTTTTAAAAGTTACCATGCTAGCCTCTAGTACCCGTGGTCGCGGGTTCAAACCCGGCGGAGGGCGATGGATTTTTTTCGGGCGTAAAAATCCTTAGCATGGCTTCCTTCGGAAGGGAAATATAAAGTCGGTGGTCATAGATTTACGGCACATAAAAGAACCTCAAGCCTGATAAAGAGCCCTCTGAACAAAATTTCCGGTCTTTCACGCCCAATATAGAATGGAAGCTAAGGACCACAGCAGTTAGAGCGTCCATAAATAAAGCTCAATTTCAATCATTTTTAAAAATATTAATTTCTAATACTTTTTAACATTGTTTTCCCAAAAGTCCCCAATTGTGAAAATAAATACATTTCTGAAACGTTTTCTATTGCAGAATACATTTGTTTACAAAACAGTGGAGGTTCTTTCATTTTTGAATTTTTTCTTTCCTTTTTCGCTCTGAGACATTAATTTTAGGAAAATATACAAATTGAAAACAAAACAAAAAATAATAACACATATTGTAAATGTTAGATCAGACTTGGTATGTTTGTTCAGCATCTTCCAATGAGACAGCTATATGCCCGAGTTTTCGCTACAGACACTTGTAACACAGTCTATTTTTATTGTTTACGTACCTAAGTATATTCAAAGTTTCAGGTAGCGTTTCGGTATGATAGAAGTGTATTCCTCCCTCGTGCACTTTATTCTAATCTCTGAAGTATACTGACGCCTGAGCTGGCTTAAGGCCAGTTGTGACTAATTTAAACAGGAACTCCTGAATACGAAACATCTGATAAAAATTGGTGGTGCTTTGGGCATTACTTTGGCTCGTAACGTCATAAAAATATCAAAAGTCCATAATTTTGTCTTAAATATCAGCTTTCCAATATAAAGTTGTATAGGTGTAAAAAGTAAGAGATTCCTTGACCTTAGGTTTTCTGAACGTGCACTTTCTTTTTTAAAGTATAACATTAAAGGCGCGGAAGTGGAAGACCAACGAACCATCAAAGTTTAATGTTTTTCAGGTAAGAGATTATTATATGTGAGAGAGCTGGGACGATTAAAATATCTTGAAACATTTTTATAAAGAAATTTGATTAAAAGTAAATTCGATTACATTAATGGGGCTTCTTCGCCAGATGCATTTCTAAGCCGATCTTCACATTGTTTACGCATTAACGACGATTTAAAATCGTAATAATTTTTTGGGGCGAGCATAAAATCTTTAAATTATGATAAATAACAAACTATTAGAGCAAATCGAACAAACTCGTTTTTGAGTTATGCTGTTCACAGTCTCACACACTGGCCTTTAATTATTTTTCTTATTCAGAGGACCTCAAAAGGTATATTTCCAGCGAAATATCGATATCGAATTTTAGGGTGGAATACAATACCTTTTCTACCTACCATGTACGTAGTAGAGAAAGTAAAAAAGAAACAAAGAGGACAAAACTCGGCTGATTACTTCCTTATCTCTGACTGCTATATGTACGAAAATGCAATTGAATATTTTTACTTTCTCTACTACGTATAGTAAGTAGGGGAAGTATTGTATTCCACCCAAAAATTCGATACCGATATTTCACCGGAAATACATGTTTTGAGACCCCTGAATCCAAAAAAAGCATTTTTGGAAACATGTCCGTGTGTGTGTCTGTGTGTCTGTGAACAGCATAACTCAGAAACGAACAGTCGGATGAACACCAAACTTGATACTTAGGTTCAGTATCTTCCAGAGATGCGACACGAAGGTTTTACAAGAAAATCCCCCCACCCCAGACCACCCTTTACATAGAACATTTTTCGAAAATTTTAATTTTATCAAAAATGGCTCTAACGATTTTGATTAAAATATCATATGTTTAACATATTTTCATGACAAATGAAATGTATATCTCGACTTTTCTGGGAATGTCTCCAAAAGTGTTCTTCATTGTGAACGACTTTTGCATAACTGGTAAACCATAACAGATAGACAAAATTTTATTACACAACAAATGTATATCGCGTTAAAATACACATTTTATGTCATATTCATTTTTTTTTGTTGAGTGAAACATTTTTGAGATATCGCTTGTTATTCCCTTAAATTTTCCAATACTTATCTTTTTCTCAAATTCGTTATTCATTTTTTACTTTCTCTACTACGTATAGTAAGTAGGGGAAGTATTGCATTCCACCCAAAAATTCGATACCGAGATTTCACCGGAAATACATGTTTTGAGACCTCCTGAATCCAAAAAAAGCATTTTTGGAAACATGTCCGTGTGTGTGTCTGTGTGTGTGTGTGTGTGTCTGTGTGTGTGTGTCTGTGTGTGTGTGTGTGTGTCTGTGAACAGCATAACTCAAAAACGAAGAGTCGGATAAGCACCAAACTTGGTATTTAGGTTCAGTATCTTTCAGAGATGCGACACGAAGGTTTTCAAGAAAATCCCCCACCCCAGACTACCCTTTACATAGAACATTTTTCGAAAATTTTAATTTTCTCAAAAACGGCTCTAACGATTTTGATAAAAATATCATATGTTTAAGATATTATCATGACAAATAAAATGTATATCTCGAATTTTCTGGGAATGTCTCCAAAAGTATTCTTCATTATGAACGACTTTTTCATAACTGGTAAACCATAAGCGATAGACAAAATTTTACTACATGAAAAATGTAGATCGCGTTAAAATACACAATTTATGTCATATACATTTCTTTTGTTGAGTGAACCGTTTGCAAGATATTGCTTGTTATTCCCTTAAATTTTCCAATACTTATACTTTTTCTCAAATTCGTTATTCATTTTTTTTATGTCCTGGACATGCAAAGAGAATGGAATGCGCCACATAGCAACCAGCGTTAAAATATTGGACTATCGCTTAAAACCTACCATATTCCCCTTGCATCTACAAGAAAATTATCAATAAGATTGACATCTCGATATCTCCATTAACATGAAGCATATGGAGAATAAGCGTTTGTAAAAATCTTTTGTACAAGAGTAGAGAAAGTCATGTGAGTGTAACACATCAGATTTTTTAGGTCCTGCACATGCAAAGAGAATGGAATGCGCCACATAGCAACCAGCGCTTAAAAGATTTGACTATCGCTTAAAACCTACCATATTCCCCTTGCATCTACAAGAAAATAAGCAATAAGATTAACATTTCGATATCTCAATTAACATGAAGCATATGGAGAATAAGCGTTTGTAAAAATAGTTTGTACAAGAGTAGAGTAAGTCATGTGGGTGTAACACATCAGATTTTTTCCTTTAATGTTTCAAAATATACTGTTGCTAAGAATTAGGACAGGAAAAGTCATTCTGACTATATTTTAATATATTCAGGCTTACCAAGAATTTTTTAACACAAAATTGCTGTTACTTCAATAGCTCTTAACGCCAATATTTTGTGCTGTATCTAAAATGAATTTTCCAATAACCCTCTATGTATAGAATTATTTTGATGTTACTCGCTAACATATTGTAATTAGTATAGGTAAGTATAGTTATGGAGATAAGCAATGGTAACCATATTATTCAAACCTCTGGAATTGTAAGTGCCGCATATGGACATTATAAATGTACACACCAGTTGTCAGTTCATTCAAAAATACTAAACGGAACCAGAATAAAAATATAATATAGTTTTTCCTACCTGTGAAGTTGTCGAACTTAGATGTTTCTGTTATATTAGCTCTGTAAAATTTGTCTAGGATGGACTTATACGTAGTGGAAAGTGGATGAGAACTTTTCATAGCTGCCGTATTGAAGGAACCAGCGACTTCTTCATTGTCTGCAGTGGCCTGCACATACAAAACAATTGTAAACGCATTTGCCAATAAGGTTTATAAACAAGAAAGGAACAATGTTTTATCGATTAACTACGGCCGTGGAAGCCTTCGCACTTATTTAACAATGGAATGTTGCTGTATTAATTGCATTTGTGGCGTCTTCAGCTGCTGTATAATAAATTTTACCAGTGTAGCGATGGAACAGGTTTTCACTAGTACCTACACATGGAGGTTGGCAAATTTGTTTGCAGTATCTCTGGTTAAAGAGATTTTACTACGTAATGTAAACTTCATTACCTTCTTCTGGTTAAAAGAACTGTGCTTCCATTTACACACGTTTGTGAACTATCTTCTTTCTTCTACTAGTTAAAAAATCTCAGCCAATAAAAATAGTTTTATTGTTTTAACAGCGTGTTCGTTCTCCTCTTGTTCTTTGTTCTTCTGTTGCCCTGAAATATGCAACTAGCTAGGAGTATTCCGACTACCACTGCAACAGCTATTCTGCCAATCTCGATTCTCTGCTACTCTGAAAGCCTCCAGTGCTCGCCCTTATATTTCACCCAGCCTCTCTATAGGGCAATTCTCCTGAATGCTTCTGATGTGCGGCGGAGAACAAAGAATTTCCCAATCATTCGCTATCTCGAATTGTGCAGAACACTTTACCGGATCCCATACAATAGTTGAGGGACATCAAGGGACACATCTGCCCATTGCGACACTATTCCGTCCTAAAGAGTGGTGTCCCAGTAAGGTTACAGTGCACCAGACGGTCAAGATATACCACCAACGTCTTTCTAAAGGGACATTTTATGGATCCAATCGGTTTCAAATCTTCCCAATGTCCGCGGATGTACTTCACTCAGAAATTCGTGGAAGAACAAGATTCCCCCCACGCTCTCTCTCTCTCTCTCTCTCTCTCTCTCTCTCTCTCGTCTGTCTGTCTTTCGGTCGGAGGACTACCACATTTCCAAGATAATCCCATCCTTGATTCTCAACCACTCTCATAGGACCCAGTAGCGAATTGCCACATGGGCTTCAGGCTCCTACTTTCACTTCTTTTAGGAGTCTGCCAGCTGATTTAAGCCTGTACTGTCTAAACCATCCGCAAGCACAACCGAAATAACCGGGCGGTTGCGGCACGTTCCTTCTGTTACATTGGCTACTTCTCTGAGCATGATTGCATGGGCAGGTCATCCGTTCTTTGTCGACGCTCTGACGAAAAATTGTGATCTGCTGTCTCTTGACCCAGAGAGCAGTCTAGCCTTGAATCACTGGACACGAACACTCACTCACCAGGTGTTCCGATAAGCCATCTTCCCAACACTCTCCACTAGTGGTCTGTGACGACGTCTTGCATTGATCGATTCCTCGTTTTTTACGCAGTGGATGTAGCTATCGGCTTGGTCGCCTCCACCATAGCTTGGCCGGTGAGCGTACGGCGATATTCATCCTATGAAGGATGCGGTTCGTGCGCCTACAATCGTCGTTCCCACAGCTGAGGATTTTCTAGTGATTCATCTTCAGGTGCTGCAGCATTCTTCAAACTTGTTCGACCAACGTACTCGATCCCTTGAAATTCACGATTTCCTCCATGTTTTAAAAGTGATCGCGAAGTTGTTCCATGTTGTCAAGGGATCCTTGACTGAGGTGACCCTTAAGCTGAGATGTTTAAGGTCTTTCTCCAAGTCGGTGGTTTTGCCTTCTTGCCACCGTTCGCTTTTTTAGCCTCATTGTTCACTGTTTGCCTAACTTCCGTTTTCATTCCACTTTTCATTTTCTTCATTTCGTATTTCATTTTCTTTCTCTCTGCAGTCATATCGTCTACCTCCTGGTTCGTTTTCCCTATCTCGCCCAACAGCCTACCGAAAATTTTCTCCTTCAACCTGAGTTCTTTATCTTATTCCTCGAAATAGTTTAAATTTCATTCCCTTATTTAGTTTTACGAAATCCTTGCTGGTTACATTTCTAACTTACACCAGCATAGCCCTTACTTCTTTTTATGATTATAGTTTCAGCCGATTTAGGAACGTTAACAGTACTTTCGATGCCATTTGGTTTTTCATTCCCTCTCGTATATAGGCCTCTGTATAATGTTTCTTCTGGGTACTTATGAGGTGCCCTGGAAAACAAACAACTTCCCGAAAGTTTGCCACCTCTAAATGTACAGATTATTTGCCACAGTTGTTGAACTGATTTTTGGGGGGCGGCAAAGGATGCAAAGGGAGGCATACTACACAATGTGACGATATAAACGCTGCCTATTCATTCAAAAGAAGGTTCTTTGCTCTATAATATGTTGATCCAGAACTAGCTTAAGTTTTTAATTTGTTTTAACGTTTCGATAGCCAATGTAGAGTATTCTGTTATGAGAAACGTTTTATGTAAAAGGGATGTATTCTAATTCATAAAACGCTTCAAAACCAAAATGAGAGGACGCATGTGACATGTAATTTTAAAATAAAAGCGAAGAAAATTGTAATATGAGTAACGTGATTACACTACGGCATACAGTGTATAACCGCCTGCTATCTCAAGTTACAAATTGACAAATATGGGCAATTTACTCAGCTCAAATTTGTTCAATTAGTCAGAGGTAATTTATCTACAAGTATTTCTTTCTTTTGTCACTTTTAACTTGTATCTTAAATATTCATGAACGGTCAATGACTCATGCACTAAGTGTTTGTATAATAACTTTAATAATTTGACGCCAAAATATTCCTTATCTACTCATACCTCAAACGAGTCGCAATAGGCTTTGAAGCCTATTCTCAAATCACCCAGTGACTCTGGTGACAGATTGAGAGCTGAAAGTATCTCCTTGGCGGTGTCTTCTCGTGAAGCTTCCAGAATCATGGCGAGGTTTGTAGCCAACCCAAAGGGCGCAAATACCAGATTCTCGCGTCCTGGAGCAAGCGCCTGAAAAAGGAGAAAATAATTTAAAGAATTGTTGGAATACTTAAGATTAAATGTTGAGAATTATAACCATGTTATTGAAATTTGCCAAATTTTTATTACCAATGCATCTCTATTTAATTTTCTGTAAAATATGGTTTAAGCAGCCCCTCGTACCGGCGTTCTGCTCCAACAGCAATTTATCGTATAGGACGGGAGATATTAGAGTATGCTCCTTACACAATTTTGCTGTATTATGACCCTGAGGTCATAAATAAGATGTAAAAATTTACACATTGATGTTATAGAAATGCGCAATATTTAGACGAGCTCTGTGTGTTAATTTGCATGGCTGGCTGTAAGACATTACTACTTATACATCTTTTTTTACTCTTCTTGTTTTCTCAGAAATTAATGTTAAAAGATGAGTAATTTCGTGTGCTGCACAGAAAAGCTATTTACATTTTGCGGCGTTGCAACTTGTGTTATAAACTATCTTAATAACACCAAAACTATTAAATAAACAACTAAAATGATAATAGAAATTTATTTTCTCTATTTAATTTCTATTTCTGTGTCCTCTTAAAACAAACGTGTGTTATTAATTGCTACCAGTTTTGTTGTAAAATGAACAATTAACTAAAACTGTACAAAATAATTGTACTACTTTTAAAGGGAAATTAAATTGCAAAAATTGCCAAAAACGACATTTTTAATCTTTGGTGTAATCTTATAAATTAGAATTTCCTCTTTAATCTGATATGAATTTTAAAAATGGAAGTTAAACTGCCGTTTCGTTTTCTGAATTCTGCATCACTTCACAGAACAAAAAATTGTAAGCTTTATACTCCTTTGGAGTAGAGAGATAAATTTTAGCTCAGCTTTTCGGGAAAATCTAGTTCTATAAATTGGTACCACTGATTCGTGTGTCTAAGCCATATTGTTTTCTTTGCAAATATATGACCGGATTCTTTCTTCGTTTTTACTTTGAACAGCTTTATCTGTGAATGACATGTTCTGGTATAAATGATATTTTTTCAGAAGATTTCGAGGATTAAATAACTTAATACTATTGTGGATCTATTTCGGTATTAATAAGTTTGTTGGTCAATTTTTAAAATTTAATTGCTTTGGATGTTGTTAATCCTAAATACCAGGTTTGTATTTATCGGGCATTTCGTTTTTGCTTATGCTCTTCACACACACATACTCGAACCATTTTCTAAATATGTTTTTATCAGCGGAGCCTCAAAACATGTATTTCCAGTAAAATATCAATATCTAATTTTTCGGTGGAATGCAATACTTTCTCTACCTACTAATTAATTGAGTTTTATTTATGGACGCTCTTTAACTACCATGGTTCTTAGCGTCCCATTCTATATTGGGCGTGAAAGACCGGAAATTTTGCTCAGAGGCCTCTTTATCAGGCTTGAGGTTCGTAAATCTACGACACGGGACCACCGGCTTTACCTCCCTTCCGAAGGAAGCCATCCTAAGGATTTTTGCGCCCTCCATCGCGCTCCGCCGGGTTTGAACCCGCAACCTCGGAAACCAGAGGCTAGCACGGTACCCCTAGACCACGGAGGACGACTCTAAGTTACGGGGTAGAGAAAGTAACGTATGAAGGAGCGTACACTCTGTTAAAACAATAGATTGTAGAAATCGTCATGTTGGTATATTTCAAATAATGTTTCCCTCTTTTAGAGAGAGAATTAATACATTTTCTCTGCGGTGAGAAAATGTCATACGTCTCTCCCGATTTTATACATCACTGCTTCAGCAGTTGTAAAAGAATTACAATGTCCTTAAGGTGTGAGACGCAGCCCTCCCAGGAAACTACACCCTTTTTCCAACACTTGTATGTATACCAAAACCAAAAAGCAAGAGAAGTGAGATGTTCACGTTTCACTTCGGCAATAAAACTGAGTATTACTACCAGAATTAGAAACTGAGTGTAAGAAGCTTAATTTTAATAGCTTTCACTTACCTGAAAGAGCTTAGGAACGAGGCTATTGCTGAGGTCGGTGACTAGCTGTACTCCTGTCAGCAAGTCGCAACAAACCATCGAGGTTACGACCGCGTTAACGCAGAGCAGGAACGCTGCAAAAAAATATGACTCTCACTTAATAAAGTTCAAAGATGCTCGTAATTATTATTCCATAGCTTAAAGGAAAGTTTTTCTTGCTGCATTTTCACTTTTGTGACCCGTTCACAAGACACCAGTTCTGTATGCACCTTTGACCTAATACCTCCTGAGGCAGCTCTTTCTGGAAAGGAATTTTACCATCACTGGAGATATGGGTTGAAAATATGTCCAATTTTGGATTCATTAAAACTCAAATGGTCGTTAGCTTTTAGCGTTTTCAAAGAGTTCTTACAAACAGTTTTTAATCTAAATACACATTAATGGCCTTAAACGGTAAATATTTTATTCGGAATTTTTACCCTATGAAATGGTGGAAATTTTAGTTTCCTAATTTTGAAAAGACAAACATTTCGTAAACAATACGAGTTGATTTCAAGAAAAGCATAAGTGGGGTTAAGATAATTCTGAAAAAAAAAACCTCAACTATTTTTTAATCTAGATGATATGGTACTCTGGGTGAAAAGTAAAAGATCCAATGAAACATGCCAATGGAACTAAAGGACAAGAGGAATATTACATAGATACATATGCAGAAAAGAAAAGAAAGTAATTACGTGGAACAAAATCAAAGAAACAGCATTTAAAAATTCAAGATAAAGCAAATGGGCAGCTTTAGATATTTGGAATATAACATAGGCAGCAACATGAGCCGTTGTCAAGGAGTCAAACAGAGGACAGCAATGGCAGAAGAGGCTTTTAGTAGAAAAAGAAACATTTCTGTGTACCCTTGAAGAAAGAATTAGAAGGAGATTAGGGAAGTGCTTGTGGTATAATGCAGAAACTTGTATGTTGCGGCAAAGAGGAGGAGAAAATGCTTGGAAGTATTCGAAGAATGAAAGCGTGAAATTGACAGACAAAATAAGCTATGTGAGGAAAAACGGACAATGCTCAAACTAATCAGGAAGAGGTAAACAAATTAACTGGGATGTTGGATAAGAAGAGCTTGCTTGCTGAGAGAGGCGCTGGGAGCAGCAGCATAAAAGTTCGAGGCAGAAATGATAACAGACGATAGATGACATTCAGACTAATGGTTTATATGCGCGGAAATAGTAGAGAGCGAAAAGTAGAGTGGTCTTACAATGAGAATCTGCCCTTGAGCAGAAAATTTTGATTGTTTGATTGATTGATTTGACTATAGAAATATAAAACAGTTCAAACATGAATAGGAGATAAAATAAGTCCTTGTAGAAGCCCTTTTTGCATTAACTATTTTATAACATAATTACCCAGAAAGAGAGAAAGAAAGAAAGAAAGAAAAGGAAGAGACAGTTGACTTCTATATTTTCTCCACACGTTCAATAAAACCTTCATAGCGAGCCTATGATCATAGAAGCTAAAAGGGGTTATACGAGGGCTGATCAATAAAGACTGAGACTGATTTTTTTCACAGATATTTATTACTCCAATTCAATGTTTACATGATCTTTTTCAAAGTAGTCCCTTCCTACTTCAATGCACTTTTTATTGCGTCTCTGCTAGTCCTTGAACACGTGCTGCAGACCATTCTTTGTCAGGTCCTTGAGAATCGCCTCACTTTTCTTGAGCACTGCTTCAGAGTTCTCAAATTGAATACCCCTAAGCTTTGCCTTTAGTGATGGGAATAAAAAAGGTCACGGGTGCAAGATCGGGGCTATAAGGTGGATGTGGTACACAGGTAATGTTGAATCGAGCCAGAAACTGCATGACTTGATTTGCGACGTGAGGCCGTGCATTGTCATGATGAAGTCGCCACCCAGTCCGAGAAAGTTCTGGTCGTTTCTTTACAATGTGCTTCCTCAGTGTAGCCAATACTGACGTGTAGTATGCTGCTGTTACAGTAGTGTGAGGGGGAACTGCATGCTGGTAAATAATTTTATTACAGTCAAAAAATGTGAACACCATCACTTTCCCTGCAGATGGAACAACTTTTGCCTTTTTTGGTGTTGGAGAACCTGGCGATTTCCACACTGTGCTGGCTTGTTTTCCTTCAGGATCATAATGATGCAGCCATGACTCATCACCGGTGATAATCGATTTAAAAAATGCATCACCTCCATTGTCTGGTATGCGAAATGCACGTAGGGTCTACAAAATAGAGCATTACTACCAACCTACCAATACGAGAGTTCTGCCGCCTACCAACATTATACATAAAAACCCGCTCTTTTCAAATATTTATGTTACAGATACGAAATTATCACGGAAGCTACAGGAAAAAATCAGTCTATCTTTGTTGATCAGCCCTCGTACATGTAAACATATTTTAGACAGCTGGAACTATAACTTTTAACACAAAACACACGAATTAGAAGTGTTATTTCATCACACTAGTGCGATAACACTTTTATGATATTCCATCGTTAGCAACTTTGGTTTCAATTCCAATCACATCGCAATTATCCTTTGTATTTGCACATGTTTAATAAATCGACTTAGTTTGATTAGCTTTTACATATTTTCATCGTGTCTTTTGACGTTATTAATTTCTCATGGTGGTCGCATTATCTATTCACAATTCAAATCGACATAATTCAATTTATCGCAATGCGTTGCTCAGTTAAACTGTTCCATATGTTGGCAACCTTGTACTATCTTTGATCTGAATCGCTATTCTTTTATCAATGACCTGAATAATCAATAAAATGGCGGCAGGTACAAATATGGATTAAAATGAATTCCACGAGCCGGACGAAATTATGGAAGCTGCCAAAGGGTAGCATTGGAATTCCTACCAAATAAATAAATAAATAATAAAACAATCAATTTGGTATTATTCTATTGCTATTTTACAAATTTCAGGGCTGACTGAAACATAGTTTATGCCACACGTGTTAAAAGTGATTTTATTTTACGAGTAGAAAAGTTCGCGAAAAGAGGTCATACCTACGAGCAAAAGAAAGCCGTAATTTTAACACTTGTAACATAAATAGCTATTACAAAAATCTGATACGTCGCATTTGGATGACTTTGTCTACTCCCCTATAAACTATTCTTACAAAAACTTATTATTCTTTCCGCTTCTTGTTAATCCAGATAAACCTTCAATTCACATTTATACATTTCTTTGTTGGGTACAGTAGGTGAAACAATAAACGTTTAAAGTGTGTGTCTTTTTTGATGACTGAAAATTTATGCATTTTGAATGAAGACGACTTCAGAGGATATTCGCAGAAAATTCAAAATATACATTTCATTTGCCGTGAAAATATCTTAAATATACGGTATATTAATCAAAATCGTTAGAGCCATTTTTGAAGAAATTAAAACTATCGAAACAATTTCTATGTAAAGGGTAGTTTGGAGTGGGGGAATTTTCTTGAAAATTTTCGTTTTGTATCTTTGGAAGATGAACTTAAATATTCGGAAGAAACAACTTTACGTAGATGAATGGAGAAATAACGAAAGTAATCATCGAACATGTGACCGATAATGCTATAAATGTGCGAGTTTTTGACGTACCACCAGAAGTCCCGGATTAGTTTTTAAAACAAGCCTTGCAACGTTACGGGGCTGTGTATGACGTCCGGAAGGAACAAGGGGCATCAGTGTCGAGTTCCGGTACTCAACGGCATACGTGCAGCATAGATGCCGTTGAAGATAAACGTTTAAACCTTATTGTAATCGACAGTTAAAGGCTATCGGTGTTCTATGCTGGACCACCTCGAACCTGTTATGTCCGCAGTAGCACGGAGCATCTCAAGAAGGTTTGTCCCCACAAATCTACTGCTGTGCGCATGGCGGCTGCTGGACCGCGGAACGACAGAACCCAATTCTCCGGTGTTGGCTTGCTGCGTGATTGCTCGCAGCTTATGGATGGTGACACACTTACTCTATTGACGGATGAACAGCAGCAGAATGAGTCGACCCAGGATGAGTCGATGCTTGAATAGCACAGGGATTATGCAACGGTGCTCCGTGATACGGCGGGAACGTGGACTTCAGCACAACTCATATGGGAAGGAGCAGGCTGACCTTGATACACTAGTGGCTGCATCAGTTTCGCGGCCGAGAACTGCCCGACTGAGAAAAAGCGTGTTAAGCGGTCAAAGAATCGCAAAACGAGTAGTGATGTAACGTCATGGAGCAGCAAGATGCTACTGGAGCAAGAAACGGAAGGAGTTATTGAGACACAACAGAATTTTCAACGAGCTTTGCCATTAGCGGCATCAGCCGAGGTGAGAGCGCAGCAGCGAGAGGCATCTTCTGCATTGCATGGCATCATGGCTATAGAGGAGGGTGGTCCTGCTGTGAGCCTCGACCTGTAGAGGAGGACACGGGAAACCATCCCCTGGATGTTGATGGAGCGCAACAGTTTATGTAGAATGAAGTGTACCGGCAATGGAGGTTGGTGCTGACGACCGCTCTCGAGCGGAATCCTCCAACAGCTTCTTACCTCCCTGACGCCAACCCCCTGCGTTGCCGGGTCTATTTATTTGCGTGAAGCTCGGCTCAAAGTACGTGAATTCCAACACAGCCCCCCTTAGATGTCAGCCCGAGGACTGCCCAGGAGCACGGAGTTCTACAGCATGTAATAGCGACCGTAGGGACCAACTGAGGGACAGTTCGCCCAAGTGGGTAAAGGATCGGATCCGGCGCACCTTACTCCGCTAACACGACAGGGAAAGATGTTTTATAGTGACCCTCGGCTGCGAGGGAAGCATCCTCCACCGGTTCTCTCAGATGGATATCCGAAGACCAGCCAGCAACATAATCGAAGCCTTGATAGCGAGCATTAACGCGTGATGTCCCTGCTTGTAATGACCTTACCATCAACGCCCCTTAGCATGATATATCTGCTATCAATAGCAACTATAAATGTGAACGGTTGGTGAAATCTTGTGGCAAAGAAACTGTTAAATACATTCATCTACGCGAATAATGTTGATTACTGTTTTTTTTCAAGAAGTTAATACAATTTGCAAGCTATGTATGGTTACGATTATAAAGTTAACCTAGGTTTAGACGAAAGAGACACTGCCATTGCGTATGGGAAGGGCCTTCCCTTAAAATTTTCATATAGATCCCTCAGGTCCAATCTATCTGCAACCTTAAATGAAAAAGTGTTAGTGAATATATATGCTCCCGTAAGTACGCAACATAGACACGAGCTTGAATAGTTCTTTCAAAATAATTTAACCCCACATCTATTACACGGCAAGGACGTTTTCCCCGCCGATGAATTTAATTGTGCGCTGCATGCTAAGGACAAAATATTTGCATCCAATTTCAGCACCATGCTATAACAACTAGTGACTCAGCTGCAGCTTCAGAATGCTTGAGAAATTAAGTGTGGCAATAACGTAGAATTTATATTTGTTCGACACACCTCTGCATGTCGCATAGATCGTATTTATATGTCTCCGGCGATAGCTACATTTGTATACAGCATATGTGTCCTTTATTTGGCGTTTAGCTACCATCATGCCGTAATCTACCAACTCCAAATTCCAAAACTCAATAACTGCCGGCCGGGGATATTGGAAGCTCAATAATTCCGTTTTAGAGGACACAGAAGTTTTGGAAAGTTTAAGGCTAAATGACGTTAGTTATAATATCCACATACTTCGAGATGCTACTACTGGAACTGCATGCTCTGGGACAAGAGCTCTGCTTCAAGTTACAGGGGGTAATTTCCAGACATTTTTTCGGGAGGGACCAGAAGAAAATTCAAACAATATATGTGCTGAGTGTCAACAATTTGCAACTGGGATTACGCAGGCAACCGCCAATGTACTCACCAGCCCATTACTGAACGCGAAGTGCTAAATGCCATTATGCAAGCGAGTAAACATGTGTCTCCGGGTCCTGATGGAGCTGTATGATTCCTTAGAATTTACTGGCCCATGACCAAAGACGTAGTAATAAAAGTTTTTGTGGAACTGTGGAGAAACAGCTTGCAGAAGGCATTATCATTTTACTCCCGAAGACCTCTAGAGCTATTGCAGTGAACCGCCCAATAACGACGCTGTTGAAAGCCGACTATAAAATCTTTACCAAAGATGAAAGGAGCTTATGCAGAACCCTTACACTGTAAGCAAGCGGCGATTCCAAAAGGAATATTATTGTTATGCTAGTTGTATTGCATGATGTATTAATACATTTCCGACGAGAACACAAATTGGCGGCTTTTATTAGTCTTAATTTCCAAAAGGCGTTTGATAGAGTGCATAATCTGTATCTCTAAAAATGCTTACGGATGGATTTTCCGGTGCGTCAAGGGTGTCCGTTGTCAATGAGGCTGTTTTCCCTCTCATTAAACCCTTTGCTCCAGATGCTTCAAGATACCCTGCAAAGGTCACTATATACAAAGAGCAATTTACTGTAAGTACCCATGCTGATGTGACTATTGTAGCTGCTGATGACCACGATATGACAGCACTACACCTTGATTTGGAGCTGTATACGAGAATGTCGGGTACAGTGTAAAGTGCAGGAAAATCGAAGCTACTGGAAATAGGAAATTAGCTGAGGCCCCGAGCCATACCTTGGGAATGCAACGTATCACCACTACACGGATACTTGGTATCTGCTTTATGGGAAATGTGGGAGAAACCATTATTTTTAACTGGCGAGAGAGAATCAACTACTTACGATATTCTTTATCGTTAGAGAGGACACAGAACTTGAATTTGCTGCAGCGCATTTTGTACATGCATACCTATGGCATAATTGGTACTTAGCACAGATATTGCCGATTACGAAATATGATGCACAGAAAATTGAGCAACTCACCGTTACATTTTATGGACTGGTAAAGCGTATAGGATGAGCAGGCATCAATTACGCTTGTCACCCTCCAAAGCGGATGTTGAATAGTTGCCATCGCAAAGAAATGTATGGAATTATTGGGAAAAACTGCCGTCCAGTCATTGTGGAAATGGTTTTTCCATCGATAAATGGTTCTGGGAGAAACAAGTTCATAACCCAAGGATTCAAACTCATCGTTACTCATCTTCGGCGCATTGTGCGATGCGATAACAAGCGATGAGACCACAGCGTTCGAGATATCCGGAACCAATATTGCCTGCTAAGTCTTGTTTCCTCTTACCCTCAGGATTGACGTGAAACGTACTCGGGGATGGAAAATTGTCTGGCAGAATGTGTTCTGCAAACATGTTCCAACCGATTGGCAGGAGATGACCTATGAATTCTTAAACGAGACCACACTGACAGCAGAAAAACTCTGGCAACATGGACGAACACAATCTGATCAATGTGTATTCTGCCCAGAAATTGATACATTGGAACATCGAATTGCATCCTGTCGGCTGGTTAATGACATTTGGATGGTGCTCAGGAACTACATAGCAAGATGCTGCCAGCCGGAGCCTCCATCATGCCTTGAGAAGCTCCAGCGTCTGGAATTTCGCTTCCAGAATATGTCTCTTCAACATCGTGTGATTTGATTAGTAACGGGAACGATACACTGGATAGTTAAAATGAATGTCGTCAATGTGGCAAAGAGAGAGGACTGGTTCCACTTCTTGAGACAGGAACGATGGAAGCTGTTAAAGTCCGAATTCATCCGCTTAACGCAGCTCTTTACCTCCCGTTTTGAGGCTACTAACTAATATTGTTGTATCGAAACTCTGGCATAAAACAAAAATTGCGCAGCTTACAAACTGATGACCTGCCAAATCCACTTCATTTGGAAGAAATTTTATATAATCTTGTATAACTGGTAAACGTTAAGCTATAGATGAAAATGTACTGCACAAAAAAATATAGATCTCTTTAAAACACACAATTTATTTTCATTAAGTTTTTTGGTGGCATTAGGCATTTCTGAGATATTCGTTATTAAATGTTCGAATTGTTCATTTCTTATTCATTAAAAGTAAAGCCCTGTCAACATTCAGCTGTTTCTCACGATTGCATGGAAATAGTATGGAGTTTTAAGGCCAGGTATAGCGTCCAGTTCTTAAACATTTGGTTATCGCTGCTCCCTTTGTATCTATAACGAAATGTGTAATGTAGCTATTTCTGCAAAGTTTTATTTAAATTAAAATGAAGTAGAAAAATAAGCTTTAGTAAGAATAGTTTGCATACCCACTACTAACCGATAGGGATAGAGAAAGTCATGTGAATATATCATATCAGATTTTGTTTTAATCGATTCATCTGCATAGCCTCCTCTAGCTTCTTATATGGGAGGCTTTGACTTGAGAAGTAACTGATGGTATTATTACGCATTGAACTCTGGGATTTCTTAACATTGTTTTTTTTAATACGATTTTAACTTATGCGAGGGGCACTATTTATATTTTGAGCTTAATAATTAAAACAAAGTAATTTTGATTGAAAACTGCTTTATTGTTTTTCAAAATATTCTCCTTTATGATCAATACACTTTTGCATCCGTTTGAACCATATGTCAAAGCATTTATTCCAGTCTTCTTTAGATACCTCCAAAACATAGTTTTTGAAGGCATCAGCGGCTTCTTCTGCCAACGAAAATCGTTTTCCACGAAATTTATTCTTGATGTTCGGGAACAAAAAGAAGTCATTGGCTGCCAAATCAGGACTGTATGGCGGATGACCCATCAATTCGATATTTGAGCCTTCAAATACTCTGTTAGACGAGATGTGTGTGCGCTCGCATTGTCTTGATGAAGAACGATCCTACGGTTCTTGTTGGTTTTCCTTACTTCACCGAAGACTTCCGGCAAACAAATGGTTGTGTACCATTCGGCATTGACCGTTTTACGTTCCTCTAATGCACTGTTGCCACATGGCCAGTTTTGCTGAAAAAACAGGCGATCATTTGTTTCGAAGTGCTTCGAGTGCGAACAACTTTTGTTGGATTTGCTTCATCTTGAAACACCCATACAGTCGACTGCTGTTTACGTTCCGGCTCATACGCATAGATTCGTCACCTGTTACAATCTTATATACGTCTTTTTAAGCACCGTCATTGTATTTTTTGAACATGTTTGTACACCAATCGACACGAGCATCTTTTTGAGATTGCGTCAAATTATGTGGGATCCAACGAGAGCAAGCCTTTTTCACGGCTAAATAATCATGCAATATTTTATATATGCTGGTGAAACTTATACGTAGGGTTGCCTCAATCTCATAATATGTCGCATGACGATCTTTCATTATTAGTTTTTGCACAGCATCAATGTTTTCTGGCACAACTGATTTTGGACGACCTTCACGAACTTCATCATTGAGCGAACGGCGACCACGATAAAATTCGTTATACCAGCGTTTCACAGTGGCAAAGGATGGAGCTTCGTCGCCAAATGTGGAAGTTAGTTGATCGATGCACTCTTGTCTTGATAATCCACGTCGAAAGTCGTAATAAATCATTCCAAGAACATTTTCACGAGTTAATTCCATGTTTTTGCTGACACACAATTTTCAAGTTGGTGTAAACAAAACAAATGACGCTCTATTGACAAAATGCTTGAAGTAGATTATGGTCAAAAATGCCAAACTTTCCATTGGAAACGTCAGATGGCACCTACAGCATTCAGGGTTGCCAAGGCTCAAAATATAAATAGTGCCCCTCGTAATTAAAGTGAGTCGTTACATATTAATTCTCATCACATCGGCGCTTGTTGTTATCTGCGTAGCGCCGATGTGATGAGAATATGTAACGACTCACTTTAATTATAATATGATAACATCACAGTTAACAATACTTCTGTCCATTATAAGATTTTAACTACTAAACACACTCGCTTTCACTTCCACATTCATACTTCCAGATGATAAAGAACTTGACATCAGATAAAGTAGCATATTGTAATATATGCGTTTAAAGCCACTCATTGCGCATCCGAGCGTGATTGGTTGCATCCCGAGGTTTATCGAGAAAAATTGAGTTTCATTTGCAGACGCCCTTGACTACTATGCTTCTTAGCCTTCTACATTGGGCGTGAAAGACTGATATTTTGCTCAGAGGCCTCCTTATCAGGCTTGAGGTTCTTTTTAGCACCGTAAATTTACGACACGGACCACCACCTTTACTTCCCTTCCGAAGGAAGCCATGTTAAGGATTTTTACGCCAGAAAAAATCCATCGCCCTTCGCCCGGTTTGAACCCGCGACCTCGTGAACTAGTGACTAGCATGGTACCCCTAGAGGGCCTAGACCATGGATGACATCTGAGGTTTACCGAGGCTTGCACATCACGCGAGCTAGCAATTTCATTTCATAAATTACTAAAAGATTAAAAAGGATTTACAAAGCCCTTGTATTTGATACGAACCCATTGGAGTCATAAAATAGCATGCCTGTGAAGAAAGCTTTGACTTTAAGTTGAGAATGCCACGAGTACATGTTGTTACTGCTCAGAATATGCAGGTAAAATAATACAAATGCTGCGGATATTTCAGTCCAAGCAATATATATATATATATATATATATATATATATATATATATATATATATATATAATGATGATCACGATTCAAAACACACCAAAACAAAAAGAGAATAGAATCTGTTTATAACGCTATAATACGCATTGGTTATCAATGCCAAAATATTTGAATAACCCTCATGTGAAAAAATGTTGCTTTATTTCCTTTGTACTTATGGTTAATCGACTTCCTTAGCAGGGCATGATAAATAAGTGTACAAAGAGAGAAAACTGTAACATTAGAAATCAGAGAACCGATATTTTTACTTTCTCTACCACGTATATAGTAGGTAGAGAAGGTATTGCATTCCACCCAAAATTTCGATATCGAGATTTCACCGCAAATACATGTTTTGAGGCCTCCTGAAAAGTATTTTTTGAAACATGTCCGTGTGTGTGTCTGTGTGACTCTATGTATGTGTGTGTGTCTGTGAACCATAAGTCAGAAACGAACAGTCGGATAAACACCAAACTTGGTATTTAGGTTCAGTATCTTCCACAGATGCGACACGAAGGTTTTCCATAAAATACCCCCACCAGATTAGCCTTTACATGGAAGATTTTTCGAAAATTTTAATTTTCTCAAAAATGGCTCTAACGACTTTGAACAAAATACCATAAGTTTAAGACATTTTTATGGCAAATGAATTGTATATCTCGAATTTTTTGGGAATGTCTCCAAAAGTATTCCTCATTGTGAACGACTTTTGCATAACTGGTAAACCATAAGAGATAGACAAAATTTTACTACACAAAAATGTAGATCGCGTTAAAATACACAATTTATGTCATATACATTTTTGTTGTTGAGTGAACCATTTTCGAGATATTGCTTGTTATACCCTTAAATTTTCAATACATGCACCTTTTCTCAAATGGGAATTCGTTATTCATTTTTTGTCTTGGATATACAAAGAGTATTAATCTGTGGCAAAGAGAATGATGCTGCACATAGCAACCAGCTATTAAGAGATATGTCTATGCTTAAAGACTACTGTATTTCTATATTGCCCTTGCAGATACAAAACAAGGGGAACATAGTAGGCCTTAAGTGATAGTCAAATATTTTAGAACTGGTCGCTTTGTGTAAAATGTAATTTTCTTTGCATGTCAAGCACATAAAAAATATCCTGTGGACGTAAGAGAAATGAGAACGTAATAACAGTCAAAATGATATTTGTAATACAAGCAAGGATACCGAAAACCAAAACACAGAGCAAGATATGATTATATACGAACGGAAGTACTGATGTGTGTGGATAAAGCAAGGTGTGATTATAAACGAGCGGAAGTGCACTCGGATAAGGCTAAAATTGAGGTACAAGTGAGGCAGCACGTGTTTTAAGCAAAGCAGTTAACTAGAAGAAAAAAATTTGATGTGATACACTCACATTACTTTCCCTATCCTCTATCGTTTATTAGTGGGTATACAAAGTATTTTTAAGCTTATTACTTTCTCTAATATGTATAATAAGTAGAAATATTGCATTTCACCTAAAAATTCGATATTGAGATTTCACTGGAAATACATGTTTTGAAGCCCCGTAATGCAAAAAAAAAAATTAAAAAAAGACCCGTGTGTGTATGTGTGTCTGTGAACAGCGTAACTAAAAAACGAAAAGTCGGATAAATACCAAACTTGGTATTTAGGTTCAGTATCTTTAAAAGATGTTACACGAAGATTTTCAAGAAAATCCCCCATTCCAGAAAACCCTTTACATGGAACATTTTTCGAAGTTTTTTTTCTCTCAGAAATGGCACTAACGATTTTGATCAAAATGTCATATATTAAGATACTTTCATGGCAAATGAAAGGTATATCTGGAATTTTCTGGGAATATCCCCAAAAGTCGTCTTCATTCTGAATAAATTTTGCATAACTGGTGAACCGCAAGAGATAGACAAAATTTTACCACAAAACACACAATTTATGTCACATACATTTTTTGTGTACAGTGAACCATTTTCGACATATTCCTTGTTATTTGTTTGAATTTTCCAATACTTAATACTTTTTCTCAAATGGGAATTCGTTATTCGTTTTGTTTTTCTTTCTTTCCTTTTTGTATGTCCTGGACATGCAAAGAAAATGGAATGCTCCACATAGCAACCAGCTCTTAAAAGATTTGACTGTCGCTTAAAGCCTACCATATTCCCCTTACACCTACAAGAGAATTAGCAATAAGATTGTTTCCGGAAATGTTTATCTCGATTAATATGAAATAAATGGAGAATAAGAGTTTGTAAAATAGTTTGTACAAGAGTAGAGAAAGTCATATGAGTGTAACACATCAGATTTTTTTTATGTCCTGGACACGCAAAGAGAATGTAATGCTCCACATAGCAGCCAGCTCTTGAAAGATTTGAGTAAAGTCTACCATATTCCCCTTGCACCTACAAGAAAATTAGCAATAAGATTAACATCTCGATATCTCGACATGAAGTAGATGGAGAATAAGCGTTTGTAAGACTAGTTTGTACAAGAGTAGAGGAAGTCATGTTAGGTGCAACACATTAGATTTTTTATATTAGCACATCATAATGTAACTTAATTTTGATTCATTATAATTCGATTTTAATTTAGAAAGTTAAAATTATCAATAGATAAAAATTTCGAATCGATTAGTATTTGTTCACATGTTTCTATGGTAACGTATTGGTTTATTTCAAGTTGTTAATGAGCTCTTGGTTTACAGTGTTTTTCGTATTTACATATTTAGTAGCTGGCTATTATGAAAATTCATTGAAAGTTATTATGTAAATGTTGAAAGGAATGAATATTTTGGAGGAACTCCGGGGATATGTGGACCACTCCTTGAATAGTAAGATCGAAATCTACACCACAAATTGAAAATGAAGAGTCACCTGTTGAAGAGAGATTTTTCAACAGCGCTAAGATGTAAGGAATCCATGAAGGATTGTGCGCGGGTAGTTACGAAGAATACTGTTGTTTCAAACAATAATATTGCTGATAATGTGCCAGGAATTAATTTAGTCAGTGTGCCTTCTGCAATATAATTACTCAAGTAATTTGGAATGTTTGAAAAAAATGTGTTAATTTGTTCTACTAATGTGTGTGATGTCATTTTTTGTAATTTTCAAAACAGTGCAGCAAAGTATATACCAGTTTTATACCGATGCAGCATGATTCCTGCTTTCAGTTCTATAAACAGGTACGCAATGGTCACTTTACGATGTGGTATATTAAAATTATTTTCTCTGCAACTAATAACATTAGGTTAAAAACAAATACTATTTTAGTTTCATACTATCCGGAATTTCATGTTTTTCCACCTCCAAACTGAACTTTTCTGTATACTTACTTTCCGTACTCCAACACCATTTCCTTCAACTGTTTAATCAACAACTTAACGGAAACATATGACTGCGTACATGTCCGACATAATATGCAGTAGAATATTTAACCAATATGCAAAGTATTTCGACATAGTATGAAACAAAATATTGTACGTAAATGCAGGAAAGTGTTTTTTTCAGGGCTTGTTTCAGCTTGGCTCAGCTTTGTTTCGGCCATAAACATCTTACTCGACCTGAAAATCACTTTCCTACGCAGTTACGTAAATAACTATTACGGTTCAAAAACTGTCATAATTCTACAGTTTTTCTCTACTGATTAATTTGGCTCCTAGATTACTTTTAAGAGGAGACAAATATTTCTCAAGTCACTGCAGATGTAACGGCGATGTTCAAATTTCCGTAATTTTTGGATATTAAAGTTAATCAATCAGAAGCTATTGAAGCTGGAGTGCTATGATTTTACAGTCACTTCTTTATTTTATCAGAACTAGTATGTCAAATTTCATGATAGTAGATTTACAAATTCGAAAATTAGCAGTACTATGTACAAGTACAGGTAAAAAGTTAATGTTACTAGTAATTTGACACTTTAAATGACATGTATTTATTGTAAATCACAAGCTTGCAAGAAAAGATTGGTTTCATAAATAAAACCAATAAAGTTACCTTCTCTTACTCGTAAATCTGAAATAGTAAAACAGTAAACAAAGGATGTAACTAGTATACATTTAAGTTCTATTCGGATGGACTGTAGGAGGAAAAGAAAGGCGTAACTGTCAAAAGATATCATTTGTTTCCTTTAGCCAATCTCACGCCTGAATAACGAATAGCTATAAGCTCTTATGAAAGAACCAAGTACCAACCATTACGTGCCGAGACTAGAAAACAAACATTCAGTACTTCTGCTTTTTTATTTTGATGTCAGCGTAATCAGAATGCTAAAAACGCGAAACAAATGAATTTCATCTTTAGTAAAGAAAGTAAAACCGAACGGGAGTAATGAAACTACTGAAGTCGAAGCGTAACATCGTACCGTGAAATTTCTGAGAAAGTGGCTGCCGCATTGTGGTATAAAAACGAACTTAGTTTTCAGTTCCTTGATTAGCTAGGAAAAACTAACAAGTAAAAGGGAAATATTACCAACTGCTACACTTACAAATACAACACGTATTTCACAAGATATATACAGTACATTTATACAGCGTATGTTTTGTGAAAGAGTGGATGACCTCTTGGAGCAATGTCCAGTATACTGAAATTTACACTAACAGTTTCACGCATGTATCAAGTGAACAATCCGGGACAGAAATGCTTTGTATTTGGATCAGTCTTATGCCAGTTTTATCATTTTAATTTTATTACCTAACGAAAAATTAAAATTGAGGTTTGTTTATGACGCTCTTTAACTTCTGTTGTCCTTAGCGTCCCATTCCATATTGGGCATGAAAGACAGATAATTTTGCTCAGAGGTCTCTTTATCAGGCTTGAGGTTCTTTTACGTGCCGCAAATCTACGACCACCGGCTTTACTTCCCTTCCGAAGGAAACCATGTTAAGGATTTTTACGCCCGAAAAAATCCACCGCCCTCCGCCGGGTTTGAACCTGCGACCTCGGGAACTAGCGTCTTGCAAATTAAATTAAATTTAAATTGAGTTTTATTTTTGGACGCTTTTTAACTACTATGATCCTTAGCTTCCACATTGGGCGTGAAAGACCGGTAATTTTGCTCAGAGGCATCTTTATCAGGCTTGAGGTTCTTTTACGTGCCGTAAATCTACGACACGGGACCACCGGCTTTACTTCCCTTCCGAAGGAAGCCATGCTAAGGATTTTTACGCCCGAAAAAATCCATCGCCCTCCGCCGGGTTTGAACTCGCGACTTCGGAAACTAGAAGCTTGCATGGTAACCACTATACAACGAGAATTTATTTCCCCCACTATGTCTTCATGTACATCGTTTCAATTTTAATCCTCATCTGTTAAACATGCATGTCTGTACATTATGAACAGACGAAGTTTATTACTTTCTTTAGCACTAGTAGGCAGAGGTGGTGTTGCATTCACCCTAAAATTTGACACCGAGATTCCACCAGAAGTACATGAGATCTACTGAAAATAAGAAAAAGAAAAAAAAAGGAATAAACAAACTCCTTTTGGGGGCAGTAACCATTTCCGAGATATTCGTTCTTTTTTGGTTTGAGTTTTCCATTCTTTACATTTGTTTGAAGTACTTATCATAATTATTTTGATTATGACGGTCATGCATAGATTAGAATTTGAGGACAACATATAGTGATCCGCTTTTTTTTTTTAAAGATTTGATCACTCCTTTAGATTCCTGCGCCCCTCCCCTTGTATCTACAATAAAATATGTACTGAAACAATTTCTACTAACGTTTAACTAGATTAACATGAATTAGATAGAACACTAAGCTTTAATAAGAACAGTTTGTATACTGTATATATAAACAAACAAAATTGGGTGGAGATGTTATGTTATGTAAAAATAATCTACAGCAGATTATTTTGTAGGCATGGATATGTTATTTAATTCGTATACAGTTATTCATGAAGTAGTTAAAATAAGAACAGTTCGAGCTCCAGATATTCTTAAGATAATTTCTGGAGCACTCTTGTTATATTACTACAGAAAATTGGTTTTTTAGACTAAATCACCTGGTTGTGCTACTGTGTACCACCTAGGATTAGTCAGACGGGGACCTTGGCCACTGTAGCTAGTACCTCACGTAGGCCATTGTAAGCCCTTTGTGACTTACGTGACTCCTGGGAGGCAGGAAGGAATGAAGGCGAGACCCGAAGGGCGACCAGATCCCTACGAGATACACGTTAGCAAGGACAGGGCCCCTAACCATTCCAGAATTACACTAATCTTGAAGCCGGCGCGGGTCTGCCTGTGTCATCTTCAATCCGAGGTGCCTCAAGAAGGTCTCTCATGAAAGGGCACCAGCCGGTCATCTAAGCGCCACATAACGTTAACTTCACCACCCCGCCGCAACGCACCAATTGTCGTCGTCTGGTCCTACAACCTCTTTAAGGCGAAGCAGATGAAAGGAAATATGGGGACGGAAAGTTATAGACAGGAAATTCGTGGTAGAAGAACAACCACCCCAGTATTCACCTACCGACTTGGGAAAACCATGAAAAAACCCAAGGTTGAGAGCGGCCGGCCAGACGGGAATCGGAACCCTCCCCCCCCCCCCGAATGTGAGCCACAACCATTACCACGGAGCCATCTTACTCGGTCCGTCTCAGTTTGTTTGTATTCTGTTATACAATGACGAGAAAGAATATGAAGTTAAAGTTGTCCTTGGTATCCAAATAATCAGAATTCAAGAATTCAAGTTGAAAATGTGGAAGATATACATGAAGAGATTTCTAAAATAATTTCCTTTCTAATGTCACCAACATATCAATTCACTACGGCATCACCGGTTGCCTTCTAGTGTACACTAACTACGAAAAATCGTAAATAAATGCAACAGACGTAAAGGTCATTCATTTCTAAGACTCATCCAATTACGAGTATATCAGCATACTTTACAGAGAGCAGCTACGTAATCCTATTGAAGGTGATATTACGAAGTAATGTATAACATCAAACGGGTTATCGCGGTCAAACCAGATTGCAAGGTAACATACACTTTCTCTCCCACAATCAGCAGAGATCAAGGTCAACATTCTTCTGCAGGAATAATGCCTAGCAGAACTCGAGATTTGGTATAAATGGGGAGCAAAACAAGCACAGTCCATATCGACTTATCGTTTCACAGAACATTGGCTGAAAAAGTAAGTGTATCTATATGATGTGCATATATTAGACTTACAATGAGCAGGCGACCGAGATAAAATTTTAACGAAAACATTGATGTGTTACATTCATGACTTTCTCCAACCTCTATCGTCTTTTTTTTATATTTCTTCTACAAACTATTCCTACAAGAGCTTATTTTTCTATCTACTTCATGTTAATTGAAATAAGCGTTTAAAGAAAAAGTTTCACTACAGATTTCATAGTAGGTACAAGGGGGATATAGGAGGCTGTAGCACAAGCAAATCTTTAAAAAGGGATCACTATATGCTGGCTTTGAAATTTCACATTATTCCCACGACATCGCTGTAAACAAATATGATGAACAGCACTTCAAAAAATGTGTAAGCGTTGGAAAATCTAAACAAACAGCAACAAATATTAAGGAAATGGGTAATACCAAAAAATATTTGAGATGGATTGTGTGTACAATAACATTTTATCTATTATTATGATTTACCAGTTATAAAAAATCATTTTGAATGTAGAGGACTTCGCAGGCAATCCGCAGAAATTCGAGAATACATTTTATTTTTTCATGTAAACATCTTAAACATAAATCGTTAGAGTTATTTTTGAGAAAATAAAAAATAACATACATTTTTTCCATGTAAAGGGTAGTTTCAGGCGAGATTATTTTTTTAAAATCTGCGAGTCGCATCTCTGTAAGATACTGGACTTAAACACCAAATTTGGTATTTGTACGACTTTTCGTCTTTTAGTTATGCTCTTCACACACATAAACACACCCACACGGCACACGTGAGCCTCTCTCTAGAATGCTTTTTATGGGATTCAGGAAGCCTCAAAACACGTATTTGCGATGAAATTTCTATATTGAATTTTTGGGTGAAATGCAATATTCCCTATCAGTATAATAAACAGATCTGGAGAAAGTAAACATCATGCCTTGCATCCGAAGTAAAGCTGATTCACGGGAGGTTAGGTTAAGTAACAACCACTGGTTACACTAAAGCATGCGAGCGAAGCAAGCGTGTGTTCCTGAACGATGTTCATGATTCACTATTTATATAAACTTAGGTTTTTGATTCACGGGAGGTTAGGTTTAGTTTTTTTTAATATAAGCTTAGGGTTTTGATTCAGGGAGGTTAGGTTAGGTTTAGTTTTTTTTAATATAAGCTTAGGTTTTTGATTCAGGGAGGTTAGGTTAGGTTTAGTTTTTTTAATATAAGCTTAGGTTTCTGATTCACGGGAGGTTAGGTTAGGTTTAGTTTTTTACATAAGCCTAGGTTTCTGATTCATGGGACGTTAGGTTAGATTTAGTTTATTTTTATATGCGCTTAGGTTTCTGATTCACGGGAATTTAGGATAGGTTTTCTTTAATAAGCTTAGGATTCTGATTCATAGGAGGTTAGGTTAAGTTTAGTTATATAAGTTTACATTTTTTATTCTCTGGAGGTTAGGTTAGGTTTAGTTTTTTTTTATGCGCTTAGGTTTCTGATTCACGGGAATTTAGGTTAGGATTAGCTTTTTTTAATAATCTTAGGTTTCTGATTGACGGGAGGTTAGGCTAGGTTTAGTTTTTGTTACACAAGCTTAGGTTTCTGATTCATGGAAGGTTAGGTTTAGTTTTTTGTAAATAAACTTGGGTTAATTAGGAACCAGTGGTTACACCAAAGCACGAGCTGAGTTCTTTAACGATGTTTAGGAGGTTAGCTAAGGTGTAGCTTTTTTTTAAATAAAGCTTCGTTTCTGATATATATATATATATATATATATATATATATATATAATTTACATTCACTGCTCATAGTGTAGCATTAAACTCATATTTGCAAATTTTCACTTATTCTCGCCAATTTTAACCTGTATATTAATAACATGAATTTTGCGGCGTTTTAAAATGTTGGCGGCATTGATTTGGCGACATTTTACCGATTGTTTTTGGCGAATTCCAGTACAAAATCATTGCATTTCTACTATATATGTGTGGTCGCTTAAAAGGGTGGATGGGTCGACCACACCGCTTCATTCGAGCAACTTCTAATAATTCACTCATTTCTTAACATCCTGGATTACTCTGCATGCATTTTTTACTGGATTTAGTGAATATTTTTACTTTCTCCACTACGTATAGTAAGTAGGGGAAGTATTGTATTCCACTCAAAAATTCGATACCGAGATTTCACCGGAAATACATGTTTTGAGACCCCCTGAATCCAAAAAAAAGCATTTTTGGAAACATGCGCGTGGGTGTGTCTGTGAACAGCATAACTCAGAAACGAACAGTCGGATAAACACCAAACTTGGTATTTAGGTTCAGTATCTTCCAGAGATGCGATACGAAGGTTCTCAAGAAAATACCCCCACCCCAGATTACCCTTTACAGGGAACATTTTTCGAAAAATTTAATTTTCTCAAAAATGGCTGTAACGATTTTGATTAAAATATCATACATTTAAGATATTTTCATGAAAAATGAAATGTATATCTCGAATTTTCTGGGAATGTCTCCAAAAGTATTCTTCATTGTGAACGACTTTTGCATAACTGGTAAACCATAAGAGATAGACAAAAGTTTACTACACAAAAATGTAGATCGCTTTAAAATACACAATTTATGTCATATGCATTTTTGTTGAGTGAACCATTTTAGAGATATTGCTTTTTATTCCCTTAAATTTTCCATGTGGGGTAGTTTGTCATGGAGAGTTTTTTTAAATGTTCGGGTCGCTTCTTTGGAAGATACTGAATCTCACTACCAACTTTGGTGTTTATCCGACTTTTCGTTTTTGAGTTATGGTGTTCACACACACACACACAGAGGCATTTTTCTAAAATGCTTTTTTTATGCAGGGGGCCTCTAAACATGTATTTACAGTGAAAGCTTGGTATCAATATTTTAGGTGGAATGCAATACCTTCTCTACCCACTATGTACGGGTAGAGAAAATAAAAATTAAAAATAAATTTTTAGAAAAAAGTTCCATGCGTGCAAGTTTGTGTGTGTGTGTGTGTGTGTGTGTGTGTGTGTGTGTGTGTGTGTGTGTGTGTGAGACAGCTTAAGTCTAAAACGAAAAATCGGACAAATACTAAGCTTTATATTTTAAGTCAACGTGATTTAAGAATGTGATACAAAGATTAAAAAAAACACAATCCAAAATACCCTTTACATGCAACGAATTTTTTCTTGAATGTTTTATTTTTTCGAAAACAGATTAAGATATCTGCATGACTAATAAAACGTATACCTTGAATTTTCTGCTTGTGAAGTCTTTAATAGTAATGAATTTTGTATAGGCAATTTTTTATGGTTGTTAAACCATTAAAAATAGATGGCAACTCATTGCACAAAATATAGATCTAGTTAAAACACACAATTTGTGCCGAATATAATTTTGTTCCATTAATAATTTCGGAGACATTCATTAATTTGAATTTTCCAATACTTGTCTTATATTTTTTGAAGGATTAAATCAGCATTCATTTATTTCTCGCAGGTCATGGAAATTATGGAATTTAACGCCAGCATATAGCACCCTCTTAGAGTTTGTAGAAGGAAGATAAAAATATAATGCATAGAGAAAGTCATGTGAATGTAACATATTTTTAGCTATAATTTTGCAGCGAATCAATATAGGTGACCATTGAAAGTTTCGCTTACACAAAAACTTTAAATTTCTTTTTATTAACATATTTACAACTCTTAAATGCAACCGGTCCATATACAATTATGCCAAACAATTACACTAGTCTGCATGATATTGGATGACTGAAAACTAATAAGTGATTCTGACTCACCTTTTTATGCTGATTTCAGAACTGCTTTTAGTTTTTTCTATCACGTACAGTTTTTTCATAATTTCACTTCAAAAATATACAGATATAAAGATATTGCTTCCGCCACTACACATAAAATTGGGCTTGATGAAGCAATTTGTAAGGGCTCTACCACAGGATGGACCCTGCTTCAAGTACCTTTCCAAGAAATTTCCCTTCATTACACAAGACAAATTAAAGGCTGGAATTTTTGTTGGTCCTCAAATAAAGAAATTGATGAAGGATGAAGATTTTGAGAAGACAATGAATGAGAGGGAAATAGAAGCATGGACCGCCTTCCGATCAGTTACTGAAAACTTCTTAAGTAATAACAAAAGATCCTAATTACAAGGCCATTGTCGAAACAATGTTGGAAAATTTCAAGAAGATGGGTTGTAACATGAATGTAAAGGTGCATTTTCTGCATTCACATATCAACTACTTTCCAGGAAATCTGGGACATTATAGTGAAGAGCAGATAAACGTTTTCACCAAGATATTAAGGAAATGGAGAGGAGGGATAGTCATCTTCAAGGATCTGCAAGGAAGTCAAAGAAGAGAAAGCTTGAAATAAATTAAATGAAACATTTTGGCTTCTCATTTTGTTAAAATGTAGTCATGAAATAACTTAGGGGAGTTATCGAGAGTATTCTTAAAATGTTTCTTGAATAAAAACTTACCTGGTGTGAAATGGTATTTGAATACTTTTCTACGCTCATTAGTAAAATTGTCAAAACAGTACTTATTTTGTGCCTGATAGAAAAGAACGGAAGTTATTTCTGGAATCAGCATAAAAACTTGATTCAAGAACACCTACTTTTAAGAAATCATCTGACAAAAAGTTTGAAAATGCAGACTAGTGTTATAAATACCTCACCTCTGTGTATGCCGCTAGCACCATAAGCTTCAAAAATAAAATAAAATAACCAAGAAATGATGTTATAGCCGCGAGATAGCTGAAAATAGAAACAAAAAGTTGTTTTCTGCTGATTTAAGTATGTCAACAAGAACATTGCATGAGCACATTGCTGAAATACACCAGACATTAAGTTGAAGGTTATATTCTCCCAACAGCATTCAACTTTCACCAGGAGTGGTTCCGAAGACGTCGCCTGCTACACAATAGGTTGCAGCAATCGAAATGTTCTTCTCTTCATCAGACTCTGCGGCGGAAGTGAACCGTTTTACAGTGCCATTCACCCTTTTCCTGGTTAGATACAGTAACACATGGGAAATAAACATGATAGCTTTCTCTCACACGGCATATCATCTTGGAAGAATACGTTTACAGGTGCAAAGTGCTAGTTATGTAAAAATCTTTAATGACATTAATTTATTGCTTAAATACGGGATATGCTATGAAAATTGCCAATATCCTCCCGGGTCTTTAGAATTGTTTGTATCCGATAACACCATTTAATAACAACACCATGTTTAATAATTTATATGTATTTAATAACAACACCATTTCACACGTTCTGAGGCTTGTCCATACGGAGAAGTGCTGCGAAACAGCAGACATTACAATATAAGAAGCGTGATTGCAGCAGGTGTGAAGGAAAAAGGTTTTCAGGTCCACGAGGAGGTATATGGATTATCCAACAGTGGTTGCAGCAGGCGCATCGACATCACCTGACAGTAGTGGATTAATCATTGACCCTACTGTGCGCTTTGAACCCCACTGTCAACAGCCCGAAGAAGTAGACGCAGAAAAAAAAGGTTATTTATGAACCCACAAACTTCTATTACAAGGATAAATACAATTTAAATAAAATTTCAGTCACAAGATTGATGATAGGAGCTAGAGGGACAATACGCATAAAGTTACACTAGTTTTGGGGAGATTATGGCCTAGATAAACGCCTACTTTATCAAGCAGCAATCATGCCTATTAGAGGATCATTCTCATCCTCAGATATCATTTATATTCAATATAATATCCATTCACCGCTTTACAAATCATTGAAATTATTAAATACTTATTTATTTTAACTGCATAATAGGACTGTTTTACACTACTTTTATGTTCCGATTTAAATTCATTTATATTTCTATTTTAAGTTGATTTTCATTATTTTGATATGTTAACTATAAATCGTCTTTATTGTTGTGAATTTAAATTTGTTAATTGTGTAGGTATACTTTGTCTATAGGGCAGCCCTCAATTGAGGGAAGTGTTATGACGCAGTAATTTGTATCACAAAAATGTAAATGTCAGAGTGATTGTAGTGTGAATATGCATTGTTGTGTGATATTGATTTGAGATGTTTGTTGATTGTAATCATTGTCGAGAAGTGGGTTTATACGGCCTTACTGAAACTGACAATAATAGCGTGCAATAATTTAGCGAGGGGGTGAGCTGTTTATCATTATTAGAGACGAGCAAATGACGTCAGAGTGGCGCGTTTTTCTTAGAATTTGCTGGAACATTTTTCCCCGGAGCATATGTTTTCGTAATTTTCATTGGATATAAATATAGACGCTAATGTTGGCGCGTTTTAATAACCAATAGCAGCTCGGTTATAATCTTTAGGCATATTGGGGCGAGGAAGTATAAATTCAGTGTCAGAATCAAGTTTCACGTAGTTCAACGGAGGCATTCATGGAGTATGCGTCACATGCAGTTTATCAAGGTTACGCGTCGCAAAGTTATGAAAAATCTCTCGTGTCGTAAAGTTAATTACACAAAAAGTTGAAGTACGCGAATTAATAATGTGCAGTAAAGAAGTTATTATAACAGTTTCAGTTTGGCGAGTGTCAAGATTAATATGTGAAAGTGAATAATGTGTTACGACAATAAAAGTATAAAACAAATTCTTTTATCAGTTTTATCTTTGGATAAAAACTCCTTCCGTTTACACACCTGTATAAGATAAGTGCTTGACCGAGAAATCATAGCTAGCCGGAGGACAGTGAACCCAAAATTAAATACAATAACGGGCGCCCAGTAAAAGATCACGAAGTGACCGCGATAAATTGTCTTTTATACATGCGGCAAATAAACAGTAGCATTTTCAATTACAAACATTAAAACTATCACAGTTAATAACTAAAACACAATAGTTAGCTATTATGTGGTTTTCTATGACTACTATACATGTCCACCAGCAGAAGTACTCATTTCGAGACGCAGTCGAGTGAACTAAATTCCACAAGTGGATAAACTCTAATTAATCACCTGTATAACACAAAATTTTATCTAACACTTGCTAATTAATTTATGCAAATATAATAGTTACCTGTATAAAATTAGGTTTTGTATTACATAGTAATCCTCTAGGTAGTTAGATCTATATTGTATTGGTGGCTTTGGTCGGTTGCTAACACAGATTAAATTGCTATAGTTTGTTACTGGGGATTCTAAACAAAATTAGTTAAATTGAGTTTTAGTTATGGATGCTCTTTAACTGCTGTGGTTCTTAGAGTCCCATTCCACATTGGGCGTGAAAGACCGATAATTTTGCTCAGAGGCCTCTTTATCAAGCTTGAGGCTCTTTAAAACTACGACACGGGACCACCGGCTTTACTTCCCTTCCGAAGGAAGCCATGCTAAGGATTTTTACACCCGAAGAAATCCATTGCCCTCCGCTGGGTTTGAACCCGCGACCTCGGGTACTAGAGGCTAGCATGGCAACCACTACACCACGGAGGACGACTGTTATAAACAAAGCTGTGTGTTAGAAGCGATAAATGTAACACAGATACATAAGGCAGTTTGAATATTCCTAATATTGTGTTACAAGAAGCTAAGAACGCTACTAGCACTTTTATTACCTGTGAAGTCAAAAAATATTTTGAGAGGGAATTACAACTGCTTAAGAATTGAAGTTAGAAGAATATTGTTGGTGTAAATACAGATATTTTACCAGCATTCTTCTCTAATGTGAAAAAGACTACTAAGGCGTCCAGTAACTTGTATTTTTAACAATTCTGACTTGAAATATGTAATTTAGTTCAGATTTTTAACCCACTGGTTGCCGCATAGGTTTTAGGAATTTTCTCCACTCCTTGCTCCTAGCTCCAATATAAAAGCAACTTCATGTGTCTGATAACAATGCACTATTGTTGTAATAAGTAGTGTTGTAAACGCGTTTTGATGTATTCAATTTGTGAAATTTTACGAAAACATATTACAAAACGTAGTGACGATTAATTAACTCCATAGCGGTCGATATAAACACCTTCATTAAGTCCTTGACACATAGTAATTAACTACAGTTAACTAAAACTGAAATAAAAAAAATATCTGATGTGATACAGTCACAAGACTTTCTATACCCTCAATCTTATACTAGTGAGTATAAAAATTATTCTTACTAAATATTATTTTTATATCTACTACATTTTGATCCAAATACACCTTTGCAGAAATAGCTACATTACATATTTCGTTATAGATAGAAAGATAACAGCGATAGTCAAATGTTTAAGGACTGGACGCTATAAGCTGGCCTTAAAATTCCATACTGTTGCCATGCAATCACGAGAAACAACTAAATGTAAAGGATAGCCTGGGGTGGGGGATTTCTTGAGAATCTTTGTGACACATCTTTGGAAGCTATTGAACCTAAATACCACGTTTGGTGTTTACTCGGTTTTCACTTTTCAGCTATACTATTCATAGACACACACACACACGCGCGGACCTTTTTCTAAACATACTTTTTTGTATTCTGGGGGCCTCAAAACATGTATTTCCGGTGAAATCTCGAATCGAATTTTTGGTTGGAATACAATACTTCCCCTATTTACCATACGTAGAAGAGAAAGTAAAAATGGCCCATAAACCGAAACGCTCTTCTTTCCAGAGATAGTCTTTTACGAGGTTCCGCTTTGTTTTCTACATGAACCTAAAATATTAATTTGTCATGGATTTCTAGATGGTAAGACAGCAGTTCTTTCCTATTTCTGGCCATTCGTTAGGCCATTCTGTTTGAAACTTTGAACTCAAAAAATTGTTCATCAAAAAACGCCTGTATTGCCAACTTCTAAGAAGTATTTAGAAGCAATGGTTCCTTATTGAAGATACTCACATTTGTTGTAAGCATGAGCAATACACTGATTAAATCAGGACACAAGCCTTAGTAGCATTTTTCATGAAACGACCTTGCTCAAAAGATCGGATTTTACCTTAACAGAAATATACGATCCTATTGCGTCTATGAATGGTGTTTAGAATACTGAAGGTCGAGAATTATACGGCTATCATTCTTAAAGCTACTGCAAGGCAACTACTCACATTACTTAAATAACGCTACTATTTTCATTTATAACCAATATAAACTTACAGATATTACTTCCTTATTACAACTACATTGCACCATGACTCAGTAACAAAATGGCGCAAAAAGCTCAGCTATATATTACTGTGAGGCTATTCAAGTTTAATCGCTCTTCCCCCTACCACAATTTGCGTATAGCGGCAAAAAGCAAAGTAATACCCACTACAAGGTTGCGGTTTACACGCCGCTGGAATGGTAAACTGTTACTTTCAATACAAGGGAATCTTTAAATGGTGAATTTTCGGTGTTTATTCTATCTAGACCTGCACTCAGGTGTATTTTACAGCCTTTTAATTTTACGACAATTCTTTGTCTTAGTAACACAGAGCGATAAGAACTATGTGTGGACTCGAGTCATTTCACCTTACTTCATTTCTTTTTGTGTCTAGGATACTGCGGAGCACCTATTAGCGTTACTTTGTCCGTCTGTACGCATAAAACAATTCACCGAGTTGAAATTTTATATATATATATATATATATATATATATATATATATATATATGATTTTTGAAAAAAATTATTCACGCATTTCAGATTTGGATGAAATCGATATGAAATTAAGCTCGGTTTAAATAGAGAACCTCCTACACATTTTCAATTTTTAGGTGAACCACTGGACGTATGCAGATGCATTTCGAACAAAATTTGTTGATACATTTAAATTTGATCGAAATTAGTACAAAATTAGAGGTAGTCTAGATGGAGAACGTGCTTTAAGTAAACAACTGCACATATGGAGTTGAAATCTTATATACAAGAGCTTGAAAAAAATTTGTCGACACATTACGAATTTGGTTGAAATACCTTGTATGTGTGTACCAGGTGTATGTAGTGCTTAGGTAGCTCCAGATAAATTAGCTTATGCAGGAGACCTGCATGCCAGATCCTAGAAAACGCCTTCTCGACGTCCAGAGACACCGCTACAGTATAAACTCTGTACCGGAAACCCAGGGCAGCGGCCTCTACCACTCGCAATATCTGGGTTGTGGAGTGCCCAGGACGAAACCCAAACTGATAATCTGGGATGGCTTGAATATCCCAGTACAGGGGACAAGCGGGCAAGAACTAGACTCTTGAAGACCTTCGAGAGGACTGACAGGAGGCTAATGGAGCAGTGCTTGGTGGAATGAACCGGATCTTTCTCTAGTTTTAATATGCAGATCACCCAGGCTTCTCTTCACTCTCGCAAAAATGACAGTGTAAAAGGTACGTATTAATGACCTTGGTCAGAAAGAGCACGGTCCTGAAGGAAAGCCGGCGGAGCATGGTGGGTGTGAGCCCGTCAGATCCCATAGCCTTTTTGGTGTTGAGACGCCGGATGGCGCCTTGGAGTTCAGTAGGTCTAATTACAGGAGGTCGATTCGCCTCGTCCAGAGGACGCCGAAGAAATCAGCGAACCTCCTGGCGAACGCGTTTGGAGAAGGCATTGTCCAGGGGTAGTCTCGGAGTATCATGGTCCATTCAAGATAGTCAGTAAACACATTTGCCTTGGCTTGAAGTTCATAGGATGGGCTTTGGGTGACTTGGAGCTGGCAGGTACGTTGATCTCGGCGGTTCCGGAGTTTGCCACACATCGTCATTCTCGAAGTTCATGAGAACCATCGCATCCTCCCATACGCACACCTTGTGTCACGTAGGCGGAGACGGACCTCGCGGTGCAAGCACCTTAAAAGCTCTCAAGAGCGACGGATGAGGAGTATGAGTTCTTCAGGTAGAACAACTGGGTGTTGGGGAGGTGGTGTGAACGGTGAGGTTATGGACTGTTCGTACCACGGTGGAGGTAAAGAAAGAGACCACTACCTCTAGGGATGGGATGTCAGTTATTTTTGGGTTAGAAGAGATGGAGGTGAGGCAGTCCATGAAGCAGTTCCAATCGACTTCTCGGTGTTGAACCGAAAAGCGTGACTGGCAACCCGTGAGTTAACCTCTGCTAACACTGGATTATGGTGTGAATGAAGTACGTTGATTCGAAGTGAGCGAAGTATGGGAGGAGGAATGCTTGGTGATCACGAATTCAATAACTGTTGCACGTCCTTGACCTCGTGGATGATGGGTGGGTTGCCAGAGGCCCCCTACTTTGAGCTGGGGGTCCTCATCAATCATGCGTATATCATTGCCTCTAGCATTTGCCCAAGGACCACATTGCCGGCGCTGATGTCTGGCATTGAAGTCCGCGGAATAATGGCGTCAGGATGTAAGGCTGGGATGGAGAGGTAATGGTTAAATACGAACTGCATTACGGGAGGTTGGTATACAAACACCATTAAGACTTCCGTTCCACCGAGATCTACGAAAACGGCCGTGGCCTCTAAGGTTTGAATCGGCGGTAGCTGTGGGGTGGACTACACTAATCTTCACGAAAACCACTGTGTCATCTCCTCGACGGATTTTAAAGTTTGTTGTACTTTTGTTGTTGTTTTATATATTGCTTTGATTTGTACTTTTTAAGATTTTCCCAATGTGGTCCGTAACAATTTTAACATGGATAAGAGAACTTTCCCCTTATTTAAGGTAATTCGTGGCCTTGGTGTGATTTCCTTTTAGGGCGAATTGCTCTACTAAAATCTTTGTTCGGAAATCCGTTTTGTAGCATAGCCACCCTAAGGTGCTGTATCTCCTCACTTAAACATCGCCCGGTACAAATCCGTATGGCTCGGTACACTAAGTGTTTGATTGTTCATCTCTTTTGTTGTGTGGCGATTAGACTACTGATTTAAATATATGCCGGTATGTTGGGTTTCCTATAAGCAGTGCGTGACAGTGATACACCTGCATTTCTTATTACAAGAACATCCATCTGATTGTCCCGTGTTTCCAAATGGAATTGAATCTATTGTTAAGATGTTCCAGAAAGTTTGTGAATTCTTTTTTACCATGGGGCCACTGAAAACATGTCAATATATCGATTCCAACAACTAGGTTTCAACGGAGCAGTGTCGAAAGATTTAGATTCAAAATATTCCACAAAAAAGTTAGCAGTGCCGGGACCAAGTAGTTTTCCCATAGCGACGTCATCTTCTTGTTGTTGTTCCACTGAAAGTAGGAAGTCGTCTTGAGGAAAAATGCCACCAATCTGCGATAAAACTTCCACTACAGGTACATTGGTAGAAAGGGACGTTATAGGCTAACTAAACAGTCAGAAGGTATGCAATTTAAAGAATCTCACTACTCCACGAAGTATTGGGAGTTATTTTATATAGCTGCCGGATTGTCAAATGTGATGCTGTAGTAAGTAGTCAAATGTTCAAAAATAGTATGTATTGGAGAACCAATCGCACCAATAGGACGGACAGGGATATTTTGTTTTTGTATCTTCGGCAGTCCGTATAGACGTAGCGCATTAAGTTTCTGATGTACAAAATAATTGACACACACATGCACGCCCCTAAACACGCACGCACACAGAGAGAGGGAAAGAGTTTCCCAAAATGCTTTATTTGGATTCTCAGGGTACCTCAAAAATGTATTTCCGGTGTCCATATCGAATTTTTTGGTTGGAATGCAATACAGGGTTATTCAAAAAGAAGGAACAGACTTTGCATATTTATTTCTAATGAACGAGAATAGATGCGACACATGCCATCACTGAATAGAGGAAAGTTCAAATTTTTATTTTATGTGTTCAAAATGGGCACCAATTGTTATGCGAGGAGACCAGTGCTCTTCTGTTTGCACTTCTACGAATTTAATGTATCAATTGTAAATTTTTTATGACGAGGTGGCTCTTTGTTGAACTTAGAACGAAATGCACGCTGCAATGAAATAATGGATTCACCTTTTGCATACTGTAGCACACAAAACGACCTTTCCTGTGGCATTGCCATTTTCTCGTAAACAAACCCAGCACCGCTGTAGGCACTGAATGAAACTAATAGGTGAGGGCTTAAAACTTTGAGCTTTGCTCTATTCAATGATGTGTTGTATGTGTTGCTATCTATTGTCGTTCATTAAAAATGAATATTTAAAATCTGTTCCTTCTTTTTGAATAGCCCTGTACCTCCCCTACATAGAAGAGAAAGTAAAATGAATGTTAAAAAACGAATATATTTTCTGGAATGTTAACATTTAATCAAAACAATATAAACGCTGTAGCTTTTCTCGCGCTAATTACATCATAAGCATTATGACTGATGAAAACACTTTTTCCCAAAGCTACCACTCGTACACTTTGTTTGTCATATGAGACTACATGTTTTGCCATCTCTAGACGTAAGCAATTAGCATAGGCTTTCACAAAAATCTTAAGACACGAAGTAAACACTCTTGGTTTCTTTTACCGTTTTCACTCTGAAGTGCAAACTCTCCTCCTTGGAAACTCTTAGAGAGAAATATAAACGAAAATTTGATGGTAATTTTGTATGGATTATTTTCTCTCCTTCATGCTCATATTCAATGCCACCATTAAAACGTTATGCACGCCGGCAAAGCGTCCTTTTCCGCTCGAAAATATTTTATACTTGTAGTTCAACGACTTTCTCTGACATTACTGATTTTTACGCCTTAGCATTAAATTCACGACAAGATTTTTCTAACTGTGAATCTTCCTACAGAAGAATTGGAAGGTGTCCTTTCGCTTCAATTCGTTTGCTGTCTCGTTAGTTACATACGATAGGTTTTCAAAACGTAAAACGCATGCGTTTATCACATTACAGGATATTCTGGAATGCAGGAAAGGATAGCTCTTATTTGACTGTGCTTAAATATAAATTTGATATGCCACGTTCGCATGACTTTCTCTACTTATTATTATACCACATAGTCCCTGATACAGTACAGTATTCATACAAAAAGTGACTCCTTCCTTCACATTACAATACGATACATTTTTTAATACAAATAATCTCAAATTAAGCATTGGTCTTTTGTTACATGCAATATACTATAACGGGAAAACGTTTGGGGGTCTTTTGTAGCGGGAAATCGTTGGTCCTCTGGTTGATGCCCTCTGCTGCAGATTTTCGTAGGTGAGGCAAATTAAAATAAACTGCATTTCCCTTAAATGTGGTTTATTATTAAATAAATACTTATGGGCGGCTACTTTTCCCATTGTAACAATTCCCACCATAATAATAAATTAGAAGCCTAATCTAACTGCACGCGCTTTCCACCCATATACACACACGTGCATCCGTCGTCCAGAGAGAATCACTGTGTGACGAAGATATTCTATAAGAGTCAAAATCTGGGGCCTACTTCCCCTTTTATACCCAAACTTAGCGACGCTCACCTTCGCGCCTTAGATGTAACGACATTTCTAATTAGTCCTCAGACCGCGTTACCTTATTATGTATATTATGCTCCAAAACGTTTCGCACACGCGTCCCAGTGACGCGCCAGAAGCAGATTAAATATCTCTGTCTCTTTCCTTTCTGCACCTGTCTCTTTCTATTTCTGGTTATTGCTTGAAGTTCCTTGCTCATTAGCTTAGTGAAAGGTGGTGGGCTCTATATAGAATTATCTTTTACCTGGAATTAGCTAGTTTGCCCGTCCCTTACTTATCTAAGTTACAATCCGCTTTGTAAATTCCTTGGCTGCTAAATATTCTAACATTTTCTTGCTGAATTATATTATTATGTACAATTCTTGTTTGATATTGATTTATATGTATATAGGTATTTATGTGTGTGTTCCCATATAGTAACTTTTTGTTACTAACCAAACCACGCGAAAACAAATTAGAATCCCGTAATAGTTATTTGTGTAACAAGTACGTAAAATAAGCCTTTAGCGGACGAATGAAGTATTTATGTCGAGGCATAAACAGAGTCCAAAATACTGGACGAGTCCGCTAAAACTTTTGTGCACGTGGTGCGTGCAATAGCTTTTATTAAAATCTCCAAATTATATTAAATAAAATAAATAAGTATAATATAAGAACCATAAATGTAAAAGACATAGTCATTTTTACATTCTCTAATACGTATAGTAAGTAGGGGAAGTATTGTATTCCACCCAAAAATTCGATACCGCGATTTCACCGGAAATATATCTTTTGAGGCCCCCTGAATCCAAAAAATCTGATGTGTTACACTCACATGACTTTCTCTTCTCTTGTACAAACTATTTTTACAAACGCTTATTCTCCATATGCTTCATGTTAATCGAGATATCGAGATGTCAATCTTATTGGTAATTTTCTTGTAGATGTAAGGGGAATATGGTAGGTTTTAAGCGATAGTCAAATATTTTAACACTGGTTGCTATGTGGCGAATTCCATTCTCTTTGCATGTCCAGGACATAAAAAAATCTGATGTGTTACACTCACATGGCTTTCTCTACTCTTGTACAAACTATTTTTACAAACGCTTATTCTCCATCTACTTCATGTTAATCGAGATAAACATTTGCAGACTCTATCTTATTGCTAAGTTTCTTGTAGATGTAAGGGGAATATATATTCACAAGGGCAATTTGGAAATACAGTAGCCTTTAAGCACATACATATCTCTTAATAGCTGGTTGCTAGGTGCAGCACCATTCTCTTTCCCACAGATTAATATTCTTTGCATATCCAAGACAAAAAAAATGAATAACGGATTCCCATTTGAAAAAATAAGTATTGAAAAATTTAAGGGAATAACAAGTAATATCTCGAAAATGGTTCACTCAAAAAAAAATGTATATGACATAAATTGTGTATTTTAACGCGATCTACATTTTTTGTGCAGTAAAATTTTGTCTATCTCTTATCGTTTAACAGTTATGCAAAAGTCGTTCACAATGAAGAATACTTTTGGAGACATTCCCAGGAAATTCAAAATATTCATTTTATTTCTCATAAAAATATCTTAAACATATGATATTTTAATCAAAATCGTTAGAGCCATTTTTGAGAAAATTAAAATTTTCGAAAAATCTTCCATGTAAAGGGTAATCTGGGGTGGGGGGATTTTCTTGAAAACCTTCGTGTCGCATCCTTGGAAGATACTGAACCTAAATACCAAGTTTGGTGTTTATCCGACTGTTCGTTTCTGAGTTATGCTGTTCACAGACAGACACACACAGACACACACACAGACAGACACACACACAGACAGACACAAACACAGACACACACGGACATGTTTCCAAAAATGCTTTTTTGGATTCAGGCGGTCTCAAAACATGTATTTGCGGTGAAATCTCGGTATCGAATTTTTGGGTGGAATACAATACTTCCCCTACTTACTACACGTAGTAGAGAATGTAAAAATCTGATGTGTTACATGTGTTACACTCATATGACTTTCTCTACTCTTGTACAAACTATTCTTACAAACGCTTATTCTCCATCTACTTCATGTTAATCCAGATAAACATTTGCAGACTCTATCTTATTGCTAATTTTCTTGTAGATGTAAGGGGAATATATATTTACAAGGGCAATACAGAAATACAGTAGCCTTTAAGCACATACATATCTCTTAATAGCTGGTTGCTAGGTGCAGCACCATACCCTTTGCCACAGATTAATACTCTTTGCATATTCAAGAGAAAAAATGAATAACGAATTCCCACTTGAGAAAATAAGTATTGAAAAATTTAAGAGAATAACAAGCAATATCTCGAAAATGGTTCACTCAACAAAAAAAAATGTATATTACATAAATTGTGTATTTTAATGCGATCTACATTTTTGTGTAGTAAAATTTTGTCTATCTCTTATGGTTAACCAGTCATGCAAAAGACTGTTCGTTTCTGAGTTATGCTGTTCACAGACACACAGACACACACACAGGCACACGTACGGACATGTTTCTAAAAATGCTTTCTTTGGATTCAGGGGGTATCAAAACATGTATTTCCGGTGAAATCTCGGTATCGAATTTTTGGGTGGAATACAATACTTCCCCTATTTACTATACCTAGTAGAGAAAGTAAAAATGAATAACGAATTCCCATTTGAGAAAAAGTAAAAGTACTGGAAAATTTAAGGGAATAACAAGCAATATCTCGAAAATGTTTCACTCAACAAACAAAACGTATATTACATAAATTGTGTATTTTAACGCGATCTACATTTTTTGTGTAGTTAGATTTTGTCTATCTCTTATGGTTTACCAGTTATGCAAAAGTCGTTCACAATGAAGAATACTTTTGGAGACATTCCCAGAAAATTCGAGATATACATTTCATTTGTCATAAAAATATTTTAAACATATGATATTTTAATCAAAATCGTTAGAGCCGTTTTTGAGATAATTAAAATTTTCGAAAAATGTTCCATGTAAAGGGTAATCTGGGGTGGGGGAATTTTCTTGAAATGTAGATCGCGTTAAAATACACAATTTATGTTGTATACATTTTTTTGTTGAGTGAACTATTTTCAGATATTGCTTGTTATGCCCTTAAATTTTCCAATAACGGCAATTTGTTATTCATTTTTTTTGTCCTGGTAATGCAAAGAGAATGGAATACTCCACATAGCAACCAGCTCTTAAAATATTTGAATATCGATTAAAACCTACAATTCCCCTTGCATCTACAAAAAAATTAGCAATAAGATTAACATCTGGATATCTCGATTAACATGAAGCATATGGAGAATAAGCGTTTTTAAAAATAGTTTGTACAAGAGTAGAGAAAGTCATGTGATTGTAACACATCAGATTTTTTTTATGTCCTGTACATGCAAAGAGAATGGAATACTCCACATAGCAACCAGCTCTTAAAAGATTTGACTGTCGCTTATAGCCTACCATATTCCCCTTGCACCTACAAGAAAATAAAAATAAGATTAACATCTCGATTAAGCATATGGAGAATAAGCGTTTTTAAAAATAGTTTTACAAGAGTAGACAAAGTCATGTGAGTGTAACACATCAGATTTTTAAGCATATTCTCCCAACTGCCTGAATCCTACGCTATGAACCGTACCAGCGCCTCCTAGGAAGTGTTGACCGTAACAATACGAGGTACGGATTTATGTAGATGTTAGTACTTGTTTCTTAATAAGAAGCTTGTAAGTAAAAGTATGAGCGAAAATCCCGAGTAAATTTCAGTCCGAACCAGAAACATTGAGTCGCATTTGCTGCCAGCAAATATCTCGGAAGCAGTAGGAGAAGGAATATGCTGCATTTAAGGACTGGTGTTTCCCTTGTGAATGAAGATGCGATACTGGCTTATTTACATAAGAAATCAAATATACTGTAAGCTTCCTCATATATGCTTAAAACTACTTTTCATTTAAAAGAAAATATTTTGTGAAGTAACCGTTTTTCTTAAGCGTGATTCTGAGGAACACGAAGCAAGAAAGAAAGAAAAATATCAAGTAGTTTTTATTTTTAACGCTGCTAAAGTTGGTATGACTGGTTACTGTCATCTGGATTTTATTTATTACGCTAAAGGTTTCAATGACATTACCCTATAAAGGACAGTTGTTTTATAGTGTACTAATAATGCTTTAAAGATGCCACATGATAATTCAACCTGGGAAAACTCAAAGATGTAACAACGAATATTTCGAACACGGCTAATGCTACAGAAAAAGCGATTTGGGTTAAACTGTGTATTTGGAGGAGGCTGTGCCGTTTATTTTAGTAAGATTTTGTCTATCTATAATGGTTTATTTTCTGTGTACTGAAATTTTATCTATCTATTATTGTTTACGTTATACAAAAGCCATTTAGAATGAAGAGGACTTTACAGGCGAGCTAAGCAAGTATCCTAAGTATATGTTATTTTAATAAAATATCGTTTGAGCCAGTTTTGACAAAATAAAAAATAACGAACATTTTTCAGTGTAGAAAGATTTGTTTGGGTTGGAATATATTCTTTAAAAGCTTGGTCTGCAACCTGGTACAGTTCTGTTCAAATATGAAATTTGGTATTTATCGACTTTTTGTTTTTGAGTTATGACATTAACAGACCGACACATGTGCGCGCCTTTTTTTTCAGGAGACCTCAAAACGTATATTTCCGGTGAATCTCGACATAGTATTTTTGGTGATGGAAACAAAAGTAAAAACGGCAGTTCAGTTTATGGCTTTGGAATGCTGTTCAATTTAAAAAATATATCTCTCATGTATGCTGTAAATTAAGAATGACTTTATAGGTTTTGTTTTAAATGTGCAAATACTAGTTCGACTGTAAACCTAGCATTCATGGCCGGTTTTACTGATCCTTATTGACGCACTAACGGCCCCTTAAATTAATTATGGATTCATTAGTCGTATTTTGTTTCATTTCTCTAACGACCAAAACTCCTATGTTTCTGAATATACTGAGCAAGAGCGCTATCGTATGATAACCATGTTTAGAGCAATGAATTGTGGGTTAGAAACAGGAGATTAGACTGTTTCCCTTACACATCAAGCATAATGTTTCCACAAACTGTCCGACCTGAACGATCCTCAAATCGTCACACACATAACAAGGAAGGCGGTGCTTTGGAGATGAGAGCTTTCTACTGTTTTCGTGATCTGGGATTAATCTTGCTATCTATATTTCTTGTCTTAATATACACAGCTTTTTAAATTTTTCCACTCAATGCAGTTCTTAATTTAAATATGTTTATCTCGTGATTATTCTCAGGTTTGCAACTTTTATATCCCGCCGTTGATATGGAATAGTATGGACTTACATGCGGGTGCCTGGGGTCAGAGGCCCGTCGAGGAGCAGACACTCATGGATCAGACAGAGCATCCAGGATGGGTGATCAGCCCGATGCCTGGTATGGGATGAAGGAAGTAGATGATGAACGAAATGTTGGTGAAATGGATGAAAGGAAAGGTGATGATGGAGCAGTTGGTGGAATGAATGGCGGGGGAAACCGGAGAACCCGGAGAAAACCCGCCCAGACGCCGCTTCGTCCACCACAAATCCCACATGCAGGTCCCTGGGATTGAACCCGGGCTGCCTCGGTAGGAGGCGAGCGGTCTAACCGCTCGGCCACGGCGCCGCCTGTCTCCAGAAAGTGCATATAAAACAGTAACACTTAGCAAATTTTTAAAAAAATACGTAGTAAGCTGCATCTGTTGAGTTTCATTTTGCATTTTATTTCTATTTGTTGGTGTTTTTGTTTTTATAAGAGCGATATTGAACCTGGCATCATGGTCCCACTTCCATAAGCATGCGTTAATATAAAACAGAAAATGCGTTTTATAGGATTTCATCGCGAAAGCAGCAACTTATTTCCATAAACTTAAGAAACACATCAAAGGGCAGTAAAAGTTTATAAGTTTGCTTGAACTTCCTTAAATCAGTACAAACTGTTACACAACAGTCATTTACGCTGCTAAAGAAAGTGATGCTCCCTTCACGAGTGATATGTTTAGGATCGAGCTGTATGCGAGGTTGGAATTTCAGTACTATAGCCATGACAAATTTTAATAGCTGTGTACTATATTTTGTTTCACACAAAACGTGTACTTGGAATAGAGTTTAGACGGCTTTGACAACTCGATCACCCTGAAAAAACATTTTTGTCATCAATTTCTTCTTTGAACAGTGGTTTAGAACGCACAAAATACCGAATGTGACATAGTGTGAAACAAATATTTTTTCAATAATTTAAGTTATATATTAATGCAAAGCATTATTTTAAGTTAATGAGAAATATACAAATCTTAGGTTCCTTCTGGGGCATGCTGGATATGCATGCATAATGGAAAGTACCTACTTATCTGCTGAAGTGTTAAGAGTTCGAATTTCAATACATTTTTAATATGCAAACAAGTAAAATTCGGGCTGGTGTGGAAAAATAATGTAAAACATAAATAATTTATAGAGGTTATTCATTTCTAGATTAAAATATTGCATTAACCAATAAAGTCCATGCTAGCCTCTAGGTCGCGGTTTCAAACCCGGCGGAGGGTGATGGATTTTTTCAGGCGTAAAAATCCTTAGCGTGGCTTCCTTTGGAAGGGAAGTAAAGCCGGCGGCCCGTGTCGTAGATTTACGGCACGTAAAAGAACCTCAAGCCTGATAAAGAGGCCTCTAAGCGAAATTACCAGTCTTTCACGTCCAATATAGAATGGGACGCTAAGGACCACAGCAGTTAAAGAGCGTCCGTAAATAAAACTCAATTTAATTTAATTTAAAGTGCAAAGGTATGTCAGGGTTAAGCACTTATGTGTTCTTTTAAAATATATTTAAGCAAAAATAGGCATGCCTACTCCAAATCGCTGTGTGCTGCTCACAAGACAAAAAATCTGATGTGTTACACTCACATGACTTTCTCTACTCTTGTACAATCTATTTTTACAAACGCCTATTCTCTATATGCTTCATGTTAATCGAGATATCGAGATGTCAATCTTATTGGTAATGTACATGTAGATGCAAGGGGAATATGCTAGATTTTAAGCGATAGTCAAAAATTTAACGTTGGTTGCTATGTGGCGCATTCCATTCTCTTTGCATGTCCAGGACATAAAAAAAATGAATAACGCATTTGAGAAAAAGTATAAGTATTGGAAAATTTAAGGAAATAACAAGCAATATCTCGAAAACGGTTCACTCAACAAAAGAAATGTATATGACATAAGTTGTGTATTTTAACGCGATCTACATTTTTTGTGTAGTAAAATTTTGTCTATCTCTTATGGTTTACCAGTTATGCAAAAGTCGTTCACAATGAAGAATACTTTTGGAGACATTCCCAGAAAATTCGAGATATACATTTCATTTCTCATGACATTATCTTAAACATATGATATTTTCATCAAAATCGTTAGAGCCATTTTTGAGAAAATTAAAATTTTCGAAAAATCTTCCATGTAAACGGTAGTCTTGGGTGGGGGGATTTTCTTGAAAACCTTCGTGTCGCATCTCTGGAAGATACTGAACCTAAATACCAAGTTTGGTGTTTATCCGACTGTTCGTTTTTGAGTTATGCTGTTCACAGACACACACACAGACACACACACAGACACACACACACACAGACACACACACACACACACACACAGACACACACACGGACATGTTTCCAAAAATGCTTTTTTTGGATTCAGTGGGTCTCAAAACATATATTTCCGGTGAAATCTCGGTATCGAATTTTTGGGTGGAATGCAATACTTCCCCTACTTACTATACGTAGTAGAGAAAGTAAAAAAGACATCTACAGATAATCTAGAAATTGTTAACAACTGGTGAACAGCTGTTAAGGATGAATTCTATTTCTTGCAGTCTTCAAGTGTTACTTCTAGCTTTACGACACTAAATGGTATTTCCTACTGCATGCAATAATAATAATTCGATCCGGCAAATGAATTTACGATTTGTAACAAGGATGCTATAAAATGAATGCTACCGTATCTCTCAGAAAGATACACTTAAGTTATTTACTTACAAGTTCTCTTCCGTGTGTTATGTTATTTCCATCTTCTTTGGTACTTGAAATCTTAGCAGCAGACGAGCTGAATTGTCTTTGCAACAAGTAAAATGCTCTTTATTACGACTATATTGGACTCATTGCCATATGCGGCGTGCACAAGAGGATTGATTTAAATATGTGGAATTACATATAATTAACTTCACTTATTTCCTTGCAGGTTTTACACATATTAATGTACAATAACAAGTTTTTACTTTCTCTATTACGTATAGTAACTAGGGGAAGTATTGTATTCCACCCAAAAATTCGATACCGAGATTTCACCGGAAATACATGTTTTGAGATACCCTGAATCCATAAAAAACATTTTTGGAAACATGTCCGTGTGTGTCTGTCTGTGTGTCTGTGTGTGTCTGTGAACAGCATAACTCAGAAACGAACAGTCGGATAAACACCAAACTTGGTATTTAGGTTCAGTATCTTCCAGAGATGCGACACGAAGGTTTTCAAGAAAATCCCCCCACCCCAGATTACCCTTTACATGGAAGATTTTTCGAAAATTTTAATTTTCTCAAAAATGGCTCTAACGATTTTGATTAAAATATCATATGTTTAAGATATTTTTATGACAAATAAAATGAGTATGTTGAATTTCCTGGGAATGTCTCCAAAAGTATTCTTCATTGTGAACGACTTTTCCATAACTGGTAAACCATAAGAGATAGACAAAATTTTACTACACACAAAATGTAGATCGCGTTAAAATACACAATTTATGTTATATACATTTTTTTTATTGAGTGAACCATTTTCGAGATATTATTTGCTATTCCCTTAAATTTTTCAATAATTTTCTCAAATGAGAATTCGTTATTCATTTTTTTGTCTTGGATATGCAAAGAGTATTAATCTGTGGAAAAGGGAATAGTGCTGCACCTAGCAACCAGCTATTAAGAGGTATGTAAGTGCTTAAAGGCTACTGTATTTCTATATTGCCCTTGTAAATATATAATCCCCTTACATCTACAAGAAAATTAGCAATAAGATAAACTCTGCAAATGTTTATCTCGATTAACATGAAGTAGGTGGAAAATAAGCGTTTGTATAAATAGTTTGTACAAGAGTAGAGAAAGTCATGTGAGTGTAACACATCAGATTTTTCAATACTTATTTTCTCGAATGGGAATTCATTCGTTATTCACTTATTTGTCTTGGATATGAAAAGAGTATTAATCTGTGGGAAAGGGAATGGTGCTGCACCTAGCAACCAGCTATTAAGAGATATGTATGTGCTTAAAGGCTACTGTATTTCCAAATTGCCCTTGTAAATATATAATCCCCTTACATCTACAAGAAAATTAGCAATAAGATAAACTCTGCAAATGTTTATCTCGATTAACATGAAGTAGATGGAGAATAAGCGTTTGTATAAATAGTTTGTACAAGAGTAGAGAAAGTCATGTGAGTGTAACACATCAGATTTTTACTTTCTCTACTACGTATAGTAAGTAGGGGAAGTATTGCATTCCACCCAAAAATTCGATACCGAGATTTCACCGGAAATACATGTTTTGAGAATCACTGAATCCAAAAAAAGCATTTTTGCAAACATGTCCGTGTGTGTGTGTCTGTCTGTGTGTCTGTGTGTCTGTGAACAGCATAACTCTAAAACGAACAGTCGGATAAACACCAAACTTGGTATTTAGGTTCAGTATCTTCCAGAGATGCGACACGAAGGTTTTCAAGAAAATCCCCCCACCCCAGACTACCCTTTACATGGAACATTTTTCGAAAATTTTAATTTTCTCAAAAACGGCTCTAACGATTTTGATTAAAATATCATATGTTTAAGATATTGTCATGACAAATAAAATGTATATCTCGAATTTTCTGGGAATGTCTCCAAAAATATTCTTCATTGTGAACGACTTTTGCATAACTGGTAAACCATAAGAGATAGACAAAATTTTACTACACAAAAAATGTAGATCGCGTTAAAATACACAACTTATGTCATATACGTTTCTTTTGTTGAGTGAACCGTTTTCGAGATATTGCTTGTTATTTCCTTAAATTTTCCAATACTTATACTTTTTCTCAAATTCGTTATTCTTTATTTTATGTCCTGAACATGCAAAGAGAATGGAATTCGCCACATAGCAACCAGCGTTAAAATATTTGACTATCGCTTAAAAGCTGCCATATTCCCCTTGCATCTACAAGAAAATTACCAATAAGATTGACATCTCGATATCTCGATTAACATGAAGCATATGGAGAATAGGCGTTTGTAAAATTAGATTGTACAAGAGTAGAGAAAGTTATGTGAGTGTAACACATCAGATTTTTTTATGTTGAACTCACCCCTTTTATTGTTTAGAATTGTAATTTACTAAAACCTCTGTGGTATTCGTAATAAAAGATTAAAACGAGTATAAACATTCACGGAAATGGGGGGTATTCATATACTATACCTTTTAGTATCCCCTTCGCCATCTGGGTAATCTTTCAAGTTTTGGAATAACATACAGCGTATGAATATCTTCAACGGTCGAAAATGTTGCACATTTTCCTTTGGCTCCGTAGATACTAACATAAAATCCTCATAAATTTCAATTATAGGGGAAAAGAACCTATTCAGGGAGATAAAAGCGGGATTGGATTTGAAGAATCCATATTCCCAAATCCACCAACTTAAAAAATCTGTGAACAAGTGAAGATGGTAGTATCTTTACGTTATTATGTTTATTTTTACGTTGTTATTTGCCCCACGCTTTGGGATCCAATTTGAAGTAGATTGTATTGAAAGAGTTGTATTATAGTTCAACTGATGGGAGCCGAACTTGAAGTTCGTTGCAACCGCACGTATAGTACCCGGTTTCCGGTAGCCTTCGCCTCAAATGTACTTTCCGGTGGCCTTTGCCCCAAATGTTTAAAAAAAATTAACTTTGTAATTTAACTGTTTCTATAAATATTTATATTTATGTTTGCCTCGGCTGCGTCAGTATTTATTTTTAGAAACATGAATTTCTTAACAAGGTTTGTGGTGCGACTGAACAATGTAGGCTTACACAGATTTTAGGTTTTTCTTCACTCGTGTTTCTTGACACGATTTAAATAACACTTCACTGATATAGAGAGGTGTGAGATTCTTTTACTAATTACTTGCACTTTTTCGTCTCACACGAATACGTATTAAATTTCTCGAGGACACATCTCGCGTCCGGTTAGAAACACTGTCAACAACCAACGCGTCCAGTTATGAGCACTGTTTACAAGCAACTGACTTGATTTCAACCGCCTAAATTTATAAATTTCTGTATTTCAAGTCTCTGATTGGTTATTCCTAATCCAATAGAATACTTTTATTTAACTTAAGCTTTTTTCTGGTTGTTGATTGGCTATTTTATAAACTGTCACACAAATTACATTATTGTTGCTCCAAGAATGACTAGTAGCATTATTACACTTTCTTATTCATTATTGCCTCAAGGTTACCTCATTGTTAGCAACTTTTAACCTATTATTCTCACAGCTCCTATATTATTAAATTATGTAATACATCCATATAACATTATTACACATGTATACAGTAATATAAACATATACAATGACTGTAATATACACTTTTTATATATTGTTACATACACATATTGCTTTAAGGCGGGCTGTTATTATATTTTATATTACATAATTTTACTGAAATCATTTAAGTGTTAAAAATACTGCCTCACAAGCCATAGATATAGCCTGTAAGTACCCAGAAGAGATATTCATTTCAATGGTTTGATTAAATGAAAATTAAGTATATAACGGTGTGAAGGCATCCAGAAACTTCACTACATACTCTTATAATACTCTGAATAAAGGTTATTCAGAGGTTATGTTGCAAATTATAAACTTGACTGCACACACCCGAATAAAATGTCAGTTATTGGAGAAATAAACGTTACATGTATATCCGTAAGTCAGCTGTCACTGATTATATGGTGACATCTATATCCTTACGATAGTATATACACGGCCTCGGTTTTACCTTTATATATTCTCATCGTTTACAAAAAATCAGCCATTTTCATGATTTTCTTCTATCGTTGATCCAGTCTGTTCATATTCTAACAATCAGGTCTTGTAAATCATTTTTACTATTTTAGATGAGATTGAATGCTGTAAACTTTACCAAAAGATGCCCTGTTAAAAGTTACTTATTTTAAACGCCATATAAAGTCATACTGTTGCGAACAGATGCACTAGAATCTAGAAGCGTATATAGTTTGGGCGAGATGTCCTCGTACCCCCTAGTATCGAATGCTAGAAACATGTGCCGGAGTCTCTGCTTCAATTAAACAATAAATATCCTACGAAGTCGACACGTAAACGTGCTTTGGAACTTGGTATATACTGAGGACAACAATGCTAGATCATATGAAAAAAGACTTTAAACTCAGACCGTTTCGACCGACGTTCATAAACGAGTAATCGGATAGAGACCGGAATGGGCGCGTTTTAGCATGCCGTGCTAAGGTTAACTCAATTTCCAAATGCAGTGAACCGTGCCAAGGTTATGTTTTCAGATGAATGTGCGATTTATCGCAGCTCACGTGCTAGAAATATTGCTTTAGGGGCCAAATAGAATCCTCATTACACAGCCGAGTTAAAAGAAACCCGCCTCACGTAATGATATGGCCAACGATGACATCACAATCTGCTTGGACCGTACGTTTTGAAGGGACTGTGAATGGCACAAATTATTTACACATGTTACAAACATGTCAATACCTCAGCTCGAGAAAAGGGGCCTCAGAACGCATATGGTTGCAGCAAGATGGAGCACCTCCTCACTATGCTCTTGCAGTGCGCGAGTTCCTAAATGGACACTTCTCAGGACGGTGGATAGTTCATGGTTCATCAGCAACACCAGCTCCCTTGAAATGGCCACCAAGAAGTCCTGACCTCACCATACCTGCACAACTCGTTATGGGGAGTCAGTAAGACAGTGTATCTGCACGTCGTTATGCTACAAACGAAGTACTGCGCAATGCTGTCGAGGACGCATTTCGCACTATAACACCGGAGATGCTCAAGAGTATGTCAAGAAGAACATGGAGGTGTATGGTACTGTATTTACAGCATGATGGGGAACATACAAATATACTGGAACTTAATACGTAAGTACTTGTGCAAAAATAAATCAATTAGAATTCGATGCTAGGGGGTATGGCGACTTCTCGCCCATCCTGTAGTTTGTCACATTGTTGTGATGGAATTCATTTGTGAGGTTATGTTTTTTAGAGTTTGAATAACACTCGCTTAATAATTATGACAATTATTGTCTTAACATCCTGCTATCAGTTAGATATGTTTTAAAAGTTAAACTGAATAAGTATTCCATTAATGTACTACGAACTTTTATAAGAAAATGTTCTTAATTACTCAAGAAACCTTAAATTCGAATGATAGCCAATACACCTAGAATGGGCGTTGCATGTGCATTCTAAATCTAACCGGAAAGGGGTGAATGAAAATTAGGCGTCATTAAGGAACTTTCCCGTGACCCTCCATATAAACTCTCAAGGTTTTACGTTAGTAAATATTAATAAACATTCCTTTAAATTTTCAAATGTTATTTAATCTGGAGAGCTGAAAATTTTTATTTTGTTTACGCGCATTATAATGAAAATTATGAAATATATAGTACTGTAATAAATAATGTATCTTTCGAGGCAGTATTTTTAACACTTAAATGACTTCAGTCAAATTATGTAATATAACATATAATAACAGCCCGCCTTAAAGCAATATGTGTATAATATAACATATAAAATGCACGTAACAGGCATTGTATTAATGTTTATATTATGTACATGTTCAATAATGTTATGTGAATGTATTACGTAATTTAATAAAGTAGGAGCTGTGAGAATAATAGGTTAAAAGTTGCTAACAATGAGGTAACCTTAAGGCAATAATGAGTAAGAAAGTTTAATAATGCTACTAGTCATTATTGGAGCAACAATAATGTAAATTTTGAGACAGTTTATAAATAGCCAATCAACAACCAGAAAAAAACTTAAGTAAAATGAAAGTATTCTATTGGAGTAGAATTAGCCAATCAGAAGCTGAAATAGGGCAAATTGTACAAATTCAGAAGTTAGTTGCTCGTAAACAGCCTTACTAACCGGACGCGAGATGCGTCCTCAAGAAGCATAATATGTATTCAGTGTGAGACAAAAATAGTTTACGTGTTAAAAAGTGCAAGTAATTAATAAAAGAATCCCTCAGCTCTCTATATCAGTGAAGTGTTATTTAAATTGTGTCAAGGATTAATAAATGTAGTGAAGTAAAACTTATAATCTGTGTAAGCCTACATTCTCAGTCGCACTACTCCCTGCTAAGACATTCATGTCTCTAAAAATAAATACTGATGCAGCCTAGGCAAACATAAATATATAATATTTAAAGAAACAGTCAAAATTACAAAGTTAATATTTTTTAATCTTGGGGCAAAGACCACCGGAAAGTACATTTGGGGCGAAGGCTACCGGAAACTTTTTACCATACGTGCAGTTGCTACTACTTCAAGTTTGCCTCCCCAACAGTCGAAATATAATACATCTTCTTCAAACTGACTTTCCATGCGTAGCAGCAACAAACCTTCAAATTGGCTCCCAAAGCGTGGGGCAAACAACGTAAAGACAATACTAACATTCCTCACTTTGAAGTTTATTATTTACCGTAATCTTTAATAAACCATTAGTTTTGCATAATTTGTTTAGCCATATTTTCTTTCCTCCGTGGGTTCAGCAATATTACTTTTACACGAAAGCTATATCAAAACGCCATCAATTAAGGTAAAATAAACCTTATGCTCGCTTCTGATGTTTCCTAGTGAAATCACTAACTTGTTTTTACTTCTCATGCATTTAAACTTACAGGGAGGGGGTGCAACAGTTAATATAGTCTATTGTTATCAGCGCCCCTCTTGGTTGACTCCTGAAGGACAGAAGATCACATTTGGCCAATATCTTTACGAGACAACAATGAAAACCAATTAAACCAATACACCGTGATACTAAGCTAACGTGATACTGCACTATAAGTAGACAAATAGCAACAATGTACCTGTGCGTGTCATGGTGGAACCGTCTTGCAGAGTCACTCCAGACCACTTTCACTCTCTACGGCTAGTCACCGGTGAATGTTGTGATATGTGGGTCATTTGAGCTAGGTAGCAATACTTACTCCATGGTGGGAGTATAACCTCTCCTTCTCAACAATGTCCCTGAAACTTCCGCACTGAGAGCAGCCCAGGGCAAGGACGCAAGTCTTGAGTCAAAACTCAACCCACTGAACTTTATCATTGCTAGGATAATTTGCTGTTCACTGAACACAACTCACTGTGATGTTCTTCAATTTTTTTCCTCATAAAATGATTAGTGTTGGCCAAACAGAAAGGGAGAATAAACACAAAAAACCGCGGAAAGTAATGCTGTGTTGAAATGTGTAGCATTAATCGATGTATTCGCTTATTGTTGAAATGTACTGTTGCATGTGTATTTCCGAGAAAAATATACGCAAACTTTCGTGTTTCTTCTGGTGTATTTTGTAGTTGCATATTTGGTAACCTCTGTTAAGATCAGCAAACTGCACAACTCCGCAAATCCGAATTTATTCTAGTTATGGCACAGCATTGCTACTATTACGCAATAAAACATTTTTTTTCCTCCGTGGTCTAGTGGTACTTCTAATTCCCGAGGTCGCGGGTTCAAACCCGGCGGAGGGCGATGGATATTTTCGGGCGTAAAAATCCTTAGCATGGCATCCTTCGGTAGGGAATAAAGCCGGTGGTCCCGTGTCGTAGATTTACGGCACGTAAAAGAACCTCAAGCCTGATAAAGAGGCCTCTGAGCAAAATTTCTGGTCTTTCACGCCCAATATAGAATGGGACGCTAAGGATCACAGCAGTTAAAGAGCGTTAATACATAAAACTCAATTTAAATTTAATTTTAATTTAAATGGCGCTTTAGGGAATGTGGAAAAGAATTGCACGTGTTTATGTAACATGAAAAATCAAGCATAATGAATGCGCTTAATACTTCCCAAAACGTTCTGTAAATATGGCTGACACCTGTATTAGTAGTTTCTTTTGGCTTGGAACTGGTTGAAAAAAGCAGTTTTTAAAACGTAGAATATATTTTTAATTTACGTCACGCACAGACTGCGTGTGGATTCGAGTCAACAATGCAACAACGGCTGGCCGCAAAAGGCAGCATGGATTTTCAACGTTTTACTGCACAACAAAGCTACTATTTCACTACTCAAAAGGTTAATGTGTTTGTACATTGTAAAACCAGAAATTATATATAAAAGGTTAATGTACGGCTTACGTTTGCTTCTCGTAAGTCTCTAAGGTATTTCCATTGACGAAAAGGGCAAAAATGGCCCAAAACTAAAAATTTCGAAGAAATGGTGCAAATGCCTAAATAAAAAACAAAAAATCGGAATATTACGAATAGGATAGCGCTGAAACTGTAGCAAGAAAATGCAAGAAAACAAAATGCTTAAAAATAGCTAAATCAAAAAGTGCAAAAATTGTGCAAATGTAAAATATAGTAGAATCGTAATATTTCGAATAAGGTAAAGCTGAAAAATGTCCAAATTGAATGGAAACGTAGCCAAAAATCGCAAAAAGCTAAAACTCTTAAAATTCGCTAAATCGAGAATACGACGAAAAGTGCAAAAAAATGGCCAAATAGTAAAAATTCGAAACAAAAATGCTGAAATACATTGAAATCGGAATATTTGTATAGAGTAAAGCTGAAAAATGTCCAAATATAGTGGGAACAAAGCCAGAAATCGCAAAAACATAAAATACCTAGAAGTCGCTAAATCGAGAATGTCCCCTCATTGACGAAAAGTACAAAAACGCTTAAAAATCGCTAAATCGAAAATACCCCCAATGACGAAAAGAGCAAAAGTGGCCAAAAATGGTGCAAATGCAAAATATAGTAAAATCGTTATAGTTCGAATAAGTAAAAGCTGAAAAGTGTCCAAATTGAACAGAAGCGTAGCCAGAAATAGCAAAAAATAGCTAAATCGAGAATACCCCCACTATTGAAAAGTGCAAAAATGGTAAAATAAATAAAAAAAATTAAAAAAAAAAGTTGTGCAAATGCAAAAAAAAAAAAACGGAAGTAAAATCGGAAAATTTACGAATAGGGTAAAGCTTAGAAACGTCCAAATTGAATGGAAACGTAGCCAAAAATAACAAAACATTGAAATGCTTAAAAATCGCTAAATCGAGAATATACCCGATTAACGAAATGTGCAAAACTGACCAAAAAGTAAACATTCGAAAAATGGTGTATATGCAACATACAGTAAAATCGGAATAGTTCGTATAGAATAAAGCTGAAAAATGTCCAAATTGAATGGAAACGAAGCCAGAAAATGCAAAAGGCTCAAATGCCTAAAAATCGCTAAATCGAGAATACCCCCTTCCAAAAACGCTTATAAATCGCTAAAATCGATAAGACCCCCATTGACAGAAAGTGGAACAATGTCCAAAAAATAAAAATTCAAAAAAGGCGTGCAAATGAAAAAAAGGTAAATTTGGAATTTTACGAAAAGGGTAAAGCTAAAAGGTGCCCAAATCGAACGGAGACGTAGCCAGGTATCACAAAAAGCTCCCCAATGACCAAAAGTGTAAAACAGACCAAAACATTCGAAGAAATTGTGCAAATGCAAAATATAGTAAAATCGTAGTAGTTCGAATAGGATAAAGCTGAAATGCTTAAAAATCACTAAATCGAGAATATCTCCCATTGACAAAAAGCGCAAATTTGGCCAAAAAGTAAAAAAATCGAAATAGTTGCGCAAATGCACGACACAATAATTCGGAATATTTTGAAACGGGTAAAGCTGAAAAATGTTCAAACTGATTGGAAACAGAGCCAGGAATCGCAAAAAACTAAAATGCTTAAAAATCAGCATCACAGCGGTCCACACCTGTTGCGCAGAACTACGACGGGAAAGGGAAGAGACATAGGATTTCCAAGACTTGCTTTTGGCATTGCGAAGCAATAAACGTGCCCTAGCCCAAGAACGCCTAAAAGCAACGAGGTTCTCCTCAATAGGATGCAACTGAAAGACACGCAGGGCACGCCTGCGCGCTTTGTGGGCCAAACAGCATTCTGCGGTCCTCCAAGAGACAAGAGCGTGACATGGGGTTGAAGAACCTGGAGGAAAACTGGAATCCGCTGCGAGCAAGAGAGAGAGAGAGAGAGAGAGAGAGAGAGGAAGAGGAAGTAAAATACTCCACCATTTCATCGGTGGTGGCAAAACCATTATCGGTGGGATGAATGAGGGAACGTAACCTTCCCCAGTCAGCTATAATCCAGGGAGGATGGCCTTCTTGTAACACTCCAAAATTTGCACCCCTGTCTCTCCAGATCTAGGTTAAAAATCAAACAATGCGACTGGTAAAAAGGCCGATGCCTTCCATCAGTACAGAAGAGAATACATAGAAAAAAAATTTCAGAGTACACCGACGGTTTAGACTTATCTCATATCCATAATGGAAGCTCTTTCAACAATACTTCAGTGGAACGTAAACGGTTATCACACCCAGATCATATAACTACAACTTCTGTTGAGAACTCATTCTCTATAAAGAAATACCTGTGATTACCCCATATGAAGCTGTGGCGATCTCCATGTATCTGGCCTGGGAATTATCTATCTGCAATCTATACCTACCCAACAGTATAGACTTTGATCTTCCCATCCTCGTTAATTTTAGCCAACAATTACCCAAACCATTCATTTTACTTGGAGATTTCAACAGCCATAACATGCTCTGGGGATGTCGAACTTCTAACCAACGAGGTGAAATTATAGAATCTCTTATCAACTCATTCGATTTGGTAAATTTAAATTCATCATCCCCAACTCACTTTGACGTAGCTCATAATACCTTCAGCAATATAGATCTAAACTTATGTACCGCTGATGTTGCTTCTCTATTACACTGGCAGGCGCATCCACATCCTATGGGAAGTTACCACTTTCCAAGTATTAGTAATTCTGAGTATATTCCTCAGATTAAACGAGCCCCACGCTGGAACCTATGCAAAGCAGACTGGTCTCAATTCAGAGAGCTAATTCAAGCTTCATTGTAGAAACTACCTCAAACTGATGAATTCTCCCAAACAAATATCGACTCAATAGTTACAGCATTCTCTGATGCCGTCACCAACAGCGCCAAGTTATGCATTTCCATCAGTCACTCGTCTTTTCGACCGCGACCAGTTCCATGGTGGAATGAAAGCTGACAAAAAATTATAAAACAAAGTCCAGAGCCTACTATCAATATAAACGACGTCCTAATATGGAAACTAAACTGGAATTCCAACGCCTCCGCGCAGTTGCTCGTAGAGAAATTAAAAGAAGAATCATGGCTCACATAAATATAATCTAACAAGGTTTCTCAGACTGAGATGTGGCACAAAATACAAGCTATTTGTAAAACTCGTAGACCATTTTTATATCGCATCTTAATTCTGCTGACTGCACAACTCCTATAACTGATCCTCAGTTAATTAATGATACCCTCGCTTCCACCTTCTCCGAAATATCTAGCGACTCCAAATGCTGCCCAGTATTTAACCAACAGAAACGTGATTTAGAAAATTTGGACACGCCGTTATTCCTTGATACCGACCAAGTTTTCAACGGCATCTTTACTTTGGCAGAACTTCAAGAAGCACTTAAACATTGTAATAGCAAGAGCCCTGGATTGGACATCCCCTATGAATTCATCAAGTAAATGCCAAAAAGTGGCTTAACGTATCTTCTACACATATACAACCACCCATCCCCAAACCCAACAAAGATCATGCTTTCGTCCTATTTTCCTAATTTGTACCATGTGCAAACCTCTGGATAAAAATCATCGATAAACGCCTCCGATGGTATCTAGAAAGTAACAATGTTTTAAAATAGCTCAAAGTGATTTCCGACAAGGTCATTCAACTCTTGACAATTTTACCATTCTAGAATCTGAAATCCGCAACGCCTTCACCAACAATCAACACCTAATTCTAGTTAATTTTGATATAAACAGGGCATGCGACACAGTGTGGCGATCCCACATCATCTGCATATTACGGGACTGCCAAATAGGAGGAAGGATGTTAGCCTTTATACATAACTTCCTTCAAAACAGGCGCTTCAAAGCCAGAGCCAACGGATGTCTCTCCAAGTGTTATTCCCTGGAAAATGCAGTCCCCCAAGGTTTCAGTCTTAGTGTAACGTTATTCTTTGTTGCCATCAAAATGTATTTTATTACATAAAATCACCAATCAAGGGTCTACTATTTGCTGATGATCTCACCTTACTTTGCAAAGACGAGACAATAGAAATAATACAAAGATTACTCAATAAGTGGTTACAACAACTCTTGAACTGGAACCACCTCACAGGTTTAAATTTTGCCCCATCAAAAACTGCATAGTCTTCTCTAAGGCTCGCAAACACCGAATCCAAAACTTCCCATCGATAAACATCAAATCCCTATAGTCAATGCAGTTCGCACCCTTAGTGTACTCTTCGACCGGAAGCTCACCTGGATTCATCTTAAACTGCTTAAAGCGACTGTGGCCAACGACTCTATATACTGAACGTATTATCAGCAAAATCATGGGGAGCCGACTCAAGTGTGTTACTACGCACTTACAAGTCTACCATACAACCTAAACTGGAATACGGATCTGTAGTTTACAATTCAGCAAATACCACAGCTCTTAAAATGCTAGATTTAATCCAGTCCTCGCATTAAGAATTGCTTTAGAAGCCTTTCACGCCATTTCCACAGAGAGCCTACAAGTTGAAGCTAACGTACCTCCACTGCAAATTAGAAGGAAAATATCAAATCTATCATACGCAACACGTACTGCAACGAGACCGTCATCTCTAGTCCACTCTTACATATTTCCCATCAATAACATCGAAAATGTCACAGAATCAGCACAACCCTCCGATTTTTCAACTCGTCTCTCGGCGTACTAACATTACTCTGCCTAATATGTTCCCCTGTTTCATAGATTCAGATTATACACCACGGAGACTCATATGCCCCTTTATTGATACATCACTTGCTAGACAAGGAAAATCTTCAACATATGTTTCTTACAAACACCTGTTCAACGAAGTGTGCACACTGTGTTCAACACACACTCATATCTTCACTGATGGATCCAGACTTGATGGTCATAATGGATGTGCAGTGGTATTCCCTGATTATAGTCTTCCCTAACTATCTTTCTGTCTATTCTTGCTCGCAATTCAACTTTCATTGGGAGATATACTTAAAAAGTATAACCTACATAATTAAATAATGTTCTCCGACTCGTTGAGTGCTTTAACATCCCTTCAACAAACCTCAACCCCCCAAAAAATTATTAAAGAGCTTCAGAAGCTGTAGAACCAAATACTAATCTCAGGTAAATCAGTATCATTCGCTTGGACTCCGTCTCATGTCGGAATTCTGGGAAATGAATCAGCTGATCAGGCAGCCAAGGAAGGCACCAAACAAACCCCTCAGGACATCAAGATCCCACACACGGACTTTATCAATTTCACCAAAAAGACTTGCATTAATCAACGGAGGCAAACATGGAAAGCCACATCTAGAAGCAAGTTACATGATGTCTACACTTCCGAGTCCAAACTTCAACCGCAAAGACCAAGTTGCATTAACTATACTACATATTGGACATACTTGTATAACGCACAAACAACCCCTCAACCGTGACCTTCCTCCTGTGTGCGACCTCTGCAGATCCATCCTCACAGTTCATCATTTCTTTACAGCCTGCCGTCGTTATGTACAACACAGAGAAAGACGTGACATCCCCAACAGCCTTCCAGATGCCCTAAATTCAGCCCAACAAAGAACTTTAAACTTTAGCGACAAAATTATATAACACGTATAGCACACCTATCTAGAGAATTTAATGTTGTATGTGCTATTACTGTTTAAAATATTGTATTTTCATTGTAATCATATTTTGTATTCTAAAGCAGTCGCGATATGACTTTAAAGTTGAAGCGACAATAAAGAATATATATAATTGTTTTGAAAGCAGGTGAACACGTTATTTTTTTGTCTTGTGGTACATAAGATATCACATATTCAATCACAACCAATAGCTCTGCTGCTATGAAATACACAAATATTGAAGTAATGCCTCTTAGTTTAAAACCTAATGATATAATTATATTCAAAACCATGAGAAGCGTTTCTGTAACTTCAAAATTAGTCAATAAAAAGAAACCTAAACCTAGAGGACGTAGGAACCCCGGATTCTGTGAAGGCAGTCCAGATCCATATTTTAGTCCTTTCTTTTATTAACAAATGATAATAAAATAAATCTCAAATAAGACCAATCAATAAATAAATTTCCATAAAGGTGGGATCCTGCTCATTACCCTATCCTTCACACTGCTGAGTTTGCGGCTTAAATTGATTAGGCTAGTAAAGGAAGGTAATACCCTTCACTGAATAACGTGGTAATAAAGTAACACAAGCAATGAGAAACATCAGTTCCGTACTGTTCTTCGCCACTGTGTAACACAAACACATTCCACCTCAGTTGAAATTAGAGAATGAGCATATCTGCCTGAACTAGTAATAATAAATTACATTGATTTAGAATGATTAACTGGTTGTAATTTAATTTACATTGGAACTGAACTAAAATACTTAACAATTGCAATATTACTTTCCAACGAAACTGAAATAGTTTAGTCTGTTAAGTGAAATCAAGGTAAGAAATTGCTTTGAACTTGAACAGTTATCAAATACCCTCTTTTGCTTTACACTGGCACTAACGTAATTTACTCTTAAAAGAATTAACATAAGAATTGCCTTGAACTTGAATAGTTGAAAACTACACCTTTTACTTTGCTCTGACACTGAAATAGTTCAGTCTGTTAAGAGAGTTCCTCACAATGAGGTAATCACTGATAAGCAAGCATATGAAGAACTGCTATGCACAAATGAAGACAAAAATATAACACTTTATGTTCAGTTCAAATGACTAAGCAAGCTAGATATACAAACTAAACAAAAATTTAAAGATTTCTGAAAACCCAATAAATCAATTTTAGCAAATAATGAAATTAACTGAAACTTAAAGCTTGCAAAACATTCACACAAAGATGTAAAGCAAAGCAGAACATCAATGCTTGAACTGTCACAAAAAAAAAATGGAAACCTGAGCGTATATTACGCTTATGGCAAAAAGGATTTTAGAGGACTAGATGAAAGCTAATTCTTAAACTAAGCTAATACCTTTTACAAAAGGTAATCAAATGCCCCACAAAATTATGCAGTTACTATTTTGTGTTTAAAGGCTAATATGTCAGCTATACAAATAGAAATCTGTGTCAGTGCAGGGAAAGACATTTAAATTAATAAGCAAAGTGAAAGCTCCACACAATAGAATATCACACATTTTATGACTAATAATCCTAAAGATATTAATAATACACGATAATTAGTACAAGGATTCCTATAATAAAGTGCAGAAATATAAAATACTGACTGTTCAAACATGCACTTTATTTGCAACTAGCTGGAATTCCAATAAGGTGGAATTACCTGAGCATTCACGTAAAAGTCCAAACATAGAACAAAGTTTAAAGGTGGCACAATAAGGAAATCAAAAGCCATGCCATGGGATAATGAACAGCTTAAATATGAAACCATAGATCATAGGAAATATATAAAGATATACTAAATGTATTAAAGAAAATATCCCGAATGGGCTACAATACCTTGGTAAAAGTCAATATGTGACGCATTAAGGGAACCAGGACAACTGCAAAATAAGGTAATTTTAAATAGTTGGTAGCCACAAATTCTAAACTACCAAATGAAATTACTAAATTAGTAGTATGGTGGTGTAAGCTCTCATTTAGATAACTACTAGATTAATCTTAAGTCAGTGCTGCGTAAAACCATCTTGCTAGAAAATAGATTTACATATAAAATAACTGAAGTATATTTTAAAGGCTGGTTCACAACCAACGAGAACGAGAAAGTTGAAATACATGTATTTAAATGAGAGCGTTCACAATCGACGAGAAGCCTTCCCGGGCCCCGGGAACGGGAAAGAAGAGTTGCCCAACGTTTAACTTTCTCGTTCTCGGGCACGGCATATTAGATCCATATTGTGCATATTAGACTCTTCACATGAAACAGGCGCTAGTGCTCTCTATAGTCGTAAGCTTTCCAGCTTTCCATGAAACTGGACGGAATTAGTATTAAATGTGCTTTCTAACCTCATCCCGATACCCGCTGCAACTCAAAACTGGCTATTACCTAAAAAACAATGGCAAAAGCTACAAAGAACAGCTAAAACCGGTGGAAATTAAAAAAAGAACAATAAACAACTTTAATGTATGATATTAAACAAAGGAATGAAAGCTTGGCACTGTAATGGATATGCATTTAGATAATTTTCACTCTAATTTTGACGGCTTGGCTAAAATGGAAGTAGGTGAAAAAATATTATTGGTCAGTCAAAAACAAATGAAATCGCAATGCGCAAAATCGACCTCCACTGTGATCGATATGCATTCCCGTTCTCATTACCGGGCTGTTGTGAACCTATATCTTGTATGGTGCATTGCTTCCTGTTCTCGGGCGGTGTGAACCAGCCTTAAAATGGAACACCATAAAATTGGATTCCCCTAGCACACATATATAATATATAAACTGGCACAAATCATAACAACCCCGATTCACACATATACCTACTTACGCACACACAACTGTGAACGCGCGCGCGCTTCACCGTTTTTGTAGTAGAAAGAGAAAAATGTAGACAATCATATAGACATTAAATTACGCGGAGGAGCTGAAATTACCGCATTCAACAGTTTAATCGAAATTATAATTGTAGTTTAACCACAAGCAGTAACTTGTCTAAGGGAGTTAAATAGGATTAAAAAAAACGCGTATTAGAATTTAACTAAAACAAGAATAATTAACTCCTTACGCTTATGAATAAAAGCTAAGTTTGCACTCAGTAAAAGATGTTAGAAAATTGCAGCATTGGCATAAAAAATTTACAATAAATAGCAAAACAGAGTGCATAAACGCCATTATCGTTTTACAAATACAACCGACAGCATGAAAAATGCCAACATTCAACATTTGAAAATAGGCAAGGGATCACCTTGAACATTCATGTACCCCTCTCCCCCCAAATCACAGACCTCCAGTAACCGAAGGTACTCGCAAGGCCTAGCTTCTAACACACGCTCCTATGCCTCCTGCAACAGGTCGCTAGGCTAGGCCCCCCCCCAAAAAAAGTGAAGAGCATAAGCGCTGCCTGGTAGGATAATCCACAAGCAAGAAAGAACCGAGTCAGTATACACAACGTGGGAACTGGCATCGCGAACTTTCCAGCGGGAATTATGGCGTATAAAAAATATAAGTAAATTTTGGTCTGTTATTTCTGCATTCGATTTAATTAAACATTAATTTGTGCTTCCAAACGCATTAGCATTAACTTGCAGCAAGATGATCGCTGCATTTGAGGAAGGATGACAGCAGAATGCATATTCTACCATTGTCGCTAGGTTCTGTGCTCTACTGCGCTCTAGCGAACGAAACGTAAGCTCATTATCAGAGCAATCTTGGTTCCACCCACAGATGTACTTAAAAGCGTAGACGTTAATCTGTGGCATAGACAGTGCCAATCTGGAATTGACTCCAAGCTTCAGAAAACTACTGGCATATTGCGCGCCCTTAACGTGGCCGTTCAAATGAGAATACATACTCGAAAACAATACTTTATGCGCAATTCCTATACATTTCTTTCTTTCCTTTTGGTACAAGTAGAGAAACGGCAACACCTCATAAGCTGCCCTTGCTTAACATTCATGATATATTTTCAATTGTTTTTCTATTTTAAAGTATTGTTATAATGCTAATGTAATATAAATATTGGCTAGTGCTTAAAACATTATTGTTCACTTGTTATTTCCAATATTTTTTTATTGAACTGTAATGCTATATGTATTTTACATTGTTGCTCATTACCTAGTTGTTCATGCGACCTAAAAGAAATAAATTTTAAAAAAATACATTTTTATATGTATAAGAGAATTTACAGTTAAGACAGCAGTACAGGTCTTACAGCAACACTAATGGCAGTGAATGTAGCTCCAGTAGTAATTTGCTTCTGACATTGGTTCATACATTTCAGAAATTGTATAGTGTAACAAAGAAATAATTAACAATGCTACATATTTATAATCTTTGGGATTTTAATGCTGAATGCAAAAACAAACTGATATGACCCTCGGAATCATTATTACTGTCTTTTGTTAACCATTATAACCCTAGCATTATACACTATTTGGAAGCATTTTAAACGTTGCAGTTATAAAATAAAAAAAAGGGAAGAAACTGAGGAAGCATTGAATGACGACAAAGTTCCAACATATATAATATTCATCACTTTTAACATCATCTGATACTTTTTTCTTCATTTTATAACAACTCGGAAGAATATGCAACAGTCAGCGATACGCGTCAGTTATTATGTAAAAAGCACTGTACATGAAAGCAGGGATTTAGTTGAAAAAAATATTTACAGGAACTCACCTTGTTAATTCAGCAATTGCCAAATGGACTCAATAAGTGTTTAAATCAATGGCCTTGTGTTTATGGTAAGCTGTTTCATTTGCTGAATGTTGCCCCTTTCACCATCATGACTTCACATAGGGCTGTGAATTGAACATATGCATTGGAGGTCCAATGCTGCTTATGAAAATAAGTCTACTTGATCCTGCAATCAATAGTCTATTTCCCTTTTCGGTGTGAATCTCATTCATTGTAGTATAAGCTCTTTCACTTTCTGTTGTTGAGATGGGAAAGGTCTTAATTGTCTTGATTAAAGTCAACAGTTCCACTGGAACTTCCTTGGTCTCATTGTACTTTGTAAAATCATTTACATATCTCCTCTTGTCTAAAATGTGGAAAAAATCACAAAAGCCTGCCAACACTGTCATCACCATTGTGAATATCCAAAGCAGAAGTGAAAGACCAATTATTTTTGAATAGTACCTTGGAATCACTGATAACTATTGTCATTCTGTCATCTTTCCTTTGACTGGATCTGGTACTTAATGAGATGCTATTGAGGCAATATTTTATATCATGCTGTGAATGCCAGAGTGATTATAGTGTAAATTAATATTATTGTATGTACATGATTTTAGATGTTTGTTAGCCATAAGTATTGTTAGGGAATAAGTTTACATGGCCTAACTGAAACTGACAATAGAAGTGGGTAACAATAAACTGAGGGGGTGAGTTGTTTATCATTAAGAAGAGATAAACAAATGATGTCAGGGTAGCGTGCCTTTTTTAGAAATGGAGGGAATATCTTCCCTAGAGCATATATGTTAGTAGTAGTGATTGGCTGGCCAAAACAGACGCTAACGTTAGCGCAATTTGGTAACCAATAGCAGCTATATTATAATGTTTAGGCAATTCGAGGTGAAGGAGTATATATTCTCGAGCCATAAGCAAGTGTTGTACAGTTCTGAAGAATCTCTCATGAGGTGCACGTTGCACAGCTCTAAAGAATCTCTCACGAGGTGCACGTCGCAGAGTTAGTTACAAAAATGTAAAGTATGCGAAGTAATTGGTGCGTGGCAACTAAAATGACTGTAGTTACATTCAGAAATATCACAGTTTCAGTCAGGCGCGTATAAAGATTAAATATGTCAATTATTAATTAAGCATGATGGCAATAAAAGTCTAGATTCAGATTTTTTTATCAGTGTTATCTTTTAGTAACAACTCCTTTCTGTTTACACACCCTGCTTAGAGACACGTGCTCGACTAGCTGGAGGACAAAGAACCCCAAATTTAAAATAATAAAACATGAGGCGCCCAACAAATAAGATAACAAAAGTCATTTGAAAATTGCGACACTATGAACATATTTTCCAAAGCCTGTTATTTAAATTATTCACAAGGCTCCTGAAGAATTGCTTTAATTTTCACCATTTTTTATAAACATGTAACTTAATATGTTTAAATGTTTTGTCTTCTGTTGGCTTATGAGCTGTACTATGATAGCGAGCTGCACATAGATTTAACAGTGTGCTTGATTACATTTTGCATCTCCATCAGACTTGTCTCTCTTTTCTGCAACTCTAAAGAGAAATCAGCCAACTCCACAGGAGCATCGCACATCATTCCAAGATTTTTTAGAAATTCTACAGATGTTAACATATTTTCTAGATCTTGATATTTGCTCTTTCTTTTGAGTCGCTCTGGTTGTCACTTTTAGCCTCACTGAAATATTTTATTAGTGCACTGTAGATTCCCCAAACTGTTTTAACAGTTCTTTCACTTGATGCTACCCATCTAATTTTAAATATTTTCCCAAATTTATTAATTCTTTCTTCCAGTGAAGCAGCACAAATGTTAAGTTCCTTTGATTTTTGGGAGACATGCTACATAAAGAATAACAATTTATAAAAAAAAAAAAAAAAAAAAAATGGAAATGGTAAACACCTTGTACTTCATTTCTTGTATCAGAAACTGCCAGTTCCTAGCAATGGTTTAAACAGTGCCAGCTATATCTGGGAATAACTTCAGGAACTGTACTCAAACTCTATTTTTTCTTCCTAACATTATGGAAGCTCCATCACATGCTAAACTCATAAATGTTTTTTTTTCCGAAAATCCTCATTCATCCCACATGAATTAAGATTCTTCAGTATCTCGTTAGTAATAACATCTGCTGTTTTGATTCAGGATCTACAAAATCCCAGAAAAAGGAAACAGCTTCAGAGTCATCTGAAAGAGCAAATCTTGAGCATATCACAACAAATTCTATACTGTTGTCAATTCATCAATCACAATGCTGGTTTTCCTCTGATTCTCTATTATTGTTTTTGCTACTTATTTCTCATTTCCTGTGAGATATGTTCAATAATATTAGCACAGCTAAAATTTGCATAAAGAACTTGACCCATTTAATTTCTGGAGTTCAACTCCTGACTGTAATTCTTTAAAGAGTCTGTTTCTTTTGCAATTTTGTATGCTGTTCAAAATACTCCAACAGTGGTTTCTAGATGTTTGGCATTCATACTGTCCAAGGAATTTTCAAAGCGTTTTTCATTAAATTCTGATTTGATTGATATAGCTTTTTTGTGAGATTCAGAATTTTTATGTTCAAATAATTTATCTCCTAAGGCTTCTTTGTTGTTGATTAATATTTTTTCCATTGGAATAGCCTTGCATTCTACCCATAATTTCACTAGCTTAAGTGAGTTCCTTTATAAGCTCCCAATCCTAATTTATTTCCCTCCTTACATACATTATAACCTAATATTTTATCTTTCACAAATAACCAGTTGTTTTCTTACAAAAAGTATTGTTACTGAGACTAATTCAAACACTCAGGAAAATCTTGCTTACACTAACTGGGCCCTGGGATTTCAGAAATATGGTAGAAGGTGCAGAGTCATAACCTAAATTCTCCCTTGCACTACACTGGAAACTTTCAATATTTAATCCAGATTCTGTCATAATTATGTCTTCAAGAGAACTAATGTTCTTGGAAGACCACTCCATTTGCTTTTCACTTGAATCATCACACATTTTTTTTAGTATTTTTACTTTCTCTACTACGTATGGTAAGTAGGGGAAGTATTGCATTCCACCCAAAAATTCGATACCGAGATTTCACCGGAAATACATGTTTTGAGACCCCCTGAATCCAAAAAAAAAAACATTTTTGGAAACAGGTCCGTGTGTGTGTGTGTCTGTGAACAGCATAACTCAGAAACGAAGTCGGATAAACACCAAACTTGGTATTTAGGTTCAGTATCTTCCAGAGATGCGACACAAAGGTTTTCAAAAAATCCCCCCCACCCCAGATTACCCTTTACATGGAAAATTTTTCGAAAATTTTAATTTTCTCAAAAATGGCTCTAACGATTTTGATTAAAATATCATATGTTTAAGATATTTTCATGACAAATGAAATGTATATCTCAAATTTTCTCATTGTGAACGACTTTTGTATAACTGGTAAACCATAAGAGATAGACAAAATTTTACTGCACAAAAACTGTAGATCGCGTTAAAATACACAGTTTATGTCATATACATTTTTTTTGTTGAGTGAACCATTTTCGAGATATTGCTTGTTATTCCCTTAAATGTTCCAATACTTATACTTTTTCTCAAATTCTTTATTCATTTTTTTTTGTCCTGGTAATGCAAAGAGAATGGAATACTCCACATAGCAACCAGCTCTTAAAATATTTGACTATCGCTTAAAGGCTAGCAATTACCCTTGCAACTACAAGAAAATTAGCAATAAGATTAACATGAAGCATATGGAGAATAAGCGTTTGTAAAAATATTTTGTGCAAAGTAGAGAAAGTCATTTGAGTGTAACACATCAGATTTTTTTATTTATCTTCTACACATGCAAAACATTTTTTGAACCCAACCATTTAAGTAAACTCATGTTCACAACACTCACTGTCAGCAGATGACTGAATACTAAGAAACTACTGATAAAGACTGGATAATGCACATGTCTCACAGCGACACATTAACCAAAGGTAACTTTAATTTGGTTCACCACAACATAGATAACCAATACAGCAACAGAGAAAATATTAGCATTGCAACAATCACAGTTTTCCCTCAATTTGTTACCGCTTGACAGGTTTGCCACACATACAAGTTGAACATGTAACATGCAAAAAATATTAATATAAAATTCTTGGGGGCGGGGGTATTTTCTGAAATGGTGTTCCGGTGTATTTTGGCCCATCTAAACTGTGCATGTAAGAAACATATAACAACCATGGAGGGTTCTTCTTACTAATATTTTGTCAAAAACTTAATGCTTTTTAAGCAGCAAAAGCAATAATATACCAGGAAACTGTTCGTTTAGCACCTGTTACACAAGTTTTACAAGAACTATGCATTTATATGTAATATACATAACACCTAGATTACTTTAGGTGTATCCCGTCTTAGAATAGCGAGTATATATATATATATATATATATATATATATATTTATTTATTTATTTCTGGTTTTATAATGTATAAACATTTCTCCAGCACCCAAGACTACAGTTTTTAACATCTTATTACTTTTCTTCATTCTTGCCTGTTGGACCACAAATCATCTTCAATTTCTCAATCCATCATTGCTCCTCTAACACCTTGAATCCACTACATCATTCTTTTGGGTATTCTTATATTCTTTTAGCATGTCCAAACCATTCTAATTGTTTCTGTAAAATAAAATCTAAAATTGAATTTTGAACATTCATATTTGCTTTTATAATCTCAATTCTAATTTTTTCTCTTTTAGATATCAAAGCAGATCTCCTCCAATAACCCATTTCTGTTGCCAATAATTTTCTTTTTAACTGATAGTTCAAAGTCCGTGTGGAGCTGCTAGTCTTCCATCGGCCTCCCCGGGTGGCAGGTAGGAGAATGCTCACCAGATATCGCAAGTACTGGGGAAATAAAATACTCGGGATGGACCAAAACTGGCACTTACTGCCTTGTAGAGAGATACTGGATTATCAAAGGCTAAAGGAAGAAAACCTTGATTTAAAATCACCTGGTCTTCCAAGTTGGGGAGGATGTGATGGTCCAACTCCCCATTCATTAAAAAGAAAAGGAAATGTTAAAAAGACCCAAGGAATTACAGAATAGCGAGTGAGTACACCAAAAGTAAAAGCTCGTAAGTCCTGCACTGTTTTCTCTAGTATAAATCCGGCTCGTGGTGTAGAAAATATGTGAAAAATACTGTATGGTGGGGAGAATTAAAAATATAAAAAAAATGATGATGATGATATGCGGTTTAAGGGCGCTAAACTGCTACGGTCATCAGCGCCCTTACAATGTATAAAAGATAAGGTCAAAATATAAAACAGGTAAAAAACCGCATAGTTAAAAACGGGACACAAACCCGCGATGTTCAAAAGGCTAAAACTAACAACAGAACAATAACAAAATAACAATAACAACAATAACAATAACAACAATAACAAGAACAACAAGAATAACAATAACAACAATATAAAGTTCTGAAAAATCAACACACTAAAAGCAAGGGCAATAAAAGATTAAAACGTGTCAGGAACTGTAGAATGCGAGGGACATGAGCGCCATATGTCCACTGGGGATAAGAGTTCCCATAAAAACAGACAGAATAAAAGTACTAAGCTAACAGACGCCCAACGCATTAAATGCGCAGATTAAAATCACTGTCATGAATAAAACGTAAAACACATTCTACAGCACGCGTGTCGTCTGCCAAAACGTTGGCTAGGCCAACAGGCAGAATCACACGAGCACGCAATGCAGCTAAGACCTGACACTCTGTTAAAATGTGACGCACCGTTAAGGGCACGACACACTGCCCACAGAGTGGTGCGGGGTCACCACTGAGCAAATACCTATGACTAAAAACACAATGTCCAATCCGTAGACGAGCTAAAATTACCTCTTCCCGACGACAAGAACGAGAAGAGGTATCCCAGATCAACGGGAAAGGCTTAACTTCCCGCAACTTGTTCCCCCGGAGGGCCGTCCACTCATCGCGCCAGCGCGAGAGGATGCGGCGACGTAAAATAATACACGAATCAGACGAGGGAACAACAGAAGTAAAAAATCTGGGTAATAAAATCGCCGATTTCGCAGCGGCGTCGGCAGACTCATTACCTGAGATGCCCACATGACCTGGAATCCACATGAAGGACACGCTGATGCCAGAGACACCAAGCGAGTGGAGCAGGTCATGTATGCGCTGTACGAGTGGGTGGTAATGGTACAGCGCATGAATAGCCTGAAGGGCACTCAGAGAGTCCGTACAAATAAAACAGTGCCGTAAGTCGAGCCGCTGAATGTATAAAACAGATTGATAAATGCTAAAAAGTTCGGCGGTAAAAATTGAACATTGTCGAGGTAAACGAAAAGTAAAACGCTGAACACCAAAAACAAAGGCACATCCTACTCCAACATCAGTCTTAGACCCATCAGTATATATAAAATGACAGTCCCCGAACTGCGCTTGTAGTTCTAAAAAGGCGGATCTAAGAACAGAAGCAGGGGTCGCATTTTTCGGCATCGACGTTAGCCCAAGGTGGATGTGGGCCTCAGCGCGCGACCATGGAGGAAAGCGCGTTTCCCCTCGGGTAAGGGCCGGCGCTGGCGTAACGTCCAAATGCCGAAGTAGCAGTCGAAATCGAACCCCTGGAGGGAGCAATGCAGAGGAGCTAACTAAATATTGCCGGTCAAGCGAATCCTCGTAAAATACATCGAAGGACGGGTGGTTAGGCAAGCTTGAGAGTCGACAAGCATAGCTGCACAAAAGCATCTCACGCCGGAAGGACAGCGGAGGCTCTGCAGCTTCTGCGTACAGACTGGGTACAGGGCTAGTTGGAAAGGCCCCTGTAGCGACTCTTATGCCACGATGGTGAATGGCATTCAATCGACGTAACACAGATGGACGTGCCGACGAATAAACAATACACCCGTAATCAAGCTTGGATCGGACCAAAGAGCGATAAAGACGAAGAAGGACGGTCCGATCAGCTCCCCAGGATGTGCCATTTAAAACACGTAAAATATTAAGAGAACGGTCACACTTTGCCTTTAAAAAGGAAACGTGCGAGGTCCAACACAACTTCCTATCAAAAATCAACCCCAAAAATTTCGCCTCGTCTGCAAACGGAAGTATCCCTGGCCCAAGATGGAGAGAGGGCGGAGGGAAATACTTCCGGCGCCAGAAGTTGATGCAGACGGATTTCTCGGCGGAGAAATTAAAGCCGTTGGCGTTACTCCAGGCGTAGAGACGGTCGATACAGCTCTGGAGACGGCGTTCGAGTAGACAGGTCCGCCGTGAACTGGAATAAATAGCGAAATCGTCAACAAAAAGGGACGAGGAAATGCCAGGTGGAATACAATCAACAATGGGGTTGATAGCAATCGCAAAAAGTGTGACACTGAGTACAGAGCCCTGCGGTACTCCGTTCTCTTGAATAAAACGACGAGATAAAACCGAGCCCACACGTACACGAAAGACGCGGTCCGTCATAAACTCCCGAAGAAATATGGGAAGACGACCGCGGATATTCCAATCGTGAAGTGTACGTAAAATGCCGCCCCTCCAACAAGTGTCATAAGCTTTCTCCAGGTCAAAAAATACAGCCACGGTTTGACACTTTCTCAGAAATCCATTCATAATATGCGTCGACAAGGACACCAGATGGTCGACGGTAGAGCGATAGCGACGAAACCCGCACTGAGCGTTCGCTAGAAGTTTCTGAGACTCAAGCCACCATGTCAACCGCCCGTTGATCATGCGCTCCATCACCTTACAAATGCAACTGGTGAGGGAGATAGGGCGGTAGCTGGAAGGTAGTTGGCGATCCTTCCCAGGCTTAAGTATAGGGACAATGGTGGCTTCGCGCCAAACGGAAGGAAAAATGCCGTCTTGCCAAATACGGTTATAGACCTGTAAGAGAAATAGTTTACTGTCGGCTGAAAGGTTCTTTAACATCAGGACATGAATGCCGTCCGGCCCGGGAGCGGAGTGCCGAGAGCAATGAAGAGCATGCTCCAGCTCCCTCATTGTGAATAGTTCGTTATAGCATTCATCATTAACAGACCGAAAAGTATATGATGCGGAATCCTGCCGGTCTTTAATAGAGCGAAAGCCGGCGGAATAATGGTCTGAACTGGAAACCGCCTCAAAGGCAGAACCCAGAGTGTTAGCGATGGCAGCCGGATCCACTATGGTGGCATTAGAAACCTGAAGGCCAGAAACAGTACAATGTGACACTTTACCTGAGAAGCGACGAAGTTTATCCCAAACAACGGATGAAGGCGTAAAACGATTAAAAGACTCGACAAAACGAGCCCAAGATGCCTTCTTGCTATCCTGAATAATGCGACGAGCCCTGGCGCGCGATTGTTTAAAAGTCACCAAATTATCAAGTGTAGGGTGGCGCCGAAACACCCTAAGTGCAGTCCTACGGGCACGAACGGCGTCCCGACAATCCTCGTTCCACCACGGAACAGGTGGCCGCCGAGGTTGGGAGGATGAACGGGGTATTGCGCGTTCGGCGGCAGAGAAAATAACAGACGTAAGGTGCTGCACTAGTTGGTGAATGTCGGAGAAGGGCTGGTCGTCAAAATGCACGAGGCTGGAATACAAGCTCCAGTCGGCTTTTGCGAATATCCAGGTAGGTACTCTGGAATGCTGTACGTGGTGCGACAGAAGAGAAACGATGCAGGGGTAATGGTCGCTGGAGTAGGTGTCAGCGACGACGTTCCACTGAAGACGACGTGCAAGCTGGAGTGAGCAAATTGCAAGGTCCAGGTGAGAGAATGTACCAGAAGAATCAGAAATAAAAGTAGGTGCACCTGTATTGAGGATGGAAAGATTGAACTGATAAAAAATGTCGGAAAGAAGAGTTCCCCTCGCACAAGCCCTTGGCGAACCCCATAGTGGGTGATGGGCATTAAAATCTCCCAACAGAAGAAATGGTGTTGGGAGAGCGGACAGGAGAGATCGAATGTCCGCGGGAGCGAGGGGAGACGATGGAGGTGTATACACAGAGCAAACAGAAAACAAAAAGCCGGGTAAGTGAAGGCGAACGGCAACAGCTTGCAAGTCAGATGTAAGTGTGACAGGTGTAAAATGAACGTCATTACGCACCAAAATCATGACACCACCATGAGCAGGAGTACCCTCCTCCGGTTCAAGGTCGTAGCGAACCGGAGTATATCCTCGGAGATCAAAAGGATCGTGAGGGCGAAGCTTAGTCTCCTGCAAACATACGACCATAGGTGAATGGGAACGCAATAAAAGCTGCAGTTCCGCCCTATGCGATCGTACACCACGTACATTCCAGGTCAGGATAGCCATTAAAAATAAGGGGATAAACTGTCTATTTAGAAGGGCGGCTTAAAATTACCTTTTGTTTAACCTTTGGGCTCGGGCTTTTTGTATGGAGTTGGTCAGACTCCATAGCTTCCTCGGAGGGAGGGCCCACGCGCTCAGTGCCAGAAACCGATTCAAGCGCCGTGAATCGGTTCTGGGTGGCGATGGGTGAAGGGTGCCGCTGAGCGCGGCTTGTCCCAGGACCTTCCTGGGACAGCGACCTCCGAGGAGGAGAAGGTGAACTTTTCTTACCGCGCGCACGCGGAGGGTCTTTCAAAAAATCTTCCCTACGTAGTTTCTGCTTGGGCTTCTTTTCAACGGCTTGCGACTTCATTGACTTGGGACCAGGTTTATACGGCTTGGTAACTGTAGCCTTAATAGACGGCCGGTTGGTAGTGGCGGTTAATCCAGTCAAGGTCCAGGTCTGAGTTTCGGCATCTACTCGTGGTACTGGCGAGGCAACAACAGAACTAAATGTGCCAGATCGCAGGAGTGAAGGTTGGCGCGCATGGTAACGCCTCCGGGCTTCAGCGAAGGAGAGTTTTTCCTTTACCCGGATCTCCTGGATCGCCTTCTCGTCCAAGTACCGCGGACAGTCGGCAAACGAAGCAGAATGAGACCCTTTACAATTAACGCAGACGGGGGCTGTTGAACAGGTACCTTCGTGTGAGGGCTGGCTACAGGTTGCACAGATGTTAACGGCACTCTTACATGAGACTTGCGTATGCCCAAAACGTTGGCATTTAAAACAACGCAGAGGTCTAGGAATATAAGGCCTCACAGAAATCCGTTCGTACCCTGCGGAAATGCTCGTGGGCAGATCGACGCCATCAAATGTAATAAACAGGGTACGAGTGGGTACCAACACGCCGTCGCGTTTGGCCTGCACTCGATGAACCGCTGTCACCCTCTGGTCTGCAAGATATTCCACCAGGTCTTCGTCAGAGATACCATCGAGGCTCTGCGTGGTGACAACGCCTCTACAAGAATTCAAGGTGCGGTGCTTCTCAACACGGATAGGATAACCGTGGAGAAGCGTGGCGCTCAACAAGGACTTACTTTGTGCCTCGGATTTGCTTTGAACTAGCAACGAACCATTACGAAGCCGAGTGCAGGAAAGAACCGGACCAGCAATTGAGTCAATGCCCTTCTGGATAATAAAAGGGTTCACCTTCTCGAATGATTGTCCCTCCTCTGTACGGGTAATCACTAAGTAACAACCAGCTGTTGGCGGTGCTACTTCTGTTACTAAAACTTTGCGGCGCTTGTTGTTAACAATGGAGAAAGGGTGCTCCATAGCGAAAAAAATCCTCCACCATTGCAACCGTCTCCGACCTCGGGCTCTGACTTCCCGGGCGTTACCCCGGCTTGGGTGAGTGGCCTATCTATACCTAGCTCACCCCAGGGTCACACCTCCCAGAACATAGACAGAGGGACCCAATCGCCGTCGGAAGCCAGCAGCTCATGCAATGGCCCCCCCGCGGGACTGCAGTTGAACAGCGGATACGAACAACAACCCTACATGACGACCCCGGGTGGTGGGGATGACGCCATTACCCACTCACCCAGCTGCGCACGCGGTGCGCGGGTATCCGTCAGGCTGTGTCCACGGAGGATTTAAATAAAAAGATAAAAGAAACTAAAACTGTGTGGGCGTTTCGCACGCAAGGTAGGCCGGCGGGGAAGAAAAAGAGAGATATGCGAATGTCGTGGTGCGAAATGGCCGGAAAGTGATAAGGGAAGAAAGAAACGACGGTGAGGTGCGGTATGAATGGAATGTAAAGAACGCACGAGAGCCTACCTTGGGTCCACCGGTCACTTGAAGAACCCACCGCGACCGGATGGGGGTGAGGGGATGAATGTGGCGATGATTGGCTCGGGAACCCCCGGGTGCGCCAAAAACCCGTACTCACATAAGGTGAGCCCCTGAGGGGTATAAAAAAAAAAAAAAAAATAGCACATACTAAAACCTACATAACTATTAATAGTATTTGCCCTACTGTAGATTAATTAATCCTCCTGTCCTTTTAGAAAAAACAAAAAATCTTTAAATTTTATAATAATTATACGACTTCCCAGAGTTTTTAATTTCTTTTCTTATGCAAATTTGAAATGAATTAATTGGCTGCCCAGTAATTAAAATGCCTTTCTTGTCCTCCTAATTTCACCCTTAAAAGGAGTTTCTAACAAAATACACACATAATTTGTTGAAAAAAAAAAAAACAAAAAAAAAAAAAAAAAAAAAAAAAAAAAAAAAAACCTAAGGCACAAACTTGTATTCAGTATTCACAAGCTCACACTATTGATTGACTTCTCGTAAGCACACACATGTTATTTATTATGTTTGAAACATAAGTAAACAAACAAGAAAGAAAGAAAGAAAGAAAGAAGGAAACAAGATGTAAATTGACTTGTATTCAATGTGTCCACATGCTCATACCTACTCACTGATGACTGACTACTTGTCTAAAGCTCTTATGTTACAACCTACAAGCTGCTAATTACCTGAGGATGCAGAAGAAATGCTTCAGCGCCAAGACAGAAGTTCACCTCCAAAGCTATACAAGCAATAATAATGTCATGTTACCAAGGCAACCTTCCCAAACAAGAGAAATACTAAACACAAAGTACTGAAATATTTCTACTGGAGGGTTGAGCTGTTGTGGCCTCCCCTCCTCTCAGGAGAGTCCCGGTTTTGCCTTTGAAGTCAGGATACAAAAGAATAGAAAGTTGGCAACTTCAACATTTACACTACCTGGACTAAACATTTCACAACTACTGGCAGGTTTGATTGTTGAATTAAATGCTTCATTTAAAGCAAATTAAGAAATGGTTAAGCAGGAAATAGGTGAAAGACTCTTCACCTACTTCATCTGGCTGGCTGCCTCTGCTATAGGTACATACTAAATACATCGAGTCATGGTTCCCCAGAACTTCACCATGACAATGCAACAATAACCATAGCGCTCTCAGAGGACATTAGATAATTAATAAAGGACATCACTGTAGCCTATTGAATGTGTCACAATGAGTCGCTTTAGAGTACCTGCATCTCGCATCAGTTTAAAATGCAGATTTGCCAAGTTGCCAATCTGCAGGAGAAGATTCACCCAGTATATAAAGAAATCCTACTACCCGTGGTGCAGTGGCTCAAGCGGTAGCCTCCACGGACCTGACTGTTGTTTAAACTGCAGGATGAGCTTGGGGAGTTATGCTTCAAAGCTGAGTTTTGAACCTAGTATAGTAAGCCAGTTAGACCAAGCAATGAATTTTAACCATTACATCACAGGAATATTGTTGGAAATCGGTCCTTAGTTTGTATTTCAAGAGCTTAGAACCAGTGCCTTTAACCAATCTTTTTCATTCAACTTCTGGCGTGCGTAACATCATGTCCTGACCATGGCAAAACTCCCACATCAGAAGCAGTATCTGTAGCCATTTGGCATACATAGAAGTTAACTTTCCTGTATCACAGGATGTTCTTATGATCTCCTATTGGAGCACCCAAAAATCAATACTCCATCCAAAGCTTGCTGTCATCACAACTAAAGGAGACCATACCAGCAATAGAAAAATCAGGATTGTACCAATTCAATTGGAAAGACTGCAACAAAATCTATATTGGAAAAAACAAAAAGAAAACTAAAAACAAGAGCCAAGAGACATCTCAGGAATTTTAAATATAAACAGAAAGATAAATTGGCAGTAGCAGCTCACTTTTGACGAAAACCATTAAATTGATCCAGAATCAGTACTTATGAAACACATTTAGAATGAGAAAACAACTAACAATCTGAGAGAATATATTCATTTTAAAAACCAAAGATTGAGTCTTCAATTTTGAATTACCAACAAATGACGACCTCAGTAGGAAATTCCTTGAGAAGTCACCAGAGGATGACAACAACACAACTTCAACAACAGAACACCACAATCCAGCAGCCAGCACCTGCTTGATGATGGGAGCAGTTGAGCTCTCGAAACTTGTCCCATGTTTTACTAAAAGTAAGTGATGTAGTGTCAATAAACAGACTCTCAATAGAGCTATTAAATTGTTTAATCCATCACTCTGTATAAGCTCCTGTTCAAGAAAGTGGAATGAAGTAGTACTATCAATGAATGTAAAAGTGTTTTAATTTAAAAGTTATAATCAAAAAGAAGATTATTCTAGATTATAAAATGACATGTGACCCAGCTCAAATAAGAAAAAGGTAGTGTCACTACTAGAGCTTTTACTGAAATTAGAAAAACATAAAACACTTTATTTCAGAATATAAAAATGATGTAAGAGAAGTATTTAATAAGAAATCTGGGAAGACATCAAAGATTTGAAATGCTGTCACATCATATTACCCATGCGATGGGGAAGAAAAAGAAGATATTACATATACTTGTTTTGATGAAGAAGACAAGGCAGTTGATGTATGGGCTAGTTTGGGTATTTGTTGCAATAATATTAAATTGTGTGTATTCAAAACAACACATCCACTGCTGTTATTCAATGAAAATTTAACATGCACAAATTACAAATTTAAAAAATGGTATTTTAAGTTCCAAACCTTGAATATCTTTATAAACATTTATTCTACTTCAATAGTTAGTTTAAATATATATGTTTTACATAGTTTCACAACATTCCAAACTGTTGGACGAGTTAGATAAGTTGTAATAAAAGAAAATCAAACACGTTATTATAATTCCTGCCATTTATTTATTTTTGCACTACCAAATTGTAATAGATAGGCATTTTACAAATCAGAACATACCATTTACACCTGTAGCTATCACAAATCATTTAAGTAAAAAATATATACCTTTTTCACTGACTTACGTAGCACTACATTGAACATAACAAGAATGCTGGTATCTTCTATTATCACACTTTAATACCTACCAAATAATGGTTTGTAGTAGCTGTCATGCACTATTTTATATTATCATTATATACTGTACATGAATTTAATATATGTATATACACATAACATTTGCAACTAGCTTAGCTAGTAACAATATATAACTTTTACACTATACAGAGTATATTACAGCCATCATTATAAACAATCATAAAATGTCTAGTTTTTATATTTAAGAGTAAAAGTTATAATCAAGTATTGTCTGACAAGTTGTGCAAGACGGAAAGGGAATTGTTTTCATTATAATGCTAACATATACACAAGAAAGATTGTAGCAAAAGAACATAATACAAAACTTGCTTTATGAATTTTACTCAGCTGCTATACATTATAACAGGCATAGGAATTTCTAAGTATTAAAGCCAGGATGAAAGAAAATAAAGTTGAACTGTTACTGGACTTTATACAGTAACATTGCAGGTTACAAATCACCCCCAACCCTAGTAGAGTCTGTAGGTGTTTGCAGACAGCACACCAGACTGTTTACTTGCTTGTCAGTTACTCAAGGCCACTGATATTCACATTCTTTGTAATGACATAATTGTTTGAGTGTAGATAACTTGAAGCCGATGGGTTAAGAATTCCTATGCCTGATCATAACCAACAAGTGAAATACAAACCCATTAATACTTGTTTGCAATGATAGAATCAGACTGAAAAATTGAATGTCATAGCCAAGATTAGAACCACAGACCTTCCAGTTTCAGTTCGGCGGCTCTAACCAACTGAGCTACCATGGCAATATGCCAAAAAAACATCAAATTCTCCAACTGACTTGACTTTTATCTGGTAAACCACAAGGAGATCTCAAATTAATTTTGAGATGACACCCCAATGTGACTTACAATGTCCTAAGTACTTTAAGTCCTGAGCTTCATAGTTTTACAAACCATTAAGTTAATCAATGGTAATTAATTGCTCTTAATTGCGAAATTTAATATCATAACATATAGAGCCGGTTTCACCAACCGATGTTAAAAATGCTCTAACATCTTGTTTGTTAACACAGTGTTCAAAGTTTAACATAAGGTTAAAACTTTTGTGTTTCATCAAGCTTTTACAGCAAATTGTTAGCTAACCTATTGTTAATGTCAAAGACAACTGCGAACGCTAGCTTTCAAGAAGGTGGTGGCCGAACTACACTGCCTCTGAACATGCTCTGATGCACTTTTGTCTACATTTAGCTGCCTCTCTGTGTTACATTCATGGCAATTGCCATGTGATGTTCCCGATTGTTTGAGGTTAGAATCGTGATGTTGCTGAAATAAATGTTTCACTGTTTGAAATGTGTTAATTAACATCTGGTTAATAAGTATAGACGCATTATCAGCTGTGAAAAATATGACGGTCTTACATTAAAGGATAAAATTACAGCCTGGGACAAAATTCGTGAGTAATTTAATTGGAATGAATGCGTTTCTCTTAAGACTAGCAAGCAACTGCGGCAATTTTATGCTAATATAAAGTGCAGCACCAGAAACGTTAGGTGCAAAGAGCGTGCAAGACAGTTTAAAACTGGTAGTGGACACTGCAATGAAACTAAATGGACGAAAGTGTGTTATCACTGATTAATCAAGCAGACCCTAAAAAAAAAATAGTGTTTGATTCTTGAAGCAATTCCTTTGGAAACCTTTTGGATAAACACAAATGGTAGCTTTGGAAATACCAATTCTATCACCCACCAAGTAAATGAAAAATGCTAGTAAGATAAAATCTAAGTACCTAATTAACACTTGTAGCTTAGGACAAAGAGGCATGCTTCTGTTGGTTGTATTCTAACCTCTCGTATTTCCCATAAACCATGCTCATGACCCCTTGAACAGTCTATATTGCTTTAAAAATTCCTCCTTTTGCAGGGTTTCAAATTTATTATAACATATGACTACTCTTCTATTAGGAATGGCATTAAAAATGCCAATTGTAGCAAACTCGCATCAACAGCTTGGTTTGCGGCAGCCATTTTCCAACTTCTAACATTTGTTAAATACCTTAACACGGGTATCGCAATGTTAACTTAACACCAACTTTAATACAGTGTTAAAGTTAACAATGTTTGGTGAAACAGAATTTATGTTAACTTCAGTGTCAAATGAGTTTAACATTGTGTTAAAATTTAGCTTCTGTTGGTGAAACCGACCCTTAATGTTAGTGGTATCGTCTGTGGTCCGCATTGGGAGGTCCCGGGTTCAAATCCCTGGGGCCGATCAATCTGGGTTTTTTGCGGTTTTCCTCAGTCACCTAGGTGAATGCTGGGTTGGATAATTTGATCCTGAATTTTCAATCATCCCTTTCATCATTACATTTCACTTCTTTCTTCATCTCCATACAAGGCATTGGGCTGATCACCCATCCTGGATATGTTATGAACCAGAGTTTGCTTGCTCCTCGACAGGCTACTGACATGTTCTCATGTTAGCTCAGATGTTTAGAGCAACTGCATGAAACTGAAAGATTTGTGGTTCAAATACCTGGTTATAGCATTGAATTTTTCAGTCTGATTCTACCTTTGCAACCTTGTCCTACACACAGCTTGTGTGAAAGACAATTAATTACCATTAATACCTGTTCAAGCGTATTACAGAAATAGTGAGACAGCACCATACAAGGTATATGATTTATGAGATGGCAAAAAGTTGTAATTTTTCTGTTACAGAAAGAGATTTCCACTTAGCTACTAGGTTTTATTGCAATTTATTGTACACAGCACATAATTCAGAGACTTAAGTTTATAGAAAGAGCATAAAATTAGGATTATATTCAGGTTTATGATAGGAGGTATGTCTCTAAGCTCTTGAAAATATGGACATTAACAATTTTATTTTGTTTTGCTGATCAGTTACTGCCACATAATTCTTTCCAAAATGCTTTTAAAAATGTAAGAATCTGTACTGATTTAAGATCTGAAAAATGTGCTACTAGTGGGATTTGGAAGTGTTGCAAGAGGGAAACATAATCCAATTACATAGGATGTCCATAAATTTGCACACATTGAAGATAAACATTTTATGGAACACATATTCCAATTGTAATCATTTCCATATAATGCCCACAAAAAGCTAGGCAATGGCGTCATTACCATCACACTTTATTGCTAGGTATTTAATGGCCAACTGCTGCCTAACACTCAGCAGTGGGCCTGGCAGTGGCTGCCTGCAGAGCCATGCTTGAGAAAAAATAGTGTAGATTTTTCCTAAAAATCTTCAATCTATCCATTAACCATGCTAAGAAAAGGTTGCATTCATGTTTAAAAGGGAAAAAGAAGAGAGTAATTTAGGGTATAAAACACTTTCAGTGACAACTGTTGCAGCCGGTGAATATATTTTACTTGAGATCCAAAAACATCTGAAAGATTCAGCTTTCTTTTGAAACTTAATGATACACAATACTTACAAAACAGCCCACCTCTGTGGTGTGGGGGTTAGTGTGCCTGACTCACATTCAAAAGGTCCCAAGTTCGAATCTCGGCTAGGGTGAATTACCCAGATAAGGTTTTTTCCGGAGTTTTCCCTTATACTGAAAAGATGAATATTGCATAACTTTAAGCTCTAAGGTCTCCAGACTCATCTAAGCATCATTTCACCCATATCATTCATCATCTGATACAACTTAACCAGTTAAAGGACTTACAACACTTATTAGTATCAATAATGCTTTCACTAATTCTTAGATGAACTTCTAGTACTTTAAGCATTGGATTAGTGATGCAAGAAAAATATGAATTGAAAATTCCTCTCATATTCAGAACATTGGCGGCATAATAACTGTCAAAAAGAATGAAATATAAGACCTCTGGTGTATTGAGCTTTTCTGTAAGGACTCTTCATAATGACCAAATTATTTTTTTCTATACTTCGTCAATTTTTACTTTCTCTCCTATGTATAGTAAGTAGGGGAATTATTGCATTCCACCAAAAATTTGATACCCAGGTTTCATCAGAAATACATGCTTTGAGATGGCCTGAATTGAAATAAAGCATCTTTGAAAACATGTCCGTGCGTGCATGTGTGTGTGTGTGTGTGTGTGTGTGTGTGTGTGTCTGTGTCTGTTTGTGAACAGTACAACTCAAAAATGAAAATTTGGATAAATACCAAACTTGGTATTTGAGTTTAGTTTCTTCCAAGGATTGGACGTGAAGATTTCCAAGAAAATCCCTCCTTTACATGCAACATTTTTAAAAAATTTTGATTTTCTCAAAAATGGCTGTAACGATTTTGATTAAAATATCATATGTTTAAGATATTTTCATGGCAAATAAAGTCTATATCTCGAATTTTCTGGAAATGACCCCAAAAGTCCCCTTCATTCTGAATGAACTTTTGCATAACTGGTAAACCGTAAGAGATAGACAAAATTGTACTAAAGAAAAAAGGAGATTCATTAAAAAACACAATCTATGTCACTTTTTTTTTGAGCGAACATTTCCAAGCTATTCCTTGTTATTTGTTTGAATTTTCCAATACGTATACTTTTTCTCAAATGGGAATTTGTTATTAGTTTTTTTTATATCGGACATGCAAAGAAAATGGAATGCTCCACATAGCAACCAGCTTTTAAAAGATTTGACTATCGCTTAAAGCCTACCATATTCCCCTTGCACTTAAAAGAAAATTAGCAAAAAGATAGTTTCTGCAAATGTTTATCTCGATTAACATGAAGTAGATGGAGAATAAGCGTTTGTAAAAATAGTTTGTACAAGAGTAGAGAAAGCCATATGAGTGCAACACATCCAATTTTTTAAGTTCTGTCGCCATTATTTCTCGTGATGTTATGGAAACACACGGAATTTCAAAGCCAACATATAAAGATTTGACTATCACTTCAGTCTCCTGTATTCATGTTGTACCTACCTACAATGAAATGTGTAATGAAACCATTTCTGCAAATGTTTATCTCAACCTAAGAATAACTGGTTAGTTTACAATGCTCCCCAAATGGTATAGCCTCTGGGGAAACCTTGTTCCACCAAGTGAAGTATGGACCCCATTTATTAATTGGAGGCATTCAAAGGACAGGGTCTTTTCTTTTTAATTTTTTTTTTATTTTTATGGAACTCTTTAACTACTATGGTTCTTAGTGTCCCATTCATTCTTGTGTATTGGGCATGAAAGACCAGAAATTCTGCTCAGAGGCCTCTTTATCAGGCTTGAGGTTCTATAACGTGCTGTAAATCTATGACACGGGACCATCGGCTTTACTTCCGTTCTGAAGGAAGCCATGCTAAGGATTTTTATGCCCAAAAAAATCCATCGCCCTCTGCCGGATTTGAACCTGACTTCGGCGAACTAAAGGTACACCTAGACCACGAAGGACAACAAAATACAGGGTTTGTTACCTTGAAAGGGGTGATATGGTAAATGGCAATGGAACAAGAGGCCCTACACCTTTTATACATTGGATCTTGGGAATACTTAACGTGAACTAGGCAGAGGTAAGGCTTGGATAGGACTACTTAAAATTGCCACCCTAGAGCCAGGAAGCGAACCATGAACCTCAACATGAGAGCCACAAATGAAATCAATGAGCAATCCTGGTGCCTGTAAGAATAGCTTATAGAAGAGAGATAAAAATAAACATAGTGGCCAGAGAACGTCATATGAATTTAATATGTAAATTTTTATTACTTTGTTATTTCTTATCAGCCATGCTAGCAACCATAAATTTAATTGAATAACCACTAAATAGTGACAAAGATGAGAAGTGTTCAAGATCATAAGCTTCTTGCAGCCATATTTTGTTTTGCAGCTATACTGTACGTGAATATTGAAAGGCTTAATTAATATTTGCATATGCTTAATTTTAATTGTTCTGAGACAATGTTTCTAGTAAGTCTAAATGATGAGAAATAGTGTAGCAAAGACCCTGTAAGATTCCTCCTTTCAGTTATCCTTTCTCATTTCACCACTCTCACAACAGGCACTTCAAGGTCTGAAGCATGTAACTTAGAAATGAGATTGCATAATTTGCAGTGGGGAGCTGCACAAGCACAGATTTGAATAAGAGTGCACACCAGAGGCAGATCCAGGGTTCTTTTGCGGAGAGGCTAACATATTTTGAAACGTGCCTTATCAATGAGAAAAACTTAGTAATAAAGGATTTTACTTCTCTAGATTTTTAAACATCATACAAATGACCCATGGATCATTCTTTGGATGCAAACATTTCAGTTTTAATGGAAGCTTTTGCTCCTTACTGTTTGAGAATTTAGTTCTTATGCTTTACAGAAAATGTAAATCATATTTGCTTTAATCTGTTTTCTTTTCCTTCTCAAGTTAATGGAACATGTTTTGGGATGTAAGCCACTGTTACAATAAATTCACTGACTAAACTGACTATGAATAGAGACCCTATTTTGTAGTGAAATAAAATAGCCTGTAGTAGTACTATAAAATACTTTAGAGGATCATTAATTCTCATATCCCAACACATTTACTGCTTAGAATATGCAAAACATACTATCCCAGTTTTAATTACAATTGCTGTAACTTAATCTGTGAATATCAAATTAATTTATTTAAAATACTTCAACTCAGGATTAACTCATATTCATCATTTGAATTTATACAAATTGTTTAAAAATGGATCCCTATACATAAGTCCCCCCAACCTTACAATCCCTGGAAGTTCAAAAACAAATGAATACTTGGTACAAGATAACACCCTAATGCTGTATGTCAAGGCAACAGAAATGATAACATTATAATGAATTCTTCACTTTCATACCTTCCTTTCCAGAAGATAAATTGCCTTGAAATTTTAAGTGTATACATTATAATTTTATAATACACAAAACTTCCCCCATGAGTATTGTCAATATTGCCTTTATTCCAGTGCTGTGCTATGTATTGTGCAGTAATAATATACATTTTTCTATTTTGTCATGCTTAGCTATGCTTATCGTATTTCAGAACAGCAGTCAGATTGTTCAATGCAGAAGGTGAAGCAAACAGTAGTGAATTGGCAATATGTACAAAGCAATCATGTTCAGGTTAAACCTTCTTACTACTACAGATCTGAGTGCAATAACACTGTAGGAATTCAGGTAAACTTTCGTGTGAAATTGTATGACGACTTCTACATAGCTGAGAAGGAATGGGTATCCCTGCTATGAAGAGGTAACTTTACATTTGTGGATTTACTAGATACATATTCATCATATACATATATACATTTCTTATATATCAATGTAGTTGTATTGAGTTCTATACTATCTATTTTAACCTGCATTTTAAACCATTTAAAAAAAAAAAATGTGCATAATGTACTTACATCTTCACAACAAGGTTATTATTTAAATGAACAGGCTTGAGTTTAGTGTACGTTCAACTGTCTAAGCTTTAATTTGTTTCTGAAATGCAGAGGGTGTACTTTAGAAATGCTAGAATAAGTGAAATGACGTACATAAAATAAATAAAATACTTATAAAACAGCTACATTAAGCCATAAGGCTCTGGGGTTCTTCAATTAGCCTCTAAGGAAAATTATAGTCCGTGCACATTAAGAATGTGATTGACATTTACTGAACACGAGGGATAGAACTTTAAACTGTGTTGCCAATTACATAACATGTGATTAGCATGTCCCTGGCCTCCAGTAACACAGACATGTATCTGCTATTACTGCAGTATAAACAAGTGATACTTTTTGTAGTTCCTGCTACTGACCTGCTGCATTCTTGCAGTTTAGAAATTTCCTGTATTAAGAAGTGCTTTTGCATCAGTCCATTTGTGAGTGGATGTTACCTTGGTACCTCTGTGTGTTTGGGATTGTGATGTGTGCATGTGTTGGTAATATTTACAATTTGATACACACTTTTAATGAATCTTTAATCATGTCCAAGGATGGTGACAAAGTTTACACAGCCAAAAGAGAAATTGAGCATTCTCGGGAACTGAATAAAAGTGTATTTGTCAAAGGTACCCCAATTAATGGACAGGCGTGTAAATAATATGCTCTGTCAAAGAATACTTTGAACAGGAGGCCCTTATTTCAAATTCCAAGCTGCTTGGCAGAGCCTCACATGCTGTAGGAATCAATAAGAATACCATGATTAAAATAGGGAAACAAAAGTATGATAAAGGAGAAAATCAGCCATCACTGTCAAGATTAGAAACTCCTGGAAAGAGGAGAAAAGGATGTAAATGTGTTAATGAACTTAGATCCTTTCCAGCAGGATGCTATATGCGGACATATTTACTCTTATTATAAGATAGTAACATCCTACTATCTTGAAATTGCATGTGTCCTTAAAGGAAGCTGAGCTATTTTAAGGTAGCAAGACTTCTTTGCATAAAATAGTGAAGAAATTAGATTTTTGCTACAAAAAATAAATGGCACAAAATTGCTGGCCTTGATCATCATAATAGCAATAGCAGCAGCAATGACAAAGACTCGGATATAGTGGCATTTTCCCATTAGACAAGCATCAGTATTTCACAAGTACAGCTCTTTTGTTAACATGCTGCTTTAGGTTGATATTTATATGTTATTTCAATCCTTTGCATGTACATGCTCTATTTTGTTATTGTCTTCATGTACATTTGGTATGATTGTATCTCATCATAAATAAATAAGCAATATAATAATAATAATAATAATAATAATAATAATAATAATAATAATAATAATAATAATAATAATAATAATAATAATAATAATAATAATAATAATAATAATAATAATAATAATAATACCATTCTATAATGTAGTTATTTCATTAATAGCTGTAATATGATTGCCTTTGTATGCACCTAATCCTAGCACGCTCTCCATGTACTGGTGATAAGTGGCAACGTTGTCTGTCCCTCTCTGAGAAATGTCAATCACTTTCTTGATTTGCACGACCTTGACATTGTACACTCAAACAATAAGGACACATAATAAAACCATCAGCACTTAAGAGTTACTTGCTTGCTTTACACAAGGAGAAGATGGAATAAGGTTAACTTTTTTCAGAATAACTGACCAGGCTTAAGAATCCATGTACCTCAAACAAGCCATATGGACTCTACAAACATTTTTCCCTCTCTTCCTCTTATAAAAATATCCCAAAACCCAACTCACAGTAGGGTAAGTTAAAGTGCTGTAGGTTTCCTTAATCTGTCCTTTCTTATTTATTCCAATGTACATACATGTATTTCTCAGGAAATTAAAGGCCAGTCAGAGATATATGTTAATTACATATCCTCCTTTGTTAGTTCCATGGTTTACAAAACAATAACCTAAATATAGTGCACACAGAGGGCTAAATTTTCATTTTTGGCACTTGCAACTTATCTGTCTGATCTACCAGTGTATTTCATACATACATTTTCTTTCTTTTTTTTTTTGTAAAGGCCTCCTGCACTGTCAACATTAGAATGGAAAGTTGCGCCCTCAAGGTACAGGATAAAATACTGCAATGTATCCTTTGTTACTTTATTCAAACTAATGCAGTCTTGATCATGAAACAACAAATATTTTTGATATTAGGCTTCTACATTTTATGCAAAAAGCAGAAAGAAAGAAAAAATAAATAGTGTTCTGAGAACATATCATAGGCGTTAAACTTCAGGTGCATTCATTAAGTAATGGAAATAATGTGGTAGTATTGGTAATACTTATATGTATTACATGCATTTTGGGAAATTACTCCTAAAATTTAAATTTTGTACCAATTTTAATCAAATTAAAAATGAGTCAATCAACATTCTTCAAACTCTTACACATAAAACAGTGTGGTTTGACTAACCAATATTGCTTTTTGGAGGTTACCCATATAAATTACCCTTAATTGTGAGGGCAGTCCCAGAAGTACCCGACCTAACATATATATAGCGGTTGTTGTTTCAAACAAATGACTAGGGTAGAAAGTACCACCCTTATAAAGCTTAAGTTTGAAGTTTGATGATGCTACATTGTTTAGTAATTGTTTGGCAGCCATTAATAGTGAACTCTCTCAGCGAATTTGTAAACATGGATAAAACTAGCGATCGTTATGTGATATAATACTTTAATTTGAAAGGTCTTAGTCTAACCAATATTAAAGCTGAGCTAAATTCTACTCTGGGAGAGTCTGCTCCTTTGTTTACAACAGTAAAATATTGGGTGGCAGAGTTTAAGCAAGGCCATGCAAGCTGCCAAGATGAACATTGCAGTGGTAAACCAAATGAGGCGACCACACCAGAAATTGTGAAGAAAATCCACAAAATGATATTGGATGACCATCGACTGAAAGTGCGCACGCTAGCAGACATTGTAGGCATTTCAAAAAGTGCTGTACATTGCATACTAACTGAAAATTTTGATATGAGAAAGCTGTGCGCAAGATGGGTGCCATGCTTACTCATAATGGAACAAAGGCAGCCTCGTGAGGATGTTTCAGTCGAGTGTTCGGCGATGTTTCGATGCAATAAAGCCGAGTTTTTGCATCGATTCATAACCATGGATGAAACATGGGTCCATCAATTCACACCTTTGTGTTTTCTTTGTTAGGTTGGGTACTTTTGGGACAGCCCACATATGTAGCAATCTTAATGAAATTGGAAATGTATAGATAGTTTTTCTATGAACTGTTATACATAAATTTAAGTAGTCATGAGCTGCATGTCTGCAGAAGGACAAAGCAAAGCTATTATGTGCTCTGCAGTAGCACACACACCATAAAATTGAACATTTGAACCACACTTGCTCTGTTTAAGAAAAGCCATGAAAATGAGGGGAGGGATTTATTTACAGGAATGTATTTTTGAAAGTATATGGCAAATCTCTGATGCAATTTAATCCACCATTTTAAGGAAGCAAAACCCAAGTTAATTTTCTTGTACCTATGTTAGCAAATTTAGGTAATTTAGCTTAAGACCTATTGTTTACTGTGCTTAAAGCAGATGGTATTTTCAACCTTTAGGGTAGATTTCACCAAACGCGATTAAAGTTCTAGAATAGTAACTCCAGAGTAACATTAACCCAGTGGTTGTTACTCCCGAGTGCCATGTATTCGTTTCACATACTCTCGAGTTAGTACTCCAATAATTATACCAGAAAAGTGCCGATTGCGAAGTTACTCATAGTTGGAAAGGTAGAATCAGATGACTGAAAAATTCAATGCCATAGCCGGGATTTGAACCACGGATCTCCCGGTCTCCGTCCGGTTGCTCTAACCACTGAGCTACCATGGCAACATGCCGACACGACATTAAATTCTCCAGCTGATTCGCATTTTTCCCGGTAAACCACAAGGAGATCTCAAATTGTATTGAGATGCCATACCCCAATGGCGACTTACATTTATTGTAAGTACTTTAAGTTCCGGGCTTTATAGTTGCAACCACTATTAGGTCAATTAATGGATTTAATTGTTCTTTCACACAAGCCGTGTGTTGGACAGGGTTGGAAAGGTAGAATCAGATGACTGAAAAATTCAATGCCATAGCTGGGATTTGAACCACGGATCTCCCGGTCTCTCCGAGAATTTAATGTCGTGTCGGCATGTTGCCATGGTAGCTCAGTGGTTAGAGCAACCGGACGGAGACCGGGAGATCCGTGGTTCAAATCCCGGCTATGGCATTGAATTTTTTAGTCATCTGATTCTACCTTTCCAACCCTGTCCAACACACGGCTTGTGTGAAAGAACAATTAAATCCATTACTCATAGTTGTTTACAGCAATGTTTACAGTTTTTTTTGCCATTATAAGGAATTTAGTGCGAGTAAACGAAAGTTTTTAGAGGTTAAAGCTACGGAGAAAGAAGTAAACGAAAGCACTGGTAAGTAGAAATACTAATATTTTCGAAAAAGTGTAACTTAAACTTTCGTTATAATGAAATTATCCTCTTAACTTGATATACTTTTTGTGTGTTAAATTTAGAGAATCATGTCAGACAAAGGAAAGCGAAAGAGAAGTCCAAATTGGCATTCTTCTGAAAAACTCCTACTGCTTTCTGTGGTAGAAGAATTTATAAGTGTGTTAGAGAACAGATGGTTCAAGTATGCGCCAGAAGAAGGATACATGGGAGAAGACTGCAGAAAAATATAATGCTGGCACCACAATGGGACATAGAACTGCAGCTAATATAAAGGCAGAGTGGGAGCTGCTAAAGAAAGCTGCAAAGAAGGATTTAGCTAATAAAAGAATAGCTGCAAATAAGACAGGTGATACATTTGCTTTCTTTTTAATATGCAACATGAATATGTAGTGTAAGCATTTGTTCTATTCTTTCTTCTAATTTGTAGGTAGTGGACCTCCAAGGTCAGATCATAGTGATGATCACCATAGTACTCAGTCTCATTGGTAAAAATCCTCATCTTCACCGCTAGAACTGTCCTCAAAAACCATTCTCACCAATCCTGCAGGCATTGTAAAATCCTAGCTAGCAGTTACTCTGTACTTTATTGCACAATATTTCGCCGAGTAATGTTACTCTCTGATTTACTCTCGCATACGCAATTTATTCCAGAGTAAGTTGTTGGTGAAACGCTCAAAGGGCTTACTCGCGAGTAAACCACGTTTTATTCGAGGTAAAGGTTGCTCGTGTTTGGTGAAACACACCCTTAGTAGCATAAAAGAATATTCTTCTGCAAAAAGTTGATTATATCCTTAATTTAATGCACCAATTGAGGATTCACATGATTTCAGCACTTTAATGTTATTCTGGTACAACAGTTCATTTCATGTCGAGAAATGCTTTAAATACCATTGTGCTATTCACCCAAAATACTAGGAAGTATATTACCTAATTTACATTCACATTTTCTAAGAAATAAACTGTGGAGTTAATTCATTTCACTATGTGTAAAAATGATCTATACAGAATTACTCAGCCAGACAAATTAGATTCCTGGTTCTCAGAAGGATTTCTTTAATGTTCATCTTATTTTAACAGCTGTAATATACACATTGGCAGCAGTACAAACTAACCTTTGTTCATCATAACAGAAGTTCAATAAACTGAAGAAGTGATGCAACTTCACAAAATAAAACTCTGTAAATACTAATAAACTATATACCTGACTGTCTTTGTGAACCAGCACATGAAATGCGTGAATGTTGAGCAACGGACTCTTGGTCCCCCTGACCAGCATTCAGCTGGTGGAATGCCTTCCTCAGTGGACCCTGGAAGGCTGTTGTCATGGTAATGATGTATCTGATGCTGCAGCTTGTGAAGAAGGCAGCACATGTACCTGCTGTGCTTTACTCGAGTTATAAACTTGTCCTGGACTGAAGGGCTCTAACCGCGGATGTGATGCAATATGACAACCGAGCTCTGGCTTCCGACTTGAATCTACATACCAACATTAAATCTAGTATAAGCATGTCATCATAGCAAACACATAATTTAATTCACAGATAACTTACTCAATAATTACAAATCTGTAAAAGCCAAAGTTATTTTAATTAAAAAGTGAATTTACTCTTAATGCTCTTTATAAAACAAATGACAAAGTACAATTTATCACTCAAATTAAAACTCTTCCACTGAAGCCCAATTTTGCTTCTGCAGATTGGTTTTTCTGCATGTTAGAACATTACCATAAACTGAAAACAATTGTCTGGATTCACATTACTTCATGCACTCAAAATTGATGCTTTATATTCTTATTTTAAAAATTCACTTACAAAAGATTGAACATTTTAGATTAAATACAATACATTATTTTTAGAATGCCATTGAGGCAGTATTTTAATGCCTAAATGATATTTATTGTATTTTTATTATAATTAAATTGAATAACAGCCCACCTTGAGAACAATATGTATATAATTATTATTTATATTGTATGTAAAGTCATTGTAAATACTTATTTTTTATTGTAAACACATTTAATAATATTAAGTAAATGTTTATATACTGTAATAGTGCAAAAACTGTGAGAATAACATGTTTTAGGATGTTAATAATGAGGTAATAATGTAATTTTGATGACAATAATGTGTCTGGAGTTTAAAAAAAATACTGGTTATGAAAAGATCGGCAATAACGTAATTTTGCTTACAGTTTGGAATTAGCCAATCAAAAGTAAAGAAAAGTTTTAGTTTGAATACTTACATTCTATTGAACTAGAATTAGCCAATAAGAGACTGGCATTACCGAAGCTATAAGATTTTTACCGTTGAATTTAGTCAGTTGCGGGCAAGATTGTGTTCTCCACTAGAATATATATATAGTGCTCACAGTTTTTCTTTTATAAAGTGTTGTGTTTATAAATATGCAAGTATAAAGAGAAATAAAAAGAAGTGAAATTAAAAAGTAAATTCTGTGACGTATTTTAATTCTTGTCTTATCATAACCCTACAAGAACTCATGTTTCTATAGTGCGACTGAAAGCAGCCGAGGCAAATAACTTCAATAATATTACGTAAAAACAGGCATCATCTTCACTATAAAGTTTTGGTGTCCCAAACATTAAACAACATCAAAGTTTATCTTAAAAACGTTGGGTTAAATACTTCTTCGTAAGTGACGCACATACACGGGGATTCTCACATCTCATATCCAGCATCAGCTAAATAATTTTTTTAAAGTCGGCAACAAATACAATGAGGCTCAATAACATTCTCGAAGTGGCGTTCCTCAACGTGGAGCTTAATAATTACATAACGGCACACTTTTTCAAATATACATAATAATATTTACGTAAGCTAAAAATCTATCGCACCATTTAGTATTTACAAGATGCTAAATGAAACTATCTTCTTGCAGTTTCATAGACACATCTTGATTGTGAGGCAGACACGCTACCCCACAGCATGGAGGTGGGCTAAATCCAAGTATTGTCAGGAAAATAGTTTTGCTAATTATGTTGCTCAACTCACTGCTCCTTTTTCCTGTGTGTATTTGCCAACAAGAACCAAGTGAATGATAAGTCTCCCCACAGTAACAAGTAATTAATTTTGCTTGTTTTGTAAACTTTTGAAGCAGAATAATGGGTTTTGTTATAATAAACAAACTAGATAAGCTCAGGTAAAATGAATTATAATACAGGAAATAAGAAATCATAGAAGAGAAATAAACTTAGGGAGAGAAGTGGAAGTGAATATGGCAACATGCGAGCTTATCCCCAGGATGTGCTACGGTGCTGATAGGTGACTTGGTGTTTTTTGTTAAGGAGGGTGCGAAAATCATCTGATAATGAGAGAAGGAGATTAGTTTCTGGTATGTGAAGGAAGTTGAGGAAAAGATGCTCTCTCATCCAGTGTCTGTCAAAGAGATAAGACCTCAATTATTCTGTTCGTTGTGATCTGCAAAGTTCGAAGTACAAACCAAGTATACCATTAAAAATAGTAGTTGATTCATGTTTTGTAAGGGGGAGCATATAACTATTAGAACAAAAGATAAATAAAATAAACAAAGGAGATTATTAATTTTGTGCATTGGAGAGTTCAACCCGAGTTAATTCAGAGTTCTTTGCTCTCTCTAGCCGGCAATATATCAGTACAGGCTGAAAGTGAAGGAAGAGGCAGCATGGCGCAGAACAATGGTCATAAAACTTACATGTCCAGCCACCATCACCCCCATAGTTCCTCTCTTGTGGAGTCAGCTACACTTTGCAACTATAGAATGGCAGGTACATGACAGAAATTTAAGAGTAGCTGATTGAAAAAGCAATGTTTCTTCAGCTGCAGGTGAATGCACGTAAACAAAGAATTGCAACTGTTGAGAGAGCACACTGGACTGGAATCATGAATTGAGAAGTGTTGAATTAAGAATAAATAAACTGAGACACATAATGTACTAGTATAATTGAACCAGCTATCTCCCAACTTAGAGCCGTTTGTATCACACGGCTAAAGAAGGGGGTAAAGCATTAGGTAAGCATATTCTAATAGCTTCCATCATCATCTACCCACTGCTCAATAATTGGGTGCTACCAGTTAATTTCCAAAGTCACAAATCTTGAACCACCATTCATTTCTATTGAACTAGTGCAGATCCCATAGTGAGTGAATCTGAATCTTGACTTGAGAAGTGATGAATGCAAGGACAAATGAAGCGACTCTCTTATGTGAAATATGGTGTTCTTTAACTATTGAAATAACTCATTCCTATTTTGTTGGTCACTTTTACCTCAATGTCCTTGATACGGTAATTTGTATCACAAATTACTTAAAGGTAAATAATAATTGTAATATAAATATGTATTTTTATGTGACATTGATTTTAGAGGTTTATTAATTGTAATTATTATTGGTAAATAAATAATATAAGGCTTTACTGAAACTGTTAGTAATGGCGCAAGAATGCAGCAAGGGGATGAGTTGTTTATCGTTACCGGGAACCAGGAAGTTACGTAATGTTTCGCGCCTTTTCGGTAAAAGCTTCTAGAATATTCCCTAAAAGTAATATGTATTAGTGGTTTTCATTGGATAGTAAAATAGACGCTAATGTTGGCGCGTTTTATTAGCCAATAGCAGTTCATTTATAATCTTTAGGCGTATCTTAAGGCCAGCCTATAAATAGTGTTGATTCAAGAGAGCGGTCCCCAGTGTGCAACAAGATTCTCAACACATAACACGTCAGCTCCCAGTTCAACAAGATTCTCATGTCGGTCTCTCAATTCGTAAAGTTACGCGCAGCAGAAGTACGAGAAATCTTATAAAGTATTCTACAGTTAAATATACAAAGTTGAAGTACGTGAGTTAAAAGTGATAAGAAGTTATTATAAACAGTTTCAGTATGGCGAGTATCAAGATAAATATGTGAAAGTGTTCGTGAACGGGTTCTGCAATAAAAATTATAAAACCAATTTCTTCGTCAGTATCATTTATAGACAAAAGATTCCTTTCCGCTTCACACCCTGCAAGAGTTAAATGTCTACCTAAATAGCTAGCCGGAGGACAAAATACATAACCTTAAATTCTTTTTAGAAACTAATTCATGCAAATTGCTAACGCCAGAGGGATCTACAGACTAGACCAACGAGTGACGTCACACAAGATGGCTACACACGTGAAGTAAACACTCGTAAATTGGCTTCCAAACGCGTAGCTACAATTAATGTTAAACACAAAGTAACATTAAAACCGCCGCAAATTGGCTTCCACAACGTGGGGCTAAAAACAACAAATTACGTAAAAACATATTACGTAAGCTATACTCGTCGCAAATTGGCACCCATAACGTGGGGCGATAACTAGGAAAGGAACAAGAATAACCAGGAAGAGGCGAACGCAGCAGTGAAACGATCTACAAGACGCAGATTCCGAGACAACAGGGAAATTCAACTACAAAAACATCGAGACAACGTAGATTCATCATCATACAACGCAGAAGCGACATACAAATCTAGGAGAATGGGGCAGAACGCTGGACATCAAAGCTACAGCAACAGACAGCATCAAAAAGGTAATTAAATGATACTTAGGAGCGGTAGGATAATAAAAACAATGGCTGCTAGAAATACAGAAGAAATAATTATGGAGGGAGATAGTGTAACAGTTAGCTGTGATCCAATACAAGTTACAGGAAATAGTCCAGACTTTTTAGGATTTGAAGATGAAAATGTTAGTGTAGAAAGTGAGAATAGAATAGCAGGAAATGTTAATCTTGATACTAGTATGATGATTATGGAAATGCTGAGAAATATGAGGGAAGATATGGAAAAGAATAAGAGGGAATTAAGAAAAGATATGCAAAAGAATAATGAGAAATTAGAAAAGAAAATAGATCAAAATAGGGAAGATATTAGTAAGAGTATTACCGATCAATTAAGGGAAGATATGCAAAAGAGTCATAGGGAATTAAGGGAAGATATTGGTAAAAGCTTAGAACAAAACAGGGAAGAGATTGAAAAGAAATTCATGGAGCTAGATAGTAGTATGATTAAAATGAAAAATGAAAATCAAGAAATGATAGCAAATGAAATAGGTGAAGTTTCAAAGAAAATGTTAGACATGAGCAGGGAAATATCTAACCAAAAAAAATGAGGTGAATAATAAAATAGAGCATGTTAATGTAAAATGTACAGAGCTAGGTAGCCGAATGAGTAGCATTTCAAGTGAGTTAAAAGAGATGATGGAGGCTACAAATGCAGATTTAATACAGGTGCAAGTTAATTTCAGAGGGGAAATATCTGAAATTCAGAAGGAGTCAGAAAAACAGAGAAATAAATTGTCTGATGAAGTTAAAGATTTGTCTAAAGATTTGAATCAAAAGCTAACTTCTGAAATTAACAAACACCAAACTGTTCAAAATGAGAATAATAAAAAATTGGAACAGACAATAGAAAATCTGCAGGGTACTGTAAATAGATTAGAATTGAATTCAAGGGCAAATATATGTGATGTGCATGTGTCAGATGTACAAAATAATGATAGAGGTAGTTCCTCAGGTATGACAAATAATGTGAGTGATGCGGCAGCTTCATCTATAGCTAATGCTGAAACTCAGAGTGCACAAGTTACACTAGAGAATTTAAATATGGGAATAGGGAATTTGCAAAATTACAATCATATCTTAAGTGATTTTCCCCTTCCAAAATTTAATGAAAACTCCAGTCCAGTACAGTTCATTGCAGAATTATCAGAGTATTTTCAAATTAAAAAGATACCTGAAGCATTGAAAATGATAGTTGTCAAAAGATGTTTGGACCAGAAAACCTTAGATTGGTTACAAATGGTATCAGGGGGTGAAATTTCATATGAATCTTTTAAGAGATTATTCATGAACAGATTTTGGAATGTTACGGTACAGCAAAGAATACGAGCAATGCTTAGTCATGGTCAATTTCATCCACGAGAGGGAATATCGATGAATGATTACTTACTAAAACATGCAAGTCAGGTTAGAAACTTGTCACCTCCAATCAGTGAGGAAGATTTTGTGAGTTTGCTCGCAAGGCATTATCCTATAAGGATACAAAATTACTTATTAATTGAGTCTAGCGCGAGCAGCGGAAGCGAGCGGTCGCGTATGCGTAGCGCTCCTGGAAAGATCGGAAAAAAGAAAAATGGGGGTAGATTTGGAAGTGTATAGGGCCAGAATTGGGTGCTTTACAAACGGTAAAAAGAATAAGAAAGAGAAAAGGAATCAACTATCAAAGGAATACCTATGGCTGTTTGTGATCCTGGCAGTATTATTGGTTATTGGAGGAGTAGAATTAAACCCAGGACCTGAAGGAATGACACAGATAATGACAATGTTAAAAATCATTTCAGAGGATATAGTGGATCTGAAGAAAATAGAAAAGAGAATAGAATTAAATATCGATAGAAAGATAGAAGAATTGAAAGGAATGTTGTTCACTACAACGAAGGAAGTGCATGAAGAACTTTGCATCTGTAAAGAAAGATTGAATAAGATGGAACGGAATATGGAAATGGAGACAAGAAGACACAATATAGTGATATTCGGGGTGGAGGAAAACAGAGAGAAAAGCCTAGAGCAAGCAGTGGAGGAAATATTAGAAAGACGAATGGATATAAAGCTGGCAGGCTGGGAAATTATAACATGTTTTAGAATCGGAAGAAGGGGCAACAGAGCCAGACCTATAGTAGTAAAATTTGCAACTAGTAAAATCAAATGGACAGTTTTGAATAACGGAAGAAAATTGAAAGGAACGAGAATTTTTGTTGAACGAGACTATGGAAAAGAAGAGAGAGAGATAAGAAGATTATTATTAGCGAAAATGAATCAAGCCAGGCAAGAAGGAAAAAAATCATTTGTAAGAGGACTAGAACTGTGGATAGACGGCAGGAAGCAGGATATGAGTCAGCGTTTGATTTCAGATCGAACAACAAGCAGAGCAAATTCAGCAGAGGAAGCGAATGCAGTGAAGCCGGCCGACGTAATCCAAGAACGAGAGGGACACGTGCGTAGAGGTGCAAGTGGAAGGGAGGAAACAGCTGGCGTGACGTCACCAAGGAGATGCGTCATACCCAGTGAACGAGAGAAGCAAGAGGCGATGACCCTGGTGGCAGCTGATCGAGAAAAACAGATGATCGCAAGTGGAAGCGGCCTCAAAGTGGTGTCAACCCCAGAAGGAAGTATCCTGGAATTAGAGGAGGAGAAAGAAGATCCGGCGGCGCAGGAGAGGATAACTAGATATAGGGCAAAGTTAGAAAAATTCAGAGAGGGAAGAAGGGATTCAAGATAGGGTCTAGATCTGAAGGTGGTGTCATTTAATGTGGAAGGGCTAAAAGCGAAAGTGATAAATGGCGAAGTATTTGAAGTGCTAAAATTAGGTGAAATAATAGTAATGGTGGAAACTTGGTTGAATGAAAGTGAGAAGATAGATGTGGTAGGATATGACTATATAGGGGATCATGGTAAAAGGAAAAGCAAAAGAGGGAGGGCCTCTGGTGGTATTGGAGCGTTCATTAACAAGAGTAGTGGAATAAATGTGTGTGAAGTGTTGAGTATAGAGAAAGGCCAAATAATGTGGATAAAGATAAATAGGGCGAAGGGGATGGAAGTTTGTATAGGATTAGGCATAGTGTATAACCCACCAGAAGTCTCGGAATTTTATAAGGACAATTTATATATAAGACTGAATGATAGTATGGAAGATTTAAGAAGCAAAAATCCTAACATAGAGTTCATTGTAGTAGGGGATTTTAATGCAAGAGTAGGGGAATATAATCCAAGAAGTTTAAATGTAGAAAGTGAATGTATCTGGGAAAAAAATGAGGAAAAGGAGAGGAGAAGTAGAGATAAAGTGATAAATGCAGAAGGTAGAAAGTTAATAGAATTCTGCGAACAGAATAATTTAATAATATGTAATGGAAACAAAGGAGAGGACCAGTGGGGAGAGTTTACATTTGTAAGTGTAATCGGACAAAGTGTAATAGACTATATGATATGTAGTATAGGAGTCGAAGAGGTGATGGAAGAATTCAAGATTATGAACATAATAACAAATAGTAGTCATTTTCCATTAAAGATGAAAATAAGAATAGGGTTATGTTACAAGGAAGATGAAAAATTAGCATTAAAACAAATCAGAAGTTACAAATGGAAAGAGGAGAATGCAGAACAATTTAGGTGTAATCTAACTTCCAGGTGTGGTGAATTAAGGAAACTTGGTATTAGAGAAGCATTACAGTGTGGGAGGATAGAGGGAGCATTGGAAAGGCTAGAATCAATGGTTAAGTGGGCAGGTAGCAGGATGGAAGTGAAGCCTAAAGTGAATGTAAATCAGTGTGGGTGGTATGATGAAGAGTGTGGAAAGGCTAAGAAAGAAGTGATGAAAGAAATGGATAGATGGAGAAGGTCAGAAGAGGAGGAAGATAGGCAAATTTTTTTAGCAAATAAAAGGGGTTATAAATGTCTACTAGATGAGAAAAAGCAGGATTGGCAGCAAAGAATGGGAGAAAAGATTAAGGAGGCGGTCAGAGGGAAAGAAAATAAATATATATGGTCAGTTGTTAAGGAAATGTACAGAAAGAAACAGGTAGTTAATAAGATAACACCAAGGGAATGGAAATATCATTTCGAAGGTTTATTGGGGGGAGGAAGAGTTCAAAAAAAGTGAAGTATATTGGGGAAATTTTGAGAACAGAGTGGAGCACTTAGACAAAGAGATTACAATCATAGAGGTAGAATATGAAATAAAAAAATTAAAACAGAAGAAGGCTACAGGGGCCGATGGAATTCCGGGGGAATTTTGGAAAAATTTTGGGGAGTTAGGTGAGGGTACAAAGTTGTTGACACAGCTATTTAACAGAATCAAAGAGAAGAAAGTGATACCGGAAAGCTGGAAAGTGAGCATTATTGCACCATTGTATAAAGGAAAGGGAGATACAAATAATCCAAGCAACTACAGAGGAATTAGTTTATTATCTATATTAGGCAAGATATACACTGGTATATTAGCTAGAAGATTATACGAGTGGGTAGAGAGGGAAGATAAGTTATCAGAATACCAAACAGGTTTTAGGAGAGGAAAAAGAACAATAGATAACATAATGATAATTCAAACTATAGTAAACAAATATTTAAGAAATAAAAGGGGTAGGGTATACATATTTTTTGCAGACTTCGAGAAGGCTTTTGACACTATAAACAGAGAGGCTTTGGCATATAAATTGAGGAACAAAGGAGTCAGCACTGCATTCATCGAGGGGGTACAAAAATTGTATGAAGGAATTAAATTTTGTGTAAAATGTGGAAGAAATAGTACTACTGATTATATACAGCAAAATTTAGGTCTGAGGCAAGGTTGTAAACTTAGTCCAATATTATTTAACTTATTTATAGATGATATTTTAGATAGAATAATGAAAAGTAATAAACACTGCCCAGTCATAGGGAAAAAGGAAATACCAGGGTTACTATTTGCAGATGATCTAGTAGCTGGGGCAGTAACAGTGATAGGGTTGCAACATGCTATTAATGAAATTGTAAAATTTAGTATGGAATGGGGGCTAAAGGTGAATACAAAAAAGTCCAAGATAATAGTGTTCAAGAAAGGATCAAAATTAAAAAGAGAGGAAAGATGGTATATAAATGGAGAGCAAATAGAGGTGGTAAAAGAATTTGATTACTTGGGCATTAGATTCTCAAGCAACGGGAAGTGGGAAGCACAAGCTAAATATGCACAATTGAAAGGAAAGCTAGCGATGAAAGCTGTTAGAGTTTGCTTGTGCAAAACACCCACGCTAACAATGAACTGGTTGGAAAGGCTATACGAAGCTGTAGTAGAGTCAAAAATGTTATATGGAATAGAAATATGGGGGGTGGCAAAGGGATGGATTAAGATTGATATAGTCCATAGAATGTTTTGTAAAGAAGTTTTGGGTTTACCCAAGAGTTCACCAAGGGGCGTGGCACTGGCAGAGCTAGGAAGGGTAGGGAGAAAAGGTATAATAGTGGAAAGAATATTGAAGTATTGGTATAGATGTTTAAATTTAGAAGATAATAATATATTAAAAGAATGTATACAGTTTCAAAAAGCTGTCCTAGGAGAAGAGTGTTGGTTAGGGGAGATGGGAAATGTCCTAAAAGAAATTGGCATGAGGAATATTTTCCTATTAGATAAATATAATAATAGTGGGTTTTGGAAAGAAGTGAGATTGAGGGTGGAAGATATCGAGAAACAAGAGATATGGGCTAGTTTTGAGGATAAAAGGTCAATGATCTTGTATAAATCAGTTAAAAGAGATTGGGGAAGGGAGAAGTATGTAGATATATGTAATCAATTTGGTAGAATAGGTCTTGCGTGGATGCGCACAGGAGTAATATTTTTAAAAAGGAATGGATATAATGGTTCGGGGAGATGTATTATGTGTGATGAATCGGGTAGTACTTTTCATTGGCTAATAGAATGTGATAAGGTTAAAAGGTGGAGAGAGGTTATATGGAATAAAAAATGGGACAAGTTAAACAAAGAAGCAGTAGCATTAAGAATGTTGGGAAGCACAAAAGTAGAAACAATCAAAATGATGGGGACATTTTTAGGCAACACAAGGGATAAGTGGATAAGGAGCTTAAGAAAGGTACAGCTGAACGAGCATAGTTTGTAAAGTGGAGAGATGGTATAGTAGCTTTATCCCATATATACAGCCTAGGGGCTAAATATGGGGGAGCTAGAAAACTGGTGCACTAGACATAAGTTTTAGATGTAAGCTTTATTTGTAATATTGTAATAATGATGAAATAAATATTACTATTACTATTACTTATTAATTGCAAAACCACGGAACATCTATGAGATGACGGAATTAATAACAGCTTTGGAACAACAGGAAGAAGATATGTCTCGGGAGTGGGAACATAGATTTTTAGATGTACGAGATAGAAGAAATTACCAAGGTAGTTATCAACGAATAAGAGGACAAGACAGACATCATGAAATTAATACCAGACAACGGTATCAATCATACGTTCCACAATTTGAAAGATCAAGGATAGATAGGAGACCAGGCCGGCAGGAACAAATAAATTATGTCAGGACAGAAAGATTGCCTGAAAGAGGGCAAAATTATGGAAGGAGGTACACTAGACAGAGGGGAAATTTCACTCACTGGAGGGAAAATAATAACCGAGAAAGATCTGAGGAACGGCAAGAAAATTACGTGCCAAGGGGACAAAGTGTCAGAAATCGAGGATTTCGAACTCGAGGAAGGGGAACTCAAAACAATGGTAGCGACACGGAGATAGATTTAGCGCCTGTTAGGAATGGCAGTCCCGTACGTGAACATGGAAATAACCAGGAAAACTGTTAACAGACTCCTGTGCAGTAGGTTCTCAGGACGTCTTTAATAATTCAGTATCCATTACCAATACAAATCATACGCCTACACATACACCCTGTAATAAGATTACAGCAACAAAAGATAAGGGAGAAAATTTTGAGTCACCTCATGTTAGAATGGAAATTGCGAAGAAAGAAATCATTGCAACTATAGATTCTGGTTCATCAGCTTCAATTTGCTCACAGAAATTTTACATAAATTTGATTAATGAAGGTAACAAGATTATGGCTCTTCCCACTAGTAATTTAGTTTGTCGTGTTGCAATTGGAAGAACTACACAGGTCATAAAAACACAAGCTCTACTTAGCATACTTATTGGCGGAGAGAATTTTGAGGTTATGTTTCTAATTGTAAACCATCTGATTTGTGACATAATTATAGGATGTGACTTCCTACATGAATATGAAGCATGTATAGATTTTAAACATGAAGAGTTAAAAATAACAAAAGAAGAGAGAGAAATAAGGGTACCATTTATAAAAGAAAAAGTTTCTGTAATCGAGATGACAAAGGATGAGAAAAATATTTGTGACCAAGAGTTTTTTGTGCAAATAACAGAAACTGATAGAAATAGTCAGATAAAGCAGGTAGTCACAGAATATGAAGGAAATACCACGCCATATTTTCAACAGCTAGCAGAAATGTCAGAGAAAGTAGAGGAATTTACAATCCAAACAAAAGACGACCATGTGAGCGAGACAAACAACAGCAAGAAAGAGAAGAGAAATGAGGAAATAATACACAAGTGTGAAGAAGCTTATAATCTTACGATAATGCAAAAACAAATCCTTCATGATGTTTTGATGAACAATAGTTCAGTATTTAGTAATATCCCAGGCAGATGTAATGTATATCAGCATACATTTCAAGTAGAAGACATACCACCATATAGGCACAAGTATGACAATTTACCTATAAGTCTTCGAGACAAAGCTAGACAATTAATAAATAGCATGTTAGAAAATGGGATTATTGAGCAAAGTAATTCTCAATACATAAATTCAATCTGCTGGAGTATTAAACGAGATGGTAGTTTGAGATTAACTTTAGACGGTAGATATGTCAACAAGTATATGAAACCAGATCATTTTCAAAGTGAGGGAATTGAACAACTAATTACAAAACTTTCGAGAGGGAGATTTTTGACATCCATTGACCTCACTGCATCATATTGGCAAGTGGAATTAGATCCACAAGTGCGTGATTACACTTCATTTCAGTACTCAGGGATCCAGTATCGCTTTTGTGTAAATCCTTTTGGTTTAAAAAACTCAGGAAGTGGATTTTTGAGAGCCATTCACAGTATCTTTGGAAATTCTGCAGATGACTTTTTAATAAAGTATATTGACGACTTCTTAATCATTAGTCAAACATTTGAAGAACACATGAATAATGTCCATTATGTGTTAAATAAACTACAACAACATGGTATGACTGTGAACATACTAAAATCAAAATTTTGTGTCAAGGAAATAAATTTTCTGGGTTATGTAGTGGATGAACGAGGTATAAGACCTGATCAGAAAAGAATAGAAGCAATAATGAGAATTCCGCCACCCAGGAACGTAAAACACATTAGACGTCTCTTAGGGGTATTGAACTTTCAGAGTAAGTTCGTACCAAGATATTCGGCTGAAATAGAACCACTGCGGCAGCTTCTCCGAAAGAACAATAAGTGGAAATGGACAGAGGATCATCAAAAATGTTTTGAGAGAGTAAAGGAACTATTTGCTAAGTCCATATTACTCGAGAGGCCCAGAGAAGATTTGGAATATGAGATTTATGTCGACGCATCAATGCAAGGATACGCCGGAATTTTAGGGCAGCGAGACATCAATAATGACTTCCACGTCATTAGTACAGCTTCTAGAGGACTTACAAATATTGAGCGAAATTCTTCAGTGACTCAGTTAGAAATTGGAGCACTATATTTCTCATTAATTTGTTTTAAAACCTATATTTATCAGAAAAAGGTGAAAGTGTATTCAGACCACATCAGCCTAACTTTCATACAACGGTGTAGATTATGTAGTGGAAAACTTGCTAGATACATTCATGCAATATCTGCATTTGATATTGAGATCATCCACATTCCTGGCAAAAATAATACCTTCAGTGATTTGCTGTCAAGATTGAACTACAACCCACAAATTCCCGAAAATATTGAAAGGCCTAGAAATGAAGTCAAAATACTGACAATTGAAATTCCTTTAAGCAAAGAAATGATTAGAAAATTGAAAAATATTGGGGAAATTCAAAATGAGGATGCAAAATTATTTGAACTTAAAGAAAATGCACCATTGATTGAGGAAGCAAAGAAAGAAATTATAGCAATTCGAGATGGGACATTATACAAAAAGCATGGAAAAGAAATGCCTAGTTGGAAGGTAATGGTTCCGAAAAGCATGGAAAAGGAACTAATTAAGAATTTTCATGAAGGGTTAGCACACTCAGGGACGGACCGAACAACTTCTATGATTTTAGAGAATTTATACATATCCAAATTGCGTCAGAAAGTTCGGAAATTTATATCGTGCTGCAACCTGTGTCAGAAGGCAAAGCAAATAAATGCAGCATATGCATTTGAAACTAATTCGGTTATAAGGGATAAGCCGAGATGTGTAATTAGTATTGATATTCATGGTCCGATGCCTCCAAGTCAATTTGGAAATAAATATATATTGGTCTGTTATGATATATTCAGCAAATATGTAAGAATTTACCCTTTGAGAAAACCTACAGGTTTAGCATGTTTGAATAGACTACTTAAGTCATATGTGATAGAAGAAGGACCTATTCAATCTGTATTGAGCGACAATGCCTCGTACTTCACAGGAAAAAAATTTATGGATGGACTGAAAGAAAATGGCATTAAACAATATTTTTCGTCAAGATACAGACCGAACTCCAACCCAGTGGAGAGGGAAATTAAGGAAATTTCAAATTATTTAAGGGTGTTATGTCATCGAAAACAAACCCAATGGTATGGATACGTGAACTTCGTTCAGAATCTACTAAATGAAACCATAAACAATGTGACAGGATACAAACCATGTGAACTTAAGTTGGGAAAGAAGATAAATACAATGTGTAAAAAAATTCCAGAAGCCATTCCAGATGCGCATTCGATACCACCAACAGAAGAAGAGATGTTCCGAAAAGCATTTGAGAGGATGAAGAAAAAGGCCATAAAAAGAAAAATTAAACATGAAGAAAAGAAGAGAAAGGAATGGAGGATCAAAATAGGAGATTTAGTTCTGGTTAAAACCAAGAAATTGTCGGATAAAGCAAATAAACTTTATTGGCGAATGTTTCTCAAATACCATGGACCATATGAAGTTGTTGAAGTGTATGGAACTAACACATATGAGTTATGTAATCCAACAACTCGAAAAAGCATAGGAAAGTTCCATATTGAGATGCTTAAACCATACAACCATGAAGACCATAGTGAAATAAAAGACAAAGATGATAAATAATAAATGCTGGATAGTTAAAGGCGAAATGCAGAACAATGTATTGGAACGTAAGAGGGTTAAATAAAAATGTAAATCATATGAATGGAGAAATAAATTGTGGTCATGACTAACTTTTTGAGAAGAAAATAAATAAATTAAATTTTTTGTAACTGTAACAACATTTTAGAATTAAGAATGAATATGATATTAACTTAAAAGTACGTAAATACAATTCCAAAAGTATTGTTAAGGTAAAGTACAAAATAAAAAAAAAAAAAAAAAATGGTAAACATAATTAAAACAAATACTTATGTAGCAAATAGAACATGTGAAACAGAAAATGTAAAGCATTATCTAGATTTAAGAGATGTAAATAGATGTAGAGGGTGAATATTTTGGTAAATATGTATAATAATTACAAAAATCTTAAATGTATAAATTTTTGTCAACAACTTAAAGTAAACAATCTGGTAGCAGTGATTAAATAATTTAGGGTAAAGTATTTGCTATAAAAAAAAATTTGTGATGTCAGATGAATATCTAAATTAAGTAAACCAGAGCCAGTAAGTAGTGGCGAGATAATAAGGAAAACATATGTCGTGTGTTAAATGCGTGTGAAGTGTTAAGTGAAAGTGATAGCGTGTGTTCCAAGATTTAGGAGACTAAAAACACAATTTTAAAATTTTCTAAACAGGTTATAAATATTTATAATTATGTTTTTAGTGGGGCATATGATACGGTAATTTGTATCACAAATTACTTAAAGGTAAATAATAATTGTAATATAAATATGTATTTTTATGTGACATTGATTTTAGAGGTTTATTAATTGTAATTATTATTGGTAAATAAATAATATAAGGCTTTACTGAAACTGTTAGTAATGGCGCAAGAATGCAGCAAGGGGATGAGTTGTTTATCGTTACCGGGAACCAGGAAGTTACGTAATGTTTCGCGCCTTTTCGGTAAAAGCTTCTAGAATATTCCCTAAAAGTAATATGTATTAGTGGTTTTCATTGGATAGTAAAATAGACGCTAATGTTGGCGCGTTTTATTAGCCAATAGCAGTTCATTTATAATCTTTAGGCGTATCTTAAGGCCAGCCTATAAATAGTGTTGATTCAAGAGAGCGGTCCCCAGTGTGCAACAAGATTCTCAACACATAACACGTCAGCTCCCAGTTCAACAAGATTCTCATGTCGGTCTCTCAATTCGTAAAGTTACGCGCAGCAGAAGTACGAGAAATCTTATAAAGTATTCTACAGTTAAATATACAAAGTTGAAGTACGTGAGTTAAAAGTGATAAGAAGTTATTATAAACAGTTTCAGTATGGCGAGTATCAAGATAAATATGTGAAAGTGTTCGTGAACGGGTTCTGCAATAAAAATTATAAAACCAATTTCTTCGTCAGTATCATTTATAGACAAAAGATTCCTTTCCGCTTCACACCCTGCAAGAGTTAAATGTCTACCTAAATAGCTAGCCGGAGGACAAAATACATAACCTTAAATTCTTTTTAGAAACTAATTCATGCAAATTGCTAACGCCAGAGGGATCTACAGACTAGACCAACGAGTGACGTCACACAAGATGGCTACACACGTGAAGTAAACACTCGTAAATTGGCTTCCAAACGCGTAGCTACAATTAATGTTAAACACAAAGTAACATTAAAACCGCCGCAAATTGGCTTCCACAACGTGGGGCTAAAAACAACAAATTACGTAAAAACATATTACGTAAGCTATACTCGTCGCATCCTCTACAAACATGGGTTCAGGATGGCTGTGGAGAGAACCAACCTTCTGTCATTTTCCATCTGCAACTTTATAGTTGTTCCTGCTGTGACAGTAGGTTAGGTGGAAGAGTTGGTTGGAAAGAGGAACTCATGACTGATGGGTATGGATACCTAACTATGATTCCTCGGTTGTATGGACAATTCCAATTAAACGTGTTTTGTTCACTTGTCTGTTAAAATTAGGTACTATTTATTTTAATATCACTCACCCAATAACTTTCACCACCATTCCACTCTGTCACAATTATGCTTTGACTCATCCTATACATAACAAGCTATGTGAAGGTATTTTCAGAAAGTGTCCTTTGTTACTAAGAAATTGTTGCAAGAAACACATGTGTGTTTGCCACAATACGAGGGTGGTCTGAAAAGTTTCCGACCTAATAAAGATACAAAACATTTTTTCAGAATTTTTTTATTTTATTTTTCAACATAGTCTCCTTGTAACTCTACACACTTCTCCCGGCGATGCTCCCATCTCTGTAACCCGTCCAAATAGTACTCAGCATTTTTCTCTGCAAAATAATTGTTCACGAAGGTGATTGCCTCTTCATTTGACGAAAATATCTGTCCTCCGAGTGCAATTTTCAGATGAGGGAACAAAAGAAGTCGCTTGGGGCTAGGTCTGGTGAGTAAGGCGGATGGTCAAACAGTTCAAACCATAATTCGTGGATTTTCGCCATTGCAACCGCTGAGGTGTGAGGTGTGTCTTGATGAAACAGGATTTTCTTTATCTGCAAATGTGGCCGTTTTTCTGCAAGTTCTGCCTTCAGCTTGTCAAGTAATGATGCGTAGTATGCTCCTGTAATGGTTTTTCCTCTTTGAAGATAATCGATTAAAATAACTCCATGACTATCCCAAAAAACAGTCACCATCACTTTCCCAGCCGAAAAAACAGTTTTTGCATTTTTTTGGAGCCCTTTGCAGTCCACTGCTTGGACTGTATTTTTTGTTTCAGGCATATAATAGTGTATCCAAGTTTCAGCTACAGTAATTAATCAGTGACAAAACTCGGATTATTGCGCCAACAGAGCGTTGGAAATGTTTATTAAAACACGTGAGCAAACGCGGCACCCAACGCGCGGACAGCTTTCTCATGTCTAAATGTTGATTTAATATGTGACAAACACGTTCTTTTGACATGTTCATAGCCTCTGCTATCTCTCACTTTAATTCGGCAGTCGTCTAGCACCATTTGGTGAACTTTGTTGATGTTTTCGTCGGTAGTTCCAGTTTTTGGACGTCCCGAACGTTCGTCTCCCACGCTCTTACGGCCACGTTTAAATTCAGCTGCCCAAAATTTCACTGTGGTAAATGATGGTGCAGAGTCCCCATACACAGAATCCAACTCATCTTTGATTTGCGTAGGTGTATTGCCTTTCAAAAACAAATATTTAATGACAGCTCGATACTCGATTTTGTCCATTTTCATAAAAACACTCACATCACCTCACTCAAACAACTGTTACATAACAACTGAGCATCCAAAATGGCTGAAACTTTGGTGAGTAAATGTCAACAGATGAATGACAAAATTCACTAGCTTTTATTTATGAGTGCTGCCTTCTTCATGTTGAGGTATGAAACTTTTCAGACCACCCTCGTACCTTTACTGTGAAAGGTCGCATTGAGTTTTTCCCCATCGATAATGTACAAACTTTGTTTTAATTCATTTACCAACAACTTTCAAATTTCCTTATGTTTTCACTGGCTTAAGCAAGTAAGGGTTTCCTCATTCTAGAATGTTCTGACTGTTAAGTAACACCTGCTGAGGTTTATCCTTAAAGCAAGATTATTTGTACGTTCAACCTGATTGCTATTAGGAATCTTTTGCACTTACTTTGCTATTGTATCTCAAGAATGCCCCGAGATTCTTATCTTTGGGGGTGAAGAAACTCAAAGCGTCTCTACAATACTTCATACTTAAAATTGATAATATTCCTTCATTATTAAACATATATAATCTTATTATTAACTATTATTAGGATAAGTCAAATGGAAGAAAAAACAAAACTGAAAAAATATATAATCCTATTTGTAATTAATTTAACTGTTATGTATACTTTACGATTATTGGCATCACATTCTATTAGTGATGGTATGACTTAATAGTTATTTCTTCCTATCCAAATACAACTTGTAGGGAACAACAAACTGAAGTGTAAAAATACTCAAGAGAGCACTGGATGAATCTTATACTCAAGTTTCACTATCTTCCTTTGAACATATTTTGGAGGCTGCTGCCTCCATCGTCAACTATGATCTACTTGAACATATGTTTTGGGTTATTATTGGTATTATTTATTCCTGTTATCAAATTATTGGCATTTAATGTACCTTAGTATGGGATATACAGTCTCACTGTAGAATCTACCTATATCTTATAAACATTATGCATCTTGGTCACTGTTCATTTTTATTGAACACTGATACCATTGAAAAGATTTAAGGGACCTTTGGAGGTATTTTTGAAGGTAAATCTATTATAGAAGATTTGTACTTTTATTTTATTATAGAAACCTTATTTTTATCTGTAGTATTAAATGCTTTCTTTTTGGAAATACCAACCTTTTGAATAACTTTTCTGGTCAGCAGGGATGTACTTAGAAAGACGCACCAAAGGCAGAGGAAGAAATCCACCAATTAAAGGCATCACATCTAGGGTAACATTCTGCTTTTCTACACTTTCTAATGAAATCACCCCTAAAAAAGCAATCAAGTGAATGAGTTTAATTAAACTGAAGGAATACTTTGTAAAGACAAAATTAAAACCAGAAAAAGAGCACATTTACCTGCAGTTCTACCACACACAGCCCACATGGTTTGGTCTGCCAGCACCTCGTACATGAGTGAGCTATGATTACTTGCATTAACACGCTGCACATGGAGTTGAAGATGGCACATAGTTCCAGCTCTACAAAATTCACTACCCTTCATTGGTTCTACTCGTGATTTAACCACAAATAAAGTCTGTAACATAAAATTTACTTGCATTTCAGGAACCATAAGCAAGATGATGCTGGCTATATATCTTATTAATTCAGCCCCTTAGGGCAAGACAATAGTAACTCTCAAAACTGAACATCTTTTAGTCGTCGTCATAGTAGTAGTGATTTTGAGCTTGCACATATAATGACAACACTTTAAGGTGCAGTAAACTGACAACTATCCCTTTATTTAGGAGCTGCTTGAAATGGTGACCCCACTACTGGAATGGCAAGGCAATGTTACATGATGGCTGGCTTTATTACAAGGAGAATTTGGAAATTATTTACAATTGCACTATTTTAAAAACACTACTCAATCTACAGGCACCTTCTCTTGTGGGACGATGAACTGATAACTAGTACACCACGCAGATGCTAGATGGCAGTTATGAACAGCGTAATTTTGTTCTTTTTTTTTCACAGATTGCTGTCTCATCATGCCACAATATAATTTAAAACAACATATTTGGAGTGTAGAATATTATCTGCATAGTTACGGAACAGGACATGCAAATGGTCTATCTTTGGCTTCTATGTTCAAGGTATTTGAACATTTTCATTAAACATACACCTCATACTTTTCTTTGGTGATTGGAGAACCTTGTCCAGCACTCAATCAGTGTTGGTGTTTGTTTTCATGCTTCGTGATCATCCTGATCATCCTGCTATATGATTCTGCAATGTACCAGTTGTTCCAAACATCTGCATGGTTTTCTTTAGTGATGTCTGTAAACGAAAATGTTCCTCAAAATCATTGCAGAAGAAGCCAAAGATGCACCATATGCACGTCCTGTTCTGTAACTGCGGAGATAATATCTACGCTTTAAATATACTGTTCTAAATCATATTGTGGCATGATGAGACAGCAATCTGTGAACAAAGAACAAAGCAAATCAAAATTAGTACATATTTAATTTTGGCTACCTTTGTTTTGACCCACTTTCTATAATAAACTATGTGTTAAAATTAAGTCTTGTTCAAAGAATTGTTTTAAAAAAAATCTAAAGAAATATCTCATTCACATATGTTTATATAGAATTGATGAATTGTAATTGACATTATTTTTATAATTCTTGTAAATGTCTGATACTCTGTACAAGCCTATTGACAGTAATAAATTACAATTACAATTTCTAATACTTTAACCCAAATTAGATGCTTGCATTTATCTAATCTTAAAATAATCATACCACATTCTAAAACAGATGTTCTTAAAAAATGCAAACACCTTCATGGACTTCTGTTCGTATCTTGTGCAAAATAAACCACTAGGTTATTTTTTTAGTAGATAACCTCACTACTGCTAATAATCAATTTATACCAACCCAAGCAGAGATTATATTTTGATAGATAATGCATAGTATACTCAAGATCATACTGCAAGATCACTGAATAGGATAAGAACATATTGTGCATACAGGTTGTTCAACTATTTTCCTTAAATTGCTTCGGGTTCTTGTTTTACAAACACCTTCTTGTAAATTTAAAAGGAAAGCTTTTCTGCAATGTTTGTTACTTGAACTTTAATTTATTCCTAACAACATACCTTATAATCGTTGATGTCGAAGTTACATTTATAAAGTCTAATTTGGCTACTGTCACTGCTAAGCTTGGCTGGGTTTGTAATAGGATTATATTGCACTGTAAACTCAGTCTTGATTGTAGCATTATCCTCCACATTTCCAACTTCCAACTGCCACATGTAGGAAACATTCATACCATTTCCAACAACCTGAAAATAAAGGTCAAATATTCAGTTTCTTTACACATAGCTTGTGACTATTGCTTTATTTTGTTGTGCTAGCCTCTGATAAAATCTCATTTTTGGGTTCCACCTATGGAAACTCTATCAATCTTTTCTTTCTCTACTACGGAGTGAGCCAAAGGACTCTGAACCGCCTGCACAGTGTTTTTCCTGTTCGCGCCCTCGGCACTCGTTGCCATCTGCCGCTATCATAGAAAGGTGCGGATGAAACCATACAACATTTTTAAAACTACTTTTAAAGGCTTTACTTACCAATTTACGAAAGGAGATGCTGAAACTGGCCACCATCGTTGTCCATACAATTTTTGGCACCTCTTTAGGAAACTATTCATCACTCGACACAGTTCACGTTGAGAAATTTCCTGGCGGATATTTTGTTTTAATTCTTCCAGGGTGTGTGGGTTTGTCTTATACACTTTATGTTTTAAGTAACCTCGGAGGGGTATTTTATGAACAATATTACTGGCAGCGTGATGCTTTTCCACTGGGCATGTGGAAATACGATAAAAACATGAAAATGCACTGCTGCTATAAACAAAGTCACGCTGTGTGTGAAGTGTAGTTTTGAGTTGACGGTGACATGATGTAGTTCGTTTATTACGAGTTATTTATTATTTTGTCCTGTACTTAGTCACAAAGTATATTATGGCTTAGTATATGTTTTCTACTGTAGAGCGTGTATTTATTTATGATTCGTATGTGTTAACTAGGTCAGCTAGCCAAGTGAAAGTATGATTTACAGAAAGATTTACGGGTGTAAAAGTTCCAGGCCATACAATAATCCATGAACTTTACAGTAAATTTCAGGCCACAGGAAGTGTTCAGGCTAAGAAATCTAAAAGAAGGCGTTTGGTTCTTACCGAAGAAACATTACATCAGTCATCGTTTGGAAAATTCCTCCCAAAAATTCCATGATGGATATTTTCCTAAAGATGTGCCAGAAATGTATGGACAACGATGGTGGCCAGTTTTAGCATTTCCTTTTATAAAGTTGGTAAGTAAAGCCTTTAAAAGTAGTTTTAAAAATGTTGTATGGTTTCATCCATGCCTTTCTATGATAGCAGCTGACAGCAATGAGCGTCGAGGACGTGGACAGGAAAAACACTGCGCAGGCAGTTCGGAGTCTTTTGGCTCACCCTGTACTTGCCAATAGTAAGTGGAGGAAGTATTGTATTGTACACAAAAATTTGATACCAAGATTTCACCAGAAATACACATTTAAAGGATACCTGAATCCAAAAAAGCATTTTTACAAAAACAATTGTGTGTGTGCGTGTGCGCGTGTCTGTCAAATAGCTCTCGAAACTGGTCAAGGCACAAAAAATGTAAATGATATGTGTTTCAACCTCTGACTCAAATTTTCCATAAATTTCACTCACTGTTACTAGCTTATTCAAATATTATACAAAACTCAAAGTTAATATCTGGGTTTAAGAATGTAAGGCGAAGAAAATCTCTTCCCGAACAACCTTTTATATGGAAAAATTTTAAATATTTATCTTCTCAACAACTACAGGCAAAAAATAACAGTACACTCCCTGTTTAATTAGACATCAAATAAATATGCAGGTATCACGTACCAGCAAATTTTAATTTTAGTTCTGTCAATATTACTTGAATATTTCAGAATCAAAGGTTTCTCACTATATTAGCACTGTTACAGATCATCTTTACGTGAGTACTAACCTGTTTCTGTCCTTTTGTTGGATTGAGAGATATCAATTTTACATCCTGATTGCCTAACACAGTAAGTTTTGGATCGGTTAGTTCTAGCATCTGAACATTTAAACCAACAACCACAAACTGCGCAAACTTTCTTGTGTGGGCAGTATGCAGACGAAATGAAGACATCATTGGTGGCTGGAAATGAAGAGTAATGTGCTTCTCTTCTGCTACCCAAGGGCATTGGATGGATACCTGAAACAAAAAACAAATATTTGCTGCACAAATTATACACTGAAAAACATACACCACAGCAAACGTTTTAATATACACTATTAACAATGCACTTTTGTAATATAAAGAGCATTAGATGTAGGCAAATGATTGATAATTAAGAGGCAAGTTCAATCAATGGGGCAGCAAAATCTTAAAACATGAACAAGCTATGTGAAAATATGATGGAATTACAAATCATGCTTAAAACCTAGTGACTTTCTGGAGATTATGTTTTGAAACTGGTGACAAATGAAGCTCAAGAGTGACTTGGATGAAATCCTCATTGATGATCATGGTTAAAGCATCATCCCATGCACATCAGGTGTCCAACAACATCACATTTACAAACAGGAATGTTTCAAGCCACTAGTTTTGGTTTATTTGCTTATATTGGTGACTCATGAAGCTCTCAGGTCATTTATCACCTTGAGTATTCTAAAAGTCGTCATTTGTGTGTTCAGTTACTTTTTGAGTTGTTAACCTACTTTGTTAAAAAAAAAACCACTGCTTTTAACTCCAGGGAAACTAAATTGGACAACTTTGAATTAAATGCAATAAGATGATATATCTACACCAACTACACCCGAAATGAGCATCCTACCACACGCAAACTTATTTCTTCACTTAAAGAAGCAGAGCTATTTTAGGGATGCCTTAGCTCTTTGATCAAGGTTCTCCATGATTTCGGTTTTGAGTTCAAGACAATAAATAAGAGAAAAAAATAATACTCGAAACATCCGATATTATAGCTCTAAGAACATTATTTTTAAGGTACGAGGGGTGTCCCAGAAGTACCCGACCTAGCAAAGAAAACACAAAAATTTTGGGAAAAAACATCTTTATTTCTCTACATAGTCTTTCAGCTCGATACACCTTTCCCAGCGATATTCAATAGCTTCGATACCCTGTTTATACTGAGAACCGTCAAGTTCTGCAAAATAGCCATCAACTGCGAACTTCACCACTTCATTGTTGGCAAATCTTTTAGTGCCAAGCCATTTCTTCAACTTTGGAAACAGAAAATAATCAGAGGGGGCCAAGTCTGGCGAATAGGGTGGATGAGGAAGCAATTCAAACTTTAACTTATTGATTTTGGCCATGGCGATAATAGATGTGTAAACTGGTGCACTGTCTTGATGAACAGAACTTTCTTTTTCGCTAAATTTGGCTGTTTTTGTTTGATTTCATCATTCAAACACTGCAATAAGTTTGCATAATACTCGCCATTGAGTGCTTTTCCTTTCTGAAGATAATCAATGAAAATTATCCCACGCACATCCCAAAAAACTGATGCCATGACCTTGCCTGCAGATGGAGCTGTCTTCACCTTCTTTGGGGCCGATTCTACCCTTTCAATCCACTATTTTGACTGTTCCTTCGTCTCAGGTGTGAGGTGATGGACCCATGTTTCATCCATGGTTATGAATCGACGCAAAAACTTGGCTTTATTGCAGCAAAACATCGCCAAACACTCAACTGAAACATCCTCACGATGCTGCTTTTGTTCCATTGTGAGTGAACTTGTGCACAGCTTTTTAATGTCTAAATTTTCAGTTAGTATGCGATGTACAGCACTTTTGAAATGCCTAAGATGTCTGCTAGCTCGCGCACTTTCAATTGATGGTTATCCAACATCATTTTGTGGATTTTCTTCACAATTTCTGCTGTAGTCACCTTATTTGGTCGACCACTGCAATGTTCATCTTGGCAGCTCGTATGACCTTCATTTACTGTTGTTGTAAATGAAGGAGCAGACTCCCCCAGAGTAGAATCTAGCTCAACTTTAATATTAGTTGAACTAAGACCTTTCAAATGAAAGTATTGTATCACATAACGATGGCCAGTTTTATCCAGTTTACAAATTTGCTGAGAGAGTTCACTATTAATGGCTGCCAAACAATTACTAAACAATGTAGCATCGTCAAACTTCAAACTTAAGCTTTATAAGGACGGTACTTTCTACCACAGTCATTTGTTTGAAATAACAACTGGTATTATACGTCAGATCAGGTACTTCTGGGACTGGCCTCATAAGTACAAAAGAAGAATCTGAGGGAAATAGTATGCCTGGCTGAAATGTGGTTAAATGCTGGCCATATGTATCCAAGGCTGGACTGATGACAGAATTGAAAGCTCTATGAAGTCACCCACAGAACTTTATTATTGTCCATGCTGGAACATCTCTACTATGGCCACCTACTGCTCTTCAATTCAAGAAGATCTGGGGATTACCACAAAGACATTAATCATGATCATTTCTACAGATGCCCCAATATCAAATAGATGAGTGCATGCTAACACTAAAGTACAAATGGTAAAGTGGCCTCACCAACCATAATGTAGCATTCAGTGTTACAATGAAATAGGGGGAATTTATTACCTTCTGTTATTCATGAATGAAAACAAACCCAGGTCCAAATATGTTATGGATTATTAACCAGTGCAGTTGACCATCAAGTGTATTCTTAGTCTTTTAATCTCCTGATGAATGGGTACACCCAAAATATTGAATATTTTTATTGTCTGATTTTGCATGTTTAATCTTTTACTCATAACAATCTTTTTTTTTCAGCATATATATATATATATATATAATTTCTTGACTTTTATTTATTGATTACCCCTGCAAGCAAATGAATAAATTTACTTTGTATAAGAATAAGTACTCATGGAAGACTGACATTGCAGATAAAAATTAGTTAGGTCTGAAAACATGAAGGGGGTGGCACTTGCAATTATTGCACGGAGTGGCAAAGCTCCTAGAGTTGTTCCTGGTATCATGATATATATAGGGACAGGATTTTAATGCAAATGCATAGTTCTTCTCTGCTGTCAGAAACTATGCTCACTTGGCATGCAAGTCAATTACTAAATTTCCAACAGTTTAAACAATATTTTATGTTGCATATAATGCATATTTTGCCTGTTTTATTAATAAGCATAACATTCAGCAATTTGTAAATTATGCTGCGCATTTTATTTACAAATATGATATTTCTGAATAATATGTGTGCCATTGAGTCAGTCTTGAAACTTGGCAACACTGATTGTAGCACACATGCAACACAATCAATAGATTGCATCACATTGGTTTTTCGTCTATCGCTTAACATTTACCAGCTGTACAAGATTATACAAATTTCCTTCTGAATGAAGAGGACTTCACGCCTATTACCAGAAAAGTCAAGATAAACATTTTATTTGTCATGTGACTATCTTTAATCTCTCTACACATACATGCACGCACAGATCTTTTTCTAAAATCCTGTTCTGGATTCAGGGGGGGTCTCAAAACATGTATTTCTAGTGAAATTTTGGCATTGAATTTTTGGGTGGAATGCAATACCTTCTCTACCTACTATGCACAAAGTAGAGAAAGAAATAAGCATCCTCACCACAGAAAAATATAGCAACAGTAAATTCAGGAGGTTCAATATCACCCAAAAGTGTTTAGAAAATAAAAAATAGCTTTAAAAAACAAAACACAAACACATACTCCATAAATGCATGCTAAATTGAAAAATGAAAGATGAGATTCCACCAGACAACAGATCCAAAATATACAAATTAACTGTATGGATTCTAAATAGTTTTACTTTGGAAACACCAAAAGAAGTCTAAAAACTGGAACCAAACAACACTTCAGAAATGTTAAGTTTAAACAAGAAGACAAGTCTGCAGTAACATCTGACTTTTGGAATGAAAACTATAACCTGGGCCCAAATCTGAAATTACTAAAAAGAAGACAGGCCACAACAAACTCACAATGTGGGAAAACATTTTAATATGGAAACACAAAGACAGTCTTACAAATTTTGAAATGCTGCAGTTGACATCTTCCTGAAAAAGTTCATCATTCCAGAGAGAAGGTTTCAGGCAATTACAATCAGCAGCATAGTTGGATCCCCGAGAGTGAAAATGGAAGTGTCTCCCTAAACGGTCCCTCATAAATTAAAGTGTAAGTAATGCAATGTTACAAATGACTCCACACTTATAAAACTATAATCTGGACATCACTATAACTAAATTTCTTTAAACATCAATTAAGGTGCTTATTAACCTCATTTATGTCCTCCTGATTTGTGGGTAATATTTAAACAAATAAATTGACAATTATTGAGTTTCAAATGTATATTATCCACTTACCTTATGTTCTATAGTATTAGTGTCCTTCTGAGGTGGAAGTTCTGCCAACACACGCAGAAAAACAGACAGAGTCTGAAAAGGTTCTGACTGTGGAAGAAGAACATCTAATTCCCTTGAAAGACCTTCGCTAGACTTCACTTGCATCTGAAGCCCTCTTGAGGTCCGTAGTTTAAGGTGGGTGTTCTACAGTTGAAAGAAAAACGAAAAAGATGTATATAAATGACAGAGAATGAACCAAATATTACATTAACTCTCTACTGCTGGAATTATTTTGCTATATATGCCACTCTTCCTCTAATTTGATGCGGTATAGCTTACATATTCTGTTTTACGTAAATTATTATATCTTGAAGATCTTATAGTTAGCCCCACGTTGTGGAACAATTTGATGCGGTATTAGTTACCTTGTTTGTTTACCTCCGTGTTGGTGGAAGCCATTCTTGTGACGTCATACGTTGGTTGGTTCATTTATTCTGTTTGTAGTTCCCTCTGGCGAAGCAATTTGTATCAGTTTTAAATGTCCACCGGCTAGCTATCATCTGATCTGGGTAGGCATGTTTTTCTTACAGGTTGTGAAGCGGAAAGGAATCTTTTATCCAAAAATTACTAGTGAAGAAATGTGTTTTATAATGTTTTATTGTCGAACACGTGCACTAATACTTTCACAGATTTATCTAGATAATCGCCATACTGAAACTGTTTATAATAACTTCTTATCACTTTTAACTCACGTACTTCAACTTTGTATATTTAACTTTAGAATATTTTATAAGATTTCTCGTACTTCTGCTGCGTGTAACTTATGACGAAATGAAGGACCGATTGGCGACATGTAGTGTACTAAGAATCTTGTTGAACTGCGGGATCGACGTGGAGTGTACGGAGAATTTTGTATAACTGCGGGCGACGATGTGTAATGTTTTAAGAATCTTGCCGAACTGGGGGACAACCGACTTCGAGCCTGGCTATTTATAGGCTTGCCTTAAGATACGCCTAAAGATTATAAATGAACTGCTATTGGCTAATAAAACGCGCCAACATTAGCGTCTGTTTTAACATCCAATGAAAACCACTAATACATATTACTTTTATAGAACATTCTGGAAGCTTTTTTTTTACTGAAAAGGCGCGAAGCATTACGTAACTTCCTGGTTCCCGGTAACGATAAACAACTCAAACCCTTCATTGCATTATTGCGTTATTATTTACAGTTTCAGTAGAGCCGTATATTATTATTTACCAATACTATTTACAATTAATAAACCTCTGAAATAAATGTTACATAAAAATACATATTCATATTAAAATAATTATTTACATTTGAGTAATTTGTGATACAAATTACCGTATCATATGCCCCACTAGAAACATAATTATAAACATTTATAACCTGTTTGGAAATTTTATAATTTTGTTTTTAGTCTCCTAAATCTTGTAACACACTCTATTCACTTTCACTTAACACTTCACACGCATTTAACACACGACATATGTTTTATCTAGCCGCTACTTACTGGCTCTGGTTTAATTAATTTAGATATTCATCTGACATCACAAAATTTTTTTTTTTTTTTTTTATAGCAAATACTTTACCCTAAATTACTTATTTACTACTACCAAATTGTTTACTTTAAGTTGTTGACAAAAATTTATACATTTAAGATTTTTTGTAATTATTATACATATTTACCAAAATATGCACCCTCTACATATATTTACATCTCTAAAATCTAGGCAATGTTTCACATGTTCTGTTTGCTACATAAGTATTTGTTTTGAATTATTTTTAATTATATTTACCAATTTTTTTGTTATTTTGTACTTTGCAAATATAGTTACATCTCTGAAATCTTGACAATGTTTCACCTTTTCTGTTTGCTACATAAGTATTTGTTTTGAATTATTTTTACCATTTTTGTTATTTTGAATTTTATTTTAACAATACTCTTTGAATTGTATTTCCGTACTTTTAATTTAATATCATATTAAGTTTCAATCTTTGCATTCTTAATTTTTAAATCTTGGAATTGTATTTACGTACTTTTAATTTAATATCATATTAAGTTTCAATCTTTGCATTCTTAATCTTTCAAATGTTGTTACGGTTACTAAAAATTTATTTATTTATTTATTTATTTTTTTTTTTAAACATTTCTCTTTTTTTTTTTTTTTTTTTTATAATTTATTTCTCTTTTCAAATGATATATATATAAATAGTTAACCCTCTTACGTTCCAATACATTTCTCTGCAAGTCGTCTTTAACTATCCAGCATTTACTTTACATTTCATTGCTATTTACCCTCCTGGATCAAATTGTGTGTGGCTAAACATTACTCGTAGCCGTAACCTAACCTTCAAATTGTTGTTAATGAATAACCTCTTGTATTCATTTGAAATTTCGTCCCCTGATAACATTTGAAAACAATCTAAAGCTTCCTGAACAATACATCTTTTACCAACTTTCATTTTCAATTCTTCTGCTATCATTTTAATTTGAGAATACTCTGACAAATCTGTACTAAACTGTACTGGACTGGAGTTTTCATTTTGAACATATTGGTACAATTTATTTCTTTGCATTTCTGATTCTTTTTGCATTTCTGATATCTCCGCTCTGAAATTGACTTGCGCCTGATTTACATCTACATTCCTAACCTCTTTCATCTCTCTTAGCTCACTTGAAATATTACTCACTTGACTTCCTAACTCTGTACATTCTACATTAACCTCACTTTTAGTATTAACCTCACTTTCTTTGTTATCTCTTTCCCTACTCATGTCTAGCATTTTCTTTGTAATTTCTCCTATCTCACTTGCTATTACTTTCTCATTTTCATCTCTCATTTCTGGCATACTACTATCTAGCTTCATAACTTTCTTTTCACTTTCTTCACTGCTTTGATCTACTTTTTGCTCTAGTATCTCACTACTCCTACCAATACTTTCTCTCCATTCCCTATGATCTTTTCTCATAGCTTCTATCAATTCCCTATGATCTTTGTTTATAGCTTCTCTCAATTCCCTATGATTCTTATTCATTTTCTCATGAATCTTTTTTATCATATCCATAATCATTCTAGTATCAGAATTAATATTTCCTGCTATTCTATTCTTACTTTCTGCACTAACATTTCCTCCCTCCAATATTACATTGTTTGAGCTTTTTTTTGTAACCTGTATTGAATTACAGCTAACTTTTACATTATCCCCCTCCATCATTGTTTCTTCGATATTATTAGTAGCCATTGTTTTTGTTTTCTAAAAAAAAATTACAATCACCTGACTTTGTGATGCTGTCTGTTGATGTAGCTTTGATGTCCAGCGTTCTGCCCCATTCTCCTAGATTTGTATGTCGCTTCTGCGTTGTGTTGTGATGAATCTACGTTGTCTCGATGTTTTTGTAGTTGATTTACCCTGTTGTCTTGGAATCTGCGTTTTGTAGATCGTTCCACTGCTGCATTCGCCTTTTCCTGGTTAATTCTGCTACTTTCCTGGTTAATTCTGCTACTTCCTGGTTATTCTTGTTCCTTTCCTGGTCATCTTTCCTTTCCTGGTTACTTTGCCTTCCTTTCCTGGTCACTTCGCCCCACGTCCTGGTCATCTTATTCCTTTCCTGGTCACTTCGCCCCACGTTGGGCGCCAATTTGATGCGGTATAGCTTACATATTCTGTTTTACGTAAATTATTATATCTTGAAGATCTTATAGTTAGCCCCACGTTGTGGAACAATTTGATGCGGTATTAGTTACCTTGTTTGTTTACCTCCGTGTTGGTGGAAGCCATTCTTGTGACGTCATACGTTGGTTGGTTCATTTATTCTGTTTGTAGTTCCCTCTGGCGAAGCAATTTGTATCAGTTTTAAATGTCCACCGGCTAGCTATCATCTGATCTGGGTAGGCATGTTTTTCTTACAGGTTGTGAAGCGGAAAGGAATCTTTTATCCAAAAATTACTAGTGAAGAAATGTGTTTTATAATGTTTTATTGTCGAACACGTGCACTAATACTTTCACAGATTTATCTAGATAATCGCCATACTGAAACTGTTTATAATAACTTCTTATCACTTTTAACTCACGTACTTCAACTTTGTATATTTAACTTTAGAATATTTTATAAGATTTCTCGTACTTCTGCTGCGTGTAACTTATGACGAAATGAAGGACCGATTGGCGACATGTAGTGTACTAAGAATCTTGTTGAACTGCGGGATCGACGTGGAGTGTACGGAGAATTTTGTATAACTGCGGGCGACGATGTGTAATGTTTTAAGAATCTTGCCGAACTGGGGGACAACCGACTTCGAGCCTGGCTATTTATAGGCTTGCCTTAAGATACGCCTAAAGATTATAAATGAACTGCTATTGGCTAATAAAACGCGCCAACATTAGCGTCTGTTTTAACATCCAATGAAAACCACTAATACATATTACTTTTATAGAACATTCTGGAAGCTTTTTTTTTACTGAAAAGGCGCGAAGCATTACGTAACTTCCTGGTTCCCGGTAACGATAAACAACTCAAACCCTTCATTGCATTATTGCGTTATTATTTACAGTTTCAGTAGAGCCGTATATTATTATTTACCAATACTATTTACAATTAATAAACCTCTGAAATAAATGTTACATAAAAATACATATTCATATTAAAATAATTATTTACATTTGAGTAATTTGTGATACAAATTACCGTATCAAATTCCCAAACAGCTTTTATATCCTTTTCACTGGCACCACAGCTGAAGCGATTTGAATAGCCGTGATCATTAGTGCAATATGAAATGGACAGGCCATCCATTCAAAGCCAAACGTCGCGAGTTTGAGTCCCAGCGACTTAGTCAAATGGTACAGAAGGGGAGGGCCCAAGTAAAATAAGCAGTGTAATGGCACGCTTGGATGTGTGGATGGGGTTACATTTCAGTTGCATGGATTTTGCTCTTTATTACTATATATATATAAACTACAGTTTTATTGCAAAAATATTAATAGTTTTACAATATAAAACAGCTATAAATAGCCTAATTTTATTGCTGAAGGTTAGTATAATATGAAATTAGAGAGAAAAAAAGCCAATTAAAAATACTAAAACCTAAAAAAACGCCTGTGTAACATATATGTTTCACCAGGTTATAAAGGGTTAAGATGACTATCAATGGTGAATATGCACTTTATGTCCAGCACTTAAATTATTGTTATCAGGATTGTCAATTGCTTCTTAAGAACCTTCAGTTTTAAATTACCTATGTTTATGTTCTACTCGGCCTATAGTACCAAAAGTTGCAAAGCTTATTTTATCACAGCTGACATCTATACCACAGAAAAGGTAGTGCACCATAAACTCAATCGGCATACACATCTCGGAGATGATGCTTAAAACGTGGCACATCTTTAAGGGAATTGTGGTGTGGTGTGGGGGGTGGGGGGGTGGGGTGGGGTGGGGTGGGGTGTGTGGGTGGGTGGGTGTGTGTGTGTGCATGCGTGCGTGCATGTATCTCTCTCTCTTTCTGTGAACAGCACAACTACTCAAAAACGAAAAGTTGGATAAATACCAAGCTCAGTAGCTTCCAAAGATGAGACATGAAGATTTTCAAGAAAATCTCCTCACCCCAACTACCCTTTACATGGAACATTTTTCAAAACCTTTTATTTTCTTGAAAATGGCTAATGATTTTGATTAAAATACCATATATTAAAGATATTTACAGTACAGATAAAATGTATATCTTGAATTTTCTGGGAATAGCCTGTGAAGCCCACTTCATTTTGAAGAAATTTTGTATAATCTTGTATTACTGGTAAACCTTAAGCGATAAACAAAAATGTACTTCACAAAAAATGTAGATCTCTTTAAACCACAATTTATTTCAAGCAAGTTTTTTTTATGGCATAAGCCATTTCTGAGATATCTGTTATTAAATGTTCAAATTGTTCATTTCTTTGTCATTTTCTTAAGTCCTGTCAACATTCACTTATTTCTCACAATTGGATGGAAACAGTATGGAATTTTAAGGCAGCGTATAGTGTCCGGTTCTTAAACACTTGACTATCACTGTTCCCTTTGTGTTAAAAACAAAATGTTTAATGTAGCTATTTCTGCAAAGCCTTATTTGATTAAATGTAGTAGACAGAAAAATGAGCTTTAGTGAGAATAGTTTGTATACCCACAATAAACGACTGAGGGTAGAGCAAGTCCTGTGTATGCATCGCATCAGATTTTTTAAGCATGGATTGTGCAGTACGCAGTTTAATTTTGGCAGATTTCAATTTCAGTTTTGACACACTCTGGGCCATAATCTGCTTTTCTCCAAAAAAAGGTTTAGCACTTGATATCATATTTTTGGAGCAAAACAATTGTGTTAAAACTGGATTTTATTCAGCAGCACAGAAAACATACGAATGATCATACTCTGAATTCCAAAAGCATATCTTGTAATTATTGCAGTTTTTACGCTTCAATTATAGGTCTGAATGAAGCATAATATAAAGTTATATTGTGAGGCCTGTAAATGTTAACACAATCTGCACCTGAAATACAATGGCTTGCATTCTTGTTTGTGGCATGTTTTGAAAAGAAAATTAATTAAGTTGCATAATTAGTCCCTTTTTAATAGAAATCATGTGTGTCAAAGCAATGCTTTTATTTAGTTAATCAACTAATTTCCAGTCTACTACATTTATAACAATATTAATTGATGCAGTAATTTGTATCACAAATTATTTAAATGTAAAGAGTGATTATAGTATGAATATGCATTATTATGTGACATTGATTTGAGATGTTTGTTGATTGTAATTATTGTTGGGAAGTAAGTTTATACTGCCTTACTGAAACTGACAATAATAGCGTGCAATAATGCAGCGAGGGGGTGAGCTGTTTATCATTATTGGAAACGAGGAAGTTACGTAATGTTGGCGCGTTTTTCTGTAGAAATTGCTGGAACATTTCCCTAGAGCATATGTATTCATAATTTTCATTGGATATAAAAATAGACGCTAATGTTGGCGCGTTTTATTAGCCAATTGCAGTTCAGTTATAATCTTTAGGCATATCTGGGTGTAGGAGTATAAAAGGTAGGTTAGAGGTAAAGACCCCGTCAGTTCGTTGAAAATATTTGTATGATACACGTCGCCTTCAGTCCAGCAGAAATATTACACGTCGGCTATCGATTCACAAGTTACGCATAGCAGAATTATGAAAATTCTAAAGTGTTGTAAAGTTAATTATACAAAAAGTTGAAGTACGCGAATTAAGAGTGATCAGTAATGAAGTTATTATAACAGTTTCAGTTTGGCGAGTGTCAAGATCAATGTATAAATGTGATAGTAAATGTGTTCGACAATAAAAGTGTAAAACAAATTCTTTCATCAGTGTTATCTTTGGATAAGAGACTCCCTTCCGTTTACACAACCTGTATAAAGAGAAGTGCTTGACCAAAAGATCATAGCTAGCCGGAGGACAGTGAACAAAAATTAAATAAAATAACAGTAGCATTCTTTCAAACGAACACTAATACTACCGCAAATTGCTAACACCAGATGGAGCTATAAACCTAACAAAGAATCACGTCACAAAATGGCTTCACCGTGTGAAGTAAACACACATACACAAATAATATTATAAATTTACCATCACAAATTGGCTCCCAAATGTGGGGCTAACAAATACAAACATATACAAATAATGTTACTTCAAATTGGCACCACAACGTGGGGCTACAATAATGTTAAATAAATAAATACAATTAATACCGTCTCATAATGATGCATTTTGCTCCTAAATTGCTTGGCACTTATCACATAGTATTTTGCTCTTTGTGCTGGCACTAAAAAGGTTAAGAAGTAAACTTTCGCCACCAATCATAGAAACCTCACAAACAGCAGCAGAACAAGAAAGAGGGAGCTCACCTCTGCTATTGTGTAGCTGCCTGCTGACACTGTAAGCACCATTTCCTGCTCCAGGCCTGCTAGAAGATCCTGCTCGCCTTTGTTCAATGTCACAGTGGAAGGCTCCTGTATTACTTCAAAACTAACCCGAGGTGAAATTGTGGAGGACAAGAATTCAATGTTCCCTGTCAACAACAGAGACATTTGCCCCAGCCGATATATACCTTTCCCACCAGCCTGGAACATACATATGCTCAAGGTAAGTATACTAAAATTCTAACCATGCAATAAATGAATATCTTCTAAAAAGTCTTCAAATCTCACCTTAGTTTGCAAATTGAACACATTTTTTCCTGGTTTTAAGGTAACATTTTCAGCTACTAAGGAAGTTGAGAAATCTCCTTTTGGGGTTGATGAAATTTTTCTGTACTTTCCATGACTATCTGTTCTCCTGAAAAATGAACACATCATTATTCTAAATATGTTATTTACACTAAATTTAATCTCTTTCTTGTTTATTTGAAAATTATTTTACTGAATTTATGCATTTGCACCCTCAGGATAATGCACAAAAGATACTGAAATGAAAGGTACATATACACTTAGAAATTTGCACTCCCATGGTTGACTCAAATACAAATTCAGTGGCGGGGAACTGGAGCACTATGTTTTATTAAACATTTTATAAAACAATCCATGCCCCTGTCTTCATATAGAGCACCAAAACTTAGACATTTAACCACAAAAAATAAAGAATTGAATCAATTGATCACTAAATGACAAATTACGGACTGATCACATTTGAAATTAATTAAATATATTTAAACTCAGAAAAACAAAGTATTTGAGCAACAAAAAACTAAGATCATCTGAGCAGATTGAAAATAGCTGGATAACAAAGATGTATCAGGTACAGGATATATAGGAAAACCAAGAGTTTTATTGGAAGGACAAGGTTGGAATGGGCCAATTGGGTCATACCAGATGTTGATAATATTAAAATCAAGATCTGTTTCCAAATTACAATCTTCTGCCCTATTTACAAATCACCATTACGAATAACTGAGGGGTATCCTTGATAAGTTTTCATTACACGTGTAATCTTTTTGGGTTGCTTTAATGTGTTTAATTTGTGGCAGTATTTTATATCACAACACTGTAAATGCCAGAGTGATTGTAGTGTAAATTAGCTTTATTGTATGACAATGATTTGAGATGTTTGTTAATTATAAGCATTGTTAGGAAATAAGTTTACACGGCCTCACTGAAACTGACAATGAGCGAGGGGGTGAGTTATTTATCAATTAGGAGAGACAAACAAATGACGTCAGAGTAGCGCGCTTTTCTTAGAAATGGAGGGAATATCTTCCCTAGAGCATGTGTGTTCGTAATTTTGATTGGATATAAAAATAGACGCTAATGTTGGCGCGTTTTATTAACCAATAGCAGCTGTTATAATGTTTAGGCATATCGAGGTGAGGGAGTATAAAAAGCTAAAGCCAGAGACGGGTAACGCTCAGTCCAACAGAATCATTCGCGGGTTATACGTCGCACAGTTCTACAGAATAATTCACAAGGCAAATGTCGCACAGTTCAACAGAATCATCCACGGGTTAAACGTCGCGCAATTCTACAGAATCTCTCGCGTCGTAAAGTTAGTTAAAAGATGTGAAATACGCGAATTAATAATGTGCAGCAAATAAGTGATAATAGTTACATTCGAAAATACAACAGTTTCAGTCTGGCGTGTATCAAGAGTAATTATGTGAAATGAATAAAGTGTGACGGCAATAAAAGTGTGAAAATAAATTCTTTTATCAGTGTTATCTTTTAGTACCAACTCCTTTCCGTTTACACACCCTGTTTAAGAGATTTGCTCGACCTGTAATAATAGCTAGCCGGAGGACAATGAACCCAAAATTCAAAATAATAAAACAATAACAGGCGCTCAGCAAATAAGATAACACGAAGATACCGCGACAAATTATATACTTTATTATAGCGCCAGCTGGCTATTGTTGTGTAAGGTCAAGCATGTATTCCTAAGCAAGGTGTGATCAGAGAGGGTTTATAGAGATAACACTTATAAACATTTGCTTTTTAATTTTATTGTTGGTTTCCCCACACTGCCTCAAATATGGACTTATCACAATAACATAACATACTCCACCTAGCTGAAACAGTTTGCACTTTTATAACGTGCTACTAAAGCACCATACTAATTGATTAAAAGTTCATAAACTTTATTGCTTGCGTTAAGCTTTGGACTTGCTGTCTCACCGACACGAAAATTACACTTTATATTACATGATGTCCTGAAGAAGATGAAAGCAAAACTTGTGAGGATTTTTGGTACACTCTCAGAATACATAGTCTTCTGCCTGGATTTGCCTAGGCATTCAACAAATTCTTCTATTGGCTTAACACTGATACAACTTATAGTATCCTTTTCATTAGCCAATCCCTACGTAGGTGACAACTTCTTTTGGTTCAGAACCCACACATAACTTTCCAAAAATCTGGAACTTTCCCAAGCTAACCCCACTCTCTGTTCTTTTTAGCTCAAGGTTTTTTTGTATTGTGTGCCTTCTCATCCTCCTTCGTTGCTTTGTTAAGATGTTCTGGGAGACCACTTTCTCTTCGCAGTTTCAGCATTGGCCTACTTCTAAAACCTTACATTAACATATTACAAATATATCTTTGTGCATTTACACTGAGTGGGGTGATTGATGATTGATTACTGATTTATCAGTATTGTTATTATAATACTGCCACATAACACACCAGATTTTGAGCTTATTTTGAAATGGTCTAAAGAAGAAAAGAATGTAGGAGGAGAAAATCCTGAAGTTCTCATCTCCTTCTTCAAAGAAATTTCTTTTTATCAGAAAAAGAGGGACCAATGGATTATTGTTAGGAATACCAGAAGATTATTCTGAGCTGCTGCTGAAAAGTTCTTTTTGTTGAAGAAACTAGTGTTGGTTCTCTTTATCAGTTGCTTTTGTTACAACTATTACAACTGATTTCTACACCTATCGGCTTTAGAGTTTTCATTCTTCCATTGACATCTAGAAAACAGCTGCTTGCTCCAACCACAACCTCCACTGCTTCTGCGCCACCTGCTCCAGGCACATGCGCTACACAGGGCAGACCTAGTGCCTCTATTCTCCAAGGGCAAACATCATCAGCCAGTTGCTACCAGTAACCATTGAGATGCCTTCAAGAACAATTCAGCTGCTGCCTTCATGACCCCAAGGGCTCCATCAACAGCCTCCACATATCTCTAGCTGCTATAGAGACGGAAGTCCATGACCTTGGCCTTTGCCTCAAGGTACTCCGGTGGGCAATCAACGAGCATCTTGTGGGAGTGGAGGCCAAGCAATGCAGCTCTAGTCACCATTTCACAGCAACCTCAAGCCTTCAACACTGACTAGAGCAAGCAGTGGCAGACAACAACATAGTTCTTGCATCGGCCCAGCAAAAGCTGGCCCACATCGAGAGCTACCTTATGGAACCAGACAACCCAACAGACAGCAGCAATAACCAATCCACACGGTTGAATGTCCTCAAGGCCTCGAAAGCTCCAAAAACAGGTGGATATCAACATCAACTAGAAACTTCAACAACTCCAAGACTGTCACCATCAGCTTCAAGAAAGCTACAATCTCATCAAAACTTTATGGAAACACCAGTTCCAACAGCATTCACTAATAGCCACACACGTAATAAACCACCACTAACTCAATCATCTCAATTGCCAGAAAAATTATCAAATAAAGAAACACTTACAATTTGTTCTAATCCCCTCCATTAATCCATTACTGTGGCAGAATGGGCCTTTGGTCAAGCCTAGCTCCCATCCTCGCTCTTCTTGTTAATACACTGCAGACCAGTAGCAAACCTTCCCAATTATCCTTTCTACTTCTTCCTATTGCTAATCCTTAATTCCTTTATCTAGGCATTACAGCTTCCAGAATAAAATGATTTCATATCACAAAAGTTTTTATATTAAATGATTATTACTTACCTAAGAAACTGCTTGGGGTTCTTCGAAATAATGCTTGCAGAACTTAAACTTTTATCCTGCTTGTAATCTAGATGCTCTACCATATGTAGCCTTAACAAGGCTGGATTTATAGGTTTCATATCATCAATGCTGCATCTATAAATAGAAAGATATCCACCTTTATTAGGTACACTGGTATTCAGAAGAAACAATCTTACCCTCACTATTTAAACCCTTTCTCATTAAGTGGCTTACTCATATTTTGTGACCAATAAAACAACCTCCATGGTTGTAATATTGTATTGGAATATGATATTCATGTAGTAAAAGGCAGATTTATATTTCTGTCCTCCCATTCGTGCCAGCCTTTTCCACCCATCGCATGCATTTCTGCACCAATCTGAATCATAACTTTTTACAGCATAGCATTGTACAGTGTATAAATAGAAAATCATATCCATCATTATCATTGTTGCTGCTGTAACAGTCATTAAAGTGTATGCTACTGATAAGTATAAAAGATTTAATAAAATGATGAAACAATTACAATGGCTAAATTACAAAATAAATTTCGGAAAATGGGGAGTGTCTTGCACTTAAGGTCATCTTATATTCAGATAAAGAGGCAATTAGATGCAATGACATTTCCACTTTTAGTAAATTTTCAGGAAATGACAAAAATGCATTATGTTTAATATGTACTGTTTAGAAGACAAACTAGTTCAATACTCCTTGCATATACCAAATTCCCAGCAACCTGAAAAGTCAGGGAAGGTCAGTCTGCAGCAGGGGGCTCTGGTGTGGCCTAAAGGAGCATGCCCTTAAAGCTGGACCTTGAGTGGGTACCGGATGTGTCGGCAGGTGGTGGATAGCCGGGACCTGACTGGGGATATCACTTGACTACTGAGAAGCTGAGTCAGGCCTGTCTCTGAATAATAAAATAAGAGACTGTGAACCAACTTCTCCAACCCTAAAGCCCCTTGTACACAATCAAACTTCTTTCAATTCGAGAGTTTACAAGAAAAATTGTGAAATGTTTTTCAATGTGTGAGAAGATTGGAAAACACTTGGCAATGTCAAAAATATGTATTTGCAAGTTGTCTCTTTGCCAAACTGAAACCCCTCAGAACACATTGATAATTTATCACGTGCAAAGCAATTTAGTATTTGCGTCACAGTATAATAATTCGCAATGAAATATTGTTCTTTACTAATATTATGTAGCACTTTCATGTATTATATCCAATGAAATCACATTACGAGTGTGGAATACAATGAAAATAACACCAACCGATAGGTTAACTACACTATATAACATTGCATTAATGTATACTTAGTTCGGAAAACTGCTTGGCAATTATTTCTTCATAATTGCCTTCATCTGCTCCATCTTGTGGTAATCCACGGAGCCCTCGATGTACAGACATGGCCAGCTTATGTATCACCTAATCAGTTTACATACGACATACCTTGGCCAGATAGCCATTTTTGTTTACTTTTCGCTTTCAGCCATGTTGCAGATTTCGTGATGCACTGTGAATACTCGCATTTCATTGGCCAAAGCCATCAAATGGTTGTGAAATCTTTGTCCGTTTAGAGTATGTCCTTATTTGCTTTCAAGACTTTCAAAGACTTTAAAAGTATTGGAAGCAATTTGACAAGAAAAGTTGTGAAGTTGTGACAACTCTAGAAAAGTCTTGTAAAGTATTGAATTTGACAAAAAATTTGATCATGTACAAGCGGCTTAAGGCATTATGTAATATGTGCTGATGGGGTGCATGGCCATGGGAAAATGTGTCACTACTGGAGCCTCTGAGATACCTGATGACCTCTCAGAGTATATAGTCTTACCCAGGCATGCTATCCCTAACAACTCATGGGAACTATAGTAGATCCAAGTTCCATTAAACCGGAGTCCTTATTAGGGGACCTCGAGAGTACTAATACCAAAGTTGTGGCAGCTGGGACCCCAAAAAGGACCTTGCCACCGAGACCAAGGTAAAGGATACATGAACTGCTACTCCTGGAGATATGGAGAAGCAGACCCTGTTTAGGGACACCAAATTAATCAGTGCAGAGGCTGGGATACCAGTAGGGAACCTGGATCCGCGAGTCGCATATCCCAAAAAGAGGACCTGGAGATCTTAGGAGAAATGGACTCTATGGGAAAAGGTTCAAGTGAGGCAGGGCAAGCCAAGATGATTTTGTTCATACAGGCCAACCTGCAACACAGTATTACTGCCTCGCGAGTTCTCTCGAGTAACGTAACAAGGTATGAAATAAATGTCACAAAGATACAAGAACCCTGGCTTTGGCAGGGGTGTATCATGAGACTAAATATAAAAGGGTTATTATCTTCAGCACCTCATCTGAAGTAAAACCTAATGCATGTGTCCTTACAAGACTCAGTAATACCTTGGTCCTGCTGGGATTTCTTACTAAAGACCTGGCAGCAGCCTAGTGAGGTATGAGGAGGGCAGTGTGCCATGTCAGGTGGTAGTCTGCTCGGCCTATGACTCCATGGATGGGGTCTTCCTGGCTCTCCTTCAGGAAGACTGGGAGATTATTTCATCCTACCAGGTGAGAATATTCAGGGCCTGTCTGACTACGAGGTATGTTTTTCGCCTCTGTAGGCAGGCCAAAGTGGTGTTTATAGCTAAGTTAGGTAGGCAAATCTACTGCAGGCCTAGGGATTTTTGTCATCAGTCTAACATTCCTTCTGTTAAAGGCTCTGGAAAGACTGGTAGATAGATTTCTGAGGGATGGGGTACTGGTGAACAGACCCACTCTCATCAGTATGCCTATTGACCAGGTAAATTCACAGATACAATGCTCTATCAGCTTGTGGTGAGGCTGAAGAGAGTGCTGGACTGTGGAGAACTTGCCATGGCAGTTTTCCTGGACAGTGCAACTTTTAATAATATGACTTTAAGCACCATTCTGAAATGTCTGGAGAGAAGGGAAGTCAGTCCGGTTGTAATGGACTGGATTATGACCTCCTTGGAAGACAAGCAGGCTGTGGCAATCCTGGGGAGTGTGTCCGTGAGGGCAACAGTGCCCTGAGGCTGCCCACCACAAGGGGGAGTTTGGTCACCTATCCTGTGGTGTCTGGTGGTAGAAGTATTGCTGGACAGACTTAACAGGGGAGGAATTCATGGTCAAGGCTATGCTGAAGACATATGCCTTACATCAAGTGGAAAATTCCCTAGTACTGTTTGAGGCAGTATTTTTAACACTTAAAATTATTTCAGTCTAATTATATAAATTAAAGCAATATGTGTATAATATAATATATAAAATGTATGTAATAGTCATAGTATTAATGTTTATATTACTGTGTACATGTTTAATAATGTTATGTGAATGTATTATGTAATTTAATAATGTAGGAGCTGTGAGAATATACGTCAAAAGCTGCTAACAATGAGGTAATAATAAGGCAAAAAGGAATTAGAAAGTTTAATAATGCTACTAGTAATTCTTGGAGCAACAATAATGTAATATTAGTAAAACAGTTTATAAATGGCCAATCAACAACCAGAAAAACCTTAAGTTAAATAAAAGTATTCTATTGGAGTAGGATTAGCCAATCAGAAACTGAAATAGAGCAAATTGTACAAATTCAAGCGGTAAATGCCAGTTGCTTGTAGACAGCATTCCTAACCGGATGCTAGACGCGTACGTATTCAGTGTGAGACGAAAATTCATTGCAGCGAATATTATAAAGTTTACATGTTAAAAAGTGCAAGTAATTAATAAATAATATCTCAGCTCTTTATATCAGTGAAGTGTTATTTAATCATGTCAAGGATTAATAAAAGGAGTGAAGTAAAAATTATAATCTACAAGCATTAGACAATTATAACAATATTTTTTACTGCTTTTGCATTTATTATTCAGTTTTATTGCATTTATTCACTATTTTGTGCTTTTCTATTACGACAGCATATAACAGTTTGGAACAATACCAAACTGTTTCCGGTTTTACTAATGCGGCAGCGTTTTTTCCGTTTAACAGTTGGTACCTGACATTACGCATTTACATCGTCTGCCATGACACGTCGACCTCTGGAGCAACATTACCAATCTAAGTTCATTCTATACTATGTTAATACCTTTCAGGGAGAAGTGGGACATAGAGGCTGGGTGTCTCCCGAAGGCAAGAGGCAGGACATGGTTCACTTGCAGTTCCCACATCTGGGGCAGGATGGGACTCGAGCCTATGGCCCTAGAACCAAGGTGATTTGCCATGGTTTTCCAGGCTGAGGTATATGCGATCTTAGCCTGTGCTATGCATATTTACATTATGCCATGGGGACGAGCGGTTGTGTACATGATATGTGTAGATTCCGTTTGTAAGTGTGCTATCAGTTAAACCAGTTATGGCTAGACAGGCTAATCTCTGTACCTTCCCCAGTTCCTTGACAGCCCCCATCTGTCAGTCTTTTGCCACCAGACAAGTGACCCATAACTAACTATGGGCCTCACTATGGTGGTATAAATCCAGTATATGCATCTGCGACTTAAATCCCAGCTTCTACCACAGGCTCTATTGCTGTTCAATAGTGCCATTTTAGCTTTGGTGCATGCTGCTTTAAGGTGAGTCTAAATTCTAGTATTAATCCCAGATACCTCACTTGCCCTTTCACCGGCAACATTTCACCAAATAATTTAAGCTCCCAGAATGTTTCCTGGATGTGCTTCTTTGTACCACCACAGTCATCTTGGGATTGACTCCAAGATCCTGTTTTTGGCACCATTTCTGCACAATATTTAAAGCTGTTGTGCCAATATTTTAACGGTTTTCATATTTGCCAAGGACCAAGATGACAATGTCATTTGCATATCCTTGACAATATATCCCGCTATTATTTAACTCCTCAATGAAGTCATTAACTACAAGGTTCCATTATTATGAGGACAATACTAACCCCTGTGGACAACCTCCTATGGCGTTAAATACCACACTTTCATCTAAGATGTTAGCCATTAATTCTGCAGCTTTTTAGCATGGTCTCAGTTCATCTACACAGACTGGTATCTACCCCATGCCTTTCCTCAGCCTTATACATATCTTTGATGGATGTATTGCTGAAAGTCCCCTGATATCTAAAAATATTCTTAGTGCAATCTCTTGGAAATCTAATGCCTTTTCTACCATCCCAACCAAGTGATAAAGGGCTGTCTCGCATTATTTTCCTTTCTGATAAGCATGCTGGTTTGGGTGTGGTGGGACCACTGTTAACCTTATGTCTATCAATCAGTTTTTCTAACATCTTTAATAGCAAACATGTTAGACTAATTGGTTTCCCCAGCTTTGGGATGAAGATATTCTCACTAGCCACCGAGCACTTGGAATATGTGCTGTGGCCAGACTTGCTCTAAAGAACTTGCATAAGTGTCGGATTAGTTCAATCCCCAATGCTGCAGTAGAAACTTTTGAAGGACAGATTCAGCAACACGCATATATTTTACCTTAAAAATCCTGGAGCCTTTACAGGCTAACTATCTTCAAAAGCCCTGCCCTAGGATATTCAGAGCTACCCTGTAATGTTTTGTTAAGGCTTAACAAACTGTTAAAGCCACTAACTAAATGATCGGCATTCGTAACTTTGTAACAAAACAAAATTGTTAAAAATAAAGATTTGTTTGTTGAACCTGAGAACCTCATGCTAATGCATTTGTTACACAACAGATTTGCATAGACGTCATTTCAATGCTGCTGTAAGAGGAAAAGCACGATAGAAACTTGCCATTTTAATTATCAAATGTTTATTCATTCATTCATTCATTTTAGTGTAAAATATACGCAATGTTCCGTGTGTTAGCATTGGTAAATGATGCTCCCAACATGAGTTTTAAAAGACAAATTTTAATAGAAAAATAAATGTTGAGTAATCTCGTATCATAATAAAAACTAACAGTTATTGATTAAGGAATTTTAGGTTCAAATAGGATAAATCTTGTGTTTATTTGCTGGTTCATGAATTCATCTGCCTCATTTTTAGGTTAGGAATTGAATACTTTTGAAGGCTGTAGGATTATACAGCAATACGTTTTCATTCCCAGAATTATTTTAAAATTTCCAATCTGCTAAAAGAATTGGCTAGCACAAAGCTATTTACCAGTTTCTCATAACCATAGAAATTGAATTTATCTAATACTGCTGGAAGAGGAGGAACATAAGGGTTATAAAATGATAATTTATACCTAGTAAATTTGCGTATGAAAAATAATTCAAAATAACATCTTGTAGTTGTAACATTCCCTCAGATAACACTAGTGAAACTAACCTTTCTTTTCATTACGACCTTCCACTTAACGAATGCCTAACTAAAATAATATGGATATTATCAGATGCCAATAATGATTTTCATTCAAAGATTAAGATGCAAGAACAGCTCCACAGAACTGAATTAAAGTTTAACATTGCCAAATCATGAATAAAAGAATAAATACCTATTTACGCTTGGTATACATTAAACTTTCAGAAAAATAAGCATGACCATTGATATCTTTAAAAAAGTATAATTAAAAGCCAAAAAACCATAAAGAAAATTAAACAATAACTGAGGGTTGATATGAATTAGTGAAACTTCATCAAAACAATATGAAACTGCATTGCTAATTCTTTTGTCCGTCATTCCTAACCACAATAAAACTCATATTACAGGGTCACTGCCACAGCTGTTCAACAGCTTGGCTAGTTTTCTCCATAAAAATCTAATTATTTGGGGTCACAAGAAAATGTAAGTCATGCTATTCTAAGCAATGGGTGCAAGTTTTCAAAATCCACATATATTTTATATTTCATTCATTCATTCATTTATTTTCATCCTTTTACATACGTTTAAAGGACACGTCAGTATAATCTATTTACATTATATACAAAGTTTTACATTATTTTTCCATATTTGAACTCCTCTATACTGTAAAATGCATTTTCAATTAAATATGTTTTTATGGCTTTCACCGTTTTTATTGTTTGATTTATATTCTTTATTTCATTTGGTAGTTTATTGAACAATTCACTTCCTATGGTTTCTGTTGAACGATTATTCAAGGTCCCCCTTAGGGTCGTTCTGAAATAATCCATATTATTTCTTAATCCATAGGAATGTATATCACAATTTTTGTCATGTCTTTTATGTACAATAACTTTTATGCTTTCATAAATATATATGCATGGAGCAGTTAATATTTTTAAGCTCTTAAACAAACTTCTGCATGTTTCTTTATTTTTCATCCTACCAATTATTCTGATAGCTTTTTTCTGCAATTTTAGCACTTTTTCCATTTCTCTATAAGTAATATTCCTCCACAGCGTAATACCATAACTAATATGCGAATATATTAATGCATAGTAAACCTGTATCATCGTTTTGCTATCCAATGTCTTACTAATCTGTCTCATTACATATATAGCTTTATTTATTTTGTTGATAATATGGTCTACATGTGCTTTCCAGTTTAAATTTTTGTCAATTATCATTCCAAGGAAGTTTGTACTATTTATTTGATCTATATTTATACCATCTATTGTTAGATTTACATTTTTGAGGTTTCGATTCGTTAATTCGAAATGTATGCATGCTATCTTTTTTACATTTATTACCATATCTAGACTAGAACAATATTCTTTTATGAATTTTAGAATTGAGTTTGCCCTATTTTCTACATCTTGTATTTTCTGTCCCCTAATTATAACCGTCATGTCATCCGCATATCCAATTGCTATTTCTCCCTTAGATTCTATTAATTCATATATTTCATTAATGTATATTAAGAACAAAAAGGGTCCTAATTTTGAGCCTTGCGGAACTCCCTGTTGAACCTTTTTAAAGTCTGATTTTATCTTTTCTCTCACACCTTTAGCATTTAAATTACTTATTTCCACACACTGTGTTCTGTTTTCTAAATATGTTAGTACCCAATCTAGAGCCAGGCCGCAAATTCCACATTTTTCTAATTTGTATATCAATGTTTTTACATTCATACAATCGAAGGCTTTCGATAAATCTATAAAAATAGCCATCACAGATTCATGTTTATTTATTGCTTTTATTATAACATTGTTTGCCTTTTGTATGGCATCTATTGTAGACTTATGTTTTTGAAAACCATATTGCCATTTTGATATAATTTTTAGTTCCTTTACATTATTTTGCAATTGTTTTAAATATAATCCTTCCATTAATTTTGAGAAGGCTGAGCACAAGGTGATTGGTCTATAGCTTTCTGCCTCTTTCTTATTCCCTTTTGGTTTAAGTATTGGTTTGACAACTACTTGTTTTAGTGTATCAGGAAAGACTTTTTCATGTGACTTTTTCATGTGACATTTTCATAGCAAGCCTTGTCTCCATCTTGGAAGCAACAAAAGCACTTGGTAGTTGGTATTATGGTACTGACAGCAGTATGAAAACAAAATGCTGTCAGATAGTTACCCCAGTGAGCTAACAAACCACAAGCAAATAAATATCACAATAACAAACAAGTTACAGAATGCCAAATAGTGGCACATTTGTTAAGAACGGTTCTTTAAGCTTAACAAATAATTGCAGTCACCTTCTTAATAACAAAGTTACAGAGTAGCCCTGATTAAGTCTTACTCATGCAGGTCGTCCTCTGTGGTCTAGGGGTACCATGTTAGTCTCTAGTTCCCAAGGTTGGAGGTTCAAACCTGGTGGAGGGCAAAAGCTTTTTTGGGCATAAAATTCCTTAGCATGGCTTCCTTCAGAAGGGAAGTAAAGCTGGTGATCCCCTGTTGCAGATTTACAGCACATGAAAGAACCTCAAGCCTGATAAAGAGACCTCTGAGCAAAATTTCCGGTCTTTCGTATCCACTAAGAACCATTGTAGTTAAAGGGCATCCATAAATAGAACTCAATTTCAATTTTGCTCGGACAGAAGGTACACATTACTTAAATTTACAGTATTTCCATAACTATATACATTTTTGACATATCTATTTAAAATTTAAATTGATAGAGATGGTGACACTTCTTTTTAACTTGCAAAATGTCTTCAGCACTCATGCTGCTACAGTGTGACGTATATATTGCTAGGCTCAAGACTTAAAGTAGTTTATTTCATAAATATAATAATTTTCAGACAATGCATAAAAATCTTTGGGGCATGGCTAACTGCAAGCCTTTAACTATCACAACTATATGCTAAAAGCTTATTCATACTTTATGTCACTCTAGTTTCCTATGAATCTTCAAAATTCCAAAACTTTTAGTAATAATTATCTTTTGATTTCCTCTGTTTCAACTTGGCGGTGAAATGATAATGTATTGCACTTTTATATAAGATTGCCTGGAATCAAACAAACTCAGCTTTTGTTTTTGCATGTGCTCTGAGGGGCAACAAAAATAACAGCAAAAAATCTGATGTGTTACACTCACATGCCTTTCTCTACTCTTGTACAAACTATTTTTACAAACGCTTATTCTCCATCTACTTCATGTTAATCGAGATAAACATTTGCAGACTCTATCTTATTGCTAATTTTCTTGTAGATGTAAGGGGAAAATATATTTACAAGGGCAGTATCGAAATACAGTAGCCTTTAAGCACATACATATCTCTTAATAGCTGGTTGCTACGTGCAGCACTATTCCCTTTTCCACAGATTAATACTCTTTGCATATTCAAGACAAAAAAACGAATAACGAATTCCCATTTGAGAAAATAAGTATTGAAAAATTTAAGGGAATAACAAGCAATATCTCGAAAATGGTTCACTCAACAACAAAAATGTATATGACATAAATTGTGTATTTTAACGCGATCTATATTTTTTGTGTAGTAAAATTTTGTCTATCTCTTATGGTTTACCAGTTATGCAAACGTCGTTCACAATGAAGAATACTTTTGGAGACATTCCCAGAAAATTCAAGATATACATTTTATTTGTCATGAAAATATCTAAAACATATGATACATTAATCAAAATCGTTACAGCCATTTTTGAGAAAATTAAAATGTACAGGGTAATCTGGGGTGGGGGGGGATTTTCTTGAAAACCTTCGAGTTGCATCTCTGGAAGATACTGAACCTAAATACAAGTTTGGTGTTTATCCGACTGTTCGTTTCTGAGTTATGCTGTTCAAAGACATACACACAGACGGACATGTTTCCAAAAATGCTTTTTTTGGATTCAGGGGGTCTCAAAACATGTATTTCCGGTGAAATCTCAGTATCGAATTTTTGGGTGGAATACAATACTTCCCCTACTTGCTATACGTAGTAGAGAAAGTAAAAAAGAAAAAATCAGAGCCATCTTAATAACTATCTGCTGGTGTGACCTCAAAATGTGTGTATTTTAATATCCAGACCATGAAAATACATTTTAATCTTTTAGTAATTTAGGAGGCATTAATTTACAAAATTTAGATTTTTTGGAAACATCTAATATGCTTTTATTTAAAGGTGAGTCGGAATTGTTACACTAACATCACTTAAGTTTACTCACTTAACATGTTTCGGGAAACGGTTGTTCCCATCCTCAGAAGTTAATTTGACTGGCCCGTGTTGTTGGTGTTTCCGTTTTTTGGACTGGATCCTGTGGTGGCATCTTGTGGTGGAGAAATGTACTTCCAGAGAGGATTTGGTGGCGGCAAATCAAAATTCATTAGATGTGTGCTGTGTTTTAGAATGGTGATCTTCTCCCATGCATCTAATTCAACACACATCTAATGAATTTTGATTTGCCGCCACCAAATTCTCTCTGGAAGTACATTTCTCCACCACAAGATGCCACCACAGGATCCAGTCCAAAAAACGGAAACACCAACAACACGGGCCAGTCGAATTAACTTCTGAGGATGGGAACAACCGTTTCCCGAAACATGTTAAGTGAGTAAACTTAAGTGATGTTAGTGTAACAATTCCGACTCACCTTTAAATAAATTCAATACACATCACTGTTTCTAGCTTCTTTTCATTACAATATCAACGTAAACTAATATGCTGATTATTTTTCTTACAGCAGAAATTTCGTAGTTGGCTTTAAATGCCTGCGTGAGGTTGTTTGTCTCTTATTACGTCTGGTGCTAGTGGTACCGTACACTGGTTGTCCATAGGGGAGCTACAGTCGCATGCCAGGTAGCTTGGCTCTAGGGAATTATTGACAAAGTAGTTGTGTCAGGCTTTCCTTGCCAGCATTCAGGTCTTTGCTTAGCAGGGTAAGTGATATATTTTGGTATAATTTTGGTTTTCTGTTGCGTTGTAACCATGTAACAGTGATTTGGCTTTAAATCTGACCACCTACTCGATTCTATGTTTATCTAATACACTTATTTGAGCTCTACTGTTTAGTAGGTTGTTTCCATAATATATTGTAATATGGCTACATTGTTCCCTAAATTTAGAGTGAAATAAATACCTGTGTTGCACCTCTACAACAGCATCTTTTTGTGAAGCTAAAGACTGCTGCTGTTGCTGTTTTCTGCTGCTGGTGCTATGCTTCCTTTCAGCTTGCATCTCATGTCGTGTTGCATTCCCACTACTTGCTTCACTTGCTCTTCTACCATCCTTAGCTTCTTCTATAGAAATTGCTGCTCGTGTGCATACAATTTCCTTTGGAAAGCAGCTCTCGATCTCAACACTAACTTCTACAGTACTGTCTTGAATAATAACCTTATTGTTCACAAGATTAACTTCCAAACACACTAACTTGAACGCATCCGTTAAAGATGTAAGTAAGGGAGTTTCTGTAACAAAATAGTATACTGAAATTATTTCTGACACATCTCCCAGACATATTTCTAGTAGTTTAAATAATTGTTTTTTTAATTAAACAAAACCCGGCTCAATATGGACTAAAAACGAAACTGGGATACTTCATACAGAGATGTAACCATAAATTATAGTAATTTATATGACTATGACAAACCTGCTTTTAAATCCTGCAAAGTTTTGACCATGTTATCAAAATAAAGCATTCTGATTGAGGTGTCTAGCTCAGGAGCACTTGCTATTGCTGCACATATTTTTGTATATCTGAAACAAGCAACAGGCATTAGTATCTTCTATTTATCATTTCAAATCTTTTCCTGCAACTGCATGGCTTTGTCAGTTAATGCAATGCATTAGCATATGGTAAATTATGACACTGGGATATGTGTAACAAATCTACAGAATGGACCATTTAGGTTGAGACTATACAGCATTCCCATACTAAGCGTTGTAGAAAGAAATTCTTGAATAAAAGTTGCTTGATATTATGAGGGAAAGTAAATGACATTAGTCGTGTTTTGTTGAAGGAGGTTATGATGGTAATTTTAGGGTCAATTTAAATTTTACATGGGAACCTACAATGAACCTAAAATGATGTTCACAACATCCTTCAAATAAAACATTACTAACAGCATTTAATTTCCCACATAATATTAAGCAACTTTTATTCAAGACATTTCTTTCTACAATGCTTAGTTTTGGAGCTATTGTACGGTCTCAACTTAAATGGTCCACCTTATATTCAGAAGCAAATAACAAAATGACTAATGAATTAGTGCCACAATATTAATATAGGTAATGTATAAAAGCAACACTTTTTTATGCTGTCATAAGCCATTCACTGAGTAGGGCATATGTTGCAGTAGGAAGGACTGAACTTTTTAAATCTTTAATTTTATTTTAAAATTACTTTTAAGTCTAGTAGGTTTGTGGCTGGTATACAGACAAACCATCTGAAACATAATCAAAGAAGCGAAAAATTCTAGTGGTATTTAGGTCTAAAATGCAGTCTCTACATCCTTAAATAAAAACACACACACTCACCCACACACATTCTCACTCTCTCTCTCCTTCGTAGTGTAGTGGTTACCATGCTAGCCTCTAGTTCCCGAGGCCATGGGTTCAAACATGGAAGAGGGTGATGGATTTGTTCAGGCGTAAAAATCCTTAGGATGGCTTCTTTTGGAAGGGAAGTAAAGCCAGTGGTCCTGTGTCGTAGGTTTAGCATGTACAGGAACCTCAATCCTGATAAAGAGGCCTCTGAGCAAAATTACCTGTCTTTCACACCAATATAGAATGGGACGCTAAGAGAGGCAGCAGTTAAGAGCATCCATAAATAAAAAAATAAAAAACGCACGCGCACACACACACACTCGTGTGCACAGACTCTTTTACTAAAAATGCCTTTTTTTTATTCAGGAGGCCTGAAAACATATATTTCCGATGAAATCTCTACATTGAATTTTTGAGTGAAATACAATACTTCTCCTACTTACTATTCGTAGTAGAGAAAGTGAAAATGGCTTGGGCATACATTAATTTCAGTTTTTCAACTTTTAATGCACATAGTCTAAACAGCCATAAACTCCTTTCCTCTATTCAGTGATAGCAAAATGCTTTCTCTCTTTCACAGTTCCTTTGACATAAAAAAGTTTTAAAACCAACCAGTTTGTTGAACTTTTGGTTTCAAAATGATTTCCTGCTTAAGAAAGGAAGTTTCTATTCCAATAAACTGATCAATCTTTGAAATAAACATACCTTTTTAATATAGAAAGGATAGGAAATGAACTAACAAATATTTATCCTGACAGAGAAAAGCACTTGATTCTTCAAAAACTTCTACAGTGCACTGTCCTTAATGATCTAAAAGTGTGTATGTAAGTTATTTAATTGATTTGTTACATTTTAATTTCCCTCTAAAGGCTGGTTCACAACCAACAAGAACGATAACCAGAACGAGAACGAGAAAGTTGAAATACATGTATTCAAATGGGAATGTTCACAACTAACGGGAAGCCTTCCCGGGCCCTGGGAACGGGAAAGAAGAGTTGCCCAACTTTTAACTTTCTCGTTCTCGTTCCCGGGCATGGCATATTAGATCCCTATTGCGCGTATTAGATCTTTACTCTAGAGGTTATTCTAAGCGACCGTGACATGAAACAGCCACTATAGTCGCAAGCTGGAAACATGAAACTGGAAGGAATTAGTAGTAAATGTGCTTCCTAACCTCATCCCGACACCCGCAAATCTAATCAGCGTTGGTTCCTCTGGTGAAGGGATCATTTGTAGTTTGTTTATATGCAATTTAAAACTAGCTATTACCTAAAAAACAATGGCAAAAGCTACAAAGAACAGCTAAAACCGGTGGAAATGAAAAAAGAACAATAAACAATTTTAATGTATGCCATTAAATAAAGGAATGGGAGCTTGGCATAAGTAGAGGGATCGGAAATGTAATGAATATGCATTTAGATAATGTTTACTCTATCGAATTTTGACGCTGGCTTGGCTAAATTGGAAGTAGGTGAAGAAATGTCATTGGTCAGTTAAAAACAAATGAAATCCCAATGCGCAAAATCGACTTTCACTTTGTGATCGATATGGATTCCCGTTCTCGTTACCGGGTTGTTGTGAACCAATATCTTGCATGGTGCATTGCTTCCCGTTCTCGTTTCCATTCTGGTTACCGTTCTCAAGCGGTTGTGAACCAGTCTTAACAGCAGTTTCTTCTGAAAGAGGTTGTGCCGGTTTTGTTTTCCTTCCTGTATGTTTGATATATCAAATGTTGTAGGGATGTCTTCAGTACTCATGTTTTTAATTTTCTATGATGCCTCTTTCGTTTTGGTCGGCTCAGGCACTAGTGAGAGAGAGCTGGGTAGTTCGACTCACACAGCGAGGCAGTGAATGTGTTTCAGTTTTCTACTGTGTATAATTGTGGTATTGCAGGTATAGGTACGCATTTGGTTGTGGAGCTTGAAATTATCCAAACTTGTTTGGTTCTTTTTCGAAATTCCTTTAGGTTTTACAGAATTTTTCAACACAAAGTGCTCTCTTTTAGCTTTGAGTTACAAATGTTTATTGGTGGTTTTATAATCTGCAAGCACAGTTTCGAATTCGCAGCATATGTAAATTTGTGTGTTTGGAATCAGTGATAATGTGGGCAGGATTTTGTTGTAATTTTTATGTTGTGAGAAGGCAAAGTTATAGACTGTTTATTCCTGCCGCTGTTGACGTAAAGCGTCTTTACTTAAATTTCGGGTAAATTATTTTGTAAGAAATACTTCACGGTTTGAAATTATCTTTAACGTTCTTAAGTAAGCTTGGTAATCTGGTATTATATTAATTCTGGTATTATATTATATTAACTTATATTATATTTAACTCCCATAGTTAAAAAATGCGTAACAAAATTCCTGGGAATCTGGACTGATAACGAAATCTCATGGGAAACCCATATACAACTAAGTGTCAAACTGAACAAATTATGTTATGCTGTTCGTAAATTGGCTAATGTGTGCTCCAAAGTAATACTAAAGATAGTGTGTCACAGCTGCGTTGTGTCCCAAATTAGCTATGGCATCCCCTTTTGGGGTTCCTCTCCAAAAGCAACATATATTCTCACAATCCAAAAAAGAATTTTAAAGGCAATTCTGAAGCTACCCATAAGAACACCAAGTAGATACATATTCAATGAACTTAAGTTTTGCCTATTCCATGCCTATATATTCTTGAAACCTTAAACTTCATCCATAATAATATAACTATATTTCAAAAGAACTCAGAATATCATAACTAAAACAAAAGAAATCTCAATAACTTACACTTAGATAGCCACAGGCTTACAAAAACCGTAGCAAGCATTTCCCATCTGGGTATCTTAATGTATAACAAACTAGATACTTCAATAAAAAACTTAATAAAGAATCTTTTAAAGGTAAAGTAAGAAAGCTACTTCTAAAAAGGCAATGTTTACATATAAATGACTATTTAAATGAACCATGTTTTCCATAATCACATAATTAAAGTGCATATATTATTTAATTTTTTTCATAGATTATTTAATTTTGTTATTCTGTGACATAGTATTTTTGTAAAGAAACAAACATATGATGTAGATTGAGTCACACTTTTTTACACTCACCTTCATTAATTAATAGTTATATAATTATGTAACGTTTTCGAGGGCATTCGTCCTCATTGTCAGCAACTGCCCCAGTTTTATATAACTATTAATTAGTGAAGGTGAGTGTAAAAAAGTGTGACTCAATCTACATCATGATGAATATTCCACTGTTAATAATGCTTCTGTTTTTAATCTTTAAACAAACATGTACTTATTTTAGTATTACTTGCTGTAATGTAAAAGTTCTACATATCCAATCCCGAAGTGTCCGAAAAACAATGTGAGTTGTTTCCCAAAGGATGAAATAAAGAAATAAGAAATTTTTTATTTGGTAGTGTAATTTTGTGCCACGCTTCATGTCATAATTGTGCTTTTACTGTGTAACTTGGGATGTCGATGAGGCTTTTATTGTATGTTGTATATTATTCCTATTAAATATAGCAGACTGTTAAAAGGCAGTGCATTTAATTGGTCAGTTTATCCCAACCCTAGTTTTAATTGGATGCATTTAAGACACCTCGAAGCTTTCCCACAATGTTAATGATTTGGGCTGGGCACAAAATAAGAGTGTACTTTAAAAAGTATACAGATATACAATCCTATTAAGCAATGTCCAATAAAAGACTGAGCTGTTAACACCATTGCCATTGAGAAGCTTGTGAAGGTACTCATGAGTAACCATCTCTTCAAGGCTCAAGTGATCAACATTGTCTACTAAGAGAACTCTGACATTTGAAGTAACTATTCTACAAACAAATTTGAGACAAGACCTACCCATTCATTATCTCACTGCTTTAACATAACCATATATTAAATGTATAACAAAGTAAAACATTACCAAAATAAAAAAATGTTTTAAGAGATTTACGGAATGAAAATTCATGGAATGCTTTGTGCTTTTGTACCTTTCTTTGTCATCCATCTTCTTGTAGCAATCTGCAAGTTCTAGCTGAGTTTGAACAGCCAAATTCCTCCACTGTTCTTCTTCAAAAGTTTTGAGAGCATCACTGAGGAAAACAGCTGCCTTCTGCATTTCACCAAGCTGTAGGTAAAATGCTGCTAGATCCCGACCAATCATGCGTGCAGATCGAATCCTACCTATGTGCTTATATGTGCCCATGGCTAACTCTGCTAGCTCCTGAGAAACAAAAGCAGGGAAAATGTTATCAAATTCTAATACATATGCCTATAATACTCTGCTCAGTAGACCAAAACCATTATGCATCAATGGATTCTTTTACAAACTTTTATGACTAGTATCTGCATAAATAAGTTCAGAATATTGGTCCCAATCAGTATTTATCAAAACGTTGACATTTTAACACTTACACTATGTGATCAAAAGTATCCGGACACCCTCACAAACATACATTTTTCATCTTAGGTGCATTGTGCTGCCACCTACTGCCTGGTACTCATTATCCGCAACCTCAGTAGTCATTAGACATCCTGAAAGAGCAGAATGGGATGCTCCGTGGAACTCACGGACTTCCAACGTGGTCAGGTGATTGGGTGTCACTTGTATCAGAAGTCCGTACATGAGATTTCCACACTCCTAAACATCCCTAGGTCCACTGTTTCTGATGTGATAGTGAAGTGGAAATGTGAAGGGACATGTACAGCATAAAAGCGTACAGGCCGATCTTGTCTGTTGACTTACAGCGACCACCAACATTTAAAGAGGATCGTAAAGAGTAAAAGGCAGACATCTATCTTGACCATCACACAGGAATTCCAAACTGCATCAGGATCCACTCCAAGTACTATGACAGTTAGGCGTGAGGTGAGAAACCTTGGATTCCATGGTCAAGCGGCTGCTCATAAGCCACACATCACACAGGAAAATGCCAAACGATGCCTCGCTTGGTGTAAGGAGCATCAACATTACACGATTGAACAGTGGCAAAACATTGTGTGGAATGACGAATCACGGTACACAATGTGGCGATCTGATGGCAGGGTGTGGGCATGGCGAATGCCCGGTGAATGTCATCTGCCAGCGTGTGTAGTGCCAACAGTAAAATTCGGAAGTGGTGGTGTTATGGTGTGGTCGTGTTTTTCCTGGCACGATCACAGCGCAGACCTACATTGATATTTTAAGCACCTTCTTGCTTCCCACTGTTGAAGAGCAATTCGGGGATGGTGATTGCATCTTTCAACACGATCAAGCACCTGTCCATAGTGCACAGGCTGTGGCAGGGTGGTTACACATCCCTGTAATGGACTGGCCTGCACAGAGTCCTGACTTAAATCCTCACTGACCTACATCGATACCTCTCCTCAGTTCTGCACTCTGTGAAGAATGGGCTGCCATTGCCCAAGAAACTTTCCAGCACCTGATTGAAAGTATGCCTGCAAGAGTGAATGCTGTCATCAAGGCTAAGGGTGGGCCAACACCATATTGACTTCCAGCATTACCAATGGAGGGCGCCACGAACTTGTACATCATTTTCAGCCAGGTGTCCGGATACTTTTGATCACGTAGTGTATATTGTCACATGCAGCACTTATTGTAGGTTCTTCTTTCCGTTTTTTGATAGCCTACAGCTTTAAAACCAACGGCTTTCTTTGACAATATGTAATATCAATTGAGGGTTACTTTATCAGAATTCAGTAGTGCAAATAAAATTGCTGAAAGCCATCATATTGACATGCATTTTCTTTGTTAATTTGAATCTGCACTTAACTGCCTTACAATTAAACAAATGGATTGGTAACTTTAAAAAATAAGGCATTGACATTTCATAAAATAAAAATCTGATGTGTTGCATTCGCATGACTTTCTCTGCTCACTCTTCTATAAACTAATTTTACAAAAGCATATTTCTATCCAATTCTTGTTAATCAGGATAAATTTTCATTACACATTTCAATGTAGGAAACTACATGTTCATGTCAGTGTGGAAGAATAATTAATTCATTAATTGACCTGATAGAGGCTAAACTAATGAAGCCCAGGACTAACAGCATTAGAGTATGTCATCTCAAAACAATTTGAGATCTTCTTGTGGTTTACCGGGAAAAGCATGAGTCAGCTGGATAATTTAATGTTGTACTGGCATGTTGCCATGATAGCTTAGTGGTTAGAGCAACTGGATGGAAACCAGGAGATCCGTGGTTCAAATCCTGGTTATGGCATTGAATTTTTCAGTTCTCTGATTCTACCTTTTGAACCTTGTTGTACACAAATGTCAGTGTGGAAGAAGAATTTATTCATTTCCTGAACTTCAACAGCCACATAGACTTTATAAAGACATGATGATATAAAGCAGCAATGAGGGTTTAATTGGAATGCTTGGTAGCTTGTGGGTGTATCTACAAATCATTTTTAACATTCAGATTTCATTGGAGCACTGGTACAATTAAACACTGAAGCAGAAGGGTTAAATGCAGGTTAAACGCAAATTATATTCAACTTACCTGCTTAAATAAAAATATGAAATACACAGAATTGGTTCAATTTAATGTTACATTTAGGTGTATTATGTTATTTGCATATTTTTTATGTTATCATCATGATTATTATTTTGTATTTATTATGGAATTGTGAATTTGTTTTATGTTAACCTATATTTCTATTTAGAAGTTGGATTTATTTATTTATTTAGTAACAACCATGGCCAACTTTGATAAAAATTTGTGTGTGAAAGAAAATCCATGCATAGGCATTATACATGGCCATGGAATAAACAAACTCATTTATTTTATAAGTGAAGTAGCAATAGAATAGTGAAAGTTGCAAAGGAATAATAAGTAATTTCTTCTCCTTAGAAGTTCAGTATCTCATCAGTACTCGAACAGGACAGTTCAATATCTCATTAGTACACATATTGTGTATGGTACCTTATTTGTACTAGGTCTCTGAGCAAAATTACCGGTCTTTCACGCCCAATATAGAATGGGACGCTAAGGACTGTAGTAGTTAAAGAGCGTACATAAATAAAACTCAATTTAATTTATCTGTACTAAAACTATGCCCGCTACAGCACTCATTATGCATTGCAAATGAATTTTTAAAGCATTTGGAAGGGACTGGACACTTTCTGATGATGGAAGCAGGTGGCTCTTAAAACATGTAAAGTTTTAAAAAGTAACTGATATTTGCATTTCCACTGTAGACTCATCTTTAAAGTTAATGATCTGAAACACATTATTGTTTCTAGCTTCTGTATACACCTATGCCGTTATAAATTATGGAAATGCGAGCTTTGCACTTACCAAATAATGCTTCTTGAAGGCCTCTTTAGATGAAAGTGCTTCTTTGAGCTTATCTGTAGGTGTAGGTTGCTTGCTGGTTCCCTGGGAATCTCCCATTCCTGCTGAGAGTCCCACAACTGTATGAAGTTGCTCACTGGTGGGCTCATTCCCAGGCATTAGTCCGCACAGATGACCTAACTCCTGAAGCTATAAAAGAGAGTAACATTGTAATATTTACAGAATGAATGCAGTCTAATGAGGTGAATTTAGTTTGCTTTGTATGGAATTAGCAATAGTTGTAAACTTATTAACCTAACAATTTTATAAAAGGAGATGCAACAACAAAATGCTGTAGAGAATTCCGGAATCTAGTCTCCGTGTGCAAAATGATGATTTGTAAGCTTATATATTTTTACAAATATTATTTCATTTTGATTTGTGTAGAATGAAAGCTTTCAGTACTTTCATAGTGCTTAAAATATTCCAAAACCTTTCTCAAATTCCTTAAAATCAATATTTCCCTTAAACCTAGTTTCTTGAAACTTACTGTACAGTGAAATGGAGGTGCTTTGATTTTAACATCTAAGCTTGACAGAAGATTATAAATAACTTTAAGTGCTCCACACAGCCTTTATGACACTAATGGGTCTCCAACACATTTTGGTAGTTTGAACAATTTGGAATAAATTACCTAGATTCACAAATACTTTTTTTTTCCTAATTTTTGGTCAAAGCTAGGACATTAGCAAAGTATCCCATTTCATAATAAATTAAAAAAACTGTGGCTCTGAAAGTAGTTTTGAGTATCATGATGTGGAGACACTCAATTGACAACTAAGATTTTATGAAACAGATTTACCATTCTATTATCAACATCCACTGAAAACAGCCAGCGCAGCAGAGATAGTGGCCATACTGCACTCATACTTTAATGCCTGTTCGTAACAAACCGGAAATGGGAACCAGATCAAGAATGGAAAGCAAAGAGATGTTAGGTTAATTTACAATGCACCCAAAACAGAAATGGGAATATGTAGGTGGATTATATGCAAACGGAAGTTGTTTCTTTGTGATTGATTAATAACATTTTTACTTTCTCTAATACGTTTAGTAAGTAGGGGAGTATTGCATTCCACCTAAAAATTTGATACCGATATTTCACTGGAAATATACGTTTTGAGGCCTCTGAATAATTTAAAAAAAAACACGTTTATAAAAAGGTTCGTGTGTGTGTCTGTGAACAACATAACTCAAAAATGAAGTCAGACAAATACCAAACTTGCAGTAGTTGTAACCCCACTTATGGGAGCCAAACTTGAGGGAGATTGTTTCTAGGAGTGTTTGCCCCACGTTTAAGAATCAACTTTTTATTTTTAATCTTTATTTATTTATGTATTATATATATGTATACCTCGGCCGTGTCAGTAGTAATTTGTTAAGCATGTATCTCTTAACAAGGCTGGTGTGGCTAAAGAATGAAGGCTACATAAATTATAATTGCATTCCCTCCCTTTATTAATACTTCACAAGATTAAATTACACTTCACTGATGTATCCTACTGTAGAGCTGTGAGATTACTGTTAATTATACCTTTTAACACATAAACTTTATATTATTCTGACCGCAATGAATTTTTTTGTCTCACACTGAATCTGTATCGTACCAATCAGGTACGCAATCTTGTAGCGTCTACCGCCGGAATTTGCACATTTCCTCTATTTCAAGTCTCTGATTGGCTAAGCCCACTCCAATAGAATACTTTTATTTAACTTAAGCTTTTTCTAGTTTTTTATTGGCTATTTATAAACTGTTTTAAACATTACATTATTGTTCCAAGTATTATTAGTAGCTTTTATTAAACTTTCTAATTTATTGTTGTCTCAAGGTTACCACATTGTTAGCAGCTTTCAGCTTTTACTTTGTAATTCTGTTTGCTACGGAAAGCAGCTTGCTTCTAGTCTCACAGCTCCTACATTGCTAAAACTACATAATACATTCACATAACATTATTATACATGTACATAATAATATAAACATAATACAATGCCTGTTACATACACTTTATACATTATATAATACACATACTGCTTTAAGGCGGGCTGTTATTATATAATTAGACTGATATCATTTAAGTGTTAAAAATACTACCTCAAACTTGGAATTTACGTTCCGTATCTTTCAAAGATACAACATGAAGATTTTCAAGAAAATTCTCCCACCTCAGATAACCTGGAAATTTTTCGAAAATTTTGATTTTCTCAAAAATGGCTGTAATGATTATGATTAAGATATCATATATTTAAGGTATTTTCATGATAAATAAAATGTATATCTTGAATTTTCTGGGAATGTCTACAAAAGTCCTCTTCTTTCTGAATGGCCTTTGCATAACTGGTTAACTGTAAGAGACAAGACAAATTTTTTCTACACAAAAAAAATGTAGAGCTCGTTAATACACACAATTTATGTCATATACATTTTTTTTGTGGAGTGAACCATTTCTGAGATATTCCTTGTTATTTGTTTTGAATTTTCCAATACTTATACTTTTTCTCAAATGGGAATTGGTTTTTTTTTTTATGTCCTGGACATGCAAAGAGAATGAAATGCACCACATAGCACAACCAGCTCTTTAAAAGATTTGACTATCGCTTAAAGCCTACCATATTCCCCTTGCACCTACAAGAAAATTAGCAATATAGTTTCTGCAGATGTTTATCTCAATTAACACGAAGTAGATGGAGAATAAACGTTTGTAAAAATAGTTAGTACAAGAGTAAAGAAAGTCATGTGAGTGTAACACATCAGATTTTTTTCACTTGCTTATAATTCAGCCAGTATAATGCAGGTTAACCAATATCAAAATTCAATGCAACAATAATTTTCTTAAGGCCATACCATCAATATTGCTGATTCCTCTTGCATGTGCATCATCCTAATATGTTTGTAATAAATGATGTAATTAAAGTTTGTTGTTCTATGCTGTTTTCAGTTGTTTGTTGTTTAGATTTTGATTTTCTAGCTTGTGATTAGAGAGTTCTAGTGGCAGATTTAGTACACAGCCACCATGAGCAATTGCTCCTATGAAGACAGCCACTCACAATATGAATCCCTTAAGCAGTTACCTGCTTTATGTACCTATTACTCTATGCTAAAAACAATTTAGGTACATCTCAGTTCAATTCACAAGTATACAACCATCATACATGAAACAACATACAACTATCAACAATTGCATTCAGCAGGTCCTGGGTTCAATCCCTGACAATAATCACTCAACCCATGGGTTTTTTTTGGGATTTTCCTGGGTCGCCAGGTGAATGCGGTAGTGGTTTCTATTATCCCCTGAATTTCCTGTCCCTCCATTTCATTCCATTAATCATTTCATTCATCCTTCACCCCATTTAGTCTATTTCAGGGTTGAAAGTGTCGGCAATGGTGTTTTGGTGCAGAGGGCAGGCAAAAAGGATGTTCTCTGTGAACTTCCTCAGTCCCTTGGACTTCGGCTGGTTGCTGGGGTATAAGGATCACACCTTGAGGGGAGGAGCATTGGATCCTATGTGGGGCAAGATCCCCAGTCTGCCTGTCCAACTGCTGAGGCATCCATCTGGAGAATGTAGGGACCCTGTCATTGCTGTGCCATCACTCCTGGTTCCGGCCACCCGGAGTCTCCCTTTACCTCATCCCTTTCTTCCAGGGGCACCCCCTCCTCATTCCTGGATCGGTGCAAAATCCCCTCTGCTTCACAATCCAACCCAATCAACAACTGCATACAACACTGCTCTATATGAAGGAAGCTTCACATACATTGGTACTAACTTATTTATGTACCAATCAGTGGCGAAGCGTGGAAGTGCCGCTTCCCAAAGAATTTCAAAAGAAGAAGAAGGCAAACAAAATTCATGCTAACAAATATTTTATTTGTTCTGGATACATCCGCCGTGCTGCTGACATCTGGACAACTGCTGAAGCTCGAGTGGCCAGATCTGCGAACTCATTCAATACTGAGCATTTCCGTGTTCATGCCCCATAACCTCCACTAGCGATATACTTTGTAGGTTTCCAGAAGCAATCGGGACTTGTCTGTGACTTAGGAAGCATTGAAAGACATTGTCATGTGAAATCTCTGTAGTATGCGAAGAAAAGTTTATTGTTTTATTTTATGTGGCACTTTTAAATAGAAATGTAAGTATATTTCAATAGCAATAATTCGCAAATTTTGCGTAGATTGGTATTTGCTAGTAAAAATAGGTATTTCTTGTGAAATTTTAGTTATTAACAAAAGCGTGTGAATTTAATACTTTCTCCATTTTAAGTTAACATTTCACGCGGTGTTGACCAGCTCTATGAATTATTGGAACATCTAAGTGGAGTGGGTTGGGGATATGTCTGCTTGTAGTGTGAGCAGTCTTGCAGTGCAAGAAGGGTCTACGTGTGACTGTACTACAGAAAAAGTACTGAAGAGTAGGTTTAGTTCTTTCAGTTATGAGGAAAAACTAAATATAATTAAAAGTGAAAAACCTAAAAAACTTCTTAATAATGATATCGACATGCAAAGCAAAGGTGTTAAAACATTTATGTGCCACTTTAATGAAAACATGTATGATACAATTCCATGATTATGTGCGTGTCATAGATTGTGAAAATTGTTTTGCTGGCTGTGCTTGCTGTTTTCGCAGGAAAAAAGCACTTGGAGTTAAGCAGGTTTTGACGACTTGAATAATTTACACAAAGCTCAGAAAAGGCATAAGGAATGCAAAATCACATTATTTGTCTGAAACAATTTACCAGTTCGGAAATACATGGATTGAATCGTGTTTAAATGAACAATTCCGGCTCACAATACAGAAGCACAATGAAGACAAAAAGAAACACAAAAATTCTTTCGCAAATGATAAAGGTAGTATGCTTTTTGGGAAAGCAGGAACTTGCATTTCGAGGTCATGACAAGTCCAAAAGCTCTTTGAACAGAGGAATTTATATTGAAATGTTGAAGGAATTAGGAGATTTTGACATAGATTTATCTCATCCTTGTCAAATTTGACGGTTTTTTCAGGGTTGTCTAGTGACATACAGAATGGTATTATTTATTCTGTTTCGGAACTGATGACAAACGAAATAAAGAAGGAAATTTCTGAGACTTCTTTTGTTGGTATTATTGTGGATGAGGCAACAGATATTACAACGAAATCACAACTATCTATAATACTTAAGTATGTGACAAAAACTGGAAGTATTGAAGAAACGTTTCTGTGTTTCAGAGACGTCAGTGTCAAGCAAGTTCTTTAGCACATAATGTGTTTGAGATCTTAAAAGAATTTAATTGTGAAAAGAAATTGGTGTCACAGACATATGATGGAGCGGCTGCAATGTCATGGGAACACAGTGGTCTTCAGATGAGAGTAAGAGAAAAATACTCAGAAGATGTATTTGTGCATTGCTATGCACATAGACTGAATTTAGTTTTGTCACAAGCTGTGACCTTTATTAAGCAGCGTAAAATATTTTTTTACTTCACTTTCTGGTTTTGGCATTTTCTTTTCTAAATCTACAAAGCGAATGGCAGCACTTGACACTGAAATAAACAAGAGATTTCCAACATTAGCTCCAATAAGATGGAATTATGGTAACAGGCTATTACAAACTGTGTACTAGACAAACAAGATATAGAAAACTTGCTAAATTCAATGGTTGAAAATGCAGATAGTTGGGATGCAGAAACAGTATATGGTGCTCAAGGTCTTCTTTAATATTACATGGGTTTGATTTCAACTTTTTTCTTCATGTATTCTATTGTATATTTCCTCAGGCTGACATACTGTTTCAAGTACTCCAAAAGAAGTCTTTTAATATTGGGTTTTGCCACAAACAAGTTGACAAATTTTCAATGCATCTTATGAAACTCAGAGATGATTTTGAATCTATCTGACAAAGTATCTGATGTCTGTGGTATGCCTGGCCCTAATAAAAGACTTACAGTAGATACTATTCCAGGGGAAAATGTATCAACTTCTTATAAGAGATTATTCTTGGAAATTATTGACATAATGAAGATCAATATTGTTTCCAGATTTGCTAACTTGGAAAAATTCAAATTCCTTAGTATTTTAGACTCAGCAAACTTTAAGGAATTTGCAAAACAGTTTCCAGAAGAAGGGTTTCTGAGCTTAAAGCAGAACTTTGGCAAATTCGTGAAATTACCTCAGTAGTTGACATTAGCAGGATTACTGTCTGTGTTTCCAGAACTACATAAACTTGTCCTTTTTAGTAATAACCATCCCAGCATCTAGTTCGTCTGCTGAGAGGTCATTCTCAGCAGTGAAGAGGATTAAATCCTAACTTCGAAATACTCAAGGTCAGGGGAGACTTTCTTCACTAGCTCTTCTAAGCATTGAAAAGTCCTTGCTTGCAAATTTGCGTCAAAGCCCATCCTTCTACGATGTGATTGATATCTTTGGGAGGAAAACTAGAAGGATCAATCTGATATACAAAAAATAAGGTATGATATTTAATTTACTATTATTTCTGAAAACATATTATCCATTACTTGTAAAAATTTAAATCTATTTTTATTTCTTTTTTACAGAGATTAAGAAAAAAATTAGATACAACATTCACAGTGCTCTCCTACTTTAATGAAAATTGTTACTTGAGCTTCCCTCACTTTGAAAGTCACGCTTTGCCACTGGTACCAATCAATATTAAAATCCTGACCAATTTTAAGGCATTTAAAAGTAGATTGAAGAATCTCATGTACAGTCATTGCTTTTATAGCAAAGAAGAATATTATGATACATGTAAAAATTATCCTAAGTAGTAGAATATTGTGATACAAGTAAGAATTTACTTACATAGTAATACAATGTAGATTTGTTTTTGAGTTATGTTCTTCACAGACACACTCACATGCGCCTTTTTCTGGAAAATGTTTTTCTTTGGATTCAGGGAGCCTCAAAATGTGTATTTCTGATGAAATCTTGAGATCAAATTTTTGGATGACATGCAATACTTCCCCTCTTACTATAGATTAGTAGAGAAAGTAAAAACTATGCAGTAATCATAATTTGCATCCTTAGTTGATAAGGGAATGACTTACTTCCATTCAGTGCTTCTGCCTTTGCTATGAGATCACACTGGCATTGTTACCCTTCTCTTCATTTCCACAGCACATTACCAGGTAGCCAGTAAATCTTTGCTTACCTTATCTCGAGCATAAGCCCAAAGGCTTGCTGTGTACAGAGAGTAAGCTTCAACTTGTCCACTGTCATTAAACCGCTCACAGGTTTGAAGAACTTCCAAGCAGCACAGAAACACCCAGCAAGCTACAGCTCCAGGAGGTGCTATTATTTCAAGTATATCCAGTTCTTTTATGCAATTGTGAAGAAATGGCAATGACCGCTGTGCCACCTAGCAAACAAATAACACAATACTTATATGTTAATGACTATGGCTCGGTAATAAAAACCTTTTATTTTTCAGAAAAGTACATAAATATCCTTAAATTTTATGATTAAAGGAGAAGTTCAGATATGTTTTTTCCACAGAGGTTTTGAGTGCAATAGCTTTTACTCAAATGAGTTATTTGCCTGAAGTGTAATCTCCAACTAAAAGGACCAAAGTTATTTCTATTGAGGCTGCCAAACCTTAGACAACATAGCCTCGTTTTAAGATGAGAGGCATCTGGCCTCACCTGTACCCCTTATGGAAGTATAAGAGCAATGCAGCAAGACATACAAATTCTATGACAAGATATTAATGAAGAAATAAAGAAGACAAAAGAATAACTAGAAAGTTTAAATCTAAGAAGACAGAGCAATGAGGAGCTGCACAAATACCTATTAAGGCACTTACTAGTACATTTATACTAGTAAGAATAATGATAAGGGTTTTTTGGAAAGAACAAATGAAGCAGTTTGAAGGTGCAGATATATATTAGCTGATGGGTAAGGATTAAAAAAATCTTTTATACATCAATGAAAGAAAATTGGGAAAGGGTAAGATCCAAAGTTAACAGCAAAGGAGGAGGAGGAAAAGCATCAATATGGACAAAGGCAGGTGCATAGAAATCAAAAGAAGAAATGACCTTTAAATGGGGCAACTCCATTCATTTAGTCATATCCAATGATAAAACTTGGATAAAAAAGCATAAGGAAAGGGCACACACACGCACTCTCTCTCTCTCTCTCTCTCTCTCTCCCTCTCTCTGATATGTAAATAGATATATAATTTTTTGGTGTACTTGCCCAAATCTGCAGTATATTTTGGACAAAATACGAGGGTAATCCCAAAAGTAAGGTCTCCAATTTTTTTTAAAATACAAAGAAACTTTTATTGACAACAAATGGTACATAGTTTTGAAGCTTTGACATTTGTCTATTTTTCCACATAATCGCCATTTCAGTCGATGCATTTTTGTAGACGCTGTGGCAGTTTTTGTATGCCCATGTCATACCAGCTTGCTGCCATGCTCTTGAAAAAGTGATGGACCTCATTTTTCACTTCATCATCATCACCGAAGCGCCTTCCAGCCAAATGTTCTTTCAACTTGGGACACAAGTGGTAGTCACTGGGTGCTAAGTCCGGACTATAGGGTGGATGGGTGATGGTTTCCCTCCAAACTGTTGCAGAAGATTCATGGTTTGATGGGCGGTGTGGGGGCGAGCATTGTCATGGAGAAGGCTTATGCCCTTGCTCAACATTCCTCTTCTACGGTTCTGAATTGCCCGTCTGAGTTTTTCTTAATGTTTGACAATACCTGTTGGCATTTATTGTTGTCCCAGGATCCATAAAGTTGACCAACAATATCCCCTTTCGATCTCAAAACACAGCTGCCATGACTTTACCGGCAGACTGTGTTCTCTTGAATTTTCGCGGCTTGGGTGAACCGGAATGCCGCCACTCATGTGATTGTTGTTTGCTCTCAGGTGTGATGTGAAAAGCCCAGGTTTCATCACCTGTGACTATTGAATCCAAAAGGTTGTCCTTTTCATCTGCATAGCGTTGAAGAAATTGGCGGGAAGTTTCAGCGTGTTGCCTTTTGTGATCTTCTGTCAGCATTCTTGGGACCCATCTTGCGCACACCTTCTGAAATTTCAACTCTTCAATCAAAGTTCGATGAATAGTGCTTCGAGAAATCTCAGGAACAACAATGCAGAGCTCATCGAGAGTGATCCGCCGATCTTGAAGCACGATTTGTTCAACCTTTGCGATTGTTTCGTCAGAAATGGACGGTCTCCCGCTTCTTTCCTCGTCATGAATTTCCGTGCGACCATTTGCAAATCCTCTACACCACTTGCAGACATTTTTGACATCCATATAAGACTTTCCATACACTTCCATCAACTGTCGATGAATTTCAACAGGTTTAACCCCTTTTGCACTAAAAAAGCGAATAACTGCGCAAACTTCGCACCTGGCGGTAGTGGCTAACGGGAGCTCCATTGTAATTGGCTGCCAAGCCAAGACTGAGGGCGCTAAGGGATGTGCGGTGGTTTCTGAAGAGAGTGGAGGGAGGAAAAAAGCAGTATGGCCAACATCCACACAAACAGTTTCCCTGCGATCCCAGCACTTTGGAGACCTTACTTTTGGAATTACCCTCGTATAATATATGTATTTTCCATTCCCAATAAAATATTTTTTACTTCATTTCATTTATTATTTTTATATAATCAAACACTACCTAATATTAAAAAAAAAGGGGGGGGAGAAACACAGGTATATCCAAATGGTTATTATATTGCCAATTCTGGCTCGTTAATATTAAGCTTAATTCAGTGATAGTTGTGTGCTCGTATTTAGAGACATTTCATTTACCTTCACTTCATCATTGTTGCTCGGTTACATAACTAGCATAAAAATCAGACACTTAGTACAGCAATAACCTGTTTGTTATTAAAAACCCAAAAATAAGTAGCTATGTTTTGTTATATTAATTCACTAGCTGGTTTACCTGACAATGAATGGTTAGCCTTTTCTACATGAATGACAAATGAATTAATTTCATTTATCTTCCCCCATTCCTTATGCAATTATTATGCAATGATCTCGAGTATTTTTATGGTGACCCTCCTCTTTATCCCTTATAATTGTAATTTTGTACAACTCCAGGCAATAACGAATGAAAATCCTGTTATTCATGCAAAAGGATGTGAAACATCAGCAGAATGTCTGATTTCCTTAACTCCCCCTACCAACAGATTTCCAGGTTCTGGATATGCTGCATAGCCTATAAGTACCCTTTGGTGCTGGAACATCATCGGATGGAATGATTGAGTAACAGTTAGAGGTGAAATTTTAAACCCTTGTACCTTCTGTTTTGGTCCGATAGTTATTTAATAGCATAAAAGCCACATAGTTTCCTCATTATGCAGAAACTCTTAACATATACAATGAAATAGAGGTGAAGCTGGTGAATATGAAGATTCCAAGCTCCCAGGCCACCAAGTTAACCTCTTTGGAAAAGACACATGCCTGGGACGATTGAGAAAACTAATTTTCTGAGTTGTTAATATAAAATATTGGTACACTTATTTCTAATGTTAGCTATTTTCTCTTTTTATACATGCCCTTCTAACAAACTTGATTACAACATAACTACAAAGGAAATAAAACAAAACTTTCTTACATGAGGGTTATCATGTTTTGGCATCCAGAAACCTCAGTGCATATATCTACAGAATTAGAATAAAGATTATCCAGAGATTTTGACGCTGTTTCATTAAATTTGTTAAATGGCAATTAAAGAAATAAATAGGCATCACAGGCAATTCATACCATTATACAAAGGATTTGATTGTCACTTTTTAAGCTGTGTTTTGTTTGCTTAAGGGGTCTGTTCAAAACATTTCTGGAACTTTGTCCACATTTTTCTATACTTATCTTTTACTTATTGCATGGTCTCCTTCAAAATCCTATCCTCCACAATTGATACACCACTCCCAATGCCATTTCCACTTCTGGAAGCACTCTTAGTACATCTGTTTTTGGATTGCGTGAAGCGCCGTCTGCGAATTTTCTTTTATCTCGTCTATCATTGCAAATCTTCGTCCTTTCAATGAGGTTTTCAACTTTGGAAATAAAAAAAAGTCTGCAGGGGCCAGGTCTGGAGAGTACGGAGGATGAAGCAGCACAGTGATATCATTTTTTTGTGCAATAGTCATAACCAACAGGGATGAATGTGCGGGTGCGTTATCATGATGCAAGAGCCATGAATTGTCTCGCCACATTTCAGGCCGTTTCCTTCTCACATTTTCTCGCAGGTGTTGCAACACATCCCGATAGTCAGCCTTTGATTGGCATGCACAATTTCGTTGACATTCCTGACATGAACTCGTCAATAGACGTTGAAGGGCATCCTGAACAAGGGTCATCTTTAACTTCCATCCAGCCATTTTTAAACCGCGTGAACCATTTGTAACACTGAGTACGGCTTAAGCACTCATCACCATAGGCTTCCCGCATCATTTGGTGTGTGTCTGTAAAGGTTTTCTTGAGTTTCACGCAAAATTTAATGCAGACGCATTGCTCCTCTAACTCTGTCATCTCAAAATTCACAAACTGAGGGACACCACGTTATACTTAATACAGCACTGAACAATAACTAACAGACATAGAATCATGAAACTTCCGGCAGTTACACATTAAACACAGGCGTGTGCTGGGATGCCAGCCACATTTCGCTCCAACACTACATTGGCACGAAATTACGAATGTTCCAGAATTTTTTGAACAGATTCTTAAGTGTTATATTATGGCCATATATGTGTATTATTTGAAATAAAATGCAACGACTTTTATTTTTATCACACTTTCTCTGCAGAGTATAGCAACTAGCCAGCTTTTGTTTCTACATTCATTCTTTGTGGAGTACAGCAACTATTTTCTACTCCATGGCATTTTCAACAAACGCTTTCTAAATCCTTTTGAGTCTTTTAGTACATTATGAATTGAAATTGCATGGTGTTTTATAGGCTATTTGTCAGAGAGAATAGGGCTTCTCAGTGGTGAAAAAAGTATCAAAATCGGTTGAGTGGTTTTTGAGATCAATCTACATACATACAAATTTTCTCTCTTTATAATATTAGCATAGATTAATAAAAGTTTAAAACATAGTCATATTTTGTAGGTATGTTGTTTTTATATTGATTTGTCAATAAATGTTCAGTTATATTTCCTTTTGCATTCTTAAGATGTGTTATTCTCACTATACGATATAGTGGAGAAATGTCTGTATTTTTATTCCTGGGAGTTTGAAACACTTGTTAAGGGGATGCTAAAAAACAAGTTGCAAAAATTAAGTTTTTTAGTAGTGTTTTAATACCTGTTCTTACTACATGCAACATGACTGACAGTGACACTGATAAATGAAATGAAATAATTGGGAAGGGAAACATTCCAGGCCTAGGTTTAGGGTACCTCCCCAGCATTTGCCACTTATGAAGACAGAAAAACCTGGAAAAAACCTGTCAGGGAGGATGGTCCTGGCTGGATTCGAACCGCAGACCTCCTGATCATGAGTGCATGACCTCAGCCATCTGTGTCGGTGCAATTATCTAGGTGAATTTCTATTCAAACCCAAAGGAAAACTATAGTAAACATGAAGAGAGTACAACACGTGGAATCACTGTTTCAAGTATGTTTCAACTGAAAGATAATATAAATTATACATATACAAAATCTTGGAAATAAACTAAATCAGCAAAATTTCTTCAAAACTATTCTTACCTCCCATGGTTTGCACATTAGCAGAAGAAGAGCACATTGCCTGGAGAAAAGATAGCTGCGAAATTCCAGCAACGAAGCTTTCGACTCCTTTATTAATCTTCTGTGAGTCTGATTTACTGTCTGTCCTAGAACCAAACCTTGCCAGTTTTCAAATGGACCCTGGAAGGTACTCAGCCATGCTGGAGTATCTGAAGAAAGTAGAGATACAGTCGTAAACTACAATGTAATGTTCTGCATTTAAACTTATTACTGGAGTTTGGGCAATTTCTACTTTCTCTACTACGTACCTTTAGTAAGTACAGGAAGTATTATATTTTACCTATAAGGGGCATTCAAATGAAACCTGGTCAGGGCGTCTAACTTTACATTACACGTAAGTGGCACCACATAACTGCGTGTATGGTGGCACCATCTATTGGTAGAGCGACTGCAGCTTGCGCAACGTTTGACGTTGCATAGCGATAGTGTGGTTTTAATCATGCTGAAGAGAGGGTAGTCACACAAGTTATCGTCCACTACTGATCATGAAGGTGAGTAAGCAGGAACAACGAGGAGTGATTCGATTTTTACCGGTGGAGGGAGTTGGAGGCCCTGAAATGTATCGACGGATAAAGGGTGTGTACAGTGAGTACAGACTGTGTCGTTCAAGTGTGGTGGAATGGCGCAGAAGATTCCTTGAGGGGGCGCGAGTTACTGGAAGACGATGCTCGTCCTGGACAGGCTCATCGTGTCATCGCATCTGAAATGATTGCGGAAGTGAATGCTTTAGTTTTGGGCAACCGCAGAATCACCATGGACGAGATCCATCGGTTACTGGGAATTAGCGCAGGCACCATTCACACCATAATGCATCAACACTTGAAATTTCGAAAAGTTTGTACGCAGTGGGTTCCCCACCAACTGACCGCCGAACAGCGCAATGCTCGAATGGCGCTGACTTTGAGTCGTCTGCAATATTATCATGAGGAGGAATACGGCTTTCTGTCGCATATTGTCACTGGTGATGAAACATGGTGTCACCATTTTGAACCGGAAAGCAAGCATCAGAGCAAGCAATGGAAACATGCGACTCACCACCTCCTAAGAAATCAAAGACCGTGCACACCAGTTCTGGTAAGGTCATGATGTCCTTTTTTTACCACGAGGGCCCACTGCTTGTCGAGTTCCTGGAACGGGGAACCACCATCAATGCCCAGCATTATCAAGCCACTTTACAGAACCTTAGACGAGCCATCAAGTCGAAACGCCCAGACATGTTGTCCAATGGCATTATTCTCCTGCATGATAATGCCTGCCCACACACTGCCAATGCGGTGAAGACGACATTGCAGCAGTTTTGATGGGAAACGCTGGAACATCCACCGTACAATCCAGAACCTTTCACCGTGTGACTTTCATGTTTATGAACCTCTGAAACAAGCTATTCGTGGACATCGATTCACAACGGATGATGAAGTGTGTGAATGGGTCCAGGTCTGGATCTTACAGCAGCCTACTAGCTTCTTTAAAGATGAAATTAACCGGCTAGTGTTGCAATGGAATAAATGTGCCAACAGTTTTGGCGACTATTTTTGAGTTAATAAAATCGTTACCGTTACTTTACACAAGTGACCGGGTTTCATTTGAATGACCCTCATATAAATTGGTACCAAGATTTCACCAGAAATAAAGTTTTAAGGCTCCCTGAATATTGAAAAACAACCCCCTGTGTGCGTGTGTGTGTGTGCGCACGCGTTTGTTTTGTTTGTTAACCATTTTCAAGATATTTTGTATTATTGGTTTGAACTTTCACACACTTTTTAAAATGGTAAGTCACTATATGTTTTTCCTTGTCAAGCAAGAAGCTTGGAATTTCAAAGCCATCCATAGCAATCCACTCTACAAAAATAAGACTATTTCTTTAGACTACAGTATCCTCCTTATACCTACAACAAATTTGTAAATGTGTAATCAAAGTTTATCTCAGTTAGCATGAAGTAGATAAGAAAATAAGCTTTAGTAATAATAGTTTGTAGAAGATGAGAGAAGATCATGTGAATGCAACACAACAGTTTTTTATTTATAAATATGCTTCTTACTTATTTCCACTGATTTCCATCAACTGCATGAACTGACAAACTAATGCGTGCCATACTTGACCAGAACAGCAATTCATATCTTGAACCTTAAGTGAGACAATGTCAAATGTTCTGAGTGTGATGATGTTATTTCTACTGAATAATCTGTGTTTATAATTTTGTTTTGAAATAAAACAAGTATTGGCTATAATGGAGTTAATTCTACTCCCTTTAATAGGAAGCCGCCCAATGTTGTACATACTGCTCTATAACTTTACTACAAACACACTGCTGCACTATAGGAAACATATATCAAAATAAGAATTAGGATTTATATAAAATTTCACATTAATTTGCAAAAACAGCAAGTTTAAATTGCATTTTGAAGTATGGAAAAACCAGTGGATAGGATGAAAAAGTTTATGATGAAAATCTGACATGTTTCGCATTTTAGGTTATGTTGAATCCATAATCCCCAAAATTTTGTTTGCAATTGAGTTCAATTCTACTTCTGGTATTGCAGTGCGGTGATTAGCTGCAACTGTTTAACCCATTTGAATCATATGATTAGCTGTACTCACATAAGATACTAATGGCATTTAAATTGCATGATAAGCACAGCTTGCAAGTATGCACTCACCAATAAAGCTACATGTATTTGCACTTGTAACTCCCAGTAGTATTCAAGGGATCTCCAGGTCTCTTTAGAGGTGAAAAACTAATGCTGTTGGTATTGTGAGAGCAAACTGGAAGGATAGCTACCTGATATCATTCATAATAAACTGAAACATGGCGGCAAATATGAACCATTCTGAAAAGTATGTGTTTGTGTAAAGTGAAGATATAACAAAGATGTTTATTTCCTCTCAAAGAAACATTAAGCTGCTGACATTACAGCAACAGCCAAGATGATAAGGATAGGTCAGGCACTCAGAGAGGTAAAAAAAAATAAATTGCGTTTTATTTATGGATACTCTTTAATGCTATGGTTCTAGGTGTCCCGTTCTATATTGGGCGTGAAAGACCAGGAATTGCTCAGAAGCCTCTTTATCAGGCTTGAGGTTCTTTTACGTGCTGTAAATCTACAACACGGGACCACTGGCTTTACTTCACTTCCAAAGGAAGCCATACTACGAATGACAATTTTAAGTCGCACCTATCCAGTCTTTCATGTGAAGTATCCCCAAGGACGAATGAGGTTTTGAGTCCATGGAAAAAAATTGTAGGTCCCTCATTTCAATGCCATCCTATGTCAGAGGTAATGTATAGTGTCTGTCGAGTGCCTCCAGTTAATAAATGGGCCAGTCATCATCTCAGTGAACAATAACATAAATATTGCACTATTGTATTATGATGTATAGTACAACTTTTTTGAGCTCAACCTGCAGAAATGCAAATGCGGAGAAGGTTGGAAAGGGAAGGGGAGAAAAGAAGAGTATTCCACAAGCACGGTGCAACAAGAATGTCTCACATATCGGCTGTTCTCCTACAACTAACCCAAAAACCCTCCCTTCTGGCCTAACTCCAGCTGATTAGGGCCAGAAGGATAAAATCATACTGTATTTATTGACTTATGTAAATAATGATGCTTTAAAGCATGAGTAACATAATTAACATTACAGCTGTAGTTGTTAATCTTTACAGAAGTTTCTGGTCTTGTCATTCAGTGATTAGTTTCTGAATCATGGCCATTTAACAAAAAATGTTTGATTTGGTCTCTGCAATCATTCCTTGAAGTTTGAGTATTGAGTTTAGTTATATCCTGTATTTTTCATTCTTTGGCTATTTTAATTTCATACTTTCCTGAAATTTTTCATACAAATCCTAATTCTGTTCATAACCAAGCACACTGACCACTTTTTATTAGTTCACACCATTAAGGCCTTAGACCTTTCCATATAAATATCTAAATCTTCCTCTAAAGATCGTGCTTAAAAAACTAGTAATAGATTTCAACTACTATAAATTTTGTTCATTATGAGCTGCTTATAGCAAACTTTTTGATAGAAACAGGATGATCTGGAAGTATTAGACTTTTATATCACTGAGTATACAAAGTTTTGAGAGGTCAATGTTCCATCCACAGTAAAATTAAATACCTACATTTAATAAAGTGAGTTAGGCAATACTGTCTTTAGGAGAAAATGTTGAATTTCTTACCTCCAACATTTGAATTCAAAACAAACTGCGTGAATAAAGCATCTAATTCATCATACTGAACTAGTGCTTCGTCATATACTCCCAGCATTTCTAATACAAAAGCCAATTCCTCCTGAAATTATAACAGGTACCATTAAATATACACCTTAAATGAATAAATAACATTAATTTGTTATCAGCTTAACTGTTCCTGACTAGGTTTGTGTTTAACTAGTTGTTCCTTACATAACATATGCTACTCTATTTGGTGTTTGGACTGTAAATGTAAATGCCTAAACATGCCTAGGAAATATGTACGAGGGTTGGAACTTAAATAGTGGCAACACTGCTGTAGAGACGCTATTCAACGGAATCTAATATTGTCGCTGATAGCACACATTAGTTACATACCTACCTTACCTTAGAGCAAATGGACTCTCCCTTCCCACTTCACCTGCGTGCGCACAGTCGAGAGAAACAGAGTCACTTGTGAGCTAGCAGTCTAACGGGGTGTTGTCACGATGTTTACGAAACAGGAACAATGGGGTTGAATCAAGATTGAATATGCCAGAGGTCGTACAGCATGACAGTGTCATCAAGGTCTTCAAGAGGCTTGCAGGGAATCTGCATTGCCTTACAGAACAGTGGCATGTTGGGTAAAAGCCTTCAACGATGGTCAGCAAACTGTGGCAGACATGCATCGGGCAGGTCATCCTAGCGTCAGTGAAGAAGAAGTGCATGCTCTTGCCGCGTTGCTGGACAGTGATCGATGCCAGACGATTTGTGAGCTCGCCCAAGAAACCGGATTAGCGCATACGACTGTGCTTCACATTCTGAAGGAACACCTGGGCATGCGAAAAATTGCATTGTGATGGGTTCCGCATGATTTGACGGAAATGCAGAAATGTCTGCATTACGACGCTACTTGGAGCGCTATGAGCACAAAGGAGAGGCTTTCTTATGTCATATCATAACGCTGGATGAGACATGGGCCAAATCGTATGACCCAAAACTGAAATGCCAATCAAACGAATGGCTCCATTATGGGTCGCCACGAAAATCGAAAGTTTGTCAGAGCCCCAGCAATGTGAAAGTTATGGTGATTCTTGTGAACGACTGTGATGGTGTTATCCTAACGCGTTACATTCCTCCACGGCAGACCATCAATGGACAGTATTACTGTTCGTTTTTGGAGCACCAACTGCGACCAGCTGTGAGAAAGAAGTGGCAATACTTTCTGCAGAATCCACCCATCATTTTGCATGACAATGTTCAGGCGCATACAGCGCAAGCTGTGGCTGATTTGTTCGGAGATGGGACTGGGAAGTGCTGTATCATCCACCATACTCCCCGGACATAAGTCCTTGTGACTTTGATTTGATTCCGAAGATGATGTAACCACTTCGTGGCATTCGCTTCAGAACTGTTCCAGAGATTCGTCAGGCAGTAGACCTCTCCATTCGCACTATCAACAGAACAGGCTCTGCTAAAGGTATACTACGTCTGCCACATCACTGGCAATGGGTTATACACAACGCTGGTGACTACATTCAAGGGCAGTAATGGTTATTGACATGTAACTCCTTTGTAACAGCTGTAAATAAATAGTTGCCACTATTTAAGTTCCAGCCCTCGTATAACACATGGTGTCCAATGCTGTTAATAGCTATTTTTTAGTAAAACATTTTTAAAATATGATTTGAAGCTTTCTTGGCACTGGTTATTTACTACGATTTCACGGGAAAACATCGATATGAAACTGTGTTGTGATTAATTCTTTCACATCAGCTATGTATGGGCACTAAGTTGGAATGCTGAAGTAGACCTGAAAAATTTTCATGTTTGAGTCCTGGCTGTTGCATTGAACTTTTCAAGTCTGACTCAGCTTTCCAACTTATTATTGGGTCCAAACCTCCATATATTTGAGGTGTGACCACTGACATAGCACTAGCAAATAGCAGCAGTGTGACCTTGTCACATACAGACAATACAGCTTCCTGCTTGTAAAACTCTAAATGCAATACCATGTGCATGAACACATATTGCATACAGAAAATCAACAATTACCTAGGATAAAAGGCAACATCCTTCTGAACAAGTATAAAAAAGAATCATACTTTTACACCAGTGGTTAAAATTTTATGCCTAATTAATTTATAGTTATCTTTCATGGTGTTTAAATGGGAATTAAGTTATAGTTATAATACTAATTAATACATTAATGGCATAATTTAAACTACATTTTTTCCTTTAATGCTTTCAATTGGCCATTATGCTCTCAATTTGATAAACCAAAATGTAGAGTAGATCAGGGGAAGATGCCCAACTTAAAGTTTGGAGGATCAAAAGGTAGATTAAAATTGAGAGTTTAGGTTTGGCACTAATGTTCACTGAGGAGCCTTTTCTATATAAAGGCCAGTAGTGTTAGCCATTAGTAATGATGTGCGTTTTGAATTTTTTTATAAACTGTAAGTTTAAGCATCTGACTCCGAGCATTGGGGTGAGATGACAATTATGTGGAAGAAGATTCAGTTCTAGTACATTTATGATATAATTTAGCTAAACACATAATTCACAAAGCAATTTAATATGGTTATAAAGAAGAAACTATAAAAAAAACGTATAAAAGTATTTAAAAATAAACAAATGAAATGACTCCTTCCACATGAAACCAGTTGTTTTGCACAGTTATTGCATACATTTCCTTCGTCCATACAGTTTTCATGCAACCATTCAGTGCATCATGATGATGCACTGAATCCACTCCACCTGTGGTCCATTTTTATCACAGTAATTCAGAGCGCACCTACCATAATAATCACTGTCATTGTCTCATCTGTTCTCTAATTCTAGATTGACTTGGAATGGATTTCTTGCTTTTAATTCACTCTTGTTAAGCTCTTGCATCTTCTGTTCAGTGATGTTCTGTGAGAACTGCAGTTGTTTTCTTTACAGCTTAGATGTTAACAGATCCGAGATAGGCACAGGAGTAATTATTTCAAAGAATGTTACTTGCATCGGCTCATTCTGAATCCCTACTTCAAGTCTGCTGTTGGGGCTTGAGCATATCCTCTGATGTCGAGTTGGCCTTTACTTCTGTCTGCCTCAACAGTAGCAATCACAGCAGAAACCTGAAATGCCTCCCCTGGAATTCTCTCTGGACTGTATGGGTACAAGCCACTAGCCTCAAACCCAGATTGAGCATTGGATGCAGCTCTTTTCCATGCTTCAGTGAGAAGACCGGGAACTGTCCAGGATGAGACAATGTCTGTGATTTAAAAACACAGCTATCAAGAGGCTGTGGAGGTAAACAAATCATGATCACACTGTGTTCCATAAAAAGATCCAGTATACGAGGTCTGTTCAAAACATTCCGGAACTTTGTCCACAACATTTTTCTACATTTAACTTTTATTTATTGTGCATGGTCTCCTTCAAAATACTCTCCTCCACAATTGATACACCACTCCCAATGCCATTTCCACTTCTGGAAGCACTCTTAGTACATCTCTTTCTGGATTGCGTGAAGCGCCGTCTGCAAATCTTTGTCCTTTCAACAGAGTTTTCAACTTTGGAAATAAAAAAAAGTCCAGTTCACAGGGGCCAGGTCTGAAGAGTACAGAGGATGAGGCAGCACAGTGATATTGTTTTTTTATGCAATAGTCACGCACCAACAGGGATGAATGTGCGGGTGCGTTATCGTGATGCAAGAGCTACAAATTGTCTTGCCACGTTTCAGACCATTTCCTTCCCACATTTTCTTGCAGGCATCTTCAATTGACACATACAATTTCATTGACGTTCCTGACATGAGCACCATTGGTAGACGTCGAAAGACGTCCTGAACGAGGGCATCTTTAACTTCCATCCAGCCATTTTTAAATCGTGTGAACCATTCGTAACACCGAGTACGGCTTAAGCACTCATCACTGTAGGCTTCCTGCATCATTAGGTGTGTCTCTGTAAAGGTTTTCTTGAGTTTCATGCAAAATTTAATGCAGATGCATTGCTCCTCTAACTCTGCCATCTCGAAATTTGCAAACTGTGTGACACAACGTTCTACTCAATACAGCATTGAACAATAACTAACAGACATAGAATGAAACTTCCGGCAGCTACACATTAAACACAGGCATGCGCAGTGATGCCAACCACTCCATTGGCGCAAAATTTTCCTTGTTGTTTTCTGGGAATAAAGTGGTCTTTCATCCAGCTCTTAAATGTACCTGAGTTGACATATCCCGATTTCTCATTCAAACCATTAAGAAGTTCATCTTTAGATTCAGGGTTCTTTTCTTTACCTGTAAAAATGCAAGCAAGAGGAATGAAGTTGTCTTCAGAATTGCAGCAAGTGATAACCCTTACAGTTCTCCTTTTTCTCCAGAAGTTAGTTAGTACAAACTAGGAGAACCTTTTTCTGCTATCACTTTGCATGGTCTAGGATTGATCTTAAAACTGATTTCATTTATGTTGTACAGGTGCCCTGGCTTATCCAGTAAAGCATTTGCTGTTAACAAATCCAAAATTAAAGGAAAGTACACTGCAATTGCTTCTCTATTCATTGCCACAGCCCTGTTAATAGAGAGACCTTGCAGCTTTTTTGTAGTTATATTCACAGAAGCAGACACAACAGCTGACAAAATGTATACACAAAAGAACTTCCAGAACAACTGATTGTCTAGGTTGTGTTTCTGGTCTCATTTGGAAGGAATTCCACATGACATTACCTGATGTCTATGTTTGCTAAAGTGATTTAATAAACGTTTATCCTTTCTATTCATATATGCATTCATTCACCAACATAATTAACTTTTTCTTTGAGCTTAATGTCCTTTGATGTGGAAAGTCATAAGGAGTAGTTAAAATTAGCTCAGGGTTCATTGAACTTAGAGTTACCTAACAATCCTCTTCTAAGGATAGGGAAAATCCTGGGAAAAAGCATTATCCAGGCAATACACCCTAACCAGAATTTAAACCCATGACCACTTGAATGTGCAACAGATACACAACCTCCAGTTCACATACCATTAACTTTTATTTTTTCATCCATCAGTATAACTAAGCCTTTTTATTACATGATATAATTTTGCAAGATTCATAATCCATAATTTTAAATTCCCTCCCTTAATTGGTATTCGAATAATGTAATGCTTAAAGATCGTTTGTTGTCATTTTTATTACATTGTCATTACATCTGTTCTTAGAATTGTGAAAGAAATATGCGCAACAGAATTACAATTAAAGAACTTATATTCTGATTATAATAATGCACTGTTGTGGCTAGTACAGCTTGCATAAAACATTGTCACATTCTATATGCTCAAGAGAGAAATGAGGAGAGGAGGGGGAGTAAGGGACTAGAAGTGATGTCAGAATCAGAGGCATTTACATACACAATGCATTATAAACAAATGTGTAAGCTGATCCCCGCCTCTCCTATGGAAGGGGCTGGTGGCTGGTCAGTGTTATGCACATCTATGCTTCAGGAGTGGATGGACTGTCACATCCATTTACACAAGTTGTAACAGTCAATTAATATAGACAATTTTTATTGCGGAATCAATGCCCTTAGTTCTAATATGGAAGACAAATTAGAAAGACAAGAGTTTGGCTTCAGGAAGGCAAATTACATGAAGAATGCAACTAACTGCTACAACAATTAGCAAAGATTCCTTATAGAGAAATAAGTGTAGCTATGTGGCAATGGAGGATCTGGAAAAGACATTTGACAATGTGGATTGGAAGAAATTATGAAGATTCTGAATAAATTTATGTGGACTAGAAAGAGAGAAGAGTCTTTACATCAAGTAACTGGAAGAAGATATGTAAGAAGAAAGTGAAATGGACAGTGGCAAACAACAAGGCTACACCTCATTGCATGCTATGTTCAAATTCTATTTGGAGAATAATGTTGAAGAATAGTTTTCAAAATAAAGGGGGAAAAAAGATGAATGAAATGCTTAAGATTTGCTGATTAGAAACAATTCTAAGGAATATACTAATGTATGACACAGACAAAAGCCTTGGTTATCAGAAGAAACAAAGAAAATATACTTGTGAGCTGGGGATGAAGTATGGGAGAAGTGAACGGCTTCAGATACTTGGGATGTACCATAAGTATAGGTAGTTAAATTATATTCATACCTACTTGCGGCCTCTCTCTAATGAGCGAGACAGCCGGCAGTCACCGGGGAAATTATGCCGGCAGAGGCGGACTAAAATCCTTACCTTATAATACATGCTGGAAATGTTGACCTTCTGCTCTCAAACAGGCAGTATATCTCGTGTAAATATTCCTGCTCACTCTCCGAAACTCAGCAGCAGGAATTCTTGTAATTTCTTGCACAATGTTTTCTCTAAGTTCCTGTAGTGTGCAAGTATTGGAACAATACACTTTGTCTTTTAAAGAACCTCATAAATAAAAATCACAACTCATTAGGTCAGGAGAATGAGGGAGACACAAATCAACATTAATTATTCTGGCATCAAACACTCTCTTATTGCATGTAACAATCCGGCAGCCATATGTATTGTTGCAGAACTTGCTGGAACCAACCATATGATTTCTCTTCTTCTGTGAAGCGAATGAAAATGGCCTCAGTATTAAGCTCTGATATCGCTCTGCATTTATTGTTTCATCAAAGAATATGGGCTCTATTATTCTTCTAGCGCTTATCGCACACCACACTCCAATTTTCTGATCATAATGAGGCGTTTCATCAAAAGAATTCCTCCTGCTGAGCTTCAGAGAGGAGCGAGAATATTTACACGAGATATGCTGCCTGTTTGAGAGCAGAAGGTCAACATTTCCAGCATCTATTATAAGGTAAGGATTGCGTAATTCCCCCGGCAACTGCCAGCTGTATCACACAGTAGGTTTGAATATAATTTAACTACCCTATATTAACATAAGTTGTCAATAATTCAAACAGAGAATGGCAATGGAAGTTTTTATAGGAAAAGAAACATCTTTTGTGACCCTTGAAAAAAGGACAAGATAGCTTTTGGATGAAATTTGGATGCTGTAAACAAAGTGAGGAACAGTCATTGGAAACATTTTAAATGTGGTCACAAAGAATGAATGGTTCCCTCTGCGATGAAAGGATAGTGTCTCTTCTTAAATTCTAGAGATCTTGAGTTTGAAACTCAGTTGGGTTAAGCTACTTGTTTATGGATTTCTCAGGAGTTTTTCCCTATTTTGAGGAGACAAATGTTGGCTAGCTTATAAGATCTATGGACCCAGGGTTCATTTGTGCATCATCTCAGCCATTTCATTCTCTCACTGCCTGACATAACATAACCATTTAAGGATGTTTAAAAAATATAGAAGACTGGAGAGTGTATGTATAGGACAGATAAGCAATAACACTGTTTTACAAAGGGTGGGGGAACACTGGTGAAACTAGTCAGGAAGAGGAAAACAACGTGGAACATTGGTCAGGAAGACTGTATTCAATATGTGAAGAAGAAAGATTTACCCTTCTACATAAAACTGTGATTGATTAAACATTATATACTGATTATACTATCTTTAACATAATGGTTTAAAAACATAAATAACAACTACAGGGAGAGCCAAAAAACTACGAACCGCCTGCGCAGTGTTTTTTCTTTCCCGTCCTTGGCGCTCGTTGCTGTCTGTCGCTATCATAGAAAGGCGCGGATGAAACCATACAACATTTTTAAAACTACTTTTAAAGGCTTTACTTACCAACTTTATGAAAGGAAATGCTGAAACTGGCCACCGTTGTTGTCTATACATTTTTGGCACCTCTTTAGGAAACTATCCATCACTCGCTGTAATTCACGTTGAGGAATGCTGGCAATTTCCTGGCAGATATTTTGTAATTCTTCCAGGTGTGTGGGTTTGTCTTGTATACTTTGTTTTAAGTTACCCCAGAGATAGAAATCGCAGGGGTTTAGGTTGGGGACCGAGGGAGCCACAAATCTGTACTAATAATTCTGTCCTCAAACACACTTTCAACTTTTCTCATCGAAATATTGGCCGTATAAGCTGCTGCAGACAGACAGTTTGGAAAAAAAGCAAAATCATGCTCCTTGGCTGTTAATTCTCTAAAAAACAGGGGGAAATTGTATTCACATATGTACAGGCTTAACTGTTGACTCGAAAAAAATTGGCGAGTCATGGATAGTTTCCTAAAGAGGTGTCAAAAATGTATGGACAACAACGGTGGCCAGTTTCAGCATTTCCTTTCATAAAGTTGGTAAGTAAAGCCTTTAAAAGTAGTTTTAAAAATGTTGTATGGTTTCATCCGCACCTTTCTATGATAGCGGCAGACGGCAGCGAGTGCCGAGGATGCAGACAGAAAAAACAATGTGCAGTTGGTTCGTAGTTTTTTGGCTCATCGACTTTAAAAATAGAAAGAACCATGGTTAAAAATGTTCACACACAATTTCCTTCTGCATTCATTTTAATTTATTCTCGGACAAAAGGAAACTATGTTACCTTATTATTATAAGCAATATCAAGAGAAGTGTTTACCTGTAACAGAAAGTACCTGCAGAAACTCCATCCATGTTCATTACGCCTTTCTCGCTGTTCTCGGATTAGCTCTTCAAACTTGATTAAAGTTCGGTTATATGCAGAGAGTAGTAGAACACGTATTCTTGATAGCAAACCACGCCAAGATTCAGCTGATCTGGACTCAGACCGAATTGGATTAATAACGGATAAACACCTGGAAATGAAATATAATATAAAAGAAAACCAACTTTTATAAACGTGAAAACAAAACTACAAATTCATTCATGATAAATTTTATGTCTATAGGCTGCATATTCCTACAGGCTTATGCAAACAATTTTACATGGCTGGCTGAAGGTTAAAATTTCTAAGCATATATTCTAAATACCAGTCTTACCTATCAGCATGTTTTGAAGCAAAATCACTTCGTATCTTATCAAGAACAGTGGTTCTAGGGAGCAACTTATTTGACTTCTTAATATCATAAATCTCCACAAGCACTATCAACCAATCCTGAATACCATGTTGATGGAGTATCTTCAGCCAAGATTCAATTTCATCTCTTACAGTTGTCTTATATACATCTACATCCTGAAATTTAAAGTGTGTTTGATATTATTCCGAGTTTCTTAATAATGAAGACTTTGCTATCTCATTCTAAAACGAGAGGAATTTACAAGCACTTGAGGATACATATGAATAATTGCAAAACATGTAGTATGTTTGAATTTAAAAAGAATGTAACACATTGGAAGTGTTACCATCAAATGAATTTCTGTACCCACTCTTCTACAACTATCCTTATAACAGCTTATTCTTCTATTTAATTCTTGCTAATCGAGATAAACATTTACAGAAATGTTGTCTGCATAAGAGGGATAGAGGAGGCTGAAGCAATTATCAGATGTTTAAATAGTGCATCACTATGTAACGGCTTTGAAATTCCACTCTTTACATAGCCATGAGAAAGAGTCCCATAGTGACTTAGCACTTGGAAAAAGCATACATATATAAAAATTCAAACAGTAACAAAGAATATCTGGAAATCGTAAATGTTACAAAAATATTGTTTCACATAGTGTATTTTAACAAGATCTAAATTTTTTGTGTAGTAAGTTTTTGTCCATCTCTTACGTCCACAAATTATAGAAAATTCAATCAGAAGATTATTTGCAAAAAATTCAGCATACATATTTTATTTGACATCCCACAAATAGTTTAAACACATAATATTTCTATCAAAACTACATGCCTTTTTTGAGGAAATAAAATAATTATGAATTTTTTTTTCATGTAAAGGGTAGTTTGGAGTGGGAGGATTGTCTTACAAATATTTATGTTGCCTCCTTGGAAGGTGCTGTGCTTAAATAGCAAGTTGGATATTTAATCAACTTTTCGTTTTTGTGGTATAATGTTCACAAACACACACACACACACCTCCTCCTAAAAATGACTTTTCGATTCAAGGAACCACAAAATATGTATTTCTAGTGAAATCTCAATTTCAAATTTTGTGGCAGAATACTTCCTCTACTTACTAAAGTAGTAAGGAAGTAATCACTGACGTGACAATCACTAATTTATAGAATAGTGCATATCTTACAAGGTGCAAAATAACTCTACACTTAGAAAACAAAAGATTGTTAGACGCAATAATTTAAATATTGGTAATATGGCATAACACTTACCATTCAATATAACTTAATTTCCAAACGTTGTTTGTACATATCAAATTCTATTGGCTTCACACATAAAAGATTATGTTTATTTACAAAACTGTTCTACATATCAGTAACAGGCCCCTTTGAAAAACTTTTAATTAATTTTGCGGTCCATATGTTTTGAATCGAACAATGAAGCATAATTCCCTTTATTACTGGTAGTTATCATCAAGGTACATAAACTAAAAATTCTAGATAAAAATTATTGGCATCAAGATTTACAAGAACTTGTATGTAAAGCCAAAGCATCTTTCACAAAGCAAGAAAGTAGTTAAATTTGGGTGGCCCTTAACAAAGTGAGGTTATGTTAGTTATCTTCTATCAGGTACTGAGCTGTTAAGTATTTCACTTAGCTTCGTGCATACTCTACAACATACCGCACATTCAGTCCAAAATGTATGAAATATGGGCTGCTTAATCAACTGCCAGCTTCCTTGTTTGGGAAGCACGTCTTTGCTAAAGGGAACAAATGTTCCTTCAGCATAAATAGATTTGACAGCTCTGCCATATGACCTTCTCCATTCTGTAGGTTCTTGAGGTAAAGCTTGTACCAATGAAGGTTCCAGACTAGAGAATAGTGCTGCATCACCTGCATCTGTAATTATTAATGTTAATGAGATAAATTAGCTCAAAGGGGGACAAGGTTAATGAAGCTATTCATGATTTATGTGCCTGAAATTATTGCACTTACATGTTATTATAGGTTTGCTATCCATAATACGAACTTCAGTAATCTCGGGGTAAACATTGCCAATCATGTTCTCTGAGGGCAAAAGCCAATTTTTAAACAGCTCTCCCTCCACACGTCATTTTTATTGTAATTAAATTGTTTCTTCATGTCATTCGTTTACGCAGTCTGAAGGTGCTTCGCAGCAATATGCAGTACGATTAGGACTACAATTAACCATTCAAACTTAAGTTCCAAAATGTTCGACACTCCCAGAATACTTTAAATTCTATACCAACTGTTGAGCAGGCATAAACGTGACATCCATTTTCAACCTTCTGCTTCTCGCTAGGTGGCTTTAGCAGTTGACTGCAGTATAATCAATGCAGCCAATTTACACAGCTCATATAATCATTGTCACGTTGGCAATACGATACTCTGATGGAAGCGGCCTATTTGCAATTAGAAAATGGGAATATAGACATTAAAAGTCATCAACTTAAGGGGAATGGAAATGCCCTATTTTGACAACGTAAATTTACGTATAGCTTCATCTTGTGATTGTGATGAGTTTACTTCTAATTTGGGGAGACAGCGTTAAGCTCGTCCTGCCGACAGGTCCCATATATTGTCTTCGCATACAAAGCGAAACTTTCGAGAACGAGAACATACCAGAAAGGCCTAAAAGGAATCCTCTGGAGTGTGGAAGTAGCGCATAATGGCTATTGTTCTAAGCGCCCATTGTTCTGGGAGAGACCTGCCATTAGCCTAACCCGCAGCATGTAGATGGGCCGGCAGGCGCTTGCTCCATCGGTCCCTATGAACTTAGCGCGCTCTGTCACAATACAGTTGCAGCGAAATAAGCTTTACTTTAACGATTAAAGCATTTTTCTATTTATAAGCATAGATATTTTTATAATTTATTGCCTATTATTTTTCAATACCATTTTAGGTATTCTGTTTAAACAAATCATAGCTTTGCTTCTGATAACGAAGCATTGATTGTGCTTCATTAATCAACTTTAAAAGTATTGCTGAACATACCTTGAAAAATTGAGCTAATCATCTCCTCCCTTAGGCCTATCAGAGAGGCAGTTCCACAAGGAAGTTTGTTCGGACCGACACTCTTCAATCTATACATTAATATGGCCGTACTCACGAGTACAGAAAAATACATATACCTACGCTGACGATACGGCGCTAGTAACGCAGTCCACGCAGCCCAACATTTTACACCTACTGCTACAGAACGTCCCAAATGAGCTGGAGCCGTGGTATATAAAATGGTGAATTAAAATAAACCTCAACAGATGCCAGTCAATTTTTACCAAAATAGTATTACACAGACTACCTAGACATGCGCAACCTCACTTGCCATACAAAGGCGAGAGAACAGAATGGAAGAACCAGGTAACCTATTTAGGAGTCACTATGGACCAAGGTCTCACCTGAAAACATCACATAATAGCGTAATGGCAAAGGCCAATGACCAGCTAAAAAGCTCTACCCTGTCATAAACATTAACAGCCAATTTCAACCAAATAGGGCCTCACGACATATAAGACGCTAATAAGACTCATAGTGACATATGCAGCACCAGTTTGGGGACATACTGCAAAGTCACACCTACATAGGCTACAAACCCTTCAAACAGGATAATTAGGATTATGGCGAAACTCCCGCCGATCGCTCCGGGTAATCTCGTACACGAGGAGCTAAAACTGCACTCCATAGAAAAACTCATTAAGCTACAAAGCTTTAACTTATATCCCAGAAAGGGCAAAAATTTCAACCCTCTTATTCGCTATTTAGGTACTTACAACAGCAAAAGAGATAAACACAAAAGAACTTTATCACTATTTGATAGAAATATTGGCCCGTACCCAGAAAAAAATTTCGGAGAGGGTTTTCCACAAGTAGATCTAACCTTAACAGTACCCCACACAGTTACCATTTACCTACTCCCTAGTATATAGACATTACATGAATAAGAAAATTGCTTGGAGACATTATATAGACAAGAAAAAAACTCACCAGAATGAGGATAATTCACCTTACAACACAAAACATGGAGACTGCTTCGAAAACCGGAATATATGGTCACCTTACCTATGTAGGGCGACGATATTAAGTTTCCCTTTTTCTTTTAAATCTGCTACTAGCAATATACCTACTGTTATCTAACGACATGTTCCCATATTGATTTTCTATGAATTTAAATAAATAAAACTGTCAGAAGTTTCGGGGGGGGGGGGTTGAACCCTAAAACTCCCTCTAAATACGGCCCTGTCTAGACGCACTAATATGAACGTAACTGAGCAAAAACTTACAAATTAGCCATGGCATGGTTATTATCTAACCTGACACAGTGGCCCTTGAAATCCTTGCTATTAGTCAAGGCGGCCCCGGGGGAAGGGGCTCCTCCACCAGAGTGACGTCTGAGTACAGCCGCGCCACTATTGGATAGGTTGGTATAGGCGGGCACTCAAAATTCGACCAGGGCAATGCAAATGGATACGACTGAAAACACTAAATTAGTGCTAAAATACAATAACACAAATTCAATGATACGGCTCACTGTGAAGATAGCGCTAAGCATTACAACACTAGTATAATTAGTACCAACCACTACCAATGACGTGGCTTACAGCCAAAGAATAGGTATTAAAGCCAAAAAATTCATTGTTTCAGGATCACGAAGGACGCATATGGTAGAAGACGACAACCCTCCCCCCAGAGAGGGGGACAGCTTCGCATGTGATTCAACACTGCCTGAGGTCCAAGCAGCAAAAAAACTCAATGTTATATAATAATACTACTGACTATGTCCATTTATGTTTCAGGAGAGCAAATCATAACAAATAAATTATGACTAGTTGGACGGGATCTCCATCCGAAGATGCATTACTTCAATCCCTGTAATTCCTCGCTCTGAATTCCCAAGGACGTAAGTAGACCTAGGCCATGCTTGCGTCTTGGCTCTCATTTCACCTGGCTTAGGTTCATGGAACCGTCCATTATATCCGCACCCTGAATATGCAGGTGCAATAGCGGCATTGCTGCATTTCTTCGCCCGAATTACTTCTTTTTCATTCTTCCTTTTCCTTCCCGTGGAGGAGCTTTAGTGGGTATGGCCATCTACTGGCGAGCCCCACACTCTCAGCCTCCAACTTCCATCGTGGCTGCGGTTAGCACATAACATGTGTTTTCCTCCTCCAATCGAAATAAAAACAAAAAGGAAAAAGACGATTCAGTGTTGAATTCAGTCGGTATTGAATTGAGTGGAGTATTGAGTCTGGTTAGAAGTGACAGTAAAGTTTAATTGTGTGTTGTAATAGTGAGTTGTGCAGTTCAGTTGTGATTGGAATCGACCGATCAGTTGTGTTGTATTCGAGTGCGGCCGAAGTGACTCAAGTGTAACGTTTGTGTTAGGTTGAGGGCTTGCGATAAAGTGTGTTTTCGCAATAACTGGTGTTCTCATTTGTTATACTGTTGTCAGAAGTGGGATATAGAAGCCACAATGGATGAAGTCCTACAAAAATTATTGGCCTGGAGAAGATGGAGACGAAAACGAAAACCGGGTTGGAGAAGATGGAGACCGAAATGAATTCCGAAATGGAGAGGATGCAGACAGAAATGGAATCCAGAATTGAGAAGATGGATAAAATGGGAAGCGAAATAACGACAGCGAATTCCACAATGGAGAAGATATAGGCAGAAATGAAGGACGTGAAGGAATAAATGAAGACAGAAATAAGGGTGTAAGGGAAGAAATGAAGAAGAGAAGTCCAAGATGAAGACGGAAATATCGACTAGGATTGACGAACAGTTGACCGGCACGAAGAAAGACGTGGAAGAGCTCGGCGCAAAGATGAAAGAACTTGGCCAACGCATTAGCGCCTTGGAGGACGTCAGGAAACGGCTTAGCGCCTAGAAGGAAGAGTCGACGGCAGCTCCAAGGAATTGGACGCCATGGTGGAAGAAATGCTTAGCGGAAGACTAAAGGGCTTGAAGGTCGAGAGTCAGGACGCGATACGACAACCACGCGCGTCATGACCCGTAAATAAGACGGAACATTAACTTTCGAAGTCTTTCGTCGACAATTCGCCGCCGCTGCCGCCCACAAACGAAGAGGAAGCCACACACCTAATAGTCAGCCTCCAGGGACGGGAAACAGAAATTATGAATGCGATTTCAACGTCGGCGAAGTCCGGAGACATCTGGGAGGCCCTCGAAAATCGATTCGGGAACCATCGCTTGGATATCATAGTCAATTCAAGTCAAAGGTGCAACAGTTAGGGGAAACGGTGTAATAGTTCGCCCTGGCAGTTGAACAGTTAGTAAATAAAACTTAAGTGGTCCTCCCGCCGAGTTTCGTATCTGGAAGCTACCTACTGCTTTGTCGACGGGGTGCATAATGCCGAGGTACAAGCGCGTCTGATGCTCGGCATTACTATATCATCCATGAGACGCTAACGGTCGCGTTGAGGATGGAGGCGGCCAAGATGACAGTGACACTTACCTCGAAGACCAGGAGCATTCGATACGGTGGGAATGGAGAATCAACCCATGGACGTCGACGAAGACTTTCTACTGGTGTGTGTTGGGGTGTGGCAGCCAGGACTTCTGATAAGGGACTGTCCACACCAAGCCGACGAATAAGCATCGGCATGCCAAGGGGCATGTCAGGGCCATCTTCACCACCCCCTCGAGTGACTCTGCGTGCCTTGGGCAGAAGAATGGATGACAGTCTCGTCTCGGACGGCTGTATACAAGGGAAGCTGTGACGGGTACTCCTCGACACAGGTGCAGTCGTGACCGAAATCAGACCTGACGTGGCAGAGGGAGGAAACCGAGTAAACCGAATCGGCCCTACCAACTGGTAACGGCATCGAGCGATACCTTGCTTGTGGCGAAGGAGACCCTGCTGGAGTTGACTCTAGGAAGGAGTATCGTAATGCTATGGATGTTCATTGCGGGGGTGGCTGAGATGTGATACTTAGGCTGGATGTCCCTAGGAGCCACGAGGCGGCGGTCGACATCGGCAGGAGGGTCTTGAGACTTGGCCGAGACGAGGTGACGCTCCGGAGCCCCAACGTTCATTCGGTAATTTTAGGGTGGTCCTGAAGGAGGATGTGGTTGTGCCAGCAAGAAGCGAGGGGTGGTGAAGGCACGTATGGAAGGCCTGCGCTCAAGGAACCGGGTGTCTTTCAATGGAAGACACCATAGGATGGATTATGCGTCGCCAGGACATTATTGCCTTGCTGGGAGGAAGAACCAAAGAGACTGTTGAATACATCGGACAGGACATACGGGCTGGAACGGAGTTAGGAGAATGCGAGCCAGATGCGAGTGTATCGCCGTGCGACGGATTCGAGGAACCAGCAGCGGCTCAAGATCTGTAGCCCCGGCTGTATGACTTGTTGAAGAGGACGGCCTACCATCTGACCGCGGCACAACAAAAGGTCCGGCACAATACCGGTCCCCTTTCAGCCAAAGGGACGGCGATTACGATCGCACCGACCTTGTACTCCACCACGTCAATACCGGATACGCTCAGCCAATCCGGCAACCGCCAATACGTGTCCCTCTGGCGAATCAAGCGAAGGTACAAGACATGCTAGAGGACATGAGACCTGGGGGCATCATCGAAGGGTCCCACAGCCCTTGGTGTTCCCCCGTGGTCTTGGTGAAGAACAGCAACGACCTACGTTTCTGCATGGACTATAGGAAGTTAACGCTGTCACCCGAAAGGACTGTTTTCCCTTACCCGGAATTGACGATACTCTGGTCACTCTTGCTGGTGCCCAGGGTTCTCGACCTGGACCTGAAATCCGGACATTGGCAAGTGGCTCTGGACCCCACAAACAAGGAAAGGACCGCATTCTCGACAGGTTACGGTTATGCCCTTTTGTCTCTGAATCGCATCAGCCACTTTCCTGTGCCTGATAGAATCCATGTAAAGGGGACTGTCTTATGACGCCTGCTTGCTGGACTTGGGTGATATCATCGCCATTGGCAGCACTTTCAAAGATCATCTAGAGAAGCTGACAAGGAATTGATGGCACTGCAAACAACCAACTTGAAACTGAACGCGAAAATGTGCCAATTCTTCAACAAGGGGTTAACTACTTGGGACACACGGTGTCACCAACTGACATGGCCATGGATCCGGAGAAGAGGAGCTAGAACACTTTCATAAGTATCTGTAAGATCAGCCATTCCACCTGAGGACTGACCACTCTGCCCCCACCTGGCTATTGAGCTTTAGGAACCGGAGGAACAGATAGTCCGTTGGGTCCAGAGGCTTCAGGAATGTAACTTCACATCAGAACATCGGAGAGGAAGGAGCCATTTTAAAGCGGGTGCATGTCAAGAAGACCCTGTCCGGAAGAGTGCAACCAGTTCACCAGGATGGAGGAGAAGGTGCGTGCCACAGTTATCCGTGTGATTTTGGCGGAGCCTGCAGATAGCGCAGACCTGAGTAGCGAGCAGTTGGCAAACGCCGACTTGGGACCGCTACTGAGAGAAGTTCAGGCAGAATTAGGCGACGCTGGAAGGACTTCGCTCCCAGGAGTAGGTGTACAAGTTCTACTGGGCTCAGTGGGACTCACTTAAAACCAAGGAAGTTGTACTGTTTAAAGTATGGAAGTCACCAGAAGGGAAGACACGAAAAGAACAATTAATTGTTCCTCAATTTAAAATTGAGTTGTATTTATGGATGCTGTTTAATTTATGTGGTCCTTACAACCCATTCTATATTGGGCATGAAATACCGGTAATTTTGCTCAGGGGCTTCTTTATCAGGCTTGAGGTTCCTTTACATGCCATAAATCTACGATACGGGACCTCTGGCTTTACTTCCCTTCCGAAGGAAGACATGCTCAGGATCTTTACATCGAAAAAATTCATCGCCCTTCGCCGGGTTTGAACCCGCGACCTCGGGAGCCAGAAAGGTAACCACTACACCACAATCCTTCCTCGAAAATAGGTACCGGAGTTCCTGGAGGAAGTACGACCGGGACTTTGGGAGGATATCTTGGGCCCAATGGAACGATTGACAAACTCAGACAAGGGGTTGAGACTACGCACGGATGCTGAGAGTTGGTGCCGCCAATGTCATGTGTGTGCAGAAGGTTGCGGCTCACAGACTAGGAGCCGGGGTCATGCAGCAGTACAACGTGGAATCACCATTCGAACGCGTAGCCAGCGACATAGCGGGACCCTTCGTTCTGTCCGACAGAGGTAACAAGTACTTTTTGCTCATGGATTACCTCACCATGTGCCCGGAGATGTACCTATCCTTATCCATGAGGTCAAGTCGAGCGCAGACTACCTAGTGGAAGAAGCGTTCTGCCGATTTGGGGTACCGTTAGAGCTACACAGCGATTAAGACTTCCAGTCGAAACCTGATGAGAAAAGCACTGGAGAGTCTTGGAATGTACAAGACACGTACAACGCCTCTTCACCCCCCAGTCAGACGGCATGGTCGAGCGGTACATTAGGACCCTAGAAGAGCACCTGAGGAAGGTCGTGGGCAAGCACCAGAGGGATGATCCGTTTCTGTCTCCTGAGAAAACATTAAGGAGAGAACGAAGTTGTGTTGAAGCATGCAACGCACCTCCTCTCATCAAGTATATAAATGATTTGATGAGGGTGTTTTTGGAATCCCCCAACTTCTAGGTGGTTGGGTTAATTTGGAATCGTACTGGATCTAAGAGGCTAAGGAAGCTCCGGGATTGATAAGGGAATATAAATAATTTAATGGATAAACTGGCATGAGTAAATTATTCAACAACCATATGAATACAACTTGTAACAATTTTACACATAAAATATTGTAAGACGTGTATAACGTATATAAATTGTTTGTCTGTGTTCTGTGCAGTCAATTATTTTGGAAATAAATACTAAAATGAGCTGTGAGCTATATACAAATCAGAATGCAGTGGCATGAATTTAGACGTGAAAGAAACGTGTTCCTATTCGTTGCATTTCATAATAAACTGACGCAGCCAAAGACATATAAATATTGTGTGCAATATAAAACAAAAGTTTAAAAGGAAGTATTCAATACAAGTCATTCACACATGAATACAAAGCGAGTACAATATATAACCCTCAATCACAACTCGGGTATTTAAAAAAACAAATAACAAAACAGAAAAGTTAAATTTAAGGGAATTAGTACCGCATATAATGTAATTTGCTGCTTGGTCAATTCAGTTCATAGAACATAAGAAAAGGAATTTGCAGTGAGTTAACTGCCTCATTAAACCATGACTGTTAACATAGCTCAATAAACATATTTAAAAGAGTCGAAAGAATCACCATATTATTCTTCCGCGTTAAATCAAAATTTTGAATTTTGAATGATACATGATGTCCTAATGAGAGATACCCAAAATATACCAAAATTAAATACAAATAAATACATTACGAAATGCAGTACCTTCGATTTACGCCAAGGCCACAACCACCTTATATGCGTATTGGCTGAGACGTCAGTGACCTCGGTATTATGCCACGACGCAGAAGCGGCGCAGCACGTGTTAAGGGTACGTTTATCAGCTATGAGCTGTATCAGTCGTTGCTTTGTCTTCGTGTTGTGAAGTGTTTCGAGAATACCTACATGTGTTGTGTGTGATTTCGTTAAGAATGTTATTCTCTTATTAGTCCATGGAAATGCCTGCCAACAAATTCACGCATGAACAGCGCATTTTTATGTACGATACATACATGAAAACTGAATCATGTAGACAGGTATATAGACAGTTTCAGCAGCAATTTCCTGGTTATCCAGTTCCGGGTAGAGACACTGTGAGATGTTTGGTCAATAAATTTAGAACAACGGGATCGCTAAATGCTAAAAATAAAGCTTATAGAAACAATCCCCACACCAAAACGAACTTAAGTATAATATAAAAGCAGATATTGTGAACATTACGCAAGAAGAACCTATGCGTGTGAATGGTAATTTTCAACAACACTTATAACAAGGTTAGTACTCATTGCATATATGTTACTAAAATTCGTAAGTAACGCGGGAGTTACGGAACGGAAAACTTCGCAGTGTAGTAGATTGTGTGCGGAGCACGCATTCGCGCGATCTGCGGCCTTGGCATAAAACGAAGGCGCTGTATAATCATTACCTAACGTGGTCTCACTGGTGTCGAGGACGTAAGCAACTGGGCAAGGCCAGAAGTGCTGACTGTCGAAGGAAGGAATCGGTCTCTTTGAGTCGAAAATCAGGGCAGACCATTCGTGCCGACGGGAGGTAGATGGATCGGGAGGTAACTTCCACGTTGCAATGACGTGTTGTAGCCAACCTAAGCTACGCTTGGTATTGCCAATCCAACCTCAAACCAAGTGGCGAAGAGTATATACCGCCACAAGCACTTTAACTGTCCTCAGGAATTTGAGGAATCATTATTATTATTATTATTACTATTATTATGTGATATCTTAATTTTTGTGTTTAGAAGACAGTATTTTGACCTTACTTTTCTTCTTCTTCTTGTTCTTCAATTAAACGACTCTCATGGATATTATTCATATAAATTTACAATCCTTCATATAACGAAAGAATATTAACTTTGGAATGCCTAGCTATTGTTCATTTAATTAGATATAATCCTCCCATTATAAACTCAGTAATACGTAATTATAATACTGGAAATAAAGATAATTTTGCAACGTCTATCCATAATCTTAAAATATATGAAAAGATGCCTACATATATTGGTGTCAAATTATTTAATTTACCACCCAAAGCTTTACTACCAATCTTTTGATTGCAGTAAATTAAACTGTTTTAAAACACTTTGAAGTCTTATTTAACCGAAAAAGTATACTATAGTATCGAGGAGCTCATTAGTGACCATACCTAATACATACTATGCTCTAAATCATCTTAATTAACTGTATAACAGTACATTATAATATGTAATTTGTTTTGTTTTATATGTGACAATGCTCTTTTGTGTATGAACTGTATGTATGCACTATATTGAACAATAAACATTATTATTATTATTATTATTACTAAGTTACATTACCCCAACTGTAATTAAAGGTTATATATTATTCCAAAGTGCCCTTTGATTTATTATATTTATTTTTTAGAAAGATGATGCACATTTTGCAATGCATTTTATTGTTTTCTTAATGTTAAATTGAGACTATATTTCATAGCATTTGTATTTATTATACGTTCGTATAAAATACAATTTTTGGAACTAGTTTAGCAAATCATCAATTTATTTTTTATATCTCTCAATGCCTTCTCAGGATGTACTTCAAACTGCCATATCCACCACCACAACAGCAAAGAGTGTCTCACTTTTTCATTTTACATAACAACGCTGTAGTTAATGCCATCGAATTCGGACGTGTTTATTAATCTTATCATGGGCGGAAAAACCAAGCTGCAGGCTTATTTCCGGATTTTCATGTGGATGTTTGTATTCATTTTTCCACCGTGTTTTTATGTTTGCTTTAGAATTAAGTAGTTTTGTGAATTAATAATTGGATACTTATAATGTCTTTAAAGATTCTTGCTTGTTTTCCCAATAAGTAAGCTCCTACAACTTGTATATATTTTATAGCCAGGAATACAGATTATTATTATTATTATTATTATTATTATTATTATTATTATTATTACTCGGTTTATTTTACGTCGCTTTAACTCCTTGGTCATATCGCGATGGATCTGTTAGTGGATAACTCTTAGAACGACGTGTGATGGACAATTAGCCTTCTAGGTCTCATCCCTGTAAGCCCCCGCTCCGTCACGTGTCACAGCGACCCTTGCACATAGCTACCGGATCTTCTGCTTCGTGCCGTGCAGATGGCATGAGAGTGCCGCCTAGTCTAACCGCCGCACTTACACAGAAAGGCGGACAGTTAGCCTTCTAGGTCTCATCCCTGGAAATGCCATCTTAATTTGAAAAGGTATTAATAAGTGATGTAGATTATCTGTCTGAGCCTCATTTTTATTATGTTAAAATTATAACCTTCACCAATTTTATTTATTTTGCTCAAGACAGTATACTCTTCTTAATGTTCTCGTAAGTAGTATACTTCAGATTTAACTGCAATAAATTCAACAGAATAAACAGGAAATTGCCATCTGTTGTATTCTCTGTTTATTGTTACTTATGTGAACAACTGAACCCGCTCTCTTCAGTGCTTTTGGAACTTTGAGAAATATTACTGCAATTGTTTACAGGACATATGTCAACAAATTCACGGAAACCACGGAACATTAATTCAATATCTAACTGAAAGAACAGAGTAGGTAACTGATTGAATCAATAGACATATTGGATGTCTGGGAATTAAATTATCTCTAGATTAATTATATTTATTTGTAAGTTTTGCTGTTTACAATTCTTCAAACAGTTTCTTTCTGTTATCTTGCAAAAATACTCTTGAAGGTTCCTCGATATGCCCAGAGTCTGATGTGTGCTTGTGTGTGTATCCCGGTTATACCAGGAATGTCGCTGTGCAGATACCTAAACCCATGTTCCACTGCCATGATGGTATTTGTGTCACGCTGAGCACAGCTAAATGTCACTAAACTATATGCCACAAAGTTAACCGAAAAAAGAAAGATATAACTAATTTCACCAAACATCTTATAGTAAAAAGTTCTCTAATGTTAGTTTACATTGCAAAATTCCTTAAAGTTTAAGCTTCTTTTAGGATTTTGGAACTGCAGACGCTCTACAATACATATTACATTATGTAAATTCCAGTTTGTTCCAGACGTTCGATAGAATTTTTACTTCTATATTTAAATTGATGGCTTATTTTTAACTGCTGTTTTATACAGAAATTGAGTGATCAATTAGAAGGATAATAATTTTGATATTTTGTGCTTTGACAATGTTAATAGACATCTCTGTTTATTGTGGTGGTTATTGGCTCTTAATTGACACATTTGACTGAGATATGTATACGGGAGTAAATACTACAGAATGTTAAATATTTAATCCATTATCACTAAATTAAGGTTACAGTGTTATTCTGCGAAGCTTAAAAATAGTGTATAGTTAAAACATCACTTGATACATTAAGTATAAACACTTTGCACAGTATCTAACATTAAACGAAACGTCAAACCACTATGATGGAGAATTAACAGCTATAAAAACAGCATTACCGAACATTCTATATAGACCATACATAAACAAAAAGTAGTCACCTTAGACTGAAAATCAGCCATAGATGGGATAGTAATTACAATAATAAAACAACAAGAAATATTAAAGAAATAAGAAGCCTAATTAAAGCAGTTGAAACTATAAATCATGTCACTCTACAATGGATCCCAGCTCATATCGGACTTTTGTGCAATGAACATGCGGATCAATTAGCAAAGAAAGGTGCAATACAACCAATAAAACGTATAGGACAAATAGAAATAAATAAACAATTAAATAACATTAAACAACATTTCAAAAGATAGCAGAGACTTGATGAAGAAGATAAATTAAAAGATAAAGATTATAAGAATATTGAAGATAGAGTTGATATACAAAAAATGTCAAGTAAAATGCGGTGGCCTATTTTAGGATGGCAACTGGCCACGATTGCCTCGCAGAACACCTGTACAAGATACGATGCCTACCTACACCCAAGTGCACTCTCTGTGAAGAAAACGTCATCCTGAACAGACAGCATCTCGCTAAAGCAAAGGCCTTAAAAGTGATAATTTACAGACTTTATATTGGGAAGCCAGAGGGAAAATGATACAGATCAATTAATCCCCATTGCCATTGGTGAACAACAACAACATTAAGTAGAAACAGAAAATGTTTCCATGAAACAGCCATCTAAAGGAAGCACTACATAAGCACTAATATCATAGTTAATGTATTCATTTTAATGTAAATTATATTCGAACAATGAACATAAAAGTTAGTTACATATAACAACTCTCTTCCATAGGAAGGTCATTGTCTTAAAAAAAATCTGATGTGTTACACTCACATGACTTTCTCTACTCTTGTACAAACTATTTTTACAAACGCTTATTCTCCATATGCTTCATGTTAATCGAGATATCGAGATGTTAATCTTATTGCTAATTTTCTTGTAGATGCAAGGGGAATTGGTAGGCTTTAAACTATAGTCAAATCTTTTAAGAGCTGGTTGCTATGTGGAGTATTCCATTTTCTTTGCATTACCAGGACAAAAAAATTGAATAACGAATTTGAGAAAACGTGTAAAAATTGGAAAATTTAAGGTAATAACAAACAATATCTCGAAAATGGTTCACTCAACAACAAAAAATGTATATGACATAAATTGTGTATTTTAACGCGATCTACATTTTTTGTGTAGTAAAATTTTGTCAATCTCTTATGGTTTACCAGTTATGCAAAAGTCGTTCACAATGAAGAATACTTTTAGAGACATTTCCAGAAAATTCGAGATATACATTTCATTTGTCATAAAACTATCTTAAACATATGATTTTTAATCAAAATTGTTAGAGCCATTTTTTAGAAAATTAAAATTTTCGAAAAATGTTCCATGTGAAGGGTAATCTGGGGTGGGAGATTTTCTTGAAAACCTTCGTGTCGCATCTCTGGAAGATACTGAACATGAATATCAAGTTTGGTGTTTATCCGACTGTTCGTTTCTGAGTTATGCTGTTCACACACACACACACACACACACACACACACACACACACACACACACACACACACGGACATGTTTCCAAAAATGCTTTTTTTGGGATTCAGGGAGTCTCAAAACATGTATTTCCGGTGAAATCTCGGTATCGAATTTTTGAGTGGAATGCAATACTTCCCCTACTTACTATACGTAGTAGGGAAAGTAATAATAAAGCAAAACGATGCGAGGGGTGGAGGGAGTGAGGGAAAGAGAAAGAAAGAGATAGAACAAATAAAGGAAGAAAGCTTTGTGCTTGAAACTCGGACCAATATTAGCTATTATATTCATATTGGCGCGGAGGTGAAACATTTGTGCGCGCTGTCACTAGATGGAGCTTATGTTGATTAAGTTTTTACATTTTGCGATAGAGAGCAGCACCTTGACATTCAAGCACTGCTGTCAACTCTTGAGCTTACTTGATTTTGTTTATTATACACAACCAAACGCTTACCTTTCTATGTACTTCATAAAACGAGTTAAATATTTACAGAAACATTTTAATTACACATCTCGTTGTGGGAACAAGGGTGATACAGCCTCTGAAGTGATTGTCAAATAAGTAATTCAAATACTAGGTTACTGTTTGCTGAGTTTGAAAGTCCACAAACTCTGTTACACGATATCAGGCGAAACAAAAGTAGGTAGGTATGTGACCAGGCAATAAAAATATATATTACTGGAGAATTCATACCAATAGCGATGAATATCTCGGATATTACTAATTTAATATTTGACATAAATTGTATGTTTTAACGAGATCCACATTTTTCGTGTAGTAACTTTTTCTCTTATGGCTTACAAGTTATTCAAAATTACACAAAGCCTGTTCAAATGAATAGAGCTACAGAGGCCATTCACAGAAAGTGTAAAATATACATTTTATTAGGAATGCAAATATCTTAAACATAGGGTATTTTAATCAAAATCATTAGAACCATTTTTGATTAAACAAATACCAAAGAAAATTTTCTCATGTAAAGGATAGTTTGGAATGGGGAGCTTTTTTTTTTGTTGAAAATCTTCGGATTACGTCTTTAGAACATACTTACCGAGCTTAAATAACAGCTTTGGTATTTATCTGATATTTCGTTATGAATTATGCTGTTATCTCTCACACATACACACACAAAATGACTTTTTACTTTCTCTACTACGTATAGTAAGTAGGGGAAGTACTGCATTCCTCCAAAAATTCGATACCGAGATTGAGACCCCCTGAAAGCATTTTTGGAAAGATGTCCGTGTGCGTCTGTGAAGAGCATAACTCAGAAACGAACAGTCGGATAAACACCAAACTTGGTATTTAGGTTCAGTATCTTCCAGAGATGCGACATGAAGGTTTTCAAGAAAATCCCCCCCACCCCAGACTACCCTTTACATGGAACATTTTTCGTAAATTTTAATTTTCTCAAAAATGGCTCTAACGATTTTGATTAAAATATCATATGTTTAAGATATTTTCATGACGAATGAAATGTATATCTTGAATTTTCCGGGAATGTCTCCAAAAGTATTCTTCATTGTGAACGACTTTTGCATAACTGGTAAACCATAAGAGATAGACAAAATTTTACTACACAAAAAATGTAGATCGCGTTAAAATACACAATTTATGTCGTATACATTTTTTTGTTGTTGAGTGAACCATTTTCGAGATGTTGCTTGTTATTCCCTTAAATTTTCCAATACTTATACTTTTTCTCAAATTCGTTATGCATTTTTTTTATGTCCTGGACATGCAAAGAATGGAATGCGCCACATAGCAACCAGCGATTAATAGATTTGACTATCGCTTAAAACCTACCAATTCCCCTTGCATCTACTAGAAAATTAGCAATAAGATTAACATCTCGATATCTCGATTAACATGAAGCATATGGAGAATAAGCGTTTGTAAAAATAGTTTGTACAAGAGTAGAGAAAGTCATGTGAGTGTAACACATCAGATTTTTTAAAATGCTTTTTCTGGGTCAAAATTGTAGGCATTTCCAATGAAATCTCGATAGGTACCGAATTTTTTGGGGAAATACAATACTTCATCTACTTACTTTACAGAACATAAAAAGTGTGCATAAACCTTATGCAGCCAGAAGACAAATGACAGTAATAATACCTAATCTACAAAATGATTCTACGATAATACAGTTGAAAGGTTTCATTGGACATTGCATGTCCAGTGTAATACATAAATTAAGAAAGAAAGTAAGAAAAAAAGGAAGAAAGAAAGTAAAACAAAAGGAAAAGTTTATAGCCATGACACATTTTACTTACTGTCAAACTTTGAACGCCAAATTTTATTGCCTGTGATGGTATGTGCAATGAATCTGAACAGTGTTGTGCAAGTGCGTGTTTAGTATATACCAAAACTCCCCAGAAGGTCATCAACGAGTGAATGTGAAGTAAAATATGTGTTGCCTTATTTGGCATGTTTCAATTTCACGAGCAAAACACAAAACACAATAAGTTTTATATTGTATATAGGTACCTAACATTGCTTTATTGCTTGGAAGTAATATGTCTTACGAAATATTACACATAATAATTTTTGCTCCAAAAACGGCTGTTCAAGCAGGAAATTAAAATTGGTGAATTTGTTCTTCTTCGTCTTTTGGGTAGAGGTGTTGTATGCTATCACATCCCAAATAAAGGGAATTTGGCCTTAAGACGACATTAAATATCTAGCAGCATCGCTATTGTCTTTGAACATAAATTACAAATGGAATACTTTATTATATATAATATATGATTTATGCACTTACAGAAAATGTAAAACAATGAGGTAAAAATCTGATATATTGCACTCACATGACTCTTGTAATAATTATTCTTACAAACGCTTATTCTTCTATGTACTACTGCTTAATACAGATAAATCTTTATTATAAATTTGCAAATACTTCGTTATTGGTATATTAAGTTAAAGCTCACTATGTTTTGTTTTGTATTTTTAAGCGTCTTTTAACCGGCTAGATCATATCGGACGATGAATGGATGAAATAATACTCAAATGAGCCCGGGACCCAACATTCATCTTTACAGGATAAAGGAAAACCCTGAAAAAAAGCTTATCTAGGTAACTCACCATAACCAAAATTCGAACTCCGGACCTCTTGAATGGGAGGCAGACACACTATCCCCACAACGCAGAGGTGGGCGTCGCTATGTTTTGGCTTTGAAATTACGTTCTGTTTGCATAAACATGAAAAAGAAGGGGGAGCAAATAGCGATTTGCAGTTGAGAAAAGTATAAAGCATTTAAAAATTCAAACCAATAACAAAGAATATCTCGGAAATGGTTAGCACCACAAAACATTTGGCTTGACATATGTGTGTTTCGATGAGATCCACATTTTATGTGTAATAAGATTCTGTCTATCTCTTACCGTTCCAACTGCAGGAAAGTACAGGTAGTTCTGAACAAAGAGGACTTCACGGCTTATTTCCAGAAACTTTAAGATGTATATTTTATTTTTCATATCTTAAACGTATGGCATTTTAATCAAATTAGAGCCATTTTTGAGAAAATAAAGCATAACAAAACTTTTCCATGTGAAGATTTGAACTGTGGGATTTTCTTAAAAATCTTCGTGTCCCATCTTTGGAGGCGAGCGTATTTAACCAAGGAAGAGGTTATGTGACACGCACACACACACACGCGCGCGCGCGCGCGCCTTTTTCAATTTTTTTTATTCAGGATACCACAAAACATGTATTTCTGATGAAATATGGAATTTTTGGGTGGAATGCAATAAGGAAAGTAAAACATCTGTGAGGGGAAAACCTCGTTAAAGGGTCAGAAAATTGTCGTAGCCAATATCTTTTACTTTCTATACCACTTACCTATTGCTGATAGAACTGTTGCATTTCACCAAAAATCGACATGGCTATTTTACTGGTGAAAATTTTTTGGGGGGGGGACTCCTAAGGAAATTATCCTTCTAGAAAAACGTCTAGAAAGAGGCCCCTGCATGTTTGAATAGCATGACTCAAAAACGAAAGAGTTCAGTCCAATATTTTCTCAAGGATTAAAGCGAAGACTTTTATAAGTGTCTCCAAATTCTAAAATATTTTTAATTTGCAAAAAAAAAAAAGGTTCTTTGTTTCCTCCCAAGCATGGTTTTAAAGACTTTCATTAAAACATCATACACTGGAGATACTGGTATATGTATAGAATTTATATCGCCGATTATAGATAAATAGCTTACGAAGCCTTCATTCTTATTTAATATTACATAATTGTAAATCGTAAGAGATATACAAAAACCTACTTCAAAACAAAATGTAAAACTCATTTAAGTTTTACCAAGGTGAAGTTCGTTGCGTTGTAACACGTTTGTAAATTTGCCATTCTTCTTTCTCTTCTATTCTTTTTTTCGTACGATCTCGTGACTAACAAAACCCAACATGTTATATAAACAAGTCGATGATAGGGTTGAGCAAAGAACCCTTCAATGCTATGGACACGTGAGAAGAGTGAAAGAAGAAATATGGCTAAGGATTATCTTGGGGTGGTCACCGCGCGGATGAAGGAAACACGCGCGGTCAAGGAAAACGTGGAAAGCTGAAGTAAATCAAATGATGAGGGATTGACGTATCTAGATGGATGATCGGGAAGATCGAAAAAGATGGCAGAAGGGGATTGAGGGCAATTGAGGGAATTGAAGAAGCCTACAAAATGAAGTTATATTCACGGCTGATGATTACGCAAGTTACATACAATCCCATGCATTTGAAGTCCTTTCTAGACGAACATTTTTCATGATTTACGTAACGTGGATGGAAGAATAATATTTTAAACTTCTGCAGCACATATCGGAAATATATTTTGGGGTCCCATGAACCCAAAAGGGGTTTTAGAAGGAAATGTGGTTGGTATGAGTGTGTCTGTGAACAGCATAACTCAAAAAACGAAAACTCGGATAAATAGCATCTTTCAGGGATGCAGTATATTGTTCTTATTTTCTCAAGAATGTCCCTAAGGATTTTGATTATAATACTACCTATATATAGACCTATATATACCTATATATAGGTAGGATATATAGACTTTTTATGACTGTAAATAAATATACTGAAGTTTCTGCGATTATCTGTGCAGTTCTATTCATTTTAAATGAATTATCTATAATTTGTATAATTGATAAACCATTAGAGGGAGGGAAAGAGAACTTTACACACAAACAGTGCAGATCTCGTTAAAACATGGAATTTATGAAAGTTACATATTGTAGCATTAAACATTTCTGATATACTCGAGGCTATTGTTTTGAAATTTCCAAAGCTTTTGCATGTTTACTTTATCTACTACGTGTAGTAAGTAGGGGAAGTATTGCATTCCAACTAAAAATTCGATACCGAAATTTCGCCGGAAATACATGTTTTGAGGCACCTAGAATCCAAATAAAACATTTTTGGAAACTGTCCGTGTGTGTGTGTCTGTCTGTCAGTCTGTGAGCAGCATAACTCAAAATTGAAAAGTCGGATAAATACCAAACTTGGTATTTGAATTTAGTATCTTCCAAGGATGCGACACAAAGATTTTCAATAAAATCTCCCCACCCTAGACTAGCCTTTACATGGAACATCTTTCGAAAATTTTTATTTTCTCAAAAATAGCTCTAACGATTTTGAATAAAATATCAGATGTTTAAGATATTTTTATGGCAATTGAAATGTATATCTTGATTTTCCTGGGAATATCTCCAAAAGTCCTCTTCATTCTGAATGACTTTCACATAACTGGTAAGCCGTAAGAGATAGAGAAAATTTTACTACACAAAAAATGCAGATCTCATTAAAACACACAATTTATGTCATTTACTTTTTTTTGTCCAGTGAACCATTTCTGAGATATTCCTTGCTATTTGTTTGAATTTTCCAATACTTACACTTTTTCTCAAACGGGAATTCGTTATTCTTTTTTTTTAACTTTTTTTTATGTCCTGGACATGCAAAGAGAATGGAATGCTCCACATAGCAACCAGCTCTTAAAAAATTTGACTATCACTTAAATCCTACCATATTTCCCTTGCACCTGCAAGAAAATTCAGCAATAAAATAGTTTCTGCAAATGCTTATCTCGATTAACATGAAGTAGATGGGGGATGAGCGTTTGTAAAAATAGTTTGTACAAAAACAGAAAGTTACCATGTGAGTGCAACATAACAGACTTCACTTTCTATACTGCTTATAATAAGTAGAATAATTGCATTCCACCCAAAATTTCGATATCGAGATTCCACCAAAAATACATGTTTTGAGGCCTCTTTAACCCAAATAAAACATTTTTGGAAACATGTGTGTGTCTGTGAATAGCGTAACTCAAAAATGAAAAGTTGGATAAATGATAAACTTGGTATTTGAGTTCAGTATCTTTTAAGGATACGACATGAACATTTTCAAGAAAATGCCCCCCCCCCCAACTCCAACTATTCTTTACGTGGAACATTTTTCGAACATTTTGATTTTCTAAACAATGGCTCTAACTGTTTTGATTATATTAAATATATTTACATGACAAATAAATTATATATCTTGAATTTTCTGGAAATAGTCTAAGAAGTCCTCTTCATTCGGAAGGAATTTTATAATGTTGCATAACTTATAAACGTTCAGCAATAGACGAAAACGCTCAAAAAAAGACCACTTTAAAACAAACAATTTACTTAAAATAATTTTTTGTGGCATAAGCCGTTTCTAGGATATCCGTTATCAAAGGTACGAAATGTTTAATACTTATCATTCCCATCGATTTTCAATTGTTTCTCGCGATTGCATGGAAACAGTATAGCATTTTAAGGCCAGAATATCGGCCACTTCTTAAACATTTGACTGTCGCTGTTCTCTTTGTATTTATAACGAAATGTGTAATGTAGCTGTTTTGGTAAAGGGTTATTTGGATTAAATGTAGGGATAGAAAAATAAGCTTTAGTAAGAATAGTCTTTATACCCACTAATAAAGATAGAGGGTAGAGAATGTATCACATCAGAATTTTTTTGGCTGCTAAGGCATATATTCTTTTGTTTCTTGTGATTCATGTAAAAAGTGAAATTTTAAAGCGTATGTATAGTCACCCTCTTTTTAAAGAGTTCACTTTAGACTCCTGTAACCCTCTTATACCTACTTTCCACGAAGTGTGCAGTCTCTCCTGCAAACATTCATCTCGATTAACATGAAGTAGCACCAGAAAATAAAGCTTCTACTTTATGTTAATCGGGATAAGCGTTTGCATGTTTGATATTTATCCGACTTTTTGTTTTATTTTCCTATCTACTTCATTTTAACCGAGATAAATTGCACACATTTCAGGGATAATTACACATTTCTTACAGATATAAAGCGAGTAGCGATAGTCAAATGTTTTAAAACTGGACGCTATACGCTGGCTTTAAAATTCCATACTTTTTACACGATATCGCGTGAAACAAAAATCGCAAGGTCTTTAAAAGAATGGCTAAGTACTGAACAATTCCAACCATTAATAACGGATATCTCGGAAAAGGCTGATGCCACAAAAAAGTTATTTGAAATAAATTGTGTGTTTTAAAGAGATTTGTATTTTTTATAGTATGTTTTTGTCTACGCCTTAACGTTTACCGGTTATACAAGATTATACAAAATTCCTTCCTTAGTGACAAGGACTTTTCAGGCTGTTACCAGAAAACTCAAGACATAATTTTATTTTTCAATGAAATATCTTTAATATATGGTGTTTTAATCAAAATCGTTACAGCCATTTTTAGAAAATAAAACAACTTCGAAAATATTCCATGTAAAGGGTAGTTTAGGGTGGGGTATTTTCTTGAAAATCTTTGTATCACATCTTTGGAAGGTACTGAATCTAAATATGATGTTTGATATTTATCCGACTTCTCCTTTTTGAGTTATGCTGTTTTAGACACACACGCGCGCGTGCAGAACTTTTTAAAATGTTTTTATGCAGAGGGCCTCAAAACATGTATTTCCGGTGAAGTCTTGGTGTTGAATTTTTGTTTATAATACAATATTTCTCTACCTACTATGTATACTGGCGTGTATAAAATGTGGCACATAATGGAACGGAGCTGCTTATGCTGGTACTGACAAAATCTATCCCATCCCCTACCAGCGAGAACCACCTGTTTTTCGAGCATAATTCTGCCACTGAATTGGCAGCGTACTTTACCTCCCCCAAAGTATGGCCGAACTATCGAAGGGTAACATTACAATTTAAACCTTCTACAACACCATTTTCTTATTGGTTTTTATCGCCGTTTAGTATCGCAATAATTTAACGTTCGTCTAAATGTCTCTGATGAAAGCTCTCATACACGTAAATGTCGTAGCTGTTGTTCAGTTTAACCACACATGCATATAATTCCAGATCCTTTCTTCTAGAAGGCCGAATTATTTGTAATTGGTTTAGCCTTTCCTTGTGTTGAGGCAGTATTTTTAACACTTAAATAATTTCAGTCAAATTATATAATATGTAAATTCAACAACAGCCCGCCTTGAAGCAATATGTGTATGTAATAATTTGTGAAATGTATGTAACAGTCATTGCATATGCTTATATTATTTTACACATGTTCAATAATGTTATGTGAATATACTACGTAATTTAATAATGTAGGAGCTGTGAGAAATAGGTCAAAAATTGCTAACAAAGAGGTAACAATGAGGTAACCTTGAGTCAATAATGAGTAAGAAAGTTTAACAGTACTACTTGTGATTCTTGGAGCAACAATAATGTAATTTTAGTGACAGTTTAAAAATAGCCAATCAACAAGCAGAAAAAGCTTTAGTTAAATGCAGGTATTCTATTGGAGTAGGATTAGCCAATCAGAGACTTGAAATACAGAAATTTACAAGTTTAGACGGTTGAATTCAATTCAGTTGCCTGCAGACAGTGCTCATAACTGGATGCGTTGGTTGTGTGTCCTCGAGAGATTTAATATGTATTCGTCCGAGACGAAAAATAAGTTTACGTGTTAAAAGGTGAAATAAATTAATTAAAGAACCTCACAGCTCCCTATATCAGTGAAGTGTTATTTAAATTTGTGTCAAGGATTAATAAAAGGGAGTGAATTAAAAATTAAAATCTGTGTAAGCTTACATTCTTAGACGTACCAAAACCCTACCTAAGAGAAACGTGTCTCTAACAAATACTGACGCAGCCGAGGCAAACATATATAATATTTAAAGAAACAGTTAAATTACAGAGTTACTATTTTTTTTAAACTTGGGGCAAAGGCCACTTGAAAATACATTTAGGGCGAAGGCTACCGGAAACTGTTTAATATACTACGGTTGCAACTACTACAAGTTCGGCTTCCCAACAGTTGAAATATAATACAACTCCTTCAATACAAACTACTTCAAATTGACGCCCAAAGCGTGGTGCAAATAACGTAACAAACCATCTTCTCAGTGTGCCAATCCTAGCGAAACTCTTTCATAGGGGTGCTTATCCGATACACCTCTTCATTCCACAGAAATTATAAACATCTTCCATTGGTTAGTTTGCATGTCCTGTATTGCTTTTCAGGCCAGTCACATAGAGAACTGATACTGGCTGAGTGGAGTCAAAAGTTGGTTATTTGAAGGTGGAAGCCCTGCAGAGGGAAAAAGACAATGGCGATCTAGAGAAATGGGCCACATTTTATGGACGCAATGTATGGGCTAGAAAAAGTGATATAAAAAATAAAGAAAGAAAAACTTCTGAACTTGAGATTAAGGTGAAATGTGAAACCTTGAAGGTTTTTGAATACTTTTTTGGGAATAACTAGGGTTTTTGTTTTTATTTTTAATACACTTTTAAATCTATAGGTGGACATAATTAAGTCGTCCTCCGTGGTGTAGTGGTTACTTCAAACCGGCGGGGGGCGATGGATGTTTTCGGGCGTAAAAATCCTTAGCATGGCTTCCTTCGGAAGGGAAGTAAAGCCGGTGGTCCCGTGTCGTAGATTTACGGCACGCAAAAGAACCTCAAGCCTTATAAAGAGGCCTCTGAGCAAAATTACTACCGGTCTTTCACTCCCAATATAGAATGGGACGCTAAGGACCACAGCAGTTAAAGAGCGTCTATAAATAAATAAAAAGGGCATAATTAAAGAAATTAAAGTAGATACTATTCTATGTTCAAATATCTGTCAATAAGGCTAAGGCAACTATTAAATTTATAAAATAAAAATTTATTAGGTGTCGCAAAAGGAGGCAGCAAAAACTTTGGTGTGCAGTTTCCAGTGGTCCAGAAACAGGTGGAAACCCGGAATAAATGGAATATTCGGCATCAGAGAAGTAGTCTATATCTTCGGCTTAACAGTAAAACTAGTATATAAACAAAATTATAAGGAAGGTTTAAAAAAATTCCTCAATAAAAATAAGAAAATATAGGCAAATAGGCAAACAGGACTGGGATAATAAAAATTGAGGCAGTATTTTTAACATTTAAATGATTTCAGTCTAATTATATAATATAAAATATAATAACAGCCCTCCTTAAAGCAATATGGTATAATGTAATATATAAAATGTATGTAACAGTCATTGTATTAATGCTTATATTATTGTATACATGTAGAATAATGTTATGTGAATGTATTAAGTAATTTAATAATGTAGGAGCTGTGAGAATATAGGTCAAAAGTTGCTAACAATGAGGTAACCTTGAGGCAATAATGAATTGGAAAGTTTAATAGTGCTACTAGTAATTCTTGGAAATAATAATATAATATTTTTAAAACAGTTTATAAATAGCCAATCAACAGCTAGAAAGGCTAAAAGTTAAATAAAAGTATTCTATTGAAATAGAAAATTTTACAAATTCAGGCGGTAGAAGTCAGTTGCTAGTAGACAGCGTTCCCAACTGGACGCGACACGCGTCCTCGAGAAGTTTAATACGTATTCAGTGTGAGACGAACATTTATTACGGCAAGAATATTATATAGTTTACGTGTTAAAAAGTGCAAGTAATAAATAACCTCACAGCTCTCTATATCAGTGAAGTGTTATTTAATCGTGTCAAGGATTAATAAATGGAGTGAAGTAAAAATTATAATTTGTGCAAGCCTACATTCTTCAGCCGCATCACACCTTGTTAAGAGAAACATGTTTCTACAAATTAATACTGACGCAGCCGAAGCAAACCTAAATATATTTAATATTTAAAGAAACATAAAATACAAAGTTGATTCGTAATCGTTGGGGCGAAGGCCACCAGAAACTTTGTACCATACGTGGGGCAGTTTACTTCATCAAGTTTGGCTCCCCAACTGTCGAACTACAATACAACTCCTACTTCAAATTGGCTTTCCATACGTGAAGCAACAACTATCCTTCAAAATTAGGATCTTAATGAGTTGCCAACTTTAAAACATGAGGTCAAATAGAAGGGCAATAACAGAGCACTTGACATGCATTATTGCTCTAAAGTAAATGACACCAATTACTGCAAATACGCAAGGCCTTTCGTTAATACTATTTCACTTACCTACACCAGTTGCAGTGCACGTAATATTTCTATCGCAGCGCCTCAAGCGCGCAGAAGCTTTTCATCTTGCTCTCAGCGCGAAGCCCATCTGTGCTTGGTTCCTTTGTTATAGTCCATCCCATCCCAAACTTATAACGCCGCATTGTGGATAGCGATTGTTATGTTTCCGCTTTTCTTTCTATAATAATAGTTTACTAGCTACTGCATTTACTACAACATCAAAGCCTTCCGAACGGAAAGTTTGTGGCTCAGGCTTCATAATTACACTAGTGTGAATGGGTCGACAAAAACACCCAATATGAATGTTTCTGCTGTGTATGAACTGTTTCCTCAGAACTTAATTCAGGCAACAGCAGAACTTAACTGCTAAATGTAACACGGTTAAAAAGTGTGTTATTTTAAGTGAATTTCCATTACTTACAGATTAAGATCCCTTATCTAAGACCTCTTCACCTTTCACCCATTGTGTGAAACTACCAGGGAACTCCACTTACACTACAGAGTGGCAGATATTAATGGCGGTAGTTCTTAAGCTTTTTAAGTTAAAATCATGGAGGAAAAGGTTTGTCGTGTAGGTAGGAATCGATGGCACATTTTTACTCGCTTATAGCTGGTTTTAAGGATATTAAATACTTTATCTAAAACCTTTATTTGACAATAGCTAATTAACTAATTATTTGGACTAGAATCTTGCAGAAAATTAAGTAACATTCCAATCTCATCTAGTATAATTTTCTTGGAGTGAATACACATTTTTAATTTTCAAAAAAGAACGCAACGTTCGACAGTAATTGTTGAAATCATTATACAAGTTACACTTATGAGCACTTCACTTAACTGTAAAAGAAGACAGTTCGCTTTCTTGAAGGAATGTTGACGGGGGCAATTCGTTCGATGTTGCATAAGGCACTTAATTCTTTATAACCGAGTTATTCTTACTTCTCTGTGATTACAAAAAAGGATTTTCACTTTGCTTATCAAAGATGATATTTAGTTATTTTAAATTTTATTGCTTCATTCGCCTTCCAGTTAGGTGAAGTACTGCTGCTCCTTTGTAGTCTGGTAGGTAGACTCAACTCTGTGGTTGAGAGGAGCAAATGTGTTGAGTATTCACAATATATAATAACCAAATAGTTCGTTTTAGAAATAAATAATACTCGGGATAACTTTAGAAAATTAGTAAGTCATTCAGAACAGAACACAACTTCGCATCTATATCACCACAAATTAACGAAAACTTTGGCGCCAGAAATTTGCATAAAGATGGCCATGATAAATTATTCGAACTCTGAAGGGGAGTCAAAATGCCCAATCTTGCCAATGTTAATTAATGACCCATTATCTAGGAAACCACTTACGATAATTAGCTGAATTTTCAAGGAATGCTCAGCAATACTTTTACAATTGATTAATGAAAAAAATCAAATTATCTCTATCGAAGCAAAGCTATGGTTTTTTAATGCATTGCTTAAATTTTTTTGAAAAATAATGGTTTTAAATTTAAAAAATAACTATGCCTTACATATAAAAGCTTTATCATAAAACAAAGCTTATTTAGTTGCAAATGTGTGGTAAAAATTTCAGTACTTTGTACCAATTAGTTTCGGAGATAATGGGGCATTTAGTTCTTCAGAAATTGCACTTATACAAAGTGAGAGCCTAATAAGTATACGCAGCGTTATTTTCATTTATATTTTAAAACTATTTACAATTATCATAGCTCTATGAAAGTTATATCAAAATGAGTGGGGGATTTGAAATATTAATATGCAACTAAAACCTGAATATTGAAAGAAATCATGAAAATCACCATTTCGACTCCCTTTGAAGACCACCTTCAACAAAGAATATGTACTTTTTTTACTTTCTCTACTACGTATAGTAAGTAGGGAAAGTATTGTATTCCACCCAAAAATTCGATACCGAGATTTCACCGGAAATACATGTTTTGAGGACCCCTGAATCCAAAAAAAGCATTTTTGGAAACATGTCCGTGTGTGTGTCTGTGTGTGTGTGTCTGTGAACAGCTTAACTCAGAAACGAACAGTCGGATAAACACCAAACTTGGTATTTAGGTTCAGTATCTACCAGAGATGCGACACGAAGGTTTTCAAGAAAATCCCCCCACCCCAGACTACCCTTTACATGGAACATTTTTCGAAAATTTTAATTTTCTCAAAAATGGCTCTAACGATTTTGATTAAAATATCATATGTTTAAGATATTGTCATGACCAATGAAATGTATATCTCGAATTTTCTGGGAATGTCTCCAAAAGTGTTCTTCATTGTGAACGACTTTTGCATAACTGGTAAACCATAAGAGATAGACAAAAGTTTACTACACAAAAAGTGTAGAACGCGTTAAAATACACAATTTATGTCATATACATTTTTGTTGTTGAGTGAACCGTTTTCGAGATGTTGCTTGTTCCTCCCTCAAATTTTCCAATACTTTTTCTCAAATTCGTTATTCATTTTTTTGTCCTGGACGTGCAAAGAGAATGGAATGCGCCACATAGCAACCAGCGTTAAAATATTTGACTATCGCTTAAAACCTACCATATTTCCCTTTCATCTACATGAAAATTACCAATAAGATTGACATCTCGATATCTCGATTAACATGAAGAATATGGAGAATAAGCGTTTGTAAAAATAGTTTGTACAGGAGTAGAGAAAGTCATGTGAGTGTAACACATCAGATTGTTTTAATATAGCAGTCTATTATCATTATAAAAAGGCACTTGATATGTTGGTTTATCATGTTCTATACTCAACTCAGCATTATTAAAACTAGTTACTTTGACTTTCAATTTCTCGGTGAAAGTCATGGAGTCAGGGCCAGCTTAAAATTTAGCTGAGAATATCTTAAATGAAGTGCTATAAGTATGGCGTGTATTAGAATTGTTATACCAAGCTTAAATCCGCGTAAAGCTTCTGAATGTAGCCAAGAAAGGATGCTAGTGAGGTAAACTTCTGCAACTGGAATTTTATAGCGTTTGTGGCAGCACATACAATCCATACAGAATCGTCTTTTTTATTTTATTTCTCTCATGGACGAAACAGCGTCCAATATGATTGAAAGACATTACTAAGGTAAATGCAGTAGTTTCAAAAGGGAAATTAATGGGCGTAAATGCGAAATTTATTAAAATATGTTAAGCATGTTGAGATACAAAGGCATACTTTTCAACAAATACGATTAAGATAGATATTGCAGTTGGGAAATTCTTGTGCTTGATTTGGGTTGGGTACATGAAATTTGGGCCTGCTTCCCGGTGGCCGAGCCCAGCACAGAATTAATGGCAGTGTTCAGCCATCTTTGAAGGTGATCTTCAAAATATCTTATCCACATACAGATATTAGCGTGAACATTTGTTAATTTAGCTTTCAGCTAGTCATTTCACTGCAGTTTCGGATTGTAGTATTGTTCTGCATTGTTTAAGGTAATTCATTTTTATTGTATTTACCATGACAAAGACAATCGCTTTGGAAACAATCTGGGAAGAAAATTTTCGTTTTAAAGCATTTTCCTCCCCCTCTTCTCTTAGCGTTTGTGTTATTTAGAGGAAAACCTTTTAGCTCTACTTAGATGGAGAGAAACTATTTAATCGGAAATGGAAGACAAGAAGAAAAATAGAAAGATACCTGCGACGTGAATATTAACATCTTTCGTAATCTCTCGAATGAGGAGGAACAAGATATTTAATTGATACATACATTCTGCAGTAGCATTCTGTAGCTCATTTAATTATTCCTTTCACCTTTTTACCTCCTGTAAACGTAATTTTACCATAAGCAGCATGCATCTCGTTTCACCTCGTGCTTCATTTTCAGAACTTTTATTGCATTAACTTCTACTATTTTGTAGTCTATGAACCAATTGTCTAGTAAGTATTATGTATTCGACGCCTGTGCATTATAGTGCACCTAAACATGCCCTTTTTTCTTTCTCTTTCTGCAAATATCAGTCGTACGCCATAATGCTATAATGTTTTTATTGCTATTTAGTTCTTCAGAAATTGCTTAATACTTAAATCTTTTGTATATAAATTGTTCTCATTCCTGTATAAATAGTTGACAGTTTTATAATGGGAACCTATAAGAATCGAAAACTGCAAAACAGTATGAGAATAAGTAAAAGGCCTATTAAAAGTGGATATGCAGAATGATTTTACTTTACACGTTTTATTTCTTTAGAAATTTCTCATACAATATCTAATTGCATTAGGTATTTTTTAATGTGAGGGCCAAAATAATTTATTTTTAATTTCTAATGCTCATATTATAGTTTCAATATTTACATAGGTCGCGGTACCAGTTCTTTTTAAAAGCCACTAACATGGCTCCTAGTTAAAAAAAATTACATCCTTGGCTTTGGGAAGGGCAAACATATATTTCTCTGCCACCGAACTGTGTGCAGTTTGGATGGATGGAGGTCTTTTTTTTAATTTTTTATGGTTTTCAACACTGTTCTTCAGGTAGTGAGCATAAAACACGAATATAAGCGAAGCACGCTAAAGAGTGTACATATTGAGACTAATAAATGAATTACAACTATCCGGGCTCCGACCACCGCAGACACTGAATCACTTCACCCTGAAGATGCCAAGCGCTGTACTTGGCGAAACATCGGTATCCACGATCCCTTCTAGACCACGGCCTACAAGCCCGGATAGTTGTAATTCATGTATTAGTCACGCTAAAGAGTACTCCTTTTTCACACTATTTGTTTTCAGTTTTATTCAAATTCAATATTGTGCCAATGAAATATTGTGCTTTCTTGCTGTCCGAGATTAAAACTTTTCATAGACAATTTCTACTTATTTCTAGCCTTGCACCTAGTGCTTTAGTATTAATGTATTCGTTCAATTTATCGAGCATATTAGTCCTATGCCCTTGTGAGAGTATCCAATCAAGCTATATATCTTTCATTCTAATTTGTTTCTAAAATGAATAGTAATGTTCAAGAACATCTAACACACAAAAATACAAAAATATGGCAATTAATCTTCAACTTACATTATAAGGCCAGCAAGAAACCACAAATGATATTTCAAAAGCGAGACATCAATTATTATTTTAAAGCTAAAATTGTATTTAAGACAATACAAGATTATTCATAACAATATAAATTTCGAAACAAGCATTCTAGAAGGACTAGAATATGGAATTATATAATATCTAAAACTGGAAAAGAAACTTCACATATTATTCTAATTTCACAAAACATTTACTGAAATTGCAAATAATTGTCGCATCTAAGCCATGATTTTTTGTTTGTTTTAGTCTGTATGATTTACACTGGCTAACAAAATCCACTGTGTTGTCAACACTTCACAGCAGTTTCCACTGCAATTTTTTGTTGTTTCGTGATGATCCATAAATTTGTACGCATCCCACTGGAAACTTGACATAAAATCACATATACAGTTTTATTTATACAATTCCAAAACTGTCTGTTCCTGAAGAGCACATTTTGAGTATTATTATGTAACTCTGAAAAATAAAACTGAACGAGGTATATATATTATGCGAGTTTTTAAACCATGGTACACAATATACAGTAGTTATTGAAACTTATCTTCACTATCTTACAAGTTTGTGTTAATAATATAATATTCGACATGTATCACAGAAAACACGTATATATTAATTACGAGAATGCTTTACAAATTTGTATACAACAAAGGGAACGGACGAATTTACACACACAAAGCTATTAATTTATAATTATTATATAATAAAGCGAAATATTAATATTGATACGAATATCTCGTATTCTGAATTTTCATTAGCTAGAGCAAAATGGCAAAAGTGAAACGATCTTCGTGATATTCGGCAGGTGTAGAATGGCGCGGCTTTTTTTCTTCATCCGGTTGATGATGGACACTGGAGGATCTCAGAGCTGCCAACCTGTGGAACAAAACCCATAGTCAGGTGAGATGCCCTTACAAGTGTAACGTTTCCTTAACAGATATAGGTAATTAAAACTAAATACAAAGACATTCAGAAGAAGAACCCGGAAATGGCACCAAAATCAAAAGTTTGATTACTTTATGTTTTCATAACCTCCTATTGCTCTTAAATCTATTAAATTAATATATTTAAAATAGATTACCATTCAGCAATATTTCTACATATGAAAGAAGCCTAATTATACACAATTGATCAACGAATATCTATGTGCATGTAAATTCTAGAGCATGCAGCAGTCAGTGATACCAGAACACAGTCGATCGATATAGGCTAAAGCAGAAACTTATTTAACTATTGTATAATATTATTAGCATAGGATTTCATTATATTTTTACTTTCTCTACTACGTATAGTAAGTAGGGCAAGTATTGTATTCCACCCAAAAATTCGATACCGAGATTTCACCGGAAATACATGTTTTGATACCCCCTGAATCCAAAATAGCATTTTTAGAAACATGTCCGTGTGTGTGTCTGTGTGTCCGTGTGTGTGTCTGTGAACAGCATAACTCAAAAACGAACAGTCGGATAGAAACCAAACTTGGTATTTAGGTTCAGTATCTTCCAAGGATGCGACACAAAGGTTTTCAAGAAAATCCCCCCACCCCAGATTACCCTTTACATGGAAGATTTTTCGAAAATTTTAATTTTCTTAAAAATTGCTCTAACGATTTTGATTAAAATATCATATGTTTAAGATATTTTTATGACAAATGAAATATATATCTTGAATTTCCTGGGAATGTCTCCAAAAGTATTCTTCATTGTGAACGACTTTTGCATAACTGGTAAACCATAAGAGATAGACAAAAGTTTACTACACAAAAAATGTAGATCGCGTTAAAATACACAATTTATGTCATTTACATTTTTTTTTGTTGAGTGAACCATTTTCGAGATATTACTTGTTATTCCCTTAAATTTTTCAATACTTTTCTCAAATGTGAATTCGTTATTCATTTTTTTGTCTTGGATATGCAAAGAGTATTAATCTGTGGGAAAGGGAATGGTGCTGCACCTAGCAACCAGGTATTAAGAGATATGTATGTGCTTAAAGGCTACTGTATTTCCAAATTGCCCTTGTAAATATATATTCCCCTTGCATCTACAAGAAAATTAGCAATAAGAAAGAGTCTGCAAATGTTTATCTCGATTAACATGAAGTAGATGGAGAATAAGCGTTTGTAAAAATAGTTTGTACAAGAGTAGAGAAAGTCATGTGAGAGTAACATCAGATTTTTTATCAATAATTGATCAGATTTTCTCTTTTGGTGATTTGGTAAAGCTACACAGTATTGTATTTTTACATTAATTGTGTTTTTATCTGATACCAAAGTTTCGAAAAACTATATGAAGTCTGAGAAAGCGAAAGCTGGAGTTGCATTTAGAGAACCAACCTAAAATATTCAAAAATAGATTGAAATATAATTTTCTGGAAGATGCATACTTAGGAGCATAAAAATGGGACCCATACCCTTAGATCGATAGGTTTTTTTTTCCCGTAAGGTTTTCATATTTATCTAGTGAAAACTATATTCCACCCAGCCCTTAACACGTCTGTTTGACTATATGGAAAGAAACAAACGTGAATAAATCAGCGACGTTTTACTAGGCGTGATATGGAGGTGTCAGAGTAACGAATTCCACTCTGGTTCCTGTAAATAAGTAAAGATGGTCAGCTCAATGTAACATGGTTAGCGACTCGACCTTGTAAATCAGGGTTTGCGAAACTAAGGCCCCGGGTTCGAACCTGGCCCGCGAGCTACTTTTGTTTGGCCCCTCTACAAAATAAAAAAAATTCTGGTTACACTCACATGAATTTCTCTACTCTTGTACAAACTATTTTTACAAACGCTTATTCTCCATATGCTTCATGTTAATCGAGATGTTAATCTTATTCCTAATTTTCTTGTAGGTGTAAGGAGAATATGGTAGGTTTTAAGCGACAGTCAAATCTTTTAAGAGCTGGTTGCTATGTGGCGCATTCCATTCTCTTTGCATGTTCAGGACATAAAAAAAGCAATATCTCGAACATGGTTCACTCAATAAAAAAATGTATGTGACATAAATTGTGTATTTTAACGCGACCTACATTTTTTTGTGTAGTAAAATTTGTCTATCTCTTATGGTTTACCGGTTATGCAAAAGTCGTTCACAATGAAGAATACTTTTGGAGACATTCCCAGAAATATCAAGATATATATTTTATTTGTCATAAAAGTATCTTAAATATATGATATTTTAATCAAAATCGTTAGAACCATTTTTGAGAAAATTAAATCTGGGGTGGGGGGATTTTCTTGAAAACTTTCGTGTTACATCTCTGGAGGATACTGAACTTAAATACCAGGTTTGGTGTTTATCCGACTGTTCGTTTCTAAGTTATGCTGTTCACAGACAGACAGACACACACGGACATGTTTCGAAAAATGTTTTTTTTTGGATTCAGGGGTTCTCAAAACATGTATTTCCGGTGAAATCTCGGTATCGAATTTTTGGGTGGAATACAATACTTCCCCTACTTACTATACGTAGTGGAGAAAGTAAAAATACATTAATAAATTCATGAATTTCGAATTGTTAAATAAAATTAAGCACTCTATTTTAATTATGTACAGCGTAATCAGCGGGGAGAAGGGTTTTAGTAAGTAAACCATCAAGTTAGGAATGCATCGAGTGTGGTGACGAGGGAAGGTGGGAGCCTCTGCGACCTTGCCGTGTTTTCTGTGAACAAATATAATGAACAGTTGAAGACGCTATATCCTGCTTCGAAAGTAGGTAAATCAGGATTGACTGTATCCAAAGAAAGAAAACAATGTATATTAAGCTATAGATATGTGCAATTAGTTTATGAAAAATACGAAATAAGCATTTCAAAAGTTGTACATTTTTTAAAGTAATTGGTTAACCGCACTTATTAGTGTATGACACAGAACCTGAAAAATTCTGATCTATAGTTTAGAGTTGAGGAGGTTGAAGGTCCACTTTCCTCGTTATTCCTTTCTAATAATGTTGCACGTTCCTTGTGTTTCATTGAATTACAATGTTGTTTAACATGACATTTAAACATCTTTAGAGCTCTATGTTACATCTGATGATTACGCCATTTATGCTGAGGTATTCCCTGCCACATTCCGGCATAAGTGATGATAATTTTGATGTATAAACTCTTTGCTTTAGGAATATTGCCACAGTTCTTCATGGTGTTTATTATGCACCGAATAAATGGAACAGTCGCGACGAAACCGGCTGTCGGGGAGGAGAGGAGTATGTCCGTCACAGTACCAAACGCCACCTATATTCCGTGCGGTAACAAGATTGCTCTGTTTACCTACTAAAACCTTTCTGCCTGGTAATGAGCTACTGAAGGATAAATACAAGGAAGTTGATTTGGTTGAGTTTTTACAACTTTCAGCCAAGTGACGCATTTTCTCGTTTGAAGGACTTTGCACGAGGACTAACATCAGTATTTGCATTAACGATACTCCATTATGAAAAGTTTGGCAGCCCCTACTGTAGAGGATGAATGGGTCAGGAAAGTGTTATCTGGAGCCATGAAATGCGCAGCAGCCATATCAAACGTTTCTTCTGATGCAGACGAAACGAATCTAAAATTATAGTCACCAAGAGAACATTCCGATATATTTTCAATTTGGGCAATTACTTTGGTTCATAAGCATTTACATACCATATTATTATTTCAAAATGGTACTGATTTAGCCCTAATAGTAAGAGAACTTCGTTACTTTAATGGTCTATTATCGTCAGTCTTATTTACATTAACATTATTATTATTATTAAATTAGCGGTACTGAAAATAGCAAGAGCATAGCTCACTGGTGTTATACTCCGTCCATATTTTGGGATGACGTAAGCAACTTGTCAATAGAATGGCTACATTTATGCAGGAGGGGAGGTAAAAAGCTGAAAAAGGGCAGGGCTACACATTTCAATTCCAACTTAAATCTCCTCGTTTCTATAAGGGCCTGTTTTTCCTGCTCCCAAGTGCACCTCTTTCGTTAATTATGAGAAGTATTAGTTTACTGTAACAAAGATAATTCAGCATTGCTTCGTATTTGAAAAACGAAATGAAATCTTAAAGATAGCTCTAATGCTGGCTTCGCAAGACCAAGCTTTTTATTGGGAATTGGAGCCAGCGCGGTTTTTTAAGAACAAACACAAACGTTTATAATAACTGTTTATTTTGTAAAAAATTATTGAACATATTTTTACTGTTACAGCATTTTCTGGGGAGCATTATGCTTTATAATAAAGAAAAAAGTAATTCTAGCGCTAAGAAGAGCGAGTTCAAACATACACTATGAACTTAAAAAACAAAGACAAAGAAATAAAGTTCCTTCCTCTGTTTCCACATACCTGAAATAATAGATTTAGATATATATATTTCCACACATTTATATACATGCTTAATTACTACTACACCTTAATCTAATTATATATAAATAAGCATCCCTCGATCCTGATTGTACTGAATCCCAAACTTGTGAGCTTTAACTCCGTGGTTATCTCGCCACTAGGACCACTACGTATAAAGCTCCTTACACCCTGTCTACTTCTAGTGTACCTTATATAATTTTCTCATCCAGTTTTGTTTTACACTTCCTAAATAGTTACCAGTTTCCTTAATGCCCTTATCTGATTTTAATTTCAGTAGCTAGCTTTTTTCGTATTATATCTGTTGGTAAATTAGCCCATTTCTTCAATGTTAATTTACCCCTCATTTCTTTAGTTTCTTCGCATTCCAATAATTATCCCTCCTTCCACACATTGGAGATTTGTTTTACTTATCCTTTCCCCCTCTTAAACGTTTCAATTTTACAACCCCTGTTCTCACCCATGCAATTCCTTCCCTGGCTGCTTTATCTCATTTTCCCACATACATCTCCTTTCCCCGTTCTAACTTTTACTCCCTGTAAATATTCAGTGATTTTTTGTCATTAAAACTACTGAAAAGTTCCTGAAACATAATATGTTTACTGGTAAATATATCAGCAATTCAAATTGAGCATTTGTAAGGTATAAATAGATCCTAGACAAAATACAGAAAAGATGCATGGATGAAACGCTCAAAATTGCCGAATTCCTTACCATCTGACATCAGTTGCACATTATTTAAAGGAGAATTTTAGTTCTTCGCGTATTTGACTTCGTTATATCGCAAATACTTTTTGTCTTCCCCCGCTGGTGGATATAAGTGGAAGCGGCATAATACAGCGTAGCCACGCATAATTCCAAATAAGCGTGCGACCTCTGAAGAACAGAAAACATGCTCGCTGGTTTAAAAGGAGATGTTAAAAGTTTCTCCCATTTGCTGTGGGTGGAGGCGTTCTATCGTCTGGCCACATTTTAGTTCACACTTCTTGAAATGTTGACTATTACTTATTGTATGCTGTTCCCGCAATTGTTTTATAGTCTTTTTACTTTATCTACTACGTATAGTAAGTAGGGGAAGTATTGCATTCCACCCAAAAATTCGATACCGAGATTTCACAGGAAATACATGTTTTGAGGTGCACTGAATGCATATAAATCACTTTTGGAAACATGTTGTGTGTGTGTGTCTGTCTGTCTGTGAACAGCATAAATCAGACACGAACAGTCGGATAAACACCAAACTTGGTATTTAGGTTCAGTATCTTCCAGGGATGCGATACGAAGGTTTTCAAGGAATTTTCACTCCTACATTACCCTTTGCATGGAACATTTTTCGAAAATTTTAATTTTCTCAAAAATAGCTCTAAATATTTTGAATAAAATGCCATAAGTCAGTACGGAAGGAAATAAAGTTGAACTGTCACTGGACTATAGGCCGGGTAACAAACTATCCCCTTTCATCCCTCTTACATCTTTTGGCGTTTGCAGATAGCACCCAGACCGGTTTTTTCCTACCTGTAGAGGACCCTTGGTCACTGTTGTTTACATGCCTTGTAATAATAATAATGGTTTAAGTGTCGCTAGCTTGAAGTCAACTGCTTAAGAATTCCTATGCCTGATGATTATCTATTCAAAGTATTCCCTTATTTTCATAAGCTGACTTGCTCTCTTTCACACTGAGGTTGTTCACTCATTCTTGTGCTTTCATTCGTTGCTGCAGAGGCTGGTGAACCACAATATAATGTTTTCCCTGTCTATACAGAAAGTTTAGAAAATTAAGTCGATATAAGCATTTTGGGGTTCATATTTAGAAGTTCTGGTTGTATAAACTACAGTTCGACTTAGAAATTCATAGCCTAAGCTGATATTGAATAGCAAACTCGATATAGAACGTGCATTTAAAATCCAGATTGTCATTACGAAGTTAACATGCACATTATTTGTTGATTTTGTTTGATCACGAATATAATCAATATGCTTTAATGTTTTAATTATTTTTCTGCAGGTTTATGCTAGGTCCTCTTGTGAAATCGACCAATCAACAAGTTATATCTTGCAAATTATATCTTCTAGAACGTGATTTAATCTAAAATTTAGAGACGACTCCATTGCCTACAAAGAAGAATTTTCTGCGTGATCCCAATTTTTCTTTCTTCCAACCTTGAGCTTTTTTATGTTCAAATTTCTCTTAACTGCCCTTAATATTTAAATAAGAGAACGTTTGAACAATTATCAATCTTAAATAAATCACCTGTTTCTCAAGAACCTATAATACCAAACATTTTAAGCGTGTTCATAACTTTTTTTTCAAAAAATAAGTCTGCAGCCTTGTATTAATGGTGCAAAACATTTTAAAATGGGTAAAAGATGAACAACCTTTTAAAAATAATATTTCTATTGCTGAAATAAATATGTTGGTAAAAATATTTTTGCAGACACATGGTGCATTAATGTATAATTCAGGGAAAATTTTGTGATATGTTGATTATTTTCAGAGCAATTAGGTGATACAATTGGTAGTTTTAGTATAGATGAGATAGGGCATTTTCTCTCGTCTCTACTACAACACTCAGTCAACGCAATTACGTGACGTATCACAGACGTGTGAGATAACACCGTTTCGGGGATTGTAGATAAGGGGAGCTGAGGGAAGGTCAGTCTTCTAATGTCTTACAGTCATGCAAGTACGAAGTAAAATGCATTTTAATATTCCTTTTGCAGCGCTATCTTAAGAGTAACTTCGCTGTCCCCTTGCCTCATCTGTTCTACACTTCTAACCCTAGAGGAATAAGACTTGCTCTCATACGTTAGAGTGAGTTGGGCGACACTGTAGTAGAAGACTTGAAATTACTTACTAACAAGAAATATTCCTTTTGTTCGAAACTCGGTTTTCACGGATAGCTGGGCTGAGGAGGTTTGCTTCTCAAGAATTGAACCGAAAGAGGTATTTAGGCGCGTTTTCTAGCTTTAGACCTTTCGCTTTCTTTGATGCTACCTGCTTCTCTTATTCTTACGATCTTTCCACGCGCCAAGCATAAGATCGAAGGCGCAAAACTGCAACACTCGAAAACTTTCTTATATTTCTCTTTGGACTCAAACGGTTTCAATTTCTGAGTAGCACCCCACCTCTGCCCATTACCCGTGAAACCCGAGGAATATGTTTCGAACAAATCTTCCTTATAAACGAAATAAATCCACTTGTTCCTACTAATCAAAGAACAGCGTTTTTACAATTTAGTGTTTAAACAAAATGTGTGAAATATGACTTAAACTTTTAACTTCTATATTTCTTAAAAATATAAAATTATGCATTTTTTGGGGCATTTACTTGATATTCCACCCATCATTTGAGAAGATCCTCAGGAATACATTGTGTGTCAAAGATGCATTTTTCTTGAATAGCAATCCATACTTAGTTTTCATTTTTGAGGTATATTCTTAATTTTATATATAAGAAGAATTCTTTAACCTCCTGAAAGGAAAGGAAAGGAAAAAGGTTAACGTGTATTTTTTTATTTTATTTTTGGCACATTCTTTGTTGCTTTTGTAACAAATGTTAAAAATGAGCACTATTTACAACCAGTGCCCAGACTTATTAAAATTGCTAATGCCTTTGTACAGCAGTTGCATTGCTGACCAAACATAAGAATCCTCATCGACCTAATGTTCTATTTTGAATAAGAGCACAGAAAATATAAAAGTAAAATAAACAGAATAATAAGGTGTAAACTAAATTTTCACAAGCAAAATTGAAATAAAGATGCAAAAGCAAATACTGGTTGTCATTTGGAAAAGTGTATTTGTATCTGAGGATACAAACCTTCGAAATTACGTGTAAAATATGAAGTTGAATATATTTGATTACCCTGTGCTTCATAACAAAATGCTGTTTTTCATGTAACAAATCGCATTGCGGGAACATATATTTATTAGCAAATGCAGACAACGAACGCAATCAAAACTTTTTTTTTTTAAATTATGAAACGATCTAGAAGAAAAGTATGAGGAATGTGATTTATCCAGAAAAAGCTAGTTGGACAGAACACTAAATAAAACTATATATATGTATCTGACATACATAAATACTGGCCACATTGAGAAAATGGTTATTTATCAAATTTTCCATTTATTGTTTACTCCGGTTAACGAAAGTGTATATATATATTATACTTAGTCTGCAATTATAAAGTACATTCGGGGTTATAACACCATTTTCAGGCAGGAAAATTATGTTTTATGTTTAGTGAAACAAAACCAAAAAGTAATTTCTACGTTATGCCAGTGAAACAGTTTCTAACAGTATTAAAATATACAGGATTAGTTGAATTAGAGGGGAAGACGAAAAAAGTGATAAAAGGTAGGAAAGGAATGTTCCGATTTTTATTTTAAAATGAATTTCTGGTTTAGCTTTTAAAGGATAATCTTAATGTTTCACCCCCGTTTTTCTGTAATAGTGTTTAACGCCCCTTCTTACTATACGGCATCACGGGGGTGGTCACTGACGACACATTCCGACGCTTCAAAAGCCTTTGGCAATTAAATGTTAAGGTGTGGAAAAAATTCTAAAGTAGGCACGAGAAATGTCGAAACATTTATTTGTGCCAATAACATACTTTTTAGCCTTTAAAATGCTTAAGCAGAGAAAAGTGAGCCTAAATATGGGTACATTCCAAGTAAATTTTGATATTATATTGTGTTGCACACTACGAATAACGGTCATACTTAAGTATAGAAGTACATTACCGTATAGTTAAAACTAATGGTTAACTTAGTAATTTCGTGACCTATATTAGGTAACATTTTATTCTTATAATTAAGAGAACTAATTGTAAAGTAATACACAATAAATACAACCTTTAAACATATTATTTCAGGGTTAAGTGTACCCCATTTTATTTGTTAAGATTCTTTCTTTATTAAAAAATAAAAATTTCTAGAAATATGTTTGTTAGTTTTGTACATTATGTATAGATTTCCTGATACAGGAAATATGTATTATGGAAATTTTAAATACAAAAGGTAATGTCTCTGTCAAAAATTATATCCCACTAAGGAGAAGCGATATTTCCTGAAGAATAAGATTTCACGTAGTAAAATCCCTTGCTCGTAACTTAAATACAAACAACTTAGAAAGACAACTTAAAGCAATAAAACTAAAATAAAACGAAAGTAACAAGGAGGAAATGAAGGACGTACCGTTGCTACTCGTGGTTAAGGAGGGTGTTGGTCACCTCAGAGATGGACAGCAGAGGACTCCCGTCCGGTTTATCTGTGGGTAGCCGTTGTCGCTGACTGGCGTGCTGCAACCAACACACCCAGTAAACAACCAGCGTTAACACAAAAATCCTTTCTCAGATCATCATGGGCTAACATTCTTAATTTTAGTCACAGCTTATTCATAAAAACAATCACCAACACTCATTTCACGGTGGCGTGAGAAATCATTTGCACTCTTATGTATAAAATGTACTTTGTTTCCTTTTTTTGTTTTTGATAGCTTATGTTTTCAACAACCTTATAACGATCGGTAGTCTGCGTTTGTTCTAAGTGGTTCACAATATATTCGTAAACTCTGGCACTGAATTGGCAAAAGCTTAAAACAAATGTCAAGTCCTTCACATATCTATATAATTATTTATTTGGTCTTCCACTTCTGTCAGCTTAACTACGTATTCAAAATAAGATTCAGTGATTATTTCAAAATTATATTTCTTCAAGTCCCCTTACACTTATGACGTGGAACGCGGAGTCACTGAAGAATGAAAGTTCTTCTAAGTTCACTAAACCACTCTACCGTGAGACTAGAGTTAGAATAGACCGTTTGACCAGTGGCCTTGAAGACAGTCGCCGCTAGGTTTATTCTCAAGCTTACTGCAAATGGCGCGAGTCTTTATCAGACGACTTCTGGCAGTCATATGGGACGGAAAAATGCCTTTCTTTAATTGCAAGCTTGTATTGTACCTCGGTCGTCCTCCGTGGTGTAGTGGTTACCATGCTAGCCTCTAGTTCCGGAGGTCACAGGTTCAAACTCGGCCGGTGGTCCCATGTCTAGATTTACGGCACCTAAAAGAACCTCAAGCCTGATAAAGAGGCCTCTGAGCAAAATTACCGGTCTTTCACGGCCAATATAGACCTAAGGACCACAACAGTTAAATAGCGTCCATAAATAAAACCCATTTTAAATTTTTGTATATCTCGGTGATAGGCTATTCATTATGTTTGAGTATACCTTATGAGGTATATAAAATTTGTTCGACATTAAATTTCCTAGCATAATAGCTATTTATAATCTCGTGAGAGAAAAAAAACGGGTTCACCAATGCGTTGTGTTCATTGAAGAAAAACTGGACCAAGCAGGGACCAGGTTAGTAAACCCATCCCTTGCCCGCAATCAGGGTCATCATTTTTGACTCCCATTGTAAAGCACATAAGCCAAGCATGCACTTTTATATATTTTTTTTGCGTGCGTTTTAGTTATTTTGCCCGTGTTCTGCCGGCTATTTTCGCATAACTGACTACCGCGCAATCCAAAGCCACTGCACAGTCGATCTGGTATAACTCTACTTATGAATTTACCGCCATAGTCTAACAAGTCCCAGATACTTTATGTTACAATAAGGAGCAGTCAATAAAACACTGGCATTTCCAAAAAACAAGTAGAAGTAGAAAGTAAGAAGATATTTCCGTGATAAGGGCCAGTGCAGAAAATAAATAAGGTGATTTGACTTTGTTAAAAATAGCTTTCTATGAGAAAATAGATAATATGAAATAACAAGTGCTAAATATGTGCAGACTTTTGATTTGTTTATTAAATGACTAGTTTTTCAATGCACATATTTATGCTGACATTCTTCAGTGTGCTGTTTTGAGCCAGTCCTCAGTTTGAGAATTAGCTAATTTGTGGTAGTCTTAGGTTATGTTCCCGAAATTTACCACGTATTTGCGGTGCACATTAAGCTCCTTGTACACAATCAAATTTTTGTCAAATTCAATGCTTTACAAGACTTTCCAAGAGTTGTCACAACTTTTCTTGTCAAATTTCTTCCAATACTTTTAAAGTCTTGAAAGCAAATAGGGACATGCTCTAAACGATCAAAGGTTTGACAATGATTTGATGGCTTTTGCAACATAACTGAAAGCGAAAAGTAAACAAAAATGGCTACTTGGAAGCTGATTAGGTTATACGAAACCTGACCATGTCCGTACGTCGTGAACTTTGTGGATTACCACAAGATGAAAGCGAGAGCATATGAAGAAATTGCCGGGCAGGTTTCCGAAGATACAATAATGCATTTATGCAATTTATACAGTGTAGTTAATCCACCAAGCCATTGCATTCCTTAATCGTAATATGATTTCATGGGCTATAATACGTGAAAGTGCTATGTTATATTACGTAGAGAGCAATTTTTTATAGCAAATTGTTATACCGTGACGCTAATAGTAATTTACTTTGCAATGATAAATTATCAATGTTTTCTGAAGAGCTTAAGCTTGGCAAAGAGACAACGTGTAAATACACCTTTATGACATTGTCAAGTCTTGTCAGTTCTTGTCCAATCTTGTCAAACATTGAAAAATATTTGACTATTTTTCTTGTAAACTCTTGAATTAAAAAAAAAGTTTCGATCATGTACAAGAGGCTTTACTTCAAGAGTGCATCCAACCGGAGTTTACGACCTGCGCTTGTGACATCTCAGATCTACAGAAACTATGAAATGGTAATTAACAGACACTTTAATGTCCAAAGGCTGAATATTACCCAACATTAGCCTTCCCAGGACAAAGAACTTCCCAGAACCAGCAACATCAGATTCGAACTTGGCCCCTCTAGCTAGAAATACTACTTATTTCGTTATGGGGGTGTGCATGAATACTTTAAGGATGCCCCAGTGGTAGTTTAGGTATATATTTAAACTGAAAAAATATGCTAACTGTTTAAACAAAGCAGAGAACAAGAATGATTTAATATCCAACAAGAGGTCTTTAATGGGGGTTTCGTATTAAGAAAATAAAACAAACAAATCAAAGGGACTAAAAGGAAAAAATAAAACTTACAATAAACTAAAACTCAATACGTTTTTAACGGATCTCCCCAAAAGAATTAAATATTATATTTTTAATCCTTTATGGTTTAAAGGTAAATTCTTGCAACAAGTAACGATTAATGTTTGCCGCAAAGGGGTTAATAGGTTTCAGATGTTAGACATCTCGATTTGAGATAAGCTGCAGACAGTTGAAACCCATTTGAGTGCTGTTAGATCAGAAAGTCTTGCCGACCTCTTTAGATAGAAACGATGGCTTTTCCTGAATCAAACTGCCACAATTTCTAAAATATATTTGAGCGTTTCCAAATCTTGTGCATTTCTCTGATTAACTTGAGGTAAATCAAGAAAGTAAGGGTTCGATAACGCACACCCATTATGGGATAAGAAGGAACGTGACAAATCTACTGTGATCGTGTGTACATAAGTTGAATGTGACCTGACTCAGGCTTCGTGACATGGCCTAATGGGGTTAGAAGTGAAATATATTATTTCTCGGGCTGATATATACTATTCCTGTTCCTATAAAGCAACTAAGGGGAGGGGGGTAGCAAGAATGTTGTCTCTGAAAGCTAGGTTGTGTGGCTTTTCGATTTTCAACTGCCTGTATAGATAGTCAAGCGTTTTTGCACATAACTGGGCAGTACTGAGGCAGTTATGTACACGCTGCTGTGCGGAGTGCCATATCTTGTAATATTCTAATTCAATGCTTAATCTTTCAGTCCTGGTGGTTACGAACTCCGTAATGTCTGCATAAAAACATTGTTTCAGCATGCAAGCCACTTCACATTTATGCATGGAGCTGCAATGTCATTCAACTAGATGCTGCCCTCTAATATGTGGTTTAATTCCAAACTGGAGAGGCATTTGTACCTTCAAAAAGGAAGAAATTATTTCTGAGATTCAATACAAGGAATAAGGTTAATTAATGTTTTTAACATCATAATGTTTTTATGAGTGAATGCAGGAATTTACTTTTCTTAACAAGATCCCCAATTTCTTTCGTGAAAAATGTAGGAACTTGATACTATCTGAAGATGGCCTAATGTATACATTTAGTAATCGAAAATAAATAATGGTCGTATATACTTAAATATTGTTTTCACACAGCTCCCTTGAATACCAAATGGTATATTTTTAATCCACAAAATCATATTTAGATCTGAAACAATTAAGTATACATAATTTGTTTCTCTTTGCAATCTTTGCATAAGATTCTCCATGTACATGAATAAAGGGACAACATTTGGGACATCATCTTTTACTATTGATAGCTGTGAAACCCAAGTGTCCTGAGCATTTTGTGTTCCCATGTACACACGTTTACCTTCACACTTTAATTATTAATAATCACTTGTTAAATGTCAAATATAATAACAATGTTCTAATGATGTAATATGCTACAATCTCAAGTAAAATCCAGTTACAGATTTCTACTGTCATATCTTATTACTTTTCTTAGGATTGCAATGAAGTAATAAACAATAATATGTTAAATGTTTTCTAAAGGAGCTTCAGAAATGCATTACGAATATAACAAGAACTTTTATTACAAACACACAATATTTAACACACAGAGAATTATTAAATATCTTCATAAACTACGAAAGAATATATACAAAAGATAGAACTAGAAGATTTAAGCTAGCACACTTACTTTATCAACATTAAAATGTTAGTATCGGAGTTAAAAAGGAAAGATTGAAGTGAATTAGCTAAAAGCCTACTTCTACCATGCCATCAGCTGCTAAGTTGATCAGAAAAATGTGTATTAAAATCAGAAGGCAAATAAAAAGCAATAAGTCTTTTGTTATTCCCTCCCATTCGTGCAGTAGCGAGACCAGTTTTCTAAGTCATCCATGGAGTCCTAGAACCGTCGTATACACGAGTTTAATACCTGTTTTGGAATGCTGCAGTTCTGATTGTTCTTCCTGTGCCTGCACCTGTTTCTCGTTGGCCAGATATAGTGAAGAGTCTTCAATACAACACTGTTTAGATATAACGGTCAAGGCAAGGCTAAGACTTATTTACAAAACGGTGATTATAATTTCAGAACTCAACTGCAGTATAGCTAAATGTGTATCCCAAAATATTAAATCGTCGCTCTTTATTATTCTTGTAGTTATTAGAGTCTCAATTTTACTCCACCAGGGTATAATTACGAGCTTTTAAAATGTCATTACAAGCAATATTCTTTCTTTCTTATATATTCTCTCAAAATGGATGCGCAAATTATCCCTGTATTACAAATTGTATATACAGATTTTTCCCATACAAAGATTTTCCTTTTACACCCATTTTCTCAACCGTGCTTTGTAATTTTGGACAGAAGTTACTGCAAGTGTTTTTATATGCACTTCCCCAAATTTTAAACTGGTTGATTGTACTGTAGTAATAATAATTTATGGGCATACACTCGAGGGATCTTATGGTCTTGCAGTCTACGTAGGTTATTCTATAATCCAAATCTCAATGATTTATTTTATCAGTTTGTTTTTTCTGTTACCACAACTTTAAGGGATGCCAAGTTCTTTGTATCATGGTCTTTATCATTCGATAGGTTAATTTATGATAGAAATTAGATGGTCTTGAGATTGAGGTCTTAAAGTTTAATACTCTCTTTTGATGCACTTCCAAGCAGAGGGACTGGAAGCCACGTAGTCCCATCCTAAATTATCCTTGCTAATTGCTCTTTAGCCTTGACCTATTTCACAAAGCGACGGTGAGAAGAGAAACAGAGAGATTTGAAATCTGAAATAGGTTACCTGGCCTTGTGTATATACGCCTACAATCCTCAAATATTCTTCTTCTCTGTATAATATTATTTTCCTTCTCTAGAGAGTACAGTATGAACAAAATCGTGAACTCCGTTTGAGCTGTTTTTACAGTAGCACCGGTAAAACTGAATTTATACAGATTCTTTGGAAAATAAACATAAAGTTGAAAATGTTAAAGATCCACTTTGTATGAAGTATCTTTTAACTATTTCATATAGTCATTGAAACATGTCACTGAAGACATGCAAACACTTAGTTTTGTACCAGCGTTTACCAATGATAACAAACGTAGAGTACGTAGGAGATGTAATGAAACAAAAATATTTTGACGAGGAATTTAAGTTTTTTTTATCTTAAATCAGACAGATTATAGTATTTTTCTTGAGTGATTTGGAATACTGCAGAATTGTACTTGGACCCCATCTTCTAATTATGTGATAAATACCATATTTTGAGAGAGTTATTGAACTTGTGTCCTTTTATATTTTAAATATGTGGAGAGTATGAATGATCCAGATTGAGTAAATCGGGTATGGCTTAAATAACTGACCAAAAGGAGCAAAAATGGTATAAAATCACAAATTATCAAATCTATTAGTAATGGGGGTGTTTGTTTTAAAATTACCCCTGTGTTATAACATTTATTTTGGTAGTACGCTCCCAAAAACGGAGTCCTTAATTCCAACACCTATAAGGATCTCTATAAGGAGCTTTCTTTCCTTAATGCGATAAGTTGTTGCAGGCAAGACAAGCTTCGAAATTCTCTCTAACTCAAAATTTTAGAGTTTGTCCATGGATGACTTTGTTAGTTCAAAAGGTAGAGTGCCATTTTGCCAGAAAACGTTTTTCATTACTTTCAGATTTCGGAAAATATGTGCTAGGAATGTGCATTTGCGTGTTATAAATAATCAATATTGATTTAGCAGAAGTTCTTTCCTGTTTTAGTTCAATGGCATTAGCATCTCCACCTCTGCATCCCACCCAGTCACGATTCACATTACAGCTGGCATAGCAAAAATAACAAATCAAAATAAAGTGTTGTTGTTCACTCACTGGGGTGCGTGGTGGTGGTGATACGGAGTGGTGTAAGGATAGTACTGGTGGTGGTACTGGTGATGTACGGGCCATACCTCGCTCCCGGCACCACTCTCATTGTAGGCGGTGATCCCGCCTCCACCTCCCGCTGCATGCTGCTGTTGGTGGTGGTGATGGTGGTGGTGATGGTGAGACGCTGTCACCACTTGATGGTGCTGAGGGTGGTGATGGTGGTGGTGATGATATGGTGACTTACTACTGGGATGTTGGTGTTGATGATGTTGGGTTGGGGAAACGCAGGACACGGGCTCAGGTTTCGCCACACCCCACTTGCAGTCACTGCCACCCATCGAGTTCATCTCTGCAAGAGATTTTAGGGGATCTCCGGCGCCGTTGCTGTTGTTATACTTCTTGTTTACGGCAACACCGCCGCCACCTGGGGGGCTAGAATCGGGATGAGACACATAAGAGGAGGGAGGTGCTGGGGTGCCGTTGGTCACCACTCCTGGAGTTCCCGGGTTAGAAGATGGTGGAGAGCGGCTGTTGGAAGATCCCGTCGCCGCGTGATTCAGCGTCGTGGTGCCGCCGCTACCCCACATGAGCACGGTCTGACGCGGTGTGGTGGTGGTAGAGGCCGTAGAAACTGCCTCTGTACAGCCCGGCGTGGATGGCGTTGGAGGTGAGTAGTGATGAGGCAGAATGGACGCATGCAGCACGTGATGATGAGGCGGACTCCCCGTTTGCTGCTGCTGTTGTCCTAAAAGCCCCACTTCTGTCTTGATATCTTCTAGCTTTGGTGTTATTAGACCGTTGGCTGCAGTAGCTGAGGCGGTGGTAGCCGGCGAGGATCCAGCCGAGTTAGATGAAGACATGCCATCCATGGAAGGGGAGTGCTTTGCACTAGTTTTCCCACTTGACACGATCTTGGTACTGCCGGCACTATGGGAAGATGAGAGCACGTCGCCCATTACGGAGGACGGTGAGCTGGTTGAAGCCATTACTATAGGCTGTATAGTGACGGTAGGAGCGATAGGCGAAAGAGAATACGGAGAAGCGGTCACATCTAGACACTTCCCTGCAGCGGTATTGCCCAGATTGGTAGCAGCTACTACATATCCCCTACTAGTGTCCACCATCGCGGTATATTTGGTCCCTGTCACTGCAGTGCCTCCCCCACCTCCACCACCCCCGGCATCACCGACGATTTGCTGACACGAGTATAACTTATCCGCCTCGGTCCCTACTATCGTGGTCTTATTTCCACCGCCACCACCTCCTGCTAGCTGATGATGTAGATGGTGATGCGACGTCGTGGCGCCAGTAGCGGCGGGACTGGCGTCATAAGTGGGAAGAGTGCACGTCGTGGCACGTGGCGACATGTCCAGGAAGCCGTTGCTCACGTAAGGCGTTGTAGCAGCTGTATGGTAATCTGGGTAGTATGATCCGAGCGGCCGATATTGGTGAAACAAGTTATCCGTCGTCAGAAAACGATTATCCAGAGCGGTGGGATAAAGACCTTGGTGGAAGTTACCGGAATGACCCATGTAGGTGGTGAGACCATTGTCTGCTGGAGATCCCGTCGTTCCTGGGTATGGCGTGGTATACATGTTGTTGAGATTGGAGTACGCAGCCGCCACGGCTGCAGCAGCGGCAGAGGATGTATCCGTGGCAGTGATGTACTCCTGCACGGCCGTCATGGTGTTGGTAAGGCCTGTCGCTGGAGCCGCCGCCGTTGCTCCTACCGTTCCCGTTCCGGTTCCTGTTGTCGCATGGTGAGACAGTTTACGCTTGGTGCGACAGGTAGACAGGAAGTCGCGCAACTGCGTCTTGTAGCGGCGGTTTACCCGCTGCCCCCCCGCAGCTGCCGCCCCGGCACCCGACTGTGGAGGTGTGGATCCTGCATGGTGCGATGAAGGCGACGACGATGAGTGATGCGTTCCCACCACAAGCTGGTCCGAATCCGTGAAGTAGCTGTTAGTTAGACCTGCGTCCAAGTAGCTCACCTTGAAATCCATGGTGCGTTTCCCCAACAGGTCTCTGCCTTCCTCCTCCCTGCCAGACAAACAACACATATTAGCATAAATAAAATAACAGCAACATAACCTAAGATATAGCAAAATCCTATCTGTATGTGAGAAGTAGACATTTCGTTTCTTGAAATATATTTTGTGGATATTAGTCAATTCTTTCCATTAGATAGAAATTATATATCAAAACTTATCGATAAGCACGACCTACATTTAATAAGGCGTTCGCACTTGAACTGAAGCAAATGACTTTCTTTAAAAAGATGTATTCTTTATTTCATTTTGAAAGCTACAGTTACTAGATTATATATTTCAAACTGTTCCAAGAAGTTTAAGAGCTTAAACTGCTGATGTGACCTTAGATATTAAAAGCAGAATGTAAATGGGGCGGGTGACAAGAAATGTCAGAGAATAATCCACCCAGGGCTGAGACAATTAAATTAAATTAAATTGAGTTTTATATATGGACGCTCTTTAACTACTATGCTCCTTAGCGTCTCATTCTATATTGGGCGTGAAAGATCGGTAATTTTACTCAGAGGCCTCTTTATCAGGTTTGAGGTTCTTTTACGTACCGTAAATCTACGACACGGCACCACCAGCTTTACTTCCCTTCCGAAGGAAGCCATGCTAAGATTTTTACGCCCGAAAAAAATCCATCGCCCTCCGCCGGTATGAACCCGTGACCTCGGGAACTAGAGGCTAGCATGTAACCAGGACGGAGGACGACTAGGGCTGAGACAACTACTGCTAGTCTAACGTGCTTATACTATTGGGGAATGAGGAGATCTATAACCTAAATTTGGCCAAAAAATACGAACAAAAAAACTGAGTGCCTTCAGACAGCGTCTGTGAGACTAAAATGTTTTGGAGTTTTAAGTGTTCCCCCTAAAAGTCTGCTGAAGTTATTAGACTGAATTTAATTGCTTAGGAACCTAAAGAAACCCCACATTATTTCTAGCTAAATGCTAACAATACACTATACGTATAAACATTTCATGGGTAAATTGAGAACGTTAATGATTCAGAATTCGTTGTTAGGTTGCAAAGAAAGCAGAAAAAGAAGTGCTGTGGCCTAAAGCATTAGATGGAAGTATATCACTTGAGCAAATAGTGTTTATTCTCAGTAAATCAGTTACATAGAAGCGTGGAGACACTTTTTTTCTTTTTTAAAGAAAATGAACTCCAGGAACTCATACAGCATCGAGTATATCGACGAGTTAATTGGGTTCAACTTAACATAATAGCTTCCAAAACCAAATTTATTTTATTTAAAAGTGAATGCAGGAATTGAAGTTGTATATTTTGAAGGTGCAATAACATATTTCTAACAGTCATATATATATTTTTAGGCATGAAAGCACGAATTAAAACAGCGGGTTTTCACTTTTGGGATAATTTTACTAAAGTCTTTGCAGAGGAGATCAAGGCTGCACAAAACATGGAACTATGATCGGATATAAATATTTAATATTTTATTTTAGAACACATTTTAAATAATAACATGTATATTAGTTAATAGCTAACAGTTAACTCCCAGATTTCATATCTGATTTATTACTTTGTGGTATTACACTTACAGTACAAACAAAAGTTAATTTATATATAATTTTACATTATATTTAAAGATGGTTATCCGTCGGGAATCGGCATTTCGAAGAAATATTTACTGTTTCAAGTAATGCACATTTTTAATTTGTCCTGTACTTGTCTCATACCAGATTTAAAAGCACAGCAGTCTATATCTGTATCACTACCAGCAGATTGGCAGATAAATTCTCAACGAAGAATTTATGAGAGATGTTCAAGGAGACGTCCTTTTTTGTATTTTCTCTATTACATATAGTAAGTAGGGGAAATACTGTATTCCAACCAAAAATTCGACACCGAGATTTCACCGAAAATACATGTTTTGAGCCCCCTGAATCCAAGAAGCATTTTTAGAAAAAGGTCCTCGCGCGCGCGCGTGTCTGTGAACAGCACAGTTCCAAAACGAAACGTCGGATAAATACCAAACTTGGTATTTAGGTTCAGTGCCTTACAAGGATGCGACACAAAGATTCTCCAGAAAATTGCCCCACCCCAAGCTACCCTTTACACGAAACATTTTTCGAATTTCTTTATTTTCTAAAAAATGTCTAACGATTTTGATTAAAATACACATATTAAAGATATTTACATGACAAATGAAACGTACATCTTGAATTTTCTGGGAATAACCTGTGAAGTCCACTTCAGTTGGAAGAAATTTTGTATTATCTTGTACAATTGCTAAACGTTAAGCGATGGACGAAAGCGTACTATACAAAAAATTAGATCTCTTTAAAACACACAATTTACTTCAAATAAGTTTTTTTTGTGGTATAAGCCATTTCTGAGATACCCGTTATCAAAGGTTCGAGTTGTTTATTACTTGGTCATTCTTTTAAAGTCTTTTCAGCATTCAGGATTCAATCTTGCGATTGCATGGAAACAGTATGGAATTCTAAGTACAGCACATAGCGACCAGTTCTTAAACATTTGACTATCGCTATTCCTTTGAATCTGTATCGAAATATTTAATGCAACTATTTTTGGAACGGTTTATTTGAATTAAAATACAGTAGATAAAAATAAACTTTATTAAAATTATTTGTATACACACTAATAAACGATAGAGGGTAGAGAAGGTCATGTGGATGCATCAAATCAGGTTTTTTTGAGGGGGGCCTGTCTTATGGAACTGGACCATTCACTTATTTAATTTCACAGCAACATCACCTCTTTTCTTTAACAGCTTGTTTCCCAGTGAAGATGTTATTTAAATACAGATGATATCTGCAACCTTAAAACAGCGCAAGCCCAGCAACCGATGCGTAACATTTTCAATCACTGTGGATGAAAACCGCGAATATGAGTCGGTGACAAAAGAATTGCAAGTCACAAGGATCTAGGGCACTGGTTTCTATAGGATGAACTAATTTATGCTGTTTTGCTCTGATATGATGACTTAGGACACGTGTCAACATTTCTGTGTAATTCCGGAGAAATTTCTATGTTATTTCCGCTCTCTTCCTACACAGAATATCTCAAGTTCATCGAGAGACGGTTGGTCAGCAGAGCGTTTGGTTTAAAATGGATCTTCAGTAAACAAATGACGGACTTTCGACATCTGTGCATCTCGAGAATCTCAAAAGCATGGAAGTGTCACTACCAAGGGCTGCCCACTAGTGACATACATTGTTTGTTCACTGGCCGCAACAGGCTTTAGGCTGTTATTACTAAAAATTAAATACGCATTTCTTCCCATTGAGACCCTAAAATAGAATGGGTGTTAAATTACATTCGTTATCAACAATTAACGCAAGAATATGCCCAACATTTCCCTTTTTGGAGTGATACGCATTGATACTCACATGGTGTGTGTTGAAACAGGTATTTTTAATTCCTCTACTACGTATCTAGGTAGATATTCTCTACCTAGATACGTAGTAGGTAAATGCATTAAAAGTATTGCACTCAACCCAAAAATTCGATCGATATTTCATCCGAAATACTCGTTTGAAGCTCTGAATAAAGAAGAATAATTTTTAGGAAAAGGTCAGAGTGTGTTTGTGTGTCTGTGAACAGCATAATTAAAAAAAACGAAAAGTCGGATAAATACCAAACTTGGTTTTTCAGATTCAGTATCTTCCAAAAATACGCCACTATGATTTTCAAGACAATCCCGCCACCCCAAACTACTCTTTGTATGGAAAATGTTTCGAAATTTTTAATTTTAATTAAAATATCACATATTTAAGATATTTAGGTGAAAAATAAAATTTACACGTTGAATTTTCTAGAAATAATTCTGAAGTCAATGTGTAGTCCTCTCGTTCGAAGAAATGTTTTATATCACACAAAAAATGTATCTCTTTAAGACATAGAATATATTTAAAATAACTTTTTTGTCGTATCAACAATTTCCGAGATATCTGTTATTATTGGTTTGAAATTTTTAAAATGATGACGCTATTCAGTTGCTTCTCACGATGTCATGGAAAGAATATGGTATGGCCGCTCGCTTTTAAACATCTAACTATGGATTCGGTTTCTTGCAAACTCCTTGTAACTACAAATAAACGCATAATGTAATCATTTCTGCAAAGGTTTATCTCGATAAACAGGAAAATAAGCTTTCGTAGAAGCGATATAAAATAAACGATAGTAGGTAGAGAAGGTTATGTACATGGGACACATAAGATTGTTATCTTATCCCCAAATATCCCAATCTTTTATATTTGGGGATCAATGACGACTTTGGGAATAATTGCTTATAACCAATGTACCACTGGTTTACATTTGATTCGAATATTTCTACTTTCTCTGCTACTTAACGATACTAAGTAGAGAAAGTATAGCATTCCATCCAATGATTCCATATGCAGATTCAGTGGAAATACACGTTTTGTGGTCCCCTGAATGTATTACAGAATTTTTATAAAAAAAATTGTAGGTGTGATCAGCATACCTCAAAAACGGAAATTCAGTTAAATACCGAACTTGGCATTTAAGTTCAGCATCTTCTAAGGGTGCGAAATCAAGGTTTTCAAGAAAATTTCCCAACCCAAAAAACTCTTTACATGAATAGAATTTCGAAAATTTACATTTTCTCAAAAATAGTTCTAACGATTTTGATTAAAATACCATAAGCTTAATATATTTTTATGACAAATGAAATGTAATCTTGAACTTTCTGAAATGGAAAGTCGTTATTTGTTTTTTTCCCTTCTGGTTATGCAAAGAGAACGAAACTTCTAAACCATCACATAGCGACCCGCTCTTAAAACATTTGATTATTATCGCTTAAGCCTGCTGTATTCTCCTATTCACATTGTACTTGCAAGGAATATGTAATAATACCATTTCTATAAATGTTTCTTCTACTAACATTAAGTAGATAGAAGAATAAGTTTTTTTAAGAAAGAATAGCTCGCTGAAGAATGGGTAGAGAAAGTCAGGTTAACGTAACACATCAGATTTTTAAATTTAAGTCACAAACTCACCGTCTCATTCATGGTGCCAGATGTGTTGCACTCACATGATTGTGTCTACTCTTGTACAAACTATTTTTACAAACGCTCATTCTCCACCCACTTCATGTTAATCGAGATAAACATTTTCATAAACTATCCTATTGATATTTTCTTGTAGGCGCAAGGGGCATATGGTACGCTTTAAGCGATAGTCAAATCTTTAAGAGCAGATTGCTACATGGAGCATTCCATTTTCCTTACATGTCCAGGTCATAAAAAAAAGAATGAAAGAAAAAAAAAAAAAGAATAATGAATTTCCATTTGAGAAAAAGTATAAGTATAGAAAATTCAAACAAATAACAAGGAATATCTCAGAAATAGTTCACTCGAAAAAAGGAAATGCATGTTGCATAAATTTTGTGTTTTAACGAGATCTACATTTTTTGTGCAGACAAATTTTGCCTATCTCTTACAGTTTGCCAGTTATGCAAAAGTCATTCGGAATGTAGAGGACTTTTTGAGACTTTTCCATTTCACTTTCCATGAAAATATCTAAACATATGACAATTTAATCAAAATCGTTAGAGCTATTTTTGAGAAAATCAAAACTCTCGAAAAACGTTCCATATAAAGGGTAATCTGGGGTGGGGGGATTTCTTAAAAATCTTCGTGTCGCAATCTAGGAAGATACTTAACTCAAATACCAAGTTTGGTATTTATCTGACTTTTCATTTTTGAGTTATGCTGTTCACAGTTAGATTCACACACGGACATGTTTCCAAAAATTCTTTATTTCGATTCAGGGTACCTCAGAATCTCGGTGAAATCTCGGTATCGAATTTTTGGGTGGAATACAATACTTCCCCTACTTACTATACGTAGTAGAGAAAGTAATAATCATGGTTAAAACAGGCAGTTTGAAAAATGATAGCCGGACTTAACGAGTTATTCAGTGGATAACACATAGTTCTTTTTGATCTTCTTCTGAATATTATTATTTCTTTATTATTATCATCCCTTTATTATTATTTAACGGTGGCTATGATAGATGCATCCAGTTTGCCCCTTCCACTCCTTACTGCGTCTTTCTTTTTTCCTACTATTGGCTTCACCGCCACACGTACCTATATAATTTTAATAAAAGCGATGCTATTCACCTCCAAAGCTGCCATTTGCTCGGCTGCAAAAGCATGTTCCGTGGCAGGTGCTTTTTGCCCATAATTCTTCCTTTGCTTCGCTTAAGTTGCAAATGATTCAATCATGCACAGCAGAGGAAGTGTTGGCACGGAACACAAAAGTGGGAAGGGGGGGGGGTAACGCAAGGAATAATAAGGAAACTTGTATTTTTCCCGCGTTGGAGATTTTAACTGTAGGTCATATTTCACATTTATGCGTTGGAACTCCTACGTTTAGCGCGCGGTGAAACATGAGTTTGACTCCAGAACTGGTGTTTTCTTTCATGAAACATAATTGTAGATGGAATGAGTAAAAATAAGTAGCTTACAGGATTTTCATATAGCCGCTCCATTTTCATTCAACTCCCAAACGTAGTTGCAGTTATCTAATATTTTACTAAAACTATCTATGCCTTGTTAAATCAGCATTCTGAAGGCTATTTGTACAAAGAGCGCCAAAGAAAATCTAACTGCACCTCGCCTTCTGCTAAATAGTCACACCAATAACCACAACAAATGTTACAAAGTGGCGTAGAAACGAAATATATGTTTACGCTCTCGATCGTATTGGCTAAAAGAGAAAGAGGTAGAGTGAGTGCATTCAGTTTGTCATACAGAACTCTTATCGTGATTGGTAGCCCATACCCTATCGGCAAGTGCAGGACACGCCTTTGAAAATGTTAAAAGCTAAGGGGAAAACTTGATGAGCGCCCAGGTTAGCGAAATGTAGAATGTGCAGTGTGAGAAGGTTTTCAGGGGGTGCAAATTAAAGCTTGAATGGTATTCATTAAATACATAGCAAGGCAGCATTTTATAGCAAAAAATAAACAGAACTGTATTCTCACAGTGATATCAATGTTTGTTTCTGCATAGAAGCAAACATAACTAAATAATAAATAAATAAAACAGCATGTTTTCCCTCTAATTCAAACTATAATTAGTTAATATACCTTTACTAACATATTGCTGATCATAGGAATACAACAGGATTACAGACAAACATATAACCCAATTTTATGGTCGTAATATGTGTGTCATATTTGGTAAACCATATACATATTTATCTCTAGTTTCTAAAAATGATCAGTCAATTATAACAAAAGAGTAACTTGCATTTAGTAAAGGAATATCATCATCTGTGGATGTTTTCCGGGGAGTGCCCACTTTCTGAACGAGTATATAGATCGTCTTCCCCACTTTCCTGGAATATTTTTATCCAGTAATTCATCATAAAAACACATTTATGCACTGCCGTTGCAATTGCTGTAACAGTGCGACCAGCCTCCCACATACCCACGATACGTCCCCGAGTAATTTCGCTAATACGACTGGTTCCGAGACAATAAGCATGTTTTGGTTCCAATAACACCAGAAAAAGCAAAGGCATTAACTTCCTCTTTTTCCTCTCTTATTGCTGTGTTATCAAGTCACCACGCTCTGCGATAGGTAAGGTGAAGCACACGCCTCAAAGGATCCCAGATTTGCTTTGGCGCTCTGCATACACACTGAGACAGATAAAATGTTTAAATGCTTCAAAACGATTTGGCTTCTAGAAAGCACAAAAACTCCAAGTGCTTGAATGATATACATTTAACGAGTTATTTATTGGATAATCACCTTAAGCAATTCGTATATACCTGGTACAGCTGTCGATACTCAAAATGTAAAGACAAATGTGACGATACCAGTAATATCAAAACAGCTGTAAATAAAGTGTTTTTAAAACGCTAATATTTAATTGATTCTCAAAAACGACGAGGAAATTGTAATTCACAAGCATGAATTGTGTAGATATTTTATTAAGAATCAGGAGCGGTGGAATCAACAGAATACACTAGAATCAAAAAGATACGTAAGCACTTGCGGCTCTCGTTAACATAAATGAATATAACTTTAATGCCAACGTAGTCAAAGCAATAAAACAGGGTTCAAAGTGGTTTCGTCTAAAAATGTAGTCACTGGCAGTGTTAGATGCCGCGATAATACCAAATGGTTTTTAACAATAGTAGTGGAAATGATATTTCCTAATTTGGATCGAAACTATAGCTTTAACATCTTGGGGTTTAGCAATGTTCAGTAATACAAAACACTAAGGTTTCTCATAGAGTCTGTTTTATTTTTGACTTCTGATTGTATTTGCACCATATACCAACATGGGTGCAATGATTATAAGCAGCTACGAATATAAAATCATTCTGTAGTTTCCCTGCAAATTATCAATATATTTCAGTATGGTTAGGAAAGAAATCTACTTGCAACATCTAAAATGTGTGTCCTGTATTAAATTTCTGTGGAGAATGTTGTTTACAGTGTTTAAAACTTTATATTCTATAAAAGTCAACTGCAAATTTCTTCAACTCCTCCTGGTTTGCAAATAGCACAAGAAACACCTACATTTACTGGGATGTTTCTATTGTAATTATAAACGGTTTTTAGTACTAGGATATTAGAACGATTAGGCACTTTTCCTTACAGCCATCTGGATTGCACAGCAGTACAATCGCTTGCTTTTTCTTAAAATAATAAGAGGAGTAATACTTTCTATATACTTCAAATTATTATTTGGTAAGAGAAGTACCTATTGACAGAAAATAGAACTAACGTAAGTATTTGAAAGTGCCATTAGCTATACTTACATGAGAGGTCGGTGGGTGCTGATGACGAAATCTGGCTTTGAGTTCTTGTACACCAGCCGCGAACTTGTCTGCAGCCATTGCCATTGGCCCTCTTTGGTCTGATAGCGGTATGCGATCATGCCTGAAGCTCCTGTCTTCAGAACTGCAACAGTCACATCATTTATTGTTATTATAACGGGTGAATCAGCCGCCGCAGGTTGCTTTTTTGCTTTGTGCTAACTGTTAAGCGGTAGAGTGACTAAGTCTATCTTCAAAGTGAACTAACAGCTTATTTGAATATTTACATAGATTAAAACGCTGTTTGAGCGACACAAGACACACTGTGAGCACACAAGTGCGCCCATTACTGAGAGCTGCTTCAGTTTTCTAGCCAATTTTACAACATTTTGCTGCATATTTCCACAAAACGAAATACCTATCAAGTGAATCCGGAGTTAATCGCTGAAAAGGAAAATAGAGATCTATGCAATTAGAGAAATTATGGGTTACAATCAATTAGGCACAACATATGAGTTGCTTCGTCACATCGCATAAAATTGTTAAATTAATATTCAGTCTCAAATTGAACTACAGCAGGTCCATTTGATAAAACATATACAATAGTTTTAAAAATTTCATTAATAACGTTAAAACATCTAACATAGACTGAAAAAAGGCATTAAATTCAGATGTTTCGAGATGACAATCGAATTTGTCTAGTAAAAAGCTAGGTTTCAATTTAAAATGCCCTAAAGTGTCAAGTTTTCAAGAGGTTGAGATGCTGGATGGTATGTGGGTATGTACTAGCCTTCCGTTTAGTGCATTGAGCGAGAACATTAGTTGGAATCTTATGCAGGAAATTTACTATTGATTCCTAAAGTACTAGTTTATAAAGGATACAAATAAATTATAACAGGTGTATTGGAAAAAAAATTAAAACTAGTATGTTTTGTGTTCTCAGTGCACTTGAGAAGTAATTAAAATTAAGTACATATAAATGGTTTGAAGCACTGCTTACAGCAACACAAGATGCGTTGCAAAATGATAAGACCAGCTGATGAAACTTCTCATGTATAGAGAAAAACTAAAGTGAAATATATTTTTACTTACGTATATAACATTATATAATCTTTATGATATGATTAGTTACAAACAAAAGCATTCGTTGCACACACTGAATACAAATAGCAATTCTGTTGCAAAATGATAACACCACTAGTCTTAAATATCCTATAAATGAACCCTTTTCAGAATAACCGAAACAAACGACTCATCATGTTCTCTGTAAGTTCCTGTAACACTGGCAGTTCAAGTTCATTTCATGCAGATATCACAGAAGTATTACATTCCTGCACACTGTCATATTGCTTTCCATCACGATAAACTTATCTGCACAAGATTCCCCATACGTTCTTCATAGAGTATAGGTCTGGAGAAATGACAGCTCATTCCATAACACTAACACCTTTGAGACGAAACCAATTCCTTATGGATCCAGCAATGTGGACACTTGCATCGTCCTAATGAAATATCCAATCCTCTGGGCAACTGATAAAAGGTGTTCTGCAAGCAATGTCTGATAGTGTATGGCTTTCATGCGACCTGCAGGGAATGCAAGATGTGTTTTCCCTCCGTGTGTGAATACACCCCATACCATCAGAGGCTTCCCCCTTGCTGCCTCCTTGAAAACACTTTCTCTTCTTTTCTAAGGTCATGCCAGTAGTATGCCCAGCCATCACGGCCGTTAAGTTGAATTTCTTTTCATCAGAATATTACACGCTTCAATTCTTCCTTCCAGGTGACGTGTTCCTTAGTCCAGTCAACACGTCTCTTGTTTATGGCAGACTGTCAAACGGGGTCGCGTTTTCCGTTTCTTGTATTTCAACATGCTTGTTTGTCTGACTAGCCTGGACAACGTCGATTTGTAAACATTGACGGTGGAATCACGAACAAGTTGTCTCAGGATGAATCGCCAGCGCTGAGTTTTTGAGGTCTTCCAGACGACCTTTTTGTTCCATAATTATTTCCTAGCTTTAGGGAGTTATTTATCACGCATTGTGGCTTGCGAAGCCTTCTTACTATTTCCCGAGACGAACATATTTCTTTTAAAGCTAACTTGACCTTGCTGGAAGCTGGAATATCCTGCCTTCCTATCCATGCTGACTCTACAATAGTTACGTGCACTTTTCACAAACACAACTGACATGAAGATACTCCCTCCGTAGCTGCAGCATAGCGTATGAGTACGAAGGTCATGGAATATTCAACTTGGTCTTATTATTTTTCAACAGAACTGTTTTCTGTCTTCCAACCGGTGTGCAACGAATGCGTTTGTAACTGGGCCTACGATGGAGGTAGCATTACTTTATGTACGTAAGTAAAAATGTATTTCATTTTAGTTTTTCTCTACACATAACGAGTTTCATCAAATGGTCTTATCATTTAGCAACGTACCTTATTAACAATTATATGGTCTTCATTGTTTGGGTCAACCACTTCGGTTCAAGTGACAAACTACCAAAACCAAACAAAAAATATCTCATGACACAAAGAAGCATGGATGTTTAAAACATTACTTTTCTTAGAATGCTTGTCCGCTCGATCACATGGAAGCATTGCGGGGACTCCTACAATGAAGTATTTCTCCACTATCGTGCTCTCAGATCTGTGTCCAACTGCTGGTTTTTAAGGTTTTCATCACTATTTTTCACAATGATCTTTAGTCACAGAACGAATAAATATGTCAGAAGAAACAGAAACTACAGAAGGGATGATGATGTCACCTAAGGCTGCAACTGGATCCCAAAGGCTGATTTACCTAATACACCAGGTGTATTATCTGGAAACAATTGAACATTTATATATTAGCACATATTTGAGGGACCCTTCCCTCAAGTAAACCTCAAGAAATTCTGCCAGAACGCTAACTTGCGAGAGAGTTCTTTCGATACATTTCCAAAAATATGTTGCTTGAGGTATGAAAATTCCTAGAAAACTTTTGTTATGCAGCAACCGAATTATTCACGACAACACATTGAGTGACAAGGCATACCAATGAACCTTTTGTTAGTTTTTACAAGTGGTTGTGGATTTTTAAACACCCTATTTCTCTGGCTCACAAACAACATAGTTTACGAATGATGGGAATTCTTACTAATCAACAGCGAACATGCCATCTAGCGACTTGAGGTGAACCTGACATTGCGATTTATATGAATCCGAAAGTATCCTGGGACTTGTTTGGTTTTGCCATTTGTTCTACGGTAGCTTGCAGCTCGGTCTGTGACGGCAAAGATCTCCCGCTGCATGCGCCCCAAAGTTTTGCTTGTTGCCTCTCATCACTTCGATCTGACTCAGGTAACGTCGATTTCTCCTAAACAGTCACTGTCGTGCTTATAGTTTTTGCACAGTTATCGAGTTTTGCAAGCATCATGGTGCTTTGTTATATTTTTCAAGTGGTTTTATAGTGTGTGTTAAACACACAAAATGTGTTCCAAATGGGGATAGCATAAGGGCCTTAATACCTACTACATTTAGAATCACGGGATCTGTTCTAAACGAGGGATACGAAGGCGTGAGCTTGCTGAAGAGACAGGGAAACTACAAGTTGAAAAACAAACCCCAACTCACTAGAAGAATTGAAAGAAAATAACAGATCAGAAATTGACTCAATTTCTGAAGATGAACGATGCATGTTAACTACTGATTTTTAAAAATATGAAAGAAATGTCGATGCATACTAGGACGACTTCCAAAATCTCTGTAACGAGGTACATATTTCATTTTAACTGGTTTTATTTTCACTAAACTTCATCACTTGCACGCTATTACATCCTAATTACAGAGGTTTTCTTTTCTGGTATGTAGCTCACTTTGTCACCAAGTTCTACGCCTTAAAAAGTTCAGAGGGACATTTTGTAAAAGTAAGCTTCATTAAAAGCTCATATTGCAGTGCTGCAGTTCACAAGTGATGTTATTCGGGAATTACTATATCGCAATACTTTTATAGTAATTTCATTACACGATTTTACCAACAGATTTCAAGTGACGAAGTCAGAAGCAAATTCTTCGAGAGAGAATCAAAGCACGAGTGGAATTTAATTGCACAATTTTACGGTTAAAAAAGTACATAAGAAGAACGAAAGTAAGTATAAGTACAGAAATAAAATAAATAATTTTAACATGATACAAAAGTAAATTTAAATCTAAGCTCTAAGGTACTACCGGGCAAGTTGATCGCTTTCGTTGTTTTTTGGAAATGCTTGTAAAACAAGGGGAACGTTTGGAGGGGGGGTATGGTACTTTTATTGATACAATCTGCTTGTCCTTAAAACAAGTTATATTTCTACACCATTAAAAGCATTGCAATTGTTGTAACTATTTCGTTGGATATACATTCCGTACAAACAAACGCTAGGGAATTGATTATCACAAGGAAAACTAGTAGCCAGACAGCTGTTACTGGTTGAAAGTCAACCTTTCCTTCCGTTTTATCGACCGAATATATTAAAAGTGGAATGTTCAGGATAATACCAGGAGTTTCCGTTACCACAATGTAAAGGTTGCTTGGAATTTAACAACGATGACGTATCGACAAAATGGATTTCAATTAGTCTGTTCTGTCAGAAGAACTGTACCAGAGATTGAGGGTTCTTATTCTAACATTGAAGTACTATTGTAGGTCACAGGATGTGTTTATCGGAGGGGGATAACTCGCGACTGCAACCAACTTGATCTATTGTTGCTACGACCTCAGGAGGCAGCAATGAGGCGAAGGAACCGCAGGAGGTCGCAGGTCTACATGCAGAGAGGCCCACAGAGACGCGCAGAAGTCGCTAATATTTTAAGATTGAAAACCTACGCACTAGAAGAGGCGAAAAATCCCAAGAGAGGGCGACGAAGCGATTCTTAATGTCAGGACAGCGCACCCTGTCGTTCACAGGGAGAAATATTTCCAATGCACAAGCAACTACGCCATCTACCCGACACCGCCAGCACATCGAGACTTGAAGACATACCTGAAACGCGAAAGGGAGAGAAGAAATGAGAGGAAAATGGGGGGGGAAAGGAGAAATCTTGGTAGAATACACCACCCCGGCATTCGCCTAGGCTACCAGGGGAAAACCACGAAAGCCCCCAAGGTCAGAGTGGGTGGTCACCGGGAATCGAACCCGGGACCTCCCGAATGCGGGCCAGAGACGTTGCCGCGTGAGCGATCCCGCTCGGTAAATACGTATTGTATTTGTGCACTTTCATTTACTGTAAATGAATTATTAATATATTGGAAGTCGCACATTTCTATTCCAATTCTTACTTAAATGGACAATTCTACAAATTTTAGGTCCGTTTTATCTAGTAGAGCAGGAAGTTTACGTAAACTACATGCATTATGGTAAATCTTTATACTTTACAAAAGGAAATATCGGTAGTTCCATCACATGGTGTATGTGACGTGTATACTCTCTGTAGTTTCAGGTATAAGTTCAGTTATTCTTCTTTTATGAGAGGGGCAGGAGACTTCACTGCTATGCACGCATGAGTGTAACCAACGCTATCAGTATGATTCATCTTTGCCTGTGGAAGAAAGTACCATTTTATACAAGGTTTTCATTGTACCTACATCTCATAATCACTTGTAATATTATAACATTCTCTTAAGTCATAACGTGTATGCAAATGTAGCTGTTACTGTAGATGCTTGGGAAGCCGAGGTTACATGTCAAACAATATTTAGTAGGAGAGTGTACATATATATTTCTAAACCTGCCAAATATGCAGGTTGCTGTTTCTATTGGTGACATTGCATCATAGAAAGCTCATAGGAAAGAATAAGTGAGATAACTCAAGCGATAGTGTTTGTGACTTGCACTAGGGAAGTCACGGATTCAAATCCCTGCACCGATCACACCGACTTGAACTTTTTTGCGTCCGCTAATTGTTGGGTAAATATCCAATCGGATGATATTGTAGATACAGAACAAAAGAAATGGGAATAAAATACTGGAAGGCATCTAGGCAACTGTGGTCACCTATCAACAAGTTGCCCAAGAAAATGGTATAGGAAGGCGCCTAAGTACTAAGATTATCTATTCCGTATCACAACGACAGCATATATGTATCCACAGCACAGCAGTTAGCACGATTCCGGGAGTCCATCCTAGGATTAAATCAATAACCAAAAACTAGGAAGGAGACTATGCAACTAAGACCATATGTCCGCCATATATTGCTTCACGAGAGTAAAAGAACTTAGGTAAGCGTCCCGATATGATCTAAACGTTGAAGTGACTTTAAATAAGAAAGGAAAAGAAACAAAAAGCATTAAAGGAAAGGAATTATATTTTTAATAAGGCTGATTACCACAACTTTAAGGATTGTGACAAGTATTTTATTTCATTTTAGTTTATTCAGCAGAAGAAAAAGCTTATTTCATCTCATTTTAGTTTATTCAGCACAAGAAAAAAGCTTATTTCATCTTATTTTAGTTTATTCAGCAGAAGAAAAAGACTATTTCATCCATTTTAGTTTACTCAGCAGAAGAAAAAAACCTATTTCATCCATTTTAGTTTATTCTCCAGAAGAAAAAGCCTATTTCATCCATTTTAGTTTATTCTCCAGAAGAAAAGGCCTATTTCATCTCATTTTAGCTTATTCTCCAGAAGAAAAGGCCTATTTCATCCATTTTAGTTTATTCAGCAGAAGAAAAAGCTTATTTCATCCATTTTAGTTTATTCTCCAGAAGAAAAGGCCTATTTCATCTCATTTTAGTTTCTTCAGCAGAAGAAAGAGCCTATTTCATCTCATTTTAGTTTATTCACCAGAAGAAAGAGCCTATTTCATCTCATTTTAGTTTATTCAGCAGAAAAGAGAGCCTGTTTCATCTTATTTTAGTTTATTCACCAGAAGCAAAAGCCTATTTCATCTCATTTTATTTTATTCACCAGAAGAAAAAGCCTATTTCATCTCATTTTAGTTTATTCACCAGAAGAAAAAGCCTATTTCATCTATTTTAGTTTATTCACCAGAAGAAAAAGCCCATTTCATTCATTTTAGTTTATTCTCCAAAAGAAAAAGCCTATTTCATCCATTTTAATTTATTCGGCAGAAGAAAAAGGCTATTTCATTCATTTTAGTTTATTCTCCAGAAGCAAAAGCCTATTTCATTCATTTTAGTTTATTCACCAGAAGAAAAAGCCTATTTCGTCTATTTTAGTTTATTCACCAGAAGAAAAAGCCTATTTCATTCATTTTAGTTTATTCAGCAGAAGAAAAAGCCTATTTCATTCATTTTAGTTTATTCGGCAGAAGAAAAAGCCTATTTCATCCATTTTAGTTTATTCTCCAGAAGAAAAAGCCTATTTCATTCATTTTAGTTTATTCGGCTGAAGAAAAAGCCTATTTCATTCATTTTAGTTTATTCTCCAGAAGAAAAAGCCTATTTCATCCATTTTAGTTTTTTCTCCTGAAGCAAGAGCCTATTTCATCTCATTTTAGTTTATTAGGCAAGAAAAAGCCTATTTCATCCATTTTAGTTTATTCGGCAGAAGAAAAAGCCTATTTCATTCATTTTAGTTTATTCGGCAGAAGAAAAAGCCTATTTCATTCATTTTAGTTTATTCTCCAGAAGAAAAAGCCTATTTCATCCATTTTAGTTTATTCAGCAGAAGAAAAAGCTATTTCATTTCATTTTAGTTTATTCAGCAGAAGAAAAAGCCTATTTCATTCATTTTAGTTTATTCAGCAGAAGAAAAAGCTATTTCATTTCATTTTAGTTTATTCTCCAGAAGAAAAAGCCTATTTCATCCATTTTAGTTTATTCAGCAGAAGAAAAAGCTATTTCATTTCTTTTTAGTTTATTCGGCAGAAGAAAAAGCCTATTTCATTTCATTTTAGTTTATTCAGCAGAAGAAAAAGCCTATTTCATTCATTTTAGTTTATTCGGCAGAAGAAAAAGCCTATTTCATTCATTTTAGTTTATTCTCCAGAAGAAAAAGCCTATTTCATCCATTTTAGTTTATTCAGCAGAAGAAAAAGCTATTTCATTTCATTTTAGTTTATTCAGCAGAAGAAAAAGCCTATTTCATCTCATTTTAGTTTATTCAGCAGAAGAAAAAGGCTATTTCATCTATTTTAGTTTATTCCCCAGAAGAAAAAGCCTATTTCATCTCATTTTAGTTTATTCAGCAGAAGAAAAAGCCTATTTCATCCATTTTAGTTTTTTCTCCAGAAGCAAAAGCCCTTTTAGTTTATTCGGCGGAAGAAAAAGCCTATTTCATCCATTTTAGTTTATTCAGCGGAAGCAAAAGCTTATTTCATCTCATTTTAGTTTATTCGGCGGAAGAAAAAGCCTATTTCATCTCATTTTAGTTTATTCAGCAGAAGAAAAAGCCTATTTCATCCATTTTAGTTTTTTCTCCAAAAGCAAAAGCCTATTTCATCTCCTTTTAGTTTATTCGGCGGAAGAAAAAGCCTATTTCATCTCATTTTAGTTTATTCAGCAGAAGAAAAAGCCTATTTCATATCATTTTAGTTTATTCCCCAGAAGAAAAAGCCTATTTCATCTCCTTTTAGTTTATTCGGCGGAAGAAAAAGCCTATTTCATCTCATTTTAGTTTATTCAGCAGAAGCAAAAGCCTATTTCATCCATTTTAGTTTATTCCCCAGAAGAAAAAGCCTATTTCATCTCATTTTAGTTTTTTCAGCAGAAGAAAAAGGCTATTTCATCCATATCACACATTTTTGAAAGAGTAGATAAATAAGTTATGCTGAACACTAGTGCTTAATTCAGTCTCGGTAAACATTTTTTTGGGGGGGGGGCAGAATGCTGAAGTTGAATATTTTTAATTTACCCATCGCTTAGGTGCCTAAGATAGAGGAAAATTGCTTTCCACGCAAATAAAATACTTTGATTTAGACGGAAATACAGGGTTAGAGTTGCCCTGAGCTGTCGAATTGTCTCCCAAAAATATGCGTGTCTGTCTGTGAATAGTATAACTCAAAAACGAAAAATCAGGCAAATACGAAATTTCATATGAATGTTAAGCAGCATTTAAGGATACCAAGTGAACAAATAAACAACTCTTTATAGGAAAGCGTTTTCTCAAAACCACTGCTAACGATTTTAAATAAAATTTAATGTGTTTGAGACATTGGATTAACGAATAAAATATATATAGGTACTGTATTTTCCGCAAATCACCTCTGAAACACTCTTCCTTTTTCGTTTAACTTTATGTAATGCAAAACCTTAAACAGACAGTTAAAAACTTCCTAACACACACCTACTTTTTAAACACCTATTACGTTATACAGATTTTAAGCAAAATCACCAAACACTTTATCTCAAAATTATAATAACTGTTACTCAATGCAACCATTTCAAACTGCAGCGAGCCTTATAAGATACGTAAACATATTTGAAAATCCAGACTTGCAAGTTACATTCACTTTTCATTGTTTTTTTTTAATTTTTTGTTTTTTAAGGTTTTTATTTTTGAAGAGCAATTAGAGCAACTAAAGAACCTGAATTTCCGAAAAGCACCGAATATAGTTTGCCGCTGGATACAAGCTGCGTCTGTTATTCACGACGCGGAAATTGCCCCAATCAGCTTGTTTGTGCTGGCACTGAAGTTTAATATTTGACGCAGGAAACAAAGGTTTATGTTACAAATTAAAACTCCATCTCTGGCTCTAAATTTTTAATTGGTAATTGCGAGCTGGCGGGCGAAACTTTCGCTCCTTAATAAAGGCTAATAAATTTTGGATTATAAGCTTTTGAGGATGTTTTAAGCATTTAGGACGATGAAATGGTTTAAAAATTAAACCACATAAGCTCTATATCAGCTTATTTTTTTCGTGGATCTACTGGAATTCTTCTTCTCCGCTGTTATTATTTATTTGGATATTCCTATACAGCAGTAGTGGACTATTAAGAGATTGTTCGAAGCAAGTTTACTTGGGTTTTAATTAAAATATGTGTTATATAGGCACTGAAGAAATAACGGGTAATAACGGTAATTTATATGTTAAGCTCTTATTAGCAATCTCAAGGCTCGTGTCTAATCACAAATAGCTCATTAACGCTAAAGAGGCTACCGGAAAGCTCAGTGAATCGCGTAGCGTAGCGAGCTATTTTCATGCTCGAATAATGAACAGGAAACTGATGGCGCCACCATCAGCATCGCAGCAATGCGCTAACAAGGTGGGTGTTTGAATCGCTATTGCTGTTAGCTTCTGGTTTAAACTGCATCGTCTGTTGTTATAGAGGTGCTATTTGCAATGAATTGTTTTCTCAGTCCTTACTCTTATCAGCTTCTCTGTTTTAAGTTATGACATCCTGCCTTTGTGCCTTGGAATAAGGCGCTGTGCGTCCATTTTCCTTGGTAAAAGTCATTCTAATTGTAGGGGACTAAAAAATATCGAATGTTACCATCAGATGACTTTCTTTACAAACTTTACTCTCAAAAAAAGCTTGTTACTTTCTCTACCACGTACATAGCAGGTTAGAGAAGGTTTTGCATTCCACCCAAAAAATCTTTACCGAGATTTCATTGGAAATACTTGCATTTTGAGGCCCGGTGGATAAAAAAGAATTTAGAAAAATGCCGTGTATGTGTGTGCCTGTGAACATCATAACTGGAAATGAAATGGTGAGTAAATACCAAACTTAATATTTAAGTTCAGTACCTTCAAAGATGCGACACGAAGAGTTTAAGGAAAATTCCCCACCCCAAACTACCTTTTACATGGATTATTTTTCAATTTCTTGATTTTCTGAAAAATGGCTCTAACGATTTGGATTAAAGCAATTATATTAAATATATTCACATGAAAAAATTAAATGTATATCTTGAATTTTTTGGCTTGTAAAGTCTTCATTCGGAAGACATTTGATATAATCTTGCATAACTTGCAAATGTTAGGCGATAGACGAAAAAAAAAGAACACACATACACGTTTCCAAAAATGCTGTATTTGGATTCAGAACGCCTCAAAACATGTATTTCTTGTGAAATCCGCGTGTCGAATTTTTGTGTGGAATACAATACTTCTCCTACTTACTATAGTAGTAGGGAAAGTAAAAATCTGATGTGTTACACTCACATAAGTTTCTCTACTCTTGTACAAACTATTTTTACAAACGCTTATTTCCCATATCCTTCATGTTAATCGAGATATCGAGATGTCAATCTTATTACTAATTTTCTTGTAGATGCAAGGGGAATTGGTAGGCTTTAAGCTATAGTCAAATATTTTAAGAGCTGGTTACTACGTGGAGTATTACATTCTCTTTGCATTACCAGGACAAACAAAAATGAATACCGAATTTGAGAAAAAGTATAAGTATTGGAAAATTTCAGGGAATAACGAGCAATATCTCGAAAATGGTTCACTCAACAAAAAAAAAATGTATATGATATAAATTGTGTATTTTAACGCGATCTACATTTTTTGTGTAGTAAAATTTTGTCTATCTCTTATGATTTACCAGTTATGCAAAAGTGGTTCACAATGAAGAATACTTTTGGAGACATTCCCAGAAAATTCAAGATATACATTTAATTTGTCATGAAAATATCATAAACATATGATATTTTAATCAAAATCGTTAGAGCCGTTTTTGAGAAAATTAAAATCTTCGAAAAATGTTCCATATAAAGGGTAATATGGGGTGGGGGATTTTATTAAAAACCTTCGTGTCGCATCTCTGGAAGATACTGAACCTAAATACCAAGTTTGGTGTTTATCCGACTGTTCGTTTCTGAGTTATGCTGTTCACAGACACACACACGGACATGTTTCCAGAAATGCTTCTTTTGGATTCAGGGGGCCTCAAAACATGTATTTCCGGTGAAATATCGGTATCGAATTTTTGGGTGGAATACAATACTTCCCCTACTTACTATACTTACTATACATGATATGGAGTAGAGAACTTATGAATACAATGTATAAATTGTAACACTTTGTACGTATTATGGTTGCATAGTTACACAAAATGCAATTAGAAAAACAAAACTTTATACGCTGGTTACAGAAAACTGCAATAAATAATGTTGTTTTGCCAAATCGGTAAAACTGAAATCTACGATATCGTTAACCATTTTTGAGACAGTTCAAAATACAAAATACCAGAATTTTGTGTGCATATGATTGATTGTGATGGTAAAATTCCCTTAAAAAATCGTTAAAATTTACCTGACTTAAGCATGATTTTGCTTTATCCGGATTTTCGTTTTCAAATTAAACTGTTCTTCTCCCAGTCCCTCCTCGCAAACATTTACATGTTTTAAAAAAGGTTTTGTCTTTCTTTCTGAATTCCCTCAAAATCGCGTGCTTGTGACGAAATATCTCAATAAGGAATTTTATAATCAGTGTAGTATTTCTTTTACTTTAAAGAAAGCAAAGTAATAAATAAAATAGAGACAAATCTTCGAAGAAATGAAGTGAAACTATTCATTTCTGTGTGTGGACAAAAAAAAGGTCTACAACTTTAAACGATTTTCTCAAATTAGTTGTTTTTTCTCAAACTTACTTCAATGCTATTACACATTTTATTCAAATGTACCGTTTTTCAAACAATAACAGTAGTCCTATAGTAGAAGTTGTTTCACAAAATACAGTACCATAATCAAACGCCTATAACAGGTTTTGTTCCATGAGTGAATAATGATACCTAAATCTTAAACAGTTTCTGAAACATTTTTAAAACAATATTCTCTCATAATGTATTTTTATCTTTTTAGGCAGAAGTAACCTCCAATTTTTTCCTCGCACCAAAAAAGAATCTGTGTAGATTTGTTTGCAAATCTACATTTGTGTATGTTCGTGACATATATCGACTAACTCCTTCCAGTGTTCTAAAATATTACTACATGTATTATAACAGCTGCAATACTTCCCTTTCAGGCATTAAATGGAAGGTATATAATTAAAATTTCTGGTAACTAAGTATGTGCATTTACGAGATATAGAAGGAGATGCAAAGTAGGCTATAATAGAGAACAAAAGTGATACCAAGCGTTAGTGCTGCAGTTAACACTAATTGCACACATTAAATTAGAGGATACATTCCTAACCTCTCTTTAAAAACTTGTCTCTCTGATTCTTCAACTCGTTTATACGTTTTACGACGGCCGGTTGCTGTTTAATGACACGGCTTGAAGAAGCGCGTCAGGTCGAGGAGGTAGCAAACCTCATATAGACTTGGTGTTTTCTTTTTATACGGCTGTGATACCGCTCCATAAATTTCTGCTGTGTACAAAACACATTTTAATATCTTAATTATCGAGAACTTCTCCTGGAAAAGCACATCATTTTCGTATTTTAACCAGAATCAGCATAATTCTTAGAAAGATTGGACAGAGAAGGCTCAACTTTTGTTATGTTTCATTTACATCCTGGCAAAACAGGTAAAACAGCTTCTAATTTGCGGGAATAAAAAAGATTTGCTGATGATTCAAATGGCTATCATATTTTTAATTAAGCAGTAATAGTATTTTACTTTATATAAATCAATCCAAAATCTGCTAAAATATTTGTGTTAATTGTTCAAAGTCTACTTTTTAAAATAACTAAATCATTAGATTTTTAAGAAATCTAGCCAACACCGCTTGAAAAATTAGAGAAAGAATTACTTTGAAATATAATGGTTCGTAAGCGCTACATATTTTTATAAAAGCTGTGCGACATATTTGTAAATCATTAATTATAAGTAACGCGTGAAAATCTCTTTGAAATGTACTAAACTCTAAGAAAAAGGAGCTATTAAAGAGTATTGGGAGCAGAGTCAATAGAAAAAAATTAAAGGTTTTAGAAATTAACAATTTCATACAAAAATTCCATCCTATTTTCTAGATGGAAGTTCCATAAATTCTTACAATCAATGTAGTTTTGTCGAAGTAATGTTTCAAAAAGAAACATTAAACATCTTGAAAATATGATAACCGGTGGAAATATTTAAAATTTATAGTATAAAACGCGACAAAGCTTCAGAAATATACAAGAACATGATTTTCAGAAACAAACCAATAGTAAAAACTTGTGAATCTACGAATAAGGATAGGAAAAAGTTGTACTAGACGACGTGCGCATATTTAAAGTGTTTAATCATGAATAATTTGGGAATAATCTTTCACGATTTTAATATTTATTGACGTAAGGAAAGGATGTGTATCCAGAAGATTTTGGCTAGAGGACTTCTGATTTTAATAACAATAAATGGTTTTATAAATGGTAACAAAATCCAGTGCTCTAAATATCTCATTCAGTTTTATTCCTCGCTTGTGACTGCTTGGATATCAAAATGTAATGTACTAACTGTATTACAATTTTGCAAATTCAGCAGTAGTTTCTGTTTTTAAAAGTTTAACGGTTTATTTATTGATATTCATAATATTATAACTCAAATGTTTTATGCATTTATTATATGCACTCAAATTATCCTAACGTAACATTTCTTAACCAATTCTGATGTTTATAAATATGTTTCTTTTTGTTATGAATTTTGTCGAGAAACTAAATTGTACACCCTCTTTTTAGGTTGGAAAATTAAATATTATAATAACATACCATTTATCAAACGTTTAAGAATAATATTTCGATAGACCAGATATTTCTAAAAATTTGGAGAGTTAATCCTTATAAGACTAAACAGCTAAATAAATTTTTCTTGTAATTAAGACAAAAAGCAAAGGTACCTTATTTTACTGCTAGTGTGTATAACATGTAGGATCAGACAACTTCATGACTTGTATAGTAAGAGCGCCTGTCAGACGTAGCAACGTTCTCCTTTCCTTCACAACAACGATTTCGTCCCCCTTCTTGCCTCTCCAACGACCACTCTTCTTAGTGACTTTAGAGAGAAGCGCTGTGACGTAACAGAGCCACGAGTTGGTTGAGCCTGATCTAGAACAAATATCTATATCTGAGGTGACAGATACTTACGCTCTTGATGCGCACTGGCAACGTAGGCGAGATCGTCATAATGGACTAGATCATATCCTCCTAGATTAGCGAGTTCTGTATCTGAGTAGCCCAGCAGCATCTTGCCCCTTAACAGAAAAAACACAATAGTTATGGTGCAGAACTATTGGCTATGTTCGAATTCTGTATATTGTCAGCTTTCATTTCGAATTACTATTTAATTTACACCCAAATCAGGTCAAAATGTGCGAGACATTTAAAGCTATTTTAGGTCTCATCCTCTCGCAATTCATCCCCACACATCCTCACTTTGAAATTTCAGTTGTCACGACAATGGCATTTGAAAAGAGCATTCAACTTTTACATATTTCATTCAGCTTTGTCATTGTCTGGCAACATGTTATTTTTTATTAGAGCTGAAAACAAACCTACAAAGACCATAGAGAATGCAACGTTTTAGTTGTGTGTTATATGAAGTAATTTAAAAATGGTGCATGACCCTCAAGACAGGAGAGAAACACTTTGTATTTATGGAGTTAAAATTGCTGGAGTTTTCATTTAGAAACTTCCACAGAAAAATACATGTCATCAGTATGTGATGGAATTAATATTGAAATGCTGCACATATTACTGTCTAGTGAACTACATTTAATTTAATAAATTTAATTAACTAAATTTAAATTATTTAATATAAACTGTGTTTTATATTATGCCACAAACTAGCTTATTATTCATTGTTGAATTCAAATGGTTCCTGGTTGCCAAATGACGAGAGAGAACAAAAGTTGTTAGAGCAAATGAATGAAATGTATCTTTTTGAATGCTCTTTAGATTTGCTTAACATACAAACGGGCATTTGGCGTATCAAAATGGGCTAGCTCGCGACTAGAGTGTTATACTTTGTTCAGAGTCTTTTGAGACAGTGGATAGGGGAAGTTAAAAAACCGGTTGCACGCGCCCGGGTCGGCTTCTGTGGCGGCTGTTTGTAATAGCTGCCACACCGGCCTCGCGAATTCCTTATATCCCCCTTCCACTGTCTCAAAAGACTCTGAACAAACAATAAATGAAAGTACATTGGCATATTTTGCTTAAAATGAGTTATTTAGCCTGGAACATTTTGAAGTGAAACCTCTATAGTCTTCTTCGTTCAATTTCGCTTTCAGCTTTTGAAAGCATTTTACTTAATAAGTAAATATGAAATGTTTTACAGTTTTCAATAAAAGTATACCCAGTACTGAGCATTTTAGTTTTGAGCAGCAGTAAAACACAAACTAAAATACCAAATCTAATGCTATATTAAGTGTTTGGTAATAAAGATTAGTTATAGATATTTATAGTTTTCAAATTCGATTCTATTTGAAAAGTTTGGAATGGCTGTTCTCTTAACACAGGTATTCTTTCAAGTAGGGATTTATTATTGTCTTCTTTAAAAACATTCCGGAAATAAATGGATGGGATTAAATAAGTTTTGCGTGGACTTTCTTAGAATAACAAAAAAAAAAAAAAAAAAAACAGACTCAAAAAGATTGAAATGTTTTTACAGTGTCATCAAAATAAAAAATTACCAAAACTGAGCACTGTAAACATAATCGCAACGTCAATCTCCTTAATGCCTGGCATTGCTAGACATCGGATTTGTATGCAAAGGCATATTTAGTCTGTTTTTACTGGTGAAATGGAGTTAAACTTTGAATATGTTTCATATTCTTCTGTGCTTGTATGCAAAGCTTTAAGGTATACGTAATTGCATATTTCATAATTTTTCTATGCATCAGGAACATAATACGTGCGTTTTTACATTTTTAGTTTTAAAATCAATATTTAAACATGTTAATGAAAAAATACATAAAGTATTTACTATGAAGAAATCTATTTCTCAGTGAGGTTCAGAGTAAACTTGAGAGTGCCTCTTTAAAGTATTCAGGAAAATTAAGCCGTTTTTAAATAAAAATCCTGACATCGAAATTTTGTTTCTGTGGATAAATATCTTCAAGGTAAAAACGTAGTTGTTCCTGAAGACATTTTTCCACAGTTAGTACATACTTTCAAATTTTGCCTGATGACATCTGTAGATGTGGAAAGATCCTTCTCACCATACAAACGTGTCAACTGATAAACGTCAAACTTGTACCTGAGCATTTGGAGATAATCATCATTCAGTGCAAATCAAATTACAATGATATAATTAGGAATGAAGTGAATTTAAATAAATTTAGTTTTGCCTAAAACTATGAACAGTCATAAATACCTTCAGATGAAATCTTTAATACTCTACCTCTGCCCATTAGGGAAATACTATTAACAAACGTGTGTCCAAAGGCAAGTATTTTATAGTTTAGATGAATTTATGTTGAAAAAAATTACACATAAAGACTTGTTTTAATATTAATACATATTTATTCTTATGTTTATATTGTTTTATTTGTTCTTATTCGACAATGCCTATTTCATACTGTATAAGATTAATGGTTAAAAACAATACATTTCAATTTCAAATATCAATTACAGCGAGCGGAATGCCTAATGAAGAATGTACATTTTAAGTACCAAAAGATATAAGCTTAAAGTTAACAATTTTAGTACATATTTTCCAAAATTATCGAACATATTTTAAACATTTTACAGCATAAATCCATGCACATTTTAAACTATTTAGCGCATACAAACTCAATGTCAAGCCATTGCGCACATTGTAGGAGGGATAGAATGGGGGATAAACTTTGAAACATCAAGAGAGATGTATGTACCAAATTCCAAATTCGTGTCCAGGGATGTGGATATAGTATTGTTACACTATAATATTCCTAAAGTTTTGCTGAAGAAAAGACAAGTAAGGGCATATCACAGAGGTACCTTTGATCCATGGAGACAAGCGTGAGGTCCAGTTTGTGCTTGCTTTTGAACATCACCTCCTTCTGAGGAATCTCTAGCAGCGAAGGTGGACCAAAGGGCGTACAGATGGCGAAGAGCGCTAATGGTGGCTCTTCTGTCTTACGGTTCTGCCCGTGCAGCACCTTGATGCGACCTCGGATGTCCAACCGCTGCAAAGTAATAGTCAACGTAAGTGATAAACATGATCAGAAAGGGCAGGGTAAAATAAGTAACTGGAGAGTAGCAAGCGCGTACACTTCCACTTTCCGGTTCAGTGACGGTCAGGCCTTTGAATGAAATTTTGGGTAGAAATGATAGTAGAAATAATTTTAATATAATTTGTTTGTTATTTTATTTCATTTAAAATGATATGCTTTGGAATTATATAGAAAATATTTTATTCCACCAATGTTAGATACTTTTGAGTTGAATTATACGTAAAGTGAGAAACTCAATACTAAAACCTAATTAATATCACAACATATGAATTATTAATTCTAGTATTATACCTTAAGTTCATATACATAAACAGCATACATAAAGTATTCGGTTAAATTATGCTAAAAATATTTTTCACGTGTACCAAATGGCAGCGATCTTTATTTTTTATGATTACATTTTCTACTTCTTATCCATAGTAAGTAGAGGAAATATTGCATTCTACCCAAAAATTCGATATGGAAATTTCAGTGGAAATACAGTGAAAAATGGTCCGCGAGCGTGTGTGTCTGTGAACAGCATAATTGAAAAACAAAACTCGGTTAAATACCAACTTTCCAAAGAAGCGACGCGAAGATTTTCAAGAAAATCCCAAACTATCCTTCACATAGAAAACGTTTAGCTGTTTTTGGTTTTCTCAAAAATGGTTCCAACGATTTTAATAAAATTGTCTTATGCTTAAGATATTTTCAATGCAAATGGAATGTATATCTTGAATTTTCTGGGAACAGCTTACGATTGACTTTTGTATAATTGGTAAACCGTAAGAGATAAGACAAAATCTTACTCCACAAAAATGTAGATCTCGTTAAAGGACGCAAATGTCAAATAAATTTTTATGAAGTTAACCATTTCCGAGATACTCTTTGTTTTTGGTTTGAATTTTCAAATACTTGTACTTTTCTCAACTCGTAAGTCGCTTTTCGTTTTTTTCTCGTGGTCACGCAAAGGGCATGGGATTTCAGATCCATAACATAGCGACACGGTATTTAAACATCTGACTATCGCTTTACCTACTGTATTCAACAAAATGTGTAAAGTTTGTCTTATTAACAAGAAGTAGATACAATAATAGGCATTTGTAAGAATGATTTGTAGACGAATGAGTAGAAAAGTCATGTGAACGTAACACATCTGATTTTGTAAAATTGTTCGCCGCTACGTTACATATTTTAGGTTTCCGTGAGTTTAATGTGGACATTACACCGCCATCACCATTGTATTTACTGTAACAACACGAACACTCGGTCATATTTAAATTACACTTTGTTTACCCTTTCTTACTATTTTTCGATGCACGTGCATAGGACAAAGTTGCGATATCTCATACTAATGCACCTCTAGTCTTCTGCTTCCTAGTTTAAAATGCATTATAATTTTATAATAATCTCATTTTTGAACCCAAGCATGAAAAACGTTTGAAGTAATAAAAGGGAAGCATGCAAAGACGTATAAATCCACTTATGTCACGAAAAGCTGTAAGTAATGTGAACACAAATTAAAAAATTGATAGTTATTAAACATAAAATTGACATGAATAACTGCCGGTGGTTTGATAATCAGTGGGCTGAAATAAATTTTATGGGTAGGATTTATTTTGGAAAGTGAAATAAATAAATATCAGCCCTTATATGTCTAAGTAATATATAAACAAAATAAACGGCACTTTCTCATCAATACATTTTTAAAACAAATTCGTAGAGTTTACAATTACTCAATACTTATTTTTTAGCTTCTGCTGCATGTTTGTTTTACAAATATTATAAAACTTGTTTTTAAAAGTCATTCACTTTGGAATACTGTCCTACAGAAATATTTTCAATGGCATATTCTATTTAGTTAAACAAATTGTATAAGAAATCGATATTTAAACAAGGTTATTAGGTAGCAGGGCATTAAGAGCGTATAATTCAAAGATAAACACTGAAATCTGCATAAAATTAAATACACCTTCGTATATTTATTCAAAGCTGAAGTTAAGCAAGTAGTGAGTAGGAGGAAGTTTCATTTTCCAGTAAAATTGGGATTCAAGTGTTTTACATACGTGCTACTAATCTCAAACTTTGATCTCGACCACGAGATATTATCAGTAACCCCACATCCTCAATATTCAATAGTAAAGAGGAATGCCTAGAATGAATGTAAGCTCTCGATAACGACATTAAAATAAATAAATAAATAAATAAACAGAACTAAGAGAAATAGACTTGTCCTAACTCTCTTATTTTATTTACCATTTATTTTCTCATAACTGGATATCTATAGCTATTGATACTAAAATTTGAATTTTAAATTAAATAATGCTTTAGTAATAAAAGGAGATTTTTTGCATCTTTATTTACAGCTAAAATTTATTTTTTTAAAAAAATTGAAAATATTCACAAAAAATTGAGCTTAAATTGTTCTCTTTTGAATACTATCTACTTCATAAACACGGGTTATTTTAACGCTGAAATATATTAACATACTATCTAAAGTTCTCGAACTTATTTTAATTTTAATAATTATAAGAAGAGTGTATCAGAAATTACAACTGTAGTAAACAAATTTAAGGCTGTAAAACTAAACTTTATCTAATTAATATCTTTTAGTTATAATTAAACATTAAAATTTAAACTCAGAATTGCAGCAACAGTCAAAATCGATGTTGTTATATCTGGGACATTTGCAAGGCATACTAAAAATGCAAATAAGATTTATACCACGATTATTTCAAAGTGTGTTATGAATGTCCCGTGTTTATTGTGCTCAGAAACTGTAAAAATATATAAAACGAAGCGAAATATTTAACTATGAATTGTGATTCTTTATGTTTAAAGTGGTTTGAAAAGGTAGATGATTGAAAAAAAAGACTAGAAAGCTATGCATTTTCACGCAAATATTTGTTGTACCAATTAGCATTGCGTAAGAGCAAACAGAAGGAAAAATGGGTCATTGCAAAAAAAGAAGCCCATGTATTTCATTCAATAAACTGAAGTAGCCTTAGAAGTTCCGTTAATAACTCTTAAATATGATATTTCTAAACTAAATTAAGAGCTTTAACCCCAACAAGGACAAATCCACGAAGCAAGAATGTAGTTGAAAGTGGTTCATTGGCAGATTTGGGAAGTAACCAAAACTCGCTGACAGAACTCCTCATTTCCAAACAAGAGATGTACCAGCAATATTCCACTTGTAGAGTAGTACTAAATACTGGTTTAAATTACTTTTCAGGTTTTAAGAAATTGGCTTTTTGTAACAACATTACGTTTCCTGGCAAACTTTGGCTATCACAACGATAAAGGCATTATTATAGCTTCCAGGGTCAACAACGCATTACAATGTGAGGCTGTGAGTAACGGTACATTATAAATGAAGCGTGCATTTGAATTAAGACCTGCGGCAGTCATCCATTTATTTGTTGTATAGAAAGATAATTACTATAGTTTTAGCCCCACAAGTTTAAAATTTACCCGCCTCCAAACTAAAAACAATACAGAAATAATTCCATAACTGCATAGGACGAGTAAGACTCGAAACGAGTCCTGAAAAAAAGTTCAATTTCCCGTACTGAGTCGGAAAAACATGAACTTCCAGATAGTATGACACAAACATAATTTTACCTCAATAGCTATTTTCTGTACTACTCGCTTACCAGTGCATACAAGGAAAGCTAAAATGTTAGAATATATTATCAGATTGCAACAGCAGTCACTTTACTTTCATCTTTACAAAAGTTGCTCAGCGAGATAATTTACAAAAGGATTCAAAAATTTATTAAAATAAATGTGTAACAACATGGATTTATAAAAAAAAGAAGCACAATAGATGCAATATTTATATTCAGACAGTTGGGAAAGCGATTAATTATAGAAACCCTGTATACTAATGCGTTTTTTATCTTTCAAAAGCATTTGACTGGATCAGACTAAAATACATTTTAAAAGGAAACAACGTTCCAAGGGAACCACTAAAATTAATTCAAGAACGCAATGTTAAAACAAAAATATGATGTGTTACACTCACATGACTTTCTCTACTCATGTACAAAACTATTTTTACAAACGCTTATTCCCCATATGCTTCATGTTAATTGAGATGTCAATCTTAATGCTAATTTTCTTGTAGATGTAAGGGGAATTGGTTGGCTTTAAGCGGTAATCAGATATTTAGAGAGCTGGTTGCTATGTGGAGTATTCCATTCTCTTTGCATTACCAAAACAAAACAAAAAAAAAAGAATATCGAATTTCCATTTGAGAAAAAGTATAAGTATTGGAAAATTTAAGGGAATAACAAGCAATATCTCGAAAATGGTTCACTCAACAAAAAAATGTATATAACATAAATTGTGTATTTTAACGCGATCTACTTTTTTCTGTAGTAAAATTTTGTCTATTTCTTATGGTTTACCAGTTATGCAAAATTCGTTCACAATGGAGACATTCCCAGAAGATTCGAGATATGCATTTCATTGGTCATGAAAATATCTTACACATATGATATTTTAATCAAAATCTTTAGAGCCATTTTTGAGAAAATTAAAATTTTCGAAAAATGTTCCATGTAAAGGGTAATCTGGGGTGGGGAGATTTTCTTGAAAAACTTCGTGTCGCATCTCTGGAAGATACTGAACCTAAATACCAAGTTTGGTGTTTATTCGACTGTTCGTTTCTGACTTATGCTGTTCAAAGACACACACACAGACACACACACGGACATGTTTCCAAAAATGCTTTTTTTTATTTCAGGGGATATCAAAACATATATTTCCGGTGAAATCTTGGTATCGAATTTTTGGGCGGAATACAATGGTTTCCCTACTTACTATACGTAGTAGAGAAAGTAAAAATAAGATAAATGGTAAAATAACAGATAAAATAAAGTGCTTCACAGGTATTAGACAAGAAGACCTATTACTTAATTTAGCAATGGTTAAGTTAATACCTATAGAGTGAAAGTCATACACGTTGGTATTTATTGGGAAACAAAAACTTAAATACATTGTGCTATAGATAAAATAATAACATCTTCCAGGCTGGAAGGCCCTGGTCTTGCATAAAATTGTTTACGCTCGACGTTTCGGCCAACTCTTTGATTGCCGTCTTCAAGTGGGTAACACCCTGGGCAGCTACAACGACTGCCAACAAGGCAGCTCAGAATTTATAGCTCACGCCAAGGTCAGAAGTGGCTCATGATTGGTGGGTGTGCAGTGGCGTGTCATCGCTGGTGTCCATGTGCGGTTGAGCTTCAAATTTTCCTGTTATTTATTGTGTCGTTCGAAAGCTTCAATTGCTTCTGGAAAGCAGTAGTTGTCTCTTGAAGATGGCAATCAAAGAGTTGACCAAAACCTTGGTCGTAAACAGTTTTACCTACAGGCCACGGCCTTATAGCCCGGAAGATTTTACTATTTTATCTATTAACTCCAGCCGTGAAAGCTATACTGATGATGCCGTTTTGATGGGCAAAACTGAAGATAACTCCAGAAGTTACTCCATCAATTTGTAATGGCCTCTGGAAAATTTAATGTGACATTGTCAGCAAATGAAATTACATGCATGTGTGTATCTAAATACCCATTAAGATGTAAACTAGAAATTAATGCTAAACTTACTGAGTAAGTGATGAACCTTAAATATCTAGGAGGTAACATAACTCGTCATCAGGATGTAACAAATGAAGTTAGACGCTTCCAGATTGTTGATTAGGGCTTTCAGATTATCAGGTTGCCTAAGGAATTTCATCCGGAAGAGTAAATATCTTAACAGTGAAAATAAAAGGAACATTTATAAAGCCACGAAACTCCTGCAGAGACAAATTATTCTATCATGAGTACAGCTGGAAATTAACATCTTACGAGCATATGGGCAGAAGCAGATTAAATTGAAATATGAAAATATGAGACAACAATGTAATATTACAGATGTTAGAAAATTCATAAAAGGAAGAAAGAGATAGTGGAATGCTCACAAAGACAAGAGCCGACACCACTAGGGCCAATCATGATAGCTTGAGACGCACAACCAAGAGGTGAAAGAGATTTGGGAGGTGGAAAGGACCGATATTCTCTACTGGCTCATCCCCTGTCTGGTGACAAACAAGTAATGAGCCTATATAAAAAAATCTGATGTGTTACACTCACATGACTTTCTCTACTCTTGTACAAACTATTTTTACAAACGCTTATTCTCCATATGCTTCATGTTAATCGAGATATCGAGATGTCAATCTTATAGGTAATTTTCTTGTAGGTGCAAGGGGGAATATGGTAGGTTTTAAGCGATAGTCAAATATTTTAACGCTGGTTGCTATGTGGCGCATTCCATTCTCTTTGCATGTCCAGGACATAAAAAAATGAATAACGAATTTGAGAAAAAGTATAAGTATTGGAAAATTTAAGGGAATAACAAGCAATATCTCGCAAACGGTTCACTCAACAAAAGAAATGTATATGACATAAATTGTGTATTTTAACGCGATCTACATTTTTTGTGTAGTGAAATTTTGTCTATCTCTTATGGTTTACCAGTTATGAAAAAGTCGTTCATAATGAAGAATATTTTTGGAGACATTCCCAGAAAATTCGAGATATACATTTTATTTGTCATGACAATATCTTAAACATATGATATTTTAATCAAAATCGTTAGAGCCGTTTTTGAGAAAATTAAAATTTTCGAAAAATGTTCCATGTAAAGGGTAGTCTGGGGTTTGGGGGGATTTTCTTGAAAACCTTCGTGTCGCATCTCTGAAAGATACTGAACCTAAATACCAAGTTTGGTGTTTATCCGACTCTTCGTTTTTGAGTTATGCTGTTCACAGACACACAAACACACAGACAGACACACACACGGACATGTTTCCAAAAATGTTTTTTTTTGGATTCAGTGAGTCTCAAAACATATATTTCCGGTGAAATCTCGGTATCGAAATTTTGGGTGGAATACAATACTTCCCCTACTTACCATACGTAGTAGAGAAAGTAAAAATCTGATGCATTACAATCGCTTGACTTTCTCCACTCTTGTACAAACTATTTTTACAAACGCGTTATCTCCATCTACTTTACGTTAATCGATATAAACATTTGCAGAATTTATCCTATTGCTAGTTGTCTTGTAGGTGCAAGTGGAATATGGTAGACTTTAAGCGATAGTCAAATCTTTTAAGAGCTGGTTGCTATGTGGAGCATTCCGTTCTCTTTGCATGTCCAGGACATTAAAAAAAGAAGAAGAATAACAAAATTCCCAAATGAGAAAAAGTATAAGTATTGGAAAATTCAAACAAATAACAAGGAATATCTCGGACATGGTTTACTGGAGAAATTATATGACTAAATTGTGTGTTTTAATCAGATATACATTTTTTGTATAGTAAAATTTTGTCTACCTCTTATGGTTTACCAGTTATGCATAATTCATTCAGAATGAAGACGACTTTTGGGGACATTCCCAGAAAATTCAAGATATACATTTCATTTGTGATGAAAGTGTCTTAAACATACGATATTTTAATAAAAATCGTTTGAGGCATTTTTGAGAAAATCAAAATTTTCGAAAAATGTTCCATGTAAAGGGTAGTCTCGTGTGGGGGAATTTTCTTGAAAATCTTTGAGTCGCATCTTTGAAATATACTGAACCTAAATACAAAGTTTGATATTTATTCGACTTTTCGTTTTTGAGTTATACTGTTTACAGGCACACACGGACCTTTTTCTAAAAATGCTGTTTGTGAATTCAGGGAGCCTCAAAACATATATTTCCGTTAAAATCTCGATATGGAATTTTTGAGTGCAATGCAATTACTTCCCCTACTTACTATACGTAGTAAAGAAAGTAAAAGAGTAGAGAAAACAACAGAAGATGGGTTACAAGAACTTATTAATAGAAATATGCTAAGTCCCCAGTTTGAGAAACACAAAATATCGGTGAAAGACTATTTCTTTCATACTGTTTTCAGTCATATTTGTCTTTAAAAACTGAAAACTGAGCTACAGTTTCATAACACACAATTTTGTCTTAGTAGTGCTGACGAGGAATGCAAAATTGTTAATGACGAAAGGAAATATCAGCAAATTTTATATAAATTATTTAGGAATGCAAATTGTGGCATTTTGTGTGGTCTCTATAACTATTAGGAGCAGTGTCCTTGAATATGTAATTTGCCTTGAGATTCCATAGTTTTCGACTGAAAATGAACATTGTTTTATTGTTTTTAATCACTTTTGCTCTTGTAACCTTTTTAATGTCAAGTTTTCAATATATATGCCATACTACATTAACTTGAGCATTTTATCTCTATGAGTTCCAGATGAGACAGTGGAGTAAGTAATAAGTTATCAAGAAGTCAATACAGCGGATGGTGATGTCTAAGGAAATGTTAGAGAAACAAAGTATGCAGATTCTTGAAGAAAGAGGTATAGCTGGAGATAAATGAAGTGCTTTGCATAGAAGGTCACATGCATAATTCAGGAATTTTGATGTTGCGAAGAAGTGCAGAAACGCTATTTGAAGCATGTCAAATGATAATAGGGAAAGAAACGAGCATGAGAAATACAAATACAAAATAAATAATGAATGTATTTAAATTAGGATGAGCAAAGAAAGAGTAAAGCTGAAATTTATTATAATAGAGGCATCAAAAACAACACATTTTGGGCCTTCTTTTACACAGGTTTTATTTGCTTACACCTTTCAGTAGCTTATTTAGGTTTGTAAATTATTTAAATAAAATATATCATCACTTTCTGCTCATCAAGTTTAGAAGCCATTTTTTGACAATTTTTTTTTTTTAATGTTTCGTTACTTGTTACCTACCTATCATTTGTAAAGATTGTGTGAATAAAGTTCGATAAGTGCACTTTTTCAAATTAATTAAGCATTTACCAAGCTTCTATTTCTATGCATAACTATACAAAGCTGTAAGACTGTAAGTTCTGGTAATTTTAGATTTTGGATGAATAAATCATAACGTGTGTAATTGGCTATCTCAAAGCTGAAATTTGAATTTGTATAATTTGTGTGCGTGTGTGAGAGAGAGGGAGAGAGAGAGGGGGGGGGGAGAGAAAGGTAGAAAGAGAAAAATCTTGTGTAACAACGTGAGCAGAGCCGTGGGTCCTGTTGGTTATAAATACCCACCAAGTTTATTGCTCACGTCATGTTTTTATCAAATACTTGCTCTTAAAGTTAACTTCGAAATTACTTGTTGAAGACAGTAATTAGTTTTGAAACGTATATGACAGTCTTTGACTTTTACAGTCGCATTTTAATGAATGTTCAGTATCACACATGCACTTGATATAAATGGACCTGATCTCCGCAACGTCAAGCCGAATGCGAATAAAGTTTATTGCATTTGAAAAAGTCACTATCACGATCGCGAGCTTAATCTACAGTTTTGTACCAATGTTCTAATCCTGAGCTACCGCAACAAGAAAACCCAAACGCGGATTCAGATTCTCTCATATGATTCATGTATACCAGGTAGCCTGCAACGTGATCTCGTTTATATCGAGATATGATATTGTAAGCAGCATGCAATATTGCAAGTACCATTTTCATTTGTATGCAATCATTTTAGCAAGCGAGATGATTTTATGGTAACGTGTGAGGCTCGCATTTGTGAGATCCCGGGTTCCATTCCTTTTGGGCCTCATCACTGAGTTTTTTTTTCTCGCAGTTTTCCCTAGTTGGTAAGCGAACGCTGGATTATATAGTGCTGCGAATTTTCCTGTTCATCAATTTTCTGTCATTTCATTTCCGTATAATGTTTCAGGGTCGAAGGATCACGCGAGTGGACGGCTGGTGAGGCGTGTGCGGCGGAGTTTGCTTTGTGGAACTGTCTGCTCTGGCGTTCTATGTGTGACGGAATCTCAGAGCGATTTCTCCGAGGAGACAGATAGGCCTGTGGCGGGATCCGCCGGCGTCAGGATGTAACATCTGTTGGGGACGCTGCCTAAGTACGAGACTACCGCTCCGGATTGGTCGCCCCCTTCCTTCTGAAGGTATCCACAAGTACAATTTTATTTTATTCTCACAATGTCATTTATCACACCACTGTTGTAACTATCCAACTGTAGAGTCAGGACTAAAGACACAAGAGCATTGCAACAAAAATGCTGTGTTTGAAGACTTTGTTACAGGCCACGCAAAGAGCAAGGTGCAGCGGGTGTGTGAAAACAAATGTTTGCATATAACTAGCGATAGTATTTCACATACATGCGGTATTATCATGGGATATCTTCCAAAAGTTAATTCGCACTTTTTAGGGTATTTCATAGTCTTCACTCCTCCATCTCTCTCTTCAGGGAAAAAAGTTCCTCGTTGATTGAGTTTCTTAATACAAGTGATTTCAATTGAAGCTTTACAAAGGAAACTACGGCTTTAATTTTTACTTTCTCTACTGCGTATAGTAAGTAGGGGAAGTATCGTATTCCACCCAAAAATTCGATACCGAGATTTCGCCGGAAATACATGTCTTGAGACCCCCTGAATCCAAAAAAAGCATTTATGGAAACATGTCCGTGTGTGTGTCTGTGTATCTGTGAACAGCATAACTCAGAAACGAACAGTCGGAGAAACACCAAACTTGGTATTTAGGTTCAGTATTTTCCGGAGATGCGACACGAAGGTTTTCAAGAAAATCCCTCACCCCAGATTACACTTTACATGGAACATTTTTCGAAAATTTTAGTTTTCTCAAAAATGGCTCTAACGATTTTGATTAAAATATCATATGTTTAAGATATTTTTATGACAAATGAAATGTATATCTCGAATTTTCTGGGAATTTCTCCAAAACTGTTCTTCATTGTGAACGACTTTTGCATAACTGGTAAACCATAAGAGATAGACAAAGTGTTACTACACAAAAAATGTAGATCGCGTTAAAATACACAATTTATGTCATATACATTTGTTTTGTTGGATGAACCATTTTCGAGATATTGCTTGTTATTCTCTTAAATTTTCCAATACTTATACTTTTTCTCAAATTCGTTATTCATTTTTGTTGTCCTGGTAATGCAAAGAGAATGGAATACTCCATATAGCAACCACTTCTTAAAATATTTGACTATGGCTTAAAGGCTAGCAATTCCCTTGCATCTACAATAAAATTAGCAATAAGATTAACATCTCGATATCTCGATTAACATGAAGCATATGGAGAATGAGCGTTTGTAAAAATAGTTTGTACAAGAGTAGGGAAAATCATGTGAGTGTAACACATCAGATTGTTTTTAGGGAGACCAATCACACATCATTCACTCGAAACTGTACTCTTTAACATACCTCTTACACAACTGGAATAAGGATTTTAGTTTTTGAGTTATCACGGTGTAAACAAGATCCTATTAAATTTTTCTACACTATAAAATTGCTGTGTTCACAACAGTGACGTGACACTCGTTTCCCGCGTATCAGCCCACCACCTCTTTAAGGCACCTCGTTGGATAACTCAGTGGCTAAAAGCAAAAGACAAGTAGAGCGGCGGCAATTTATCCCATCTCGGTCGTAGACCGAGGTATTTTACTAAGTTGTTATACTATAGTAACCAATGTATGTGCAAATTTACTATAGAGTTCCGAAAACACAATACTATTGATGTGAACAAAGACACCAATGTTACTGTAAACAGTGCAGTTGATGGTGGAAAATGAAGCAGGACACTTACATAGGGATGAGAGAGAAGTGTATTGTACCTCTAGTCATGAAACGGATTGTATGCAGCCTCACAGGTAAACAACACCCAAATTCATCATCTCACTCCGCCCTACTCGATATGCAGTAAACTTCACTTCACTCTTAAGTTATCCTGGATCCTTAGCTTGGCCATAATCATCTAATAATTTTAATTGTTAGGTTTAATATGCGCTCTGGCGACTCCATAACTATAGTTCGCTGTAGGCACAGAAAATTTAAGTGACCAGCCATGGCATTGAATTTTTAAAATTGATTCTAGCGTAGGTTTACACATAGTCAGTGTGATATTATTACAAAAACCACAAGGCATATGCAAATAATTGGTATTTTATGTATCTTCGGAATTAGATGATTTAATGCAGCTAATATTTAGAGGATGCATAAGACATCAAAACACAGTTTCTAATATTCTCAAAAGAATTATCATATAGTTCCACTGATGAACAGTGATCTTATATAAAATTCATTTTCCTAAAGCGTTAAATCGATGGCTCACTGTGTTGTATCAACTTAAAGATCTCTTTTAAGACATACGGGTCAGCGATTCTTTATGATCAGTTTATTAACCAGATGATTACAGATCCAATTTCTGCCAGAGAAAATGTTCGGTCAAGCTCTGTTCAGCAACTGGAATCTTAATTAGGATCAGCAATTCTTTCTTAAAATTACCATATGAGGGTGATTTCCTCAAATGCCTGCACTTCCCGCTTATGCCCGAGTAATTTCCTCAAATACCTCGCGCGCTGTATGCAACAGAAGAGCAACCTGGCAAGCACCAAAGATAAGGGCAATTACCTTCCTTTGATCATTGACTTTAACTGCTCAAGGCATTATCATATTTGGCACATGATTAAATGCCACGATATGGGAATAACTGCACCGTAATCTCTTTCTTATGCTTAATAACACTGCTAGAGTTCTCACTGGTATTTTAAGATGTAACACTATAAACCCCGGTGTTTGATAGCAAGTACTTTATTATTTTAGGTTTAATCGCTTTAAAGTGAATGCAACTGAAAGAAGTGAAGATCAAGGAGCCCTCAATTAATTTCTAAAGGTACAAACTTTTAACGTAGCAAGAAAAAGTGCACTTTTGTTTTATTTTTCTCGGGGACATTGTGAGTATCAGTAAACATAAAGTCAAAACTTGCACTTACAGTTCGATATAATCACATGGTTTTGGATAAAAGATGTCCGCGAGGTCTTCAAATCCCAATTAGGATTTCAGATTTTCCAGAGGATATATTATCACTGTACACTAGTTTGTCACTATTACAAGTCACTGTTACAAGTTTGCAAGTAAATGTAACAGATTATCAGGAGAGTAAACGGTAAAAGGAATCGCTTACAAAATGCAAATTCTTAACGTAACACTTTCATACAGTTACATAACTTGTAAACTAAACCTTTTTGACCCCGTCCCATATATAATTGTAACATTCTGTGTAATATTAGCACAAGCCACTATTCTGATCGCGTCGTTGCGTCAAACTGTGAAGCTTTTGTGTCACTGTCCTAGCTCTCTCATTTTCCCCATCAATCACCCTACCTCTCTCACGAAATCTCTTACTCTTCCTTACCATCTCTCATTCTTTCACTCTCCCTCTCTGATGCTTTGAAAACGTATCAAAGTCTCTAAGAAGGCAATAAAGATTCAATACATAAATAATAATAAAAATAGGTTTAATATTACACAAATATGTGCCTCTTCCTTATGCTTCTAATATATTCGTAACGACTCTATTTGCTGTGGAAAACAGAAAAGACAACAAAAACTCTAGATTTGTAATTTCTCGAAGGTTGGCAGTGAATTGTCACATTAATCCATTACACCATCTACCGCGTGTTATAGAAAGTAAACAACAAATTTGCGGGTTATAAAACATATTCTGAAAATCGCATATTGTACTAATTCTATTCAAAATATACGGGAGTTACACAAATGATTACATAGGTTTTAAACTTATATATTTTCTCTGAGTTGTACAATATAGTTTTGAATCATAACTTAAATTGCAGAAAACTGTGGCAATTACCATAATACAAATTATAAGTGTTCAATTTGGTGTCATTTGTGAGATGACATTTATCCAGCCAGTAATTCATTTCTTATTATATACTGGTAAAAAGAAAAGAAAATAATATAAAATTTGGCATTTACAGAAAACCTACACATGTGGATAACTATATGAAAAATAATTTCTATAACCCTACTTCACACCAACATGCGTTTTTAGAAGTTTGGTTTACAAATTGATTAATGTACCATTGGAAAAAGAAGACTATGCTACTGAATTAAATTATATTAAGAATGTTCCTATTGAAAATGGTTTCAAACCTCAACTTATCAATAAATAAATTACTAGATATAAAAAGAAACATAGCTTACATATGATTAGTACCCTACAAAATCCGAATAAAAAGGATTTAATATACAAGAAGTTTACATACCACCCAGTGATGTTCAAAGTTTTTGAAAAATTATTCAGAAAATATTAGATCCAATTGGCACCTCAGAATACCTACAGTTTAAGAAATATGCTGAATACACCTTTGACTAATACAACTGATAATCTAAAAAAATCAGGATTTTACCAGATTCCATGTCATGATTTCCAAGGCTCATATACAGGTAGAACTAAAAGGAATTTAAAAATAAGATTAAGTGAACACCAAAGAAATATAAAACTGAAACAAATAGATAAATCAGCAGTGGCCAAGCATTTTTGGAACAGTAACCATGAAATAGGACAAGAGATAAAACAACTAAAATCTATACAGATTCCTTCACACTTGGAAATTTGGGAAAAGAGTTTTATTCATCTCAACATTGAGAATGCTTTGAATTTTGAAATACAGCCTACAGACTACTTAATGCAGCTGATCCAATCAGATTACAAGAGAGGAAAAAGAAGACAGATGAGTTCCCAAACTTCACCACAGATGGCAAAAAATCCAACACCACCAGTTTCCAATTCTTCACAACAGAGGGCAGAAGAATCGTCTGATAAAATACTTCTTGGGGTTGGGGGTGAGAACGGTCAGGTAGTCGGTCGTAGCTGATGATGGGAGAAACATATCTCCCGAAAGCGCTCCTTAGTTAACATCTAGCGCTAATGTGATGGGAATTAATAAGTAACGACTCAGTTTAAATTATCAATTCATTTCTTACCACACTGACGTTAGCATGTTTGGTGTAATTGATCCTTCTGCACAATAATCCCCCGTCTGAACTCAGATAGGTCTGCAGGTAGCGGTGACAGGTTTTTCTTAAAACCTTCCATAATGTCATTGTTGGGATTGCTAGTTCTCGTCTCACCCGCGCACAGACTTTAGGACTGCACGCGAAAGCGTTCCGACTCTCTCCACATTCGGACACACCTGGTCATCCAGGGCTATTTCCTTTACATACATCGCATCGTTTGGATCTGATCGCACCACCTACAAATGTTGTTACCAGAAGAGGCGTTAAGACCAAATCTTCGCCTATACGTCCCGAGCTATAACCACTGAAGTATGTTTTGCGGATTCCAAGACATAATAAGCTTCGTCTGCAAGTTGTCATGTTTTGTTTATTTCCTTGCCATGGCAACTGCACCACTGGGCAGTAGTTTGCTTACAGCTTTTGTTTACCATACCCAGAGGGAAGGTTACCGTGAAAAGGGACTATTGCTTAGGAGCTAGAAAATAGGAAATATTCACCAATACATAGATTAACCATTTATTTTAAAGTGATATATCCGTTCACAATGATTAAATCAGCTTGCTTTAACATTCGTTTAACAAATTACTATGCTCAAGCACAATATGATACTTTCTTTTGCTTTGTACACTTAAAGTTGCCATATGAGTTTAAAGATTTTGCAACAAAGTGACGAACAATAAAGTTACATGAAATGCAAATGTCAATACTTCTCCAGTATAAGAATTTAGAAAAGCACCAAGAGTTAAGGGTTAAATTTCAAAGCTTACCGAATAAAGCGTAAAAGATAATTTAGAAAAGGCCAAAACAACCCTTGGTGAATTATGCCGAAAACCTCGCTGTCACGAAGGCTAGTTCCTCGGTCCCTGGCGAAGAAGCGACTGCTTGTATCTGGCTACCCAGGAGTTGCTGGAACCGTCGGAGAGCGTGAGGGCGCTAGCGTCAGTGGCGTGTCGCAAACCAGCCAATGATGAATGTCCATGATGCATACGTGGTGAGGTGATGTCTTACGTCACTCGTGGCGATATGTTGTTCGAAGCTTTGAATATTGCTATCTCTGGTTATGAATGACGTCATCACTCCCAAGCATTGTGACGTGCTGGTTGCATGACCCATGACCATGGGGGAGGCAAAAACGGTACAGAACAAAACAAAAAATCTGCACATGCAGAATTGAGACTTCTACAGTTACTCTTAAGTTATGATTCAAAATTACATTATATACCGCAGAGAAAAATATAATTTTAAAACCGCTATAATTATTTGAGTGGCACTTTCGCTCTTATTGGCTTCAATTTGGGAAGAGGCAATTCTTTGCCTTTCTGAAAGAGATTATGTTCTCGCCGTTGACAAGTAAATATGTGTGCGTGTTATCACTTAACGCATCACGTGTAGCGTTTCTTTCACTGGACACTTTCTTTGTGTAGACCTAAGTACCAGATAATGGTTAACCTAAGTCGAGCATTCATCAACATTGCTTTGTGTAAAGATGTTCTGCCGCGGAATCATTTCTCTTTTTCGTGTTGTATCTCTGCAGCGGACCTCTGTGGACGTTGATGATGATAAATTAGAAATAATGGTCTAAAGAAGAGGACGGTAGAGCGAGGGAGAGAAAGAGAGGGGGGCGAATGGCGCAAAAAGTAAATGTGCACGAGGCTAAATCTACCATAAAACTCATTAAAGAAAGCTTTTAAAGGTACTAACAGTTGAAGTCATTCTACATAGTCAAGCGTCGTATTTCTCAAATTCATTACACACATTTGTTGTAAATTATAACCGTGTTATCGCAAAGACGACACGTTAAATTAACTTAAAGCGGATTTTTCGGAAAGAGCGAGTATTATGCATTTTAATAAGCTCTACATTTTTCCGGCGTCTATCGCTTATAGTTTATGATTTAAAATTTAGTGAAAGTGACAATGACTTCAGAGGATATTTACCGAAAAGATATACAGGGTTATTACAAAAGAAATAGACACTTTAAATGTATTATAAATCTATAGCTATTAAGGACACAATGAATCTGTTTGCACTGTCGTGTAGAGGAAGTCTTAAAGTTTTAGTTTATGAACTCACAAATGTTCAACGTGTGATCCCTGCGGCGCTCGACACACATCCAGACGATAATCAAGTTCATCCCAAACGTGTTATAACATATCTTTATAGACTTTTGCCACGCTTCTTCTGATACGTTCCTTCATGTCATCTAAATTGCGTGCAAGTGGAGAAACGAAAACTCTGTCTCTGAGAAATCCCTAAAAGAAAAAGTGACACAGCGCGAGATCGGGACTCCTCGGTGACCAACGTAGCAAAGTTATCGTCATCTGCTGCACGGCCAATCCAACGCTGTGGTAGGATTGCATCCAAGTAAAGTTTGTTTGCCGGTGAGGCGGTGCTCCATCTTGTTGGAAGATAAAGGTTTCCCTTTCATTTTCCTCATACAGTTGGGGCATCAACCAAAGCTGTAACATATCGAGATATGTCGGTCCTGTTACTGCGAGATACCGTACAAAACACATTAATTTTGGGAGTGTCCCGCCTATGTTCTACCACAGACCTTGGTTTTTCAGTTCCTCATATTCAAACATTACGTTTATTAACTTTTTCACTCAAGTAAAAGTTGACTCATCATTGAAAACTATTCGTTTACTGAGGCCATCGTCTTCTTCATTACGTCGCAACATTTCTATGCAGAAATTTTGACGTTTGACTTTGTCGTCTTGATGTAGCTGCTGCAAGAACTGCAAGCTATAAGGAGTCAGTTTTAGTCGCTTTTGCAAAATTTTCCATGCAGTTGGTTGTGGAATTTTTAACTCCACACTTGCCCTTGTCGATTTCAGTGGACTTCTTGCGAAAACACCACGAACACGTTCAACATCCTTTTCTGATACGCGTGGTCTTTCCTTTGCACTCACAGCCTGGTGTGTCAAACTTTCTGTGCCAATCATACGAGGGCTGATCAATAAAGACAGACTGATTTTTTCCTGTAGCTTTCTTGAGAGTTGCCTGTCTCTACCATAAATATTTGAAAAGAGCGGGCTTTCATGTATAATGTCCATAGATGGCAGCACTCTTGTATCGGTAGGTTGGTAGTAATGCTGTATATTGTTAACCCTACTTGAATTTCGCATACCAGTCGACACGAGAGGAGCAATAAAATTTTGTTTTCGTTTAAATCATACAGCCTCTGAAACATTGGAATACCTGAAGCAAGCATACGGTGAAGATGCACTACCTCGTGCAACAGTGTTTAGGTGGTTCAAGGACTTCAAAGAAGGGCAAGTCCTCTGTGCTAAGCAAGCTGGGCCTGGTGCTTCGGCTTCTGCTATGACTGAAGTCAACATCAACACAGCTGCTGTGATTGTTGTTCTTCCTCACACTACTGTTACAGCAGCGTACTACACGCCAGTATTGGCTACACTGAGGGAGCACATTGCAAGGAAACATCCAGAACTTCATCAGAATGGGTGGCGACTCCATCACACCAACGCATGGCCTCACGTCACAAATCAAGTCCAGGAATTCAACATCACCTGCATACTGCATCCGCCTTATAACCCCAATCTTGCCCCCTGTGATTTCTTTTTTATTCCCATCACTAAAGGCAAAGATCCGGGGCATTCGATTTGAGAGCACTGAAGCGTGCTGAGGAAAAGTGAGGCGATTTTCAAAGATCTGACAAAGAATGGCTTGCACCATGTGTTCGAGGACTGGCAGAGACGCTATAAAAAGTGCATTCAAGTAGGAGGGGACTACTTTGAAAAAGATCATATCAACACTGAAATGGAGTAATAAATACTGTGAAAAAAATCAGTCTCAGTCTATTGATCAGCCCTCATAGATCGATTGTCTAGTCGGTGGTGGTTTCCAGAAACGTGTTCTGAAATGTCGTCGTACTACAGTTACAGAATTTGTTTTAGCAAGTTCTAGCACACAATATGCTTTTTCCATAGGATTCACCATTTTAGCATCTTCAACAATAGTGACTTACATGATAACCAACTACAAAACTACCAATGTAAACTTCCAGGGTTTCCCAACATAACACCGCAAAATTTATGTTGATATCACACTTAGTTTTTGTTTCATAGCACTTCGAAGTTGTCTACTTCTTTTGTAATAACCCTGTATATGAGTTTGTCATAAAAATATCTTTAACATATATTTTAATTAACATCATTATCCATTTTTGAGAAAACCAGCGATTGTTTCCTGAAAATCTTCGCGAGTATGCTTTTAAAACTTAAATAGGAAGTGGGGTTTATTCACCTCTTCGTATCTAAGATATGCTGCTAATAGATGTACGCACGCACGCACGCACGCACGATTGTTTTTAAAAGAAGCTATTTATTTGATTCAGGTAGTGACCTAAACGCGTATATCCGGTGAAACCTCTGTGCCAGATTTTTTTCACCTCTGCCTTAGATAAACAATAGGAAAAGGAAAAAATTAAATGGTGGAACATGGAATCATCGTACACGTAAAACATCTGATGTGTTACACTCGCATGACTTTCTCTACTCTTGTACAAACTATTTTTACAAACGCTTATTCTCCAAATGCTTCATGTTAATCGAGATATCGAGATGTTAATCTTATTGCTAATTTTCTTGTAGATGGAAGGGGAATTGCTAGGCTTTAAGCGATAGTCAAATATTTTAATAGGTGGTTGCTATGTGGAGTATTCCATTCTCTTTGCATTACCAGGACAAAAAAAAATGAATAAGGAATTTGAGAAAAAGCATAAGTATTGGAAAATTTAAGGGAATACAAAGCAATATCTAGAAATGGTTCACCCACCCAAAAAAATGTATACGACATAAATTGTGTATTTTAACGCGACCTACATTTTTGTGTAGTAAAATTTTGTCTATCTCTTACGGTTTACCAGTTATGCGAAAGTCGTTCACCATGAAGAATACTTTTGGAGACATTCCCAGAAAATTCGAGATATACATTTCATTTGTCATGAAAATATCTTAAACATATGATATTCTAATCAAAATCGTTAGAGCCATTTTTGAGAAAATTAAAATTTTCGAAAAATGTTCCGTGTAAAGGATAATCTGGGGTGGGGGATTTTCATGAAAACCTTCGTGTCGCATCTCTGGAAGATACTGAACCTAAATATCAAGTTTGGTGTTTATCCGACTGTTCGTTTCTGAGTTATGCTGTTCACAGACACACACACACACACACACATACACACACATGGACATGTTTCCAAAATGCTTTTTTTGCATTCAGGGTGTCTCAAAACATGTATTTCCGGTGAAATATCGGTATCGAATTTTTGGGTGGAATACAATAGTTCCCCTACTTGCTATATGTAGTACAGAAAGTAAAAATGAAAGAGCGAATACAAATTAGTAGTCTTTGAATTTTTTTTTTATTTTGGACGCTTTTTAACTGCTGTGGTCTTTAGCGTCCCATTCTATATCGGGCGCGAAATACCGGTAATTTTGCTCAGAGGCTTCTTTATCACGCTTGAGGTTCTTTTACGTGCCGTAAATCTACGACACGGGACCACCGACTTTACTTCCCTTCCAAAGGAAGCCATGCTAAGGATTTTTGTGCCCGCAAAAAATTCATCACCCTCCGCTGGGTTTGAACCCGCAACCTCGGGAATTAAAGGCTAGCATGATAACCACTACACCACGGAGGACGACTACAAATTACTACGGCGAGATATCCACTCGCGTAGTGCAGGAGATCCTTTAGCAGGGGGGCATGGAGATTTTGTTGATTTGAAAGAGGTCCATCGCCTATCTATGGCGTGTTATTTTTATTATTGGGCAGTAGAAAATGCACAATCTATGACGGAATAAGCTTATTAAATGCAGCGTACAAAATAATGCCAAAATACGGGGTGGGGTATAAACACCTGAAGTTTTTATAGTTGTCTGAACAGTGTGTGTGTGTGTGTGTGTGTGTGTGTGTGTGTGTGGGGGGGGTCATAGATACATTCTAGTCATGTTGGAAAATACACAATTCTACGGAATTTCAGATGGCATGGTTCAATGACAATTTGTTCATGTTAAAGGTTAATAGTAGTGGTATCGCCTAACAATGGCGCAAAGACTTGCGTTTAAATTGGATATCAATTGCATTGGAGCGTTGGCCTGTACAGGAGTGTATTTGCTGTCAAAACATTTATCAGAATCAACTCAGTTTCAGCTGTTCAGGGGGAGTTTTGGAGATATTTCAATAGACGCAAAGCACCCTCTGTGAATACTGCATTACTGTGGGTTACAAAATGGATGAAGGTCATTTTCATCTCAACGGATATATGGACAAGCAGAACTGGGCTACACTCACAGCCACTGCACAGCACAAAAGTAACAGTTTGGTGTGCAGTGTCTTCAAATGCAATTCTTGGCCCATTCTGTTTTGAAAGTGAAGATGGTGAGTTTGTGACTGTTGATTCTGCATGGAGATTGTGCAATGATGGAGAGTTGTATATCTCCATTTCTAATGGCATTCCTTTGCATGAAAGATGTAGGCTTTGGTTTCAACAAGATGGAGCCACATTAGTATGCACTCAGAAGGATGTTTCTGAGGTGCCTTATCTCATGGTGTGGTGAAATGCACTGCCACGCCTGTTCACCACCACACCTAACAGTGCCAGACTGTTTCTTGTGGGGACTTTTGTAAAGCAAGGTGTGTACAAAACACTCCAGCAAACTCTTGGAGGAAAGCAGCACACTGTGCGAAAATACAGGAGATCCCACAGAACATTCTACAGCGAATAATGCATTTCCTTCTCACCAGGTTGGCGCAGTGTTTACAAAATCAGGTTGGACAACTCAAGGACATTATTTTTCAAAGTGAACCCCCTATAACTACACTCAATTGTATATCTTCAACATGACTAGAAAGTACCTTTGACAAAGCACACAGTGTGCAGACTACTTTAAAAAGCGTCAGGTGTTTATTATCGTTATAGTAAACAGAGTTACAGATTGTATGTTGAAAGAACAACATGGCTTTCAAAAAGGACGCTCCAATATAGGTTGTCCCTCAGAGGTAAGCAGAAGTAGGTATGCAGTAGGCATACGGTAATGAAATAAGCAGTACGCAAAGAAACTCCAATATAATATTTATGATTTAACACATCACATTAGAATATTCTCTTGTGAATATTCAAACTGTTGGTCTTCAATGTTTACACACTGCTGTAGTCGAGTTAACATTGAAGCACTCTTTACTACTGAATTCTTTATTTGTAACAATTTATTAGCATGACTCCCTAATGAACCGACAACAGTATATGATCCTCTTACAAAAAGCTGATTTTTTTAGAACATCTCCAAGAAAGAAATCCACAAAAGTAAGATCCAGATATTTTGGTGGCCAATCAGATGGTTCCCTTTCGTCCGTTTTACTCATTTGGAAATTCTTCGGTGTAAAAGGTCGCAAAATTCATGCTTAGTGAGCAGCAGTCCCATCTTGCTGAAATAGAATTCATCATTATATTATCCACCTATAATATTACATCACAATTGTACTTTTGCACACCCCTGTATATAAAGTGGTTTGGTCAACTTTTTGACACAATAAATACGATATTTTATTGTTAGTATTATAAATCAAAGACTTTCCACAACATTTGGCAAAAAGTAAGGCATTGCTTATATTTGGAAACCTAAATAAAAAAGAAGACGATAAAAACAAAAATATTTTACTAAATATAGAAGTAAGACAACTGCCAGTGGTATCTGTCATAAATGAATGGTAAGAATAAATGGATAAAAATGAACTCTCTTGTTTGCGGATAGTTGTCAAATAATTGTCGTAATACTGACGATGCTCTGCAGAAATCATTACATCAATTGAATATAAAGATGGGAAATATAGCTTCACCATTTCTACGTCGAAAACCAGCATGTTAGCTTTTACAGAAGAAGATAAAGTTAGCGCAAAAATGTTAAAAAATAGAAAGGAACAGCAATAGTCAAATGTTTTAGAACCGAACGCTGTATGCTGGCTTTAAAATTCCATATTCCTTCCATGACATCGTGAGAATGAGTATTGAACAATTCGAACCGTTAATAATAGAAAAATCTCGGAAATAGGTTATGCCATAGAAAAGGTTATTTGGAATAAATTGTGTACTTTAAAGAGATCTACATTTTCTTTGTAGTAATTTTCGTTTATCGCTTAATCTTTACCAGTTATATAAGATTATATAAAATTGTTCAGAATGAGGACTTCACAGGCTATTGCTAAAGTATTCAAGATATGCATTTTATTTGTCATCTAAACATCTTTAACATATGGTAATTTAATGAAAAACGTTAGAGCTATTTTATGAAAATCAAAATTTCGAAAAGTGCTCCATGCAGAGAGAAGTTTGGGGGTGGGGAAATTTTCTTGGAAATTTTAAGGTAGCATCTTTAGAAGATTCTGAGCTTAAATACCAACTTTTATGTCACAGAGACCTTCTAAATTAGTTTTTTTTTCCTTTCTTTATTTTTTAAATTGTGTGTTTATTCAGAGAGCCTCAGTAAGTGTATTTGCGGTGAAATCTTGGTATCAGAATATTAGGTGGAATGCAGTACTTCCTATCGTTAAGTAGTAGAGAAAATAAAAATACAGGAGTATTAGCTTCAGTATTATCTGCTATTAGTATTATGTATAACGTATAGGGTATAAATGGAGGAGGACATGTCGCGCACTACGGATGATCTATTCAGCTACCACCCAACAGGAGGAAGGAATGAAGTGAATAAACTACATGAGGCTACAGGGCGCAAGCAGACAGGCCACAGAGACGCGCGGAAGTCCCTAACAGTTCCTGGTCCGAAAGTCCGTCCCACTTCTGAGTTACGCAGAGATGTTGATGAGCGACCCGTTCAACTAAGCAGCCCTCTAGTGTCCACGGGGAATACTCTTTCCTTAGAGCAAGTGTCCACGCCAGGTGTCCGACACCATCACACACCACAAAACCTAGAAGCACACCTGACAGATGAGAAGGAAATAAATTGAAAGGGAAATTAGGGAATTATCGAGCAGGGAAAACCGCGAAAAACCCAGAGTGGACGGTCGACAGGAATCGAACTCGGGACCTCCCGAATGCGAGCCTCACACAGAGTTAACTCGCTTGGTTAGTATTATCTATAATGAATATGTTTTATCCAAGACTCCACCAAGACTAATGGAGTACCGCCGGAAATGAAAGAGATGCAGAGTGCATCTAAGTGTTGGAAGGACCAGTTCTAGCACAGCCTAATCTTGTAATGATGAGGTCACTGAATGCGAAGATCTTGAAAAGTTCACTTAAAAATAATAAAGTATAGAAGCGTGGAGTGTCCTCGATATTCTTGAAGCTGGATCTGTCACTTGCAGAAGCGACAGAGTGTTGGATGACCGCCTTCCTCGTGAGTAATTGTCTCTCTCCCCACCTGACATTTCATTACAGAGCCTGACAGTCCTAATTAATTGAATAAGTCCACTGTGTAATCAAATCATCTAATCTGGTAGCCAGTAGTTCTTGTGTGTCGGTGCATACATAAGGAATTTGACTTTAATTATGACGCACCTCACATCACATTGTTTATGTGCGAGCCCTAAGTAAATTCTCTGGTGATTAATGTTTCTTGTGCTCTTTCCTACGCTCCTGTGGCGCTAAAACATAGTGATACACATCGGCGGTGCTTTTTGCCATTGGTATATCGTATTCCGCGTGTGGTATTTACATACAATCAAACTGCTGGCCTCTATGCGCACGCGCGTACCTTAACAAACTTCGCAATTAATTTTGTATACAAACAAAGACAAATAATGTTTTCTACCTATCATATTTTACTCAAAGCTGTAGGGACAGATGGAAGAATGGCTTAAACCCAAAAGTGTAGTTGGAGAAAAATGCCATTGAGGTTTTCTTCACATGATATTACACATTTTTACATATAGTATACAAACATTTTGTTTACGGCTTTATGAGAAATTGTATTCACCAGATGTAATGAACATAAGGCTAATAAAAATAAAACAAACATATTAATAGGAAGTCTTAAGACGAATTTGTTCGATATATTCAGTATTTCTCCCATTCTCATTTAAGTCGAGGTTCAGTGTAGCCTATTTATTTGAGCTTGAGCCAGTATTTTTAACACTTGAATTATTTAAATTAAATTATATAATATATGTATATATATTCAATAACAACCTGCCTTGAAGCAATGTGTATGTAATAGTTTTTAAAATGTATGTAACAGTCATTGCATATGCTTATTGTATTGTAAACATGTTTAATAAGGTTATATGAATGCATTATGTAATTTAATACTGTAAGAGCTGTGAGAATAATAAGTTTAAAGTTGCTAACAATGAGGTAACAATGAGATAACCTTGAGGCAATAATGAGTTTGAGAGTTTAAATGTTACTAGTCATGATTAGAGCAACGATAATGTAAATTTTGTGACAGTTTAAAAATAGCCAATAAACAGCCAGAAAAAGCTTTAATAAAATGCAGGTATTCTATTGGACTAGGATTAGCCAATCAGAGACTTGAAATACAGAAGTTTACGAGTTTGGACGGTTGAAATATGTTCAGTTGCCTGTAGACCTTGGTAGTGACCGGATGGAAGATGTGTTCTCTAAAGAAATATTACGTATTCGTGTGAATCGTAAAATAAGTATACGCGATATAAAAGTGCAAGTATTAAATTAAAGAATCTCACAGCTCTTAATATCAGTATAGTGCTATTTAATTTGTGCCAAGAATTAATAAAAGTAAGTGAATTTAAAACTTAAAATCTGTGTAAGCCTACATTCTTGTCGCACCACGCCCTGTCTAAGAGATACGTGACTCTAAAACAGTACTGAAGCAGCCGAGGCGAACATAAACATAAATACTATCTATAGAAGCAGTTTAATAACAAAGTTAATATAATATTTTAAAACTTGGAGCGTAACAACAAAAATACATCTTCAAAAATCGGCTTCTCATACGTAGCAGCATGTTACGTAACAAACAATCTTCTTCAAATTGACGCCCAAAGCGTGGTGTAAACTTCAACAACAGAACAATTTCTCAAATTGGTTTCCCAAGTGAGGCTAAATAAACAAATAAACTCCAAGACAATAACTACTTCAAGTTGGCTTCCAAAGCGTGTGGCTAGCAACAACAGTTGAAGAACATTACTTCTTCAAGCTGCATCATTGGGATTGACCTAGAAATTCATAAAAATGAAAAATGTACTCGTGATCTTAATAACCTCATTAGATTATAGATATGAACGTTAAAACGAAAATGTAAAGTTTTAAGCTTCCACAAAATTATTCTGAACTATTTATAACAAACATCCATTAGTAACTCTGTTTTAATAAAGAGAATATTACTGAATAAACAAATAACACCTTATTTAGCAGTATCTTGTCATTTAAATACATAGGGTGCTCCTCAGCAACTCTACGTTACGTATTCATGTACGTATAATTTGTGCACCTGTGTATTAACCTATTAGACTATTAGATCTGAATGTTAAAACAAGAAAATAAGACTTTATTTTTATGTAACTTGTACTAAATACTATTCTTACGAAAGCTTATTTTTCTATCTAATTCATGTTAATCTAAATAAACCTTTGCAGAAATAGCTACACTATAAATTTCGTTGTAGGTAGATATTTAAAAGCGGGTTACTATATACCGGCTTTGAAATTCCATACTCTTTCCATGACATCGTCAGAAACAACTGAATGACTTCTACATGTTTGTGTAGTCAGTTTTGTCTATCCATAAGGTTTAAACCAAATTACACAAAATATGCACAAAACTTGCTCGCTCATGACGTCGATGTTCATGTGACCTTAAATAAATAAATAAATGGCAAAATATTAAATAAAACTCCTTCCGAATGGCTATTCTTAAAAAACTCAAGATATTCATTTTATGTTTATGTAAATAACATACTTTAATAAAAACTAATAGGGGCATTTTTGAGATAGTAAATAATTTCGATAAAGTTCCATGAAAAGGGTAGTTTGGGGAGAAGAATTTTTCCAAAAACCTTCGTGGTCACATCTTTGGAAGATACTGAGTTAAATGCCAAGTTTAGTATTTATTCGATAATTCTTTTTGAGTTATGTTGTTCACATACACACATATCTAATCTAAAAATCTGATGTATTACACTCACATGACTTTCTCTACTCTTGTACAAACTATTTTTACAAATGCTTATTCTCCATCTACTTCATGTTAATCGAGATAAACATTTGCAGAGTCTATCTTATTGCTAATTTTCTTGTAGATTTAAGGGGAATATATATTTACAAGGGCAATATAGAAATACAGTAGCCTTTAAGCATAGACATATCTCTTAATAGCTGGTTGCTAGGTGCAGCACCATTCCCTTTGCCACAGATTATAACTCTTTGCATATCCAAGACAAAAAAATGAATAACAAATTCCCATTTGAGAAAATAAGTATTGAAAAATTTAAGGGAATAACAAGCAATATCTCGAAAATGGTTCACGCAAAAAAAAAGTATATGACATAAATCGTGTATTTTAGCGCGATCTACATTTTTTGTGTAGTAAAATTTTGTCTATCTCTTATGGTTTACCAGTTATGCAAAAGTCGTTCACAATGAAGAATACTTTTGGAGACATTCCCAGAAAATTCAAGATATACATTTTATTTGTCATGAAAATATGTTAAACATATGATATTTTAATCAAAATCGTTAGAGCCATTTTTGAGAAAATTAAAATGTTCCATGTAAAGGGTAATCTGGGGTGGGGGGATTTTTTTGAAAACCTTCGTGTCGCATCTCTGGAAGATACTAAACCTAAATACCAAGTTTGGTGTTTATCCGACTGTTCGTTTCTGAGTTATGCTGTTCACAGACAGACAGACACACGGACATGTTTCCAAAATGCTTTTTTTGGATTCAGGGGGTCTCAAAACATGTATTTCCGGTGAAATCTCCACATAGAATACAATACTTCCTCTACCTACCAGGTAATTGGTAGAGAAAGTAAAGAGTGTTACAGATTAAACAAAAAATTCCTGTTTTGCAGCGTGTTGTAAAGTGAACTGACATAGTCTCAACAACACTATTTGACCGGACTATAATGTTTGCAATAAAGTATTTAGGTAGGGATTCCACGTTTTACTTTTTACTGGCTGTAATCCTGACTTGAACAAAGATAATAGATTACAATAATTATTGCACTGTTTAGATGAGCTTGTAAAAAAATGATCAATAAAATACTTCGCATTGTATGGCGAAGATTACACCAAAACAGCAAGGAAGACTGCCAGTCATATAGCGAAACATGATTTTGAATTTTCAAACTTAAATATTTGAATAAACTTAAACAGCATGATCTGAAGAAGACAAGTAAATATACGAACAATCTTTTGCTGTCCGCCCGCATCGTAGCTTAATTTCTTAAATTTTTTAATAATTTATTCTGCTACCTATATCTAATAAAGCACACAAGGCCGAAACAGAGAGAGAAAGAAAAATGGCTTACCCGACTTTAGATATTTCTTTCACCCAAATCCTAAATTATAATATTAGATCATTACATCAGATGCAACAATGATCTTTCCCTCAGAAATAAATATAATTGGTGTGTATTCCCCTGAAGACCAGAGGAATACACATCGAAAAGGCTCATCCGTAAAAATTAAATTAAATTAAGTTTTATTTATAGACGCTCTTTAATTGCTGCGATCCTTAGCGTCCCATTCCATATTGGGCGTGAAAAATTTTGCTCAGAGGCTTGCTTATCAGGTTTGAGGTTCTTTTACGTGCCATAAATCTATGACACGGGACCACCGGCTTTACTTCCCTTCCGAAGGAAGTCATGCTAAAGATTTTTACGCCCGAAAAAACCCATCACCCTCCGCCGGGTTTAAACCCGCAACATCGGGAACTAGAGGGGTAACCTTTACACCACGAACGACCATATGCTCATCTGTGCTTTTTAAGTGCCAAAGCTATTGTGTTTAATATATGGAAAACTTTACCTTATTGACCCTTAACGATATGTGAAGATGTTCAATTTTTAAACAAAGAAAAAGAAAATCTCCCCAGTGTTCCATGTACACAAATAATAGTAACGAAAAATTTATTCTGCTTGTAAACACCTGTTAAGTAACTTATCGTAAGTCAATAAGGGGAGAAGTATTTCAATTTTTCGCTTCTTGTGGAAATACAACACTCCCACCTTGGCCATAAAAACCATTCTGCAACTAGTTTCATAGTTCTTTAGTGAAATATGTGGTCAGAGACAGAATTTTGCAAGGAAATAACTCACACTGCTCATTTTATAAAGAAGGATTTATATTCTAATCATGTTTTCAATCAGGTCGTGAACAAATGAACCCAGGTTCATTCCTTATTAACGTCTATAATCGCTACATGTTAATTGAAAGCATAATTCAGTAATATTTTAAATAGGTAAAAGCAAGGATGACTGACCAGGAAACCCGAGGTGTTGTCAAGAAGGCAGCGGAAACGGACGGTGAAACTGCGCTCAAGGAGATGGCAGTTCTCGGGCTGCAACACGTCTTGCAGGACAATGTTAGCAGACTCTGGTGGCAGGAAAGAGTTCCACATCAGCTGGCGCTGGAGTTCCTCCCGGTCTTCCGAATGAACCAGCTCGTACACCGACTGGTGCACAATGTCAGACTGTAACAATAATATTTTCTCATATTATGTAACACCTTCAAACTAGATAACTCCATTCATATGCATATATGTAATGAACAGACAAAGAAATTCTTATGCAGTAGGCTTAAAAGATAGATCAGCACAAAGAATGTAAACAACAGCCACCATGATTCACTGACGGGCAAGTAAACACAGACTGGTGAGTGCTACCTGTAAATGCCAACAAACTGTACGAGGGATTGGGATGGTTTCTATCTGTGACGTTATTGCCTAAGTCCAGTAACATTTCAACTTCATTTCCTTTCATCCTGAGCTGAATGCTTAGAAATTCCTAAGCCTGGTTATGAATAAAGGCCATTATGGTGAGGCGCCAACTCAACGGTTGTAAAAGGGATTGCTCATTTACAAAATTAAACAGATTTTCATTATTTCAGTAGGAACACACCGGAGCTTACTGATCTGAGGAATTCATACAAGAAAACTATTGTATTAACTTATATTTTGCAACTGCAACAATACAAGGATAGGATAGGACTAGGAGTGGAGGGGAACCTACACAGTTCTTTTGTACCTAGGCCCCTGACGGGGCGCCCCCGGGAGGGAAGGAGAAGTGAGAGGAGACAGAGGGCGGCCGACCAGGCAGCACGACAGGTCAGAGGGCAAGGTGCCAACCGTGTACAGATTTAAACTCCCCGAATGGTAGCTGGGCAGCCGGCTCCCTTCCACCCCTTGGGATTATACATCCCCTGGGGACTCGGAGACGCCCCCATCCGGGGAACGAAGGCTTACTTAGAGCAGCCTTTTGCCCTGCCATGTATACGCCGAGACCTCCCGCCGACACTTGCAACTCCGAAAGAGACCCAGCAGATGAAAGGTGAAGTGAATGAGAATGGAGTTAAAATGGAGGGACAGGAAGTTCGGGGATGTAATCATGCTTCACATAATTAGCCTAGCAACCGGGTAAACCCCCGTAAAAGCCCATGGGTCAGGAAGGTCGGCCGCGGGAATCGAACCCCGGATCTCCCGAATGCGGGCCACAAACATTATTGCCTAGCCATCCCGCTCGGTAACTGCAATAATACTAAAAAGGTTATTTATTATAATAGCTTTATTATTAGTTAAATATTATATAAAAGGAGATACCATAAATCTGTGCAGTTAAAAAACTGGTGCTATCTGGCTCTCTTGATTTGATATCGCTTGTGCAAAATGCTATCTTTCATTAATATTTCAAATATTATTATACATTTATTGTGTACAGCCATAAAAACCCAAGACCGGGATACAACAAATACAATCTAGAACAAACACAATTAATAACTGACACAACACAAACGCTATAAAGCCCTTGTTCAGGCCAAGAGAAACGTTAACACACTAGTTGGCGGTGGCCAACCAGCCGGGATAACAATGTTCTGTGAAAGGCAATATGACATTTACGGTGTGAATGTATACCTGGATGAAAAACCTTGGTAAAGCGAATTATTGGTAGTATACCTACGCGTGCTGTCAGGAATCTTGCACTTAATGATTAAATAATTTTAATGAGTAATATTTAAAGTAAATAATCAGTTAGGTAATACCACATCTGGAGATAATGCCATTTGTTACTACACGATTTACAAATTTAGTCGATGAGGTACCCGGGCTCGGTGTATTGCAATGGTGGTCACCTCTTTATCTCTAAGGATGCTTTTTGGTGAGGCAGGGAGAGTGTCTACACAGTACTGAAGTAGCCCGAGTAAGCAGCTTTTTATTGATGTTTGGCATACTTTTATAATTTGTCGCGGTATCGTCGTGTTATCTTTTTGCTGAGTGCCTGTTATTGTTTTACTACTTTGAGTTTTGGGTTCTTTGTCCTCCGGCTAGCTATTAGTTCTCAGTCGAGCATATCTCTTAAACAGGGTGTGTCAACGGAAAGGAGTTTTTACTGAAAGATAACCTGATAAAAGAATTTGTTTTTACACTTTTATTGCCGTCATACTTTATTCATGTCACATAATTACTCTTGATACACGCCCGACTGAAACTGTTATATTTTCTAATGTCACTATAATCACATATTTGCTGCACATTATTAATTCGCGTATTTTACATTTATTACTAACTTTACGACGCGAGACGTATAACCTGTGAATGATTCTCTTAAACTGTGCGTCGTCCTCCGTGGAGTAGTGGTACCGTGCTAGCCTCTGGTTCCCAAGGTCGCGGGTTCAACCCGGCGGAGGGCGATGGATTTTTTCGGGCGTAAAAATCGTTAGCACGGCTTCCTTCGGAAGGGAAGTAAAGCCGGTGGTCCCGTGTCGTAGATTTACGGCACGTAAAAGAACCTCAAGCCTGATAAAGAGGCCTCTGAGCAAAATTACAGGTGTTTCACGCCCTATATAGAATGGGACGCTAAGAACCATAGTAGTTAAAGAGCGTCCATAAATAAAACTCAAAATCAAAATCAAATTAAACTGTGCGATGTGTAACCCGCGAATACTTCTGTTGAACTGTGCGACGTATAACCTTTGTATGATTCTGTTGGACTGAACGACGTGTAATGCGTGAATGATTCTGTTGGACTGAGCGACGTATTACCCGCGAATCCTTCTATTGGACTGAACGTTACCCGTCTCTCGGCTTTAGCTTTTTATACTCCCTCACCCAATATGCCTAAAGATTAGAACGGAGCTGCTATTGGTTAATAAAGCGCGCCAACATTAGCGTCTATTTTTATATCCAATGAAAATTAAGAACACATATGCCCTCCATTTCTACAGAAAAGCGCGCTACTCTGACGTCATTTGCTTGTCTCTTCTAATTAATAAACAACTCACCCCCTCGCTACATTGTTGCCCGCTCTTATTGTCAGTTTCAGTGAGGTCGTGTAAACTTATTTCCTAACAATCTTATAATTAACAAACATCTCAAATCAATGTCATACAATAATGCTTATTTACACTACAATCACTCTGGCATTTACATTGTTGTGATATAAAATACTGCCACAGCTTTTTATAAATAATTATTATACATACACAGTGTTTTTGGACAGTAATTAATGTGTCCACTTATACTATAATTCCCTATTTTCAGCATAAAGTTTACCTTTCTTGTGTTTCAGCTCTACGTAATTCATACTGCTAGTTGCTGACAACAAGTCTTCCAATAACTGGTCAAAAAATAATTAACTTTCAGTGAGGTAATATTTTGCTTCATCCTGACTCCAATTATTTTGCTTGCGTAACCAAACTCGGAGAAACCCAAGTGTAACACGTGCCACAAACGAATATCTGCATATGGTAGCGGAGTCCTTTACGGTGTTGAAGATAATTATTGAAACATAGCACGTGTGCGCCGGGAGAGTTTGTGAACGGTCCCAAAGCGCCATTTGCTAGGAGGGAGGAGTGAAAGAAGAGAATAGCTATTTCCTAACAGTCAATTAAAATGCCATTGCAGCCATTTCGACGATAAATCATTGGCTGATACATTGAACTTATGAAGAACATAGCCACGTTTTATTTTACACGGACAGTGCTTATTTGCGGATCGGATTTTCTCTCCTTTTGCCGGAGCCACTAATCTTGATATCGAAGAGTGGAAAGTTGTTGTTGACATCACAATAAGGTACACGCAAGGCCTGGAGTACTACGTCCAGAGGATCAAGTCACGTTATCATGCGGAGCGTTATTTCCATTCAGTTTACTTTATGATGGCACGAAGAATTGGCAGATTAAATGTGACACGTGCTACAGGAATCTGCTGGACGATCTCCTGAGATCTAGGCTTTTGGCATGTCGTTGTGCTCCTCTGTATGGGAATGTGACCAACTTTCAGTGCAATAAGATTAGTGATTAGCGGAAATTGTTAAGGACCAGGGTTATGGTCAACGACATGTGGAACTTTAATTCAAGAAGTCAAAAGCAACAAACGCTTCGTTATTCCATTATTATTACTCTTGTAGGGAGGTTGGACAAATCTGTAGTCCTACCTTCAAGAGAGATGATTTTGGTAGCAGTTTCCAATTGTCGGCTGGTGAAATACAATAGAAGAATCAAAATAATGACGTTTGAAGATATTTGTCCAAGTGTTTTATACCGTATCCATCCAAATTTGCCTAATTTAAATAATGTTCTCCTGATTACCGTTAACTTCATGATGCGTTACCGATCTGAAGATAAAACATTAATGAACTATTTGGATGTCCTTATATTCATAGCAATACATACATTTTATGTGGTTCCAGAATTCTAAACAAGCATTCTGACGAGTTTATTATTTGGTGCCCTAGTGAAAATCGTAAAAAAGTGGCAATTTATACATTGCAATTATAAATTTGACCTCGCCGGGGAAAGTCTGATATTATTTGACAAGAGGATGAAATCCCTTGATACTGTTTCGAGCCCTGTGTGTATTAGGGCATTATGATTAATGAAATGATTAATCCATTCGCGAAAAAAGCCGCATAAAGACTTTGTTGAGCCTGTATTTGTCTGGTATATAGCCCTATCAATTAGGCAGTGAAGAAGAAATCAGAAATTTACTCCACAAATGTTTTAAATTCCACAAGAGGTACTTAATAGAAATAGGATATGAGCTACTCGGTTGACGGTGGTATGTGATCGTAAATACCTGGGTGTAAGAGTATTAAATGAATTTCATGTCAACATATCATTCAAGACAACAAATCGATGGAATGTGGTGAAAGCTATGAAAACAAATCGGCTTGTTATTTATGTTTAAAGCGTATAACACGTGGTGATCTGAGGTTATTTTATTTTAATTTTGCCATATGAAATCCCCAAATGTTCGTTTAAATATATAAATATGTTGCCTGAAATCTACATTTAAATTTTAAATCTAATTTTTCTCCTTTCCTGGACGTCCAATTCATTGACATTTGATAGAATATATTTTTTATACTTTCTCTGCCAAATACTTGATAGGTAGAGAAGGTATTGCATTACACTCAAAATTTTGATTACGATTTCACCGGAAATGCATGTTTTAAGGCTTCCTGAATCAAAAAAGGGGGATTTTTAGAAAAAGGTAGATCCGTGTCTGTGAACAACATAACTTACAAACGAAAAGTCGGATAACACCAAACTTGGTATTAAGCTTCGGTACCTATCAAAGATTCGAGGAAAGATTTTAAAGAAAATCCTCCACCCAAACTACTCTTTACATGGAACATTTTTCGAAAATTTTAATTTTCTCAAAAATGCCTCCAACGGTTTTGATTAAAATATCATATGTTTAAGATATTTTCATGAAAACTGAAATGTATATCTTGAATTTTCTGGGAATGTCTCCAAAAGTATTCTTCATTGTGAACGACTTTTGCATAACTGGTAAACCATAAGAGATAGACAAAACTTTACTACACAAAAAATGTAGATCGCGTTAAAGTACACAATTTATGTCATATACATTTTTTTGTTGAGTGAACCATTTGCGAGATATTGCTTGTTATTCCCTTAAATGTTTCAATACTTATTTTCTCAAATGGGAATTCATTATTCATTTTTTGTCTTGGATATGCAAAGAGTATTAATCTGTGGCAAAGAGAATGGTGCTGCACATAGCAACCAGCTATTGAGAGATATGTATGTGCTTAAAGGCTACTGTATTTCTATATTGCCCTTGTAAATATATATTCTCCTTACCTCTACAAGAAAAGTAGCAATTAGATAGAGTCTGCAAATGTTTATGTCGATTAACATGATGTAGATGGAGAATGAGTGTTTGTAAAAATAGTTTATACAAGAGTAGAGAAAGTCATGTGATTTTCATCACATCAGATTTTTTTATTTTTAGAAGTTCTTTGAATATACCCACAAATTTCTTTCAACATGTTACATAAATGCATGCCTCTCTCCTCTATAACATACACCATAGTCCAGTTACTAGCTAATTTATACATTTGTTGTAAAATGGGTTCATCTAGCACTCAGTGTTCACTCTATAGAAAACATCAGCCACTGATGTGTCCGTATAATTACCAGTCTATTATTTTAATTATAAACATTTAATGTCTGCTGGAAACAACAGTTTAGTTCTGATGGCTTTTAAAAATATTTTTATTATGAATGGCATTCACACCGAGTTCTAAAAATAAGACACGCTAGATCTTACTTTTACAAATTCATTCTCAACTGTCTAATCAGGGAGTGACGGAGATTGTGTTGAAATATCGTATCAATGCCGATTTTAAAATATCAGTGACAAGGAGAAAGAAATTAAAAAGTGAATTAAATAATTCCAGTGCACCTATTAACCTTGAAACCCGTAGTATTTTTGCTTTTACGAAGTCACAAGACTTCTTTTTGGGCTTAAATTAAAACACAGTTTTAATGGATCTTGTGGTTATTTACAAATTAGGTGCTATTTATTAAGCACAATGCTAGATTTTATCTCTGGATGCAGTAAGACGTCCTAAGTGTAATCTTAGATTATAGCAATTTTTAGTACCTTGTTAAGGCCTAATTTTGAAGAGATTTATAATTTTACATATTTTGACTAGGAAATTTTCAGTATTCTACAAAGATTGTATGGAAATGTTTAGAAAATATAAATCGAAATAATATATTTCAATAGTAAGGCTGTTCGTCCTGTAGAGATCCTATAATTGCTGTGCCGTCGCTTCCGTTTCCGGCCGCTCAGTGTCTCCTCTCACCTCTTCCTCCCTCTCGGGGCACCCCCTTGTGGGGGCATAGGTACAATATCCTCACTGGAACTGGTCGCCTCCATCATTAGAAAAAAATCTGATGTATTACACTCACATGACTTTCTCTACTCTTGTACAGACTATTTTTACAAACGCTTATTCTCCATATGCTTCATGTTAATCGAGATATTATTGCTAATTTTCTTGTAGATGCAAGGGGAATCGGTAGACTTTAAGCGATAGTCAAATCTTTTAAGATCTGGTTGCTATGTGGAGTATTCCACTCTCTTTGCATGTCCAGGACATAAAAAAATGAATAACGAATTCCCTATTGAGAATAAGTATAAGTATTGGAAAATTTAAGGAAATAACAAGCAATAACTCGAAAATGGTTCATTCAACAAAAAATGTATATGACATAAATTGTGTATTTTAATGCGATCTACATTCTTTGTGTAGTAAAATGTTGTCCATCTTATGGTTTACCAGTTATGCAAAAGTCGTTCACAATGAAGAATGCTTTTGGAGACATTCCCAGAAAATTCGAGATATACATTTCCTTTTTGGCATTAGAATATCTTAAACATGATATTTTAATCAAAATCGTTAGTGCCATTTTTGAGAAAATTAAAATTTTCGAAAAATGTTCCATGAAAAGGGTAATCTGGGGTGGGGGGATTTTCTTGAAAACCTTCATGTCGCATCTCTGGAAGATACTGAACCTAAATACTAAGTTTGGTGTTTATCCGACTGTTCGTTTCTGAGTTATGCTGTACACACACACACGGACATGTTTCCAAAATGCTTTTTTTGGATTCAGGGGTCTCAAAATATATATTTCCGGTGCAATCTTGGTATCGAATTTTTGGGTGGAATGCAATACTTCCCTTACTTACTATACGTAGTAGAAAAAGTAAAAAAGAGGCTCTTCGTGTCACCACGTATTTCAGGCGATCCATTTTATTCTAAAGTAAGCCAAAATTACTTCTTCTTTTCAAAATGTTTGTAAACAAATGGTCAAAACCATCAGTAGGTATTATGCTTTCTTCATTTCAATAAAATATATTTTAATATCAGTGACCAATGTTCAATTATTTTTCTGCTATTAGCATAGTAAAGATTTACTTTGCCCTTCTAGTGTGTAAGGGATACTAGGTTTTGTAGGTACCACGTTTACTTTCTATCAAGATACCAGTGCTCACTCCGATTTGCACAGAAATTGTGGTTTTTGCTGATGGGATAAATTATCGTATATAAATTCCTAGATGAATATACAAATTGCTTATTGTTTACAGGGAGAATATAATGACTTAAATTAGATAATTTAAGAATGTTGTTACTCAGATTAATTACTACAATGTACGCATATCCAAAGGCCAATTTCACTTCTGTGTGTTTATTATAAGTGTGAGGTAAGATCAGTTATGCTTATTTCATTGGCATTGACAATTTGGTTATCAGTCATTGCAATGTGGACGCGTATATGAACATGTTTGATTTTCAGCAGGCAAGTAATATACATTCTTATGATACATACACTGTATCAATGTCATTTTGTTTTCAAATTTTTAGGAAATACCCAATTAAACTGATCACCATACTTCCCTAATCTGAGATTCACTCTTACTGTACATCTGTGAGCAGAAAAAATGGCCCATTCTTCTAATTGGCGACAGTAATTTCTCTGCTGGAAGATTTCAACATATACCTCCTAATACTCCACCCAATCTTTATCACTTCTTTGTATGATGGTTTTAAACATTTCTAAGGAACAAAAATTAACAAATGAGTGGTGTGAAATGTACGGTGTGAGAAGGGGTTGGTAAATAGCCTGCGGAAATGAATACTCCTGTAATTATTGTAAATACTACTAGAGTAGAGACAACTTAGAGGAAGAGTTAGTGTGAAATATTTCTTCTGAAGTAGACATGGACAAGATGTTTTAAAGTGTTGCTGCCATAGAACAGAGATGTTGCGTTACAAGAGCTGCTGAATTGTGGAAAAAATAGGCAAGGCTACTACTTCGAAGGATATGTCAGTCTCAGTAAATTCTTTGGTCCGTAAGCATTTAGATAAAATAGTAAAAATAATAATAATAATAATAATAATAATAATAATAATAATAATAATAATAATAATAGGTAGCACATTTGTGATTAAGTAAATGAATTGCTTTCGTTTCCCTTATTGATATGATTATTTTTAATTTGTCGGTACCTGATTACAAAGAACATAAAACAACACATTAGCAGTGTTACCCTGTGCCCAACTTCTGGGAAAAGTAGGTAACTTGTCTATCAAGTAACTAGAAGTGCGTATGATGCATATTTAATTACCAACCTAAATCTCCCTGTTCCTATATGGGCCACTTTTTATGCAGGTGTGTGCATTTAAACACAGTAGGTGACATCCTACATTCAAAATCATCTTAATCGTCTAGGCAGGGTTTGTTAAACGACGCACTTGCTATTTATGTCAATCATGATTATTTCTTTGATCTTTAGAAGCTTGTTTACAATTCTAAGCGGGAACTCCCTGCACATCCTTTCTGAGGCGACATGTGTACGATAAGACTGAACTATGAAGGTACAAAATGGCGGCACGAAGCTTCCGCATTGGAACGTTCCCTCGCTGACAATCAAATGCAACAAATCAAGTCGGAATCAGATGAAGTGCATCACAATCCGCCCTCGAGGAAGAACGTTAGCAGTGGCTCAGATCGTGAGTGCGCTCAACCATGAAGATCACTTATCTACAGAAGTGTAAAAAATTGATTTCGTGTTTGTGCGCTTAAACGGCTAATAGAGACATTTTCGCTGTCTTTTCATTTTTCAACTGGAAGAAGGGGGCGTTGGCGTGGGTAGTTTTGATACCTTTCGTCACGAAACTACAGCCGTTTGTTTACAGACACAGAGCTCCTTTCACCCAGTACAACGTCATTCATCCATGCTCGCCTGACAAAAGAGCGCTGTTTCACGCTTTATTGGCTTTCTCTGAAGCTTCCACTAATGTTGGGTGAGGTAATCAATCTGACTTTATGTCTAAAAACAATGAGAGAAACCTTTGAAATATTGTATTTTTAGTTCCAAGAAATTGATTCTTACCGTTGCTAAGCACTTCCTACTTTTCTTATATTTTTTTCGATTTTTCTGTTGGATTATATTCGTAAACTCTTTCATAAATTAGGTTATGCTTCATTACAGCTGATACAACGGTGCATTTAAAGGCTTACAGAAAACATGGAGACCAGCCAAATCACATTGTTTTCTCCTCACTACCATGCCAATGCGATTCCCACATACGATTCGTATAAAAGGTTATTTCTCTCTTGACATAAATAAGGAGAAATATCTGTATAGATTCTAGGAAAACAAACTACAAGAGCAAATATTTTGGAAATATTCTCCTAAGGGAGAAAGATATTTCATGTTCTGCATGTTTGGAAGAATGTAATATTCCTGCAATAAGCTTTTTGTGTATCGTTATTCAGATATATAAAATCCAGTAAAATTCAAAAGGACTACTTTTGAAATTTCCAGAAATTAAGATGTACGTTATAAACATAATTCCAATCGCTCCAAATGATATTTTAATCAGAATAGTTAGTCATGAAAAGCATGGTTTGGAGAGATTTCATTAAAATCCTCGCCTTGCAAGCATCAAATGATCCTAATTTAAATATGAAACTTTGAAATTCATCAACTTTTGGTTTAGGTATCGTACTGTACATTGACAGAAGGAGGGGCAGGCTAATAAGACACATTACGGCCCTCGGAGAATGTTCGTTTTTTCAGTGATGTCAAACCTGTGTTTCCTTGAATTCTCGATATCGCATTTTTATTTCTATACCACGTACCTAGTAGGTAGAGAAGGTATTGCATTCCACCCAAAAAATTCAATACCGAAATTTCACTGGAAATACATGTTTTGGGGTCCCCTAAATCCAAATAAAGCATTTTTGGAAAAGTGTCCGTGTCTGTGTGTTTTAACGTCATAACTCAAAAATCAAAAGACAGACAAATATCAAACTTGGTATTTAGGTTCAGTGTCTTCCAAAGATTGGACACGAAGGTTTTCAAGAAAATCCACCCACGCCAAACTACCTTTTACATATTAAATTTTTCAAGATGTTTGATTTTATTAAAAAAATGGCTAATGATTTGGATTAAAATGGCATATATTAATGATATTTACATGGCAAATAAGTTGTAAGTCTTGAATTTTCTAGGAATAACCTTTAAGTCCTCTTTATTTGGAAGGAATTTTATATAATCTTGTATAACATTAAAGGATAGACGAAAACGTACTATACAAAAAATGTAGATCTCTTCAAAACACACCTTTTATTTCAAATAAGTTTTTGTGGTATAAGCCATTTTTGAGATATCCGTTATTAAAGATTCGAATTCTTCATTTCTTGGTCATGTCAACATTCAGTTGTTTCTCGTGATTGCTAGAAACAGTGTGAAATTTTAAGGCCAGCATATAGCGTCCAGTTCTTAAACATTTGACTATCGCTGTTCCCTTTGTATCTATAACGAAATGTGTAATGTAGCTATTTCTGCAAAGGTTTATCTTGGATTAATATATACTAGAAAAATAAGCTTTAGTAAGACTAGTATGTATACCCACTAATAAACAATGGAGGTAGAGAAAATCATGTGAATGTAACAAATCATATCTTTTATGAAATGCAACACTTCCTCTATCTCACGAACCTAAGAAATAGGGGAGTAAAAGGCAAATAATTTGTTTTAAACCACTTTAAAATGTTTCTGTAAATTCTGTGGATTCCAAAAATTATTTTTTTTTTCAACTAGAACTGTTGAGCCCTCTTCAGAAGGGACTTGCATAAGTTTCAGCTATTTTGAAACATTTTGTTCTCTTATTGTCCATGTGCAGTTTAAATTATTCAAGCAGTGGCTCAGCTAGTCGGCGGCGAAACCCTGCGTAGTGGCCAGTGTTTTCTTCTATGAACTGACAGTTCTTGAATGCTTCAGTTGTTTTCTTTGTTAACACTGAAAATAGTTTACTATTGTGGAACTGTTAAATGCGAATAAAGGTTTTCGCAAGAACTTTTGATTGCTTATCAGCTAAACGTGCATAATTTCCAGCACATTATGGAAGAAGACAAGCACCAGTACATGCTATTTGGAATATGTAGTATCCGGTATTTAACAGAGACGCATTCAGCAGTATGACACCAGGGAAGAGAACAGCAGCGGCATCAATGAGGCCGCTGACGGTTGAGCAAATGTTTCGAAACATGCTTTATAATGTTGGCACTGTACTTTTGCACGCAGCAAAAACTTTAAATGCAGTAGAAACACGTTTTGAGATTTGAAAGTTTTATTTGCAGGACCAAGTAACGTGGAGCTTTTCGTTTTATGAGCCCATGTATTTGTAAATAACACCGAGCTACACTGAACGTTGCGGACTAATCCTAATTTGAAAATCAAATACCTTTCATCCCCACAAATTTAAGCACATCCTCCTTAAGGATGCATTGGTATACTCGATCTTGGCTGATCAATAAAGACTGAAACTGACTTTTTTCACAGATATTTTAATGTTGATGTGTTCTTTTTCAAAGTAGTCTCCTACTTAAATGTACTTTTTATGGCGTTTCTGCCAGTCCTCGAACATATGGTGCAGGCCATTCTTTGTTATGTCTTTGAGAATCGCCTCATTTTTCTTCAGCACTGCCTTCAGTGCTCTCAAATCGAATGCCCCGGAGCTTTGCCTTTAGTAATGGAAATCACAGGGGGCAAGATAGGGGCTATAAGGCGGATGCGGCACACAGGTAATGTGGACTTGATTTGCGACGTGGGCCAGGCGTTATAGTGATGAAGTCGCCATCCATTCCGAGAAGTTCTGACGTTTCCTTGCAATGTGCTTCCTCAGTGTAGCTAATACTGACGTATAGTACGCTGCTGTAACAGTAATGTGAGGGGGAACTGCATGCTGGTAAATCATTCCATCACAGTCCAAAAATGTGAAACACCAGGCCCATTTTGCTTAGCACAGAGGACTCGCCCTTCTTTTGAAATCCTTGAATCACCTAAACAGTGTTGCACGACGTAGTGCATCTTCACCGTATGCTTGCTTCAGCTTTTCGAAAGTTTCAGAGGCTGCATGATTGAAATGAAAACAAAATTTTATTGCACTGTATTGCTCCTCTCGTGTCACCTCCATTTTGTGGTATGCGAAATTCAAGTAGGGTAAACAATACACAGCATTACTACCAACCTATCGATACAAGATGCTGCCGCCTATGGACGTTATACATGAAACCCCGCTCTTTTCAAACATTCATGGTGGAGACACAAACTATCAAGGAAACAATCAGTCTCAGTCTTTATGGATCAGCCCTCGTAGCTCAATGTAAAGTCAATTTCATTATTCGTAGTATGTTCAGTTTTCCAAATTTAAGCCTGTGACTTGTGAGAAACAAACTGGGGAAAATGGAATGCCATAACAAGTGGGGTAATTACTGAGCATTTCCTTTTAGTATTTCCAATTTAGCTAATAAATTTGCACTATGTGTTCTTTCTATCAAATAAAGCTATCATTGTTGAGCAATCTTTCTGAGAAACATAGTAATTGGAGTCCAAAGCTCTTAACTACCTTCCAGGGATGATTATAATACTCGAAAAACCATACTAACTTTGATCAAATAAACTAGTCATTCTTGAGTAGTGCATTTCTGAGAAACGGCTACACAGTAATCAGAGACTGAAGCTCCACTAAAAGGACCAACATGCTTGAAAAGCACATGAAAATAATTATGAATCTCCTTATGATAGCTTAGTTCCATCCGTTGACTGTAGGATCAGAAACCGCTTCGTCCCTTCCACAGCCGAAGTGTGTGTTTTTACTAGCATGTGCTTTGTCGTGTGTCTTTTGTTCTGGTGGACAACGGCAAACTTTTGGAGACAATAGCGAGGATATTACCGACCATTGTGCGGCACACACCCCATGCAGATTATCAGCTCAACTAATTGCAGAATGCCCAGCGGCAGGTGTGAGACAACAATATACGTAGCATATTTAAAGTGTTCCACGGAACCTACAGCTACTGCCGCACTGGCTGCGTGACGCATCTCTGCAACTGTAAATTCAAATGGATGAATCAGAAAACTTCCGGAATGCTCATTAGGACATCACGCGATGCGGTGTTGCACTACTACCCTTGGCTCTGGGTCGATATTACACCTCTAACCTCTTCTGCATTAATATCCTGAAAACTGAGAAGCAAATATGCTTTACCCTTTTATCATAAAGAATTATCTTCTTGGCTCTCTTTTTAGCAGCAGAACCATGTGATTCTGAAGCTCTCAATCAGCTGTTCATAACTGGCTAACTTATAAATACCCAAATATAACCCATCCTACCTATCATTTCGCTATCCTCTTCACCTTATACAGTTCGGTTAACGATCGTATGTTGTAATGTGCTTATTTAACTCTTATTTTTAAGTTGTATTTTATACCCATCGTCCACAGTGTGTATCAGAAGTCCCATTAAAACTCTTTAAAGCCCTGTACAGACGAAGACATTTCTTGTACAAGAGATGGAGCCAGGTAGAAAATACGTTGTTGTTGATCTAATGTGCAGGGTTTTGATCCATCAATTTTTCCCTTGCTAGCCAATATAAATTGTGTATCTTCCCATCTGGTGCAACTTTCCTCAATTCTGGGTATTCTATTAGGTGTTATGCATTTAAAATCTTGTCAACATGCTTTGTCATTCATAAAACCAAATCTATGTAGATGTTCTACCAGACAGTCATGTCTAGTGGCTAATCTGAAGTGAGCAACGGCTTCTTTCCTTGGGACATTTTTATTTTTTGTACTATTTCTTTTATATTGGAGTAATTTTTGTTAGTAATTTCCTTGGTATTTTTGTTCTATATTAATGTTGACACTTTTTAGTTTCATATCTAGTCCACAAGGCTTTATAGATTTTGAATATAACACTGCACCCTTTTTGGACAGAAAGTCTGCTGTCTCATTACCATTTACTCCCACATGTGCTGGTATCCACAGTAATATTATCTGTTGAAATTTTGTTTGGAGTAATCTATAATAAGATCTCACATCCTTAGTGTTATAAGATTCATCTGGACTATCATATTGTTCTGTTGCTTGAATGGCAGAAACTGAGTCTGTGAGAACAACTACTTTATTTTCTTTTATATCAGTCCTGTAGTATATCTGTTCTACCTCTTGTTGTATTGCAACAACTTCACCATCAAAATTTGTAGATTGTCTAGGCAATGTAAAATAATGTGAAAAGTATTTACACAGATAGAAAACATCTCCGTGTATGCTTGATCTTCCATGCCATGACATTGCTTCCAAATGGCATCATGCCAGTGAACGAAGCTATTTACCATTTGGTAGCCATTCCGAGAGTATTGTTCGTTGGCAACTTTCATTTTATATGTTGTGCTGAGTACTTAAGCTTGTTTGTCTTACTATTGGTGCTCATTTATAATTTTCTATACATTTTTAAACATGGAATGGTCCAAAGCTGCGATAGATGTGCTCACCGAATCTTATAGCAAGGAAGCATGCCTCTACAACAAGTCGCACTTATGTCATAATAATCACGCAAGACAAAGGTCTTTGTAAGCTGTATGTAATGCATTAAAGGAAATAAGACCTTTAACAAATGTGAACATTACAAATAAGATGAAAACTTTACACACCACTTTTGTTACAGTGTTTAAGAAAGTAAATAAATCCAAAAAGTGGCTCTGGAGGAGAACAAATTTAGAAGTACACAGTGTAGTACTTCGAAAAATGGATATTTCTGAAGGACTCTGCTCAGCTCCTCAAGCAACAGTAATTTTGAGGTTATCTGAAGTGGTGCTGTGTACATACATCCGTGCTAGATGGCATACAAGTCGCTGGCGCAAGAATTGTGCCATCGTATGGCGCCATCTCTTGCACAAGAAATGTCTCTGCCTGTACAGGGCTTAACCGAGCGAGATGACTGCAGTAACGTGCGAGACTCGCATTCGCTCGGGTTCGATTCCCGATGGCCACCCACTCTGACCATGGGTTTTTCGTGGTTTTCCCTGGTGGACGAAGCGAAAGCTGGACTAGTGTATTCTAACTCGGATTTTCTCTTTCTATCATTTCCTCTCATTTCATTTCCCTTTCACATTTCAGTTGACTCCGGATCTGTGGTTCGGCCGGTGTCGGGCAGATGGCACAGAGGCTAGCGATTTGGAACTTCTTCTCGGCTGTGCTAGAGGGAAGCCTGTAGAGCCTCCACTAGAGGGACTGATCCAAGCGATCCTCCCGTGGTTGGGTGGTCAAGTCTGAAATTACTAGGGAACTCTGCGCGTCTCTGTCGATTTGCGCCGGCCAAGTATGCAGCTCTTACGTCCTCTCAGTTCCCTCACCTCCCTAGTGTACACACAAAAGATGCATTGAGGATCGAGGTGCTAGGTGTCCCCTAGTACTACCCCTATCCTAATCACCTCTTAACTCATTACTGAATATTGTTTCTTGTTGCACATGCTACTAGCTACTTAAAGTAGTAGTTGGCGATTCCAACTGAACCCCGTACATGGACTGTCCTGAACACATGCGCTGGCTGATGAACAACCCCACACTGGCTCCAGATAAACTTCCGTAGCTAGCATTACTGTGATGCAATCAAATACATTCCGAATTGCTTCGTTAAGTTTCTCGGTTTCTAATGTTAATTGCGGTCAGTATTCTGTTCGTTATGTCACCATAAAACTTTATCGTAACATGTCAGAATGGGGCTTCGCCGCAGGCAACTCTAGAGTGCTTGTATCTTCTCGACTCCTTCATTTCGAACGTCAGGGGGCATTCCCTTCGTTTGTGGATATATAGCGGAAGCATTTTCACTGGTGGAACACATTTGGACAAAGAAATCCAAAACGTTGCTAGGAGGTATGATACTCTTGAGTTTGTTGGTATCCCTGCTCATTCTTTTAAATATTATCGCATACAACAAGGAAGGAGTTAAAAGTTACTAATGGAACTTTTGGCATATCCTGTGTAATTACACCTGCTGTATATGTATGTTTTAGATTCTTCTCAAACGAAATAAACAGGCTTTGAGCTTATCGCTTTCCTCTTTTTTTTTTAACTGGTATTGCTATCCATCAGCCCTTGATCATGTTACATCTTAGTGTTTTGTTAAACCTACGAACTTTAAATGCCTTACCCTACCGCAAATTTTGCTTGGATTTTGCCTTAGTCAGAGTTGTACCCTATCATCTAGAATAGAACATGTGAAATGCCTTTACGAGATTCATCTACTCAAGGGGAGATTCGCAAATCTGCTAAATTCAAGCTAAATTCATCTCAGATACTACTTAAGATACCAGCCTAATATTTTTACAGCATGTAGATTATGCTCTCCAAGTTCATGATTTTTTTTTACCAAATAGGCGTGTTTATTAAGGCAGATAGAATCGTTCTTTCTTAATTACCCTATCCATTGATTAAAATCCATTAGCAGTTATTATTTTAAAAAATAACCAACAATCTTGTTGGCACCAAAGTAGATCCACAACAGCACACAAGAGATTATTCCTATCATCCTAATATTTAATTTAGCTATCTTCAAAAGCTCTGTGAAAAAGGGTCAGTTATACCAGAAAATGTCTTTCACAGAAAAACTATCCAAAGCAAAAACAAAGAAAAAAAACTCGAATATATTTGCAAGGAGAAACCACATGGATTGAAAACAAAACTGCTTAATAACAGTAGTATCAATTTGTAAAGCATAATTTTCTCCATAAGTTTCCTTCTGACCCCGGGCACCCGCCTGTAAGTCCTGGGGGGGTGTAAGTCCTACATAAGAGGAGGTTAAACAGAGAATGAATCAATGTAAATATAATTAATATATGGTATTTTAATCAAAATCGTTAAGAGCCATTATTTTTTAGAAAATAAAAGCTTTTGAAAAATCTTTCATATAAGGTTTGGTTTGGGGGATTTTCTTGAAAGTCTTCGTGTCGCATCTTTAGGAGCTACTGAACCAAAATACCAAGTTTTGTGTTTAAGTTATGCTGCACAAACACACACCTTTTTCTAAAAATACCTTTTTAGATTCAGGGGCCTCAAAACGCGTATTTCCATTGAAATCTCGGTATCGATTTTTTTGGGTGGAATGCATTACCTTCTCTATCTACTTTATACTATGTAATTGGTAGAGAAAGTAATAAAAATATAGATATTTATAAAATATTCGTGTAAAACAAGCAAATATACATTTAAATTTAAAACTGCTGAAATACAATGTTTCTTAACAAAACAGGCAACATATGCGACATATCTTTGGAAATGTAGTAACTCGTTTAGCAAGTGACTATATATTCTAACAGCACAGAAGAAATATGTATTTGCATTAAAATTCTAGGTGTATTTTTTTCATTCGTTTCAAAACGTTAATGTCTTATACTGGCTCTGGGTAATTAAGTAGCTTGCACGTGCAGAGCAACAAATAACATGACATCAATTTAGTATGCGAGCACAAGAGGTTTATCGCACCCATATGTACATCTGTATTGAAATTAGCATTTTCTGCTACCGTTGAGGTTAGTTGCAAAAAGTGACGGTCACGGACGAGTGGCGCCAGCTGGCACGCAGATGGATACTTCTCGGCCCACTTCCGGCGTTCCAGCTTGTGATATCCATCGTGAGAATACTGCTGCCATTCAACTTCCGGATTCATCACACTTCGGCGAGGAGCTATAAATCCTTCTCGAATTATTGTTTCTGCAGCACATTTTCGTGCCAAAACTTGCTCGTTTGTAACAATTGTGACAACCTTTTTATGGATACCATAGTTTTCATTTGCAGCGCAGAGAAACTTCCGGAATAGCGTGCAGCAGTGCATTTTCGTGGGAAACAGAATCCCCGATAGACGTGTATGCTTGTAATCATATAAAACACAAAATATTCAAATGAATTACTTGCTCAGTTTCTCTTCCAGAAGTGTAATCTGTTTGATGCTACACAGAATATATTTTGTGACCACTGCTACATTTGGTTTTAATTCAGGTGATCTCGGACCACAAAGAAAGTATAAATAAAGATATGAAATAACAGAATATTTTCAATTACGAAGATAAATCAAAGGTACCTAGTCTTGAGTTTGAACAAGGGATGTGCGATTGGGTGAACAAAGCTCGAAAAGAGATTTCATAAATCCTTAAAGGGATTGGTTAAGTACCTACACTCAACATAAATTCAAAATAATTCAAATGAAAAATGAAGGTTAATATAAGAGATAAACCACTCTCAAGTAGATTTTCTTACGCTGCTGCTAGAGCTGATGAGCAGAATATTCATCCTCTCTGTTGAAAGCACACCGAAAATAATTAGGACCTATATTGTCTTTCTCTCTGTTTACCATGCTATGCTTCAGCATCTTAGACAGCTTAGGTAATATCGCAAGGGTTACCAATAAACTCTTTGCTACACACGATTCAGTGTATGATCCATAGAGGGCCTAAGTTGTGCACTCGCCTTCCTGTATCATCTGATGGATTAACTTGCTATATGACCTCATTGCGTAATGATTTTCCTACTTCATCTAATTCGTTATTGAATTAACCGGAAGGTGGACCTTTGTGATCACGTGACTTCTGTGGGGCAGTGTTTTAGAGACGGAGCGATGTCCTTAGTTGCGTAGTCGCCTTCAATAATGATTATTTTATTTGTTTAATCTGTTCCGTGGGTAAAGTTTGGAATATTTAATCTGAAAGTTAGCTGGCGACAGAGAGAGAGAGAGAGAGAGAGAGAGAGAGAGAGAGAGGGGGGGACATATAGATTGCCCTGTACCTACAAGAAGTCTGAACCATAAAAGAAACAAGCATTCCATTATTATATGCTGGAATTTAATACGAAACTTTATGCGGAGATCTTATTAAATTTTAAAAATATACAATAAAAACTCTTATCTCTTATGCTTGGTTATTGAAATCCACTTTCTTCAGTAGTAGGCATATGTCACAGATTAAGAACCACAATATTGGCGCTTGCAAAAATGGATGATTTCCATACACTTGTACTGGCTCTACCTACGTAGTCATGTCATAGATATCACGCTGTAGGATTTCATGCAATGAAAAATAGTTTATAGGGTTTGTTACAAAATGAGATTATTTGATCCCTCTCTCTAGAGAATGGCACTTACTGTCAAAGGTTTATCCAAATTCGCACATTTAAAGACTATATCCGTTAAATTTGAAATGGAGATGGCTCTCTTCTCCCAACCATTATTTGGAGAAATAATCTCTCAGATAATAAGTCTCAGTTGAACTAAAACATTCAGATAGAAATGCTGAAAATGCTGACAGTGATGAATTGTAACTATAAGATGTTTAGTAATCGATATAATGATGGATGATTATGGCTAAGTAGATAGTGTAAACGCCAAGCACTTTTAATCATATGGCTATTTAATACGCAAATGCACGTGATTTGAATATCAGGATTGACAGCACTGCAATTAAGTACAGATGCTACGCATAGATATTAGCATATCTTGCAATGGCAACAGTGATGAAGAAATTTTAAATCTGGAGTTACATTCCGCAGTTTCGAAAATACATTTTATTACAGACGTTCAATTACTGATCTTTCAAATTATTAAAGTGCAGCAGCACTTTAGCTGTAAAGTGTTAAGTGGTTTAGATTATTTCAAAGTTAAGGCTCTAGAGTAGGTAACCATTTAAATTATTTTAGATACATTTGAATTTGTTGCAAATTATATATTTAACACTTGTCTGTTTTCAAGTACACAATATTTTAATGTTAATTTTGTTATAATGCAATATTTTTATAGTTTTTCAGAGTTATCTGACATTATATACATATATATATGTATATATACAGCTTATACAGTGCCTTCGTTTTATGCCAAGGCTGCGGATCCGCAAATGTGTGCTCAGCACACAGTATACTACACTGCAGGGTTTTCCATTCAGTAACTCTCGGTTACTTGCTCACGAGTGTTAGTAATATAACATTACATACAGTTTATAGTTTGGTAGTTATTATAATCGTGGATACTGGCACAGCTTTTACCAAAGCTAAGTAACGTTTACCAAATCTAAGTTAACTAAATATTAATAAGATTATCTACTGCATACACTTGAAGGGAGGACAGGCCTTGTTTTATTTTACTCACGCTGCCTTTTTAAAAGGGATCCACTACGTTTTTTAAAGGGATCCGTAATACTATATGCGCTTCTTACTAGTTTTCATATAAAATTAAAAGCACCAAATATATAAACATATTCTCATAAGGGCAGATCAACTATTGATTTTGCTTACAATGGATGTTAAATCTTAATTTTAATTTATTTTTACCTTTTAATTTGCTTTATCCCGTTGAGTTGGCCCAAAATGTTTATGAAGAATATCATGGAAGTTAATATATATACAGGGTGAATCACCTAATACTTGCACCGCAAATATTTCGGAAATGGAAAGTGTTATTGATGTACAGTTTTCACAGCATTGCTTGGTAGTCAGGGCCTCGTACATTTAGCCTATAAACAGACTTTAATAATAGTGAGAAAGTGTATTTTTGAGCAAACATAAGTTTTTTAAATGGAACAATGCCTAGTTACATCAACAGAATAAAGGTAGGGTAAATTAGAATGTCAATGTACTTTGTTGCAGGATTCTAGTGCAAGTGGTTTACGAGAAATCCTATTTTGAAAAGTTTCCACCCCGACAACTGTTTGCTTAGTTGTACGATGTTGTTATGTTTGTTTGCATTGTATTTTCTGTTCATTGATTGCATTGCGACTTTCTGGTCAGTTAGTTTGTGACAGTTCAAGCAGTAATTCGTGAGTGGAAGATGGGGTTTACTAATGCAGAAAAAGCCGACATGCTCGTGGTGTATGGAGAGTGTAGGAAGAGTGCAGTTCGTTCCTGTACTGTGTATCGGAAACGTATCCCAATAGACGTCAACCATCTCGGCAATTATTTATCAACCTCTTCAACCATTTACATGAAAGTGGTACTGTAACACCTACAAAACGTAACAGAAACAAACAAGTGACTGGAGAAGAGGCACAAATTAATGTTTTGGCTGCCGTTGCAGTAGATACGCAAATGTTCCCGCACATCGCACTTGGAAGTCGCATAACTCAGGCAAGTGTACTGCGCATTCTCCATCGACATAGGTTCCATCCCTATCACATCTCTCTCCATCAAGAGCTGCTGGAAACGATTTGGGAATCCTGTTAATGTTTGTACATGGGCATTAAGAAATGATACTCCAGATTCATCATGTATCTTGTTTAGTGATAAGGCAACATTTACTAATCATGGCCAGGTAAACCGCAGAAACATGCACTATTGGTCTATTGACAATCCCCGTTGGCTTCATCAGGTGGAACGTCAGTGTCCATAGAGTTTAAACGTGTGGTGTGGGATAGTGAACCATCAGTTCATAGGCCCTTTGTTCATAGAAGGAACAATGAACTCGCACAAGTATCGCAGCCTCCTGACAGACCATCTGCCTCCTTTGCAGACTAGGAGGAACCTGTGTTACCAACATGATGGCTATCCAGCCCATAGTGCACGAAGTACTACAGCTTGTCTTAACGGATTGTTTCCAAATCGTTGGATTGGACGAAGAGGACCTGTACCTTGGCCGGCCTGTTCACCGGATCTGACCTCTTCAGACTTTTCTCTGTGGGGAAGACTGAAAGACACTGTCTACAAGGATGTACCAACTACTCCAGACGATATGAAACGACGTATTACTGCTGCCTGCTCTGAAATTTCCGCTGAAATGCTAGAACGTGTGCAGCAGTCTTTCCATAGCAGACTGGAAGCATGTATTGAAGCTGCCGGTGGTCATTTTGAACACAACCTTTGAAGGGCTATGCTCTCTTTACTTGTAAGAATCCACAGAAGTATTGTAATTCCCTTTTGTTTTTCTTTAGTTTGTGCTACCACAGGTTGTACAAGTGTGGGTGCGTAAAAGTTTCAAAATAAGATTTCTCTTAAACCACTTGCACTAGAATCTTGCAACAAACACCACTGACATTCTAATTTACCCTACCTTTATTATGTTGATGTAACTAGGCTTTATTCCATTTAAAAATTCTATGTTTGCTCAAAAAATACACTTTCTCAGTATTATTAAAACCTGTCTATAGGCTACATGTATGAGCCCCTGACTACCAATCAATGCTGTGAAAACTGCACATCAATAGCACTTTCCATTTCCGAAATATTTGCGGTGCAAGGTTTAGGTAATTCACCCTGTGTATGTATAGTTTAGTATTTAATCGACTTTTCGTTTTTGAGTTATGCTGCTCAGAGACAGACAGACAGACACAGACACACACGCGCGCGCGGACCCTTTTTCTAAAAATGTTTTATTTTGGATTCAGGGGCTTGAAAACATAATATTTCCGGTGAAATCTCGGTATCGAATTTTTGGGTGTAATGCAATACCCTCTCTACCGTAGGAGGGTACGTGTTTGATTTTCTCAAAAATGGCTCTAACGATTTGTTTAAAATGTCATATATTTATAATACAAATAAACTGTATATCTTGAATTCTTTGGGAGTAGTCTTTGAGGTCCTCTTCATTAGGAAGGAATTTTGCATAACTCGTAAACATTGAGAGACAGACAAAAACATACTACACAAAAATGTAGATCTCCTTAAAACACATAATATATTTCCATGGCATCAACTATTTTCGAGATATCCGTTATTATTGGTTTGAAATTTTCAAATCTTGTCATTCTTTAAAAATTTTCTCATTATTTAGTTACTTCTGGAGCTTCATGGAAAGAGTATGGAAATTTAATGCCTGTATATGGCGCCCGTCTTTAAACATCTGACTATTGATTCGGCATGCTCTTTTCTCCTTGTACATACAAAGAAATGTGTAATAAAGCTATTTCTGCAAAAATATACTGTCATTCCTAAATGGCAAAAGATGTTCTTTTTATCTTCAACATTTCTATAATATACCCATAAATATTACGTTTGAAATTCATCTGGAAATTGGTGTAATCACAATTGATAATGAGTCCAACAACTGTGTTCCCAAACTTTAAATAACTTTTTCTCCATACAGCAATTTTTTTTCTTTGAGGGGCACTTTTTTGCAGAAAATATTGATGAATCAGACTGACATTTTCAAGATATGTAGAATGCAACTTTCTAAAGAAAAATGTGCATTGATTTGTTGATTACTCCCTTATATACAAGTATATGCTTTTTTTCCTTTGTGATATTTTTTATTTTGTTCTAAATACAAAAAAATTATATTTATAAAAGATATTAATATTTTAGAAAATAAACGCACAACTTCATTGCATAGGAATAGAACAAGTAGCATACCAAACTTCAGACCTCTACTTTAATTCTAAATTGCAAAAAAATGTACCTCTTATTACTATCCAATTGTTTGCAAAAAAAATAGTAATTTGTAATTACAAAACTATTTAATCAACACTAAATTATGACAGATGCAATTTAACTTAAAAATGTAATTAAAATTGGTGGATTAAGTCCATTTGGTACCAGAGTGTCCCTTTAAGAAGTAGTTAGAATAATAAGTTTTTGTAGGAATGGTTTGTAGAAGAGTGAGTAGAGGAGGTCATGTGAATGCAACACATCAGATTTATTTTTAGTTGATTACCTGTTCATTTACATTATACATTGCCTTTGGCCGTCTGTACATGCTGCAACTCAGGTAATACGGTGCTAGAAGAGAGGAATGATTCACAGTAGTATGGCACCATATTTCCAGGTGTCATTTAGAAGGAAACAATAGTGATTTTGTCGGTCCTTTGCAACACTTCCCACCCGTTCCATGTTCAGCTGGCGGACACACAGGAAACAGATAACTTGAGCCAGTAGCTTATCGGTAAGGATCAGTGATTCAGTATCTAGAGCTACCCTGTGGTAACGGACATAATTGTAGCACTGGGTCACCGTTATCAGATCCCTGATGCATGCACCCCAACAGCTTTCTCTAAACAAAACAGTCCTAGGCTAAATTACCTTTAATCATCTTAAAGCAGTAAGCAGATTCTTGTTAACAATGTTGTACTTAATGTGCGTTAAACTGCCGTTAAATCTCTATATTTCGCGACTTGTTCATCCAACGAAATACGCTCCTATGTAGAAGATTACTGCAAATAATGATTATTGATTCATGCTGCATGATGTTCATAAATATTCTTTCATATTAGGTTACTTAAGCAGGGAATTAATGTGATCATGACTGTTTATCTGTCAAGCTCCAGCAACTTCACCAAGTTTTTAGCATAAGTTAATGCGTTTTCCTGTCAGCTCTAAGTTTGCTTTGCGCAGAGTTTGGTACCATCCTCGCAGAGTTATGTTAGGCCCTTCCACAGTGTCAATGGACAGTTGTATGGAACATTGAAGTTGCTTGTATGATTTCAGAATTATTGGCCTAATATCTCGCTGTATGGATCCTCTCGAGAATGCTCAATCGATAACTAGGCACATTCTAATATGGAAGTTTTGTTTCTCGGAAGCTCCCGGGTTCTATTCCCGGTGACCACCCATCTGACCATAGGGCTTTACGTGGATTTCCCCAGGTCGCCAAGGCGAATAACGTGGTACACTCTACCATGATTTCTCCTTTCAGATGCGCGTTCAGGTCCTGGGGTGCTGGGCAGATGGCATGGGTGCATGCGCGTTGGAAACATTTCCTCCCGTGAACGCCAGAATGAGCTGTCCCTACGGATAGGGTCGTTGCATCGCTGTCTTTGGCCTCCTGAGGTCCCTTCACCTCATCCCTGTCTCGCGCGGGGTGTAGCCACCATAGACCACAATGATCGCGGTGCGCAAGGTGTCCCCCTCATAATCACACCCTACATACTACATTTAGAGGAATATAAGTGTATGTGGCATTTGTAAATTTCAAAATGGGCAGTTTAGGAAGGGGAAGCCATAGGAGATTTGTAGTAAGGATGTGTACCTCACGTTAAATACAGACGTTATAGAAAATAAAAATGTAGAGTAAATAAGAACAACTGTAGAAGAGCAGCATCAAATAAGGAAATAATGGCAGAATAAAAGAGATACTTAATTTAGAAAAGATAGAGAATAAGTAAACAAATAAAAATAGTATAGGTATAGATTATATAACAGCGGGGGACACGTCGCACACTGTGACCTACATAATCTATTAAGGTCACCATCCACCAGAAGGAAGGTATAACGTAAAGGAAATACAGGAGCCTACAAGCCGCAGGCAGGCAGATCACAGAGACGCGCGGAAGTCTCTAACATTTCCAGTTTAAACACCTGCGAGAGATAGGGGCAGTAAATAAGAATATTAATAACTAATATATCTAAATGCGTATGTAAATAATATAATACAAGAATTTGTGCATGCATGCAGAACTGAATATTGTAAAGGGTAAACCGTCCACACAGGGTAGTTGGGAAAGTTCCATCACGGGGAATAAGCTAAACAAGTGACCAAAGAGCACAGGAATGAGGAGAAATAGTGACTGGAGAAAACGAGATAGGTAATTTTAGAAAGAGATAGAGATAACTCAGAATTCCCAAAGTAGTCAGGTTTTGCTAGAGCAAAATACATTAATGATTTTAACTTCAAAGACGCTAAACATACTATCCAATGGGAAAATACGTTATATGTTACAGCAGGAAGATTAGCGTCTGTCGAGCACAGTATAAAAGTTCGGCGATTCCGAGAAACTTTCTTCTAATTCTGATCTTCAAGAGGTCCACTTCACGTCTGTCTGTGTAGGTAGAAGCGTGTAAACACAGCTGTGGGTTCAACTTGGATCTTGAGAAGGTAGCGGGGAGTTAACGGAAAATAATATGTAATTCGGGGAATTGCAAAGTGGTCTGACAGGCATACGTAACTGGCTAACGGCTTCATCATTATTATTATTTATTTATTTATACTGTTTTTGTGATATAAATTCAGACAAGCAGTAACATGTGGGTTTATTAAACTCTCATTACCCGACCCGAGATAATAATAGCTAGGAAAATATAGATAACTTAGAACAATAACGAGAAGAATAGCGGCGAGCTTCGAGCCAGCATCCCGAACTTCAGTAGCACATCACCACATACAGTCGACATTACCCGTAACCACTATAGATTATGTAGAACACTTTTTTGGAGTGGAAAGAATAGAAGAACGCTCATAAGTAGTACCAAACAGAAAATCACAATAAAAACATAAAAGATGCGCACTTTGTTAGACATATTTTGCTTGAAGAACTTGTTATAGAACGGTTTCCATAAAAAGGTAGAAGTGGTGATAAGGAAAGAACAAAGTTGATAAGGTTTTCTGAACATTACATTTCTAACAGAAGATTAAAGTGCCCAAAGGAACATGCTAATGGAGATAAATCACAAATTTGAACAATGCAGGACGAAGATAAATGCAAAACAAATATTCAGATTGCACTGGTCGACAGCAAAATCCTCTTGAGAAAAAAAGGGGCCATATTTATGTTTTTTACACGCTGAATGCGAATTTGAAAGTCAAATTGCTCTACCACGTACCACTTTTAAAAGAGCCATATATTTATGTAAACAAAATTAAGATTTTCTCTGTACATTTGAAATTTTGGCCTGTACTCGCTGCACTTTCGCCTGTTTTTATTACTTTCTTTACTACGTATTGTAATTAGGGGGAGTATTGCAGTCCACCCAAAAATTCGATACCGAGATTTCACAGGAAACACATGTTTTGAGGCCTCTGAATCCAAAAAGCAGCACTTTTAGAAAAAGGCCCGTGTGTGTGTGTCTGTCTCTGAACAGCATAACTCAAAAATGAAATGTTGGATTGATACCAAACTTGGCATTTAAGTTCAGTACCTTCGAAAGATGCGACACGAAAATTTTATGAAAACTCCCCACCCAAGACTCCCTTTACACAGAAGTTTTTCTAAAATAGTTTTGACTTTCTAAAAAAATGGCTAACCATTTTGATTAAAATACCACATATTAAATATATTCACATGACAAATAAAACGTATATCTTGAATTTTCGGGAATAGCTTGTGAAGACCACTTCATTTGGACAAAATTTTGTTTAATCTTGTATAACTGGTAAACGTTAAACGACAGACAAAAACGTACTACACAACAAATGCAGATCTCTTTAAAACACACAATTTATTTAAAACAAATTTTTTGTGGCATTAGCCTTTTCTGAGATTCGTTACTCAAGGTTTGAATTGTTCATTTCTTAGTCATTCTTTAAAGTCCTTTCAACATTCAGTTGTTTCTCGCGATTGCATGGAAACAGTATGGAATTTTAAGGCCAGCAAATAGCGTCCAGTTCTTAAAACATTTGACTATCGCTGTTTTCTTTTTATCTATAACGAAATGTGCAATATAGCTATTTCTGCCAATGTCTATTTGGATTAGATAGAAAAAAAATCTGATGTGTTACACTCACATGACTTTCTCTACTCTTGTACAATCTATTTTTACAAACGCCTATTCTCCATATGCTTCATATTAATCGAGATATCGAGATGTCAATCTTATTTGTAATTTTCTTGTAGATGCAACGGGAATATGGTAGCTTTTAAGCGATAGTCAAATATTTTATCGCTGGTTGCTATGTGGCGCATTTCATTCTCTTTGCATGTCCAGGACAAAAATCTGATGTGCTACACTCACATGACTTTCTCTACTCTTGTACGAACTATTTTTACAAAAGTTTATTCTCCATATGCTTCATGTTAATCGAGATGTCAATCTTATTGCTAATTTTCTTGTAGATGCAAGGGGAACATGGTAGGTTATAAGCGATAGTCAAATCTTTTAAGCGCTGGTTGCTATGTGGCGCATTCTATTCTGTTTGCATATCCAGGACATAAAAAATTGAATAACGAATTTGAGAAAAAGTATAAGTATTGGAAAATTTAAGGAAATAACAAGCAATATCTCGAAAATGGTTCACTCAACTAAAAAAATGTATATGACATAAATTGTGTATTTTAACGCGATCTACATTTTTTGTGTAGTAAAATTTTGTCTATCTCTTATGGTTTACTAGTTATGCAAAAGTCGTTCACAATAAAGAATACTTTTGGAGACATTCCCAGGAAATTCAAGATATGCATTTTATTTGTCATAAAAATATCTTAACAGTTGGTGGTAATCAAAATCGTTAGAGCCATTTTTGAGAAAATTAAAATTTTCGAAAAATCTTCCATGTAAAGGGTACTCTGGGGTGGGGGGATTTTCTTGAAAACCTTCGTGTCGCATCCTTGGAAGATACTGAACCCAAATACCAAGTTTGGTATTTATCCGACTGTTCGTTTTTGAGTTATGCTGTTCACAGACACACACACACACACACACAGACACACACACACACAGACACACACACACACACAGACACACACACGGACATGTTTCCAAAAATGCTTTTTTTGGATTCAGGAGGTCTCAAAACATGTATTTCCGGTGAAATCTCGGTATCGAATTTTTGGGAGGAATGCAATACTTCCCCTACTTACTATGCGTAGTAGAGAAAGTAAAAAAATCTGATGTGTTACACTCACATGACTTTCTCTACTCTTGTACAAACTATTTTTACAAACGCTTATTCTCCATATGCTTCATGTTAATCGAGAAATCGAGATGTCAATCTTATTGGTAATTTTCATGTAGATGGAAGGGGAATATGCTAGGTTTAAAGCGATAGTCAAATATTTTAACGTTGGTTGCTATGTGGCGCATTCCATTCTCTTTACATGTCCAGGACATAAAAAAACGAATAACGAATTTGAGAAAAAGTATAAGTATTGGAAAATTTAAGGGAATAACAAGCAATATCTCGAAAACGGTTCACTCAACAAAAGAAATGTATATGACATAAGTTGTGTATTTTAACGCGATCTACATTTTTTGTGTAGTAAAATTTTGTCTATCTCTTATGGTTTACCAGTTATGCAAAAGTCGTTCACAATGAAGAATACTTTTGGTGACATTCCCAGAAAATTCGAGATATACATTTCATTTCTCATGACAATATCTTAAACATATGATATTTTAATCAAAATCGTTAGAGCCATTTTTGAGAAAATTAAAATTTTCGAAAAATGTTCCATGTAAAGGGTAGTCTGGGGTGGGGGGATTTTCTTGAAAACCTTCGTGTCGCATCTCTGGAAGATACTGAACCTAAATACCAAGTTTGGTGTTTATACGACTGTTCGTTTCTGAGTTATGCTGTTCACAGACACACAGACAGACACACAGACAGACACACAGACACACAGACACACAGACACAGACAGACACACACACGGACATGTTTCCAAAAATGCTTTTTTTGGATTCAGTGAGTCTCAAAACATGTATTTCCGGTGTAATCTCGGTATCGAATTTTTGGGTGGAATGCAATACTTCCCCTACTTACTATACGTAGTAGAGAAAGTAAAAATGAATAACGAATTTGAGAAAAAGTATAAGTATTGGAAAATTTAAGGAAATAACAAGCAATATCTCGAAAACGGTTCACCCAACAAAAAAAATGTATATGATATAAGTTGTGTATTTTAACGCGATCTACATTTTTCGTGTAGTAAAATTTTGTCTATCTCTTATGGTTTAACAGTTATGAAAAAGTCGTTCACAATGAAGAATACTTTTGGAGACATTCCCAGAAAATTCGAGATATATATTTCATTTGTCATGACAATATCTTAAACATATGATATTTTAATCAAAATCGTTAGAGCCTTTTTTGAGAAAATTAAAATTTTCGAAAAATGTTCCATGTAAAGGGTAGTCTGGGGTGGGGGGATTTTCTTGAAAACCTTCGTGTCGCATATCTGGAAGATACTGAACCTAAATACCAAGTTTGGTGTTCATTCGACTGTTCGTTTCTGAGTTATGCTGTTCACAGACACACAGACACACACACAGACACACACACGGACATGTTTCCAAAAATGCTTTTTTTGGATTCAGAGGGTCTCAAAACATGTATTTCCGGTGAAATCTCGGTATCGAATTTTTGGGTGGAATACAATACTTCCCCTACTTACTATACGTAGTAGAGAAAGTAATAAGCTTGAATAAGTATAAGTTGTATACCCACTAATAAAGAACAGAGGGTAGAGAAAGTCATGTGAATGTAGCACATCAGAATTTTCGCAATTTAATGTTTATCCCTCGCGCGACTGTCCCACTTGCACATGAAGTAGTTAAATTTTGTATACCCCTATTGTAACCCCGTCAGCAGTGTTACAACTTTTAGGTCAGCACATACGCTCCATTGATGGTCTTCATAATCTATGTAAAACATATTACATATTTGCACATGTTTCTTTCATGTTAAACGGATGTATATTACCAATAATACGTTTGCTGTTTGTTTCCAGACAGCGAAGGGTGGGGCTTTGTAAGTTCCCATTGCAATGTCAGACAGCATTATGAATAATCCTATCTAAGGATTATATTATTGGTGGTAATTATCATTTTTACAGACAAGTTGCTAGTAAAGTTTATAACAAATGCATTCTTTTCAATTTCGAAGGTATCTGCCCCAAAATGGTACGTGTTAGAGAGATATGACTAACATATTTGGATTTAACGATGTCGAATACATAAGGTATACATAATTGTTTTCCAAAGAAGGGTTTTTTAAAAATATTTTTTCCGACAAGTAAGTAAAGTATTTTTGCTTTAGATATTTAGGGTGTGAATAAGCAGCAATACAAGCGGTTATGAGCTAATCAAACAAAATACAGTGATTACGTAGGAACTTTCCCTTGAAGAAATAACTAGGTAGTCCATTTAGCACGATTGTAGATAGAATTCGAAATGAGACATTAGAAGTGAACTAAAAATTTACACGTTAAACGATAAAATAGATACAAATAGAATGAAATGGAGAGAGCATATTGGAAGAATGAGAGCAAAGATAGCAGCAAAGGAGGAGATGTCTGGATCTTTAAAAGGAACATACAATACTACCTATTCTATGAAGAACAGAAGAAGGAGGAGAAGAAAAAGTAGGAGGAAAAGATTAGTGAATTACTTTGAATGGGGTGGGAATTGTATAATACAGGTATTTGAAGTTGCGACGAATTGAGGAAAGCTGATTGAAACCATTCAAAATGTAGATGTGGAACGGAATGGAGCGTGAAAATTGATTTAATAAAAACTAATGAAGGTTTTATAGGATGAGTGGGCGACTAATGTTAAAAATCATAAGGACGAGAAACGAAGTTGGCTAACATATCAGATAGGGGGGAAACATTGTTTGCTAATATGCAGATTAGGGACAATTAAAAATGGAAAAATAAAAGAGAGTACCAGATGATATTAACATAAAGAGACTGGGTTTGCAAGTAGGATCTGCCCTTGGACAGATCTCAATATCAACCTCATTATCGTATCTAGTCATATTCATCTAATTCTAGTTTTCATGTTTCACCAAATTTCATAGTTCCCACAGATTCCTAGCAGCCTTAAATATTAAATGTATATTTTTATTACTAGTATTCAGATACAGGCTACATTCCCCTGTGGAAGACTTCTGAAAGCGATAGGGAAGCGCTCACATGCAAGACCTGGTCGGGACCACTTCGTTAAAGGCCCCCACAGAACCAATTAGCATCTCCTGTAATTGGGCAAGTCATCAAGGTTAGAGGTCAGTTGACAGCTATATAGCTACACCGCTAATGAGGCAATGGCACATAAAACGCGCGGATTTATGTCCATGTGCGACCCCACCCAGGCTGGTGATGTCATTTGCTGACATTTTATGGATGTGTATACATTAAGCGAGTCGCATACATTTTACACCGTGTTCATTTGGAAAATTGATCAGACCTATTCATGTAAAACATTAAGCTTACATTAGAATGCGTAACTAATCCATTGATTTTTGCTCACACAGAGCTGAGGCTGTCTGTGAAAACATTCACGTCAATAGATCGAGCTGGCTTATTAACACATCGTGACCAAACGGATGATCACGATGTCGCAACATGCGTTTTGATTTTTATAAATTAGGAAGTGTGCAGACCACAAAAATGAGCAATATCTAAAGAATTACAATAAAAACATCTAATGCGTTACATTCACAACACTTTCTTTACCTCTATCGTTTATTAGTGCTACAAAAATTATTCTTCCGAAAGTTTATTTTTATATCTATTTCACTTTAATTGAGATAAACATTTGCAGAAATAACTACACTACACGCTTTGTTATACACACAAAAGGGATAGCGGCAGTCAAAAGTTTAAGAACTGGACGCTTGTTGGCCTTACCCTTTCCATGCAATCGCGACAAACAACAGAATGTCGACAGGACTTCAAAAGAATGAAGTGTTAAACAAATCGAACCATTAATAACGGATAACTCGGAACTGGTTGATGGCACAAGAAAATTATTCGAAATAAACTGTGTCTTTTAAAGAGACCTGCATTTTTTGTGCAATGGGGTTTCGTCTATCGCTTAACGTTTACCAGTTATATAAGATTCCTTCCAAATGAAGAGGACTGTTCAGGCTGTTCCCAGAAAATTCAAGTTATACATTTTATTTATCATGTAAATATCTTTAATATATGGTATGGTATTCGAATCAAAATCGTTACAGCTACTTTTGAAGAAATAAAAAAATTCAAAAAATGTTGCATGTAAAGGGTAGTTGGAGTGGTGCTTTTCTTGAAAATCCTCGTGTCGCAAATTTGGTATTTATCAGACTTTTATCAGATAGATAGATGGATAAGGTATCTTTATTGGTTTCAAATTATTGAAGTTATTTCACAAGTATTTAGTGCATGGATCATTGACCGAACATGCATTTTTAAGATACAATAGGGTGACAAAATAAACAACAGAGAAAGAAAATACAACAAAAAGGAACAAGAAAAAGGGAAATAGAGATAAATTACCTTAGTCAAACTGAACAAATTTGACCTAGCTTCTGCACTTTAGCCAAAAAATTGCCCATGTTTTGCCAGTTCCTCTGGTCAGCCAGCAGATCCCAACATGCCAATCTCTTTCTTGAGGGACTTAAAAAATTTTCTTTCAGTTTAATCGTTTGCTGATTCTCCCACTGTGCACATCCAAATCACAAAATGGATGGATTCTCCTGCCAGAATCGTCAGTCATTTTCTGTGCCCTCCAGCCCCCAGTCTAAACCATGACATTACTGATCTTTGGCTTTCATCAAACGCATACACGGATCTTTTTTTCTAAACATGTTTCTTTTTCAATTCAGGGATCCTCAAAATATGTATTTCCGGTGAGGTTTCGGTATCGAATTTTTGGATGGAATGTGATAGATATTAGATACGTGGTAGAGAAAGTAAAAACTGAATGTAGCTTAAGGAAAAGAAAAGACTAACAGACACAAGAGTTTACTGAATAAAGACATCTAGCGTGGTGGTGGAACCTATGTATGGCGGTGGCGAGCTTTTTACTTTCACTAATACCTACCTTCTCGTATAGTCAGTAGAGGAAGTGTAGTATTCCACCTAAAAATTCTATAAAGATTTCACTGGAGCTGCATCTTTTGAGCTCTCCTGAATCCTGCGTGTGTTTCTTTTCTTTTTTCTGGAGAGTGTTTAACGCCGTCTCTGAACATATACGTCACCACAGGCGGTGGACGCTGATAAAACATGAAATGATAATTGGAAATGTAGCAAAGAAACGTTCGAAACCTAATTTTAGGGTACCCTCCTGCATTTTCCAGTTACAAAGATTGAGAAAAACCTGAAAGAAGCATTAGTCTGGGAGAACGGTCCTGGCGGAATCTGTCTTTCCGTTTACAAGTGTGTGTTTCAATTACCTCGGCTACTCTTGACGATCTGTCTGTCTCTCTCTCTCTCTCTCTCTCTCTCTCTCTCTCTCTCTGTGTGTGTGTGTACATAAATCAAATACGAAATGTCGAGTAAATACCAAGGATGTGACACGAAGGTTTCCAAAAATTTTCCCCATCCAAAACTACTTTTACATGGAAAGTTGGTTTTCTCAAAACGATTTTAATTAAAACAGGATATGCTCAAGATATTTGCATGACCAAAAGCACGAATATATTGAATCCTTTTTGCTTGATTGCTATGGGAACAAATCTCTCTCAAATTGATTACTTTTTATGGGGATATTTGAAATGCAAAGCCTTCGTTAAAGGCTCACAGGCCTGCTAATATGTAAGAGATAAATATGATCAGGAAAGAATGCAAAGATATATCACCAGCAGTGACTGAAAATGTTCAAGAGGAATTTACGCCTCGACTCACTCATGTCGTTGGAGCGTCTGACTTCGGTACTCTGTGGCGCAAAGAGTCGTGAACTCGAATCCCGCCATGGGCATGAGTATTTGTGTCCGTGAGTTCTCATACTGGGTATAAGGGACAGCACAAAAGACTTCTAATGTTTGAGGTGCGAGTCTTTGATCCTGCAACGTCCTTCAGCTCACTCTACTGTCTATTCTAGTCAATGTGTGATTGTAAATGGGGAACATTTTGAACACTTTATTAAATAATGAGAATTTCATTTGTTACAGTAATTGTGGGGCGGCGCCGTGGCCGGGCGGTTAGACCGCTCTCCTATCACGTAGGCGGTCCGGGTTCGATCCCAGGGATCCGCATGTGGAATTTGTGGTGGACAAAGCGGCGCCAGGGCGGGTTTTCCTCCGGTTTCCCCCGCCTCTCATTTCACCAATTGCTCATCATCACCTTTCCTATCATTCATTTCACCCACTCTGGTTGTACCATGATCCACGGTCTCTCTGCTACCCAACAGGCATTTGACCCCAGGTGTTGGCTTGTAAGTCCTGGGGCTGTAAATTCACCAACGGGGAGGGTAAGCAGGTAGAGAGAGACAGTAGTAGTGTAAATTGTGGAGAAAATTGTAAAACAATTAAACTATTTCCATAGCAACCAAATCTTTTGTATGAACAAATGAAGTTGTTCATGTAATTAAACGGATAACTACAGAAAAAAATGAAAAAAAATGTGGTACCAGTTAAAATTTTTGTCGATGACGTTGTGCTTTGTGCAACAATAAATGAAACATTTCCTTACTTATGAAGGACCCTGTATGACCTAGTTTCTAAGCACTATGTTGCTAAAGGATGCACTTTTAGCACAATAACATCGACTAAGGTATTACTACACGAACCAACAGTTATAGTTTCAGCTGAGACACGAGTTTTCTTGTTTCCTCGACCATGGACCGAGAAAATCCTGGGCTATAAAATCGCCTTGAGTGCAAGTAAGGTTCTCTTTATCCTCAGTTAACAACGTGATGATATAAATCCTACGATCTCCTACCGCTAGTTATATATATTTCCGTGGCATTGGAAGCGGATTGATTTACACATGCGCGACCCCACGTGACCCTCTAATGCATGTATTACACCCCCATGGAGCCGTGATTTAGACATTCCGCGGGGCACTGCTGATTGGTTTCGATTTATTACAAGATCGCCTTATCTGTTCCCTTCCACCCACCACTGCGCCGCCACATATGTGGGCAATGCACAACTCGTTATAGAAAATTATCCTTGAGTGAAGATAATCTCTAGCAAGCTGGCACGAAGAGCGTGGGCTTCGTAATTAATGCAAAATAATTAAACAAGTAACACATACCGGCGAAACACAGCAGCTCGCTTCATACAAACTTTCTTAACTTGATTCAATTGTTTCATTTACGTTTCAAACTCTATTCCGTTTATCTAAAATCTACAACCAGCCTGGAGGTCCAGGGTTCGATTCTCGGTTGGGGCGCTTCATTTTTATTACTTTCTCTACTACGTATAGTAAGTAGGGGAAGTATTGTATTCCACCCAAAAATTCGATACCGAGATTTCACCGAAAATACATGTATTGAGACCCTCTGAGTCCAAAAAAAGCATTTTTAGAAACATGTCATGTGCGTGTCTGTGTGTCTTTGAACAGCATAACTCAGAAACGAACAATCGGATAAACACCAAACTTGGTATTTATGTTCAATATCTTCCAGAGATGCGACACGAAGGTTTTCAAGAAAATCCCCTCACCCCACATTACCCTTTACATGGAATATTTTTCGAAAATTTTAATTTTCTCAAAAATGACTAACGATTTTGATTAAAATATCATATGTTTAAGATATTTTCATGACAAATGAAATGTATATCTCGAATTATCTGGGAATGTCTCCAAAAGTATTCTTCATTGTGAACGACTTTTGCATAACTGGTAACCATAAGAGATAGACAAAATTTTACTACACAAAAAATGTAGATAGCGTTAAAAGACACAATTTATGTTATATACATTTTTTTTGTTGAGTGAACCATTTTCGAGATATTGCTTGTTATTCCCTTAAATTTTCCAATACTTATACTTTTTCTCAAATGGGAATTCGTTATTTATTTTTTTATGTCCTGGACATGCAAAGAGAATGGAATGCGCCACATAGCAACCAGCGCTTAAAAGATTTGACTATCGCCTAAAACCTACCATATTCCCCTTGCATCTACAAGAAAATTAGCAATAAGATTCAAATCTCGATCTCGATTAACATGAAGCATATGGAGAATAAGAGTTTGTAAAAATAGTTTGTACAAAGTAGAGAAAGTCATGTGAGTGTAACACATCGGATTTTTTAATTAGAATCATTCCTGCCCTCCATAGAGTTCGAATTCACACAGTCGGACGGACAGAAGATGGTTGAATGGATGGACGGACAGATGCATAAGGCATCTTTATTGGTGTCAAATTAATAAGTTGTTACACAAACACTTAGTGCATGGGTCATTAGCCATACATGCTTACTTAAAATAAAAGTTAAATGTGGCAAAAGGAATCAAAAGTAAACGAGAAAAGAAAATCTGATGTTTTGCACTCACATGACTTCCTTTACTCTTGTACAAACTATTTTTACAAACGCTTATGCTCCATCTACTTAATTTTAATCGAGATAAATATATTATTGTTAATTTTCTTGTAGGTACAAGGGAATATGGTAGGCTTTAAGTCCAGGTCAATAAAAAAGAATAACGAATTCCCATTTGAGAAAAAGTGTAGGTAAGTATTATAAAATTCAATATGACATAAATTGTGTGTTTTAACGAGCTCCACATTTGTTGTGCCTTTATCGCCGTTATTATGTTTATTTTTATTTTATGAGATAGGATTAGTTTAAATCGATTAATACTATTCTCTTCAAATTTAATAAACCTTTATTAACTAGCAATCTTCGTCTTCCTAAGAAAAATTTTGTCTATCTCTTACGGTTTACCAGTTATGCAAAATTCATTTAGAATGAAGACGACTTTTGGGGACATTCCCAGAAAATTCAAGATATACATTTTATATGCTATGAAAGTACCTTAAACGCATGACATTTTAATCAAAATGTTAAGTCATTTTTGAGAAACTTAAAATTCTCCAAAAATATTCCATGTAAAGCGAGGTCTGTGGTGGGCGTATTTACTTGAAAATCTTTGTGTCGAATATTTGAAAGGTACTAAACCCAAATACCGAGTTTGGTATTTATCCGGCTGTTAGTTTTTGAGTTATGCTGTTCACACATACACACCTTTTTCTAAAAATGCTTTTTTGTTCAGAGACCTCAAAACATGTAATTCCGATGAAATATCGGTATCGAATTTTTGGGTGGAATGCAATACTTCCCCTACTATACGTAGCAGAGAAAGTAATATGGAGATAAATTGCCTCTGATTAGCTGAACAAACTTGATCTGGATACGTGTACTTCAGAAAGGAAATTGCCAGGTTTTGTCACTTCCTCTGGTCGGCCAGTAGATCCCGACATGCCATTCCACTTTTAGCTAGACTTAAGAGTTTTTCTGTGAGTTAATGTTTGACTGGTTCTCCCACTGTGCACTTCCCGCCAAAATATGTACCTAGTCTTCATCCCCACCACAAAATGGACAGATTCTCCCATAATAATTGTCAGCCATTTTCTGTGCTCTCCAGTCTGCCAGTCTAAGCCATGGCATTGCCGACTTTCCTTTCTTTCTAAGCTAAATGTAAATGCCTCTTTACGCCACTTCAATTTTATTACGTTTGATAGGCTTAGAGAAAGTTTGATTTCACAATCTGATTCAATTTCCTGTCGGCTGATGTCTATTCGAATGAAGAAATGAGTGTGAGTGTTGTGTCTGTTACATCGTAAACAAACAAATAAATAAATAACTCTAAAGTGAAACACCTAATATGACTATTGTAGTTAAAGGCACCTATGCAAATGAAACAATTTTTAAAAAGCCTTACTATTTCAGCAATAATTAAGAAAATAAGCCGTTTTAATGGATGAAATACGTTCCAAATCTACGTTTATTCTTTTGGTTTACCTAAGATTTCTTAGCCTCTGTTTACGAAGCTATGGTTTAGGTTGAAGTGAAAGTATCTGTTTCAACCAATTTAATTTTCTACCTGCTCGCTTTCGTTTAAACAGCCTTTATCATACTTGGTAGTTACCATAAGTAGTAATCTGACGTGTTGTCAAGAAGTTAAATAGGGAATAAAAAACGAAAGAAGCTTTTAATTAAAAAAGAACGCCATGTACCCTTGAAGAAAGAACGAACCATGGAGAGTTGCGCTGTATAGTGCGGAAATATTTGCGTTGCGACTAGGCGAAGGAAAACAATTGGAAGTGCTTGAAATGTGAAAAGGGAGAAAAATCGAATGGGCTGGCAAAATAAGCAATAAAGCTGTTATTGAAACAATGAAGAAGAAGGAAAATACTGAAACTGGTTAGGAAGAGGAAAAGAAATTAGCTGTGACACTGGATGCCTGCTATGAGAAGCACAGGAAGGATTCGTAAACGTAAAACGTTTAGGAGAATAATAAGATACCATATAACAGACAATATTGACATAAGTGGTATGTTTGCTGAGACGAAGAGGAAAGCGCAAAAAAGGGAAAAATGGACAAGGCTGGGTTTGCAATGTAGCCTGTGAAGTCCACTTCATTCGAAGCAATTTTGTATAATCTTATATAACTTAAACGTTAAACGACGAAAACGCACTAGACGAAAAACATACATTTCTACACAATTTACTCCAAATAACGTTTTTGTAGCATAAGTTGTTTCCGATATATCCATTATTAATAGTTCGAATTATTCAATACCTTGTCATTCTTTTAAAGTCCTGTCGAAGTTCAGTTGTTTCTCGCTAGAGAATAAGGCCAGCATACAGCGTCCAATTATTTAACATTTGACTATCGTTATTCCTTTTGCATTTAAAATGAAATGTATAATGAAGCCATTTCTGCAAAGGTTTATCTCGGTTAAAATAGTAGATAGAAAAATTAGCTTTATACGCATTAATAAATGATAGACGATAGAGAAAGTTATGTGAATGTAACACATCAGAAATTTAGTTTTTTCGTTTTGTTACGCATGTTTGCCACGAATTTTTCCACTGTCTATTAAGTGGACAACTTGATATAGGTATTTATTTTCACGTATGCTCTGTGCGTAATATTTCTCAAGTTATAGAAAGAAGAAAATAACCAATCAAAAGGAGCTAAATCACACCATAGTTTTGCTCCGCATACTTTCCAGCCTACTGCTGATAATTCTCATGCGGGCTAGTTGAGCTACCTGGCTAAAGGTCGACTCGCCGCTGTTTCTCTCACTGACTTAAAATGACTGCTGCGCAGTTCCTCTTTACACTAACAGTTCCTGGTGACATTTGGTAGCTGTCAAATGAAGTCCTACAGTTATAAAGCATTGGGACTCCGCTTTAAAAATCCTAGCAGCTAAAATTATAATTTTAATAGGTACAAAGAAGAAATAATAATACAGTTTACTTATTCTGGCGATTTTGAATACCCTTTATTTTACTACAAGGTTTATAATTTTTGAATATGTGCATGAATTTTTAAACACTTTATGTGTGATATTTTCAAAGCTAGCTTACATGCTTAAGTAAAGCAGCTGTTTTCTGTAATACTTAAAATATCATCACATATTACTTAATCTGGCGAAGAAATAAACTCCTGAGATTATGAATAATTAACCGTTTTGCTGAATTTCCTTGTTAATGTCAGTTTAAATTATATTCCAATGACATTTTCAGATATTACACAAAACATTTGCTACATTGCATGGAGGTTAATTTTGAAAATACAAAATTGTTGAAAAATTGGTGCAATTTTCCAGTAATTCTAAAACACAAAAAATGAAGAATAAGCGAAAATGACTACAGCATGAGAGAACTGTTGTTATTGTTTTCTCTTCATTATTTTGACCACTAGAACCTTTACTTTCTCCACCACCTACCTATGGTAGTTAGAAGAAGTAAAAAAAATTAATATCGAGATTTAATTACACGTTTTGATATCCATGTTAAAACATTTGCGCGCATAATTCTAAAGTGAAAACTCGGATAAATTCCAAATGTCATATTTGAAACTTTTCAGGCATGTCAGGGGAAATTTAAAGAAAACTCCTCTACTCCACCTATCCTTTGGTGGAAAACTTTCGCATTTTTAATTTTGTCAAAAGTAGTCTAATGATTTTGATTAAAACATCAAAAATCCTAAGAGATAGATAAACATTTGGTAGAGGAAAAATATAGGATTCTTGAAGATACTCAAGATACAAAAGATACAGCTTTTCGTTGCGCTATCCGTTTTCGAAATTTTCTATGTTGCATGTTTACACTTTCTCAAATACGTCTTCTGACGGACATGTTTAAAGCTTGCTCTCAGGCTATCGCATTTCGTTGTAACTACATGGTGAATACAGAAAACTGTAGCGATATCAAATGTTTAAAAGCGGGTGGCTATATGCTGAAATTCCGTACTCTTTCTGTAACATTCTCGAGAAGCACTCCAAAAAATTACAAAGTATTAAAAAATTCATACAAACAAGAATATTTCCAAAATGGGTATTAACACAAAAATTATTTAATATAAATCGTGCATTAAAGAGATCTACATTTTTTGTTTATTTCTTAGGGTTTATTAATTATCAGTTACACAAAATTGTACGAAATTCCTTCTGGATGAAGAGGACTTCACAGGCTATTCCCAGAAAATTCAAAATATACATTTTCTTTATGATGTAAATATGTTAAATATACAGCACTTTATTCAAATGGTAAGAGCTATGTTTTAGAAAATCAACAATAACGAAAAATTTTCCATGTGAAAGGTGGCTTGAGGTGGAAGATTTTCTTGAAAATCTTCGTGTCGCATCTTTAGAAGATATTAAAGCTTGGTAGTTTCCGAGTTTTCGTTTTTTAGTTATAGTATCCACACATTCGCGCGCGAGTGGAACCTTTTATTAAAGTTCTTTTTTGGAGTAAGGGGTCTTAAAACATGTACCTATTTCTGATGAAATCTCGATATCGAATTTTTGAGTGGAATGCAATACCTATTTCCTCTACGTGGTAGAGAAAGTAAACAAGCGGATATTTTCAACGTCTCATAATAATTCAGATTGACTATTCATTATTGCCTATTTATACGTCTATTACTCACTGACCTACAAATAATAACTGTATTTGTTCTATTAGGCGATAATTAATAAGGAAGAGGCAGGCGAGAAGTTTTTATAATTAAGTTATTCAGTTCATTAGAGAATACAGGCAATGGTGTTTTGCAAACAAATGTTATGTAATGTAAATGTAATAAGCCACCGAGTTATGCATGCTAAGACAGGATGAAGTAAATCTTAGCGCTCGCTTTCGTGCGAAATCTTTACGGAGCAAGTTCCATTCATGGCAGTAAGTATATTATTTATGAAGCGTGACCATGAACACAGTACAGCGTGTGTTGTAGCAAGCTGGTCACTGTAATAAAGACTTTATTAAGACCTGTCACGGGCGTGTCGCGCCAAGGACGTCTGGAACGCGTTCCTGTGTGTATTATTTGATTACTATTTCTGCTCAGTGACTTCCTGATCGTGAACTGAGATTCTCTTCCGCCTTCCTTTGGCATTCCTTACAGATCTGTTCATCTTAATTTGCATAAGCAGTTTTGTCTCAGGTGTGTCTTTCTATAGGGTATGACTTTGACCTATGTCCAGCGAAGGGAAGCGACACCTCGCACCTCAGCCCAACGCGGATCTTTCGTGCTTATTACCCCCAATAGGAACAGGTGAGGTAAAGGAACCGCAGGGGCCTATAGGTCGCGGGCAGACCGGCCGACAGAGACGCGCACAGGTCCCTAATGATTACAAGCTTGATGACACAAGACATACCAGCAGACTGCTCAAAGAAGGCTTCTTTCTGGCGGAACCGAAAGGAACTTTCCAACGAGCAAGCATGTGCATCAACTGTCCAACACCAACCGATTTTGCACAGCCCCTAAATCTTCCTGAAACATGAAAGGGAAAGCGAGATGATGGGAAATGAGGGAAAGGAAATTTGTGGTAGAAGAGAAACCATCCCCGCATTCACTTTGCCAACCAGGAATAACCACTAAAAACCCATGGACAGAGTGGCTGGCCCCAGAAATCGAACCCAAGACCTCCCGAATGTGACCCTTGCACGTTACCGCGGTTTCTACCTTATATAGGTAAATGAAATATGAATATTTAGTTTTTCTTTATTTCTTTCTCTAAATCTTAATCTAGGGTAGTGACGTAAGTATATCTTTAATTCTAAAAAATTAATGAAGTGATTTCACAGAAGTACGGATTTTGAATCTTATTTATCGAAAAAGAAATTTCGAGGATAGTATAGGGAGAGCCAAAAAACTACGAACCGGCTTCGCGGTATTTTTCCTGTCCGTGTCCTCGGAGCTCGTTGCCGTCTGCCGCTATCATAAAAAGGCGCAGATGAAACCATACAACATTTTTAAAACTACTTTTAAAGGCTTTAGTTGCCAGCTTTATGAAAGGAGATGCTGAAACTGGCCACCGTCGTTGTCCATACATTTTTGGCACCTCTTTAGGAAACTATCCATCACTCGCCGCAGTTCACGTTCAGAAATGCTGGCAATTTCCTGGCGGATATTTTGTCTTAATTTTCCCAGGGTGTGTGGGTTTGTCTTGTACACTTTTTTTAAGTTATCCCAGAGTTAGAAATCGCAGGGTGTTAGGTCGGGGGACCGAGGGGGCCACAAATCTCTACTAATACTTTTGTCCTCAAACACACTTTCAATTGTTCTCATCGAAATATTGGCCGTATAAGCTGTTGCAGAGTCATGTTGAAAAAGGGCAAAATCACGCTCCCTGTCTGTTAATTCCCTAAAAACAGGGGACAAAATTGTATTCACGTATGCACGGACTTCAACTATCGACTCGAAAAAAGTGTCCCTGCGATTGGCCCCCCTGCAACCCCCTGCGATTTATATCTCTGGGGTAACTTAAAACAAAGTGTACAAGATAAACCCACACACCCTGGAAGAATTAAAACGAAGTATCCGAGGAAATTGCCAGCATTTCTCAACGTGAACTACGGCGAGTGATGGATAGTTTCCTAAAGAGGTGGCAAAAATGTATTGACAACGACGGTGGCCAGTTTCAACATCTCCTTTCATAACGTTGGTAAGTAAAACCTTTAAAAGTAGTTTTAAAATGTTGTATGGTTTCATGCGTGCCTTTCTATGATAGCGGTAGACGGCAACGAGCGTCGAGGACGCGGACAGGAAAACCGCCGCGCAGTCGGTTCGTAGTTTTTTGGCTCTCTCTGTACTTTCTGATCCTCTTTCCATTGGGGCTGCCATGGTGGTAAATTGAATTTGTTACCTTTACTGATGGTAGCTTACGTAGGTACCTGTGTGTTTACCTATTTGATTGCACGTATCTATGTGCATGAACTAAAATACGTCCTCCAACTTTTTATATACCTGCTTATTATTGCAGACATGGAATATAACTATATTGAGTTCAACTGCACCACACATCAAATAACAAAATTCGTAGCATCAGCCATTTGGAAACATTCGCTGTTTTGTTTCCAAATTTTTCTAGATTGAATCTTACCTTGGTGCGCTATGTATGTATCTGAAGTATGTGAAAATGAACGATTTAGAATGGCGGCTGCTGGAATACTAATTTATAAGAGACAAAAATGTACTTGTTACATCAAACGTGTTGATACAACACGTATCAAGTTTGTTGTAACTAATGTGAAACCATTCTAAGCAAGTGGATAAACTAACCTCTTCTTATGGACTGCATACGTGTGGTACCTGTAAATATGGAATTCCAAAATTTAATGAGTAATTGCTAATTAATTATTCTTCCACACATGCCGTATGTACGTTAAAAATGGAAAGGTAGAATCAGAAAGAGATATTCAGTATCATAACCCGGATTTGAACCACGGATCTTCAGCTTTCCGTGCTGTTGCTCTACCACTGAACTACTATTGCAACATGCCGACACAACATTAAATTCCGCAACTGACTTGCATTTCTTCCAGTAAGCCACAAGACGTTCTCAAATTAATTTTGAGATAATGGCGACTAACAATCTCGTAAGTACTAAGTTTCGGGTTTCATAGTTAAAACACTACTAGGTCAATCACTGATAATTACTTGTTCTTCCACACGTGTCGCGTGAAGGCTAAAGCTGGAAAGGTAGAACCAGACTGAAAAATTCAATGCCATAATCAGGATTAGCATTGATTCTACTTTTATGATCCTCGAGATTGTTTAGAGTAACGAAGCGGGATAGCTCAGGCTGTAAAGTCTGTGGCCCGCATTCGGGAGGTCCCGTGTTCAAATCTGTCGGTTTTTTTTCGTGGTTTTCCTCAGCCGCCAAGGTAAATTGGATATATAATACCGCGACTCAAAGTTCCATCTAAGTCTGAAACAATAGTAAAATGAAAAATAAGTGAATAGCGAAAGCTATGTAAGCAGTTAGACTGGAGGCATGCTAATGCCATCTGCACGGCATGAAGCAGGGGTTACAGGAATGAGACCTAGAAGCTAACTGTCCATCACATATCGTTCTAAGAGATATTCACCAACAGATCCGTCGGGATATGACCAAGGAATTAAAGCGACGTAAAATAAAAAAAATAGAATAAATAATTGTTTAGAGTAGTAGAATGTACATGGAGAAGAAACTGGTTTATATTGTCACAAAACTTCAATTCTAGTGAGTACTTACATTAAGAGAGAAAACATGGAGTATAAATAATGAACAACCATATTAATTTTCCTTCTGCAAACAGTATAAATATTGACATAAAGCTAGTTTTCATCGCCATATATTGTTCTGTATACCTCTTTATCTAGTTTTCAATATATCCTCTTGTTATCTAATTTTATTACTGCAGAATTTTTTTAGATTCCATACAATATAGCGATCCTTAAATTCAGAAACTGAATCAGAGGCAAACAGGAGTTAATGGGAGTTATGTGCATCAGAGAATTACCTATTCTAGGAGGGCTGTCCAGAAAGTAACCAGTGTTTTAAAATAAACATAAAACCGGTATACAAGAACATTTTATTATACATATCTGAAAACTACAGCTTTTCTCTATTTTTCTACATAGTCTCCAAACAGTTTCAAGGACTTTTCATACATTTTCACACGAAATACCCTCTGCATAAAATTCTGCCGCCTGTGGACTAAGCCAACCTGTCACGGCCTTTTGAAACTCTTTGTCATTGCCAAAGCGCTGAGCAGCAAGCCACTTTTTCATGTACGGGAACAGATGAAAATCGCTAGGGGCCAAGTCCGGGCTGTACCCCCTGGGTGGTCAAAAACATCCCATTTGAGCATGGCTAAAAGTTCCTTTGTGTTGTTTGCTGTACGAGGGCGATAACCTTGTTTTGGATTGCTCTTCTTAGCCTTTTCACACTTGAGACGCACTTCACACTGGCTGGATTTGTTATTTCGGCGCTAAATGTTTTTAGGTTATAACTAGCAAACACGCGACAGCAAATACCTTGCACAGCTAGTAGCGTACTGAGCCATAGCGTACGCTGATGTCGAAATGATGAGGCTACTCCCACTACTTTTAATGCTACGCATGAACGGAGGATACTTTCTGGACAGCCTTCGTACATAGTGTATGCCCTAAAATTAATTTAAGTTTGTTGTAACAAACAGTCACACATTTTCAGTCCCTAACAATGTTTTGGAATTTCATCATCTTAGCGTGGAAGTATGAAATTCTGTCTTTTTTCTTTCTTCGTTTAAAATTTTGGCTTCAATTATATATTTAATATGTTTTAGTAATTAATTTAAAATTATATACAGCTAGTAAGCAGCTGTGATACGGAGCACTGCAAATCAATTGTAGTAGAAGTCCTCGAGCTGTGATTCTTAAACTTGGGCTAACTTCAAAAATGCTATTGACCTTTAATATGGTATTTATGGTTTCCTAAAGTTTTTGGATTGTTAGATTTATCCAGAAATCGCCTGTACTTATGTATAAAATGTGCGTATGGGCGAATGCTCGCCATATAGGTAAGATAAGTCCTAACATCACTATTCCTCGTAGAATGTTAAAGTCCTTTACTTTATCTGGACTTTAAAAATAATTTTTACTTTCTCTACTACGTATAGTAAGTAGGGGAAGTATTGTATTCCACCCAAAAATTCGATACCGAGATTTCACCGGAAATACATGTTTTGAGACCCCCTGAATCCGAAAAAAGCATTTTTGGAAACATGTCCATGTGTGTGTCTGTGTGTCTGTCCGTGTGTCTGTGTGTCTGTGTGTGTGTGTCTGTCTGTGAACAGCATAACTCAGAAACGAACAGTCGGATAAACACCAAACTTGGTATTTAGGTTCAGTATCTTCCAGAGATGCGACACGAAAGTTTTCAAGAAAATCCCCCCACCCCAGACTACCCTTTACATGGAACATTTTTCGACAATTTTAATTTTCTCAAAAATGGCTCTAACGATTTTGATTAAAATATCATATGTTTAAGATATTTTCATGACAAATAAAATGTATATCTTGAATTTCTTGGGAATGTCTCAAAAGTATTCTTCATTGTGAACGACTTTTGCATAATTGGTAAACCATAAGAGATAGACAAAATTTTACTGCACAGAAAATGTAGATTGCGTTAAAATACACAATTTATATCATATACATTTTTTTTGTTGAGTGAACCATTTTCGAGATATTACTTGTTATTCCCTTAAATGTTTCAATACTTATTTTGTCAAATGGAATTCGTTATTTATTTTTTTGTCTTGGATATGCAAAGAGTATTAATCTGTGGGAAAGGGAATGGTGCTGCACCTAGCAACCAGCTATTAAGAGATATGTATGTGCTTAAAGGCTACTGTATTTCCAAATTGCCCTTGTAAATATATATTCCCCTTACATCTACAAGAAAATTAGCAATAAGATAGAGTCTGCAAATGTTTATCTCGATTAACATGAAGTAGATGGAGAATAAGCGTTTGTATAAATAGTTTGTACAAGAGTAGAGAAAGTCATGTGAGTGTAACACATCAGATTGTTTATAAAAAGCTCTGAGAATGATGGGGTTAGGTAATGCACAAGCACACATACAAGCGTATAGTGCATATTAAGAGACCACCTTAATCTCGAGACTAATTGCAAATGGCCCCTTATGTGAACATCGTATTACACGCATCAAAATTATGTAAGGAACACGGTATTTAGAAACCTACTGGTTCATCATTTCTAAATACTTCAGGCAGATTAAATCATCACAAATTAAGCGATGTCTTTGGGATTATTCTACTATCATCTAAGGTTTTAACTATATTTTGAAAATGATTTCAGCAGTTAATAGTTTTTCAAATCCGTGACTTGAATGCTTATTTTCGCTATAAAAATTGACTACTTTGATAACCAGTACATATGGAATTAATCTGATTGCTACTGTTTGACTATACAAAAAAATAAAAAAAAAATAACTTGAAATTTCTGTTGCTTTTTAAACCATAAACAGCGTAATGGGTGCAGTTAATAGAGATAAACTTTCATTACACGTTTACACATTTCGTTGTGGGTAAAAGATGAATACGGTAAGCTAAAGCGATAGTCACATTTTTAAAAAGCAGATATGATGGCTTTGAAATTCCATGCTCTCTGCATGCTCACGAGAAAACGGCTTACCATTGATAAAAATCTGATGTGTTACACTCACATGACTTTCTCTACTCTTGTAGAAACTATTTTTACAAACGTTTAGTCTCCATATGCTTCATGCTAATCGAGATATCGAGATGTTAATCTTATTGCTAATTTTCTTGTAGGTGCAAGGGAAATATGGTAAGTTATAAGCGATAGTCAAATATTTTAAGAGCCGGTTGCTATGTGGCGCATTCCATTCCCTTTGCATGTCCAGGACATAAAAAATGAATAACGAATTCCGATTTGAGAAAAGTATAAGTATTGAAAAATTTAAGGGAATAACAATCAATATCTCGAAAATGGTTCACACAAAAAAAAATGTATATGACATAAATTGTGTATTTTAACGCGATCTACATTTTTTGTGCAGTATAATTTTGTCTATCTCTTATAGTTTACCAGTTATGCAAAAACTTCAAGATATACATTTTATTTGCCACGAAAATATCTTAAACATATGATATTTTAATCAAATTCGTTAGAGCCATTTTTGAGAAAATTAAAATTTTCGAAAAATGTTCCATGTAAAGGGTAATCTTGGGTGGGGGATTTTCTTGAAAACTTCGTGTCGCATCTCTGGAAGATACCGAACCTAAATACCAAGTTTTGTGTTTATCCGACTGTTCGTTTCTGATTTATGCTGTTCACAGGCACCCATACCCACACCCACACACACACGGACATGTTTCCAAAAATGCTTTTTTTTGGATTCAGGGGTCTCAAAACATATATTTCCGGTGAAATCTCGGTATCGAATTTTTGGGTGGAATACAATACTTCCCCTACTTAGGTACTATACTAGTAGAGAAAGTAAAAATATAAGCATTAGAAAACTCAAATCATTGACAAAGAATATCTCGGAATATTGTTAAAGCCACAAAAATGTTTGCTTTACATAAATTGTGTGCTTTAATAAGATCTACGTTTTTTATGCAGCAAGATTTTGTCTATTTCATACAGTTTACCAATTAAAAAGAAAACCATTCAGATTGAGAAGAACTTCACGGGCTAATCCCAGAAAACAAAGATGTAGATTTTATTTTTCATACAATTATATAGCACATGTGGCATTCTAATGCTAATTCTTAGAGCCATTTTTGAGAAAATCAAGTATAAGGAAACTTTTTCAATGTAAAGGGTAGTTTTGGATGGAGAGATTTTCTTGAAAATCTTTGCGTAGCATCCATCGAAGATGAACTCTTAAATACCATGTGGTATTTATCCAACTTTTTGATTTGGAGTTATGTTGTTCACAGGCACACAGGTATTCACACGGATCTATTTATAAAAATCTAAAGTTATACATACACATGAATTTCTCTACCCTTTATCGTTTATTAGTGGGTATACAAGCTATTTTTACGAATGCTTATTTTTGCACCTACTTGATTCTAATCGAGATAAACCTTTGCAGAAATAGCAACGTTACAGATTTCATTATTTTTAAAATTTCGAAAAATGTTGCAAGTAAAGGGTAGTTTGGGGTTCGGGAATTTTCTTGAAAACCTCCGTGCCTCATGTTTGTAAGAAAGATACTGAACTTAAATATCAAGTTTGGTATTTATCCGACTTTTCGTTTTTTAGTTATGCTTTTCACAGACACACACGGACTTTTTCTAAAAATGCTTTTTTACTTTCTCTACTATGTATAGTAAGTAGGGGAAGTATTGTATTCCACCCAAAAATTCCATATCGAGATTTCACCGGAAATATGTGTTTTGAGACCCCCTGAATACAAAAAAGCATTTTTGGAAACATATCCGTGTGTGTGTGTGTGTGTGTGTGTGTGTGTCTGTCTTTCAACAGCATAACTCAGAAACGAACAGTCGGATAAACACCAAACTTGGTATTTAGGTTCAGTATCTTCCATAGATGCGACAGGAAGGTTTTCAAGAAAATCCCCTACCCCAGATTAGCCTTTACATGGAACATTTTTCTAAAATTTTAATTTTCTCAGAAATGGCCACAACGAGTATGATAAAAATATCATATATTTAAGATACTTTCATGACAAATAAAATGTATATCTCGAATTTTCTGGGAATGTCTCCAAAAGTATTCTTCATTGTGAACGACTTTTGCATAACTGGTAAACCATGAGAGATAGAGAAAACGTTACTACACAAACAATGTAGATCGCGTTAAAATACACAATTTATGTCATATACATTTTTTTATTGAGTGAACCATTTTCGAGTTATTGCTTGTTATTCCCTTAAATTGTCCAATACTTATACTTTTTCTCAAATGGGAATTCGTTATTCATTTTTTTAATGTTCTGGACATGCAAAGAGAATGGAATGCGTCACATAGCATCCAGCTCTTAAAAGCCTAGCAATTCCCCTTGCACCTACAAGAAAATTAGCAATAAGATTAACATCTCGATATCTCGATTATCATGAAGCATATGGAGAATAAGCGTTTGTAAAAATAATTTGTACAAGAGTAGAGAAAGTCATGTGAGTGTAACACATCAGATTTTTTATTCAGTGGCCTCAAATCATATTTCCAATGAAATTTAGGTAACGAACTTTTGGGCGAGATGCAATAATCTTCTCTACCTAGCAAAAGCAAAAAGAGAAAGCCAAAAGCAAAACTGGGTTGTACCTTATATAACCTGTTAATTTATTTTACATTGTTTCATTACACTACCACCGACATTAACACCACCATGGAGAGCCAACAGAATTACTGCGTTTATCTCAGGAGCGTAGTTCCTGTTTCCAGTTCTTATCCTCCCCAGAGTCTGGAAGTATGAATGAGAATGCGAATGTGTGTATGATCTAATGATCAAAAACCAAAAGTGCAAGAAACCCAACGACAAGAGTTACACGAGTTAACACCATTGCCAATAGGCAATAAGTTCCAAAGGAAAAGCCGTCGATAAGACCAATGCAGTTAAAGGCGGGGTATAAATGGAGCTAAACAAAATCTGATGTGTTACACTTACGTGACTTTCTCTACTCTTGTACAAACTATTTTTACAAACGATTATTCTCCATCATTTTGATATTAATCGAGATAAACATTTCCAGAACGAGCTTATTGCTAATTTTCTTGCAGATGCAAGGGGAATATGGTTGGCTTTAAGCGATAGTCAAATATTTTAAGAGCTGGTTGCTATGTGGCACATTTCATTCTCTTTGCATGCCCAGGACATACAAAAAGAAAAGAACGAAAAACAAAACGAATAACGAATTCCCATTTGAGAAAAAGTATTAAGTATTGGAAAATTCAAACAAATAACAAGGAATATGTTGGAAATGGTTCACTGCACACAAAAAGTGTATACGACATAAATTGTGTGTTTTGTGGTAACATTTTGTCTATCTCTTACGGTTTACCAGTTATACAAAATTCATTCAGAATGAAGACGACTTTTGGGGACATTCCCAGAAAAGTCTAGATATGCCTTTCATTTGCCATGAAAGTGTCTTAAAATATGATATTTTGATCAAAATCGTTAGTGCCATTTCTAAAAAAAAAATCGAAAAATGTTACATATAAAAGGTAGTCTGGAATGGGAGGATTTTCGTGAAACTCTTTGTGTCGCATCCTTTAAAGATACTGAACTCAAATACCAAGTTTGGTATTTATCCGACTTTTCGTTTTTGAGTTACGCTATTCACAGACACACAGACACGCACACGGGCCTTTTTTAAAATGCTTTTTTGCATTATGGGGCTTCAAAACATGTATTTCCTGTGAAATCTCAATATAGAATTTTTAGGTGAAATGCAATATTTCTACTTACTATACGTATTAGAGAAAGTAATAAGCTTAAGAAAAAATACTTTGTGTACCCAACTATTAAACGATAGAGGGTAGGGAAAGTAATGTGAATGTATCACATCAGAAATTTTTTTCTTCTAGTTTATTGCTTTGCTTAAAACACGTGCTGCCTCACTTGTACCTCAATTTTAGCCTTATCCGAGTGCACTTCCGCTCGTTTATAATCACACCTTGCTTTATCCACACACATCAGTACTTCCGTTCGTATATAATCATATCTTGCTTGCTCTGTATTTTGGTTTTCGGTATCCTTGCTGTATTACAAATATCATTTTGACTGTTATTACGTTCTCATTTCTCTTACGTCCACAGAATATTTGTTTATGTTCTTGACATGCAAAGAGAATTACATTTTACACATAGCGACCAGTTCTAAAATATTTGACGATGGCTTAAGGCGTACTATATTCCCCTTGTTTTGTATTTACAAGGGCATTATAGAAATGCAATAGCCTTTAAGCATAGACATATCTCTTAATATCTGGTTGCTATGTGCAGCACCATTCTCTTTGCCACAGATTAATACTCTTTGCATATCCAAGACAAAAAATGAATAACGAATTCCCATTTGAGAAAATAAGTATCGAAAAATTTAACGAAATAATAAGCAATATCTCGAAAATGGTTCACTCAACAAAAAAAATGTGTATTTTAACGCAATCTACATTTTTGTGTAGTACAATTTTTTCTATCTCTTATGGTTTACCAGTTATGCAAAAGTCATTCATAATGAAGAATACTTTTGGAGACATTCCCAGAAAATTCGAGATATACAATTCATTTGCCATAAAATGTCTTAAACTTATGGTATTTTATTCAAAATCGTTAGAACCATTTTTGAGAAAATTAAAGTTTTCGAAAAATGTTCCTGTAAAGGGTAATCCGGGGTAGGGGGATATTCTTGAAACCCTTCGTGCCGCATCTCTGGAAGATACTGAACCTAAATACCAAGTTTGGTGTTTATCCGACTGTTCGTTTCTGAGTTATGCTGTTCACAGACACACACACACGGACATATTTCCAAATATAGTTTTTTTGGATTCAGGATGCCTCCGGTGAAATCTCGGTATCGAATTTTTGGGTGGAATACAATACTTCCCCTACTTACTATACGTAGTAGAGAAAGTAAAAATCGGTAAACCAGCTTTTCGTTACGCATTAGTAATAAGGACGAAGGAAAATCACGGAACTTTGGGTTTTTGAGGAATGCATTTTTTTGTTGTAATAGGTTTTCAACTATCGTTTAACGTTTCCTTAAAATTTCCTTTGTTTCATATCATCAGGATTAGAAAGAAATTAGAAAGTTATTACATAACTCGGCTTTATCAGGAAACTTGAATCACTTTTATGTAGAATGAAAACTCCTCAATCACGAAGAAAGCGATCTTTCATTGCGGATTTTTCCGTTGCAGCAGTGACTAGGGTGATGGAAATAATCACCTGACATTCCTCTCCCACTGGCGCGAAAGTTAAGATGTCACTGAACAATAGCGAGAGTGTAGGTATCGCCGTATGATTTACTCTGGTGTTTATGGAAGAATACTCTGTAAATCACTGAACAATATCGCTGGCCGCTCCACTGGACTTCCTGCTAGGCCCCAGAGCGTAAGCAAACGTAACTAATTGCCACAACTTTTAATTTTTCTATTGATTTAAGCACAATGAAAGGTCGGAGCGGGCTCTCTTTGAACGCCTCGCAGCACGACGGTTCTTGTGCTCCTCAATCAACCGGCTTCATTATAAAGACATCAAGAATCTGCGGCGCCCTTGATTACCCGCTGTCCATTGCCCATCCGGTTAACAGTATGGGCTCCACGCTTCACGTCGTCATGGCAACGCACAGTTCCACAAGTAAAGTGAAGTGGCACGTTGGAAAATATCGAGCACATCATCATTATCTATACGTAACACCACTAGTGGTTTTAAAATTATGGATAAATCCCCGAGGAAGGTTTTACCTAGAGCCAGGTTTTATCTAGTTTTCATCTAGACATCATTTTGAGATTTGGTCAGCAAATAGATAGAACTGTTTGAAGGATCATCTAACCAAGTTTATATTAATGACTATTTTTAATCTGAACTAAGTATTATATAAGCGTTAGCAAAGATTCAGGTAAGTATAGCTGTAGGGCAATATTTAAGACATAATATTTCAAAATCAGTCACTTTTTGTTTTGAAGAATTATATAATTTTACACATTTTTTAAAAGTGTCATAGATGAAACACATTGAATTATAATGGAAGTACTCATTATTAGAGTAGCGTGGGGCAAGTGTACGCACTTAAACTTTCAAGACCTCTGCAACGGTATCTATTCAACCAGTATATCTGAAATTTTTATTATGCAATCTTTATTCTATTGTTCATCACAAACAGTGGTTAAAACCTATTTTTACATGCGAAAAATAGTTTTATAAATGTTCAATTAAAATGTGACCCATGCGAACTTTTGCCCCATAGATGGGGGTAAGAGTACGCATAAGGTGGGGTAAAAGTACGCAGAAAACACAAATGTTTAATTTTAATGCTTGGTGCTGTAACTTTTATTACATTATAAGAATACACCAAGGACCTTAGTCTGACTAATATTGAACACCATTCTAAGAATAAGATGATAACCTAAATATAATAATATTTTAATAAAGAAAAGATTGAAATATTCTCATTGTCTGTCATTTTTAACAATAGTCGCAGATAAATTTGCTGCCTCCCTCATGGGTGGAACAAGCTACATGCCACCATTCTGCACACTTTTGGCACTGAATCCAGTCCTCTTCTGGTGGTTCAACATACTCCCCGTCGCATCCTGGACAGTGGATTTTCTCATTTGAAGTTGAAGTTGACGCTTTGGGTAGGACTGAATGGCATTTGGTCCTTTGGGGTCTCATATCGTTTTGTGCATATTTTGATACATCACGCTTGACGTGTTTTGAAGCACTGGATGATTTAAGGCTTGATTCATTTCCAATCTTCTTTTAAAGGGTGAGCTAGTCAGTACTTCCAATTTTTTACTTCTCTTACTTCTTTCCTCTGCAATTGAAATTGTGTTATTACACGTCCTGGGTTATTTAGTAACCGTTTGTCACACATTGCAGAATATAGATCTTTTAACGGCTTGAAAAATGATCTGTCAAGGGGCTGCAACCTATGTGAAGTATCGGGAGGAATCGATAATAGATGAATACCATTGTGTCTGCAGTAGACAATTGCTTCCAAGTTTATATGGGATATGTGGTTATCTAGCACCAGAAGTATTGGATTCTCCATGCTTCCTCTTACATGCTTCTGAAAATGCTTCAGCCACTCAGAAAATAGTTCACTGTTGATGTAGTCACTGTCTGAGCACATCATGATTGAACCTGGTGGAGTTCCGTGCACGAGTTCTTGTTTAGCTCTTTTTCTTGCAAATATTATGGCTGGGGGAACATAATTTCCACTGCGCTGACTGCCAAACAACAGTTGTTAAATTTCCTCTTTCTGTAGAAACAATTGTTCCAACTGCTTTCTTACCAGTAGGTGATACAACCTTATGAGTCTTACTAGGGACAGTGCTTATTCTGATTCATCCATATTATACATTCTTGATAGACAGAACTTGTATTGATCCATCATTTGTTCAAGATTATCAAAAAACAAAGAAACTTGAGCTTTATTAAAGCCCATAACTCGAGCAAGACTTGTTTTGGTGGAAACACGGAGTGATAGTTTGTGCAGTTTCATAAATTTAGTGCCCAGTCTCTGCCAGCTAATTTGCTGTCCTTGTTAAATGGATGGATTACCTTGTTAATGTCAGCAAACTAAAATGCCAGTTCTACGCAAATCCTTCAATGTTAAACTATACAAGTGAGAGTCAAGGAGTCTGCAAAGCTCTGCCAATTCCTTCGCATGCTGTTTAGTGCGTACTTTTGCCCCACTCCACAGTTCGTACTCCTGCCCCGTTGTCGTCTTTAACATTTCCCAGACCGTACTGCCATCTGTGGCCAGTTTCACACAATGGCCAAGCCACCACACGTTATTACAGAAATTTGTCTGAGAAATGACATAATGCTAAAATACCTGTCCCACATTCCTAATAGCTCAATCACGTTTCCAAAACCACGAAAAATAACATCAAGATGAATGATTTTCAATCTTACCTCATAGTTTAAAGACGAAACACACCAGCACAACGAAACTATGTAGAGAGGCTATCGGCCATGTAATTCTTCCAACAGCACACAGTACTGCCAATTGCACGGCCGTCTTCATATAAATATCCCTTGTGCGTACTCTTACCCGCCGCGTACTTTTGCCCCGCACTACTATACACTATTTAATAAGAATATTAATAGCATTTCAATGAATTTTCAAGACCTGTAATGTTAATGTGACTTTTGAACTTGCTTTTCCTGTACCAACTTCTCAGTATTAGGTGTATTACTTTTATGCATAGAACAAATATATTAGCAATATGTGCATCCGGAGTAGTTTAATTTAACTTTAAGGCAGATAAAGTTTGTTCACAAATGTATGTGGAGCCAAATATCCACAAGAGCATTAGGGCAAGATCTGAATTTCAGGAAACGGTCTGGAGGCACACGTTTCCAGAATTAGGAGAAGTGGGTAATCCACAATACTCTTTAAATTTACCACAAATTCCTAAGTCTGGGTGTCTATTATTTTAGTTTGTAAGAATGCGGAGTATTTATGAATCTCAAACTCTAAAATGTAAAATGGATTTATGACTGAATTTACGTTACTCTTTTCAGATTCGAAAGAGGAAGAATTTGTAATGATATATAGGTTCGTATCGGATCTTGGGCTATCGGCGGTTCTTCGCACGATCTAGATTTCTAGTAGATTTGAAAAAATTATTAGTTTCATTTGCTAACTATTTAAAAAATAAAGTGAACCAATAATTCCTTCAAATAATATTTCAAATGTTGACAGTAAATTATATCACTAAGCACTGTCTGCAGCTATTATTTTATACATGTTAAGAACATACATAAATTAAAGGCAACTGCCTCTGTAGTCGAGTGGTGAGGGTTCTGGTTCGATTCCCTGACGCGTGGAAGTTTTCTCTAACAGAAATCATTTCCTTTTCTCCGCAGTGTGTGGAAGTATGAATGTGGTTGTGTTTGGCAAAAGAGTATTAAAAACCAACGTAACAAGAGCCACAGTTCAACAATAATAACACCATAAGTTGTTTAACGACCAAAAGCTCCTAATATGATCACAGAAATTGGCCCCGTAGCTCGGTCGATAGAACACCTGCCTGTTGTGCTAGGGATCTCGGGCTCGATTCCCGGCTGGGGGGCTGGGAGTTTTTCTCTAGCCAAGATTATTCCATATCCTTCCCAGTCTGGAAATATGAATGAGAGTGTGAATGTGTGTATGATCTAATGATTAAAAACCAAAGTTCAAGAAAACCCAACGACAAGAGTTACACGAGTTAACACCATTGCCAATACGCTATAAGTTCCAAAGCTGCGGTTAAGGCCAATGTAGTTAAAGGCGGGATATAAATGGAACTAAAAAAATTTAAACGGTGCTATATACAGATAAATGAAGTAAATAAAAAAAAGTTCTGATGCGCTACATTCACCTGATCATCTCTAATCGCTTATTAACAAATTATTCTTACAAAGGTTTTTTCTCCTACCTGCTACGTTCTAATCGATATAAGCCTTTCCGGAAATAGCTGCATTACATATTTCGTTATAGATACAAAGGGAATTACGATAGTCAGATGTTTTAGCTGTGGACGTTAAACGCAGGCCTTAAAATTCCATACTCTTTTCATAACATCGCGGGAAGCAACTGAAGATCATCAGACTTTAAAGAATAACTAAGTATTGAATAATTTGAACCATAATAACAGATATCTCGGAAATGACTTTTTCCAAAAATGACTTTCTCTACTCTTGTACAAACTATTTTTACAAACGCTTATTCTCCATATGCTTCATGTTAATCGAGATGTTAATCTTATTGCTAATTTTCTTGTAGATGCAAGGGTAGGTTTTAAGCGATAGTCAAATCTTTTAAGCGCTGGTTGCTATGTGGCGCATTCCATTCTCTTTGTATGTGCACGACATAAAAAAAATGAATAACGAATTTGAGAAAAAGTATAAGCATTGTAAAATTTAAGGGACTAACAAACAAACTTTCGAAAATGGTTCACTCAACAAAAAAATGTATATAACATAAATTGTGTATTTTAGCGCGATTTACACTTTTTGTGTAGTAAACTTTGGTCATCTCTTATGGCTTACCAGTTATGCAAAAGTCGTTTACAATGACGAATACTTTTGGTGACATTCCCAGGAAATTCAAGATATGCATTTTATTTGTCATGAAAATATCTTAAATATATGACATTTTAATCAAAAATCGTTAGCCATTTTTGAGAAAATTAAAATTTTCGAAAAATGTTCCATGTAAAGGGTAATCTGGGGTGGGGAAATTTTCTTGAAAACCTTCGTGTCGCATCTCTGGAAGATACTGAACCTAAATATCAAGTTTAGTGTTTATCCGACTGTTCGTTTCTGAGTTATGCTGTTCACAGACACACACACGGACATGTTTCCAAAAAATGTTTTTTTATTTAGGGGTCTCAAAACATGTATTTCCGGTGAAATCTCGGTATCGAACATTTAGGTGGAATAGAATACTTCCCCTGCTTACTCTGCGTTGTAAGGAAAGTAAAAAGATTATTTACAATAAAATCGTGTTTTAAGGAGCTCTGCATTTTTGTGTAGTACGTTTTCGTCCATTGCTTAACATTTAGTTATACAAGATTATATAAAACTCCTTATATTATAATACATGCACAAAATTCTCTCGTTTACCTTTCTTATGTTGTCTTCTCGGTGTGTTAAATCTTCGCATTCTGCTTAGTTGGCGTTTGTTTTTCCAGTTCATATACCTTCACTTTATTTATTTGTTGTTCCATAGCATAGCCAGATGCTTCAGACCCATTTTGTCTTTCGAATTTTGCACGTTTCCACTGCGGATAATTATATTCACTATACTTACAGTTGTATTCTCTCAGCAGTTTTCCTGCTGAATGTTAGTAATAATTTATACAATTTAGGGCCTATGGCACATGCAGTATCTTATTCAGTTGTGTTTACCATTCTGGTTGCTCTCACACACAAAGAGTTTTCAAATTGCTTTAAAACCGATGGGCGCACACTGTTACTTCCGTTGACATTTAGCCACGGCTGTTGCTTTCAACGCTCGTTAAAAATAACAGAATCGCTCTAAAATCTCTCTCTGGAAAGGCCAGCGAAATGTCAGACACGTGTATATTTACATATATACGCATTTGTGTGGATTCCCATTTCCTCCAATTCGTGGAGGACATCAGAGCAATCTTTTTTTCCCCTTCCCCTCTCCACGGTACTGCATTTGCCATGAAAAAAGTACTTGTTTTAATAGCTGTTAATTATTCCATTCTTAGTTCAGACACTGAAATGGTTGGATTACAAATTTGAAAATATTTCTATACCGCCTAGAGCATTTGATACGGTTCAACTAGGCCCCGTATTTGATTTGATTGTATATAGATTAAACAAAGATGTAAATGTTGTATTTAATATTATAACTCGAAAGGAAACACCTTCATACAAAATATTGCAATTGTTTGAGGAAGTAAGGTTCGAGTCACCAGCCCATCCCTTTTCTTGGGACAGGAAAAGGTCCGTCGGCACACATTATACAAAAGCACTGAGCCATTAAAAAGCGTCTACGAGGAAAGTGCTATTTCTTGAAGAAACATGATATTTGTGCCGAGAAAAGGCTTAAAGCCATAAACATATGTACGTGCTACAGCAAAAATTAAAATAATTGTAAATAGTACCGAGGGAGGAGAAAGCTGAACAGAACTGAGATTTTAGCCAGTAAATGGAAAGACAAGAATACAAACCTGACGAATACGAAAACAGGAGATCGTCACATGATTGAAAATCGTACAAAATAATCACGTGACATAGGCGGAGTAGGGATGAAATCAGACATGCCGAAATTCACAAAATACTAGTAACTTCACTCTTCGCTGAACCCTGCGGCATGTAACTACACTCTTAGTTGAACTTTGCACCGTATGCCGCGGCTATGAACGCAGGGAAAACATTACAATACTTCTTAATACTGCCGACTAACAAATCACCTCGATGTCAGTCTCGGATAATTGACGAAGTGGTGGCTCGCGTTCCTGAATGTGACATAACAGTATAATAAAGCCAATATTTACCAGAGCCGATGTTTTTATTATCGCAATATATACATAATTTTACCACCCCCTGTAGACTTTACAGAGTTGACACTGCTCAACGCTAGCCGGAGAAAGAAGAGACTTAATTGTTACGCATCGAGGACCCGACCAGCTTCATATTTCAAAGTTTACTTACATCGCTGTTCAAAAAGCAAATAATACATCTATATTGCTTAATGCATCTTAATGGAATTTATACGCAAGGTTATTGATATTTTTAGAGTGAAGAATTGCAGAAAAGTGATTGAATTATATGGAAAATATTTTCATCTGTCCTAGTCTTCTTAATCAACACAATGACTGTTAGTTTTAAAACACAAAAGGGAAGAACGTTTTCCGTTAACATCTCACCATTTCAGTTAATTTAAAAAAATGGAATTCAAGAAAAACTCTGATATGTTACAATCACACCATTTTATCTATCCCATATTGTTAATGTTCATGTGTTTGCTGCAATTCTTTTCGCATAAAAGCTTTTTTTAAAGTTTAACGTCCTTCAACTAGTTCATATAGACGATGAATAAGTGAATGAATTGGATGAAATGATGCTCAAATGATCCGGGATCCCTTCAGTTTAGAGTTACTCGACATTCGTCTTTTGAAGATAAGGGAAAGCCCCGGGAAAAAAAAAAAAACTTATCCGTATACTTCACCCTAAGGCAGACAGTTATCTCCACATCACAGAAGCGGGCGCACAACCGCTTGCTTTTCTATTTACTAATGATCTTGGCAAATGTTAGCCGAAATCGTTGCAGGTTCCAGGAGGCAGAAACGATATTCAAATGTTCAAAAGCATTTCGGACTATGCTGCCCTTGACTTTATATACTCCTTGTATGACCTACAAAAAAAAAAGAACAGCATTTAAAATCATCCTGCTTAAAATATCGCAAAATTCAAACGAACAGCAGCAAATATTTCGGAAACAGTTAGTGCTAAAAAAGGTTTTTGTCCCCCCTCAATAAAAAGAAAAATGGAGTGCGCTTGCGAATATAAATGAGAGGTGTAACTTAACACTAAAATCTTATGTGTTACATTTGCATGAATTTCTCTACACACCATAGTTTATTTTTATAAGCGTTTATAAACTATTCTTTCAAAAGTTTATTCTTCTATTTGAAGTTAGTTTACGTGTTTTGGCATTTTTCAACATTACATTTTACTGAGTAGTTTTATAGTTTTTTGAACATTTTAATATGTTCGTATGTGGCGTTTACAAAATTACTTTACAATTAAGCAAATGTTATCGTAACAATACCTGAAACTGCGGTAGGAACTAGTTTTAATCTCACAGCGAAAAAAAAAGAAGTCAAAATCAGGAATTATCAATCCTTTTGCTAAACTCCGTTGTTAACGCCTTATATGTTACAACTTCACAAATATATTCTGCGTCAGTCTAAATGATATGTTAGACGATATTGTCAGGTATTATATAAAACAGAAATTGTTCTACTAAATTATTATAAAACAGTTTTGTGAAACGACACACCATAAAGCGGAACAAATCGGTGTAATTTCAACAAAAAGACGTAATATGTATATAAAAATAAAATTAAACAATTGGAAAAACGTCAGAACAGATAAAATGTAACTTGGTTTGTTCTTTCTGCATATCAAAAGTTAGAATTTTCTCTCCGTTAATTTTGCTGCTAGAATTTTTTTAACGTAGAAATGAATACTTTTGCAGTCTCTGTATACAGGTTGTAAGGAAATATAAGCTAAAAGACTCTGTAGTTATAAGGATACCATGTGATCGTATTGCTAATGAACTCATATGTAGAAACGCTTCAATTAAGAGCTAGGGTCTCTAAAGAGGAGAATCTAGGCAAAACGTGTCACTTCGATACATTTTATGCATCGCCTGGTTATGTGATATCGAACTCCTGGAAAGAGTACAAACTCTGGTGCACAACGTGTCCGCGGACGTTCACATGGGTGTTGTTAGGATGTAAACTGCCCGTTTCACTTAAATGCCTTTCCAATCTCGGAAACAATGTGTGAACGTGACGCACGTTGGTGACGTTGTTGTCCGCAAGCCTATCTTGTTTCTCTCCGGCTTTCCCGTGGATGTGAAGCACCTCAGTATACTCTGCATTTTGAAGTATTTATTTTATTGTTCTTGGAGTTTATTTATTTATTTAGCTCCTTGTATGGACGTCAATTTGAAGAAGATTGTTTTGTTACGTAATATGCTGCTACGTACGAGAAGCTGATTTTGAAGATGATGTTTTTGTTGTTACCTACGCTCCAAGTTTAAAAATATAATATTAACTTTTTTGTTATTAAACTACTTCTATAGATAGTATTTATGTTTGTATTTGCCTCGGCTGGGTCAGTATTGTATTAGAGTCACGTATCTCTTAGACAGGGCGTGGTGCGACAAGAATGTAGGCTTACACAGATTTTAAGTTTAAATTCACTTCTTTTTATTAATCCTTGACACAAATTGAATAACGCTACACTGTTATCAAGAGCTGCGAGATTCCTCAAGTTAATATTTGCACTTTGTTAACACGTATACTTATTTTACGATTCACACGAATACGTAATATTTCTTTAGAGAACACATCTTCCATTCGGTAACTACCAAGGTCTGCAGGAAAATGAACATATTTCAACCGTCAAAACCCGTAAGCTTCTGTGTTTCAAGGCTTTGATTGACTAATCCTAGTCCAATAAAATACCTGCACTTTAATTAAACTGTTGATTGGCTATTTTTAAACTGTCACAAAGTTTACATTATCATTGCTCTAATCATGACTAGTAACATTTAAACTCTCAAACTCATTATTGCCTCAAGGTTATCTCATTGTTACCTCATTGTTAGCAACTTTAAACTTATTATTCTCACAGCTCTTACATTATAAAATTGCGTAATGCATTCACATACAATTATTGAACATGTTTACAATAATATAAGCATTTTCAATGACTGTTACATACATTTTTACAATTTATTACATACATATTGCTTCAAGGCGGACTGTTATTGAATTTACATATTATATAATTTAATTGAAATTATTCAAGTGTTAAAAATACTGCCTTAATTTGTTTTCAAGGCCGTCATTATTCATTCCCACTTGAGGGTAACCATACAAATGAATATGTAAAGTAAGAAACTAGTAAACTAAGTAATACCATAAATTACCGTTGTCTGTGGGTATGGTGAAGGACTGCAGTGTGCTTGATAAGTAACTCTTAATTAATAAATTCGACGTCAGTCTTGTTGTAAACTCTATGGTTTGTTTACCTACAGCCATCTCCGTTTTCGTTTCGGAGCCTCTGGCTCAAAAACAGTTTCTGGATAGACAATGATTTATAAAAAAAATTAAAAATTATGGCCTTCAAATCAGTGATATTCACCGGAACGCTTTTCTTTCCGCAGGTTGTAACCGAGACAGGAGATATTAACAGGACAGTCTGACAGTTAATTCCTAGGCGAAGGTTGCATTGAGTGTTATGTTTGGCGTTCGACTGAGCTGGCAGAAATGCACTTCAGTACTGTAAGGGGACGGCAATGCTGCGATGGCTTGGCGCTTGTATCAAGAAAGGTACTCACGGCGAAGATGACCAGATAGGAAGACATCTGAACGTCTCCATCGTCGTCTGTGCGCTCATGGGAAGTTTCCATCTCCTGGTTTGGGGAGGGGACGACCAAGATCTACAAAACCAGATGTAAAGGAGGAGATTCTGAATTTTATGCACACGACTCCTCCTATCAGTAGGTATCTACACCTAGGTTAGCGTTGCAAGTGAATGTTCCTCATACGACTGTCTGGAGACTGTTACAAGAGCAATTGTATCCTTATCATTTGCAACGTGTACAAGTCCTGCCACCAGCGCATTACCCTTCTCAATTGATGTTCTGCCAGTGGTTCGTGCAGCAGTTTGCTACAAATCCGAACTTTCCTGCCTTAGTATTATTTACAGATGAAGCACAGTCCACACGAGATGGCATTACAAATTTCCACAATCAGCATGTACGAGCAGATGAAAACTCTTGTGCAGTTGTTCCATCTCATCACCCAGTGTGGTTCACTCTCAACATGTGGGCCAGTATCATTGGTGATCGGCTAATTGGACCCCATGTACTTGTCAACAGACAAACTTTCTAGAAAACATCATACCTCATGTGATGAAGACACTTCACTGTGAATTCGTCAAAAAGCCCAATTCTTGCATGACGGCGCTCCTGCGCACTTTAGTGGTACCGCTCGCTGGTACTTGGATCAAAGGTTTCCTGATCGATGAATAGGTAAAGGTGGCTCAATTGCCTGGCCACCACGCTCACCTGATTAGAACGCTGTCGATTTCTACTTGTGGAGCCATTTAAAAGCGTTGGTGTATTTGCCTCTGGTGCCTGACAAGAAAACTCTTCAGAATCGAGGAAATACGAGGTTGCAAGGAAATACGCAATACTCCTGGAATTTGGGGTCGCACGGCCACGAGACGTCGATGTGAGGCCTGTATTCTAGCAGGAGGTGCACACTTAAGAAAACTACCTGCGGTAAGAAATACGTTCCGATGAGTATCACTGTTTTGAAGGTCATAACTCAGAAACGAAGCATTTCCGGATACATGTTGTAAATTGATTTGTTTTTATCGTCTACTTTTGGGGAACGCATACCCTCTATTTTTGAAACACGCTGTGTAATTCGTGGTATACCTTTCCTTGACGTGTCAATATCTTAAACACACAATAGTTTAATCAAAATCGTTAGAGCCTTTTTAGAGAGGCTCTATTTTTTTGGAGAGAGGGTTTTCTTTAAAATCTTTGTCTGACATCCTTAAACATTGCTATACTCAAATGTGAATTTTGATATTCATCCGACGTTTCGTTTTAACTCATATTCTCCACAGACAGACGGATAAACCGACCACATTTCCCATTTTTCATTTTCAGTGAAATCGCGATATTTATTTTATTGCCAACAGTAACACTACCCCGCCTATGAGGTAAAGGGAGTAAAAATGTCAGGATATTTTCTTTCTGGCCTTTTAAAAATCATACTTTGAGGCAGTATTTTTAACACTTAAATGATTTCAGTCTAATTATATAATATATAATTCAATAACAGCCCACCTTAAAGCAATATGTGTTGTAACAATATATAAAACTGTATACTACAGTCATTGTAAATGTTTATATTATTGTATACATGTTCAATAAAGTTATGTGAATGTATTACGTAATTTAATAAGGTAAGAGCTGTGAGAATAATAAGTTAAAAGTTGCTAAGAATGAGGTAACCTTGAAGCAATAATGAATTTGAAAGCTTAAATGCTACTAGTCATTATTGGAGCAGTAATAATGTAAATTTTGAGACAGTTTAATAAATAGACAATCACTAACCAGAAAAAGCTTTAGTTAAATGAAGGTATTCTATTGGAGTAGGATTAGCCAATCACAGACTTGAAATACAGAAATTTAAAAATTTAGACGGTAGAAATCAGTTCAGTTGCTTGTAGACAGTGCTTATAACTGGACGCGTTGGGTGTAGACAGTGTTCCTAACCGGATGCGAGATACGTCCTCAAGAAGTATAATACGTATTTTGTGTGAGACAAAAAAAATAGTTTAAGTGTTAAAAAGTGCAAGTAATTCATAAAAGAATCTCACAGCTCTCTATATCAGTGAAGTGTTATTTAAATCGTGTCAAGCATTAATAAAAGGAGTGAAGTAAAATTATAATTTCTGTAAGCCTACATTCTTAGTCGCACCACAAGCCTGCAAAGAGAAACATGTCTCTAACAATAATACTGACGCAGCCGAGGCAAATATAAATACATAATATTTAAAGAAACAGTCAAATTACAAAGTTAATATTTTTAAACACTTTTGGGGGGGCCAAAGGCCACTGGAAAGTACATTGTGGCGAAGGCTACCGGAAAGCGGATACTATACGCGCGATTGCAACGAACTTCAAGTTCGGTTCCCAACAGTTGAAATATAATACAACTCTTTCAATACAACCAACTTCAAATTGACGCCCAAAACGTGGGGCAAATAACAACGTAAAAAATAACAATACAACAAAATAACAACTTCAAATTGGCTCCCAAAGCGTGGGTCAAATAACAATACAACAAACCATCTACTACAAATTTAGGCCCAAAACGTGGGTCAAATAACGTAAAGATCCTATCTACTTCAACGTTCAACACATATCCTCCATAGTTTGATGTTGTGTTAGCGAGAAAATCTTAGTGGTGCCTCACACTTTACAAAACGATTAAGTAACTCATAAAAGTACATAGTGAATAAACAATAAAATTCGCTTGCCAGCTGTAGAGAGCATGTCACTAATGGCGGAGTCACGACCGACCAGTTACGTGTGGCATATGCCCAGACATGATTGCTGGCACTAAATCCCGTCGCATGTCCTACCTTCCTTTCCGCTTATGTAATGTTATCCCATAACGGGGCCCAATTTTCAACCGCTAGCGGCACAAATAAGCTTAAAACGCTATACTGTAACAATCAGTGTTTAACTGCAAGCGCCCTGAATCACGTACTCTCGCTTTCATTAATTATTGTATAAGGAACTACAGCTTTAAAAGCTAGTGCAACATGCTGTGATTTTGAAACTGTTTTTTAGGGTTGTATATTCGCAAGTTTGGTAACGTGGCTTTCATTCAAGTCATCCACAAAAATGTGTAGATCGATTCCAAATATCATTTTACGAAGTTGTCACAGCCATATCCCAATATTTTATGCAGTAACTATTTTAAGGATTTATATAAATAAATCCTTACCTATAGTAACTAGAGAAAGAATTGCATTCTACCCAGAAATTCAACATGGAGGTTTAAAAAAAATAAATAAATAAAAATCCGCGGGCGCGTGTCTGTTTGTGAAGACAATACCTCAAAAATGAAACGTCGGTTAAATACCAAACTTTGTAGTTAAATTCAGCACTCTCCAATGATGAACACGAAGATCTTCAGGAAAATCCCCCACCCCAAATTACCTTTTACGTCCAAAGATTTTCGTAATTTTATATTTTCTCAAAATGAATAATGATTCTGATTGTCCTTCTGAGTGACATTTGTATAATTGGAAAGGTGGAATCAAGCGACTGAAAAATTCAATGCCATAGCCGGGAATTTTTCAGTCGCTTGATTCTACCTTTCCAACCCTGTCCAACACACGGCTTGTGTGAAGAACAATTAATTCCATTTGTATAATTGTTAAACCGTAAGAGTTAGACAAAATCTCACTGTACTCCAAACGTATGTTTCGTTAAAGCAAACAAATTATGTCAAATAATTTCCGAGGTATTCCTTGTTACTGTTCTGAATTTAAAATACTTATACTTTCCTCAAATGATAATCGTTATTTGTTTTTTCTTGGTCATACAAAGAGCATGGAATTTCAAAAGCATCACATAGCGACGGCTACTTAAAGATTTGACTATTGTTTTACCTACCGTATACTACCTGCATAATGTAAACTGAAAGTTTATCTGGATTAACGAGAAGTAGTTAGAATAATACGCTTTTGTAAGAGTATATGTGTAGAGTGAATCGAGAAAGGCATGTGAGTGCAGCATATAAGATTTTTTCTCCATTATTGTAATAGTTACTCTACATATTGCATGTACAAAAGAAATTTTAATGTAGCGGTTTGGGCACAAAATCAAATCTTATCACACTTGATTTGAAAGCAAACTTTTTCCAAAAGAAATGCAAGAAAATGCACAACGGCGGCTGGCAGTCGCAAGCAAGATGATAAAAGAGCAAGTGACAGCGTGAGAAAGAATAGTAATAAAGTGAACACAAGTTTAGTTTTAAAATGATTTAAACTAATTTTCGTTTTCATACCAGCTAAAATAATCCTGGTGTAATTATACTTCGAGAAATACACGTTTCCTACCCGGGAGGACCGAAGTGCTATTTAGCGTTCTTTATTGCATTCTACCCAAAAGTTCGATACCGAGATTTCACCGGAAATACGTGTTTTGAGACGCCCTGAATCCAAATAAAGCATTTTTGAAAACAAGTACGTGTGCCTGTGTGTCTGTCTGGGAACAGCATAGCTCAAAAACGAAAAGTCAGATAAATTACAAACTTGGTATGAGCTTAGTATCTTTCAAGGATGACACGAAGATTTCCAAGAAAATCCCTCATCCCCAACTACCCTTTACAAGGAACATTTTGATTTTCTAAAAAATGACTAATTATTTTGATTAAGATACCGTATATGAAAAATATTTACATTACAAATAAAATGTATATCTTTAATTTTCTGGGAATAGCCTAGGACGTCCTCTTCATTCGGAAGGAATTTTGTATAATCTTGTATAACTTGTAAACGTTAAGCGATAGACGAAAACGTACCGCATAAAAAACCTAGATCTCTTTAAAACATACAAGTTACTGAATATAAGTATTTCTGTGGATAAGCCTTTCTGAGTTATCCGTTGTTAAAAGTTCGAATTGTTCAATACTTGTCATTCTTTTGAAGTCCCATCGATTTTCATTTGTTTCTTGGGATTGCATGGAAACAGTATGAAATTTTAAGGCCAGTATCTCACTATGTCAGATAAATTATTTTTTAAAAAGTACTAGTCATTATATGAAAATTTTGTTGCAGCCGTATTAAGAAATGCCATTTTATTTATGATTTTTAGTTTAGTATCCGTGGTGGATGTACAGTTTCATTATAATCCAAACAAATTAATTAATATATGAAAAACACTGACACATATTTCCCTGAAACCTTCTGCTTCTTCTACCTTTTAGTGGACTGGGAATTTAATCCCGTCCCGCGCCAAAGATGTTTATTTAAATTGATATTTCTATCTGGTCCTCAGCCGTCCTATATCTTGTTTTTCCTTTGGGTTATAACTAAAGGCTTGCTTCGGTAGTCTGTCAGAGGGCATTCGTGTGATATGTTCTTGTCAGTTCTTTTGATTTTGAACCATCTCTTGTCCTACATTACATTTTATGTCTAGTTGCTTTCTTATATCTTCGCTTCTCTTTTTATTTCTTATAGATACCCCTAGTAACTTTCTCATGAATCTCATTTCTGCGCGTTCAATTTTATTTGTCTTTTTTTCCTATAATCGAAGTTTTACTACATAGAGTAACACTGGTTTCGACACTATATTATGTAGGCTGAGTATGACCTACTTCCTCGTTGATTTTTCAATTATATAATAATACATCTATTTATTGAATTATATTTTATTACATTATTAACTAGATCTTGATTTAAATTATAAATTGGTATGTCACATCAAAAATATTTAAAGTTATTATCTGATATTTTACCAACATTTCAGCTCTTCTGTTACTTTTACCTTTCATGGTTATCGCTTTGGATTTGTTAATTTAGATTTTCATATTGAAGGTTTCTAGAACCTTATTTAATTTTTTTACATTTTCTTTCAGATCGTTTTCAGAGTCAGCCAACAGTATCTGATCATCAGCAAATAACAGGGTATTTATTGATTTATTTGGTCTGAACTTAACACTTTTAGTATATAATAATTATCATTTCTGAATAATTGTATATGTGTAAATGTCAAATAGTATTGGAGACAATCCAGATGCTTGTCTGTGACCTTGAATAACTTTAAAAGGAAACCCTTTATGTAATATAAACTGGTTATTATGATTTATTGATTTAATGCCCTGAAGCCTTGTTCACTTAATGCTTTAATTGCTAATAATATCTGCGCAAAACTTAAACCTATAGCTTTAATATCTAGAAATATACGAGTATTACAACTCAGTTTTGGTCACTTTTGTGTTTCGTTAATCAGGAGAAAAATGAGCGACAATTCTCCGCAACTGTGCAGATAGAATAAGCTTAGAGGATCACGGGAGTTGCGGGATGTCCGTTGCGTCACATATGACAAACTCGGTATACTTGTTTTCAAAATAAAACAGGTTAAGGTTCAATCTAATTTCCCTAAAGAAAGCACAGAGGGAATTCAGTGCACAAGATGTCTTGAATAAGAGGAAGAAGATTCTTTTCTACAACGACTCCAGGTGGAAAAAGCACCCTTTGATGTAGGTTACATGAAGTAACTGTTGATGTAGCTCCACTTGGGCATGTAAACGAAGATGCAACTTGGGTTGTCACATGTGATCCAGAGTTAAAGTGGCTGACCTTTACTTGGTTAGTGTAGAGAAGGGAGAACAAGCTTTATACTTCCCAGTCACGGCATCTCCAGGGGAGGCACGATAACGTGGGCTCTCGACTCTTGTCGTTCAAGATATGCGCTGAACACCTTCGACAAAATGGGACACCAGTCAGCTTGATTGGCTCTCTGGCAGTCACGGTAGGTGCTCGTTTTTAACAGAGATGCAGCAGTATCTATTTACGTTAGCTTCTTTACAGATGTCTTCTTATGATACTCAAGATGAATAACACCAGGTATTAAACTGAAGGTCATTTAGCCATGAATTAAAAAAATGGGTCTATGAGCTAGTAGTAATATGCAATTTTTAAAACTTCTTTTAGATCTTGCATTCGGAAGGCTCCGGTTTCCATTCCTGTTGGGCCGGCCACTTTGATCTTTGTTTTCTTTTGCTATTGGCCTAATTAGTATTACAACGCCACGAATTTTACTAGCCCCAATTTCGCGTCATTTTATTTCCTTATTATGTTTCAGGGTAGAGGCATCAGGCGAGTGGAGCTTGCTTAGAGTGACTATCTGCCATGGCGTTCGGTGTGTGAGAGGGGGTAGGTAGGCCTATGTGGGAAGTCCTGCTGGCGTCAGGATGTACAAACGGCACCAAAGAAAATCTTCGGCGGATTTTGTAACGTTTTTGGGGGGTCTTTTGAAGCGTGTCCTTCACCTTACCTATCGCAGAGCGTGGTGGCTTGATAACACAGCAATAAGGGGGAAAAGAGGGAGGTTGATGCCTTTGCTTTTTCTGGTATTATTGAAACCAAAACATGTTTATTGTCTTAGAACCAGTCATGGCGTATTCTAGCGAAATTACTCGTGGACGTATCGTGGGTATGTGGGAGACTGGTCACACTGTTACAGCAATTGCAATGACAGTATATCAGTGTTTTTTTTAGTAAATTACTGGATAAAATATTCCAGGAAAGTGGAGAAGACCGTCTACATACTCGTCAGAAACTGGGAATTGCCCGTGAAACATCCGCAGATGATGATATTCGTTTACTAAATGCAAATAACTCTTTTGTTATAATTGAATGATCATGTTTAGAAACTAGAGATAAATGTGTATATGTATATGGTTTACCGAATATGACATACATATCATGGCAACAAAATTGGGTTATATTTTTGTCTATAATCCTGTTGTATTCCTAGGATCAGCAATATGTTAGTAGAAAATATACTAATCAATTGTAGTTTGAATTAGAGGGAAAACATGCTGCTTTATTTATTTATTTATTTATTTATTATTTAGTAAGGTCTGCTTCTATGCAGCAACAAACATTGATACCACTGTGAGAATACGGTTTTGTTATAAAGTGCTGCCTTGCTCAGTATCTAATGAATACCATTCAAGCTTTATTTGCACCCCCTGAAGATCTTCTCACACTACACATTCTACCAATCACGATAAGAGGTCTGTATGACAAACTGAATGCACTCACACCCTCTTTCTCCTTTAGCCAATACGATCAAGAGCGTAAACATATATTTCGTTTCTACGCCAGTTTGTAACCTTTGTTGTGATTATTGGTGCAACTATTTAGCAGAAGGAGTGGCGCATCCTTGCACCGTGGCCTAAAGCAACCAATGAAATAGCCATGGCTTCGCAAGGCCACGTGCGATAAATAATGTGACATAGACGGGAGGTGCAGTGAGATTTTCTTTGGCGCTCTTTGTACAAGTAATATGTGTAGACATTAGGGACCTGGCCTGCGTCCGAGCCCGCCACCCTGGATCCGGTCATCCTCTGTTCTTCGCTTCAGTCCTTCCTCCCGGAGGTTCCCAAAAGCACAATATACATTCAGTGCCGGAATCCTCCTCCGCTTCCTAATAACCATTACTATAGGCTCGAACTGAACCTCTAAAGGGAGCTCAAGTGTGCATCGCGCTAGATGAATTGTTCGCGAGTTGCGCAAGAATATGGCTACTCAGGTCAGAAGAACATTATTTCAGGAAGAGGGAGTGAGCGAGCTACCAGTGAGGAGAGGACCAACTATTGGCGCATTGAAAATGAGGTAGGAATTGAAGGGTCAGATAGATGTAGATCAGGAGGAATGTATAATTGCAAAGTTAGGCTACAACGAGGTTCTAAGCCGGGGCAATTATTTAGTGTGTTCTCTATAGGTACGTATTGAAGGAAATAGAGTAACTGTGTAGGTGGCAAGCATTTACCACTCCCACGTTTGTGTATTGGTGTTTCATTTGCGCCTACCGCAACTGCCTTTACTCAGGATCATCAGCCTCGACTCTGGACGACACAGTCCCACGATGCAATTAATCATAGTTACAATACTCTTTCTTTTAGGCTTTAAATTGCTCTCTGATTGTCATCGAGGACATGGTCCAGTATTAGTTGCAATAACTTCGTTGTTCTATGCATATTCACTACAAAACTGTTCTGAATTGGAGTTCTGGAACTTCTAACACGTCCAGTCTTCCACTCAGCCTCTGTTGGTGAGTATTCTAACAATAACTGCTAAGTCCATATTAACACCACAGGTGTACCAAAATTTGTTTCTTTAGTTTCAGATTTCTCAGTCATCTGCGCAACTCCGACTGACAATGTTGCTTAAACACACACTATCCTTCAGATAGGCTACAACCAATAATCTTTCACATTGAATATCTGGCTATTTGGTAGAAAATAAATCAAACTGCAAGGGGCAATCCAAGTTTATTAACACTATGAAACTACCAAAATACTGTTAAGCCTTTTCTACACTACTTACGAATACTGAATAAACCCCATCGCTGCAAGTTACCAAAAACTCTAACTTCGTGGGACAGCAACTGAGGCAGTATTTTATATCACAACACTGTAAATGCCAGAGTGATTGTAGTGTAAATTAACATTATTGTATGACAATGATTTGAGATGTTTGTTAATTATAAGCATTGTTATGAAATTAAGTTTACACGGCCTCACTGAAACTGACAATAGGAGCGGATAACAATGTGCGAGGGGGTGAGTTGTTTATCAATTAGAAGAGGCTAAACAAATGACGTAAGAGTAGCGCGCTTTTCTTTAGAAATGGAGGGAATATCTTCCCTAGAGCATATGTGTTCGTAATTTTGATTGGATAAAAAAAATTGACGCTAATGTTGGCGCGTCTTATTAACCAATAGCAGCTCTGTTATAATGTTTAGGCATATCGGGGTGAGGGAGTATAAATTATGAAGCCAGAGACAAGTATCGCACAGTTTAAGAGAATCATTCACGAGTTACACGTCGCACAGTTCAACAGGATCATTCACGAAGTACACGTTACGCAATTCTACAGAATCTCTCGCGTCGTAAAGTTAGTTATAAAATGTGAAATACTAGAATTAATAATGTGCGGCAAATAAGTGATTATAGTTACATTCGAAAATATAACAGTTTCAGTCGGGCGTGTATCAAGAGATAAATATGTGAAATTAATGAAGTGTGACGGCAATAAAAGTGTAAGAACAAATTCTTTTATCAGTGTTATCTTTTAGTAACAACTCCTTTCCGTTTACACACCCTGTTTAAGAGATTTGCTCGACTGAGTAATAATAGCTAGCCGGAGGACAAAGAACTCAAAATTCAAAATAGTAAAATAATAACAGGCGCTCAGCAAATAAGATAACATGAACGATACCGCGACACAACCGATTAGGCCAAGGCCTACCGCCATGTACACTCCGCCTTCGTCCACACAGAACATCATGGACAGGGTATATGTGGTGGCATGTGGTCAGCATGCAATCTCCCCACGGCCACCTAGGTGCAGTTTGTATGAGTGGATTTCCTATTTCTCCATTAAGTAGCTCCTCAATTTGACCCAGTACCGGACCTCCAGCCGAGGAGATTTTAATATCTGGAATTTCAATTGGTAGGCGAAGCCAAGTCCCCTCGAATTTAACGTAACAGCTCTATAAACTTGTCATTAATTTACATAATACAAGTAAAACCGTATTGACATTTAAACACAAAATTACTCTGTGTGAAGAGAAACGAGAATTCGCCATTAGTAATGCATGAAATCCCATTTACTATACAACCATCTAGTACCAACATTTAATGTAACCAATCGATACCATATTTTAAGACTGAAAATGTAGACGTCTAAACCTACCGAAGGTTTTAGAAAAATAAACCCCATGTTTTTTTTTGTTTTTTTGATAACCGAAATGAATGTTTGAATATAATTAGTTTTCAGAAACAAGTACTTAACATAGAGTATTCAAGTCACTGGTTGAAGTACATTAAAACTCACCTGATGGAAGCCAAGGTAGCTCTCGATACTATGGGTGGCAAAGAAAACCTCCCCTTCGCACGTGAGGATGAGAAGGAACCCGTTCAGAGCCTGTAAGAGCGAGAAGAAAAAATGATGTTAAGTATTTGGTAATACCTCACAAGGGCAACATTATGTTTATTTTTGCTCTCTATATAATGATTTTTTTATAATATGTTAATATCCTAACCTATTATGTGGAGGAGAACTACTAGCAACAGTAAACAAGAGACTTAAAACTAAACTAGAAATTTCACAAAATAATTCACTAAGAATAATAACAGGAGCTGTAAAAACAACACCAATTAGTGTACTACAAAGCTTCACAAAAGCATGGTTATAGAATTGGAATATGAGTTGAAATCAATTATTCTAGCACAAAAACTGCAAGTCAACGGAAACAGATACAAGTGATACCACACAGCAGACACTATAAGTAATTTAAAAACTCAAATAAGCTTCAGAACATATATTAATAACCTAAAATATAAGAATATAATTACAACAAATATAATAGCAACAGAGGTAACGAGTCCAATAGAATATACTGATATATATCAGAATGACCTGATACATACAATAAATAAACAAAGAAAACAATGTACAGATGAAATGAGAGCCATAGCAATTGCTACGGAAAAAGAAAGATATCCAGGAAAAAGAATGGCTGCTAATATATACTACAGATGGATCCCTCATCAATAAAAAAACGCCTGTACAGGAGTATACTGTAAACACTTTTCACAGTATCTAACATTAGATGAATCGTCAAACCATATGATGGAGAATTGACAGCTATAAAAGCAGCATTATAGAACATTCTATATAGGTCATACATAAAACAAAAAATAGTCATCTTATCAGACTCAAAATCAGCCATAGACGGGATAGTAAATTACAATAATAAAACAACAAGAAATATTAAATAAATAACAAGCCTAATTGAACCTAGAAACCATGTCACTCTACAATGGATCCTAGCTCATGTTGGACTTTTGGGCAATGAACATGCGTATCAATTAGAAAAGAAAGGTGCAATACAACAAATAAAACTTGTAGGACAAATAAAAATAAATAAACAATTAAATAACATTAAACAACATTTCAAAAGACAGCAAAGACTTGATGATGAAGAAGATAAATTAAAAGATAAAGATTATAAGAATATTAAAGATAGAGTTGATAGACAAAAAATGCCAAGGAAGGCTGCAGTGGCCTTATTTAGAGTGGCAACTGGCCACGATTGCCTCGCAGAATACCTCTATAAGATACGATGCCTACCTACACCCAAGTGCACTCTGTGAAGAAGATGTCATCCTGAACAAACATCTCGCCAAATGCAAAAGCCTTAAAAGTGAAAACTTACAGACGTTATATTAGGACGTCAGAGGGAAAATGATGCAGATCAATTAATCCCCAGTGCCATTGGTGAACAACAACATGTTAATATTGGGTTTGGAAAAGACGCTTACTTCTTCTAGTTCATTATATCAAACGAGAGTTCCGTGTTCTTCCACTCAACCTGCACTGCTCTTCTGACATTTCTGTAATCCATAACATATTACTTAAGTGATTTTACATCACTTCTAATGTGCTGTTATGCATTGTTCTTTAAATAAAAGCAGGAGTAAACTAAACTGAACACAAGGATCACCATCCGCTCCCGATTGACCTGCAGTTTACAGAGCTAAGCAACTCAGTGCTAAAATTCCTGTGGCAGGGAAAGAAAGTCTGTTATAAATAAATATATAACTATAGCTAATTTTACAATTAAAGAGGTAAACACATTTCTGTCGAGTAAAAATACACATAAAGCTGCGCTAAAATTAATGCATTGAGAAAGTTGCTTTCAGTGTTTTAGTTTATCTGATTTTATTATGAAATGATGTTATGGACTTTAAATGATACCTATATATGACAGTACATATTATAATCAAATTTCCTGAATTACAATGTTTGAATTTTCCTTTCTCAAAACACCAATCTGAGGAAAGGATAAGTCAATGTATTTTTAGTAATACGAGTATTATATAGGACATATTGGAAGGCTGAATCAGACTTGAAAAATACAGTGTCAGGGCTAGGACTCGCATAATGATCTTCGGTTTCCCATACTGATGCTCTTACCGCTTGAGCTACCATGGAGACAGATTAGTACACGCGTTAAGCCTTCTCATCTGATTCTTATTGGAATGGAAGATACTCCTTTCCAAAGCCAGCATATTATAAAGAATTATATGTCAAAGAAGAAAGAACAGCCTGCCAAGTCATTGGAATGGTTGGTATGTCATTCTCCTTTTTAGGAAGTTCCGCATCCATTAGAAATTGAACATTTGATGAACTCCAAAATGTTGGACAGTGAGGCAATATTTTATATCATAACATGCTGTGAATGCCAAAGTGATTGTAGTGTAAATTAATATTGTTGTATGTACAGGATTTTAGATGTTTGTTAGCTATAAGGATTGTTAGGAAATAAGTTTACACGGCCTCACTGAAACTGACAATAGAAGTGGGTAACAATAAACCGAGGGGATGAGTTTTTTGTCACTAAGAAGAGAAAGTCGAAATTGACGTCAGGGTAGCGTGCCTTTTTTAGAAATGGAGGGAATATCTTCCCTAGAGCATATATGTTAATAATAGTGATTGGCTGACCAAAACAGACGCTAAAGTTGGCGCAATTTGGTAACCAATAGGAGCTATATTATAATGTTTAGGCAATTCGAGGTAAAGGAGTATATATTCTCGAGCCATAAGCAAGTGTCGCACAGTTCTGAAGAATCTCTCACGAGGTGCACGTCGCAGAGTTAGTTACAAAAATGTAAAGTACGCGAAGTAATTGGTGCGTGGCAACCATAACGACTGTAGTCACATTCAGAAATATCACAGTTTCAGTCAGGCGTGTATAAAAATTAAACATGTCAATTATTAATTAAGCGTGACGGCAATGAAGGTCCAAATTCAATTTTTTTTATCAGTGTTATCTTTTAGCAACAACTCCTTTCCGTTTACACAACCTGCTTAGATACACGTGCTCGACTGAGTTATAATAGCTAGCTGGAGGACAAAGAACCCGAATTTAAAAAAAAATAATAAAACAATAAGCGTCCAACAAATAAGATAACACAAGTCATCTGGGAACCACGACAACAGCAAACATCGAACATTCTAACTCCTTGAACTTATTAGGAATATTTGGAAAAATACTTATCCCTAAACATTCCCTGCAATTAATGATCACATAGATTCATGTCTGGGAGGCAGTCACGCAGTTCTGCCATCAAGGATAAGCCCAGGATCTCCCACTATTCTACTGATAACAGGCTAGAATGGGACTGCTGAAGCTACGCTGAATTCCAAGCGAATAGTTTGATATTATCACTATAGAGTGCTGCCTACTTTTCAGGGGTACAGCAGAGGAAGCAAATGTGTATAGGCCTCGCCAGGGATATTGGCATATGACCTTCAGGGCTAGCCTAGTCAGCCAGCCCTCTGATGTTTCAATACCTCCCTTGCAAGTAGCACGTGGTTCCTTATGTCCAGTTCCTCTACCGTATACAACTACCCGTCTCTACTTGCACCATTCTTCGAGCAGCAGTCATACATCTATATGGTAAATGACTCGCATCGAAGCTTTCCATTAAAATTTTCACATGCCAAAATCGTGGCGCGACCTATAGTAGGGCTAATCGTTCTCTAATTTAAAACAACAATGAAATAAAGAACTATTGCTTCCCTGGCCACATCATGTCAGATTTATTTCTATAACATCTTATATTGAAACCAGTGGCTAATATATTAACATTCTAGAAAGGAATTACACATTGGTACTGGAAAACACCGCAGGCGATAGGCATATGCGCGCAACGCGGTGATTTGTCAATTATCCAGAACTATGTGCCAAATTGCGCTTGAAAGTGCTTTAGCTTTCCGCTCCATTGTCCTGCAGTAGTCAAATGCCGCGAAAACATGTTTCACCAAAAGCAATTTTGCTCTATTGGTCTGCGTCGGACTTTAGCTTTTTTAATAGTGTTTACTACACGTTCTTATTGCATACGTCACCACAGGCGGTTGAAAATTTGATACGCAAAAATAAATGATAATTGTGAAAGAAATTTGGGAAGGAAACATTCCAAGTTAATAGAGTATCTCCCCGGCAGTTGTCATTTATAAGGATTGAGATTAACTGAAAAAGAAGTCAGTCGGGGAGTATCTTGGCGGGATTTGAACCGCAGACCTTCTGTTCGCAAGTCGTGTCCGTGTTGTTTCCATTAGTAATGCCTGTAGGTTTTCCTCAAGAGGAAAACAAGTCTGTATATGGTAAAGCACGGGTATTCCATTAAAAAAATCTGATGTGTTACACTCACATGACTTTCTCTACTCTTGTACAAACTATTTTTATAAACGCTTATTCTCCATATGCTTCATGTTAATCGAGATATCGAGATGTTAATCTTATTGCTAATTTTCTTGTAGATGCAAGGGGAATTGTTAGGCTATAAGCTATAGTCAAATATTTTAAGAGCTGGTTGCTATGTGGAGTATTCCATTCCCTTTGCGTTAACAGGACAAAAAAAATGAATAACGAATTTGACAAAAAGTATAAGTATTGGAAAATTTAAGGTAATAACAAGCAATATCTCGAAAATGGTTCACTCAATAAAAAAATGTATATGACATAAATTGTGTATTTTAACGCATCTATATTTTTTGTGTGGTAAAATTTAGTCTATCTCTTATGGTTTACCAGTTATGCAAAAGTCGTTCACAATGAAGAATACTTTTGGGGACATTCCCAGAAAATTCGAGATATACATTTTATTTGTCATGAAGATATCTTGAACATATAATATTTTAATCAAAATCGTTAGAGCCATTTTTGAAAAAATTAAAATTTTCGAAAAATGTTCCATGTAAAGGGTAGTCTGGGGTGGGGGGATTTTCTTGAAAACCTTCGTGTCGCATCCTTGGAAGATACTGAACCTAAATACCAAGTCTGGTGTTTATCCGATTGTTCGTTTCTCAGTTATGCTGTTCACAGACACACAGAAACACACACGGACATGTTTCCAAAAATGCTTTTTTTGGATTCAGGGGGTCTCAAAACATGTATTTCCGGTGAAATCTCGGTATCGAATTTTTTAGTGGAATATGTAGTAGAGAAAATAATAAATCTGATATGTTACACTGACATGACTAGCTATACCCGCTATCGCTTATTAGATACAAATTATTTTTACGAAAATTTATTTTCCTAGCTACTTCATTTTAATCGAGATAATTATTTCCGGAAACAGCTGCATTACACATTTCACTATAGATACAAAGGGAACAGACATAGTTTATAGAACGTTTTGGGAATTGGACGCTGTACACTGGCCTTAAAATTTCACACAGTTTCCATCCAATCACGAGAAATTTAAAATCGACAGGACATTAAAAGAATGACATATTGAACAACTGGAACCTTTAACAACGGATATCTCGGAAATGGCTGATGCCGCAAAAGAGTTATTTGAAATAAATTGTGTGTTTTATAGAGATCAACATTTTTTTGTGAAGTACGTTTTCGTCTATCGCTTAACGTTTACCAGTTATGCAAGATTATACAAAATTCCTTCCGAATGAAGAGAATTTCACAGACTATTCCAAGAACATTTAAGATACACATTTTATTGGTCATGTAAATATCTTTAATGTGTGGTATTTTAATCAAAATTATTAAAGTCCTTTTTAGATAATCAAACATTTCAAAAAATGTTCCATTTAAAGGGTGATTTGGGTGTGTCGCATCTTTGGAGGGCAAAGGTAGAGGTACGAGCTAACGGAGGGAGCCCTCGAAACCGAGGCAGAGCACCGCACGCAGGCCAGTCTGCCCCTTGTGCTTTTGCCATGCGACCATATCCGGATGATGACGGCTCAAGCACAGACGGGGTCCATAATGTTTCCAGGTTGAACGCCTCAGGCGGAGGTTCCCCGAAGGAGTTCTCGCCCGAAAGCACCCAAAGTCGAGGTCCAACCAAACAGTGCCTGGAGGACGTCAGGATGAAACTTCCTCAGAGCGCACGGCTTCCGCCTAACCGCAACACACCCAACACCATCGCCTGGTCCTACAACCCTGAAAAAGATGCCAAGGAAGATGACGAGTACAGGTGGGGGCAGGAGAGTCGTGGTAGAAGATGAACCACTCCAGCATTCGCCTGCCGACCCACGGAAACCACGAAAAACTCACGGGCCAAAGTGGGCGGTCGAACCCGGACCTCCTGAGTACGAGTCGCACATATTACCGCGACGCCACCTGGCTCGGTATCTTTGGAAGGTACCCACTGAACTTAAAAAACATATTTGGTATTTATCCGACTTTTCGTCACACACACACACACAGACAGTGGTCTAAAAATGCTTTTCTTTTTTGGTTTCGAGGGTCCCAAAACATTATATCCGGTGTAATCTCGATATCCAATTTTTTAATGGAATACAATATTTAAAATACCTACTAAGTTCGTGATAGAGAAAGTAAATAAATTAATTCAAACATTGAATTTAGATTGACAAGTGCAACACTTACAAAGGCAAATTCTTCGTTAATAATTCTCATTGAAAATAAAATTAGCAAGCAGACCTGAAATGATCAGCGAGTCTTATCCTCTATTACGAGCGGATTCAGCATCAATCCAGAGTGGATATTGTACCTATTCCCCACAAAGGGCGTCCCCAGGAGGAAAAATGAGGCGAGAGGAGACACTGGGCGGCCGGATTCAGGAGCTATGGTACAGCGATGATAGAGGGTCCCTAATTTTCCAGATAGACACCCTGGCAGAGGGACAGGCAGACCGGGTACCCCACACCACACAGAGGGTCTCCAACGCCCCTCAAGGGGGCTCGAATACCCCGGCAGCCAGACGAAAACCGAGAGTTACGAAGAACAACCTTTTCCTCTGACACGCTGCACCGAAACACCATCGCCGACGCTTCCGAACTTGAAAGAGACCAACGGGATGAAGGATGAATGGAACGAAATGGAGGGACTCCATCATTGGCCTGCCACCCAACAAAACACCTGAAAAAGCCCATGGGTCAGAATGGGCGATCGCCGGGATCCAAACACGGGACCTCCCGAATGCGGGCCACAGAAGCCATTCCGCTCGGCGAGTATCTGCTGCAGCAAGGTAGAACGTTTTCTTTCACCCCTTTGCTTCCAAAGCTTTCATAAAGAACAGCGGCCAGCATAAAGCAGAATAATTAGTAGGTGTCCTTTGTAATGTGTACACATATCTAGTGATTTGTTACCTCGTAGCTAATGCTTTATCAATAGTTATCAGACCCGCCCTGCAGCAAAAACTAATTACAACTGCAACGTCCGATTACTATGCGCTCTGCGATCGATAACAACGTTGTGCTTTAAAACTGCCAAGTTATGGCAAGGGTTTGAAGTTGGGCAAGTTAGTGCCACAGGAGTTCCAAGTTACACTTGTGTAGATGAAGTACGACACAAAACGTAGTGTAGAAAGTGTAACATATACATTTTTACTTTCTCTACTACGTATAGTAAGTAGGGGAAGTATTGTATTCCACCCAAAAATTCGATAGCGAGATTTCACTGGAAATATATGTTTTGAGACCCCCTGCATACAAAAAAAGCATTTTTGGAAACATGTCCGTGTGTGTGTGTGTGTGACTGTGAACAGCGTAACTCAGAACCGAACAGTCGAAAAAACACCAAACTTGGTATTTAGGTTCAGTATCTTCCAGAGATGCGACACGAAGGTTTTCAAGAAAATTCCCCCACCCCATATTACCCTTTACATCGAACATTTTTCGAAAATTTTAATTTTCTCAAAAAAGTCTCTAACGAATTTGATTAAAATATCATATGTTTAAGATATTTTCATGACAAATAAAATGTATATCTCGAGTTTTCTGGGAATGTCTCCAAAAGTATTCTTCATTCTGAACGACTTTTGCATAACCGGTAAACCATAACTACACAAAAAATGAAGATTGCGTTAAAATGCACAATTTATGTCATATACATTTTTTTACGGTGAATCATTTTCGAGATATTGCTTTTTATTCGCTTAACTTTTCCATACTTATACTTCGTTATTCATTTTTTTATGTCCTGGTAATGCAAAGAGAATAGAATACTCCACATAGCAACCACTCTTAAAATATTTGACTATCGCTTAACGCATAGCAATTCCCCTTGCATCTACAAGAAAATTAGCAATAAGATTAACATTTCGATATCTCGATTAACATGAAGCATAAGGAGAATAAGCGTTTGTAAAAATAATTTGTACAAGAGTAGTGAAAGTCATGTGAGTGTAACGCATCATACTTTTAACGCATCATACCCATCATACATTGGGTACTGCCAACGTAAATAAAAATGTGAAATCGGCTAAAAATGCGATGCGCCGTTGTTACCGCTATTTGTTATTGTTCTGCGATTTTGTTGAAACGCAACGCGTGCAAATTAACAGTGCGTATTTAATATAAAGCAAAATGGTTTGCACGGGATGTGAGAATACTGTCTTTAGCATTCTAACTCAACACGTGCTATGCTTATATAAAAAAAACTAACCTAAACCTAACTTTTCGTGAATTGAGAAACGTAAGCTTATATAAAAAAAACTAACCTAAATCTAACCTTTCGTGAATTCAGAAACGTAAGCTTATATAAAAAAACTAACCTAAACCTAACCTTCCGTGAATCCATAAATGTAAGCTTATATAAAAAAAACTAACCTAAACCCAACCTTTAGTGAATTCAAACGTAAGCTTATATAAAAAAAACCTAACCTAAACCTAACCTTCCGTGAATCCATAAACGTAAGCTTATATAAAAAAAACTAAACCTAACCTCTCGTGAATTAGAAACGTAAGCTTAGGAACGCACGCTCGCTTCGCTCGCGTGCTTTGATGTAACCAATGGTAACAAATTAAAACAAGGATATATATATAAAGGTAATTCAGAAACCTATGATTATATAAAAAAAACTAACCTAAACCTAACCTTAACCTTTCGTGAATTCAGAAACATAAGCTTATATAAAAAAACTAACCTAAACCTAACCTTTCGTGAATTCAGAAACGTAAGCTTATATAAAAAAACTAACCTAAACCTAACCTTTCGTGAATTCAGAAACATAAGCTTATATAAAAAAACTAACCTAAACCTAACCTTCCGTGAATCCATTAACGTAAGCTGATATAAAAAAAACTAAACCTAACATTACCTAACCTCCCGTGAATCAGAAACGTAAGTTTAGGAACGCACGCGAGCGAAGCGAGCGTGCTTTGATGTAAACAGTGGTAAAAAATTAAAACAAGGATATATATATATATATATATATATATATATATATATATAGGTAATTCAGAAGCCTATGGTTATATAAAAAAACTAACCTAAACATAACCTTTCGTGAATTCAGAAACGTAAGCTTATATAAATAAACTAACCTAAACCTAACCTTTCGTGAATTCAGAAACGTAAGCTTATATAAAAAAAAACTAACCTAAACCTAACCTTTCGAAAGCTTACATAAATAAAAAATCTAACGTAAGCGTAACCTTCCGTTAATTCATAAAGCACAGGTTGTCTAAGATCCCTGGCCTACACTCTGTGGTCGTTTCCGCATTCGCGGCATTAATTTTCGTTTTGGCGGCATTAATTTGTTATATGTTGGCAGCATAAACATATGACATACGTGACATGTGTTGAGCTAGTGCATGGCATAGTGTGACATCTGTTGGACAATATAACACATCATATTCATCCCCGTGGGGCACACTGTAAGACGATATTGTCCATGTATTTTAGAGAGAAGATAAATCTAAGAGAAGTTAAGGTTATCTAACCTCTGTGTTCAAAGTAACCTAGAAAACTTGATTATAAATTTTGGCCAAAATAATACCGTGTGGTTATTATTATTATTATAATCTGTCTGCTTCCCACCCATATGCTCCCGGAAGAGGGGGTAATCATTTATCCGATATGGAGAGATTTGGTGAGCAACATGCGCCCCCCAGCCGGAATGCTTTTTATTTACCCCAGCTCTTCAATTTCCTCACAAACTCTTTGGGTACCGATTCTTTACATGAGCCGAAAAACTGTACCCTCATGGATGGGATTGGAGCCATGCCATTTGTCATTCCGTGGTACGCAACAATAGCAACACATTAAGACTCGAGGAGGGACATTATTATTTACTTTGTAAATTAAACCTAAAATCATTTAAACTTTTAGAAAGCTCTACTCATAAGCTAATTAATTTTTTTTTCAAATTCATCCAAAAATGTATAAAATATTCAAGCTCTTATGCACGACAACGTATATAAAATTGCCACCTTAAATGGACACCTAACAATCTCGCACAAAAGGAATTAATATCACTCCCCAAAAGGGAGGTTTAGGAAAACGCTGTATTTTCTTAAAACAATTCTTGAGTCGTCCTCCATTCTAGGGGTGTCATGCTAGCCTCTAGTTCCCCAGGTCACGTGTTCAAACCCGGTGGAAAGCGATGGATTTTTCGGGCGTAAAAAATCCTTAGCATTGGAATTAAAGCCCGTGGTCCCGTGTCGTAGATTTATGGCAGGTAAAAGAACCTCAAGACCTAAAGAAGCCTCTGAGCAAAATTACCGGTCTTTTACGTTCAATATAGAATGGGACGCTAAGGACTATAGTAATTAAAAGAGCGTCCCTAAATAAAACTGAATTTAATTTTAATTCTTGAGTGAGGCAAAGAGTAAACTTAATAAGAAATATTGGCGTTTACCGAATGTCTCTGGTGCAAATAGCGATTAAATATTTTTATATTACCTTATATTATACAACCTTTATACAATAATATTGCACTTGTAAGGAAAAGGCATTACACTCAATGTTTTTGTCTACCTATCCTAAATTTGCATTTATTCCTTATGTATAATACAGCGCTCGCACAGAAATTTATTCTTCTATGATACAATGTATTTTTACTGCAAAAACTTTCAAAGTCAAGTAGCATTGACATTTTTATAAGTACGATACGGAAAATAAAGCACAAATGTTCGCATATCATTATTCAGCTTTTTACTTTCTCTACTACCTTCATATAGTAAATAAGAGGAAGTAGTGTATTCCATCCAAAATTTTGATACTGAAATTTCATCAAAAATGTACATCCTGAAAATGCATTCATATTATCAGAAAAATTGCGTATTCGTGTGTGTGTGTGCGCGTATAGTCTATCTATAAAAAGCGGATATAACAATAAACCTTTGTAAGCAAATTTTGTAGAAGAGCGGGTAGAGAAGGTCATGTCAATGTAGCACATAAGATTAATATATTAATGAAACCATGTGGAAAATTTTTGTTATGTTTTCAAATGTGCTTTATACATGTTGCATGGCATTCCTTTTTCTTTAACTGATTACCCTTCTCTTTGTAGGGCTTACATCCCCAAGGACTTGCAAGCCAATGCCTTGTGTCAGTAGCAAGCAAACTCTGGGTCATAGCATATCCAGGATGGTTGATCAGCCCAATGCCTGCTATGGTGGTGAAGGAGGAGGAAACGAAATGTAATGGTAAAAAGGATGATAGGAAAATTAAATCCAACCCATTATTCACCTAGCGACCGAGGAAAACCGCGAAAAACCTTCGGTCAGGTTGGTTGGTTCCCGGGGGTTTGAAACCGGGACTTCCCGAATGCAGGCACAGTCATCCGCTTGGTGCATAGCAGTTCAGTATGGGAAAACAAAAGACATTACAAAGAATATTTTGAAAATGTTGCAAGAAAAAGTTATTTGTCGTTAACTGTATATTCCAGTGAATGTACTTTTTGGTGGATTTAGTTTTATTCTTTTTGTTACGATTTAGCAAACATACAAAATTATCAAAAATAATTCCGAATGAAGAGGACTGCACAATTATTCTCGGAAAATTCAAAATATGAATTTTATTATTCATGCATATTTCATACAAATTCCAAGACCAATTTATGAGAGAATGAAAAATAAAGAGGACAAACTTAAACAATATTTGGCTGAAATATCAAATTTGGAATCTGATATTTTGTTTCTAAGTTATGCTGCTCTCTCTCTCTCTCTCTCTCTTTCTCTCAATACACACACATCTTCATCCAAAAATGCTTTTTCGGTTTAAACGGACTACAAAACAAGTACTTGCGCTGAAATATTGATATAAAAATTCTGGTTGGAGTACGATACTTCCTCTACCCAATATGTATAGGTAATAGAGAAAGTAGAAATAAGTGAAGATCCTTAACAAATTTACAAAATAATGCAAATGCAATTGTGTTAACGCTCAGTTGCGATTTGCTTATCAACCACTTGCTCTATAAAAATGCAATTTATTGCTGTAACTTCTTGTGTACTTAAAATCCTTCTTTTTTCTAAATAGCATCAATTCTCTAGAGGTTAAATGTTTTAAATCCTTTGTTGCCCCTCCATCTAATGCAAACAGTCCGCCGTCCACTAGTCTGATCTTTCGACACTGAAATGTGATAAGAAGATGAAATGACAAGAAATGGGGGACAGGAAAATCCCGTCATTATATAATCTATCAAAGCATTCCCCTACCAACTAGGGAAAACCGCGAAAGAATCCAAGGTCAGTGGCCGGTCAAACGGGAACAGAAGCCAGACCTTCTGAATGCGAATCAGTTCTTCACCAGCATTGATGGTGTGCAGACCAGTATCATCAGTCAGCATTCAAATTACCATTAAAATGTATTAAAAGAAATCTTCAGAAGCAAATGCATTAAATAATCCCTGCATATAAATGAAAATAATAAGACGGCGTGATTTAAAGTATCTGTCGTAAATTAATTTTGGAAAGTCAAAGAAATTTAATGGAATAAAATACAAATTTGAGCTGGGAAGAAAATAATCATCTGAATTTATTATTATCATGGAATTTAACCTAACAACGTCCTGTTGTTGAAATGGAGGATTCATCGCTCAAATATAAAGAACCCAATAACGAATCAATCGTTGGTTTTCCCAACGAGGGGCACATACATTTAAAGGTAGATTTCAATTAAAAAAAGAATATAAAGAAGAGAATAGTTCATGAGAGGGCACCACGACAACACGACACCGAAAGATGATTGAAGGATGATTGGCGACTCGCTTAGTAAGACTATCGTAATTTTGTATCACTTTCAAACAAACTTGTAATGGGCCAGTAAACTGGAACTTGCAACATTTCAATTTCGTACAATGTTCCGTGAGTTGTTTCATGCGAGCAGACGGACAAGTGATGTGCTAGTAGTGATTTGCTTAAAAAACTCTTTCACAACGTAATTCTTAACTTCTATGTCAACGTCTACCTCAAGTAAAAAGTTATCTCTTAAAAGCAGGTGCAGCAGGAACAGTGGATGTCCCAACAAATACTCGATTTTCAATAATTTGACAAACATGCTTAAAAATACAAGAACAATTATTGTGTACCTTCCAGTGGAAAACTTAATATTTATAGCTTAAAAACAGTTAAAAAGTTTTTGTAATTGCAGTAAAAACAGCTTGTTTCTCTTAGAGAATACTTTCCAATTTAAGAGCACGAAAGTTAGCTTCAAGTTTGGATTAAAGCTAGGCCTACTTTACGATTTCTTTGGAAAAGAAGTACAAGTGGCGCAACATTTTTAAGCCGAATAATGAGATTAAAATAATTTCAAACTTTGAGAAGAAAAGGAAATCTTAAATTATTAACAGCGGACACAGACATTCATGTCATTTCGTGCAATGTTCGTCTAACACCAAGCTGGTGACAAACCTGAGCTTTAGCACCCTATTGAAGACTCTTTTACTTAAAAGCCTTTTTGAGTCCCGGACATTCAACATAGGTGTACTAGTTATGCTGCCAATAATAATTGATTTGGCTCTATTCCAAAATCAGATAAGATTAACATGTTTTTCATAGCTTTAAAATGTGCAAATTGTTTCCATATTCAGAATATCCGTACAATATTCTCTTTTCTAAGCTAGGAAACTCAAGCCAAGACGTGAGGCAGTATTTTTAACACTTAAATGATTTCAGTCTAATTATATAATATAAATTCAATAACAGCCCGCCTTAAAGCAATATGTGTATACAACAAGATATAAAAAGTGTATATTACAGTCATTGTATATGTGTATATTATTGTATACATGTGTAATAATGTTATGTGAATGTATTACATAATTTAATTATGTAGAATAATAGGTTAAAAGTTGCTAACAATGCGGTAATAATGAGGTAGCCTTGAGGCAATAATGAATTACAAGGTTTAATAATGCTACTAGTCATTCTTGGAACAACAATAATGTAATTTTTGTAACAGTTTATAAAATAGTCAATCAACAACCAGAAAAACCTTTAGTTAAATGAAGGTATTCTATTGGACTAGGATTAGCCAATCAGAAACTGAAATAGGGCAAATTGTACAAATTTAGGCGGTAGAAATCAAGTCAGTTACTTGTAGACAACGCTCATAACTGGACGCGTTGGTTGTAGACAGTATTCCTAACCGGACGCGAGATGTGTCCTCGAGAAATTTAATACGTATTTTGTGTGAGAAAATAGTTTAAGTGTTTAAAAAGTGCAAGTATTTAATAAAAGAATCTTACAGCTCTCTATATCAGTGAAGTGTTATTTAAATCGTGACAAGCATTAATAAATGGAGTGAAGAAAAACGTAAAATCTGTATAAGCCTACATTCTTCAGTCGCACCGCTCCCTGCTAAGACATTGATGTCTCTAAAAAAATAAATACTGACGCAGCCGAGGCAAACATAAAAATATAATATTTAAAGAAACAGTAAAAATTACAAAGTTAATATTTTGTAAACATTTATTTGGGGCGAAGGCTACCGGAAACTTTGTACCATACGTGCGGTTGCAACTACTTCAAGTTCGGCTCCCCAACAGTCGAAATATAAATACACTTCTTCAAATTGGTTCCCAAAGCGTGGGGCAAATAACAACGTAAAAATAACAATACAACAAAATAACAACTTCAGACGTAATTATTTCTGTTTATGCAGGATTGACAAATTACAGAAAAACACAAACATAATAGACAGTATCGAAATATTAGGATCCTTAAAGTATTGTGGGGCTTGTATTAAGTACATTTGGTGTGGATTTATCTAAGTTATTCTTATAACGGTTTTGGAAACTGAACTATATTTATGAAATTTATCATCCTTTGATGGATGAAGTTTGTATTGGTATTATCTACATAGAGCAATAAAACGAATAGACGTTTAATCGTGCTCTAAAACTGGTGTGGCATATACAGCATATCCACTTGTTCTACCCCTCGATGATACAATCATGTGAAGTTTGCTTATTCTGAAAAAATACGTTATGTATGACTAGATGTAAAGAGAGTTTGGAATCTTATGTACCTAACATAAGCTTTAAGTGAGCAATTGTCAAATACTGGCGTAATGCTACCTCTTTATCCACATTAAAGAAGGTGGAGGTATTAGTTTCCAGAGACTTTGAATACTGTTATATAATGTGCTTATTTTTACCGAGCGCATGTCTTATGCACGTGCCTGTGCAGTAGCGATATGCGACTTGCATACGCTGCAGGCGAAAAGGATAGCGGTGATGTTCTTCATATAGAAACCACTTTCAGCGTGTTCTGTCAAAGTACACGGATTTATTGCAAGCAGAGGCGCCCACCCAGCACCTTTCCTAAAAGCTTAATAAATAAGTGATAGCTCAGTTAGTTAGAGCAACTGGGCGGAAACCGGAAGATCCGTGATTCAAGTCGCAGTAATGGCACCTTCAGTCTTATTCTACCTTTCAAATAAGTGAATGTTTAGGTAGATCAGGAATTCGATCTCTTCAAAAATTCCCTTCGGTACGTTAGCTTTCTTTAACTTATAAACTCTTAGAAAATTATAAATAATACATAAAATTATTAAAAATTATACTATAGCAATAACTCCATCTTGCAAGTTTGATTAATCTCGATTAACTCATTTTTAATTTTTAAAGTACTGAATCTTTTTAACATGCTTCATTCGTATTCACTGTAATAATAATTGCAGTTTTACTTTTATTTAGTCAACAATGCCATTAGGCATTATGGGTAGAATTTTGAAGGTCTTAGGCACATAATTTGGATATGAAATGACTTTTACTTTGTCTACCACATACATACCTAGGAGGTAGAGAAGTTATTCCACTTCACCAAAAAATTCGATGTCGAGATTTCACTGAAAATACATGTTTTGAGGCCCCCTGAATCCATAATGAGCAATTTTCACAATCGTGTTATTCTCTTGCAAAGATGCGACATGAAGATTTTCAAGAAAACCGCTTTACCCTAAAGCCCTTTACCCTTATATTGAACATTTTCCGAAAATTTTGATTTCTCAAAATAGCTCTAACAATTTTTAATAAAATGCCATATATTAAAGACAAATAAAATGTTTATCTTGAATTTTCTACATAACAATGTAGAGCTCTTTAAAACGAACAATTTAAAAAAAAACTTTTACTGTAGTATTAGGCATTTCCGATGTTTCGTTATTTTAAGTTTGGATTATTCAATACTTTGTCATTCTTTTAATGTGCTGGTGCTCTTCAGTTGATCTTCACGATGTCATACAAAGAGTATGCAACTGCAAGGAACTAGCTTTTAAACATCTGACTGGATTAGATTTCCTTTATGTTTCTTGTATCTACAACGAAATATGTAATGAAACTATTTATTGAAAGGTTTATCTCATTAACATAGATAGACAAATAAGTAATAATAGTTTGTAGAAGGTATATCAAAATAAACGATAGTGGGTGGAGAAAGTCATATTAATGTAACATTAGATTTTTTAATTTGACTAGGTAAAGTGAGGTTTCTTAATTTAGAAATATTTATAAGAGATTCCTCAATTCTAATTCGGTGTATGTGTTTTAAGGAAAGTAATTTATTCTTTTAGAGTCACAAAATTTTTCCTTTTGAAGTAAATTAAATAAACTTTTTATAGCGAAGAACTTATTTAAAACCAATGATAAATGTTATCAAAATTTCATACGTGGTTTCATTATATTGTACTGTACACTCACATATTTTGTAGTTTTATCTTGCCATTTAAAAACAACGTATAATTATTTGCCCGTAAGTTCAAATTTTGTAAATCTTTAAAAAGATATAAAGCTTATTATTTTGCTGTGCACAATTTAAACAGTGTAAAAATTAACAATCATAAGCAGCGTATGGGGAATTAACATCGGATTAAATTCAGGAATTTAATTTCCAGGAAAATACATTGAAAGTTGCGGCCATTTTAACCAAAAACCTTTAATATATGAGAGGAAACAAAACCGATAAAATAGTATATAAGTAAATACTTTCTCTGTATACCTACTATGCCTAACCCAAGGGAACCAGAAGAAAGGAGCAGAGTGAGGTTATTGATAACACAATACTGTTTCTCATAGCTCCCATGAAGTAACCTAAATTAAAATGAAGAAAAGAAAAAAGAAAAAATTCTTTTGCAGTGTATCCCATTCTTTTCGTAGAAAATTCGCGTTACTCCGCCGCTTTGCTGCTTGGACGCCTTTCAGGTGGCGTCTGCCCGTGCGGCGTCGAAAGGATATATTGATGCTGATGACGAAGTTTGCTGAATAGCCAATGCGGGCAAGGAGTTGTTTGCGCCTGCGTAATCTAAACAGATGAAGTAACTGCGGCTCCCTCCCCGCGCGACCTGCCGAGAGAAAAGGATTGTACTGTCGCCATCTTGTGTCATTTGGAACCTGGCAGCACGTATAGTTAGTTACTTGTCCTAATCATAAAAAAGACATTAAACAAACAAGGAAGGCGGCAACGCTGCATGATAAATGCGATAATGATGGGGAGGTTAGACATGCGAGGATCATCTTGCATTTCTTTATTATAGTCTGCTGCTGCTACAATGCCAGCTCAGACTTGAATTTTCAGCAATGTTTTAAGTGCCTGAAATGAACTAATGATGTATTGGCTTAATAAAGCCACTTAAACAATAGGCATGACAATATACTTAGCATTCCGTACGAAATCTCTGCGTAGCAGCTAACTCAGATTTGCTGAAAAGCCATCTACACCCTTTTTCTTGTAACCCTGCCCCGCTGACATGAATTCTTCCGCGCTCCCTTTTCTTCCCCTTTCCCCTGATTGGCCAGTGTACACCTTGGAATGGCGATGAACAAGCCTTGTGCAGTGCAAGGCCAGGCGATAAAAGCAGTATAAACACTCAGTCATAAGTAGATACGCGAGCTTTCGTCATTCTGAGAGTCAGCTTTAAACCGAAGGATCATCCTACCCTTTTGTTGATAAAAATGTAAATGCATTTCCCATTCATTAACTCTATTTACGTAATATATTTTATTCATACGGTTATGAATGAATGAATGATTTATTGTCTGCTTTAAACTTTACACACAATTTATACAATGTTTACAATACAATGGTATTGCTTATTATTTCTCTTCCCCTTATATTTAACACTCTGTGGGAAGTATAATTTTCCACTATTTACTATTTTATCTTGTTACCCTTTTTCCGTGTCTTCTCCAATTTGTTTCACGTCTCTTTTAACCACTTAAACCTAATTTTTCTAAATATTTTCCTGCTTTCTCCAATATATTCATTTGATCTTGTAATAAAAATCTCCTTTTAGCTCTATTGGTAAAGTTTTCCATTTCTCTAGTATTAAGTTCTCTCTTCCTTTATCCGTGTCCTCGCATTCCGGAATATAATGCCAATTGTCGTGTAATTAATTACATTTAGTACATCTCTCCCCCCTTCTTCTCCCTGTTAGACCACTTAAATTCATTACACCTGTCCACGCTCATGCATACCCCATTCTGGCCTCTTTGTGGCATACTTCGACGTATCTTTCTTTTCCCACATTCCATTTTAAAATATTTATAATCTATTAATGACCTTTTTTCTTTGAAACTACTTATAATTTCTTGCTTTTCAATATTCTCCACTCTTGTTCTAATTTCTTTCCAGAAACCCTTACTTTTGTTGTTTATTTCTACCCACGTTTCCCCCATTCCTATTTCTTCCTATGTTGTCTGTATCTTGTGCATCCAAGTATCTTCCCCCCCCCCATTTTCTCCTGTACAACCAAGCATTGCTTTAGTGTCTAATTTTCTTCTAGTAGCTTTATTCTTAACCAATATTTGATTGCCCTTTCTACCATTTTGCCTTTAGCTTCCACCCTCCCTATTTCTGCTTTTACTACCCCATTAGGTGAATTTCTTGGTAATCCCAGGCTTATTTTGCAAAAATTCCTATGTATAGCATTTACATATTCTAATCCTTTTTTCAGCCCCCATATCTCTGCTGTATATAACATCCTTGCTTCCATCACTGTGCTATATATCATTTCTAGCCACGCAATTTGCATTTCTGGTATTTTGTTCACACATGCTGATTACCTTTATTGCTTTTTTCTCCTTTGCTATTACTTTTTTCTTCTGCTCTCCCAATCCCCTGCACTATTGAGATTTAGTCAATTGTCTTCACTACTTCCAGCTCCGTTCCTTCCCAATACCACTTTTCAGTCTTTCTTAGTTTATATCCTTTCTTAAAAATTATGATTTTGGATTTATTTTTATTTATTCTCAACCACCAAGCTGTACAGTATTTGCCAATTATTTCAATAGCTTTACTTAGTCCCATAACTGAGATGGAACCTGTCACTAGATCATCTTCAAACAATAATCCTGGTATTTCCTTATTATTAATCTTCTTGTACATACGGTTATGAAAATGTAAATTTTACAATTATTATATTCAGGTAAATGATCATGTTAAACAAGGAGCTAGTTTGTATCGCTCAACAGCATATTCGAAGGCAGCAGCCAATGAGAGTAACGTGCACATGAATTTAAGAGATACAGGGCAAAGTTGTATAGAACTGGGTTTAAGTGATTTACAGCAGTAGGAAATATCAACATGGATGTGTTTCTTAATATAACACATTATTTCAATACCTCCACTCAGTTGCTGCGATTCTAAGTGCGTTTGCAACTGCGGAGCGCCTATTATCTCGCTTTACCCTTCTGTCAGCATTTAGAAACTCGTGAACAGCTGCAACATGTAGTTGATTTTTACTTTCTCTACTACTTACATATTAAATAGTGGAAGTACTGCATTTTGCCCAAAAATTCGATATCGTAATTTCACCGGAAATGCACATTTTGAAGCTCGCCGAATCCAGAAATTTTAGAAAAAGGTTCGGGTGGGTGTATGTACATGTGTGTGCGGCATCACTCAAAAACGAAAACCCGGTTAAATATCAAATATGGTATTAGGTTCAGGATCTTCTGAGGGTAGACACAAAGATTTTCAAGTAAATCCCCCCTCCGCAAAGTACCCTTAAATATAATATGTATTTATATTTTTTATGTTCTCAAAAATGGTTCTAAAGATTTTGATTACAGTGTACGAAGATTACAAGTAAATCCCCCCAACCCAAAGTATAGGGTGATGTATTTATATTTTTGATTTTGTCAAAAAATGGATCTAAAGACTTTGATTAAAGTGTGCGAACATCTAGTGCCCTTAAATATAAAATGTATTTATAATTTTGATTTTATCAACAATAGCACTAAATATTTTGATTAAAATTTACGAAGAGTTTCAAGTAAGTTCGCCACCCCAAAGTGCCCTTAAACGCAAAGTGTATTGATCATATTTTATTTTCTCAAAAATGGCTAACGATTTTTATTAAAATCTAGGAAGATTTTAAAGTAAATCCCCCAACCTAACCTACCCTTAAATAGAAAATGTATTTATAATTTTGGTTTGTTCAAAAATAGTTCTAAAGATTTTGATTAACGATTTTGATTAAAATGTACGAAGATTTTGAAGTAAATCCCTCATTCCAAAGTACCCTTAAATAGAAAATGTATTTATCTATATTTTCTATTTTCTCAAAAATGGCTAAGGATTTTGATTAAAATGTATGTGGTCCTCTTATTCTAAATTAATTTTGTAGACTTGTAAACCACATGAGACCGACAAGAACTTAGTACATATAAATGTAGATCTCGTTAAATCACACAGTTTAATAAAATGCATTTTTGTGGCATTAAACTATTTCCGGGCTATCCTGTATTATTGTTTTGAATTGTCAAATGCTTTTTACTTTTTTCAATTGCTAAGCCACTGTTTTTTTCTCGTGCTCTTGCAAAGAGAACGAAATTTTAAAGCCACCACATAGTTTTCTCTTACACGGTAAAAAAATCTCTCCCTCCCTGTGTCTGTCTGTCTCTGTCTCTCTCTCATTCATGCTTACAGACTCTGAGGAGTGTAGGAAATAATCCTGGCTAATATACAAGCGAAAATCGAAACAGGGATCTCTGGATTTGAGATTGCACATCCCATTATACCACACAGACAATTCTACATTTTATATATACCTAAGCAGTTTAAAGAAATGTTCAGCATACATTTCAAATTTGACCGAAAACAAAGCAGTGTGTATGAAGAGCGTTTAAAAAGCAACAAATTTTGGGATGAATGTGCCAAGCTGAAATTTTATATGCAGGTGTTCGAAGAGACTTTGTAGAGAAACTAATACACTGACAAAATCAGAAATTGGTGGTTTGGCCAGTGACAGTATAGATCCCGTTGCACGCGCCTCAGACTTCTGCCTAATTTCTGAACTTTACATTGATTTACTGTGAGTGCAGCCGTTGTAGACTTCTTTTAAAAAACTCTTACCCTGCTTACAAGCGTTATGCATGTTATTACCGCTTGCAGGTGTTAATGGTGCCTTTCTGTGATTTTCATAATCCAATTTTACTATCATGGATATTCTTTTTATGCAATTCATATCTGAAACCGTATTGAAAACAAGTTATGTGATTTATCATAATGTCCATTGTATTCGTTTCATATGAGTACGAAAATTTAGAGCTACAGAGCACATTGCACCTATGTAGACGCGAAGAGCGTATTCTTACTAAAGAAAGGCTATATGAACAAATTATAATAATTCATCAGGCGAGAAATTGGTTACATTTCTAAAGATAAAGAAATACATAACAGTTTTATAAAATGTTTGGATGTCCAGCCCCTGCTTAATGTAAATGTAGGACTGAGTCAGTGACGAGAATATTACATCGTTTTGTTGGGAATCGCCGCTCTGGTTGCCGACATGTCAGTTGCCATGAGACAGACGACGACTGAAATGAAGACTCAGTAAATGTCACTTACGTATTTATAGTTAACGGCTATTATCTTTGCGAAATTTCTTACATTTCGTATTTATAATTTAAGAGTATTTTGCACTTCTCTGCGGAGTTTGAAGATCACTGATGAGTGGCGCACGAAATCTGCGCAGAGCGCTCGCTCTACACGTGTAGAAACCGATCGGTCACGACTATCCTAAAGTCAGGCCAAAGTTTACGACATTAGAGAAGCGCTGGGGAGTTCAATCTCCATTACGTTAATTCGCGTCCAAACGCAGGGGGGTGGCTTGCATGTGGATATACATATCTCAATCAAGCCGCATGACAAAAGAGGCTGGCTGGCTGGTCTTTAACAAACGAGAGCAAAAGCGAGCAATACATCAGAAATGCGAGTTGCATGCTACGACCTAACACATGATGCCGACGTTGCTATATCTCAATCAGGTAAAAAGCGGACATGGAGAGTGCATGGGCGAGAGAAAGATGTGGCGGGGAAAAAGAGAGAGAAAGAATAAAACTAAGTTTATTATAGAGTGCCGGCTCATTGTTCACCTCACAATGCTTTCCAGCGCGGCCCATTCTTTAAGGCTTTTGAATAACGGCGCAGAGAACGACGGCGAAATATTTGGGTAACGTCGAGCTCCTCCGCTGTGAACCTACGTTCTTATTTGTGAATTAGTGCTTGCTTACTAAAGCGGCGCTTTCATGCCTGTGTCGTCGTCGTCATCATCATCATCATCATCATCATCAGTAGGTATTAATACTATCATTGTTCAATATATTAGCGCAGCTGAATTACACATTCAATTCAAGTACAGCAAACAATGTCCTTTGCAATACTGACGCAGTAATCTGTATCACAAATTATGTAAATGTCAGAGTGATTGTAGTGTGAATATGCATTGTTGTGTGATATTGATTTGAGATGTTTGTTGATTGTAAGCATTGTCGAGAAGTGATTTTATACGGCCTTACTGAAACTGACAATAATAGCGTGCAATAATGTAGCGAGGGGGTGAGCTGTTTATCATTATTAGAGACGAGCAAATGACGTCAGAGTGGCGTGTTTTTTTTAGAATTTGCTGGAACATTTTTCCCCAGAGCATGTTTTCGTAATTTTTATTGGATATAAATATAGACGCTAATGTTGGCGCGTTTTATTAACCAATAGCAGCTCGGTTATAATCTTTAGGCATATTGGGGCGAGGAAGTATAAATTCAGTGTCAGGGTCAAGTTTCATGTAGTTCAACGGAGGCATTCATGGAGTATGCATCGCACACAGTTCAAGGTTACGCGTCGCAAAGTTATGAAAAATATCTCGTGTCGTAAAGTTAATTACACAAAAAGTTGAAGTACGCGAATTAATAATGTGCAGTAAATAAGTTATTATAACAGTTTCAGTTTGGCGAGTGTCAAGATTAATATGTGAAAGTGAAAAATGTGTTACGACAATAAAAGTGTAAAACAAATTCTTTTATCAGTGTTATCTTTGGATAAAAACTCCTTTCCGTTTACACACCTGTATAAGATAAGTGCTTGACCGAAAAATAATAGGTAGCCGGAGGACAGTGAACCCAAAATTAAATACAATAACAGGCGCTCAGTAAAAGATAACACGAAGTGACCGCGACAAATTGTCTTTTATACGTGCGGCAGATAAAAATGAAACATCTTCCAACTACCAACATTAATACCCTCACAGCACATAACGACTTTTGAGAAAAGTTTTATTCTAATATCTGGATTTCATAAAATTAGATTTGACATCACTGATCTTTAATGTAACAATAGCGCTAATGTAAACGGCTGAGGAACGTTCTCTTTCCCTTTCACTTAGCAAGGTTGCCATGCGTCATTTTCTCAAAATCCATAAGCTATTAAAAAATGTTTACCATGGACTTTACGTTTACGTATTTCTATAACAATCTTCATGTGTAACATAGGATTTGCTTTGACTGTGTATGTGGCTAAATATTATTATTACTCTATTTATTTTACGTCGCTTTAACTACAGGGTCATATCTCGACGGGTCTGTTAGTGGATAACAGATCTCATCCCTGTAACCACCCACTTCGTCGTGTCCACAGAGACCTTAGGACATAGCAACTGGAACTTCTGCATCGTGGCGTGTAGATGGCATTAGGGTGCCGTCCAGTCTAACTGCTGCTTTCATATAGAAAGGCGGACAGTTAGCCTTCTAGGTCTCATCCCTGTAACCATGCTATCTTGCTTCGTCACGTGTCCACAGAGACTAGCGTATGGCAGCCGGATCTTGTTTCGTGCCTTGCAGATGACATTAGGGTGCCATCCAGTCTAGCTGCTTTCATTGTCTGAGAATAGATGGCACAGCATTCGCTATTACCACCTATTTTTCATTTTTACTATAGTTTTAGGCTTAAGGCGGAACTTTGGGTCGTGGTATTAAATATCCAATCCGGTATTTACCTTTTGGTCACTAAGGGAAACTACGAAAAAACCTCAGTCAGATTGGTCGGCCCCGGGACCGAGCCATTCCGCTCGGTACCGAAATGTTGAACTAGCGCTTATAAGGGACTTTTTGAACCGAAAAACTTCATTAAACAGACAATTTTGCACTTCAGTTCATAACACACATCAGTGGCTAAACAATTCTAAAGATAAATTATTGAGAATAAGCAGGCGTAGGACGTTTTAAGCATTAAAGCTAGGATGAAAGGAAATGAAGCTGAACTTCATTCGAAGTCACACACTTACGTCGTAGGTTACACACCTCCCTCATCCCTACTACAGTCTGTTGGCGTTTGCAGACAGCACTCACCTGACCGTTGAAGTGATAATATCCACCCGAAGAATATGAATAATAAATAATACATCATAACAAGTATATTAATAAGCATCTAATCAAATAAGAAGGAGGGGAATACAAATATGAGGAAAGAATAAAAGAGAACATTAAGAATTAGAAAAGTGGGGAAATAAAATCATAACGAGAGGAATAAAGTAAAGATTAGATATTAATTAATAATCAAAAAGTGAAATAAAATGTAGAAAACGTGTATTTGAGAACGAAGAGACTTGGCGAAAAACCGTGAAAGGTTGAAAATTTAGGAACGTACAGGAAGAGGAACATTAGTAAGCGATAAGTCACAATAGGAACCGAGTAGAGCTCTCAGGATGCGAAGACAACGGGCCGGAAACCGAATTCAGTCAAGAGCACAGAAAATTCACTGTAGCGAACTTAAGTTGATAATGGGAGACGCGAGCGAGGCTCGGACGATGATAATAAGCGCCAAAGGAAGACGAGGAAAAATTGAGAGAGATAGCTAATAGAAGTTAATAAAGGTCACTGCATAGCAAAAAGATAGATCGAAACTAGAAAAGAGGCGTGAAATAGAAAATTATCTATGACAGAGAGCAACTTTCAGACGTGTGTAAGATGAATACTTTGTGTCGAACCGTAGGGTAGAGTTGACTCGTGTTGTGCAGTGAGGGAGAATTAGATAGATGTAGGAATTCAAGTATTGTATATCAGAGAGTGAAAGAGTGCAGATGTCTACGAGTATTTATTTATGTATGGGAAACATTAGTTTAAAGGAGCCGTGAGTAAAAGGTTAGCTAGGGCATGACTAAAGGTTAAGTCATTAAAGTAACATTGTAACGTCTTTAACTTCAAAAATACATAAGTAAGGGTAATGCACGGAAACAATAGCAGGGGATGACAGGAGAAATCGCGTCTTGTGTGAATAGGTATTCGGACGAGGACATCACTGTGGATCTTCAATAAATGGGCCATCTGAGAGAAGAAAAGCGAGCTTCATTTCATCTCCCATCCACACACTCCCTAAGGTAAGAGTTTGCAGAATCTATATTCCTCTACCTGAGTAGCCGGCAGCAACATTAATCCTCCCGAATTACCAAACGTACACCAAGAACCGATCATTACACCTTTTCCCCTTTTTTATAAACCCCGCTACACCGTGTTTACCTGCCCGTCAGGTAAACACGGTTGTTTACATGTTTGTATTGACACAATGGCTTGAGTGTAGATAACTTGAAGTTAACTGATTAAAATGTTTATGCCTGCTAAGTTACTACATAGATAAATAGAGCTAAAAAATAAAAGGTAATCTAAGCGTTTCGATATTTCTAGTTCCCATGGGTGGAATTTTAAAGCACATATTCATGATCAGCAATAAATGTGGTTATGCCATCTTTAACTGCATCTACGTTATCTTCATTCTCCATTTTCTTTTACAACCCTTTAAAGAGACGGGAAGAAAACAGATCACAGAAAAGAATACAACTAATATATCTTTAAAGTAACTGTCATTTTGGATTTTCATATGGAAAAGCAATTTCTCTTTAATTTAAGGTAGCGTGCAATATTGTATACACACATATCAGGAGAAATTTTAAATGGATGTCTCTATATTAGAACCTGGTTGTTGTTTATTATAGTGGGTTAATGCAGGATATCATTAAAATGGGGGTTTTGAGCTTGCAGAAGCCATAAAATACGCAATAAATATTAAAAAGTGCCGCAACACCATTAGCGTCCCCATATCTAAACCGTGCCTCAGTCCTATAACTCCAGTCTGCTGTGTTTTGGCACTAAATCGTGAGCTTTTTGTTTATATACCTCCTAACTTTTGACCCATATGTGGCAACTATCTAACTTTTCGTCTGATAATGCCCGTTTTTTGTCCCCGGTGCTAAGGCAGTTAGGCTCAATAGCTAACAGAAGTCCATTAAATGTTTAATAGAAGTGGTCACGCTACGCTTGTTACACAGAATCAATGTGAGAGTGAGTTAGTGAGTCATTGCTTGGACTTCATTTACGCTTTAAAGCCGCATGCGATTGTGCTTTGCTTTAGTGTCAGTAGCTTCAGTGTGACCTATCGTAAAATCTCGTTCGTGAGTAAAACGTACTTACGCACTATATAGAGGTTTTAAATATTTTAAACGTACCTTTTTCCAGAAAGTGGAAAGTGTAACACACAACAGTGGCAGCATTAACCTGGCAAATATTCTCTTTTCCACATTCATTAAATAAGTGAATACTGTGAAAATTGTCAAACATTCTGAAAAATACAGCAAGAAAGTTTGGTGTTTTAAGGTGAATAATTGTGCAGGTACTAAAATCATTAAAGTTCTTTTTTCCCTGTGTTGAAGCCTAGTCAATTACTTTGAAAATTTAACTTGAGTTCTAAACTGATAAATAAAACTTATACCTAGAAATTTTCAGGAAAGTGAAAATGACGAAGGTGCTACATGCATTTTAGAAGCAATACTTATTAATTAAAAGAGTGAAAGGCAAGATGTGTATACTTTTGAAGTTTTCTTCCAAAATTCCGAAAAAAATGCAGCAAAAGGACATTTTGCTGTCGGGCATTTAAGGAAAGGATAGGATATATGGACTTTGATGGTAATTTTTCAGCCAATTTAAATTGACCCTATTGCAGGTTCCCTTTTAAAACAATTAAATTGATCCCAAAATGACCATCATAACGTCCTCCAAACAAATCATGATTAATGGTATTTACTTTCCCCATATCAAGCAAGTTTTATTAAAGAAATTTATTTCTACAACGCTTAGTTTTGGAGATATTCTACAGTTTCAATTTAAATGATTCAGCGTATATATAAATATATATATATAAAATATAGTATATTTATTTTCTCAGGAACTATTTTGTACTATTGTACAAAATTAAGACTTTTTTTAAAGAAAATCTGATAGTTGTATATGAAATACAGAATTTCGAAATTTCACAATTTGCTCCCCTTAAATGAAACAATCTTAATTGAAAATATGTATGTTGAGGAAAACAACGAAATCCGGATAGAAGGGGTGCGGATGACTTACGTCTAAGGGGTGATTCTATTTAGAGGACGAAAGAACAATCATTAACACAATTTTAGTCCTTGAATTGCTACTTCATTAGAAAAAAAATGGTTTTGTACTGTTTTAATTTAAGGGTCTCAATGATCACCAATGAACATGTATAATACAATCTAATCTAATAGAGGTATTATTTAAATATATCACAGAACACAGCTGATCTGTATTTTTACTTTCTCTACTACGTATAGTAAGTAGGGGAAGTATTGCATTCCACCCAAAAATTCGATACCGAGATTTCAATGGAAATACATGTTTTGAGACTCACTGAATCCAAAAAAAGCATTTTTGGAAACATGTCCGTGTGTGTGTGTCTGTCTGTCTGTGTGTCTGTGTGTCCGTGTGTCCGTGTGTCTGTGAACAGTATAACTCAGAAACGAACAGTCGTATAAACACCAAACTTGGTATTTAGGTTCAGTATCTTCCAGAGATGCGACACGAAGGTTTTCAAGAAAATTCCCCCACTCCAGACTACCCTTTACATGGAACATTTTTCGAAAATTTTAATTTTCTCAAAAATGGCTCTAACGATTTTGATTAAAATATCATATGTTTAAGATATTGTCATGAGAAATGAAATGTATATCTCGAATTTTCTAGGAATGTCTTCAAAAGTATTCTTCATTGTGAACGACTTTTGCATAACTGGTAAACCATAAGAGATAGACAAAATTTTACTACACAAAAAATGTAGATCCCGTTAAAATACACAATTTATGTCATACACATTTCTTTTGTTGAGTGAACCGTTTTCGAGATATTGCTTGTTATTCCCTTAAATTTTCCAATACTTATACTTTTTCTCAAATCCGTTATTCGTTTTTTTATGTCCTGGACATGTAAAGAGAATGGAATGCGACACATAGCAACCAGCGTTAAAATATTTGACTATCCCTTTAAACCTAGCATATTCCCCTTGCATCTACATGAAAATTACCAATAAGATTGACATCTCGATATCTCGATTAACATGAAGCATATGGAGAATAAGCGTTTGTAAAAATAGTTTGTACAAGAGTAGAGAAAGTCATGTGAGTGTAACACATCAGATTTTTTATTATCTTAATTTTCTTCCTTTAGAGGCTCCCTTTACCGTAATTTAGCACTTTTTTATATAAATCTTAATTTACTCTAGAGTTTGATGTTTTAACAAAGATTTGATCTAATTCCTTCTAGGACAGTAGGTAGTGATATCCGCTCTATGAGCAGTGTCACTAGTACAGTGTACTACATGTTTTACTTTATGGAATTTTAAATAAAAATATTTTAAGCTAATTTTTTACACCTTTAATAAAAGTTTAAATAATACCTACTGTGTTTATACACATTGTTAAATAAAATACTCGTTATCCCTTTATTTATATTCAATACTTAAGTAAATATGTGAACATTTTACCTTTGTGCCTAGCTGGCCTTTACTTAGTGATATAAGTAAATTTTTAAGTTAAAACTTTTAAGTTACTTTACTGAAATGTGTGTTTCGATTTTACTTGCTCATATTATATTCTTAAAAGTATTTGCTTCAAATTGGTGAAGTAACTTTATTGGAATTAAATATCGGCAGCAAGATTTAATATTATTCCCGTAATGCAATAACATATTCAAGGCCGATTTCAGAAACTCTGTTCTATTTTGGAGCAGCCATTGTCATAATCTCGATCATGAATTGACAGTCTGTAAGAAACCTGCGCGATTCCCAGGTGTGCTAAAAAGGTTTTACACATATCTTTGGAAGAGTAAACATAAGCGCTCCGAGACCTTTCAAATTAAGTTATCACGGCATCCCTTCAATCTGTCTGTCTGTCTCTCTCTCTGGTTTAAAGGATACCTTTGTGTTCCTATCTGGTGTATGACCGGTGAAGGTAAATCCGTAAATTGATGAAGTATAAACTTTAAAAAAAATATGAAAGAGAGAAAAAGATACACAAACCGCTTACAGATCTATTACTGAACAATTTCTAAGGCATAAAGGGATTAAAGTTACAGTGACAATCAACTTGGTTTGTACCACAAGTGCAAAAGCTTACTATAAACACGGTCGTATCTACCGATTCTCTTGAATTCCGAGGCATTATATGGGTATGTGGCGGAAATCATGATGAACACTTTCATCAGAATCCTTAGGATCAAGGGAGATGAAATGAAACAATGATAATTTACTGTTGAGTTCTGAATGGGATTAGTGAAGGTGAAGGTTCTGCAAAAGTATAATCGGCGCAACAGTTCTAGACACGTGAAAATCTTAATGAGAGCTATGATGCGAGTTGCTTACCAGATCAGGTGGTGACCGGTCGTCTCCATGCTGCAGGAGTGCGTGGGACAGTCATCGTCAAATATCCACAACGGTTATGCACTGTGTTGCGCTGATAAACTTAGTTATATACAGTATATTAAAATCCACGCTGTAAAAAGCGCTAAATATAAAAAACGCTGTCAATCATTGCCTCCAATTCTTCCACATCTAACAACCCTTCCTCTTCTGCGGAATCACTCACATTATTGCCGTCATCACTGCTGTCACTACTTTCTGCACCATTATCCTGGATGAGAATTATTTCTATTTGATTTTCTGCAATTCCGTATTTTTCGGAATAATGATTCTTAATTTATTCAGCATGTCGTCATACATTTTCCCATTCTGGCCTTCCAATTTCAGCAAATTGCTGGCGTTATAACTGCTCCACATATTTTAATTTGAAAGTGATATTTCTGCATGCCACCCATTTTTTATATCAACCCAGATTAATTCGATTGGGTTTAGATCTGGGCGATACGATGACAGTCTAAGTACATTATGGCGATGTTGTATTACTATCTGGTCAAGTATGTATGACTTCTGAAGCTGTTTGTTGGCTTTAATTAAGTTATATAGCTTTGTTTTACTCATGCTTTCATCTAAAGCTTTATTATGTCTAAGTAACCAAGCTCTCATTTCTTCTTTCAAGGAAGTTGAGGTAGGTGGTTTGTGAATTTGAGTGTTGACGCATTGTGAAGCATTGTCGATGACCAGAACAGACCCAGCAGGCATATTAGGTATCAACATGGCGTTGATTCACTTCATGTAATTTTCTGTATTCATTTCTTGATGAAAATCTCCTGTTGTTTGTTGCGACTTGTAAAAGAAGGGCATTTGGAACGAAGCCGATCTTTCCAACAGCACAAACGATAATAAGTATTTGCCCTTTGGCAACAGGTGCCTGCAAACCTAATTCGCTATCGTCACTCCAACATTTAGATGCTGTATGACTGCTGTGTATGTATGACTCATCTTCATACATTATAGTATTTTTCTGAAATTTGTAGCACCACCTTGAAAATTGATGCTGATATAAGTACACACTGATATAAGTACATATAAAGTTATAGTCATTTGGAAAGGTAGAATCAGACTGAAAAATTCAATGCCTTAGCCGGGATTTGAACCACGGATCTTAGGCTTTCCGTGCCGTTGCTCTAACCGACTAAGCTATCATGACAACATTTACTTTTTATTTTTATTTTTTTTATTTTATTATTATTATTTTTTATTTTATTTCTTTATTTTGCTTTTCTGTTAGAACTCTTCTATTTGATTTCGGTTTCTTCCATTTGAACCCTAAATCTTTAATAATTTTTCTGAGATTTGTAGCACCACCTTGAAAGTTTCTGCTGTCTTTCAGCTGGATGAGCAATCTGCTTATTGTTAGCACAGTTTTTTCTTCCACATAGGAATTGTGAATCGTGCGCCGAATTACGCATTCGAAATCGTCTATTTCTGTAATACGTTTAGGGACCTTATGTTTCTTCCCAGGTGTGTCAAATGGTACTCTTTCATCCATATTTTTTTTCTCTTATCTTTGAGAACTCTGGAAACGGAACTCGGTGAAACACCAGTTGCTTTGACTTCTCTTTCTTTCACTCTCTTAAGGTTTTTGTGGAACTCGGATATAATTTCTTCCTTCATCTCTGCTTCTTGCTTCATGAAGTCGATGACATTTGCAATTATTTCCCTACTTTGACTATGTAACACCTTACCACTTAACTTTGAAAACATAGGAGCCATGGTTATAAATATAACAAAAATAAAATAAGTACTATTTAGATACTGCAGCTCTCTTTAAAATTACAACCAGATGCAGAAACTTTCTATGCAGACTGTATGTGTTACGCACTGTGAGTAAGCAAAGGTATTATATCGCTTTCGTTGATAAAGCTAAACATAACCATTCCTAGGCTCGGCAGCTGGGTTGGCAATCAAGGTCACGATTCCAGAAGTTTTGCGCGAGTAATACCAAAGAGAGAGAGAGAGAGAGAGAGAGAGAGAGAGAGAGAGAGAGAGAGAGAGAGAACAGGAGAATTAATGGAACACATTTTGACCTTATTTTCAGAGTAATCAGTTTTAAAAATGTAAAATATTTCTCTGAAAATCTGTACCGGCATTTGTGCTTAAATTTTGTAAGCTGTAATAAAAAAATTTCTGATGTGTTACACTCACATGACTTTCTCCACTCTTGTACAAACTATTTTTCCAAATGCTTATTCTCCATATGCTTCATGTTAATCGAGATATCTAGATGTGAATCTTATTCCTAATTTTCTTGTAGATGCAAGGTGAATTGGTAGGCTTTAAGCCTTTAACAGCGGGTTGCTATGTGGAGTATTCCATTCTCTTTGCATTACCAGGACAAAAAAAATGAATAACGAATTCCCATTTGAGAAAAGGTATAAGTATTGGAAAATTTAAGGGAATAACAAGCAATCTCGAAAACAGTTCACTCAACAAAAAATAGTTTATGACATAAACTGTGTATTTTAACGCGATCTACATTTTTGTGTAGTAAAATTTGGTCTATCTCTTATGGTTTGCCAGTTATGCAAAAGTCGTTCACAATGAAGAATACTTTTGGAGACATTCCCAGAAAATTGGAGATATAGATTTTATTTGTCATAAAAGTATCTTAAACACATGAGATTTTAATCAAAATCGTTTGAGCCATTTTTGGGAAAATAAAATTTTTCGAAAAATGTTCCTTGTAAAGGGTAATCTGGGGTGGGGGATTTTCTTGAAAACCTTCGTGTCGCATCTCTGGAAGATACTGAACCTAAATACCAAGTTTGGTGTTTATCCGACTGACACATACACGGACATGTTTCCAAAAATGCTTCTTTTGGATTCAGGGGGGTCTCAAAACATATATTTCCGGTGAAATCTCGGTATCAAATTTTTGGGTGGAATACAATACTTCCCCTACTTACTATACGTAGTAGAAAAAGTAATAAGGCAGATTTGCGTAAAAGCTGATGCGAAGGAATAAATGGAAGTAATTTCTTGAATCAGCATATAAACTGTTTAAAATAATATATTTTTGGAAATCGCTTGACAATATATTTAACACTACAGGCCTGTGTAACCTGGTGTCATACTTGCATTTTATATCTCGTCTAAAGGAATGGGTTTGCCCTCAAATTTCTTTTGCCTGTTACAATGCTGCATTCTTAGAAAGAGTGAATCAGAGCTCGATTGATTTGGGCCTGAGCCCTTCTGCGGTGTGTCGACTCGAACGTCAAGTATGAGATAACTCTTCGGCGAGGGCTCATCTTGAAAACTGGAGTAAGGAAGCTACTGCCAGGCACTGCTTTGGTATTGGGGTATGACCGGAAATTGAGCGAGTTTCACCTTAATGTGCACAGATCTACGTTCAGAGGAGTTGTGGGCAATCTTACAGGCCACAACACTCTGAGCAGACATTTACACACGGTGGGGCTTACACAAATTCCTTTATACCAGAAATGTAGGAGGGATTTTGAGATCTCGCAGCTTATATTATGTGAATGCGTGGGTTTCACTATGCATAGGTATGTATCCATAGTGTCTTCTTTTTAGAACCTGGGGGAATAAGAAGGGCAGATATCAAGTCCGTTTTATATGGACCATCGATATTGAGTAATACCTAGAATAAGAGGCACAAAGAACTCCAAGAGCCTACGTGCAGGCCTCTTTAAGATGCCACTCAGTGATCACCATCATCATCATCATCATCAATATGCTTTGGTTAATTTACGGATGACCCTTATTCATATTTGTGAAGACAGGAGGATGGCTTACAGTAGCAATATTTCCTTCTTCATTTTAAGAGTACTCAATGCTAACTTCCGAAAATATTTCGAGTAAAACAACTTTTGTTTTAAATGTTCATAGAAAATGATTCTCAAACATTATGCAATCAGGATACTTTAGGTTTTGAAGAAGTTATTTTGTTGTGTTGTTATTTGCCCCACGCTTTGGGAGCCAGTTTGAAGTAGGTTGTTGCTTCACGTATGGAAAGCCAATTTGAAGTAGTTGCAACCGCAAGTATGGTAAAAAGTTTCCGGTAGCCTTCGCCCCAAGTTTAAAAAAATATTAACGTTGTAATTTTTGTTGTTTCTTTAAATATTATATATTTATGTTTGCAACGGCTGCATCAGTATTATTGTTAGAGACATGGATTTCTTTGCAAGGCGTGGTGCGGCTAAGAATGTAGGCTTACACAAATTATAAGTTTTACTTCATTACATTTATTAATCCTTGACACAATTTAAATAACACTTTACTGATATAGAGAGCTGTGAGATTCTTTTATTAATTACTTGCACTTTTTAACACGTAAACTATTTGTGTCTCAACTGAATACGTATTAAGCTTCTCGAGGGTGCATTTTCGCGTCCGGTCAGGAACACTGTCTGCAAGCAACTGAACTCTAAATTTGTAAATTTTGCTATATTTCAGTTTCTGATTGGCTAATCCTAGTCCAATAGAATACCTTCAGCTGACTAAAGCTTTTTCTGGTTGTTGATTGGCTATTTTTAAACTGTCTCAAGATTTACATTATTGTTGCTCCAATAATGACTAGTAGCATTATTAAACTTTCTTACTCATTATTGCCTCAAGGTTACCTCATTGTTAGCAACCTTTAACCTATTATTCTCACAGCTCCTACATTATTAAATTACGTAATACATTCACATAACATTATTGAACATGTATACAATAATATAAACATTTACAATGACAGTAAAATACACTTTTTATATATTGTTACATACACATATTGCTTTAAGGCGGGCTGTTATTGAATTTACATATTATATAATTAGACTGAAATTATTTAAGTGTTAAAAATACTGTCTCAGTCTTCACTATTTTGATAATTTAAAAGGGTGTTTTCAAATAGCAAATAATTTTAAAACTTTATTTTCTAAAATTGATTTTTTTCTTACATTTCTGCCACTTTAAAGTCTTCCCCATGATACAATTTTTGTTCAGTTTCTTTGAGATTTTCAGCATACGTTCTTTAAAGGTTGACAATATACAAATAGCCTATATTTTTAAATTTTTGTTTTTTTAAAGCAATTTAATACGAAAACACATTTTAAAAAGATTTGGTGTTGCTTGTAGAATTGCTACACTCGACACGACTTTCAACCTCGTCCCGCAAACATTCCTACTCGGAAAATAAGACATGATGTTTAACACTTGTATCTTATATAACTATTTTTAGATTAATTAAATGAAAGCAGCCATTTTCTTTTAGTGTCAGTATCTAAAATAGTGTACTATTTGTATTAAAATGCATCGTGTGGAACACTGGTGCCTAAAAACACCAAAATAAATAAAAAGAAGTGAGGACATGTATTACTTTCATTAGACAAAGTCCTAATTTAGCTAAACCAACAACATCTGGGATCTGCTAGCAGTACTGATCATATACATCTGTTATTGGGAAACGAAACAATGCTTTGAATTGAACCGGCATGAATAAGCAAGCACAATACGGAAGTAACCTAACCTCAGCTTCCATAAAAGGCGAAGTTAGAGATCATCGCTGGCTTTGGTCAACTTTACGTGCCACTTCACCAGGTGCTGGAGTCACGGTAGTTGCTACGTGCCGGATATTGCAGGAGTAGCAGTAAACCTCATGCTAATAAATGCCAATCCGGCCAGATAATGCTAGGCCACGGACTGCTAGCATGTGATCTTCTGTAGCCTCAGTCGTTTTGAATGGAACAAGATCCCATCACGGCTAACTGCACCAAAAATAAAAAGTCTGATGTGTTACACTCACATGACTTTCTCTACTCTTGTATAAACTATTTTTACAAACGCTTATTCTCCATATGCCTCATGGTAATCGAGATATCGAGATGTTAATCTAATTGATAATTTTCTTGTAGATGCAAGGGGAATTGGTAGGCTTTAAGCTATAGTCAAATATTTTAAGAGCTAGTTGCTATGTGTATAATCATTCTCTTTGCATTACCAGGACGAAAAAATAAAGAATAACGAATTCCCATTTGAGAAAAACTATAGATATTGGAAAATTTAAGGGAATAACAAGCAATATCTCGAAAAAGTTTCACTCAACAAAAAAAATGTATATGACATAAATTGGTATTTTAACGCGATCTACATTTTTGTGTAGTAAAACGTTATCTATCTCTTCTGGTTTACCAGTTATGCAAAAGTCGTTCACAATGAAGAATACTTTTGGAGACATTCCCAGAAAATTCGAGTTATACATTTTGTTTGCCATGAAAATATCTTAAAATGTATGATATTTTAATCAAAACCGTTAGAGCCATTTTTGAGAAAATTGAAATTTTCGAAAAATGTTCCATGCAAAGGATAATCTGGGCTGGAGAGTTTCTTGGAAACCTTCGTGTCGCATCTCTGGAAGATACTAAACAAGTTTTGTGTTTATCCGGCTGTTCGTTTCTGAGTTAAGCTGTTCACAGACAAACAGACACGGACATGTTTCCAAAAATGCTTTTATTGGATTCAGGGGTCTAAAAACATGTATTTCCGGTGAAATCTCGGTATCGAATTTTTGGGTGGACTACAATACTTCCCCTACTTACTATACGTAGTAGAGAAGGTAAAAATCGTCAAACTTGGTATACGTAGGTGAAAAATGTACCAAAGTACAAAGACTTTAAGATGCTTGGATTTAACTTTCGTGCTACACTTTCAAGAAAATTCGAAGAATTTCATACAGTTTTGCTAAAGTAGCTTATTATATGATCTGAATGACGGCGAAAAACTATTGAGTGTGTGTGTGTGTGTGTGTGTGTGTGTGTGTGTACGTATGTGAACAGTATACCTTAAAAGCAAACGTTAGATAAGTATTATACTTCGTAGTTAAACTCCGTTTCTAAGGATGCTACACGAAGATTTCAAAATAAAATTACTCCCTCCCAAAATACTCTTTATAAAGTTGTTGCACAGAATTTGTCTCTTAGATGCTCAGCGTAGCAGATGATTTACACTTGAGACACTTTCACTCAGAATAAAACACAAGAGATCCATCGAATCAAATCACAACTAAACTGCAGAGTCATAACTCATAAGTGAACTACACTCGGCACTGTTCAAACTCTTCGAATTCGTGACGGAACTTAACTGAACTCCGGGTAAGAATAGCTCTTTATATTGGCCTCGCATACAAATCAGAATGTTCTAGAAAGGGAGGTGACTAGAACATGCCAAAAGGATTTTCTGGAACAGGAAGCTTCACATAATGGGCTATTATTCTGACAGCCATCCAGGTGCCGGTGCGGGGGGCGCTTACCGACGGCCTGCAGGAAGCTTCGCGCGTGCGGGTAAGGGACATTTTCATTATTTTTATTTGGTGAAAAAAAAGCTCTTGCGATTTATATTAAAATACAATAGATTTAAGATACTGTATTTTTGAAGTGCTGCGGCCTAATTGTTTCTTGTGAAGGCGAGTTTGACATTTCAAACCAATCGCTTTTTAAACATTTGGTTATCGCCTCAGCCTCCTGTATCCTCAGTGCACTTACAACGAAATGTGTAACGAAACTATTTCTGTAAGCGTTAATCTCAATTGGCATGAAGTAGGTAGAACAATAATCTTTTATAAGAGTCATGTGACTAATACATTTTTTTTCCCAACTGCACCACGGTTCGACGAATAAAGAAAAATAATGAAACTCACTGCATCCTGTAATTAGGATACGTGAAATTACTTATCTGCAATATTTTCAAAACGCTAAGGGACATGACGGAATTAATGCATTTTTGTTAAAAGAATACACGATCGCAGAAAGTTTATACAACAAATTTTCGTGTTTAGGGGGCCGAAAAAAAACCTTCGGCGGCTAAGAGAGCAATAATTTATTCTAAATCTGATTACAAAAAGAAAGTGCTTGACTAGAGAATATTGGTTGAAGTTGTGCTGATTAATCATAGTAATTTGATCTTAAACATTCAGTAACGGGACGAGGGTCCGAATTGCGTCCGGTTTTTTATATACCTAATCAATAGTACTCCCACTTTCGAGGAATTGGGTAATACAGGTTATTCAAAAAGAAGGAACAGACTTCAAATATTTTTAATGAACGACAATAGAACGCAACACATGAGATACATCACTGAATAGAGAAAAGTTCAAAATTTTATTTTATGTGTTCAAAATGAGCACCATTTGTTATGCGAGGAGACCAGTGCTTTTCCGTTTGCATACGCAACCATCTTCTACGAATTTATTGTATCAATTGTAAATTTTTAATGACGAGGCGGCTCGCTGTTGAACTTGCAACGAAATGCACGCTGCAATGCAGCACTCTTTGCATAATGCACACAAAACGACTTATCTTGTGGCGTCGCCATTTTCTCGTAAACAAACACGGCGCCGCTGTAGGCACTGAATGGAGCTAAATAGGTGGGACTTAAAACTTTGAACTTTGCTCTATTCAATGATGTGTCGTATGTGTCGCTATCTATTGTCGTTCATTAGAAATGAATATTTAAAATCTGTTCCTTCTTTTTGAATAATCCTGTATATCTGTGAAATTTGCAATATCTACAATATATAAGATATATTGCTGAAACTTATGCCAGTTATTACAAACAATAACAGTAATGTTTCTGATGTTTCATTATTCTAACTTGGATGGTTATTTAAATCCTAACTTTTTTTACTGTGTAAATTCATTGTTCTAATACAAAATGCTGCACACTATGCATTTTTAAAAGTATTCGCATAAAATATTCAGATTTTACAGTAAATGAGTTTAAAAATATGTGTTATATCAGACTCTTTATACTAACTCCTAATTATTGTGGAAAACTTATTAGCTGTACTCTTCCAATATTCTTGATTTTTAATGGTTTATTTCTTAAACTTGAAGAATTATTTTAAAAATGTATATGGTCATTTTATTTAATATGCTTTTGAGAGGAAGTATAACAATTTTAAAACAAGTTAGTAAACCATTGCATCGTTTGCAGCATTTTGAGTACGGAGAAATGCTGAAAAACGTTTGCGGGAAGACAAGGCTTGAAGTTGGGCCTGTTTATTAGTAAGCATGCACCTGTCCATTAATTAATTGGTAGTTTAAATGCGCCAAGTGGGAAAACCATGTTTTCATAAATTTTATAATTTATATTATTCTATTATGAAAACAAAGTTGTTTAATTTTTCAAGTTTCTGGTAAAATTTCACAGATGCATTACCTTAAGGCAAAGGTTTCTGTCTACTGGACTGTACATTACTATAAAATAAACGCTAAAATGTTTTACAACCTTGACTAGAAGCATCTATGTGTTTCACAATAAAAGTAAACGATTTAAACACGCAATTGTTTAGCAAATTTTCACGAGTTTATCGTTTCCTGGCGAAAGACTATTTGTGCGATAAACACGAAAATGGGTATATTAAAAAACAATATCTGATGTGATACATTCACATGACATTCTCTACCCTCTATCATTTATTAATGAGTATACAAATGATTCTTATTCAAGTATTTTCTATCTACTATATTTTAACCCGCAAAAAAACTTTTACAGAAATAGCTACATTACACATTTCGTTATACATATAAAGAGAACAGCGATAGTCAAATGTTTAAGAACTGGACGCTACACGCTGCCTTAAAATTCCATAATGTTTCCAGGCAATTCAATGCGACTAACAACTGAATATTGAAAGGGCGTTTTAAGAGAATTACCAAAAAATGAACAATAACAGATATCTTAGAAATGGATTATACCACAACAAAGCTGATTTTAAATAAATTGTATGTTATAAAGAGGTCTACATGTTTTGCGTAGTACATTTCGCATAACGTTTACCAGTTATACAAGATTGTACAACGCTTCTTACAAATGAAATGAACTTAACAGGGTATTAGCAGAAAATTCAAGATATACATTGTATTTGCCATGTACGTATCTTTAATATATGCTATTTTAGTCAAAATCTTTAGAGCCATTTTTTAGAAAATAAAATTTTCGAAAAATGTTCATGTAAAGAGTAGCTGTGAGGGAGATTTTCCTCAAGATCTTTGTGTCGCATCCTTGGAGGATACTGAACTTAAATACCAAACTTTGTACTTCTCCGACTTTTTGTTTTTGAGTTATGCTGCTCATATACACACACCGACCTTTTCTAAAAATGCTTTTTTTTCGGTTCAAGAGCCTCAAAATATATATTTCCGGTAAAATCTCGACAATTTTGGGTGAAATGCAATACTTCCTCTACTTGCTACATGTGGTAGAGAAAGTCATTAATTACGAAACTTGCATGTTGACGATATAGGTAAAGGTAATCAAAGCACTCGATTTCCTTCCTGAGATATCAAAATTAATTGAAAAATCTGCTATTAGTCTCGATTTGGTAAAGATTATGTTTAAAAAACTACCTGTGAAAATTATACGACGGTAATTCAGAAAGTCCCAGACGTTTTGAAATAAACAATTAACAAAATGTAAATATCAACGTTTATTACCTATCTACATTTGAAAGGTACACCTTTAAGCTATTTTTCTACATAATCGCCATTCAAATTGAGGCATTTATCATACCGTGGCACAAGTTTTTCAATACTCTCTCTGTAAAAATCTGCCGCCTGCGACTTCAACCACTGGTTTACACCGGCATGCAGTTCAGTGTCAGTATCAAGGCATCAAAGCGACGATTTTCACGAATTTTGTCATTGATTTGCATTGACAGTTCATCAGTCATAAGGCTAGGCCTACCACTGCGATCCTCGTCGTGAACATTGGTACTGCCATTTTTAAAATCAATGCACCATTGCCTGATTCGGTTCACTCATTATTCTCTGCCCGTAAACATCACAAAGTTGACGATAAATTTCAATTGGTTTGTACTTTTAGCCAACCGCACTTCACAAGTGGTGGGATTTTCTATTGCAACGCACAGTTTAACAACTCTCAGAGAGCACAGTAAGAAAGACACGGTCATCGTGCTACCACAGCTGGATGCGTACTGAATGTAGGCACGTTCTGAGACCAAGATGGCGGCTTTAGCCCTACTCGTTGCCACGGTAGGCCAAAACGTCTGGGACTTTCTAGACTGCCCTCGTAGGTATGCATTCTTATGTTATATTAAATTCTGCAAATATGTCCGAAATTTATAGCAGGATAATAATGAAATTGATGTAGTACATGCTCTGTTGACATTTAAAGCTGAAGGTAACCAGTTCCATAGATTTTGTGAGATATCTGTTCAAGATTTATGAGTACCGCAAACGTGAAAAGTTAAAGATACTTTTTGTACTATAATTTAGTAGTTACTGAGGGATCTTCAATGGTCTGAAGCTTGTTGCTTGTTGCAATTTGGTGTCATGGAATAAGCAGTTGGGTTAAATAATATTTGATTTATTATTTCTTATTGAGCATTAATATCCTTTCAACATAGCTTGAATTTCTGTTAGACTATTTACATACTGCTGGATATTGTGTGAGGTAAGTTGGTCTTTCTTGTCCATATGAATTTCAAAGTCGATTATTATACGAACCATACATATATTTTTATTTTAGTTTTGTCACGAGATTATCGCGAAATTTTGTTTTATTGTTAAACGGAAATGCAAACATTTAAAAATTAAACGCGAGTTATTTAAAAAAAATTCTGATGTGTTACACTCACACGACTTTCTCTACTCTTATACAAACTATTTTTACAAACGCTTATTCTCCATTTACTTCATTTTAATCGAGCTAAGCATTTGCAGAAACTATCTTATTGCTAATTTTCTTGTAGGTTCAAAGGGAATATGGTAGGCATTAAGCGATTAAAATAAATTTAATTTTATTTATGGACGCTCTTTAACTGCTGTGGTCCTTATAGTCCCATTCTATAGTAGGTATGAAAGACGGTAATTTTGCTCAGAGACCTCTTTATCAGGATTGAGGCTACTAGACCGAACCACCGGCTTTACTTCCCTTCCGAAGCAAACTATGCTAAGGATTTTTACGCCCGAAAAAGTCCATCGCCTTCCGCCGGGTTTGAACCCGCGACCTCGGGAACTAGAGGCTAGCATGGTAACGACTACACCACGGAAGACGACCTTTAAGCGATAGTCAAATATTTTAAGAGCTGGTTGCTATGCGGAGCATTCCATTCCCTTTGCTGCCCAGGACAAAAAAAAAAAAACGAATAACGAATTCCCATTTGAGAAAAAGCATAAGTATTGGAAAATTCAAACAAATAATAAAGAATTTAGGAAATGGGTCACTCGACAAAGAAAAATGTATATGACAAATTTTGTCTATCTCTTACGGTTTACCAGTTATGCAAAAGTCATTCAGAATGGAGATGAATTTTGTGAACTTTCCCAGAAAATTCAAGATATTCGGTTCATTTACCGTGAAAATATTTTAATTATGTGATGTTTTAATCAAAATCGTTGGAACCGTTTTTGAGAAAATCAAAGCGCAGTCTGTGGTGGGGGAATTTTCTTAAAAATCTAGTGTCGCATCCTAGGAAGATACTAAACTCAATTACCAGGTTTGGTATTTATCAGACTTTTCGTTTTTGAGTTATGCTGTTCACAGTATACATACAGACATACACACGGACATGTTTCCGAAAATGCTATATTTGGATTCAGGGCACCTCAAAACATGTATTTCCGGTGCAATCTCGGTATCGAATTTTCGGTGGAATGCAATACTTTCCCTACTTTATGTAGTAATATCATCAATAAAATCCTGAACTTAACACACTGTCACTTACGTTGGAACACAACCGGCGATAATTATGAATTTAAAGTGTCATAAACACACAGCAGGAATTAAAAACGAAACAAAGTAACACGGTCAAGCTTGGTCGCATAATTCAGATATCGGTCTCTCGTAAGACATTATATATTGCAGAGAAACTAAATGCTTGTGCAGTGCACGAACGCTTGTATTGCCTCTACCAACGGATGTGGATAATTATTCATAATAACTGGTGAAAAGTGATTTATCACGTTTACTGGCCTTTTGGTAATTATGTATAATTAACCCTAATTATTTATAATAGCCATTTACCCCATTATCTCTGAACGTGATATTAAGAGGGTAGGTATGTTGTTATAAATGTAGACGCAGCAGCGTTTCGAAAATTGTTTATGTACGTTCATTTTAAGATCTTAATTTGATGAATATTTTCCGCGGAAAACAAGCAATCTTCTGTTTTAAACAAACGAGGCACATTACATTTGTCATGCAATATCAATGTTGAAATCAAGATTCTCAAGGAAACTTAAATTTTTTGTAGGTGTATTTACTTCGCTTTAATGTTCCGTAGATGATTTTATTAAAGCATAGAATGTTATTATCAGTTCCTCAGATACTTATCTAAAGATTTCTTTGTGCTTATTGTTATGAATTTAATGTATAACATCATATGTACACCTTTTAAGTATCTGCTGACATATACTTGTTGTAAGTGGTTGATTATGCCAGAGGAAATATAAATTGCCTCTGTTTTACGTATTGTTGTATTAATGATGACCGATCTTTGAACGTTTTCTTTTGTACGTTAAACACATGTGGCGTATTATTAATTTTATTATAATTACCAGACGTACTGTTGTGCTGTATTGTTACCAGACGTAACATTATTGTGTCTCTTTAGTTATATTTCGGCTTAACGATCTTTCCTTTCAGTGCGGACTACGCCAAAGGGAAAGATCTGTTTGAAACTGTCTGGTTTTGGTTATAAACGGTTGGTGGGGTAAAGGAGCGTCACTCCAGTGGAAGTGGTCGTTGGAGCCAGCACTCTACGATTTAGTGGCATCTCCCTCCACCCTGTTTCCTTTGTTAATTATGTAGAGTCGCCAAACCTTTTGTGAATAAATCCCAGGTATGTGAAGGTAATGTGTGTTATGTAATTCTTCAGTGTAATATAAAACCCACGGCTTCCCCTTAAATCTACACACCAAGGTCCCGGACTTTTTGCTGTCAGCGAGTTGCGGCCCCTCCCCCATGTGCTTGTTGGGGTGACCTAAATTAATAATTTTCTGGTAACCTATTTGGCTTTCACCCCAACATGTAACAATAGATTTATTGGTCTTCTTCCCATATAAAGTTTACTTTGGGGTCAATGTGCGCCAACCTACATTCAAATGTGCGGCAAGTTGAAACCATGTCCTGGTCGGAATCAGGATTTACGCTTAATTCGTTTCGAGCGCATGACCTAACGTGGCATGAACCACTTGTACAATATCATCAGTTTCATATAGCATTATTAGAACGTTTCACAACATTTGAATGTTTATAGTTGTATTGCTTTTATTATCTTTATTTTATATATTTAATATTAGCACAGCATATTTCATGTTGTTCAACCGCATATATATTTAATACACTCTGTCCTTACGGGCAACCCTTTCATTGGGGGAAGTAAAATAAATAACAAAGAAATAAAAGTTGGGGTATACTATTTTACACTACGAGGATTTTGCGTACGTTACAGAATTAAAACTGGTTAAAGTACTAAGCTAAATAAAACACTTCATAAAGGATAGTTGTAATATTTTTCGGGCGATACTACATTCTGAAAATATGAAACACTTAGGTACTTAATGGGAACAGCTGAGTACCGAAAATAGTTTGTTAACAACGTGGATTGATAGTATAATGGATTCAAAGTTGTGGACTCATTTCGAAGGACGTGATAATTGGCACAGGCACAAACACTTTACTTACAATCCTCGATAAACAATAACAAATTACTGCACAATTATGTAATTAACGCACCTAGGATTTCTATACTATTTGTAAAATCAACTACAAATGTGTCTGTCAATACTTTGCGGCGAAGAGAAAGTACTATCGTATAAACAAATTTACCCCCCTTTTTAAACAAGGTCGTTTACTAGACTGCATCATCTATTGACGAGGAAGAAGTCAGGCATTAGGTGACTGCATTCTAAAATACACCTTACATTTTACTTTTTGGATTGAGAGAAGTGAAACGGTTTATGTAACCATTTCTGTGTGTGTTAATTTTCCTTCCTCAAGAAATTGAATGTTCTAATATACAAATAAAACCTCAGCAGTCGATATTAAGTGTGAAATGATGCCTCACACATTTGTATTCTTCTAAATGGAATATGGCGGAAAAACGTTAGGAAATACTAAGCTTACCACCTAGGCTTGATTTATATAATTGTGTTTAGCGCCTTATTATTCGCAATTTTATACGGTCAAATCAATTTGATATTCATGGAGAAGTGATTACCTATTATAAATAGCGTGTAAAAGCTTTTGTTCAAGATTAACCTCACGAGAAAATTATTACTCTTTCTTGGTACACCGCGAAATTGCTTACCAAATGCGCTTTGAAAAACACCATTAAATTCAATTCTGAACATCTCTCGTAAATGGTTATAGTTTAGGTGTGGCCACCATATGTATACAGATAATTACGTAACAAATCAGAGAGAAGAGAGGGCAACTAAGAGAGGGGACAGAGAAGTGAAGCATCTGAAGTGAAGTTATTTACGTGCAGAGTGCAGAATTTGTGCTTGACTCACATTGCCATACCTCCCAGCACAAACATTATATTACTTCATGATCGTTGATCTCGGAGTTAAAACTTCAGATTGTTATGTAACTTTCGACACTACAACAAATAGTCGATACTGAGAATTTGTCCGCTCTTTCTCTGGTCATTATTTGGGTTTTCCTGTACTTAAACTTCAATTCCTAGTCGTGCAAGTCAGTTTCTTCCCTGTTCCGTTCGCTCACTAACGTATTGAACTCAAGACCCTCCTTCTCTCCTCTCCTATCCTCACGTAGACAACTGCCCACACGCTACAGGATCTTGCTGAAGAAGGAACAGAAAAGAACTGGATCGCATCTATAACTAGCAGTCAGCCTTCTTCATACGTCCAAGCAGCTTCTTCTAAAAGCTTCACAAGGGACTAGAATGTAGGGGAATTCTGGAGATTTCTACCCGCATCCCGATAGGAGTTCCGAACAGTTTGATCTCTTTCCCTCCTCCTCTCCAACTAACCACACGCCAGGCGGCACCAAAATATGCCCTGACAAAGGCGAGGCTAGCAGCCAAAAATAACATAATTTACCAGCTTATTAGAAAATATTCCCGGAGAAAACAGCCTGAAATCTAGGAAAAATATTTATGTGGGAAAACTTATTACATACAACGCCTATGAATCAGTTTATGCGATTGTCAAAGTGTAGGATAAATTATAAATTCAGCTAGATATTATAAAAAAATATTATGTGTTACACTCACATGACTTTCTCTACTCTTGTACAACCTATTTTTACATACGCTTATTCTCCATATGCTTCATGTTAATCGAGATATCGAGATGTTAATCTTATTGCTAATTTTCTGGTAGATGCAAGGGGAATTGGCTTTAAGCGTTAAGAGCTGGTTGCTATGTGGAGTATTCCATTCTCTTTACATTACCAGGACGGAACAAATGAATAACAAATTTGAGAAAAAGTATAAGTATTGGAAAATTTAAGGGAATAACAAGCAATGTCTCGAAAATGGTTCACTCAACAAAAAAAGTATACGACATAAATTGTGTATTTTAACGCGATCTACATTTTTTGTGTAGTAAAATGTGTATGTCTTATGGTTTACCAGTTATGCAAAAGTCGTTCACAATGAAGAACACTTTTGGAGACATTCCCAGAAAATTCGAGATATACATTTCATTTGTTATGAAAATATATTAAACATATGACATTTTAGTCAAACTCGTTGGAGCCATTTTTGAAAAAATTAAAATTTTCGAAAAATGTTCCATGTAAAGGGTAGTCTGGGGTGGGTAGATTCTCTTGAAAACCTTCGTGTCGCATCTCTGGAAGATACTGAACCTAAATACCAAGTTTGGTGTTTATCCGACTGTTCGTTTCTGAGTTATGCTGTTCACAGACACAGACACTCACACAGACATGTTTCCAAAAATGCTTTTTTTTAATTCAGGGGGTCTCAAAACATGTATTTCCGGTGAAATCTCGGTATCGAATTTTTGGGTGGAATACAATACTTCCCCTACTTTGTATACGTAGTAGAGAAAGTAAAAAGAAAAATCTTTTAAGTCCTTTACCTTTGACTAACTCAAATATACCTGGGGATTAATGTTTCAATTCCCTAACAATACTTAAAATAAATAATATTTATAATGAAACTAATATTACAAAATATTTTGTAGAGTTGGCTTGGCAACTGTGATCAGAGAGTTCTTCAAATATGCCTTCTTGAGTTTGGCCTTTCCCCTAAATATCATTCAAACATATATTTTGTTTACACGTCAGTTTTCCTTGGTCAACAATTTCATTTCAATGTTATTCTATGTTTCTTTTTGGAATTCATTTTTATTAATTGGCGATTTTATTCAAGAGAATCCGTTCGCTTGAAACTTCACGACATCCTCAGAGAATAACTTTTAAGAATTGAAGAATCACCTATTTTGGGATCATTTTGGCGTTTTTAAGCTTTTTGCCATCCTGGACTGTAGTAGGTCGTGAGACTGAAACAAATCATGAACATTACTGAAAGCCTCGTGTTAATATCCGATACGGATGTACCAACCGATACCCATCCGTCAAAGAATGTTTATTGCAAGTACAGCAATGAAGAACAATAACAGTTCATTTGAGGGTTATTGGCTCGCCTCCCGCCTCGCATCCTGTATATTTATGTGGGGCTTAACAGTGGGCGGCAAGTTAGCGAACAAGGGGAGATTAGACTTCCACTCTGGAATTTACTTTGGTTTCTATTAACCGACACGCACAAGCCTTTCGTGACTCACGTTCTCCTTTTAATGTGATATTTAATGATGCCATCACCATAACTAGGACTCTTCTCGGTTATTTGGTAGCCAATGCGTTAGAAAACTCTGCATTATCTGGAGACAAATACTGGTATGTTTTCTAGAACCCAGCTGTACGATTACTACCTCCATATATGTTAGTTGTCACATATGAGTATAAGTTACAGGATACCTCACAGTTAAGTAAATGGTCATAAACTTATCACTTATGTATCAACATCTAATTAGGGGGTGGTGTTTTGGGACACATGACAAGTCTTAGCAAGGGTTGTACCGGAAAAGATTGAAACCAGCAGTATAATTTGGTAAATAGTTGAGATGTAGAGTGCTTTTGCATCCTGAAGAAAGAGCGTCATTAAATTGATTAATGGGTATTCTGCTTTTAAGCTGATATTTATATGTAAAGTGTAAGCCAATAATTACTTTGTGGCTATATGAAAAAAAAACCTTCACATGATCGTGGGTTTGAAAACTCTTCGTTACGAAGTTATTAAAGGATTTGTCCCTGCACTGATCGCTGATACGTATTGTGACTTTCTCAGTTTTTCAACTGTCACTCTCTCAGTTCTCACTGTCACCTTTTAATTATCTATCTTTTTTATGAACTTCACTGGGAGTTCACTTCACTAAGGTGAATTAGTTCAATTCTCCGTCACTTCACTTCTTGATGTAGCCTTCTCTTCCTGTAGCAGTAGCTACAAACTCGCTCGGAGAATCGCACTTGATGTCGCACGGGAAAATTACTCACCAGCTCGCTTGCCCAATGGCTGACCGACGCAACTCAGCTAACTTTTTCACAGCTCTTGCGGGAGCACTCGCTTATATAGGCAGGTTCTGGTTGTCTGCGGATAGTGCGCCCGGTGTTTACGCTGGCGAACGGTACTTATCGTTGTTTACTCCGACCGCCCGGTTCCAACTTCCCAATAGCCTTGGTCCATAGCCGCTGCATCACAATATTCAACTCAAAACTTTAATTGCATTTACTTTCATAAGTGGACCATGACTGTTTTGCTGTGTACGAACAGTTCTTATCATTTAACCTCTTCATGAATGTGGCTGATGAGGATTTGCTTTACTTATATGTTATCTTTAATTAACATAAAAATCATACTTGAAACTAAGGAACCTAATGAAGTATGCAGGACAAACGTTTACAGGGGTCCAGTCTAAATGTTTGTGTTGTTCATGATCATCCTGGTCATCCTAGGACCAACCTAACTACCGTTTTTCAGAAATGAGTTGCACCATTTAATTGATGACGTATCTCCAACGAATGTGGAATGCACGATGGTGCTCCAGCACACTCTAGTGAGATAGTTCGTCACTTTTGGAGTTACGGATTTCCTCAAAGATGAATTGCTAGAGGGAGATTCATTGAATGGACTGCTCGATCTAATAGGTCCAGTGGATTTCTTCCTCGTTGAACAAAGTTCTATCACTTTTTAATTAGCAATTTCTACAAAGATGGATTGCTCGAGGGGGATTCATTGAATGGCATACTCGATTCACTGGGTCCGGTGAACTTCTCTGGGTACAAAGTCCTTGAGCTATCCAATCTCTGCACTAATGTTAAAATTTTTTAGAGAGCATATACAAGGTGGTTTTGGCTAAATAGGCAACGCAGGAATTTTCAACAAAAAGAACATTATGGGATGCAGCGAAGCAGGGGAAAGCTATTTCGAGTAATTTGCATATTATTATAGTGAGGTCGCGTAACTCTAATAAAGGGTTTTCAAACCCTTATTCATATGCAGCGCTTTAATGTTTTGTCTTTAGAACTATGTCCTCAAAATATTTCACTCCAAATTGAACACAAGTATGGACGTAATTGAAACTAGGTTAATCCTTTAAACTGGTTAAATAAGCTTCCGTTCTGAACATGTTTTGCTCGTAACATTTTTGTCCATCTTTAAACGTAATGTTACATGAATAAAATTGCATATATGCACATGATCAGTTCTGTAATAAAGTCAATGCATATCCAGCAAGCTTCGCGTTGATTTGGTTTTACCTCCGCCTAATAAGCGCTTTCCTTAGGTGGTTACATTACACATTTCTTATTTTTAGAGTTGACAGCGTGCCATGACCACTATGTAAAATTCGCTACTAAACGTGCTTGGATTTATAGTTCAGTTGGCTAAAGCCAGGTTGAAATGCTACAAAAGCTGTTGTATAGAACAGATTGGAACAAACGTAAAATGAATGGTGATTGACCTCCTTGGAAGTTGACAAAATCTTGTTGTTACTATAATGAAACATCTATTTGAACTAAAAAAATGAGATCGACATATTTTCTTTTTATATTTTGGAATTAAAGGGTTAAAATAAAAATGTATTATATTCAACACCCCATTATAATACAAAAGCATCTGATGTTCAGTATTCGCATTACTTTTTGTATGAATTCACATAAAATCCTTATATATGTTACAGGGTGGACTATTTAAGTTGAGACTGTACAGTGTCTCCAAAACTAGGCGTTGTAGAAAGAAATGTCTTGAATAAATGACCCTAAAATGATCATCATAACGTCCTCCAAACAAAATACAACTTTTATTCAAGGCATATCTTTCTACAGCGCTTTTTTGGAGATATTGTACAGTCTCAACTTAAATAGTGCACCCTGTATAAATAAAAACTGAATTTTCAAACCAGGTTACGTTATTCATGATATATATTTTTCTAGAAATATTTCAGATCAAGCAATATGGTATTATTATATACAGCTTGCAAAAACAACCTTCAGCTGCTTTATGTTAGTTAACGGGCTCGGGGTACTTAGGGAGAAGAAAAATACAACAGTGTTTCAGTAGAAGACGCAGTTTAACACAGTAAAACGTAAGATATGGCATGACATATCTCGAAAACTGTCAATTCTGTAAAAATGTATTTGACACAGATTGTGTATCTTAAGCCACTCTAATTTTTTTATAATAATCTTTGCATATCTCCCATGGTTTTCTATTTATACAAAACTGAATCTCAGTGAAGAGGACTTCATAGGCTATTCGCCAAAAATTCAATATTTACATTTTATTCTTCATATGAATAACTGAAATATATATCATTCTAATTAAAATCCGTCGAGAAAATAAATAAAAAGTTTTCCTCATAAAAGATAGTTTGGAGCAGGGAAATTTGGTGAATATGCTGGACTTAAGTACTGTATTTGGTCTTCATTGGACTTTTTGTTTTTGGGTTAAGCTGTCCTCTCTGTCAGTAATAATAATAATAATAATAATAATAATAATAATAATAATAATAATAATAATCCCATGGTACTACAGCCAGTTTCGAGCTGACCCTAACAATCCGACTGCCGGCCTTCCTTGGCTACAGGATCGCTGCCTATCGCAACTCCTTAATCTAGTGGTTGCCAAAACGACAAAAAGTAACACAGAAGAAAAGCAACCCTCATACCTCCAACACAGAGCTAAGCCCAAACACAACAAGGCAGGAAAAGGTGTATTACAAGTGCTTTAATTAAGTAAAATTACACCTTAGGCTATTTACATGAGAATAGCTGTGGACTTCCTATTTGATGATTTTGTAGCTATAAAGCACATCAAAACGTCCAAAAAACATAAATGAATGTGATGCACAACAACCGATGGTTCAGAGACGGGTGCATCTGATATAATCAAAGCGTATTGTAAATTATTGCAGAAAAGGTATGTACTAATGCACGAAGGTGAATAATGTCTTCATTCAAGTAAATGGAAATGACACCCAATACTTGAGTCTTCGCCAACACCAGCGCTTCAATTTGCATAATGCATCGGGTCGACCAGCAAAAGGTATAATTTTCATTTGCTCTTCTTTACGAAAAGCTATATTTCGTTTCATATCAAAGCCAAGTTATCTTTCTGCGGCCTGGCTGCACGATGATAGGGCTTTGGGTGTGTCAAACCAAATTTAGGTGCTTGGACGGCAGCAGAGACCTCTCTCATCAATGCTGCAAAATAATCTCTGTTGAAGATTACAATCCACAACACGCGAGATTCACATGACCATATTATTCATATAATATATTATTTTCTCTATCTACTACTTAATAATTATTATGAATATTCCCATAAAAACTTTAATAAGGTAACTCTAAGTTACCTTTTACACGAACTTAAGAATAGTGCTTCAGGAACAGCAGCAAATTGAAGCACTGACTGTAATACTTCGGAATGACTAATGCTACACACATTTAGTTGACATTTACTGCACATCTTATTTGGATATATATTTTCCTGAAGTCAATTTTTGCCTATCGCTTTAGGTTTTCTAATTGTATAAAATTCAGTGATACCGAAACGGATTTCTGAGACTACTTATTCAGAATAGAATACGTAAGTTTCATTCGTAGTTCTAAGACTCCAAAACGTAATATTTTTTTTGGAAATTTTTATATATTTTTTGAGAAAATAAAAGAAACGGAACATTTTGCGTGTAAATGGTTATGTGATTTCATGGGAAGTTCCTTATACTCTTCTACTTGTGTCGTTAAAAGGATCTTACTTAAGTTTGGTTGCTAGTCTAGAGATTATCCATTCTCTCTCTCTCTCTCTCTCTCTCTCTCTCTCTCTCTCTCTCTCTCAGATGCAGACAAAAGCACAATCCTTTCCTAAAACAATGTTTTGGGGTTCAGGAGATTTCAAGAGTATTTCCAGTGAAATCTCGATACGCAATTTTTACGTAGAATAAAATACTTTCTCTAGCTCTCTTGAAGACGTTGTTATTTGCCCCACGTTTTGGGAGCCAATTTGAAGAAGTTTTGTATTGAAGTTGTTGCAACCGCACGTATGGTACAAAGTTCCGGTAGCCTTCGCCCCAAGTTAAAAAATATTAACTTTGTAATTTTTACTGTTTCTTTAAATATTATATATTTATGTTTGCCTCGGCTGCGTCAATTTATTTTTAGAGACATGTTTCTCTTTGCAGGGTTGTGGTGCGACTGAAGAATGTAGACTTACAGAGATTATAACTTTACTTCACTCCTTTTATTAATGCTTGACACGATTTAAATAACACTTCACTGATATAGAGAGCTGTGAGATTCTTTTATTAATTACTTGCACTTTTTAACGCAAACTATTTTTGTCTCACACATAATGCGTATTAAATTTCTCGAGGACACATCTCGTGTCTAATTAGTAACAATGTCTACAACCAATGCGTCCAGTTATGAGCACTGTTCACAAGCAACTGACTTGATTTCTAGCGCCTAAATTTGTAAATTTCTGTATTTCAATTTCTGATTGGTTATTCCTAATCCAAATGAATAGTTTTATTTAACTTAAGTTTTTTTCTGGTTGTTGATTGGCTATTTTATGAACTGTCACAAAAATTACATTATTGTTGCTTCAAGAATGACTAGTATTATTAAGCTTTCAAATTCATTATTGCCTCAAGGTTACCTCATTGTTACCTCATTGTTAGCAACTTTTAACCTATTATTCTCACAGCTCCTACATTATTAAATTACGTAATATATTCACATAAAATTATTACACTGTATACAATAATATAAACATATACAATGACTATAATATACACTTTTTATATATTGTTACATACACATATTGCTTAAAGGCGGGCTGTTATTGAATTTATATATTATATAATTAGACTGAAATCATTTGAGTGTTAAAAATACTGCCTCACTCTATAACAAGGCGATAGAGAAAACCAAATACTCAAGTAGTGTTACATTTTTCTGTGATTAATACACAGAATATATCCTTGTGATGCAGCATCTTTGCAGCCTACAGAATGAGAAATTCAGATTGATATCATACAGAAATGCTTTTTTCTCATGCATTGAATTCCAGAAAAGGCTATACTTCCTGGGATGAAACCAATTTAGAGGTTACTTAACAGGGAGATAGTATCTCTAGGCCCACAGAAAAAGCAGGTTATAATGTGAAGAGAGGTGAAAAACTCAGTGGTTGCGCAGCAAGCGGATGGCTGCGTTAGGAGTTTTGGGAATTAATTCGTAGAAAGGAGACTGAGGTTCCTTTTTATTGCTGCAAAGTGGGAAAACTTTTTGAATGTAAAATTTAAAGAAATTAACCCACTTGCTATCGATACTTCACATTTAAATGGGGCGATTAAATGCCTTTCTATTCTCGCTTTACATTATGGAGTTTCTACTTATCACATGAAAAAAAAACCCTATGTGCGAAGGTAAGTAAAAACGCACATTCTTTCGTGAGAGAAACACACATGGAAAATAGAATTAAAAAAAAAAGGAAAAACAGTTACTTATTGAAATCTGTAAAATAGTGCTAAATAGATGAGTGATTATTAAGCATGTAGTTATCAAAATGAATGAAGGAACTTGCTTTTTGATTTCTCCTTACAAGGTAACACAACTGGAGAATCTGTATGTTGAGGTGATACAATTAAAATGACAAAATGCAGCAAGGAGGATAGTCGCGGTGGTACACATTAACAACATTAACTCCGTGCCTGCAATTACTCTCAGTGTTTCCGTCTCTCATCAGACATGAGGTAACGCACGAACCGTTGTATGGCGTTGAAATTTTGCATCTGTAAATTTATAGACAACTTATCCATACATTTTAAATTTCATTAAAATCCGCACAAAATTAAGTGCAAAAATTTGAGTTTAATTAATTATGGACGCTCTTTAACTACTTAGTGTCCCATTCTAGGTGAAAGACCGAACACTTTGCTCAAATGCATCTTTATCAGGCTTGAGGTTCTTTTACGTGCCGTAAATCTACGACATGGGACACCCGGCTTTACTTCTCTTCCGAAGGAAGCCATGCCACACCCGAAAATCCATCGCCCTCCGCCGGGTTTGAACCCGCGACCTCGGGAACTAGAGGCTTGTATGGTTAAAAAAAACTAATAAAAAAAAACTAATAAGAAAACAACGTGGTTAATGCGTGGACCTCTTAGAAGATTACGATTTTTGGGCGGGCCTTTGCAAATACGAATTTGAAATGTTATATACAAGTATTTAAAGAACATTAGTCAACGATTTTCACATTTGATTTAAGTTAGTATAGAATTAAGAGTACTGCATTTGGCGAGTTCCCAAAAATTTGGGATGTGTAGGATTATTTCCCAAAATGTTAATGTAATAAATTTTACCATTGCACTATTCCGCCGCAAAATGAACTGAATAGGTTTAGTGTATGTCAACTGTCATTATTAGTTTAAACACAAATGTATATTGTTCTCATTTGCACACGGTATCCGTAAGATAAGGCAAGTACAATAGGATGAAGTTATGTTTCCCGCATCACCAGATACCAAGGTACATAAGATGACGTTTAGCGGTTCCTGTGTCGATGGAAACGGAAGTGACATGGCATCACTTGCTGCTGCAGTCACGTCACGTCACCGTTATTGGTGCAATCCTGGTCACGCACACGCTCTGCACTGGGTCAAAGACATGACCCTTGCAAGGCCATTGCTACACGCTTCTTCTCGTACGCTACGTTCTTTCATCCTTAGTAGATTATCACGCATCCACCACTTGCGGCGAACACCTTCAAGAATTCTCAACTCGGCTGTCGTTTCCGTTGCGAGCTCTATGCATGTTAATAAAGAAACAAGTGAAGCAGAACGCATTCCCCTATTTTGGAATTAATCTTTTCTTTCATTAATAACATTCACTTCTTTCATTCTCTATCAGTACATATATTTAATAACTAGCACACCCACAGTTGAGGCAGTATTATTAACACTTAAATTATTTCAGTCAAATTATACAATAATATAAGCAATATGTGTATGTAATAATTTGTAAAATGTATGTAACAGTCATTGCGTATGCTTATATTATTGTAAACATGTTCAATAATGTTATGTGAATGTATTACGTTATTTAATAATGTAGGAGCTGTGAGAATGATAAGTTAAACGTTGCTAACAATGAGGTAACAATGAGGTAACCTTGAGGCAATAACGAGTTTGAGAGTTTAACAATACTGCTTGTGATTCTTGGAAGCGATAATGTAATTTTAGTGACAGTTTATAAAATAGCCAATCAACAACCAGAAAAAGATTTAGTTAAATGAAGGTATTCTATTGGAGTAGGATTAGCCAATCAGAGAATTGATATACATAAATTCACAAAGTTTAGGCGCTTGAAATCAGTTCAGTTGCCTGCAGACAGAGTTACTAACCAGACGCGAGCTGTGTCCTCGAGAAATTAATTACGTATTCGTGTGAGACGAAAATAGTATACGTGTTAAAAAGTGCCAGTATTAAATAAAAGAATCTCACAGCTCTCGATATCAGTGAAGTGCTATTTAATTTGTGTCAAGGATTAATAAAAAGGAGTGAATTAAAACTTAAAATCTGGCTAAGCCTACATTCTTGTCGTATCACCCCTGCCAAGATATCATGTCTCTAGCAATAATACTGACGCAGCCGAAGCAAACAAACATATATAATATTTAAAGAAACAGTGAAATTACAAAGTTAATTTTATTAAACTTGGTGCAAATAACGTAACAAACCACCTACTTCAAATTGACTTCCATAAGTGGAGCTGAAACTAATAACTTTTGCACAGTTTCGCTCGCGTTTTCTCCTCTTTCTCCATCTCTCCCATAATTGTCAGTCTTTTCCTTATTTCTGTTCTTTAATATTTTGTGATAGGAAGGTTAGATGGGAGAGTTGGTTGAAAGGAGGAACTCGTGGTTGAAGGCCTGCATTCCTAACTGTAATTTCTCTCTTGTAATTCAGAGGCAGCGTGGAGTTCTGTTTGTATCTCAGAGTTGAGATGGATTTTAACTCCCTTATTCCGAATATTTATTCAACATTCTCGCTACCATGCCGCTCCCTGACGTCACAATTATTATGTTTTGACTCTTCCAACATCTCCCAGACGCACCTCAAATTGTGTGAATGCATTTTCGAAAAGGTATTTTCTTTTAAGAAATCTGTGCGTTTGCAGTATTACATGTTACCCCCTCTCTGAACTGTCAGATAGTAAATTCTTTTTCTATCGATAGCGTACTAATTGAGTTTAGCTTCGTTTACCAACAACTTTCAAATTTCCTCATGTTTTGATTGCAAAAATAACATCTGATAGGGTTATCCTTAAAGCAATACTCTTCATATGTTAACCTTCGACTGTCATTAGAAACGTATTTGCACCTTCTTTACTGTTCCTCAAGAATGCTGACAATGGTGCTGCAGATGTGCTGAGGGACTGAAGAAATTCGAAGCGTCTATTATAAAGCTTTCCTGTACATCTTGTCTCTACAATATTTCATAGTTGAAACTGACAATATTCCTTTACTATGCGATATAATCCTAGTTGTAATTGACTTAACTGTGACGTATACTTTACTATATTATCCTATGATACCACTGCTTCGCATATTATTGGTGCTGGTACGCTTTAATAGTATTTATTACTGTTATCAAATTATTGGTGTTGAATATACATCAGCATACGATATGCAGTCTCAATTTCTAAAATAAGTTATAAAGAACTTTTTCTGCACTAATGGTAAAAATCGAACTATACGTGGTTGTGATTAATATTAATAACTGTAAAAGTACTAACTTTGCAAGCATTATAAGGAAACAGGTTACTTTAACTGATGAATCAGCAGAAACAGAGAAATTCCAGAAATTTGTAAACTTGTCTTCTACCAGCCCTTGAAGATAATGACAAAACTCAAGCCCTGTTAATAACGGGAACTTGTATTTAACTCCTCCAAGACCTTTCTTTATATTAAATGAACTTAAAGCCCCCTTATCTACTTTCTGCAAACTATAGTATTTCTTTGAACTCTATGTTGTTTTGTTGGTGCAAAAAGGGAAAATGGAAACTTCTTTCGATTGGTAAAAGGTTAAAAATTACTCATATACAACGAGCGAGGTGGTGTCGTGGTAACGTGTGCTACTGGCATTCGGAAGGTCCCAGGTTCGATCCCCGGCGACCGCCCACTCTGACACACGGGTGGTTTCCTCGGTCGGCAGCAAATGCTCTCCTGCCCCTCATTTCCTGTACCCAACATCATCCTTGCCATCTATTTCAGGGTTGCAGGACCAGACTACGGTGTTCGGCGTGTTGCGGCTGGACGGTGAATGCGCGTTTTGTAGAGGTTACTTTCTGACGTCATTCAGGAACCACTCGGTTGGATACTCGCCTCTGGGCGCTTTCAATCAGCGCTCCTTCGAGACCTCCGGAGGCACGGGGTCAATGGGTGGGCTCGAGCGGCGTTGGAGGCATTCAATCTGGAAACACTAAAAGCCCCGTCCGTGCTTGCGCTCTTCATCCGGATTTGGTTGCCCTCCGGCTCTTTCCTCTCATTCCTCCCACCCAGGGATTACAGAGTAGAAGCACAAAGGGCCGGATGGCCGGCGTGCGGTGCTCTGCCCCGGTTTCGAGGCCCCCTTCGGTTCGTCAATGCCTCTACCTTTACCTTTTCCCCATATATATGATGAAATTATTGCATATTTGCATTTCATTGCAGATGTAAACAATATGTATATAATTTCTAAGGAAAGGTGTCAAAACTGTTTCCCCAGTTCCTACCTATTGCACTACCCCACTCCCGTAAGTGTTTCAATTACAGTACCTTTTAAAAGTGCGTTTTTTTAAATTCCTGTGTAACTATGAACCTCTTTAGCACGATTGGTATGGTTTGTAATGAATGACATAATGCTTGTTTTGCCAATTTGTTTTTAAAATCGTGTTGGGATATAATGAACAATATTAGAGTCACACTGCGGAATCACGGAGAACGTAACGGAGCTACTACTTTACCCCATGGATATTCCCCCACTCCTCTAGGCAGAGGGATACCTTCGTCACATCCGACACTGAACTTGTATAATTTTATTTTCTGTCCACCAAGACCTGTAGGGATCACTTACACATGAGTCACATTATTTTCAATGTACTTTCAACTATATTGATCAAGAATATCAATCTGCCAAAGTGTGCTCCTAAGCAAGAAAAAATAATAGTACTAGGTTAAGATTTCACTAATGTTAAATTAAAATTATCGATATTCACACTTATCTTATTAAAATAGCTAGTTCCAATTATTCTCACAGATGCTCTTGTTTTCTTATAGAGCCGTGCGCGCGCGCGTGTGTGTGAACAGCATAACAAAAACAAAGAGGAAAATTTTGGTATTTAAGTTCATCAGCGTCCAAAAATGCGACATGAAGATTTCGAAGAAAATCCCTCCAACCCTAATTACCCTATAGATGAAAAAGTTTTCCTTATTTTTCTTTTCTCAAAAATGATTAACGATTTTGATTCACATAGCATATGTTTTAGATATTTACATGAGAAGTCATGAAACTTAATTTTTTGGAAATAATCCGCGAAAGCCTCTTCATTCTAAATGAGTTTTATATAATTGGTAAACCGTTAAAAGCAGACAAAATTTCATTACTCAAAAATGTAGATTCGTTAAAGCAAAGAACTTATTCCAAATAAATTTCTTTTGTGCATTAACCATTTCTGAGATATTCTTTATTATTAGTTTGAATTTTCAAATAATTAAACTTTTCTCAAGAGAAAAGTCGCTATTCGCGAGTTTCTCTTGGCCATGCAAAGAGAACGAAATTTCAAAGCCACCACTTAGCAACTCGCTCTTAAAAACTTAACTATCGTTAAGACTTCTGTACTCCTCTAATCCCCTTGTACCTACAAAGAAATATGCAATAAAACGATTTCTCTAAATGTTTATCTCGATTAACATGAAGAATTAGAAAAATAAATTTTTGTAACAATAATAATAGTAATTTGCTTAAGAATGTGTAGAGAAAGCCATGTATATGTAACAAATCAGAATATTTTAAATATATTTTAGTTAACTAGTAACCTGATTGAACTATACTTTATTCTTAGAGAAGCTACTTTGCTTACATTGTTTGTAGAAATCCAGTTTGTGTGAATTTTCTACTACTTCTCAGTGTTTGGTATTCATTAAAGCTTCAATTTCAAGGTTTAAACGTTGTTTAAATGTGCTAACATTTATGCCACAGAAGGTTATTACGAATTTAGAGAAACGTTCCAAAAAATAAATTACACTGAATAGGTTGGAGTTTAATACATAGCGAATAACCATGAATTGATACATCAGTTCTATGGATAAACCTATTGGAGTAAAATGTTAATTCCAGAACCGTATACATCAGAAGGCACGAATATCACTGCACTCTCGCGCCTGGCACTTTTTGCTGTTGGTGTTCATATCCAGGCCACGCAAACCAGCTTCTTACCACTCATAAATCCCTCACTAAGCTTATCAACTTGAGAGGAACCTGAAAGAAAATTAATTTAATACATTTGTATCCGATGTGTGTGTGCATGTGTGTGTGTGTGTGTGTGTGTGTGTGTGTGTGTGTGTGTGTGAGTGCAGTTAACGCGTGGATATCTTGAAAGCATTAAAATATTTTGATGCTATGTGTTTTATTAGAATCGAGTATTTTTATAAAAGAAAAAAAATTATTTTTTAGTTAGCCCGAGTTATGTACAAACTTGAGTATAACTACTACTAACGTAAATTCGTCTCTAGGTTACCCTGAAATTAATAGATATCAGTAGCTGCATATTAAGTGGTTTTAATGGAATGTACAGACGAAATTTTCAAAATTTGTATGTTTTTCAATAGAATTTTTTACGGTAGGCCCTCTATACTAAATGGGTGGATATTATTCCATTGATTTCTTTAATTAATTTTGAAACTATATTATTTTTTATATTTCATTTACTATTCAGTAAAGTTGAGGTACCATAACTTTTTTGTTTATCTTCCAATGTAGAGAATCTAGATTACAAAACCGTGTCGAGAGTTGTAGGTTAATTAATTTGTGAAAATATTATCTTTGTTTCATTCTGAAAATACTTATTTTGGAGAAAAAAAAGTGGAAGTATTTTATTACGTAAGAAAATGCTGAAAATAATGCAATGAAAAATATTATTTCAAGGTTTTGTTAAGTACTGAAATATTCGTGAATGCGGTGTTTTAAAAATACTTACCTATCGGTCTAACGGAATTATATTACGAAAGATTGAACGTAAGTGAGCAAATTATCACAAAAAAGCAAAAAAATGTATTTTTTAAATATAAACTTTATCCTTAAATTTTCTATCTACATTATACTGCAGATGCAAATTTCTGAACAAAAATTTCTGAGATATTTTTATTACATGCTTAAAACATGTTACCGAAGCCGAGTTGCTGATGAATTAAAACAGATACAGTGTACATTACAAACATTGAGCGATTTTAAAACGTTCTTCCCAAAAAGAATATTTTTACAAGTCAGCTTAAGGCTAGAGTCGATGTTTTTGTGTTGAAGCAGGTGGCATTATAGCGCTGGCTATTGATTTCTCATGCTTTCTCTTGCCTTTGCTTCTCCCCCATTCCCTACTCCCAAACGGCTCTCCCCTGTTCTTCTACCTCCTCCTACTCAGGTAAATTTCCTGCTCAGAAATTCTGAGCTACCTACCGAGTGTTTGCTCTTATCGAATCTAATATTTCTTTGATTAACATTGATGAAACTCTTGTGGATTTAAAAGAAAACAAATTCTTTTAATACTCGTTACTGGGACTGGATTCATCTCAAGAAAAACAGGCGTAGAGCAGTAGCGTCTCGAGAAATAATAAACCAATTTCTTTACCAGTTACTATTCCCTAGTACTGTAATATTGGCATTATAAATTACGCTTCTGTGCAATTTACACTAATCACCAGTGGTGTTGAATTGGTTTCATCAACGGTGGTATAAGCAAACGAAAACGAGAGGCCTTCCTCAAATGAAACATTGTGTAAGATAATTTGATAAAGTGTAAATAAAAATAAATGTAGATCCTTTGTTGATTTCTGTTTTCAATAAGTACTTTAAATTATTTATTAAGTTTATTAAATGTCAAATCGTTGTTCTTGAACCTGGAAATATGTAAGATACAAAATAACAGTTGGTTGTTTATAATGAACTCATGGGGAAAAAGTTTAGGTCACTTTCAAATCAGCAAAATAAACTAAACTTAACGTATAATTCGGAAATGGCTAAATTTCACGAAACAGTTCAACAGGTATTATATATTAAAAAAATACTAGCAGTTATTCCTTTAATAAGTTCCTCTCTCACGGTTTCGCATATAACTCAATCAAGGACTCTTTACAGAAACGTTAAGATACTAAAAGATGGAGTAACTTTAGACTTGGATTTCAGCTGTCTGAACTGACATCATAACTTTCGGTATCTTTACAAATAAAGGAAAATTTGAAAAAAAATATATTTAGGCCAAAGTCACCACATCTTATGGTAATCAAAATTGATAGACGGTTTAAAAGCCCTCTAAAACCTGATCTTCTAACACCTTTATTTTGTAATATTTGTTAGAAGATGATATGCTATCATAGAAAAAAAGGTGCGAGATTCATATTCCAAAAGTTCTGCATCTTCCTTTAATAATCATTGTGTGTTTGAGAAGCGAGTTGAACTCTACAACTATATGAATTTGCGATTCATTTATCGGAGTTTAAATTTCCAACTTTAGCCTACACACGGTATGTGTGCAAACTATGCTAAGGATTTTTATGCCCAAAAAAAAAACCATCGCCCTCCGCCGGATTTGAACCCGCGACCTCGGGAACTAGAGGCTAGCATGGTAACCACTACATCACGGAGGACGACAGTCGCTATTGAGGTATGTCATCTCAAAATGAAATTGAGAATGCCTTGTGGTTTTCGGAAAAATTGGAGTCAGTTGAATTTAATTTCGTACCGACATGTTACCATGGCAGCTCAATTGGTTAGAGCAGCGGCACGGAAAACCAAAGATCCATGGTTCAAATCTCGGCTATGTCACTGAACTTTTCAGTCTGATTCTACCTTTCCTTTACGAGTTTGCGTTTAAAACATACAGCCCACGCAATATTCAGTACTTCCTTCATTAAAAGCTTACAGAATTTTTCGAAGAAGTGTGCGATATGATCATATTCCTCTGGAAACTAACCACTTTGAAAGGTTTCTGTAGCACTATTGAGACGCTTCCTAGGGGACATTACAGAGGTACCTATACAATTGTATCTACTTTTAGGACACGTTTAATGTTTTAGGCCATTCTACAAAACATTTCTTAGGCACTGTTAAATCCTCAACATCCGGTCCTTGGTTTGCTGCCGATCGTTGCGGTAGCAACAGCACTTGGCCCAGGTATTCCTTGAAACATCACTCAAGCGGTGTGGGGGAGCCATCCTATGGCCATGGAGTTTTAAGATCAATAATCCGACTCACTTCCCGACCCATAAGTTACCGGGCCGGTCTCTGAAGCCATTGGCTGTGCTCCGCTCGATATACGCTTCAACTTCCGTTAACAATAAAATCTCAGTAGCACCGCGCCACACTGCGGCCCTCATGTTTGCTGCCGCACCCTAAACGTGCATTTCGCTTCAAAAGATCAAACCCAGGCCCAAAAATTAATTTATAAAGAGACAAGTGCGGTAGATAATAATCATCTAATTTCATCTTCATAACTCCGCTCAAAAGTACCTGCTTGCAAAACTGCGGCTTTGAAATCTTTGTCTTTACTACTACTAAAAATTAAAGATCAAAATGTTACAAAAAATACCATTTTTGAAGTTCCCAGCAACCCCACGAAAACAGTATAAAATAACGACTAACATAATACCGGGTGTATCATCCACTCCTAGATTTCAGTATCTATGTAACCCGCAGTCTTTATCTTACGTAGAAACATCTGCCCTTTTGCCCAAACAAAATTGTTTCTACGTTGGCACATTTATTTGTTTATCTGCATAACTGGTACTGTTTGTTAATTGTTGTACCAAGGCGAGGAAGCCGTAGAAATTTTAAAAAGGAATATATTAACACTGACGTTCCGAGCGATATGGTTATTTGGTGACGCTGTGGCTTGAGTTCGGGAGTTCCCGGGTTCGATACCCTCGATCGCCCATTCTGACTGAGTTTTTCATGGTTTTCTGTGGTCAGTAGGCGAATATTGGAATGGTTTCTCATCTAGGCACCACGATTTCCTTCCCAACATTTTCGTTTCCTTCTCATCTTTAAGGCATGTTTCTAGGTTTCATGGTGTATGGCGGTGCCGAAAAGATGACGCCGATGCTTGATCAAAGGAAAGAGTACTCCCCTTGGACACTAGAGGGCTTCTAGATCGACCGGTCGTTCGTCGCCATCTCTAGACAGTTTTAACAGTGGGACGGGTCTTCGAGCCGGAACCGTTAGGGACCTCAGCGCATCTTTGCGGCTGTAGCCTCCTGTGGTTCTTTCACTTCATTCTTTCCTCCTGGGAGTGTTAGCCAAAATAGATATATGTAGTCACAGTGCGCGGGGTTCCCTCTCCATTGTATAACATATACCTGTATAAAATTGACGTGAAATTACGAAGATAGAGAAATTTCTCTTCTAGGTCAAGTATAAAACAATGTTTTATTAATTATTCTTTACCTGTGCGAAAGAGTTAGTTCAAACACTAATTAACACATGGTTATTTTTCACTGTTTTTGTGATCCAAAATAAATATTAATTCCTTCTCAAATACACCTGACAGAGCGCATTAAATGTTTTAGTTCTTTCTGACCTAGTTTAAACAAAAAAACCACATGCCATTCTGTATCTTTTCAAAATACCCCACCTGAAGTTATTAAAAAGTGCAAGAAAATAAAGAAAGAAAGAAGCGCAAAATAAAACTAGGCTACGAGGAAAAAATTTACCGGCGCTGTCACTTTGTAGCATTAAAAGAATGGCAATAATACCACTCAGATATTCAGTAGCTGTACACGCAAAGCTTTTAAAAAGATCTAAGCTTCATGTTAAGCGATCTCCGTTCCTACTTCGAAACTTTGCTTGTAGAAAACCTCGAAAAGCACGGCTTTAAACTGTATTAACAAAACAAACAGGTTTACTTGGCGTTGTACACTCCTTCCATTTATGACGTCACCGCAGCTTTAGGAGGCATTCTACTGGCCTTCACAGGTGTCATATGTATCCATAGCAAGGAGGAGGTGAGTATATCTGTTAACTTTTTTACGCACGCAATGGCATCCTGTTTTAGTGCACAATGCTAGATTATTCAAGTGTGAACAGCTTTACTCATTACTTATAATAATTATGTTTAAATATACAACTTATTAAAACACTGTTTTGCACAATATCGCCACAAAAACGTATTTTTATTTTGTCGTCCTGCTGTGTAGTGGTTACCATGTTAGTTTCCGAGGTCGCGGGTTCAAACCTGACGTAGGGCGATGAATTTTGTCGGGCGTTAAAATCCTTAGCATGGCTTCCTCCGGAAGGGCAGTAAAGCCGGTGGTCCTGTATCGTAGATTTACGGCATGTGAAAGACCCTCAAGCCTGATAAAGACGGTTTTGAGCAAAATTACGGCTCTTTCACGCCCAATGTAGAACGGGATGCTAATCACCACAGCAGTTAAAAAGCGTTCATAAATAAATTTAAAACAAATATTTTAATGGCAACAATGTAAAACTGAAGTATAATATACTTTTTACCCTCAAGGAGGACACATCAAATAAGGAATGAAGGGAGTTCATATATTGCCTTGCATGTGCCCCAAAGAGATGCTGGATAACCTTGACCGTATTTCCTATGAGAGAATTAATGCTACATTTCATACACTTGTGTCTAAATGAAAACATACAAATCAACGGGGGTAGGAGTAGAGATACTCATGTAATATGCAGCGTTAACTGAGTTGTGAATGAAACTGATTCAGCTGACGCTCTAAATCACGTTTCTGCAATAGCCTGGCGAGTGATTCACTCTCATATTTACAATCCGTGACTACAAACAATGAATACAGCGCAAACAAATCAGAACTTAAGACGTGAAATAATGCAGAACATGGGAATATTTGTTCTTTCCATCTATCTGTTGGTTGGGACAGTTTGTACAAATCAAAATTGAGACGAGCATAGCTTACAGGTATACTGTTCGAGTAATTTCCATTATATGGATAGAAAATCCTTTAAAAAAAGGTTTTCAGCATTAAATATAGCTACATAAAAAGGGAAGCTCAGATCATCCTTGACTAATAACAGGGGATATATAACCTGTGACATTATGAAGATAAAAAGAAGTCTGCCAACTGGAGAAAGTCAAACACGAACAATTTTGGAATTAGCAAACAATACAAAATTGGTTACATGCATTTATACGCACAAAGCTACTAATAAGAACATAATTCAGTGAACAAGCTATCGCCTTTATAGTTTTTTATAAAGTGAGTATTGAGAAATAGTGGTATCGTCCCATCACTAGTAAGAAGCAATATTGGGGAAAGAGTAAAGGTACATATCATGGAGGGGCCCCCGGAACCGGGGAAGAGCACTGCACACAGGCCAGTCGGCCCATTGGGGGGAGACACCCGAAGGGCGACCAGATCCGGATGCCGACGGGACAAGCATGGATGGGGTCCCTAACGTTTCTAGATAGTACGTATCCGACTCCGCATGGTCCCTGCCTACAAGCCACCAACCTCCTGGGTCCCCGGGAGCGGAGCCCCACGCTGAGGAGAGATCTAACTTAGCGGTACTGCAACGACGCCAGGGAAAAAACCTTTACAGAGCGCAAGCCACCGCCCAGCCGCAACCCGCCGAATACCGTCGCCTGGTCCTACAACTCTGAAACAGGCGACAAGAAAGATGATGGATACAGGAAATTAGAGGAAGGAGAGCCGAGTAGAAGATGAACTACCCCAGCATTCGCCTGGCGACTCGGGGAAACCGCGAAAAACCTATGGACCAGAGTGGGCGGTCGCCGAGGATCGATCCCGGGACCTTTCTTCAGACGCAACCGCCTGAGCCATCCCGCTCGGTAACAATATTGGAAAATTAAATTAAATTGATTTTATTTATGGACGCTCTTTTAACTACTATGGTCCTTAGAGGACCATTCTATATTGGGCGTGAAAGACTGGTAATTTTGCTCAGAGACCTCTTTATCAGGCATGAGGTTCTTTTACGTGCCGTAAATCTACGAAACGGGACCATCGGCTTTACTTCCCTTCCGAAGGAAGCCATGCCAAGGATTTTTACGCCCGAAAAAATCCATCGTCCTTCACCGGGTTTGAAGCCGACACCTTGGGAACTTGAGGCTAGTACGGTACCATTAGTCCACGGAGGACTACAATATTGGGGGAAAACACTTTATTTGTTGTGAGTCAGACCTTAATAAAGTGGTGTTCACGTGCTTTATCTCAAACTGTGGAGCGCTTAGCTGTTCATTAATTTCATTCCCAATATTATGATGTTTTTAATTATTTTATTATATGTAGCCACAAAACAATAGTGAGTTTCGCAACGAGTTTGACCATAATCACGTAAAACAACTAAGAAAGCCGTCAAGTTTTGCACGAGAATTGTGAAATACTCTCCAGGAAAACACAAGTAAAAGTTGCAAAGGTTTGAGAAACGATTTAGCATTGGATGGCGTCTCACTGCAATCGAGGTTATTTCAACATTAGGTAATATAATAAATGGTGATTGTTGTTCTAAAATTTACTACATTACTGTTGCTATGTCTGCTTTTCGTCCGGTTGACTAGAGTGCGAGTTACGCGTTCAGTAGAACCCGAGATCTTCTTCCATGGAATTTTATTTACTTTGTCGGTGTAAATAACTTTGGATTAATTTGCGCATTTAGTTTCGCTTTCGGCGAATTATAGAAAAAAACTTGCCTTTTAGGTTAGTCTCAAAGTTCCTTCTGACTTTCTGTGTTTGTTGACAGAAATAAGCATGGGTGTTTAGGTTTCCTAGCGTCACTAACAAATAAGCACCTCTTTTTTTTTCTTGTTTATAGGTTTAGTGGCTACCTTGAAATGCCAATACCACGAAACTTCGTAATTTTGTGCGACAGAAACATAAATGAAGGTTAGGATTAAATGCGGAATACTGAATATAGTAAAGTGGACAAAGGAAAGAAGACACTTCAAAGAAGATAGACAGTGTCCTAAAAAGATTGCCATGAGTAAAAAACCATCACCTCAGTACCTCTAAGAGATCTCTAAAGAGATGGAAGGCAAATTTATTTGGTGGGGAGGGCGTTAGGGTTCAAACCCGGCGGAGGGCGATGGATTTTCTCGGCGTAAAAATGCTTAGCACGGCTTCCTTCGTAAGGAAAGTAAACCCAGTGGTCCCATGTCGTAGATTTACGGCACGTAAAAGAACCTCAAGCCTGATAAAGAGGCCTCTGAGCAAAATTACCAGTTTTTCACGCCCGGTATAGAATGGGACGCTAAGGACCACAGCAGTTAAAGAGCGTCCATCAATATATTCAATTTAATTCAAATTAATTTTAATTAATTTTAAGTCCAAAATTTCTGATTAATATTCTTAAACGTTTTCTTATTTAAGTAACTAGCAGCTGCCCAGGGTTATCCAAGGACAGAGATACCAGATATCCGTTGGACAGTTTATTGTCCTAGTTAAAGTTGCTTTCAAATAATACTCATTAGAGAAACTCCAGAGTTACGAATGAGACATCATTATTTTCGTTACGGAATAGTGAGCTTTTGCTCGTAAGCTTGTAATTTATAACAAATATGGCTCACTTAATGTGAATAAAGTTCCAGTTAATTATAACATTAAAATGTTACGGGCGAGACAACACAGTGCAGAAATGTTTTTTATTTCACAATTGGAGTAACTTTTCAGCGAAAAAGCAAACGGTATATAAATAAATTTATTTTTTAACTCATTCAGGAGAAATCCAGTATGTTACATTCATATAATCTTCTGCACCCAATCTTCTATAAATTATTCTCACAAAAGCATATTTTTGCCATCTACTTCTTGTGGATAAGCGTTTGCATTTACTTGTTTCCTAAATACAGGGAGGTTAGTTGTGTGCTAACTTTGAAATTTCAGTCTTTACATCGTCATGAGAGACAAATGGCTACTTGGCACATTAAAAAATTATCAAATGTTTTAAAATTCAGGCCAGTAACAATGAATAACTATGAAATTTTATGTCTTAACTAGCTCTATCTAGTAAGTTTTTGTTCATCTCTTTTATGGTTTAACAGTTATGGTACAAAAGTATACAAAATTAATCCAGAATAAAGAGCACTTCAAAAGCCCTTCTCAGGAAATTCGAGGTATGATAAAGATTTATTTATCATATAAATACCTTGGTGTTTTAGTGTTTTAATCATAACCGTGAAAAATATGGAAAATATTTTCCACATAAAGGATGGTTTAGGGTGGGAGGTTTTTCTCAAAAATCTTCGTGTCATATTCCTGGAAGATTCTCAACTTAAAATACCAAGTTGATATTTATCCTACGTTTTGTTTTTAGTTATACTGTTCACAGTCACGCACGCACGCACGCACTGCAGATCTGTTTCTAAAATGCTTTTATGGATTCAGAAGACCTCAAAGCATCCATCTAGATATCGAGTTTCTGGGCGGAATATACTACTTTATCTGCTCACTACAAATAAGTAGTGGATAAACTAAAACATAATATATGGTGTATATATACTTCTTTTATTACCCGCACCTGGTTACAAATTCTAACTTGACCGATAGTTATGCAGTGTTGTTATATATTTCAAGAAGGCTCCAAAATTCTTGCAGATGTATAGCAGAAAGTATAAATAAACTTATAAACTACAAAAATAATTATAATTAGCGTAATATAACACAAACCTAACAGATGACTTAGAATCTGTCGCAGTTCTCAATGACTTGTGTTATCTTATTTGTTGGGCGCTTATTGTTTAATTATTTTTTTTATTTGGGTTCTTTGTCCTCCGGCTAGCTATTATAACTCAGTCGAGCACGTGTCTAAGCAGGGCGTGTAAACGGAAAGGAGTTGTTGCTAAAAGATAACACTGATAAAAAAATATGAATCTAGACTTTTATTGCCGTCACGCTTAATTAATAATTGACATATTTAATCTTTATACACGCCTGACTGAAACTGTGATATTTCTGAATGTAACTACAGTCGTTTTAGTTGCCGCGCACCAATTACTTCGCGTACTTTACATTTTTGTAACTAACTGTGCAACGTGCACCTCGTGAGAGATTCTTCAGAACTGTGCCACACTTGCTTATGGCTCGAGAATATATACTCCTTCACCTCGAATTGCCTAAACATTATAATATAGCTCCTATTGGTTACCAAATTGCGCCCACTTTAGCGTCTAGTCAGCCAATCACTACTACTAACATACATGCTCTAGGGAAGATATTCCCTCCATTTCTAAAAAAAAAGGCACGCTACACTGACGTCATTTGTTTATCTCTTCTTAGTAATAAACAACTCACCCCCTCGGTTTATTGTTACCCACTTCTATTGTCAGTTTCAGTTAAGCCGTGTAAACTTATTTCCTAACAATACTTACAGCTAACAAACATCTAAAATACTGTACATACAATAATATTAATTTACACTACAATCACTCTGGCATTCACAGCATGTTATGATATAAAATATCGCCTCAAAGCAAGCATTAAAATACACATGATGCCTAAGGTAGCAACGAATGAAGATGTGATACAATGTGAACACGTGGTCATGGATCCAGGTGACCACTTTTAATATCAAAAATGTAAGAAATACGAAGTGATTTGCACATGTGTGCACCATTTGTTCCTTCAAAAGTTATGCTAAGAAAATATTTCAGTAGAATATTGCACAATGGAAAAGTTTCAGTTACTGATAAAATTCAGAGATATTGAATGTTGAAATATAGAATAATTTCAAACCATTATGAATGAAAGCGGTTTGATGGCAATTTTTAGCAGTAAGAACCGAAGGTCGGTTTCTAGGAAAATCTCAATACAATCTGCAGATCACATGCCATGTTGTTGTCCTTAACCACAGAATTACTTTGGAGACTTCAGGCTTTGATAAACTTCTTTAGAATGCTCCTGCAAAAGCGTTCTTGCTGATGGAAGAGAAGATATTTTGTGTGCAGCCCTCTGTCTTGTTATCTTCCTATTAGTACAACTTAGAAATAAGTCTGTCATTACGGTATAATTACAGTGATGTTTTGTCTCTTGAGATCTATGTCATGGAATTTCTAGATTTCTTGAAGCGCATCGCCGCAGAGATTAAACGAACGGATGTAACAGATAATCCTAAAGGTCCAAAGCGTGGAAGGCATTAGGCAGGTTTTTACCAAAAGGAGATATAACGCATAACACGATTTATATAATCTTCTAGTGACACTTTGTTTTTATTAAAAGTACTATTTTTCCCAAAATATCAATCTTGTGTAAACACCTAATCTGGCAGCAACGTTTTTATTAAATGTGTTTTAAAATGTCATCAAATAGACACATCCACATAAGTTTTGGCACTCTATTGATAGTAATACAATTCTTATCTTTGGAAGCACTAACTGGATCAAAAACATATACCACAGAAAGTCTCTCTTAGTAAGTACCATAGATTTGATGTTGAGTACACTATGTCTTACAGATCTGCTCTGCGTACTTAAAAAGATTTGTTAATTCTTTTCAAAGTAATCAGAGATTAAACGGGATAAATATTTCAATCCTAATGTGGGATGAACACGTTAATGAGTTACCTAGTGATGCATAGCAAAAACTCCCAGAAGCTGAGCTTGAATAACTTCAGTTGTACGTTTGTTTACTTTTGGTATTCTTTAAGTATTGCATGAGTATCATATATGGCAAACCTCTATAGGTTTAAAGAACACCATTGCACACAAACTAACTGGTATTTTGCACGGTATGTGTAAGGGGGGGAAGAAAACCATTTTATAATGAAGTAGATAATATCTTTACGTTATTTTGCACAAAGCTTTGGGAGTCAATTTTGTAGTAGTTTGTATTGAAGGAGTTGTATTATAGTTCAATTGTTGGGGAGCCGAACTTGAAGTAGTTGCAACCGCACGTATGGTAAAAAGTTTCCGGTAGCCTTCGCCCCAAGTTTAAAAATATTAACTTTGTAATTTTGACTGTTTCTTTTAAATATTACATATTTATATTTGCCACGGCTGCGTCAGTATGATTGTTTTTTTAGAGACATGAATGTCTTATCAGGGAAGTGGTGCGATTAAAGAATGTAGGCTTAAACAGATTATAATTTTACTTCACCGCTTTTATTTATGCTTGACACTATTTAAATAACACTTCACTGATATAGAGAAAGAGAGCTGTGAGAACTTTTTTATTAATTATTTGCACTTTTTAACACGTAAACTATTTTTGTCTCACACAAAATACGTATTAAATTTCTCGAGGACGTGTCTCGCGTCGGTTAGAAACGCTGTCCACAACCAACGCGTCCAGTTATGAGCACTGTCTACAAGCAACTGACTTGATTTCTACCGCCACATTTGTAAATTTCTGTATTTCAAGTCTCTGATTGGCTATTCCTAATCCAATAGAATAATTTTATTTAACTTAAGCCTGTTTTTTGTTGTTGATTGGCTATTTTATAAACTGTCTCAAAATTTACATTATTGTTGCTCCAATAATGACTAGAGGCATTATTAAACATTCTTACTCATTATTGCCTCAATGTTACCTCATTGTTACCTCGTTGTAGGCAACTTTTAACCTATTATTCTCACAGCTCCTACATTATTAAATTACGAAATACATTGACATAACATTATTACATGTATACAATAATATAAACATATACAATTACTAATATACACTTTTTATGTATTGTTACATACACATATTGCTTTAAGGTGGGCTGTCATTGAATTTATATACTTATATTCCATATTTATATAATTAGACTGAAATTATTTGTGTTGAAAATACTGCCTCAATAACAAAATCATACCATTTTATGATAAAATATAAGTTGCACTCGCGAAGCCGGAAAGACATATTCAAGAAACGTTTCTACAAATATTACTCACAGTGTGACAAGAAAACGATACTGTTATGTAGTAATGTTATGCGTCCACACAAATATTTAGGGGTTCAATTAATACTAGTTTCATTTAACAAACTCGCTCAACAAGCTCGACAAAATCGCTAAATTCTTGTGAACTAACAAACAACAGAAAGATGCATTCCTCTTCCATTTTTAGTCTATAAGCCAACAGTACTAACATGCAGTACTGAAATTTAAAGAGCTTCCTTAACATAACAGAAAATGTATCTACCTCTGCATGATTCTACGAGAATGGAAAACTGGGATGAAAAATCTGATGTGTTACAGTCACATGACTTTCTCTATACAAACTATTTTTACAAACGCTTATTCTCCATATGCTTCATGTTAATCGAGATATCGAGATGTTAAATCTTATTGCCAATTTTTTTGTAGATGCAAGGGAAATTGCTAGGCTTTAAGCAATAGTCAAATATTTTAAGAGGTGGTTGCATGTGGAGGATTCCATTCTCTTTGCATTACCAGGACAAAAAAATGAATAACGAATTTGAGAAAAAGTATGTTTGGGAAGGTTTAAGGGAATAACATGCAATATCTCGTACATGGTAAATAATTGTACATGACATAAATTGTATATTTTAACGCGATCTACATTTTTTGTACAGTAAAACTTTGTCTATCTCTTATGGTTGACCAGTTATGCAAAAGTCATTCACAATGCAGAATACTATTGGAGACATTCCCAGAAAATTTGAGATATACATTTCATTTTTCATGAACATATCTTAAACATATGATATTTTAAGCAAGATCGTTAGAGCCATTTTTGCGAAAATTAAAATTTTCAAAAATTTTCCATGTATAGGGTAATCTGGGGTGGGGGGATTTTCTTGAAAACCTTTATGTCGCTTCTCTCGAAGATACTGAACCTAAGTACCAAGTTTGGTGTTTATCCGACTATTCATTTATGAGTTATGCTGTTCACAGACGCACACACAGGCATGTTTCCAAAAATGCTTTTTTATTTTCTCTACTACGTATAGTCAGTAGGGGAAGTATTGTATTCCACACAAAAATTCGATACCGAGATTTCACCGGAAATATATGTTTTGAGACCCCCTGAATCCAAAAAAAGCATTTTTGGAAACATGTCTGTGTGTGTGTCTGTGTGTGTGTGTGTGTGTGTGTGTGTGTGTGTGTGTGTGAACAGCATAACTCAGAAACGAACAGTCGGATAAACACCAAACTTGGTATTTAGGTTCAGTATCTTCCAGAGATGCGACATGAAGGTTTTCAAGAAAATCCCTCCACCCCAGAGTACCCTTTACATGGAACATTTTTCGAAAATTTTAATTTTCTCAAAAATGGCTCTAACGATTTTGATTAAAATATCGTATGTTTAAGATATTTTCATGTCAAATAAAATGTATATCTTGAATTTTCTGGGAATGTCTCCAAAAGTATTCTTCATTGTGAACGACTTTTGGTAAACTGGTAAACCATAAGAGATAGACAAAATTATACTACACAAAAAATGTAGATCGCGCTAAAATACACAATTTATGTCATATACATTTTTGTTGTTGAGTGAACCATTTTCGAGATATTGCTTGTTATTCACTTAAATGTTTCAATACTTATTTTCTCAAATGGGAATTCGTTATTCATTTTTTTGTCTTGGATATGCAAAGAGTATTAATCTGTGGAAAAGGGAATAGTGCTGCACCTAGCAACCAGCTATTAAGAGATATGTATCTGCTTAAAGGCTACTGTATTTCGATACTGCCCTTGTAAATATATATTTCCCCTTGCATCTACAAGAAAATTAGCAATAAGATAGAGTCTGCAAATGTTTATCTCGATTAACATGAAGTAGATGGAGAATAAGCGTTTGTAAAAATAGTTTGTACAAGAGTAGAGAAAGTCATGTGAGTGTAACACATGAAATTTTTTTGGATTCAGGGGGTCTCAAAACATATTTCCTGTGAAATCTCGGTATCGAATTTTTAGGTGGAACACAATACTTCCCCTTCTTACTATACGTAGTAGAGAAAGTAAAAAATAAGTCGTCTTGGCAACTTATTTTAATAATTTACTTATTTTGCAGGCGAACAATTAGCCTCTCATTTTCTATCCTCCCCAGAGCCTGGAAATAGGTGGATAAATTTGGTTTCAAGCTATTAAAGTTATTACACAAATTCATAGCGCATGGGTCACTGACCGAACATCACATTTTACATACAATTAAAGGTGACAAAACACTCAAAAGGAAAAAAAAGTGATAAAAATTGCCTCCGACTAACTGAACAAATTTGACCTGGATTCGTGCACTTCAGCCAGGAAATCGCCCATGCTTTACTCGTTCTTCTGGTGAGCCAGCAGATCCACCTCCTTCTAGCAGGACTTAAGACTTTTTCTTTGAGTTTAATTGTTTGCTGGTTCTCTCACTGTGCATTTCTCCAAAATATGTATCTAGTCTTCATTCAAACTCCAGAATATGCAGATACTCCTGCCAGAATCATGAGTCATTTTTGTGACTTCTAGCCTCCCAGTATAAACCATTCCATTTCCATATGCTAGACTTACAAAAGGTTTAATTTTACAATCCGATTCTGTTTGCTGTTGGCTGATTTCTGTTAGTCTTCTTTTGACACATTTCCATAAACGTTTTTATGATTTATTTCATTATTGACATAAGACAAGAAAAGATCCCAACCTACGCAATAATGACAAGATTTATTTTTGCTCCATTTGTACACCACCTTTAACATCTTAGATCATAGTGGCGGCTTCCTGCTTTGGGAACAATTGCTCATCGTCAATGATGATCACTCTTTACAGTGTGCTAATTTTTGGATTGATATTCCTTTTTGTTATTACATTAAATCCACACACAAATTCACAATCTCATTCATACTTCTAGTTTCTAGGAAGGATAGGGAACAGTCATGGCTAAAGAAAAATTCCCACCCTCCAGCCGGAAATCGAATCCCGAACCTCTGGATTTGAAGGCTAGCATGCTAATCACCAGACCATAGAGGCATTCTTAAGATATTTATTTTGCAATAAAACCATTTAAAAATGTTGGTTTTTATATACTACATAAATCACTCGAATGAGAAATTAATGATGTAATGTGAATTATTAGGCAATAAGGATTAAAATAGAAGACAAAACCACATTTTTGATGAATCGAATGCAGAAGAAGAAAACAATTTCAAGTGAAGAGAAGTGGGTTTTATGTTTAGAGAATAAAAACTGGCAAAGGAGCAGTGAAGCAACAATTTGTGTGCGATTAATGTTCATAGAAATTAAACTCAAACAGCACGTGCATGTTTTGTCTCTAATTACAATTTATTTCATCCCCATTTTCTAATAATAGTTCGATTAAATATAGCAGATGTAATCAAATATGAATTTCTACAGCCTAGATATGTGGACGGATGATAGGAATTTATATGAAAAATTCTTGCACTTTTTTATTTTCTCTGCCACCTATCTATGGTATGTAAGAGGAAATATAATATTCCACTCAATCTCAGCGGAAATGTATGCTTTGAGACCTCTGAATAAAAAAAAAAGCATTTTTAGAAAAAAGGTACTTCTGTATGTGTTATAAGCAGTATAACTCAAAAACGATAGTCAGAATAAACACCAAAGTTGGTATTTAGATTTAGAATCTTTTAAGGATGCGACACGAAGATGATTTTTCGAAATGTTCGATTTTCTCAAATTTTCTCATAAGATTTTGATTAAAATAACATTTATTAAAGATATTTACATGCCACATAACATGTAAATCTTGCATTTTTTAGGAATAGCCTGTGAAGTTCTCTTCATTCGGAAGGAATTTTGTGTAGGTAAACCATAAGACATAGCCAAAAACGTATACACAAAAAACACAAATTGTTTCAAATAACATTTCTTGTGATGTCAGCTAATTCCGAGATAGCAATTGTTATTGGTTTGATTTTTTTTATACTTTGTTTTTTTAAGTGCTAGGCTAGCATATAGCTACCCAGTTTTCAAATACCTAACTGTCGATTCGGTTTCCTCTATTCCCGCTGTACCTGTAACGAAACGTGTAATAAAAATATTACTGCAAAGGCTTATCTCGATTAACGTAAAGTGGGTAGAAAAATAAGGCTTCGTTAGAATAGTTTTTTTTTGTTTTAAAAAGAAAAGGAGGGTAATAAATGTCGTATGCACTGCGACCAGTTGTTATCTATTGTGCTTGCCTTCATTTAATCTCCTAAGGTCTTTGCCTCCTTCGCAAAATCTGCAAGTCTCTTACTAGGCACCTTTGAAAGTATTTAAGTCTAAGAACTGTGAGAGCTTCACAGTCACACTGCAAATGAGATATTGCATCTTCTACACATAGAATAGTTTGTAGAAGCTGTATAAAAATAAACGATAGTGGGTGGGAAAGTCGTGTGAATGTGACACATCGGATTCTTTTACTTTTAAAAAGCATAGGACTCTCCGTTCTCTCCAACTTTCCACTAGATAACGGCTGCTGCTTTTAAAATACTTTAGAAGTGGATGATCGGTAGAATTTTCCAACTTGTCTCTTCTATGTACACCTTTAAAGTAAAACATGCATTAATTTTACTTTTAGACACTCCCCGTTTAACAATAAGATGCTATCTAATTCTTCTGCTCCTATCCATCTTTTATTAAGTACATGCAAATGTGGGCTAGACATGATGCTTATCAAAATGACGTGCCCGCCTTCCCGCGCGCGCGCACTACCGGAAATAAAAAAAGAGAAGGAGCTGCAGTATATTCTGCTTCGGATGACGATGTCTCCGGTTACAAAGGTACGATGACTTTGCGGCGAGCTATTTTCTCTGATGTTGACATCCTGATAGGAGTCCGAAGACCCTTAAAGGTCCTGTCTTACGTCACACCTTCGGTTTTGTTCTGTGGGCTCAAGTTTATTTCTGGGGGTACGCCGTTTCGTTTTCCCTTCCTGCGTAGGCTATTGCCCCTAAGAATAAGCAGTTATCGACCTTTCCAACTTTTCTCTGGCCTACATTCATCTTCTGTACTTTCAACCCACTGGCCAGCTTTCTGAGATTTTGTTTGAAGCAAGTCAGTATCTTAAGAAGGAAGAACAAAGGTTGAAAAGCATGACTCACATTTGAAAAATTCATGGCAGTGATATTCGACTTTCTGTGCCGATGTTTTAAGTGATATAGAATGCCCTATCCAAACAATACTAAATTATTCAAATTTTTCTCAGAAGGGCACATTAATTTTAAAGTGGCTATAGGTGCATAGGTTGACTATGTACTGAAGTTTAAATATTTAAATCTTAGCTTCAATTTTAATCTACTATTATTTTGTTCTCTTTATTTTCAAACATACAGGGTGTTTCATAAGCAATCAATTTTAATTTTATTTGCATTATTCCTTACTTATGAAAATAAGCTATGATCTCCATTAAATGAGTTATAAAAATGAAATAAATTAGAAACCATCATAATATACGAACAAAACGTTTGTAAAAATCCGATGTGATACATCCATATAACTTTCTCTACACACTATCGTTTATTAGTGGGTATACAAGTTATTCTTTCTCAAGCATATTTTCTATGTACTACATTTTAATCCAAATAAACCTTTACAATAATAGCTACATTACACATTTCGTTATAGATACAAACAGAACATGGACAGTCAAATGTTTAAGAACTGGCCATACTGTTACCATGCAATCGCGAGAAACAGCTGACTGTTGAAAGGACTTTGAGAATGACCAAGAAATGATCAATTCGAACCTAATAACAGATTTCGCAGAAACGCTTATACCACAAAAAAAACTTGTTTGAAATAAATTGTGTGTTTCAAAGAGATTAAATTTTTTGTTTAGTACTTTGTCGCTTAACAAGATTATACACAACTTCTTCCAATAGAAGTGGGCTTCAAAGGCTATACACTTTTTATATGGTATTTTGATCAAAATTGTTACAGCCATTTTTTAGAAAATAAAAGCTTTCGAAAAATCTTCCATGTAAAGGGTAATCTGGGGTGGGGGATTCTGTTGAAAATCTTCGTGTAAAGATACTGAAGGTACTGAACCTAAATACCAAGTTTGGTATTTATCCAATTTTTCGGTTTTTGAGTTATGCTATTCACAGACACACAGCCAGACACACACAGGGAAGTTTTCGAAAACTGGTTTATTTGGATTCAGGCCGCTTCAAAACATGTATTTCCCGTGAGATCTCGCTATTGAATTCTTATATGGAATGCAACACTTCCCCTACTAATTATCCGTAGTAGAGAAAGTAAAAATTCAGTTCTCGACATTTAGTAGAAGCTGAAATAAGATAGGTAGGTACTTTAAGCACCGAAAAAGTAAGTTTTTAGAAAAATACCTCCTTAGTGAGTTTTTTAAGGATTATTTAGTTCTTCTTCCTCCATTTTATAATGGTTTAGACATTTACTTTCACTACCACTTGCTTACAGTGGATTAATCTATTCCATATAATAATTCAATATCCAAAGTTTTAAGGTCCACTATACAAAAATTTTCAGGAAAGGTTATAGCGCGCATGTGTGCTTGTAAACACTACTACCTTTACATTAAAGAATTTGAAATGTTACATTCACATGAATTTCACTACCACTATCGTTATTTTTATATAGCGCTAACTATTCCGACAAAATCTCTAGTTATATCTACTTCAATTAATTTGTTAAACGTTTGCATAAATATTTCATTATATATTTCGTTATATTATTTAGCGGCAGCAATTTAAAAAAATACACAAGTAATTAACAATTTAAACTAATAGTAAAGGATATATCGGAAAGGCTGTTGCCACAAAAACATTTATTTAAAATAAATTATATAACCTACATTTCTTTGTATATTTTTGTCTTTCTTAACGTTTACCAGTTATAAAAAAGTATACGAAATTCTTTCCGAATAATGAGGACTTTATAAACTATTGCCAGAAAATTAAAGATAATACATTTTATTTGTCATGTAAATATTCTATATATGTGACACTTTAATCAAAATCGTTTTAGCCACATCTGAGAAAATAAATGTCGCATGTTTTGTATTAATCCGCGTTTTCATTTTTTAGTTATGCTATTCAAACACACACACACACACAATGGATGTTTTTCTGAAAGTGGTGTGTTTAATCAAGAGGCCTCTATACCTGCGTTATTTCCTGTTATATCTCGACATCGAATTTTTGGGTGGAATACAATACTTCCTATTACAACTTTTAACATATCGGGAAATGGTAAATCTTTGCCGCAATCTGTCATCAAGAGCTAAGACACAACGTGTAGTTCCTCTTAGTAACAACAGCTAGTGCTGCATGTTTTATCACACTGCAGACACAATGGAGGTGTTATCATACATCAAAAGCGATCCCATTGGCTATTACTTCTTAGACTCCATTCCCGGTATACTTTCAAGATCGAACATTACAGTGGTTGGTTATTTAGTGGTTCTAAATGGAAATTCGGGTCTCCCAGGGCGAAGCAAGCTATCATTTCGATGGCGACGTACCTAGCAAAGTGCATTCAACCCGCTTACCGAGCTAATTTCTGCCCCTAGCACGTCCGGAGGTAGCCAACATTTTAAGAGCAGTTAAATTACTTCACGTGGATGACTCGGTCGAACATAAACAGCGAGATATTCCGAGCACGGTGTGTTAAGTTTTCTCGAATCCTGCGGAAGTAGGATATTTCGCTTATCAGTAGCAGCGACCCTAGGTCATGCAAATCGCCGAGCTGGCCAGGGAGGTGTTGAGCGCGGTATAAATCCCGGCGGTGTGGCGGCGAGATAACGTCCAGAGCACCCCTCGGGACGAGACGACCGGATGGGTATGCCTCGGACCTACAAGATAACAGCAGTGGCGGCTCCTTCTGTCTCTTTTATACTTTATTCCTGTGTTCGCGTCCTACAAAGTGTCATGCACTCATTTAAAATAAAAATAGCTCTTGTTTCTGCTTTCTAGTTCAGAGACGACGTTTATGAAATGTTTACTAAGCACGCGATTTTTTTCCAAGTTTCATTCTGAACTACAGCAAGAGCAACAGAGTATTTTTATTAATTTATTTTTAAATTGAATATAGTTTTTATTTATGGACGCTCTTTAATTGCTATGCTCTTTAGCGTCCCATTCTATACTGCCGTGAAAGACCGGTAATTTTGCTCAGAGGCTTCTTTATCAGGCTTGAGGTTCTTTTACGTACCGTAAATCTACGACACGATACCACCGGATTTACTTCCCTTCCGAGGAAGCCATGCTAAGGATTTTTACGCCCGAAAAAATCCATCGCCCTCCGCCAAATTTGAACCCGCGACCTTGGGAATTAGAAGCTAGCATGGTAACCACTACACCACGAAGGACGACTAATTTATTTTTAATGCGTGCATCTGGTTAGAATATGACAGGAATATAACGCGAAGACTTGAAAAGATAGAATCTGACTGAAAAATTCAAAGACATAGCCTGGATTTGAACCACAGATTTTCGTCTCTTCTTACCGTTGCTCTAACCACTGAGCTACCATGACACATGCCGGCACGACATTACATGATCCAACTGGCTAGCATGTTTTCCGGTAAATAGGGTTGCTACATGCCACGGATTTCGCGGACTGTTTGCGATTTTATGGTAAACGAAAACGTCCAGGCCCCAAGGCAAAAGTCCACGATTTTTACTATATTTGAATTCAACTTCAACAAGCTTTGTGTTTTTTGGAGGGAGGCCAAGGATGATAGTTCTGAGAAGTTATTGCCATATAAGAAATGGGTTGCTTCATTCATAATTGCATTTCTAGTGAGCAGTAGGTATTCAGAATTGTTAAAAATTGTGGGATATTGTTTCTCCATTCTAGTCATAACCTCAATGTAGGGAGAGTTTTTCCCTCATGAGCAGTCAGTGAAGAAGAAATTAATAGGTAAAATGCTAGAAATACAATATGAAATATATGTTATAGTGAGTTCATTAAGTGAACAATACCAAGTTCCTTTTTCTGTTGCAGGTTCTGAGAAATACGATTGGTATAAAAGAAAGTTAAATGCTGATACTGAATACATTTAATACATTTTTGAAAATATGTTCTTACATAAGGTTAAATGCAATAACGCAGACCTTATAAAACTCTATGTTATTAACTAAATGCACATTTCTCCTATATTGCAGTTCGTTATTCTTCAAAATTTAATTTTCTTAAATCGATTAAACAAACGGTTAAAAATGTCCTGGTTTTGGATTATCAGATTATGGCAACCCAACCGGTAAATCACAAGGAGTTCTCAAAGTCGAGTTCGATACCGAGATTTCATCGGAAATACATGTTTTGAGACCCCTGAATCCAAAAAAAGCATTTTTGGAAACATGTCCATGTGTGTGACTGTGTGTGTGTGTGTGTGTGTCTGTGAACAGCATAACTCAGAAACGAACAGTCGGATAAACACTAAACTTGGTATTTAGGTTCAGTATCTTCCAGAGATGCGACACGAAGGTTTTCAAGAAAATCCCCCCACCTCAGATTACCCTTTACATGGAACATTTTTCGAAAATTTTAATTTTCTCAAAAATGGCTCTAACGATTTTGATTAAAATACCATATGTTTAAGCTATTTTCATGACAAATAAAATGTATATCTCGAATTTTCTGGGAATGTCTCATTGTGAACGCCTTTTGCATAACTGATGAACCATAGACAAAAGTTTACTACACAACAAATGTAGACCGCGTTAAAATACACAATTTACGTCATATACATTTTTGTTGTTGAGTAAACCATTTTCGAGATATTGCTTGTTATTCCCTTAAATTTTTCGATACTTATTTTCTCAAATGGGAATTCGTTATTCATTTTTTTTTGTCTTGGATATCCAAAGAGTTATAATCTGTGGCAAAGAGAATGGTGCTGCACTTAGCAACCAGCTATTAAGAGATATGTCTATGCTTAAAGGCTACTGTATTTCTATATTGCCCTTGCAAATACCAAACAAGGGGAACATAGTACGCCTTAAGCGATAGTCAAATATTTTTAGAACTGGTCGCTATGTGTAAAATGTAATTCTCTTTGCATGTCAAAAGATCGTTTCTGCAAATGTTTATCTTGATTAATATGAAATAGAGGAGAATAAGAGTTTGTAAGAATAGTTTGTACAAGGGTAGAGAAAGTCTGCGACAATCTTGTAGAAGGAAAATATTAAAACGTGAAAAAGATTCATAATATTCATCAATAATAAACAATTCTTTTGGCGAACTTCAGAACATCCATCTTGCGCCTTCTTCTCGTTCATTAAGTAAATATGCCCCCCCCAAGTTGATGGTCATTGGAAAGCCGCATCAGATTTCAAAAGGAATTGCCACGTCCGGGAAATCAACCACAGATCTTTTACTTTCCGTGTCCATTTTCTACCCCTGAGATACAATTTAAAATGTAAACATTTCGTATTATTTTCTTTGTTGGTTTAAAAGGTCATTTGTGTAATAACACCTCGATACCACTTTCGACTATAACGGCTATGTTCACATCCTCTACCTTATGTTGAAAAAACACTTATGTATTGTTTTAACATTTGAGGACTCTATCAGAATTCAAATTCCAAGTATGAAGCAAGGGTATTTTACCTGAAGGCATGAATGTCTGAAGATAAATACTTTCCTTGACCTTTCCCCGAGAAGGATGTGTGAAGATGATGCGATGTTGCATTAAGCAAGTGGTCGTGAACTTCTCACTTTAGTACAAAAAGGATGTGTTTCTTTTTTACATTTTACAATGCCTCTTAATACCATTTACAAACAGCTGCATAGTAAGCCTTAAAGTCTAAGCATCATGCAGCAATATGCAGTTTTACTGTTCATATCTTGGCTTAATGAATAGCAACAGTGGTTATATCATTTCAATATTACAACTTTCCAAAGTATTTATCTTGTTCTTGCTTTCCTCTGACGTCCAACATGACAATATTATCCCTCTTCTGGTGCTACTCATAAAATAAATATTACGAAGGACGTCGAATGAAGTAAGCTTCCCTATTTTATAAAAAAACATTACACTCAATTGATCATATTGAATTAATTTTATTTATTTTGTACAATCCTTCTGTTATTTTTCTACATAGTCAACATGTCTCTCCAAGCATTTTTGGGGACGTGACACAAGATTTTCCAAGTCAGTGTTGTACCAGGTCGGGTCCTGTGCTCGCAACCAGCTGTTCACTTCTGATTGATCTTCGTCACGGTGTTAAAGTGCTTACCTCCATGATGAGTCAGGGAAACATGTGAAAATCACTTGGGAAAAGATCTGGTGAATATGGAGGATGCGAGAAAACTTCCCATTGAATCTTCTGAGCTCCGCCTGCGTCAATATTCAACTTGGAAGTTTTCTGGTATCCTCCGTATTCACTGGAGCTTGCTCCAAATGATTTTCACATATTCCTCCAACTCAAATGTAAGCACTTTTAACACCGATGATGAAGTCAAATCAGTGAACAACTTGTTGCGAGCACAGAACCGGACCAGGTACAACACTGGCTTGGAAAAACTTCTGTCACGTCCCAAAAATGCTTGAAAAAACATGTTGACTATGTAGAAAAGTAACATAAGGATTGTGTAATATAAATAAAATTAATTTAACATCATCAATTGTGTGTAATGTTTTTTATAAAATAGTGAAACTTACTTATTGGACGCCCCACGTACTTTATTATGAGTTTGTATCATTCAGACATTTAATTCAAGTTACTTTATACTTTTAATAGCAGAGCAGAAAGATTTACTTGCGTTATCCTATTGAATGATGAGACCTCTCTTCCATTATTATTTCTCTCTCTCTCTCTCTGCGTTCACATTATATTTCCAAACTCAGGAAAAATTCGATTTACCTAGTGTATTGGTGCATATGTGTAATTTAATGCTATATTTAATGTATTGTACGTATGGAACAATCCAATAAATAAAACTGAGTTTTACAGCAAAACGTTATTATGACTTTGTTGGGCAGATTATGCATAATATTCAAAATCTTTTGAACCTGAAATGTCTCAAACCTTCTTTTACGATACTCCCAAGAGTTTTTCACCCAATACCAATGAAAAGAATTAAAAAATGCAAATCTTATCTTTGTTTGGCATTTAGGGCAATACTGTTTTTGTATGGTGATTAGAAATGACAAAAATGTATAAGTAATAAATGTTTATGAGCAGATAAATAAAAAGAGTTTCCTTAATGTCCTGTTAATACTTTTGTAAATAAAAAGCATTGCAGAAAAATTATGTTTAAAATGTTTTGCTAAAGAAAAATGTCACAGTACTCAATAATTAGTGAATGTTTGGTTAAATATATGTAATTATCTTATACCTACCGTATAGCCTATGTGATAAGTAGCCAACTTTCACAAAAAGTGCCCTGGCAACAAGAAATATTTTTCATTAAGCTTCGCAGTTTGTAGTGAGGGCTAAAGTAAAGGAAAGGAAAGAAAGAGAAAAATCAACCTCTGGTAGATTGCTTTGCTGGTCACAGAGAAAATGTACAAGAGGCATGATTAACTTAATAAACTGCCAAAAAGTACTCGTTAAAATTAATTTACCGTATTTTTAATTAACGTTTTAAATTGCATGTAGCAGTAACAAAATTAAGGCTCGTGCGAGAATGGATTCTTCAGCTTTATAGGCTTCTTATAAATAGTGATTCCTCTCTTCACGTTGTTTATTCACGATAAAGAATTTAAAACCAAGCTGTGTAGTCATTTACAGGCACATTTGGAAAACAAAACAAATGTTCGCATATTGCAAGCCATGCCGAGTAAATATGGATTGCATAAAATGTTTTATAGACGCCGCATGATAATTCAACGTGGGAAAATTTGAAGATGTGACAACGAATATCTGGAAAAAGTTATTTAACATAAACTGTATATTTCAATAAACTTTAAATTTAACGTATCTCTTATGGTTTACCAGTTGTACAAAATAATACAGAATTAATTCCGAGTGAAAGGCAGTTCACAGGCTATTCACAGAAAATTTTATTTGTCATGCAAATATCTTAAACGCATAACTTAATCAAAATCGCTAGAGCCATTTTCGAGAAAACAAGAATTTTAAATTTTCCATCTAAATGATAGTTTGTGCTTGGGAGATTTTTTTTAACCTTTATGTTGCAGCCTTGAAAGATGTTGAACATAGACACAAAGTTTTGCCATTATCCGAATCTGCGTCTCTCTCTCTCCCCCTCTCCCTCTCTCACACGCACCCACACACCTTTTTACTTTCTCCACCATGTACGCCCCCTAAATCCAAAAAAAACATTTTTAGAAAAATGTCCGCGTTTGCGGGTGTGTTTGTGTGTGTGCATGTGACTATAAACAGCATAACTCAAAAACGAAAGGTCCGATATTTAGGTATTTAGGTTGAGGTTTTAAGAAAATCCCCTCATCCCAAACTACCCTTTACATGGAACTTTTTCGAGATTTTTTATTTTCTAAAATCCTGCTCTAACCATTTTGATTAAAACGCCATATATTAAAGACACATGACAAGTAAAATGATTTTGAATTTTATGGGAATAGCTGCGAAGTACACTTCATTTGGAATAAATTTGTATAATTTGTGTAACTGGTAAACAATAAGCAACAGACAAAAAAGTAGTACACAAAAATGTAGGTATACATTTCCAGAACACAGAATTTATTTTAAATAAGTTTTTTTATAATATATCCGTTATTAAAGGTTCGAATTGCTAATTTCTTGGTCATTCTCTTTAAGTCTTGTCAACATTCAGTTGTTTCTCGCGATTGCATGGAAATAGTATGGAATTTTAAGGTCAGCAAATAGCGTCCAGTTCTTAAAACGTTTGACTATCGCTGTTCCCTTTGTATTATAACGAAATATGTAATGCAGCTATTTCTGCAAGGCTTTACTAGGATTAAAATGAAGTAGATAGAAAGATAAGCATGAGTAAGAATAGTTTGTATACCCACTAATAAACGATAGAGGGTAGAGAAGGTCATGCGAAAGTATCACATCAGATTTTCTAATTTCTTTTGCTCAACAGCGTAAAAGAATCTTGATGTTGACATTTTGGATGGAACATAATACTTCCTCTGCCTAGCATAGGTAAGGGTTAGAGAAAGTAAAAAGAAAGAAAATAAAAAATTAAAGGGCCTTTAAATAGCCAGCTACTAAGATTCGCTTACACAGTTTTCAAGCCATTCACAAGCCTCCACTGGAAAGAAGCACAAGATTTACAGAAGAGGTGGCAAGATAAAGAACGCCGTAAAGCAGCGTAAGAAAGAAAGGGATGAGAAAAGATGACAAGAGGTAGCGGTTTATATCATAGAGAAGCATGTCATTTATTTTCAGACGACTGCTCGCAGGCAGAAGATACTCTCGCCTCTTGATATATCTCCCTGCTTATCATTATGTGCAATAATGTACGCAAGCTTCACAGCCCGCTCTTTAGATCTAATACACGGAAGCCCAAATCAACCTTTATCTCTGTTTTAGGGAATTTTACCAACGTTTTCCACCAATAATTTTTGTAGTGTTTTGTATAAGGGATTCTTAAAACCTTTCACATGTCAGTCTAAACATCCATCTACACATAGCCGCGAATTTAGCTGCCCTTTTAACCACGGTTGCTTGCATATTAATTCTCTTACATTTAGCTGCCTTCAAAACGTTCCACAGAAAATAGTGTTATGCCTTCAAAAAACTCTGAAATCACATGTAAAAGTTTTATTACAACACTTTTTTACTTCAGAAAACTAGAATTCACTTTGATGAATTTTATCTATCACTTAGGGTTCTCCGGTTATACAAAATCATTCAAAATTCACTCAGAAAGAATGGGACTTAACAAGCTACTCGCAGAAAATTCAACATAGATTTCATTGTTCATACAAATAGTTTAAGGTATTGCATTTTAATCAAAAGCAGTAGAACCAAATGTTAAGAAAATTAAAACTAGCGAATGATTTCGTTATTTTTTTTCAAATTAGTAGTATATTGAGAATCTTTATGTAGAATGTCTGACTTAAGTATGAATTTTAAAATTAATCAGATTGTTTACTTTAAGTTGTGCTGTTCAGGGATTTTTTCTGAAATACTCTTTTGTGTCCCAGGGGATCTCAAGAAGTGTATTTCCTGTGAAATATCGATATTGAATTATGAGGATTAGGTTGTAGAGAAGGCAAAAATTATGGAAGGTAACTCATGATACACGATAAAATACGACAAAACAAATGTTTACAGTGTTGCAGAACAGTCAAAAATACAAATATGAAGTTTTGATTTGGAACTTTTCTTAAGCATTCCGCTTAGCCAGAAAGGAATTTTAAACTAATTAGTGAAAAGAGAAAAGAGTGTTAAAAGCTGTTAAAATAAAGGGCTATTTTCATTAACTCGATACATTTTGAAGTTAGTTCTTTCATTTTCATAACTTGGATTATTTGACCTATTTCTCACAAGTGTTTGTCACAGCGATAATTATCCCGACCACAGTCCACACATTTTTTAAAGGTTTCACTTTAATGACCTTTATGTCGTGTTGAGCGGATAATTTTTCTGTTTAGTAATGCTGTAGGAAAGAAACGAGATCCTAAATTACAAGATATACTAATACCTATGTTTAAATTCCCTTCTATGCAATATCACTGCTTACATTTGCGAATCCATATTGAATGGTAAATTATAATTTCTTACATGAAAACAAGCAGGTATTTACACCTATTATTGTAAACTTATTTTTAAGTTTGCTATGCTGTTGGGGACATATTTATAATTAATATTTTGGAGTAATGTCTTCACATTAGAATATAGATACATTAGTCAAAGTGTATCCTACTTTTTATGCACTGGAACACTGCACTTAAAACATAGAGGATTCATATTTAGAAATGCATTTAGCTTCTGAACACCCAAAAATTAAATAAAGCAGTTATATTACGTCTAATTGCAATTCTCAGTATTACTAAGTAAATTTAAATGGATTCGGCATTTATATAATAAGCTAACTTAATATTGTGAAAGAATCCTTAATCATTACATTATTAAATTTATTATATTAATAAGCTGTGAAATTACCCATATATGCCCTCCCATATTTTGCATGTCGTTGGCATTAATTCCTCTTTTATTCGCCTCTCTTTCTCCCTCCCTCATACACACACACACACACATATTCACACAAACCCTGAGGAAATACATAGCTAGTCACGCACGTAAATATATATAAATTTTACATGTCCCTTTTACTGCTGCGGAAATATGTTAAGGTTTTATGCGGGCTATCATTTCGTCGAGGACGGTCGTTCGGTCCGAAAACACGTGAAATGAAGCGATTTTGGCTCATATCGCATATTTTATGTATGAAGTTTTCATTCATCAGATAACATTCATCGTTGTGGAACCAAAGTGGCCATAAAAAGTCAACATACTTTGCTGCTGATAAGTTTATAAGAACTTCTGTTGTATGCTATGAGGCTTACTGAAAAAAGATTTCAAATGTGTTTATGAAATCCATTTTACTCATGAAACTGTGGAGGATTCGATTTAGAAATCTCACGCAACATTGCAGTTATTTCTGAAGTACCACTAAATACCCAAAGGTCAGCAAATAGAATAATAAAAGCAATTATTTTGATAAGCTGATTAGTTAAATAAGAAATCTCTTTATAACGCAAATCCATGATACGTTGAAATGAAATTGCGCATATTTTTACTATAATGTTAATATTTTTAGAACATATTGCGAGTTCTGTATTTTCAAAGACTAATAAAACACACGTGAACGCATATTTTCAAAGGTGTACTTTTTCTGATTAGAAAAATGGGAACTAGTTGATAATTTTAACAAACACAGGAATCTTACATCCAAATGAGGCTTATGGCTCATTAAAAAGAAAGCATGCAAGAGATACAATTTGTATGAAAGCCTTATTGAATGCCATAAATTCTGGAACTATCAGCACAAAAAGCGTTTCTTCTTTATTTTAAAATCGCATCTCTCTAAGCTTGCGACAAATAAACTCGATATACCTACAACCTATCCCTAAAATGTTTTCTTCTGTATTTCTCGTATTTCAGGTGCGACCGACAACAAAGAGCTTCTCGAAACTTCGTCCTCTAAAAGCACGGAGCAACGATAGTCGACTCGACTGATGAGATGTGGCGTGATATGAAATTCTTTCGCGCCCAGTTTTGCAATATTTTATATATCGGGTGTTCAAAAAAAGTATTCCATACTTTGAGACGTGATAGTACGGATCAAAACAAGAAAATTGCCACCTCTGAACTGCCACCTTAAGAGATATGAGCACCTGTTCATCTTTGCTACTGTGAAACATCTCTTCTACTGCAAGCTCTTTGCTATTACGTACGACCTACAGAAGGCAGTAAACAAATGAGGACAAAACAGCTCCTAATGTAATCTGCTGGCGATTAGATACGACTTCACATGTGAACCATCGCTAAAGGAGGTGCTTAGTAATGCCCATTCATAGTAAGGCGTGGTTCTGTCCGACGTCTTAGGGAATCACACACTCTCACCATTCCAGGTTGGTGACGGATGCTCTGGCAGACATCGATGACGCCTTCCTGTAGTGTTTCTACATCATTAATGGCGTTGCATACACCAAAAACTTCAAGATAAAACTGCAATGTTAAATCATTTCACAAACTTGTCAAAACATAAATTGATTCCATAAGAACAAATGAGAATATGCGTTGCACTTAACCAGAACTGTGAATACAGTTTACAATAACAACATTAACGATGTTTGCTGCATGCTGTATTCATGGACAAAAACAGAGTAATGTGCCCTCCTTTGTTTACTGCCTGCCTGTGATAGCAAAGAATTTCAGTAGAAGAGATGGTGTTTCACAGTAGCAAAGATGATCAGATGCGCATAGCTCTTAACATATGCATTTTAGAATATTTATTGGACATTTTTTTCTTGTTTTGATCTACACTACCACCTCTCAAAATATGGAATACTTTTTTTAACACCTGGCATATTCCCAAAAAATCTTAAATAAATACACTAATTTTAAGAGTTTCTTTTTTTAGACCTAATTTAAAGTTATTAAAAGGTATATAGTGTCTATATTTGAACTTAATATTTGTTTTAGGGCCGTATTCATAGATTTCACATCGGTCTGGACTATCTCCAGACTCTTTTGGTCCGGACCAAAGGCCGACCAAGGTTTTGATATTCATAGACGATAAAAGATCTCGGACCAAGAAAGGGTGTGGATCAGCAAGGAGAAAATGTTACACGACGAAGAAAGGTAGTTCTGCGCATGCGCGACTGCTATAGAGTAGTAACTAACCACTGTTACTCCGCAGTTTTTAACTTTCTATGGTCGTTTCACAGATGTTTTTCATCGGTTTAGTGCTCACTCCTCGCCCTCAGCAAAAAAGGAGATAATCAAGAAGCATGCATTAAAACGGTCGGAGGAAAATGCCTGTTTTCCTTAACATAAAACTGATGGATATTATTGAAAACAAATCGGTTTCGACAAATGCAAACGCAAAAAAAAAACAAAAAACGATGAGGCATGGAGGGAAATAATGCATAAATAGGCAGTTTTGTGTACGATTCTAACCTATTGCCACCCCTCCCTTTTTCGAAACGTTTTTTATCCACCAGATACACAGTTTCATTGCATTCTTAATCATTTTAATAACAATTTAACTTGCTGGAATATTAACTTTTAACCTTAAAATTACAGAATGAGATCGTATTTAAATAGGAAGGAGCATTTGTTGTTATTAAAATCTCACCCTGAATCATAACCAAAATAATTAAATATTGTGTGATTGTAATTATACAGAAATAATTACCTGAGGAAATTCTGATACATCATAAACGTTTCGGGAGTGGTAATCCTCCTCTCCTCGCGGGGAAAACGTAAGTAAAGCCTGAATTACTTCGAACTTAACCTAAGTGACTTAACTCAATACTATATAACGTGAAGGTCTTATACAATGTATTAAATGAGCTATTTAGAATTGTTTTAACGTGGCTTACTTTAACGACGTAACTTAAGAATTTGACAGTGCCAAATTTTTATTTTCTGTTACGTCAAGTTTAACGTGACATAGCAATTAGAACCAATCGGCGCGAAGCAGTAGCATGAAGTAATAAGTTACGTTAAGTGCATCCTAATTAGACCTTTACTTTAGCAGAATTTCTCAACTTCGCGTTACATCCCGTTAAGTCACGTAAAGCGCATCGTAATCCCGGTTTAACGAAGGTAAATCTAGCAATGGCATATAAGTCATTAGTTATAATGTGGCTTACTGACGCCTTACTACGGTCAGCAGTGTTTTCTTGATACCCTTCTCTTGCATAATATGGAAGTGCTATTAGCATTGTATCAATTAAGAGACTCAAACCTAGGTTATCGTCATTGTCATATAGGTTAGGATGAATCCGGTTTATTAGCCTTCTAAGCTTTGCTTTACTAAACCTGTATTTGTTTTGAAGTTTAGGTCGCCATACTTTCCAGTGAAGTCTAATTATGGTAGATAGTTTTACTCCACCGTCTCATTTCGCGAGTTCTACGCAAGTAGCCACGCCCATCACTCCAAAGTCATCCATTTTGTAAAGATGGTCTGCCTTTAATCTACCTTCCCGAGGTAGACCAAAATTTGGTCCCGACCAAGGCGTTTGATCCCCGGACCAACGCAAGTCCCGATCTATAAATAAGAAAATCGTTGGTCCGCTGTAAGTCCACCGGAAGTAGCAAGTTGGTCCGGACCAAAATCAACTATGAATACCGCCCTTAATTACTAATAGTGGTTTCGTCTCTCCAATCTTCCGTTAGAATTTATCAAAAAAGCATTGTTTAAAGCTTTAATTTAAAAGAATGTTGCTCATAACTGCATCATTGCTGCTGCTATAGACGCCTATCCAGATCTATTATCACTTCGATTGTGTTCATAACACAATATCAATTTTAAGTATGATTATCGAAAGCCATTGCACATGAGATCAAGAAGAAATCTAAGTGAAGATGAAATGTTCAATTGAATGCAGTAAATTCAACTCAAACTAAGGATATCAGATAATATATCTCTACGCACATATGTGCCATTCTACAGAAGTGTGATTGTTATGAACTTGCCACATGGAAATGCGAAGACATTTTCGTGGAAGTTGCCATTTAAAAACTATCTAAGAGAGAAGGTTCGTCTCGTCGAATTTTGATTCTGAGTGCGAAAATATTAACTACTAAGGTTAATTCCTACAATGGATACATAACATACTTATTTTACCATTCCTAGAAGGGTACTATGTATCTTTACAGTTCTTTAAATTTTGTTTGTCTCATTAAATGATTACTTGTTCTATGGACGAACAGCATTTTGATTTATATTTGGAAAGATATTTTATAATAGGAGCAAACTTCAAGTTCATTCTCCTTTTTGTGCTATTAATGTTTAATGGGGCTATACTACGACGCATGCTTCTGCTAAAAACTTTTGGTTTCATTATGTAAAATAAATAAGATTACTTTTTACAGCTGTTAAAATATATTAACATAAATGTGAATAATTTCTCATCAAGGTACAAAGGAATTATTCGATAGCTGAATTTTCTGCAATAAACTATCATTTTGGTGACAATTTTACTTGAAGTAGAGGTCATTTTATCTCTTTATCTTAAATTTATTTTGTCTTTATTGTGATTTATAGTATGTATGGAAAATCACAATAACTGTATAGGTAAATGTTCTACGCTTCATCAACGTTTGTAATTGTTTCAAATTATAGGTATTACTAAGGTAATCTATGAATTTCGCATACTATCTATTCAGTATAGCTTTCTATGAATACATTGGAGACAAAATTGAGTTCGGAGTTTTGTTACCAGCAGGTTCTACCTGATGTTTATACTCAGTCCCTGCTAACCAGTTGAAGGACAACTTGTTACTCTTCCTTCCTTTCCATAATGTCTCCGTTTACAATTGTTGAGCTTCAGCCGGAAAGTATAAACAGCAGTTTGAAATTCCTGGCATGAAAATGCGACGGTTTCTCCTGAATATTTCACTTTTTAGGTTAGGGAGACGCCGGGATAGCCCAGTGGTTTCCTTTCAGGGGTTCGATTCTTGGCTCTGGGGCGTGAGTCGGCTTTATCCACGCCTTAGCCTCTGACTTAATGTGAAGTATCCCCAAGGCGCAACGTGATTCGGGATCCACGCTAAAAGCTGTAGGTCCTCTCATTCCACTGCCATCTTCATCATCGCATTACTATCTGAGGTAACAAACTCCTCCCACTGGGTGACTCCACCTCAGAAATGGGTCGAGTGGAATTGGTGGAATAAGGTAACCCCGTAGGTTATAGGCCATATCACATTGGGAGCGTTGGAGATGACGACGACTTTTTACGGTTATGGTATTAGACGTTACACCTAGAGTCAATTTCTTTAACATTTTTGTGTCTGATTTGTCTGCAGAATACGATCCTTGAGAGCTAGTGTCTGAATATGTGCATATATAATCGTACCGTATTTTAGGTTTGAATAAGGAGTTTCGTAGCCGCGGTCGCAGGAGAGTCTGACTTCGGCACTCTGTGGCACAAAGGGTCACGGGTTTAATCTCACCAGTATTTGTGTCCGTAAATTCCCATTCTGGGTATAAGGGACAGCACAAAATACATCTTATATTCGAGGTGCGAGGGTCTCTGAATCCTCCTACAATTACACTACATTACTAGGTTTAAAGAAGGGTTTAAGTAAAGGTAGACAAAGAGAATAAACAGTTGCAAAAATATTAAGGAAAAGCAGTAATTTAAGCTAATAAAGTTCTGAGAATTAAGTAGACATCTTCTGGAAAAGAGAAAACTAGTAACAGAAGCCAACTAATTTAAAAGTGACAGGAATTCCTGATTTCGCAAAGCTTCTAAAATGTTGAAAACAAAAATAAAAATGTTTGCATAACGCCAACAAGACTAATAAACCATTATGCCTCTCTGCTTTTAGGAAAGATAGTGGCGATAACGAAATGAGTACTTTTACTGTCATTTACACAGTTTTGCCATTCCTTCCATATCTTGGTGCTCAAGAAATATTGCAGTGTATGGGCGTATATTACTGACAGTCACGTGAAAACGGACTTTAATCGCACACAAAATTCGAGGTATAAATAATACATTTAGTAAGCGCAGCCATAACCTCTACAGCGGTGTCATTAAACTGGGCGGGAGATGGCGGTAAAAAAGCGTAACGTTTCCTATCTCTCTGCGCACAGCGTTTGTTATTGTTAATAGGCTGTGACCAACCATAAGTCCATCCAGCGAGCGAGCAGAGCTTTATCTGCTGTGGAAATCTCGCCTGGGGGCCAGGCAACCCATTTAACATCGCTCCGCACTTTAGGGCTACGACCAAACAGTATTCATAACGTCAAAATACCGCCCCGCCTTTTATTGACATGTCACAGAGGTAAAAGTCAGCAAATGTGAGGGAAAAAAAGACAAAGAACACGACGAGGTGATAGAGAAAAAGATATTATTCCATAAATATAGATTTTGTGGAATTTAGAGATTAGAGATAAGATACCAAAGCACATACTGTTTGTAATGCCATTTGCGCTTTGAAAATACATGAATATTTAATTATCAGCACATGAAGCAGCTTGATAAAAGTACCTGCTACTATAGGGTGCAAACTAGAGGTGTATCCTTAATAAGTTATTAAAATGTGTGACGATTCCAAGAAGAAGAAAGAAAATAAGTTTCTCAGTTTACATTCCTATCTTTTATTTTTATACACTAGAAGAGCCAGTAGGCTACCCATGCTATTCCGACGTTTAATAATGGTTTAATAATGGTTAGCCCCTCTCTCTCCATCTCTCTGCTGATATGAAATTAAACATTCTGTTAATGTGAGATAAATCCAAGAAAGGAATATACAAAGGAATATACTACAATGAAATATTATACATTTGTTTGCAAATGGTATTTAAAACACTTTATTAAGTAAAATTGTGCTTCGTCTTATAGCTTTTGCGAGTTCAGAATGGTGTAGTGGTTCCTATAGTAACTAGTAAATGACATTTGGTTTATGTGCACGAATAACAAAACATTACTACAGTGTCGAAATTTTATAAAGAACAACGCTTATCAGAAATGCTTGGTTGATAAAACATTTTTGTTTATTTAAAGACACCAGCGACCACAGTAATTAAATACACCAATATTGAACAATTGCACAAAAGGTGATTTACGTAATAATACTTTTACTTAAGTTGAATAAAATTTTCATAAAACATTTTATTTAGTATCTCACACGCTCTTTCACCGCCCCACTATTCTCTTAGTGGAACATAACGATGTTGCAATGAAGTTACAATACATCCATTAAGCCATGAATGAGTTAAAAGCTGTAAAATGCAATCTAAAACTATTTTTCGAAAATAGCGTTTTTGATCCACTTCCCCTCATGCTATATTGTGGAAAGTTGAATTTCCTAAATGCAGTGGTGCTAACCAAACCTACCTGTTTACTTTGCCTATTTTACTGCATGTATGTGAATGAACTATATTACGTCCTACATTTTTATATATTTATTAATAAGAGGTGTAATGTAATCTGAAACATGAGTTTTACCAATTAAAGTTTGCCTTTATCTTTACTTTCTTTTAATCCGTTAATATTTACTTACGATTTAATCAACACTGTTAGTGATTTTTATTTACATTTAAGTACTAATACGTTTCAAATTTTCTGCATATAAAAGTCAGGGCATTGTTTACTCCAAACAACGTAATCAACATCAGGAACCCATACTACTATTGGGAGCCTATCGCCTACCAGTTACCAACACAGTTTGCAATCTTGGATTACTTTTTGACCGCAAACTCACCTGGATTCAACACCTATATCTTCTTAAGGCCAGCTGCACACATCGTCTCAATATACTGAAACCATTAGCTGCACGAAAATGGGGAGCAGACCTCAATGTTTTGTTGCGCACCTACAAGACCTCCATCTGCTCCAAACTTTACTATGGATGTGTTGTCTACAAGGTGCTAACTCCACTGCTCTTAAAATGCTCGACACCGATCAGTACTCTGCCCTACAAATAATCTTAGCAGCCTTTTGTACCATCCCTACAGATAGTCTCTGTATAGAAGCCAATGAACCTCCATTAGCCATCAGAAGGAAAAGTTAAGTATATTTTATGCTGTTCGTACAGGTGAGCCAAAAGACTCCGAACCGCCTGCGCGGTGTTTTTCGTGTCCGCGTTCTCGGCGCTCGTTGCCGTCTGCCGCTATCATAGAAAGGCGCGGATGAAACCATACAACATTTTTAAAACTACTTTTAAAAGCTTTACTTAACAACTTTATGAAAGGAGATGTTGAAACTGGCTACCGTCATTGTTCATACATTTTTGGCACCTCTTTAGGAAACTATTCATCATGACCGATGTCGTCTAATGTTTCTTCGGTAAGAACCGAACGCCGTCTTTTAGATTTCTTAGCCTGAACACTTCCTGTGGCCTGAAATTTACTGTAAAGTTCATGGATTGTTGTACGACCTGGAACCTTTACACCTGCAAATCTTTCTGCAAATCGTACTTTCACTTGACCAGCTCAGCGAGTTAACACATACGACTCATAAATAAATACAAACTGTGCAGTAGAAAGCACATAATATACTTTGTGACTAACTGAACTACATCACATCACCGTCAACTCAATACTGCACTTCACACTGCACAGCAGCGTGACTTTGTTTATGGCAGCAGTGCGGTATTATATTTTATCATATTTCCACACGCCCAGTCGAAAAACACCGCGCAGCCGGTAATATTGTTGATAAAATACCCCTCCGTGGTAACTTAAAGCATAAAATGTACAAAACAAACCCACACACCCTGGATGAATTAAAACAAAATATCCGCCAGGAAATTTCTCAACGTGAACTACGACGATAGTTTCCTAAAGAGATGCCAAAAATGTATGGACGATAGTGGCGAATTTCAGCAACTCCATTCGTTGGTAAGTAAAGCCTTTAAAAGTAGTTTTAAAAATGTTGTATGGTTTCATCCGCGCCTTTCTACGATAGCGGCAGACGGTAACGACCGCTGAGGACACGGACAGGAAAAACACCGCGCAGGCGGTTCGGAGTCTTTTTGCTCACTCTGTACGATGGCTAGTCAAGGTACAGCTGCAATTCATTCCTACGTGTTTGTCACTAATACAGGGGAAATACCTGCCAAGTATCAACTCCAAGTCAGCTTCGCTAATCGCCTCTCTGAATATCTTGATGGGTTTAACATCATATACCTGAACTAATTCCCTGTTGCTATCCGCCTATAGCAGCACCCTGGAAGCTCAAGCCTCCCTCAGTTGATATCTCCATGTCCAGATACAGCAAAACCACTACTGAGAGCTCTACATTGCGAAGCATGTTTCAAGATCTCCTTACATCAAATTCATCTTAATTTCCGATTTATACTGATGGATCTAAACTTGACAACTGCGGTTGCGCAGTAGTGTTCCCTGATCACATGGTACTACACAGTCTACCTAATTGGTATGTGCAATCTACTTTGCTCTGGAATACATCTTAGACAACACACAATACGACTCCTTTGTCATATTCGCGGACTCTATGAGTGCCTTGTTAGCATTACATCACCAAAACTCTTCGTCTCACCCACTGGTTGCAGAACTATTAATGTTGCACAACACAGCAACTCAATCTGGTAAATATATCAATATTATCTGGATTCCGACTCATGTCGGCATCCAAGGTAACGAGAAAATTGTCGTAGCAGCTAAGGAGCCCACTAAGCATCCTCCAAAGAACTGTAGAATACCATACTTTGACTTCCTCAGACACATCCACAAGAAGATCACTCAGATATGGAAGCAGCTTGGAACAGCTCATCTACAAGTAAACTGCATCACATCTACTCTCCTCGCTCTCCTAAATACCCAGTGATTTCCCTTCCTCGCAAGGATCAAGTTGCTCTCACACGATTATAGGATACACAGCCATCATCCACTTCTACCTTATATCTCACGATCCTCCTCCACTGTGTAACTTCTGTAATTGTCCACCTTACTATACTTCATATGATCCTGCATTGTCGTCAACATACAAGTGCAAGACGAGATTGTGAAGTTCCGGACAACATATGTGATGCCATCAACAATCCATGTTTAAAGAAATTATACTCAAGTATATTAAACTAACCAAGATATACGCCAAATTATAATGTCCGACTAATGTACATTTACAATGTAATTTGTTTGTGGTTTATATCCTTATGGATTCGCAATATACCAGCGAACTCAAGCGACTTAAAATAAACCAAGAAAAAATATTCCTAATTTTCACTGTCATCCAAAATATAGTGTGTCATACACATACGTTAGGTGCATTGGGAAATCTCTGAAGTAGAAAATACTCGACTGCGTCTCATTTTTTAAACTTTCTCGTTCCCCAATGATGCAGTTAGCACACATCTATAGTAATATAATATTTTAAAATGCAAATTTTGCTTTTGCGTAGCTCTCTATATTTGTTAACATTAATTAGTTAATCCAAATCAAAGATAAAGGAGGAGGAAGAGGAGAAAAACTTGTGCTCCAGCCTCTTGACATTCGTCCAGTTAGTCACTAAGTAAGTAGCGAATGTTGTATGAAAACTTGGAGCACTTCGAAAGCAAGGCGAGTAATTTCAAACTCGTTAGAAACACAGACAAGGACAAACTTGTACTATGCGAGTTGTTATATCATAAGTAACTTCACCGTCTGATAACGCCATTCAAAACTATAATTAGTTACAATATGCGCGAAGCTACTCGCGAGCCACCGCTTACTGTCTCCCCATCCGTGCCCTGGGTGGGGCCTTCTATCGGCCCTCGGAACAATTGCCAGCGGGAACATAGCCAGTGCGAAACAATAGTCCATTAATTGCCTCTTGCCTGTTCAGAACAGTCCATTCGGAATTTCTAGTAGCCTCCCTTTCTAGAACATTCCGCTTTGTATGCGAGGATTATACAGGGTGGACCATTTAAGTTGAGACTTTATAATATCTCCAAAATTAGGCGGTGTAGAAAGAAATGTCTTGAATAAAAGTTGATTGATATTATGGGGAAAGTAAATGCCATTAGTCCTGTTTTATTTGAACGACGTTGTGATGGTCATTTTAGGGTCAATTTAATTTTTTTAAAATGGGAGTCCGTTTTTATGATTTTTTAATCCTCATAAAAAACTAAACAACGTTTGTATAAACCACTTTGCAGTTGTCCTTACACCAACAATAACAACAATTCTGAATGGCTGTGTACGAAGAGCGCAATGAATGGTTGGACCATCCATGGATTATCAAGTTACGTTTCATAATTGGGAACCAACATTTTTTATTTTGTTTCCTTATTTCTCGCCACAAAATAAACAGCTTTTTATATATCATTTTCTAATGAGAATACAACAAACAAAATATAGGTTCCCATTTAAAAAAAATAAATTTATTCTAAAATAACCATCCTAAACAAAACACGGCCAATGGCATTTACTTTCCCCCTTAATATCAAGCAAATTGTATTCAAGACATTTCTTTCTGCAACGCATAGTTTTGGAGATATTTTACGGTCTCAACTTGAATGGTCCACCCTGTATAAGGGTCGTATACAAAGCGGGCTGTTCTAGAAAGGGAGGCTACTGAAACACGCTGAAAGGAACATTCTGGAACAGGGAGAGGCACATAATGGACTATTGTTCCGCACTGATTATGTTCTTCGCTGGCTAGAAGGCCCCACCCAGGTGCTGGGCGGGGAGACGCTTACTGGCGGACCGCAGCTACCTTCGTGCACGCGGTTCTGAATGGTGTTACCAGACGGGCTGCTCTTGCCCGGCAGTTCAGTTGAGTTCCGCCAGTTAAGAAGTTACGAAGTTAGTGGCGTCAAGATGTCGAAGAGTTTGGAGAGTGCCGAGCTGTTTGTGTGACTCAGCACTTCAGTTGTAATTCGATTCGACGGATCAGTTGTGTTCTGTTTTGAGAGTGTGTCAAAAGTGTCAAGTGTAAAGTTTATGTTACGCTAAGCATCAGACTTTAACTGTCAGCACGAAATGTCATTGGTTGTTTAAGCTAAATCACAGCGAGGGATACAGAAAACTTTATCTTTAATTTAAGATAGCTCAAAAGCTCTGACGTATTGGAGTAGCAGGAGCATTCGGGTAGCAACGATTCATAACTTGTATTGCCAGTCCAGTTATTCAGAGCAATTATATGAAAACGGGTTCAAAGTGCACAGTACCCTGAGGTGGTTAGCGTTGTGAAGAACCCAGTTTTCATTTCCGGCTACTCGCTTATTTCAGATTTAACAGCCTAAGGGATTTTCGTGCAGCTGTTTGTAGCTAGGTGCGTTGTGTAATCATCACATATGAGTTTAATCATAGTCATTTGCTTACGGTTCCACATTGGCGTAGGTGAAGAAATAATACCGGGTACTTTTAAGGAGCTAGGATTGCTTACTATTTGCACCTAATGGTATGCTGCTCCACAGAGGTGAGAAGAGTTTCATTACGAAATGGAATGCATTCAAGTTGGAATTGGTCTTTACAGCTTAACTTGGTTCTGATGTTCCACAACTCACGTATTTCATCTATCGCATTAATTTTTGCCTTCTGGACCACGTATCTAGTGCATAGAGGAAGTAAGTCGACACCGAGATTTCACTGGAAATACATGTTTTGAGGCACCTGAATCAAAAAGTATTTTTATAAAAAGGTTGAGTATGAGTGCGTGCATGTATATGTGTAAGTGAAAATAATAACTGAACAAAAATCAAACGCATAACGTGAATGGACACCTTCACTCTCATTGAATTATAGCTGTGAAGCCTTGAGAGAAATTAAAAATCTGAACTTACATTCACATGACTTTCTCTATCTCTAGCGCCTGTTATTGAGTATACAAAGTATTCTTTTAAAAGTTTATTTCCCTTTCTTCATTTAAATCGAGATAAGACATTCTATGCAATAGCTGCATTACACATTTCGATATATACGCAAAGTGACGCTTGTACTGGTCTTAAAATCCCCTGCCCTTTACGTGCAATTACGAGAAGCAACTGAATATCGAACACCGGATATCTCGAAAATGGCTGATGCCACAAAGAAGTTATTTCAAATAAATTGTGGTTTTAAAGAGATCTACTTTTTTTACTTTCTCTACGACGTATAGTAAGTAGGGGAAGTATTGTATTCCATCCAAAATTTCGATACCGAGATTTCACCGGAAATATATGTTTTGAGGCCCCCTGAACACGAAGGTTTTCAAGAAAATCCTCCCACCCCAGACTACCCTTTACATAGAACATTTTTCAGAAATTTTAATTTTCTCAAAAATTGCTCTAACGATGTTAATTAAAATATCATATGCTTAAGATATTTTCATGACAAATGAAATGTATATCCCGAATTTTCTGGGAATGTCTCCAAAAGTATTCTTCATTGTGAACGACTTCATTGTGCATAACTAGTAAACCATAAGAGATAGACAAAATTTTACTACACACAAAATGTAGATCGCGTTAAAATACACAATTTATGTCATATACATTTTTTGTTGTTGAGTGAACCATTTTCGAGATATTGCTTGTTATTCCCTTAAATTTTCCAATACTTATACTTTTTCTCAAATGGGAATTCGTTATTCATTTTTTTTGTCCTGGTAATGCAAAGAGAATGGAATACTCGACATAGCATCCACCTCTTAAAATATTTGATTATCGCTTAAAGCCTAGCAATTCCCCTTGCATCTACAAGAAAATTAGCAATAAGATTAACATCTCGATATCTCGATTAACATGAAGCACATGGAGAACAAACGTTTGTAAAAATAGTTTGTACAAGAGTAGAGAAAGTAATGTGCATGTAACACATCAGATTTCTTTTTTGTAGTACGTTTTCCTATATCGCTTAATGTTTACCAGTTGTCAAGATTATACAAAAGTCCTTTCGAATGAAGAGAACTTCACAGACTATTTCCAGAAAATTCAAGATATACATTTGATTTGGCATGTGTTATTTTAATCATTTCGTTAGAGGTATTTTTTATAAAATCAAACACTTCGAAAATATTCCATATGAAGGGTGATTTGGGCAAGGAAAATTTCTTGAAAATATTCATGAAGCATTTTTGGAAGTTACTGAACTTAAGTAACAAAGTTGATGTTTATCCGACTTTTCGTTTTTGAGTTATGTTGCTCACAGACACATACACGGACCTTTTATTCAGAGGAACTCAAAACATATATCTCTGGTGAAATCTCAGTATCAAATTTTTTCATAGAATGTAATAGGTATCTTCTCACTATACACTGATAAAAAAGTAAAAAAATTGCATAGATACCAAGCTTGATTTATAAGTTCAGTATCTTCCGAAGATGCAACACGAAGATTAAAAAAAAATCCCCCACCCCAAACTATGCTTTACGTTGAAATAGGTTTGATAGTTTTGATTTATTAAAAAATATCAACGATTTTGATTAAAGTATCATATGTTTAAAATATGTTCATGGTAAATGAAATGCATAGGTATCTTGAGTTTTCTGCTTCATAAGTTCTCTTCATTCTGAATGACTTCTGCATAACTGATAAACCAAAAGCGATAGACAAAATCTTACTACACAAAAAAGTGATCTCGTTAAAGCTCAAAATTTGTCAGATATAATTTTTTGTGGAGTTAATCACATTTGAGATATTCTTGTTATTCGTTTAAATTTGCAAATGCCTATCTTTTTCTCAAATGGGAAGGCGTTAGTCTGTTTTGTTTCTTCTTCTTCTCCTGGCCATGCAAAGAAAACGGAATTTCAAGGCCATCACACAGCCACCCGCTCTTAAAAGATATGACTATCGCTTAAATCTACTGTTTTCCCCTATTCGCATTGTATCTACAAGGAAATATGTAATTAAACTATTTATGCATGTGTTTATCTCGTTTAACATAAAGCAGAAAGTAGAAATCTTTTTGTAACAAATTCATGTAAATGTAATACATGAGGCAGTATTTTAACACTTATATGATTTCAGTCAAATTATGTAATAAAAATATAATAACAGCCCGCCTTAAAGCAATATGTGTATGTAACAGTACATAAAAAATGTATATTACAGTCATTGTAAATGTTTATACTATTGTATACATGCAATAATGTCATGTGAATGTATTACGTAAGTTAATAATGTAGGAGCTCTGAGAATAATAGGTTAAAAGTTGCTAACAATGAGGTAACCTTGAGGCAATAATGACTAAGAAAGTTTAATAATGCTACTAGTCATTATTGGTGCAACAGTAATGTAAATTTTGGGACAGTTTATAAATAGCCAATCAACAACCAGAAAAAGCTTTAGTTAAATGAAGGTATTCTATTGGAGTAGGATTAGCCAATCAGAAACTGAATTATAGCAAAATTTACAAATTTAGAGTTCAGTTGCTTGCAGACAGTGTTCCTGACCGGACGCGAAAATGCACCCTCGAGAAGCTTAATACGTATTCAGTTGAGACACAAATAGTTTACGTGTTAAAAAGTGCAAGTAATTAATAAAAGAATCTCACAGCTCTCTATATCAGTGAAGTGTTATTTAAATTGTGTCAAGGATTAATAAATGTAGTGAAGTAAAAATTATAATCTGTGTAAGCCTAAATTCTTAGCCGCACTACTCCCTGCAAAGAAATCCATGACTAACAATAATACTGACGCAGCCGAGGCAAACATAAATATGTAATATTTAAAGAAACAACAAAAATTACAACGTTAATATTTTATTAAACTTGGGGCGAAGGCTACCGGAAACTTTTTACCATACGTGCGGTTGCAACTACTTCAAGTTCGGCTCCCCAACAGTTGAACTACAATACAACTGCTACTTCAAATTGGCTTTCCTACGTGAAGCAACAACCTACTTCAAATTGGCTCCCAAAGCGTGGGGCAAATAACAATAACGAAACAATACAACTTCATACATCAGAGTTTGCTTTTTATATCTTCTAAAAAATATTATTATGAAAGCTTACTTTTTATCTACTTCATATTAATCGAGATAAATCTTTGCAGAAATAGTTTTATTACATAATTTTCTCTGTAGGTACAAGAGGGATATAGGAAACCGAATTGATAGTCGAATGTTTAAAAGCGAGTGGCTATATACTGGCCTTGAAATTCCACTTTCTTTCCATGATATCGCGAAAACAAGTGAATAACATTAAAATTAATGACAGCTTATTAAAAAACTCAAACCAATAATAACTCGGAAATAACTCATGCCACAAAACATTTAGAGATCTACATCTTTTTAGTACAGTTCCTAACGTTTACCAGTTATACAAAATTATACAAAATACCTTCCGAAGTAAGAATAATTCACAGGGTATTCTCAGAAAAGATATAGGTACATTCTATTTGCCAAGTAAAAATCTTACATGTATGGTGTTTTAAGCAAAATCGCTAAAATGATGTTTGAGTCTATGTATTAGGAATTTTGAAAAAAACTTTCCTTGTAAAAGGTAGTTTGGAGTGGGAGGATTTTATTGAAGGTTTCGTGTCGCGTCTTTTGAAGATACTAGAATAGGCATTTTCTTTCTTTTTTTAAGTTATGCTGTTCAGAATACACATACACTCACATACACTTTTTTAAAAATGATTCTTTGTGGGGATTCAGGTGACTTTAAAACATGTATTTCCGGTGAAATCTTAGTATCCAATTTTTGGTGGAATACAAAACGTCTATTTCTTTATCTGCGTAGTAAAGTAATTAATAATACATTTAAACGGATATACGAGGGCTGATCAACAAAGACTGAGACTGATTTTTTCACAGATGTTTATACTCCAATTCAATGTTTACATGTTCTGTTTCAAAGTAGTCCCCTCCTACTTCAATGCACTTTTTATAGCGTCTCTGCCAGTCCTTGAACGCATACTGCAGACCCTTTTTTGTCAGGTCCTTGAGAATCGCCTCACTTTTCTTAAGCACTGCTTCAGAGTTCTCACATCAAATACCCCTAAGCTTTGGCTTTAGTGATGGGAATAAAAAAAAGTCACAGGGTGCAAGATCGGGGCTATAAGGTGGATGTGGTACACAGGTAATGTTGAATCGAGCCAGAAACTGCATGACTTGATTTGCGACGTGAGGCCGTGCATTGTCATGATGAAGTCGCCACCCAGTCCGAGAAAGCTCTGGTCGTTTCTTTGCAATGTGCTTCCTCAGTGTAGCCAATACTGACGTGTAGTATGCTGCTGTAACAGTAGTGTGAGGGGGAACTGCATGCTGGTAAATCATTCCATTACAGTAAAAAAATGTGATCACCATCACTTTCCCTGCAGATGGAACAACTTTTGCCTTTTTTGGTGTTGGAGAACCTGGCGATTTCCACACTGTGCTGTCTTGTTTTCCTTCAGGATCATAATGATGCAGCCATGACTCATCACCGGTGATAATCGATTTAAAAAATGCATCACCTCCATTGTCTGGTATGCGAAATGCACATAGGGTCTACAAAATAGAGCATTACTACCAACCTACCAATACCAGAGTGCTGCCACCTACCAACATTATACATAAAAACCCGTTCTTTTCAAATATTTATGTTACATATACGAAACTACCACGGAAACTACAGGAAAAAATAAGTCTCAGTCTTTGTTGATCAGCCCTCGTAAGTATTGAAAGCAAAACTTGAAAACTTGCATATTTAACTATCGTAGGAAAGTTATCGACAGTTCTTTAATATGGTTTGAATCTCCACTTTTCCTGTTTTACTTTGCCTGAAAGTTTCGATTATAAAAACCCCTCAAACGGTTGCGCCAACGAATATTTTTTTTCTCCACCTCTCTCACTTTTATTGAAACAGACGTCAGTTCATGCTGAATATGCTCGAAAGCGTTCGCTGCATTTTAGTGCTTCCTTTCCGCTCTGATTTATATGCTACCGCTTTTTCGGCGAGCCTGCCCCTTCATACATATTAACAGCTTTATTCCATGTAGTTATTTAGCACTCTTTCTGCCTCTGCGTAAGAGGAATTAATTACCGGAGCTTTTTATTTTATCTAATGTATTCATTTCCACCGAGAAAGGGTCCGGCGATAGCAGGCGGCCTATATGATGCAAATAAACCGAACTAAGTGTAATAAATTGAAACAAAACACTAGCTAAGCCTAAAGAAACACCTTTGGGAAACATGTTACACGAAGGTTTCTTTTAAAGAATGCTGCTCGAGTTAATATTTAAGTAATGGGTACTGATTTGCTTGCTTTACAATACATTAGTTACGTGTGAAGGAGAACACTAATCACATAAGTTCCTGAGGAAAAAATAGCTCAAGTGTGGTATAAAAAATTCCTAAAGTCTACACGAATATTATAACTCAAAGAATATATTGAAGTTTGAATTTTCTACTTTCTCTACACTCATCTGTAGTAAATAGAGGAAGAATTGTATTCCATCAAAAAATTATACATCGGAACCTAACTGGAAATGCAGGTTTTGAGGGACCTGAGTAAAAACATTCTGATCTAATACATTCATAAGACTTTCTCTATGTTTTTTTTTCCTGTCTTTCTCTACTCATTGCCGTTTATTATTATAAAGTATTTGCACACTACTCTTACGAAAGTTTAGATTTCTATCCATTTTATGTTAAGATAAACCTTTGCAAAATAGTTACATATCCCATTTCGTCGAAGGTAAAAGGGGATATAGCAAACCGAATCCGCGTCAGGTGTTTAAAATCGGTAGTTTAGTTTGCGGAAGCGTGGGTAGGGGAAGTCATGCTATTATAGCATAAGATTCTTTTTTCAATTAGGGTACGTCGCTGTATATATGACATCAGTCGCGACAGTTATTTGAGAGATTTAGTGATGCACCCGAGTCATCATGTAGTTGGGTACCACCTAGATGGGTAAACTGCTGATAGTTGAGCACAATCTAGCTGGATAAATTGCTCATAGATGGCTTTAGTTACGTACATCTATTTGAGTAAACTACTTATAGATGGCCTTAAGAGTGCCCTCTAGTTGGGATATTACGATAAATGACCTTAGTTGACTCCATCTAGGCAAATTACGATAGATGGCCTTAGTTAAGTAACATGTAGTTGGGTAAATTGCTGATAGATGGCTTTAGGAATACCCTCCAGTTGGGAAATTACTGATTAAAGGAGCTTAGTTGAATGCAATCTAATTGGATAAATTGATATATGGCCTTAGTTGAGTACCATCTAAGTAAAGTACTGATAGATGGCCTTACAAGCACCCGCTAATTGGTGAATTACTGATAAATGAGCTTAGTTGAGAACAATCTAATTGGATAAATTACTGATAGATGGCCTTAGTTGAGTAACGACTAGTTTGGTAGCAACATTTTTATGACAACGATTTTATTGTTGGTGGTTTAAACTGAATATGAACCTATAAGGTTTACGGTCTTTTCTAAGTGCACACGTAGTCAAGAGGAATATGGGATGTATGGTCTTAGTTGCATAATCGCTTTCCTGTATATTTGCCTGAGTAACTTTTGAGATGACCTTAGCTAGTTAGTCCGGTTTTATTTCGTTATCTTTTATTCTGTGGTGGGAACTTTGGATCATAGTGATTAAATATCCAATCTGGCGTTCAAATGATTGCTGAATGAAACAACGAAAAAACCTTGTCAGATTGGCTGACACAAGAGATTTGGCCCCGGCACCTACCGAATACGAGCTACATACGATACAGCTGAGCCATTTTGCCGAGTTTTAAAACATTAAGTCTTAAAGAAAGTGTGTAGAATGCGTCTTTATGGACATGGAAAAATAAGTACAATAGAAGATTCGAATTGCATTCGTCTTCTTCAGAGACCATTCCTTTATATATAAGCATTCGTTGAGCTGTTGCATTTCTGTTGCTGCTTTTTGGGATTACGTTCAGGATTATTAGTATTTTAGAACGTCTTTACCAGGGACGATGCTCATATTTTCGTTGAGAGGAATATAATCAGGAGAGTGCTTTTAAGTGCAACACATTGTCTTAGAATCTCAAAAGTGTAATTTAGGTAGGCGAAGCTTTCTAATAGCATAGTGATACGCAATTTAAAACAGTTCTCGATCCTTAAGATTCCCATTATTATAATCAATAAACCATTGGTTTGAATATTAACATATATACTTGATAATAAAAGATGTTGAACGTTTGGAAAAATTTGGGGACTTAACATCTCCGTGATTTTTATATAGTGTGTCTGGCTTTCATTTCGAATTTGGGTGATTTGCCTGGGTAAGGTTTTATCCGGGGCTTTGCTTCTCCTCAGAAGACGAATGTTATTGCAACATAACATGGTGAAAATTAAAACATGAAGTTACCAGTCCGTTTTATTATGAATTTATGGGTTATAAAAGTACAAAAAAATGACTCCAAGTACAGCGCTCCCCTTAACATTTATAAAACGCAATTTTATGCATATTATTTGTACAACTTATGAATAACACAAGTACAGAAAGGTGACCCTAGATACGGCGTTCTCGTTAGCAGCGCTGCAACGCTCGTTTCAGAAAGTACAGTGTAAATACCCAAATGTTATAGATGTTTATTATGCTGCATATACTATAGTAATAAAGGTACCCGCTGTGTAATGCCTAAAACACAGAACACCAAGTTCATTCAGCCGACGATGACAGCACGCGTAAACAAGATTATGCGCTTTGTTTAAACCGTTAAAGCGTAGGAATGTGCTGTTCACGTGATACGCGGATGACAGAGGCTGGGTTAAGGTAATAAAAATGATCAGGGAAACGCGTCGCTTGAATATACTCACTTGAAATGGTAGTTTATAAAATCTTTTTTTCCATATGAACACGTAAATTATACAGGAAATAACTGAGTTCGAACATCGGTGGATGCTAAATATAACAACAAGGTTTACTCGACAGTAAGCACAGTTGCTTTATACTCAGGATTGTGAGTTAATCTGACCAAATGGGACAGCTATGTTCTAAAATTCCTAACCTACCCGAATAGATAGCGTCTTCATATGGACACTTATTCTCTGAAACGCGGCCAGTGTCAACTGGGAGATATCTTGCCCATTACCGGTTACCCACACCTTCAGGGCCCCCGTATTCTTGCAGCAAGCGAGACGGCAGTTTATATACAGAGCCTTCGTTTGGTCGTGTGGCCGGTCTAAGGGGAACTTTATTGACACCACGAAGCACGTTGTTTACCGGCGGAGTCGGATATTCATAGCCCCTTAAATTCAAGGGCACAGATTTATTATACAAATTATAGCTACAATAACCACATACCTTCTTCACAGAAAATGTTAGAAATCATATCCCTGTGCCGCTGTACATCTCTGACACCTTTTAAGAACATTTGCATTAGCACTCATTAATTTTTTATGGCCATGTAAATAACACCAAGCTTCATCCACAAAAAAATTAAAGGCCTGTCAACAGACCGATCATTAACATTATACAACATCAAAATTCAGAAATTAACACATTATCGCTTGGTTGTAGTTACTTAGCTACAGTTAGCTTATAGGCTTTTAATTTTAAAAGTTTATTGGCATTCCAAGCCGTGGTTTGCGAAATTTCTGATTCCTGTGCGAGCTTTCTCAGAGATTTCTTTGGATTTTGTTATAACCTTTCTCCGATCAACGAGTAGGGAATCTGTCTATAAATCGCCATGTCCATTCTCTACAAGAGTTTGTCACATATGAAGTGTACACAAAGATTCTGTTGCTAAAGTACTTGCAGCTTTGCCATTATAACATCAGAAACACGTGGTCTCATAGCGTATCAAAGGTTGTACAGACTTCGAATCAACTGATTAGTCAGTACACGGAGAGGAGGTAAAATAGAGGAGTAACAGAACCGGTTAGAAACGGCGCAGTACAAGGCAAACAATTCTCTCACGGGTCCAAACGAAATCTGTATAAATTTTGCAGTGTCCCTGACGCTTATGATGTACTATTTGTAATCTTGAGAATAGGTTTAGGGATATGGGATACAATTTCAATAAGAAACCGAGAGTAAATTCCCGCGTTCTCGACTAGCAATTGTCCAAGAACAACTAGTGTATATGGATTTTGTTAAAAGCCAGAGAGAACATAATTTGCAGTCGCATTATATATGTCAACGTAGATGGTAATTGTAATTTGCATGAGAAACCTATGCCCTTGAAAATAGACAATGAAAATCCAACAGATGCATCCTCATTCTTACGTATGGATGTATATTTGCTAGTTCCGTATCTAGCATGCATATGTATTCACCACAAATTTCTTACTTTTTATAGTTTAATTAATTACCATAGGAACGCTGTTGATTCATTCACCAAAATAAACACTGCATTGGAAAAGATTAATCATGCCTGAAAAATTTAGCCTTACGACAGAAATTAGTCACATTGAAGAGTGTTATGGCAAGACTACCTTCAAAAGTTTTAGACAGTGTTCTTCTTTAAAATGTATTACAGATGAGATTAAAGTAATACAATTGTTCACCAATGCAAGCTGCTGACTGGAATGCTGAAAACTCTTTCTATACCTATTCGATCATGGTGGAAGCAAGGAAGCACATTGATCGATTATTTTACTCGTATCTACAAGCAGATTTGATATAACATTGCCCAGGAATGCAAAACATATAATTTTGGCAGAATACCTAGTGCAAAAATACAATATTTTGCTCTTTAATGGGTCGCACAAATTATGAAGTTATAAGAAATGTTCCATACTCTTTGCAAACCCTTGTAAGCGACAAGAGCGTAAAAATTCCATCTTCAGAATTTTGTTCTAAATAATGCAACGAAGAATTTCGTAATTGCCAATAGATTGCAAGCGACATCGTCGTGAGAGAATTTATCAAGGCAAGTTCAAATTATTAAAACTGTTCCACGAATAAAATGTAATAAATTGTGCAAATTATTGGCATTGTTACCAAATATAGTAATGAAATATTTCGCAGCTCGATTGTTTAAAAACAAAACTACCATAAGGAAACGAGTTAACGCCAATAGAAGGAAATGAGAACACATCTAACCTTATTGGATTAAAGCAGAGCAATGGACTTAAACGCATGCATCTACATTCTGTGAAAATATAATCCTGACATCTTAAAGTTTCCGTGATAATGGGTTAGCAGATTTAGCACTGGTAAGGTTTATTTTCCCTCTTAAGGAGTGAGGTTAATAGCTTACTAGCGTCAAGCAATGGGATTTATTTCTGTACGTTGAGCCATGCGTGTAGCCTAAGCCCCTAGGCTGTATTCGCCTAATGCTTTACTTGTACCCGCTTATTCGACCTTGCAGAATATTATTGGCATTATCCAATTCAAAGTACTTGCAATGAAGGCGATTAATTACGAAGTAACTTGGAGTTACTTCAACTTCCCATGACTGATAGTTTGATACCCATTTAAGACTCCATCCCAAGTGACCATTCCTGAGACTACGAAAGGATACGATTGCCCGTAACAGTAACTGACGTGAGATACGTAGTCGTCCAAATGTTCAGATTGTTTTATCAGCATTTGACAGAGACACGCAAACATTTACTGCTTCTTCCATCATGTCACATTTGTATCTACCTTCGATGCGGTCAGAGAGCGTGATTCCAAGCGCACGCAACACAACATGCTTATAGTCTCCTCGTCGTTCTGCCCATTAAAAACCACAGCAATCACTATCTCAAGGCACAGTGCTGCGAAGTCGCTCGATTATTTCTGTGTACTGTTACATAAGCATACCGAATTAAAACTGCGATTGAAATAGCCTCTGATAATAGCTTCTAATTTGTCAGACTATAAGAATATGCGAGGGCGGATCGAAAAGTAACGCACAATAATTTTTTTTGCCTTGGTATTGCAGCTGGAATGTTACAATTTCACACAGATATAGTTTGAAGCTTTCATTACAGAGTGTATTTTTTGTTTCATGTGCAACTCTAACGAGAGAGGCGTGAACTTTGTGTTCATGCGTGTTAAGTCAATTCTGCAATCGAAATTTGGCCAACATGCAAACTGATAACATGTTGCACTTGACAAGTTTTGTTAAATGTTAATCAGTATGGACAGGGCTTAAGGTAGACACTAGCCTAGTTTAACTCCGCGCGTTTTGCTCTACCAAGCATTTAATCTTTAAGAAAACCCTAACAAAACCATAAAATCTATAAGTACGTACAAAGATTTCTGCTTTTTTCCTAAAAGTCCTATTTTACCCCATGAAATTTCGCATATATTAAGATTGTGAAAAAATATATAAAAGTACACTTTGAGATAAACATTACTTTGATTATGGAGCACAACATTCCTGAGACTCGCTAATATAATCATAATTTTCTCATAACTTAATGGTTCATATACCATCAATTGTTTCTACATATAAAGTAAACATTATGTTGATTAAATCAAAAGTTTTGGTCTAGAACGCCTTTTTGGTGATAATTTAATTCCGTAAGAAAATACATAAAATCACAATATTTTAATTAGACTTAAGCTTTAGTTGAACAGATGGAAACGAATACTATGATAGATTCAGAGAGAATGTATCGAAAGCTTCATTTTTGTTTTTTTTTTAATTCATAGAAACATTAAAAAGGAAACCTGAAGGCTTTCTCGCGCTTCAAAGCAGTTTTCTAAAATATCCAGGCAGATATTCCTTTTGCCCCTCTTTTTCTTGATTGTGTGCCTTTGTGTAGCAGCTGAAACACGTAATCAAAGGTACATAATACTAGCAGAAAGCTTTAGAAAATAGATTTTTCCTGAGCTGTTGAGGTGAAATGGATATTTATAGAGCTGGCAGTCAAGAAAATGGAGTAAATTTTTTCCACTTTGAAGAAAATTACTACATGAAGTAAAGTGAACAATCTTCCTTTTAAAATATCAAAATGCCAGGTTATGTCTTTTTTCAGACTCAAAAGCAACCTCAATTTCATTTACATTATAGATGAAATAAAATTACAACTAGTCGAAACAAAAAATGATCTTGGAGTAATTTTCAATAAAGACCTATCATTCGCAAAATATATTTATACTATCGTTAGTATACCGCATAAAAATCTGGGATTTATCATTCGTAATTCATCTCATTTTAATGATACAGGAATTTTTTATATTGTATAATTCATTTGTGAGATCCAAAACTTGAATATGCTTCCATTATATGGAGCCCTTATGATGATACATATATTAAACTTATTGAAATAATTCACCGCAAATTTCTTAAGTATGTATTTTTCAAAAAATTTCGTTTTTTTCCTAATTTAATATCTTATAACATATTATTTCAATTATTTCAGTTTAAAAGATTATCTCATATAAGGAATAGTCACTTGTTGCTTTTCCTTTACAAATTATTAAATAATAAGGTAGACGATTCAAACCTAAGACAATTAATATATTACACCAAACCGTTTTCGTAACATCTTTATTCCAAGAGTCAACACTGATGCACATAAATATTCTCCTGTGCTAAGAATGCAATCTTTATATAATAAATTGCATTACTTAACTATTGATATATTCAAAATGAATCATAACAATTTCGCTTTATCCTGTGATAGTTTACTACAAATTATACAATGACTAATTCATCATGTACCAAATTACCAATTTGCTAATTTTTGTGTTATTTTGTGTAATTTCTGTTATTTGTTTTGTTTTAAATTCTAACTTTTTGTCATGTGAGATTGATTGCATTTTGTGTTCATTTATTCGTTGAGTTGTAATTGTTAGAATATTGTATTTAATTAAGTAAACATTGTAATTGGAGAAACCTGTAATGTTCACAAAATAAAATAAATAAATAAATAAAATGTAAAACGAAATTTGAAACTAATAAATACTAATTACTTTCTCTATTACGTATAGTAGTAGTAGTGCAGTATTGAATTCCACCCAAAAATTTTATACTGAAATTTCACCGGAAATGCATGTTTTGAGGTGCTCTGAATGCATATAAAGCATTTTTGGAAACATGTCCGTATGTGTGTGTGTCTGTGAACAGTATAACTCAGAAACGAACAGTCGGATAAACACCAAACTTGGTATTTAGGTCCAGTATCTTCCAGAGATGCGACACGAAGGTTTCCAAGAAAATTTCCCACCCATAATACCCTTTACATAGAACATTTTTCGAAAATTTTAATTTTCTCAAAAATGGCTGTAACGATTTTGAATAAAATACCACAAGTCTAAGACATTTTTATGGCAAATGAATTGTATATCTGGAATTTCCTGGGAATGTCTCCAAAAGTGTTCTTCATTGTGAACAACTTTTGCAAAACTGGTAAACCATAAGAGATAGACAAAATTTTACTACACAAAAATGTAGATCACGTTAAAATACACAATTTATGTTATATACATTTTTTGTTGTCGTTGAGTGAACCATTTTCAAGATATTGCTTGTTATTCCCTTACATTTTCCAATACTTTTTCTCAAATGGGAATTCGTTATTCATTTTTTATGTCCTGGACATGCAAAGAGAATGGAATGCTCCACATAGCAACCAGCTCTTAAAACATTTGACTACCATATTCCCCTTGCATCTACAAGAAAATTAGCAATTAGATTAACATCTCGATTAACATGAAGCATATGGAGACTAAGCGTTTGTAAAAATAGTTTGTACAAGGGTAGAGAAAGTCATGTGGATGCGACACATTAGATTTTTTTTCTTTTTTTTTTGTATTTTGAAACCGTGTCCCCCCTAAATCTTAACCGTTGCTGCAGATCGAGTATTAAATTAGAATAGAAGAGAAGAGAAGAGAAGGGGAGGAAAGAGAAGAGAAAAGAGTAGAAGAGAATAGGATACCCACAGCATTACAGTCAGTGGCGTGCACAGAACGTGAAATGAACAATTTGAAAGGAACTTGTTGCCTGTCGCATTTCGTGCCAGCGATGATGGTTATATGTGCTGCCAATTAATTAATTATTTGTTTGCCTGCAATCGGTTTGCATGCTGCTCATGAAGTGGTAGTCTACCCCTCCATTTGCAGGCGCCAGCTGCGTGCACAACGGCTGTTTCATGCGAATACTGAAGAGGATTTCGCAGAGATAAAGCCTGTGATATGTCTTTTGCTGTGAGAAAGCCAGCACACCAATCAGTGCACGTTTATGGATGGACTTTGTACCTCGACTAAACCGCGTGAATTATTGTAACAATTTATGTTTCCATAGTCTAAAACTTACTAGAAAGTGATTTAAGTATAGGCTTTTTAAGTGTACTGGAATTTATGAAGCGTTGCTTTTGTCCTCCTGTCCGCACTATGCATTTATGAGCTCGTTACTTTAGGTGCTAGCTAATCCATAATTCACCTCAAATACCCTTTTTTGAGGTGCACTGAAGTAAAAAAATCTGATGTGTTACACTCATATGACTTTCTCTACTCTTGTAAAAACTATTTTTACAAACGCTTATTCTCCATATGCTTCATGTTAATCGAGATATTGAGATGTTAATCTTATTGCTAATTTTCTTGTAGATGCAAGGGGAATTGCTAAGCTTTAAGGTAATAGTCAAATATTTTAAGAGCTGGTTACTATGTAGAGTATTCCATTCTCTTTGCATTACCAGGACAAAAAATGAATAACGAATTTGAGAAAAAGTATAAGTATTGGAAAATTGGAGACATTCCCAGAAAATTCAAGATATACATTTTATTTGTCATGAAAATATCTTAAACATATGATATTTTAATCAAAATCGTTAGAGCCATTTTTGAGAAAAGTAAAATTATCGAAAAATGTTGCATGTAAAGGGTAATCTGGGGTGGGGGGATTTTCTTGAAAACCCTCGTGTCGCACCTCTGGAGGATGCTGAACCTAAATACCAAGTCTGGTGTTTATCCGACTGTTCGTTTCTGAGTTATTTTGTTCACAGACACACACACACACACACACACACGGACATGATTCCAAAAATGCTTTTTTTGGATTCAGGGGGTCTCAAAACATATATTTCCGGTGAAATCTCGGTATCGAATTTTTGGGTGGAATACAATACTTCTCGTGCTACTATACGTAGTAGAGAAAGTAAAAAAGGTACAGTTAGATATTTTTTATTAGTTGCGGTGTTTAATGTCCGCTCTTACAATACAGCACTAAATACGTTGAACACTAATGTTACATGAAATTAAACCATAATTGAGAAAGGAAACTAGGGAAGGAAACGTTCTAGGTCTAAGTTTAGGGTAACCCCCCTCCCAACATTTGCCAGTTGTGATGATTGAAGAAAACCTGGAAAAATCCTCAGCCGAGGATTAACCTTAACGAGCTCGATCACCCGTGTTCGGTGTAGTTAGAAAAAAGATGCGTCCTTGTTTGTGTGTATTGTGGTGTTAGAGCTATTTTTCAGAACATAAAAAATAACAATAAATTTTCATTGTAAAGGTAGGAATAGTGTGGCAGGATTTTCTTGAAAATCTTCGTGTCGCAACCTTGAAAGATGCTGTACTTAAATATCAAGCTTAAATATCGGCCAAATTTTCGTTTAAGAGTTATGCTGTTTGCAGGCAGAGACTCTGACATTTTTCTATTTTTTATTCGGAACCTCAAAACGTGTATATACGGCAAAATCTCGAAATCTTTGCTTGGAGTAGAGAAACAAAAAACTTTAGAATTAAATGAAAATGCGCACAGAAAGCCGCTACGTCATATCAATTCCTATATGATAAGCAGAATGGAGTTTATCTACTGCTAGATTACTTGGCTACATATAGTATTCCCTTGCTTATTCAGGAAATTCATTTCATTGATCGTACAGACAGGCAAGATAAGAAATTTCATATTCTAAAGCATGCTTGCTATTATTATAAGAACAAATAGTATCACGTTTTGTAGCGTGGAGAATTCAATGCAAGTGATAAAAATGTTATATTTCGCAATATTTTTGTAAATATCTTCATATTTCATGAAAATCTTCACACTTATTCATATTTTGTAAGATTTGCGATTTTTTGCTTTAAAATAATTGCCTATAGCAATTAACCAAGCTTTTCAGATATTCTATTCGGATAGTTTTCTGTGAATCACGATTAGAAAACCCAAGCCACTCTTTCAAGGAAATGGGTCTGAAAATCCCACTTCACCGTTTCCAACAAGTCAGGTACAGTTTAGAAAATGTAGCATTTCCTCTATTCTTGAAAAAATATTTTTTTTCCTTTTTTCGCGAGCCGGTGCTTTTAGTAACATATTGTAGATAATTATCACGCATAGGAATTTGCAAGCATTAAAGCCAGGACTTAAGGAAATTAAGATTCAAGTTTATCGGATTTTACATTGTGACATCATAGATAAACTCCCATTCCTCGTAGTCTATTGGTGTGTGCAGACCAATCACGAGACCACGATTTACCTGCCGTCAGTGACTCATGCTCCCTGTTGTGCAACCTCTATGCATTGATAATGGTTTGAGGTAGTTAACTTGAAGCCAAGTGGTGAAGAATTCCTAGACTTGCAAATTAGTATTAAGCAAGGACAAAGCGACCAGTAACGTATTACTTTCTCTACTACCCATAGTAAGTAGGGAAAGTTTTGCATTCCACCAAAAAATTCGATAACGAGATTTCACCAGAAATACACGTTTTGAAGCCCCTGAATAAAAAAACGCATTTTTAGAAAAAGGTCCATGTGTGTGTGTGTGTGTGTCTATGAACAGCATAACTCCAAAATGAAAAGTCGGATAAATACCAAACTTAGTATTTAGGTTCAGTATCCTTCAAAGATGCTATACGAAGATTTTCAAGAAAATTCCCCACCCCAGACTACCTTTACATGAAAATTTTTTCGAAAATTTTGATTTTCTCAAAGATATCTAACGATTTTGATTAAAATATTGTACATTCAAGATATTTTTATGACAAATATGTATATCTTGAATTTTCTGGGAATGTTCCCAAAAGTCCTCTTCATTCTGAATGGCTTTTGCGTAACTGGTAACCGTAAGAGATAGATAACTTTTTGAAACAAAACATGTAGGTCCCTTTAAACACATGTCATATACATTTTTTTTTCTTTTTTGTCCAGTTAACCATTTCTGAGATATTCCTTGTTATTTGTTTGCATTTCCAATACTTTTTCTGAAATAGGAATTCTTATTCGTTTTTTTATGTCCTGGACATACAAAGAGAATGGAATGTTCCACATAGCAACCAGCTCTTTAAAGATTTGACTATCGCTTAAAGCCTACCACATTCCCCTTGTTCCTACTAGAAAATTAGCAATAAGGCAATTTCTGCAAATTTTAGATCGATTAATATGAAGTAGATGGAGAAGAAGCATTTGTAAAAGTAGTTTGTACAAGAGTAGAGAAAGTCCTGTGAGTGCAACACATCAGATTTTTTTATATTTTAATAAATATAAGAATTTCACTGTCTACAAACTCCACTGATTTGTTGTGTTTCATTTGATATTTTATTATGAATATGGACAAAATCTACAAAGTCTACTTTATAAACTAATAAGGTGAAACAGCTCCAAACCCTTAAAGTAAGTACTTCTAAAAGATGTTTTGGTTTTAAAATGTACTCAACTGTCACTTCTCTAAGTTCCCAATGTCACTTCACTATTTTTATCTAGTTCAACTTCACTAGGACTTCACTTAGTTCACATTGGCACTTCACTAATGTGAACTAGTTCAATTTTCCCATCACTTCACTTTCCTTATTAACGTAGTGGCGTAATACAACACGCACTTTTTACGGACGGTTCGTTGGGGAGTCGAACACAAGCCTTCTACTATCCCGTCACCAACTCGCTCGGAGAATCGCACTTGATGTCGCAGCAGAAACACGTTCAATAACTCGCTCCCTAACTCAATTCAGCCAATGGAATCTTCTACAGAACATTCTAGGACTATCTTAACACACGTTCTGGAGGTGGGGGGAAATTCCAAAATATTCGGGTTTTCTGCCGATAGCGCTCCCGGTGTTTACGCTGGTGAGCGCTACTTATCGTTGTTTATCTCTGACTGCCCGGCGTCGGCCTCCCGATAACCTTGAGCCATAATCGCTGCGTCACAAAATAGGATTCTTTCTGTTTGCATATTTTGGCAAAAAAAAGCTTCATTGTTTGACAATTTTTCTTCATAATTTGCCAGACTTTAATCATAGCCTGTTTCACTCTTGCTTACCCTGCAGTCAGCTGTCAAAACTTTGCATACCTCACTATTAGTATTAAGTGCAATACAATAAAACATTCAAGTGCTCTCGTTTCCGTTCTCTTTTACAGCACTTTCAGATAATTTCCACTTGCAAACTTTATCTGAGAAGCATTAATTCCGGAAGAAGTTAACGTTTATGAAAAACAAAAACAAAATTATACCTTTTGAGGATAAATAGCAGCATTTATCATTTATCTTAAATACGGACAATTCTCGGGTTTAGAAAGCAAGCAGCTTGATTATAGCCACAAGTCGTAAGAGCAATGCAAGATTATAGCAGTACACTTGCCAGTGGCGAAGGTGCCCATAATCAATTTCGCATTAAGATCAACTGACGGTAATAATAACACTACAAATATACAGCGTGTATGTACCTGGTGTAGCGTAATTACCGACTGCTGCCACAATGTCGTTCTTCCTCCTCTCATCAGACTTGACGTGCAAAAATAAAGAACTGTGTACCCACCTCGCTATCAGCCAGCTACATCGTACGACGCTAATGTTAGACGCTGTCTTATAAACAATCGCCATTGTGTTTTGTTGTCCTGGGTGGCTTCTCGTGGAGAAGATTGTTGTACAAACAAGTCATGAACGTCGGACATGTAGCCAGCAAGTTTGGCTCTAAAACTTTATTCATTACGGGCAAAAAATAAGAAAACTGCGAAGTCGGTTAACTACATACTTCAATTCCCCGTTCCTTCCTACTCCTCGCAACTAGCAATTAGAAAAGAGCATTTATTTTTTCCATTTTTGGGATACGTTTTATGGGCAGCTATACTGCATAGTCATCCTACTCCCGCACTAACCAACCAACGCTGGCGTTCAAGGTGACCTTTTCAGACTGATATTTAAGGTTATGTTTGACCATCGCTACCAGAGAAAAAGTTAACTTGTGCCCTTAAAAAGAGTTTTAGACAGCATGGCCTAAAAGTAGAATTTCTAACACAGAACACAGGAGCACATAGTGCGACCAACTTTGTATTTACTCTAATCACATGGCCATTACCCTTTGTGTTTGCACATGTTTAATAACTCCACTTGGTTTGATTAGGTTTTGCTTTTCATTGTCATTTTACACGATTAATTTCTCATGGCGCTCGCATTATCTGTTCACAATACAAATCTCGGCTAATATTATCTTATAGTGTGCCCGTAGAAAATGCTTATAAAATCAAAAGGAAAGCGAATAAATTACCTTAAGAGTGAGCTTAGAACACGATGTGGTCTCGTCTATAGCTGGTGCCCACCTGCCCGCCCGTTTAAGGTATTTTAGTTATATAGGAAAATCGCGTCAGGAAGTAAACAAACGTAGCCATTTTGCAAAAAATTACATGCAAATTGGGTACTGCCAACGTAAATAAAAATGTGAAATCGGCTAAAAATGCGATGCGCCGTTGTTACCGGTATTTGTTGTTGTTGTTCTGCGATTTTGTTGAAACGCAACGCGTGCAAATTAACAGTGCGTATTTAATATAAAGCAAAATGGTTTGCACGGGATGTGAGAATACTGTCTTTAGCATTCTAACTCAACACGTGCTATGCTTATATAAAAAAAACTAACCTAAACCTAACTTTTCGTGAATTGAGAAACATAAGCTTATATAAAAAAACTAACCTAAATCTAACCTTTCGTGAACTCAGAAACGTAAGCTTACATAAAAAAACTAACCTAAACCTAACCTTCTGTGAATCCATAAATGTAAGCTTATATAAAAAAACTAACCCAAACCTAAGCTTTCATGAATTCAGAAACGTAAGCTTATATAAAAAAAACCAACCTTTCGTGAATTCAGAAACGTAAGCTTATATAAAAAAACTAACCTAAACCTAACCTTTCGTGAATTCAGAAACTTAAGCTTATATAAAAAACTAACCTAAACCTAACCTTTCCTGAATTCAGAAACGTAAGCTTATATACAAAAACTAACCTAAACCTAACCTTTCGTGAATTCAGAAACATAAGCTTATATAAAAAAACTAACCTAAACCTAACCTTCCGTGAATCCATTAACGTAAGCTGATATAAAAAAAACTAAACCTAACCTTACCTAACCTCCCGTGAATCAGAAACGTAAGTTTAGGAACGCACGCTCGCTTCGCTCGCGTGCTTTGATGTAAACAGTGGTAAAAAATTAAAACAAGGATATATATAAAGGTAATTCAGAAACCTATGGTTATATAAAAAAAACTAACCTAAACCTAACCTTTCGTGAATTCAGAAACGTAAGCTTATATAAAAAAAACCTAACCTAAACCTAACCTTTCCTGAAGTCAGAAACGTAAGTTTATATAAAAAAAAACTAAACCTAACCTAACCTCCCGTGAATCAGAAACGTAAGTTCAGGAAGGCACGCTCGCTTCGTTCGCGTGCTTTGATGTAAACAGTGGTAACAAATTAAAACAAGGATATATATATATATAAAAGTAATTCAGAAACCTATGGTTATATAAAAAAAACTAACCTAAACCTAACCTTTCGTGAATTCAGAAACGTAAGCTTATATAAAAAAAACTAACCTAAACCTAACCTTTCGTGAATTCAGAAACTTAAGCTTATATAAAAAACTAACCTAAACCTAACCTTTCCTGAATTCAGAAACGTAAGCTTATATACAAAAACTAACCTAAACCTAACCTTTCGTGAATTCAGAAACATAAGCTTATATAAAAAAACTAACCTAAACCTAACCTTCCGTGAATCCATTAACGTAAGCTGATATAAAAAAAACTAAACCTAACCTTACCTAACCTCCCGTGAATCAGAAACGTAAGTTTAGGAAGGCACGCTCGCTTCGTTCGCGTGCTTTGATGTAAACAGTGGTAACAAATTAAAACAAGGATATATATAAAAGTAATTCAGAAACCTATGGTTATATAAAAAAAACTAACCTAAACCTAACCTTTCGTGAATTCAGAAACGTAAGCTTATATAAAAAACTAACCTAAACCTAACCTTTCCTGAATTCAGAAACGTAAGCTTATATAAAAAAACTAACCTAAACCTAACCTTTCGTGAATTCAGAAACGTAAGCTTATATAAAAGAAACTAACCTAACCTTTCGTGAATTCAGAAACGTAAGCTTATATAAAAAAACTAACCTAAACCTAACCTTTCGAAAGCTTACATAAATAAAAAATCTAACGTAAGCGTAACCTTCCGTTAATTCATAAAGCACAGGTTGTCTAAGATCTCTGGGCTTTACTCTGTGGTCGTTTCCGCATTCGCGGCATTAATTTTCGTTTTGGCGGCATTAATTTGTTATATGTTGGCAGCATAAACATATGACATACGTGACATGTGTTGAGCTAGTGCATGGCATAGTGTGACATCTGTTGGACAATATAAAATATCATATTCATCGCCGTGGGGCACACTGTAAGATGATATTGTCCCAAATCTCATACTTCAATTTATTGCAATTCAATGTAGAGTTAACCTATGCGCTATAGACCCACATAAAGTTTAAATGGTGGAAATTATGAATTCAGAAGAAACTGAAATGGAAGCAAAATTACAAAAGCATAGAAAGAATAACACTAGAATACTTACCCCCAAAATGCAAAAAGCAATGTGACATAGCATGTAATCGCTTCATTGCCTGGTGTAAGGCAAAAAGTGTGAAAATGACTGCCTAGCGAATCAACAAAACATCAAAGCATCTAACATCTCACTTTTTTAACGTCAGTTCTCTTGTTTCAAGAACGCGTTCTAAACGTGATCTCTGTTGATTTCAGGAATCACGATATATTATTGATATTTTACAAATTCGAGCGCTGTCTAAAAATAGTATATGCCATACGTGTTAAAAGTGGGTTTTTTGGGGGGCTCGTAGATTTGGCCTACGGCCTTCGCAAATATTCCTACTCGCAAAATAAAACCTTACTTTTACCACTTGTATCATAATCTACTATTAAAACTCAGTATTATAAACCTATTGTCGATTCTAAGACTCCCCATATGACCTGTGGCCTTTGGGGTTACTTCATTCCACCAAGCGATGACTGGACCCATTTCTGAGGTGGAAACACCCAGCGGGTGGAGTACGTTATCTCCGACGGTAGGGTAATGATGAGGATGGCGGTGAAATAAGAGGAACTACAGCTTTTACCATGGTCTCCGAACTACGTTGGGCCTTGGGGATACTCCACATGAGCAAGGCGTGGATAGGGCCGACTTAAAATCGCCACTCCAGAGCCGGGAATCCAACTCCAAATCCTCAGTACGAGAGCCAGAAACAAAATCACTGCGTTACCCGCACCCCATAAACCTTTCGTTATGATTTTCAAAATCGTGCTTAATTGCATCTTTGCAGCAAACTTGTCATAGACGCTGCCTACAGACAATCACATAATAAATGTGTTGATATCATATTGAATCTCATTCTAATTTCCTTTCGAGGGTTCACCAAATAAAAATATAAAATTTAATTTTAGTTATGAGCTTTTATTTATTGAGCTAAGCTTCAATTGTTCCTCTGCTATCATTTGAAAACAAACATACTGTGCTTAGAAGTTTTATGATATACACTCCAATAAATGGGACTGCTTATTTCAGACCCTCTTATCTCGCTTTATCACATTTTCAGAGTTTGACATTCTTTCCGTCAAAGTTGGGGAGAAATTTGATGAAATTTGGTGCAGATATTTTTGAAAGCATAATGAAAAAACACATAGGTCTTTTTACCTACAATTCTTATATATTTCGCAATATCACCATTTGGGCACTTCGACTACATAAACAAAATTGAAAATTTTTTAATAAAAGTTCCATATTTTTTCCCATGAATGAGAAATTGTAATTACAAAAGTATATGGAAGCTTTAAATACTAATATGAGAAGGTATTTTAATCTTGTTACAAGTCTTTCTCAGAAATGTTAATCAAAATTAAATTTTTATAGAGCATTAAATGTGAGCCCTACCTCGTAGGACAATTTACGCTGGCATGCTAAAATCCTTAACCGTGGCACTAATTCTGCTGACATAGCTGATAACCAACTTCCATCTGGCTGAAGCAGAATACCACCAGCAAGTCATCACCTGCATTACCGGCCAGTGCTCACCAGTATTCCAATTAAGAGATGGCAGCTCAAGTAGACAAAGTGACGCTGCAATCTTGAGTTACCAGTGCAAGAGAGACTAACGTTTTATAACGAAACGTTAAATGAACTAAATCCAAGTTGTTATATGTAAACCGATTTCAATCGTTCATGTTATAAAGAATATATTACTTCTTATATTTTACTTCTGTTTATGACTATTAATACAGTTAAACCACAGTTCTCTATTTACAACACCTTTGTTCTTTGCTTTCTCACAGAAAACCATTGTAAAGTTCTGCAAACTAGAGGTCTAAACGTGTTTAACTGTTTAAATAATTCAATTTCGTGTTTTAGACTCATGGTAAACATTAATTAACCACATTTGAAACAGTAAGACAGGTATCGCCGTAACGATTATCCGCAACACCCTCTCGAACTCATATATTTGTTGTACTCATAGTACAAAGATTGAATATGACGTACGAAACTCTTTACTTTTTGTTATAGTACTATTTATCACTCATGCGCTAAATATTCACTCGTGACGTAATCAAGAGGATTATGCTCATAAATATCTATGACTTATTAACTATTATTGTCGACTCTATTGCAGTAAGGGGAACACGTTCTTGCTTCTTTTTAACTCGTTTTCTCATATAATATCCACTTGTATAACCATCACCACTATCAGTAGTCCTCCATGGTGTAGTGGTTACCATGCTAGCCTTTAGTTCCCGAGATCGCGGGTTGAAACAAGACGGAGGGCGATGGATTTTTTCAGGCGTAAAAATCCTTAGCATGGCTTTCGAAAGGGAAGTAAAGCCGGTGGTCCCGTGTCGTAGATTTACGGCACGTAAAAGAACCTCAAGCCTGATAAAGAGCAAAATTCCAAGTCTTTCACACCAAATACAGAATGGGACACTAAGGGCCACAGCAGTTAAAGAGCGTCCGCAAATAAAAAATAATCACCCCTTTCATTTTCGTGCACCTCCCATTTATAAAAAAAAGACTCTGAAACAGAAATTCATGTTTTCATACAAAAAAACAATATTGTGTTCAGAAGTTTTCTCGCAGTTTAAATGTTGATTTGTTTATAGGTATGCTGAACAAACCGAGATAAATTTCCTTATAGCACTTTCCGTTTGGGTTATTTTGTGTTACATTTAAATATGTATTTTACCGATACACACACACAAGACACGTCCTGTCATACACAAATCACACAGGTATCGATTATCATAATGTGCATCGAGTAATTCTGTAGTAACTCTGCTGTGTTACAATATCACAACACTTTCTCTACTCGCTATAATTTACTTTCATATTTATATTCCAAATTATTCCTGAAAGCATTGTTTAAGACTTCTTCTTAATCATAATAAATATTTTTGGGAAAGGTTTTAATACAAAATATTTAAACATTTAAAAATAAACTATGTACGCATATGTCTGCTGAACTTGATAATTTGAATACTCATTGTATGGCCTGAGGAAAAATAAAGGTAGGGATATAATAGCTTGAAATACTGAAAAGTTCCAACCAGCTACAGCTAATATCTCGTAAAGGCTGCAGCTACAAAACAGTGATTTAACATGAGGCAGCATTTTAACACTTAAATAATTTCAGTCTAATTATATAATATGTAAATTCAATAACAGCCCGCCTTGAAGCAATATGTGTACGTAATAATTTGTAAAGTGTATGTAACAGTCATTGCATATGCTTATATTATTGTATTCATGTGCAATAATGTTATGTGAATATATTACGTAATTTTATAATGTAGGAGCTGTGAGAATAATAAGTTAAAAGTTGCTAACAATTGGTAACAATGAGGTAACCTTGAGTCAATAATGAGTAAGAAAGTTTAACAGTACTACTTGTGATTCTTGGAGTAACAATAATGTAAATTTTGAGACAGTTTAAAAATAGCCAATCAACAACCAGAAAAAGCTTTAGTTAAATGCAGGTATTCTATTGGAGAAAAATTAGCCAATCACAGATTTGCAATACCGAAATTTATAAGTTTAGACGGTTGAAATCAATTCAGTTGCCTGCAGTAAGCGTTACTAAGCAGACGCAAAAAGTGTCCTTAAGAAATATAGTATGTATTCGTGTGAGACGAAAAGTAAGTTTACGTATTAAAAAGTGTAATTAATTAACAAAAAGAACCTCACAGCTCTCTATATCAGTGAAGTGTTATTTTAATCGTTTCAAGGATTAATAAAAAGGAGTGAATTAAAACTTAAAATCTGTGTAAGCCTACATTCTTGTCGTATCACGCCCTGCCAAGACTTCCATGTCTCTAAAATAATACTGACGCAGCAGGCAAACATAATTATGCAATATCTAAAGAAACAGTCAAATTACAAAACTATTATTTTTAAGCTTGGGGCAAAGGCCACCTAAAAGTACATTTGGGGCGAAGGCTACCGGAAACTGTTTACTATACATGCGGTAGCAACGAATTTCAAGTTCGGCTCCCCAACAGTTGAAATACGATACAACTCCTTCAATACAAACTACTTCAAATCGGCTTTTCATACGTAGCAGCAAACAACATAACAAAACATCTTCTCAAATCGGCTTCTCCATACGTGAAACAATAACCATCTTCTCAAACACAAATTGTGAAGTTTAAGAAACTCTACATGATTTTCTCCAATAAGGTTTTGTCTATCTCATATTGAACCAGAATGAAGAGGTCTTAACGCGCTATTCAAGATGTGCGTTTTATTCTTTATATAAATGTGTCAAACACGTGACATTTCGATTTCAATCATTAAGTCATTTTTGAGAAAATAAACTGTGAAACAATTTCTAACTGAAGGACAGTTTGGGCTATGGGAGTTTATTTGGAAATATTCTTACCACACCATTTGAATTCCTTGAACTTAACCAAGCTTAATGTTTGGCCGAATTCGCGCAGTTTTGAGTTATGCTGATCTCTCTCTCTCTCTCTCTCTCTCTCTCTCTCTATCTCTCACCTTTCCATAAAAACTCTGTGTTGGGTAGGGAAGATCTCCGGTGAAATTTTGACATGTTACTTTATCTACTAGGTGTAGTAAGTAGGGGAAGTTTTGCATAACACCCATATTTAACCGCAAATACATGTTTTGAGGTACTCTGAATTCAAATAAAACATTTTTAGAAACGTGTCCGTTTTCTATCAGTCTGTGAGTAGCATAACTCAAGTCATTTAATACCAAACTTGGTATTTGAGTTTAATATCTTCCAAGGATGCGACATCGAAGATCTTTAGGAAAATCCCCCACCCCAGGCCACCCTTTACATGGAACATTTTTCGAAAATTTTGATTTTCTTAAAAATAGCTGTAACCATTTTGATTAAAATATCATATGTTTAAGATACTTTCATGGCAAATGAAGTATATGTTGAATTTTCTGGTAATGTCCTCCAAAGTCCTCTTCATTCTGAATGATTTTCGCTTAACTGGTAAACCGTAAGAGATAGACAAAATTTTACTACCCCAAAAATGTAGATCTCGTTAAAACACACAATTTATGTCAGATACACTTTTTTTTGCCCAGTGAACTGTTTCCGAGGTATTACTTGTTATTTGATTGGATTTTCCAATACATATACTTTTTCGCAAATGGGAATTCATTATTCGTTTTTTTTATGTCCTGGACATGCAAACAGAATGGAATGCTCCACATAGCAGCCAACTCTATCACTTAAAGCTTACCATATTCCCCTTGCACCTACAAAAAATTAGCAATAAGATTAGCAATAACATGAAGTAGATGAGTAGAAGCGTTTGTAAAAATAGTTTGTACAAAAGTAGAGGAAGTCATGTGAGTGAAACATGTCAGATATTTTTACTTTCTCTACTACGTACAGCATGTAGGGGAAGTACTGTATTCCACCCAAAAGTTCGATACCGAGATTTCACCGGAAATACATGTTTTGAGACACCCTGAATCCAAAAAAAAGCATTTTTGGAAACATGTCCGTGTGTGTCTGTGTGTCTCTGTGAACAGCATAACTCAAAAACGAACAGTCGGATAAACACCAAACTTGGTATTTAGGTTCAGTATCTTTAGAGATGCGACACGAAGGTTCTCAAGAAAATCCCCCACCCCAGATTACCCTTTACATGGAAGATTTTTCGAAAATTTTAATTTTCTCAAAAATGGCTCTAACGATTTTGATTAAAATATCATATTTTTAAGATATTTTCATGAGAAATGAAATGTATATCTCGAGTTTTCTGGGAATGTCTCCAAAAGTATTCTTCATTGTGAACGAGTTTTGCATAACTGGTAAACCATAAGAGATAGACAAAATTTTACTACACAAAAAATGTAGATCGCGTTAAAATACACAATTTATGTGATATACATTTTTTTTGTTGAGTGAACCATTTTCGAGATATTGCTTGTTATTTCCTTAAATTTTCCAATACTTATACTTTTTCTCAAATTCGTTATTCATTTTTTTATGTCCTGGACATGCAAAGAGAATGGAATGCGCCACATAGCAACCAGCGATAAAATATTTGACTATCGCTTAAAAGCTACCATATTCCCCTTGCATCTACAAGAAAATTACAAATAAGATTGACATCTCGATATCTCGATTAATATGAAGCATATGGAGAATAGGCGTTTGTAAAAATAGATTGTACAAGAGTAGAGAAAGTCATGTGAGTGTAACACATCATAATTTTTTTTGGATGGAATGCAAACTTTCACTACCTACGACAGGTTAGTGGTAGTGAAAACAAAATTGATACATCCAGTGTATTTCTCTTGATTTTAGTGCCCGAGAGACATAGCCTAAGGTTACGTGCTGGCAAATTTCCTGCATTCATATGTTAAAAAATGTTGAATTAGAAGGAGCTTGCGAATACGAAAGCCAGTATATTTTGGGGTTTTCTTACTCCGTAATTTCAAGAAGCTACATGAGAAGCTAAAAATAGCAACTCTGTTGCGGAAGCTCAGCAGTGAATCAATAGTCACAAAAACAGGACTGCAGGCTCTGGGTCAGTTCGATCAGGGAGTTGCAATGTGAATGAGTATTTGTTGATGGTGGCATGTCAAGCAGCTATTTGTGACTAAGCCAGCGTAACAATTCTTCAAGTGCAGTGGGAATGGTAGCCTAGAGCACGTGCGTCCATCGTAAACATCTAAATAGTATTTACTGAGTAACTGTCCGGCGAAAAGCTCGCGGTTCAGTGAACAAAAACAGGTTTCTGACTAATGGTGTTAATTCTCTGCCTCGCGTTTCGCTTCCCATGAACACAACGACGCTCTTTCCTTGTTTTTATTATATATATATACATACGACGATATGTTGGTTTTATTTGCACAAAGAAATTGATAACGGCACAATGATTAACAAGTAGTGCCCTCTTAGTGATGAATATTAATTGACAGCTCTTGGCATTTTCTCGACGTAACTTTGAAAACTCAAGTCCAATACAAGATGTTGGCAAGCTGCGTCTCGCAAGTCATAGATGACTCGTGCTATCTTCGGCTGCAGTTCTTGTTCGGATTTCTATTTCACTAAAATATACTGAAATTGAAAGCTTGTTGAAAATTTAAATAAAAACATTATACTGACTGCATTGTATAATTATTCAGAAGTAATATGACATTTCAAAAAATATTGCATTGACTGCAGAAGTTAAATATTTTTACTTTTTCTGCTACCTATCAATGGTAGAAGAATTGCATTTCACTCAAAAATTACACACCGGAAATTACATTTTAAGATCTATTAAACCCAGGAAAAAGATTGGTCTGTGAATGTGTGTGTGTGTATGTGTGTGCAGCCTATCACTAATACGAAAAGTAAGATAAACGCCTAACTTGATATTTATTTTGAAGATTTTGTAAGGATGGGACACAAAGATTTTCATGAAAATTCCTGCACACCAGCTACCCTTTACATGGAAATGTTATCGTTTTTGATTTTCCCAAAAATGGTAATAATTCTGACTAAAATATCACGTTTGACATGTTGGAATGGGGAATAAAGTGTATATCTAGAATGTTCTGTGATTAGCCTCCGATTCCTTGATTTCATTTATTTACTTATTTACAAATCTGATCTTATACTAACGGTTTGCCACGTGACACGGAATAGCTCACAGATTTATTGTTTTTAAATTACAAAAAGAAATGTGTTAACAAAGTGTAAATAAGCAAATGTGAGATAATAGTTATGAATTTTGACAATAAAGGTTATATCAAAATAATAAATGTTATAGATTGAACATATTTATGTTGTACAATGTTTACCGTGCAAATTATTTCGGTAAATAGGCACGGAGTATTTTATTACAGTTAGCACAATGTAATCCGGTAGCTGTTTGAGAGTACTGGTCACTATGTTGCAGATGTTGTATGAGGCCCTGAAGAATGTAATATAGGATATATGTATACACAATGTTAAAGAAAAAGTATTCCATACTTTGAGAGGACCAAAGAGTATGGATCAAAGCAAAAATAAATTACAATAAATATGGGCTCTAAAATACACGCCTTAAGAGCTACGAGCACTTGCTCATCTTCACTACTGTGAAACATTCTCTGCAAGCTCTTTGCTATTACGTATGACTTACAGAATGCAGTATACAAATGAGGGCACATTACACTGTTACTGTGAAACAGCATAGCTTCTAATGTAATCTGCTTGTGATTACATACGACCTGCACTTGTGAACCATCCTTAAGGGAGGTGCTCAATATAGTGCCCATTCATAGTAAGACGTGCTTCTGTCCAACGTCTTGGGGAATCGCGCACTCTCACCACTCCAGGTTGGTCACGGATGCTCTGGCAGGCATTGATGCCGTCTTCCCGTAGTGTTCGTACATCTTTAATAGGGGTGCATACACCAAAGATTTCAAGATAAAACTACAATGTAAAAGCATTTTCATAAACTGATTCCATTAGAACTAATAAGAGTATGCGTTGCACTTACCCAGAACTGTGATTACGACTTTCAGTAACAACACTAACAGATGTTTACTGCATGTTGAATCCATAAACAATAACAGTCCTCATTTGTTTACTGCCTTCTCTAGGTGGTACGTAATAGCAAAGAGCTTGCAGTAGAAGAGATGTTTCACATGCTCTTAAGGTATGCATTTTAGATCCCATGTTTACTGGACATCTTTTTCTTGTTTTGGTCCATACTACATCTCTCAAAAATGTTTATCTTTTTAACACCTGTTATATCTGTAAGAGTGTTTTATAGCTTAAGAGGTATACGAAAACTAAATTCAGAAAAAATGTAAAAATGTTTATATACAATTGCATTAAAACTACTTTTGTGTAGCTTTAGCTACAGAGAGTTATGAGATATATCTTATGAGATATTTCATGTTGTTTATAAGAATTCTCCAGAATTAAGAGTTATACACTTCTGAAAAGCTGTCTCTTATCAGGCCATGCAAAGGTATCCAAAATATCATCATATATACGAGTTTTTATTTAAGCATTTGACAATCGTACTACAGGCCCCTAAGCTACGATGTACTAGAGCTAACTACATGTGTATTCAAACAATTCCAAAAGTATTTATATTGGCTAACAAGAAATAGATAACAAACTGGATTATAGTGGGTAAAGAAAGTGTGTTACTGTAACACATTCCTGCAACAGCATTGTTCTGCAAATAAACAAAGTTTAAACATTACACTTGTAAAGGTAAGTCTAAATTGGATTAAACTACTTTCTTATGTGTGCCCTGTGTGTTTCCATTTTCTTTCTGATATCTTCTAACCTATATTCTCAAAATTGTTATGTATGTTTCTCAGAAGTCGTTGAAGTATGCTTTGATTTAATGAAATGTACTGCTAAATAACGACACATACGGATATTAATTTATTTGAACACAATTTATGCTCCTGAAACAAGCTCTTAATGGCATGCTGAATTACACGATTTACATACCTACACTTTTGAAAGTCTCCTCTTGCATTAAAAGCTCACATTTCTACTGCTGCAGTATTAGTAACAACAGGAAGTGGAAAAGGACAACCAGTTTCAATAACAGGAATGGTTCCCCTCCCAAAAATGGCTTGTTTTTCAACTCGCCTTTTCTTCTGATTTTTGAACGCAACTTTTGTGCCCCTGAGAGGCGCATTTGAGTTTTCTTAAATGCGAGGGCATCATTCTGTTAATGTAGTGTAAGAACAGCTTAGAAACATCTGGTACACCGATGACTGTTACGAGCCTGGAACTTGGTGGCTTATTTTTCTACCTGCTTCACGTTAATCGAGAAATTATTATATTAAACATTTCGTTGCAGGCACAAGGGAGAATACTGTATGGTTAGGTAATTTGTGAAATTCATCGCTATGTGATGGCTTTGAAATTCTATGCTCTTTGCATGAACACGAGAAAAAAACAAATGACAACTTCCCATTTGAAAAAAAGCACAAGTATTTGCAAATTCAAACCTATAAAAAAGAATATTTCGGAAATGCTTAATGCCACATGAATTTGATTTTACATAAGTTGTGTGCTTTAACGAGATCTGCATTTGTTGAGTAAGTTGCTATGTATTTCTTTCTTTTTTTAACTTTAGGGTCTTTATAACCTTCCTAGGTTTTATCACGACCTTTCATGTACAGTTGTTTACATTATTGGATTACAGTATAATATACATTACGTATACATACAGGTTACAATTTGGTAAAGTGTATTGATAGATATTAATTAATTTAAGAAAAATAATTACTTTCTGGATGAAAGTTGCATCATTGAGTGCTGCAAAAATATTTCTGGGCGTACCAACCTGACTACGTTGATTTTCAAATTTTGGACATGTTAATATAACACGTACTGCTGTTGGTGGAGAGCTTCTATTTAACAAATAAGAGTGTGTCAGTTTAGTTTGCCCAATTCGTAGTAGGGATATTACAATTTGGTTTCGCCTCTGTAGCTGTCTTATTGGATATTCTTGAGTTGAAGTTCTACGTACATCATGAAGTTTACTTGTAGAATTGTTCATCCAGCTGGTCAGCCATTCTTTGCGTATTTTCTTCTTAAAGTGTGTGACTGCCTCTTGGAGAGGTATTTTGATATCAGTATCTTGTGTTGGTAGTTCTATAGCTTGTTTTGCTGCAGTATGAGGCAGTATTTTTAACACTTGAATTATTTCAGTCTAATTATATAATATAAATTCAATAACAGCCCGCCTTAAAGCAATATGTGTATGTAACAATATATAAAAAGTGTATATTACAGTCATTGTATATGTTTATATTATTGTATACATGTTTAATAATGTTATGTGCATGTAGTACGTAATTTAATAATGTAGGAGCTGTGAGAATAATAGGTTAAACGTTGCTAACAATGAGGTAACCTTGAGGCAATAATAAATTTGAAAGTTTAATAATGCTACTTGTGATTCTTGGAAGCAATAATGTAATTTTTGTGACAGTTTATAAAATAGCCAATCAACAACTAGAAAAAGCTTTAGTTAAATGAAGGTATTCTATTGGACTAGGATTAGCCAATCAGAAACTAAAATGGAGCACAATTTACAAATTCAAAAGTCAGTTGCTAGCAGACAACGTTCCTAACTGGACACGAGATATGTCCTCGAGAAATTTAGTACGTATTCAGTGTGAGACGAAAATAGTTTACGTGTTAAAAAGTGCAAGTAATTAATAAAAAAAATCTCACAGTTCTCTTTCTATATCAGTGAAGTGTTATTTAAATCGTGTCAAGCATTAATAAAATGAGTGAAGTAAACTTATAGTCTGTGTAAGCCTATATTCTTCAGTCGCACCACTCCCTGCTAAGACATTCATGTCTCTAAAATATATAAATACTGACGCAGCCTAGGCAAACATAAATATATAATATTTAAACAAACAGTCAAAATTACAAAGTTAATATTTTTTAAACATTTTGGGGCAAAGGCCACCGTAAAGTATATTTGGGCGAAGGCTACCGAAAGCTTTTTACCATTCGTCCGGTTGCAACTACTTTAAGTTCGGCTCCCCAACATTCGAAATATAATGCACCTACTTCAAATTGGCTTTCCATACTTGAAGCAACAACTTACTTCAAGTATCGTCTCTTTCATTACCGGTTATTTTTTCATGAGATGGTATCCACATGAAATTGAATGACTTTGCTAAGTTATAAAGGATAGTAACAAGATTATGTATGTTTAGTAATATTTTATCTCTCTTTTACGGTTTACCACTTATGGTAAAGTCACTTAGAATGAAGAGGACTTAATAGGTTATTCCCAACAAAATCAATACACATATTTGTCATGAGAATAGCTTAAACATACGGTATTTTAATCGAAATCGTAAAAGCCATTTTTGAGAAAATAAAAAAATTGGGGATTTGTTTGGAATTAACAGATATTCTTGAAAAATCTTCGTGTCACATTTTTTGGAAAATGCTGAAGTTAAATAGCAAGTTTTGTATTTAACCGACTTCTTGTTATTGAGTCGCCCTCCTTTCAAAATCAAACACACAAAATATTTTTCTAAAAACACTTCTTTTTGAATTCCTAAAAACGTATATTTCTGGTGAAATCGCGCTATCGAATTTTTGGGTGAATGCATTACTTCTACTACTTATTAATAGGTAAAAAGTATAGGGAAAGTAAAAAGTGGGAGTAGAATTTTCAGCATCGGTATTCATTTCTCTCATACTGTTGGATATAATATCTTTGTATATCAATGAGAAAAGTGATTAAACGTTGGAAGAGATATAATTTGATCTCAAAAGCTATACAACCTGTGTGCAAGATAACAAATGAATTTGTTTGAAACGTTGTAATGATCCAGGCATTTAATGATGCTAGCTGACAAAGAAACTCAGTACTAAATAATGTATCTCTTAGCCAATTTAAGTGTTGTGTGTTTCCCTGTTTTCCTTTTTCTCCTACTTAACTGCAGTAACTGAAAAAAGAATCTATTGAATACGAACATGGATTTTATGATAACGTTTGGTCTCCATACCTCCCCTTCTTTGGCTGGCTGTCCATTTTCATCGTACGTGCGGCTAGGTGATCATGCTTGCTGCGTATTAAGATTCGGCGAACGAAGGCATTCCCGCTGCCGCTGGCTTAGTGATACTAGCGCGAGCATACATTCTGCATGCATGTTTTATGGATATGAAGGGTTAGTAATTAAATTTGCAACTTTATTAGTTCATTGTTTGTACGTTATAAAAGATTCAATCAGTATGAAGGGGACTTCACAGGATTTCACATAAAACTCAAGTTAAAATAACAAAACTGGCCAAAATTCTAACACACGATGGTCAAATAGTAGCATTACGAATACTGTATAATTATGTTCCATTTTCTCCGTTATCGTAGGAGGTTCGTTTGGAACTTTTACTGTCTGTTAGCTGATTTAATTTTCTGTTATTATTTTAGAGGTACCATAGGGTTATAGTGCCTGAATATCGGGCCAGTAATTATCAAGGACCTAGAATGTTCTCCCCCTTATAAATACATTCCTGATGAAGAAGTAGGCACTTGTATCTGCTTACAGATTGCTTTTTAATGTGAACGCATTCACATTGTCCGAAATTAACAGCAACCCTTACAGGTGGGTCATTTCGTTCCCAGGAGATAAGATTAAAGGTAATTTTGTGTCATTAGTTGTTCCAGGGTCTGGTTATAAATTCATTATAATTTTTCTAAGCGCATGCTTAAGCTCAGCTAAGGTGATTATAATAACAGAGTGACATCTGGAGCCACCTCTGATGTCGCTAAGAAATTAGTTTTCCATCCGGGAAAACAACAGCTATTTTAGTAAACCACCTATAGAAATGCTTAGCTTAGAAAGGGCTATAGACTCGTAATTTTTGTGCGTTAATATTTATTTATACTACATATAAATAAAACATCTGATGCGTAACAGTCACATGATTTTCCGTACCAACGACAAATTTATATAAACGCATTATATATTATAGTACCCATATAAAATACTTCTTATATCCACGCTACGTTACTTATGATATACATATAATTTTGCTTAGTAATGATTTCAAATTAAGCAAAACAAGCTGGGTTATAGCTTTCAAATGTTTATTCATGGTAAAAAAGCCACAGCGATGAAAAGAAAAGAAAGGGGGAAAGGCAATAGTTGTAAACTGTCAAGCATGCTCGTTAGATGATCTTCAGGATGAAACATTTCAACATGGAATATTTCGAAAATGGCTAACACTACAAAAGAGTTTATTTGATACATGTTATTGTCTCTACATTTTTCCTATAACATGTTTTGTCTTATCTTTCAAGGTTTCCTTGTTATTGAAAGCTATACAAACTTCAGCCAATTAAAGTGGATCTCAAAGGCTATTCCTAGATATTTGAAGATATACATTTTATTTGTTATGTAAATATCTGAAAAATATGTTTTAATCAAAACAGTTGGAGCAAGTTTTGAGAAAATAAATAAAATTTGTACACGTTTAGGATGCGGGAATTTCCTTAAAAATCTTTGAAAACTGCTGAACTGCTGAACTATACTAAGTTTGGTATTTAACGACGTTTCCTTTAGAGTTATACTGTTTACACACACACACACACATAAATACGCACATGGACATTTTTTTCCTAAAATTTTTGTTTAGATTAAGGGGCCCCAAAACGTGTATTTCCAGTGAAATCTCTGTATCGATTTTTTTGGGTGGAATAGTAAATTTCCTCCTCTTACTATAGGTAAGTAGTAGAGGAAGTAAAAATGTAAAAGGTATTTGTTAATTGAACTCTAATTAATGTCATTTACTCTCTGCCCATCAGAACGAGGCAATTAGATAATTTCTTAACCGCGGAAAACACAGTTTACTCCTTATGTCCGAAGGTTTTATGATATATTAAATTTTGTGTTCACCTTTACTTCTTTAGATATTACAGATATAATTGCTATCTTATTCCACTGGGTTCTACAATAAAAACGGAGGAGGATGTTGAGGCAGTATTTTTAACAATTAAAAATGCTCAGTATAATTATATAATATATATAATGACCGCCCACTTTAAAGCCATAAGTGTATGTAACAAGACATAAAAAGTGTATATTACAGTCATTGTATATGTTTATATTATTGTATACATGTAATAATGTTATGTGAATGTATTATGTAATTTAATAATGTAGGAGCTGTGAGAATAATAGGTTAAAAGTTTCTAACAATGAGGCAACAATGAGGTAACCTTGAGGCAATAATTAGTAAGAAAGTGTAATAATGCAACTAGTCATTCTTGGAGCAACAATAATGTAATTTTAGTGACAGTTTATAAAATCGCCAAACAAAAACCAGAAAAAAGCTTAAGTTAAATAAAAGTATTCTATTGGATTAGGAATAACCAATCAGAGACTTGAAATATAGAAATTTACAAATATAGGCGGTTGAAATCAAGTCAGGTTGCTTGTAGACAACGCTCATAACTGGACACGTTGGTTGTTGACAGTGTTCCTAATAAAAGAATCTTACAGCTCTCTATATCAGTGAAGTGTTATTTAAATTGTGTCAAGAATTAATAAAAAGGAGTGAATTAAAAATTATAATCTGTGTAAGCCTACATTCTTCAGCCGCACTACGCCCTGCTAAGACATCCATGTTTCTAACAAAAATACTGACGCAGCCGAAGAAAACAAATATATAATATTTAAAGAAACAATCAAATTACAAAGTTAATATTTTTTAAACATTTGGGGCAAAGGACACCGTAAAGTACATTTTGCGCGAAGGCTACCAGAAACTTTTTACCATACTTTGCAACGAACTTCAAGTTCGGCTCCCCAACAGTTGAACTATAATACAACTCCTTCAATACAACGTACTTTAAATTGGCTCCCAAAACGAGGGGCAAATAACGTCTTCAATGTTCAAAACCTTTTTTAAAAAAATCTTATAATTATTTCGTAAATTACTGATATGTCTGATTGTATCAAAGTTGGACAGCTTATACACCGCAGACAGTTACAGGCCACATATATTTCCAAAAATATTAAAATAGAGGATTAGTAGAGATTATAATATATGGCCCTTATAATACATACCTTCCACCGATATCAAAGTAAGTTAGAAACGAAATGTTTTCATTTGACTAATAGTCATAGAAATTTACCCATGAATATGGAGATAAAATTTAAAAAAAAAATAAATATCTGTGGCTCTGATAGAAGGCAAATATTTAGGCTTCGAATGGGGAATTTATTAGAATTGGTCTAACCTTATAATCCTGAGAGGCTGCAAAATAATATGACTGTGCAACAAAAATGTTGGTTTTTCACATCTTCTGTGGCTCAATTAATGTAGTCGAGTCATTCATTGACTTAAACAGTAACATTCCAAGTCGAGACGTCAAGTCACGGGAGCGTATATGGGAACTGTGTGGGGATATCAGTGCCAACCAAAGTTGATGGATTCTTGTTACCTGTCCAAAACGTAAACAGGGAAATTTATTATCTTAAATGTATTTCCTGTCATGCACAACCAGTTTTTCATGACTGTGTCTTGCTGTGTGTTGGAATATACTTTGCAGTATTGTGGATGCCTACCCATATATGAGAGTGGCTACAAAAATAATAGATACACAAAGCTAATTAATGCCAGACATTTTATTTATGTCTACTTAGTACCAGCATTTTCAAAGCAATCCCCTTGAAATTAAAGAATTCGTATTGCAACAACGTAGTGTTTGTTGAATACAGTTTAATTCTCCTATGAAGCCTAACTATCGGATGCGAGGGATCACAGCTATATTCTGTTCATTTAAGCTCGCAAAATGCTGACTCTCAGATGAAGTTTTCAGTTATGGGTAAAAGAGGACTTGTATTCAAGCCTTAGGCTGGATAATGGAGTATATTGCAATTATAATCGGTTAATATTCCCCGAAGAGCTCACCAATGTGCGATCTTACATCATTGTGGAGAAACAACGATCTTTCTCTTTCCGAAATGCTCAATTACTGTACCAATGTTTTAGATTCATCACATTCACTGGTTATTTCAAGTAATCCGCCCGTCCGTCAAAACTTGAGAACGATGACTTTTCAAGCGAAGGCCGTAGATGATCTTGGTCTTCCGGGGCGTTGACTGTCTTCTGTAGTGATATGACCTTCAAGAAAACGTTTAGACCGCCAGGAAATATCGCTACAGTCTAAGCCGAAGTCACCACACACTTCTCGAAGCAGTCACAAATTTATGTCGGCGTACATAGAGAAAAACTTCAATTTTAATATAAGATCTTTGATTTGGGTCACTAAGGTAATTGGCTGATTTTTATTGTCCATTTCAATAACACGTAGACTAAGAAGTTAATAAGCAAATGAGTTAAAGCTGTACAGACTTGTTCATGACTCGCACTAGAGCGAATAATAACCACATCTCTCCACACAGAGTGGAATTGCCGAAATATTTTAGAATGTAGCTCAAATTACAATTGGCATATCGCTAATGGAACTTGATTTCCTGACGTATCGCTTTTCTCTGTGCACCCACTACTCATTACAAAGCTTTCTTGTCATTTACTGTATTATGACTTGCATTTGAATCAGTCGAATACGTTTACCTTATCAGCAATGTACGGTAGACTTACGTACTTATGTTGATTGAAAGCTTCAATGTAGGCGAAATCCTAACTTAGATTTTAAAGTATTTAAGTTCTGAGGAATACCTTCATTGTTGTAGAGCTGAATGCTTTCCCATTTTTATTTCGTATTTATCTATTTTTACTTTCTCTACTACGTATAGTAAGTACGGGAAGTACTGTATTCCACCCAAAAATTCGATACTGAGATTTCACCGGAGATATATGTTTTGAGACCCCCTGAATACAAAAAAAGCAATTTTGGAAACATGTCCGTGTGTGTGTCTGTGTGTGTTTCTGTGAACAGCATAACTCAGAAACGAACAGTCGGATAAACACCAAACTTGGTATTTAGGTTCAGTATCTTCCAGAGATGTGACACGAAGGTTTTCAAGAAAATCCCCCACCCCGGATTAGCCTTTACATGGAACATTTTTCGAACATTTTAATTTTCTCAAAAATGGCTCTAACGATTTTGATTAAAATATCATTTGTTTAAGATATTCTCATGACAAATAAAATGTATATCTTGAATTTTCTGAGAATGTCTCCAAAAGTATTCTTCATTGTGAACGACTTTTGCATAACTGCTAAACCATAAGAGATAGACAAAATTTTACTACACAAAAAATGTAGATCGCGTTAAAATACACAATTTATGTCATATACATTTTTTTGTTGAGTGAACCATTTTCGAGATATTGCTTGTTATTCCCTTAAGTTTTTCAATACTTATTTTCTCAAATGGGAATTCGTTATTCATTTATTTGTCTTGGATATGCAAAGAGTATTAATGTGTGGCAAAGAGAACGGTGCTGCACATAGCAACCAGCTATTAAGAGATATGTATACGCTTAAAGGCTACTGTATTTCTATATTGCCCTTGCAAATACAAAACATAGTAGGCCTTAAGCGATAGTCAAATATTGTTAGAACTGGTCGCTATGTTTAAAATGTAATTCTCTTTGCTTGTCAAAACATCGTTTCTGCAAATGTTTATCTCGATTAATATGAAATAGATGGAGAAGTTTGTAAAAATAGTTTGTACAAGAGTAGAGAAAGTCATGTGAGTGTAACACATCAGATTTTTTTAATTACCCTTTTTAAATGGATTAATCTGAATCGCATATCTTTCTTGAGAGGATATCAAGAGGGTTAATGAAGCTAAATCCCATGATGAGAGTTGATGTAATTGATTAACAAAACCAAGCGTTAAATCAACAGCCAATAAATCAAAACGTCCACTCAGGCTTGTTCTCCACGATTTGTTCTGACATCTTGTTGCCAAAAAGTAACAGCGAAACTGAATGAAGAACTCGACTGCTGAACCAAACTGGTATAAATGGTAATTCCAATGACAATGACATTACGATAGACCTCCTATGTAGTAAACATGACATGAATAGCTGCCGTGCATGTGAACGAAACGTTTCTGTGCTAATGGCAGGAGCTGGCTGCCGTACAAATTCTATTGTCCTAATTAGTGGTTCCGCCAGGATGTCGTATCGCAGTCCGGCGGGTCGGCTTTATCTCATGTCAATGTTAGTGCGTTCCCTTCCTGTATGACAGGGGAACACCTGTGTTGCCAAACAACAGGCTACACAGTGATTGTGCTACAGTTTCTAGAAAAATATACTGAAAAACAGAACTAGAATTGGTGATGCTACTCAGGCTTAGCACTGCTTACAGCTCCCCCCCCCCCGATCCGTAGCCCATTACAGTGCTGCATATTCTCTGTGCAAATGTTTTGCATCTTGAAGTGATAAGATCCGCCCGAATAATATGAACAATAATAATAACCATAATAAGAATATTAATAAGCAAATCAAAATAATAAGGGGAATACCAATAAGATGGAAGAATAAAAGAGAATATTATGGATTAGAAAAAAGGTATGAATAAAATCTAACGAGAGTAATAAAGTAAAGAGCAGATACGAATAAATAATCAGAACGTGAAATAAAATGTAGAAAACGTGTAGTTTAGAACGAAGATACTTGGCAAAAACTGTAAAAAGGATGGAGGGCTTAGGAACGTACAGGAAAAGACACATTAGAAAACGCTTAAGTCCTATTGAAAACTGGTGGAACTCACAGGAAACGTAGACAAGGGAACGGAAATCGAGTTCAGTCAAGCGCACAGAAAAGTCATTCAAGCGAACTTAAGGTGTAAATGGCAGACGCGGATGAGGTCAGGACGACGATATTGAGAGCCAATGGAAAACGAAGAAAAATTTAGATAGTTGACCAATAAGAAATGATAAAAGTCACGTGCATAGTAAAAAGATAGATCGAAACTAGAAAAGAGGCGTGAAGTAGAAAATTATATATGAGGGAGAGCAATTTTCAGACGTGTGTAAGATGCGTCACTTCGTGTCGTACTTTGGTGAAGAAGAGTTGACTTCATGTCGTGACGTGAGGGAAGAGGTAGAGATGTTAACGTAAACCACTTCGTGTCGCTCAGGATAGCAAGATAGATGTGGAAGTTCAAAGCATTTTATATAAGAGAGGGAAACAGTGTAGATGTCGAAACTAAGTCTTTATGTAATTGAAAATTAGTGTAAAGTAAAAGTGAGTAAAGGGTAGCTAGGAAATAACAAAAGTCAAGTCAACGTCGTAACATGTTTCAATTTCTAAAGGTACTTAAGAAAGGGTAAAGCACGTAAACAATAGCAGGGGCTGATAGGCAGAATCGCGTCTTGTGTGAAGGGTATTAGGACGAGGACAACAGTGTGGATCATTCATCTCCCGTCCACACTCCCTGAGGTAAGAGTCCAACAACCAACATTCCTCTACCTGAGTAGCTGGCAGCAACATCAATCCTTCCGAATAATCAACCCAACACCAAGAACCAACCCATTACCCATACAGCCCCGCTACAATCTACATTCAATGTCATCAAATCATTAACCACATTATTCATCATAAGTTGTTAATTATTTCAACAGTTTAGAAACAATGACATATTTAGTTCACGTTGAATTTGAGATAGAAATATTCCTTAATTTTAACAAAGTAAATTAAGTATAGAGATATTTCAAAATTTGACTTTAAGCTACTTGATAACATAATTATCAAATAAGCAATAATTTGATTACTATTTTAATTTATTTAGTGATGGTTGTATAATCTGAATAAGCTACTTCAAACATAGGATGTTTCCGATTATTTAGTATATTTTCTGTGTGTTAAGTTTGGATCTAGGTCGTGAATTTCTAAAAAGATCATAGAACTTAAGACCCTTAATTATAACGATTTGAATTGCTAATTTTATATACTGAAGGACAAGCAAGCAATAATGCCGTGAAATGTTTACTTTCAAACAACGCATTATACTGTACATTCAATAAAACTGCAAAAAACTGTAATGCGCAATAACGTTTTTATCCCAATAAATTTCAAGGATAGTTATGCTCGAAGTAGCACACAGGATGAAAACAGATGTTGGTTAAAGTACGACACAATACAGTAAATCAGTACTCAAGTCCCAACTGCAGCAATGGTGTATATATCATCCTACCTGCCTTCCCTTCGGACTGTTTATGTCCACAGTAGTGGGCGCCATAATTAAGCATGAGAGACTTCATGTTCTATTGCATTAAACTATGTTAAGGACTAAGTTTTTTATCCAGCAACTCTTAGCGTTGATGAACTCATGCGATAGTAAACATTAGTGTTGAGAGAAAGAAACTACATTAATTTTCCCATAGTTATAGATTGAATATTATCCACTTTTACATGCAATATTGTACTTGATCTGATGTTCTTGTTTGACAGGATCTGAGATTTGAGTTGCAACTGAATCCTCCTGTACGTGGATAATTAATTCAAATGAGTTACAATAGCCTATGCAAATAAAGTATATGCCGTGGGTGGCAAATCGTGTGTATCTTCAGAGTCAAATTAAATACTTACACAACTTCCATTGGGAAATATTTGTCGTATTCCGTGATGTAGTGGTTACCATGCTAGCCTCTAGTTCCCGAGGTCGCGGGTTCAAACCCGGTGGAAGGCAAAGGATTTATTCGGGCGTAAAAATCCTTAGCATGGCTTCCTTCGGAAGGAAAGTAAAGTCGATGGTCCCGTAGATGTACGGCACGTAAAAGAACCTCAAGCCTGATAAAGAGGTCTTTCACGCCCAATATAGAATGGGACGCTAAGGACCACAGCAATTAAAGGGCGTCCATGAATAAAACTCAATTATGGGAAACATTTAAAGCTCATTAAAATATACAATTTGTGTCAAATGTTTTCGTAGGTGATCTATTTTGAAAATATTCATGTTATATTTTTATACTTCCCAAGCACGTCATCAGACGGACATGCTTGGAAGTTTGGGATTATTTTCCCTCCCCCCTTTTTTTCGTTCTAAGTGTTGTCACAGATAAGACTCTGAATGCTATTTCGGCATTTTTACGTAACCAAGGACTTACTGCTTGCTTTGAAATCAATTATAGGCAAAAATGCAGACTGCAGAGCGAATAGAAGCAGCATTTTATACGGAGACTAAAAAAAAAAATCCTGTTTTACTTATAGACGGTCTATAACTACTATGGTCCTTAGCGTCCCATTCTGTATTCGACGTGAAAGGCCGGAAATTTTGCTCAGAGGCCTCTTTATCAGGCTTGGGGTTCCTTTACGTGCCGTAAATCTACGACACGGGACCACCGGCTTTACTTCCCTTCCGAAGGAAGCCATGCTAAAGAATTTTACGCCCGAAAAAAAATCCATCGCCCTCTGCCAGGATTGAACCCGCGCCCTCGGAAACCAGAGGCTAGCGGATATGTGCGAGTGTGTCAAAAGTTATACGAGTGCGAACAATGGATATTTTTTTATTCATAGACACTGAATTATACCGTTGTTACCTTCAGTAAGTTAGATAGGAGGGTTTTAATATTTATTTACAACACTTTTTGAGTGAAACTATGCTTTCTCAATTCCGCCCTTAAGACCAAACATTTTTATTTAAAGCAACAAGATACTGAGGATATGATTTTCTCTCTGTGGTTGAAATAAGTTTTACTAGGAATTACGAATGATCATTATATTAAAACGCATTTGATGACAAATACATTCGTGTTTAAGGTCCGAAGACAAGCACATTTAATCTAGATCAAATTGGCCGAAGTAATGATTTTTTAAGCTTAAATGTTTACTCCTTAAGGTTTTTTCCCCTGAATACTACACCTGTCACTCTTATTGCAGATGACTGGCGTAAAGGAATGCACTACTGAAATCTGTTAAAAATCACAAGAAAAAGAACATCATAGAATCTTAGTCCAAATTCTTTTTTTTAAAGATTATAATTTGAAAATTCATTTTAACTTTTGATACTGAAAACGACTATACACAATAGAGGAATGATCTTGAATCATAATATTTTTTATTTTAGAATGTGAGTTTCTAAAAATGTTTAATCAGCTCTTTTTCCCATTCAAAACGTTCTACACAATGGAGTTTTCATCCATTTTTTTAAAAATTTTTATGTATGTTCCAAAAAGTTTAATACTTAAAACTAGTGCTGTAAAAGATTTATGGACTATGGTTTTTAAGAGGAAAGAAAATGTAAAAAATAAAACATTACAATAATAATAATAACTTATTTTCTCTTTAACTAAAACTAGCAGAATAAATACATATGATAATTTTGTGCACTATGACTAGATAAGTGATGTGGATATTTTAAAGAAGGGTTATTTTTAATATGGAACTCTTTGCCTAGTACGAAATGTAAAATTTCTGTGTTTACGTAACTTAAACTTCAGACTAAAACTTTAGCCAAATAAAATAATATCTTTAGAAAATGAAATTTTCTGTGGTAAATTCCTTCAATAGCAAAATTAGTTATTAGGCATATATTAATATAATTTTTAATTTACTACTATGAAAAAGCAAGTACTCTGAAAGCAAAAATCCCTCTTATGTTTTTCATGACTGCAAGCATTTCCCTATGTTGGTATAACAGCTATCTACATCAGCAGGTCTAGCAGATATTAGTAAGTATCTTTAATGTTGGAGATGAACTGCCTGGACGTAGAACAAGAAGCACAAAACAAAGGTACATTAGCATTACAGAGCGCGTGTTAAAACAATGTAACGTATAATGCGATAGCCCCACAAAACATTTGTTGACTCCGCGATCGTCATTTGTTGCACTATACTCTCGCTCTCGGTCCGACTCTAACGACCTTAATGATTTTATAATAAGACTTCAGCCCACCCTTTTTCCTTTACCGGCCCTCATTTTTTGTGGTCGAGTTCCAGCCTCATAATGGCCACTTGCGCCCTTGACCCAAACGTTGAATATCTTTGAACTCCGCTCCGTGTGATTTATTTTAACTGAGCTTTAGTTTTTATCTCGTAATCTAGATCAACTGCTATAGTGCTGGAATAGTAAAATCTTTTTATTCTTTCTTACTAAAGGAATAGCCATCAGCTTTCCTGTTGTCTCCGTTATGCATGGGAATCAATAACGCCGGCAGCCGGTTTTTTTTTCTAGTTCCATTTATACCCCGCCTTTAACTACATTGGTCTTATCGGCGGCTTTTCCTTTGGAACGTATTGCCTATGGTGTTAACTCGTGAAACTCTTGTCATTGGGTTTCTTGCACTTTGGTTTTTTAATCATTAGATCATACACACATTTACACTCTCATTCATAGTTCCAGACATTGGGAAGCACAGGAATTAATCATGGCTAGAGAAAAGTTCACAACCCCCAGCCGGGAATCGAACCCGGGAGCACTCGCACAGCAGGCTGTTGCTCTACCGACTGAGCTACGGGGCAAGCCACCGATTTGTTTAAGTGAATTCGACAATTTTGTTTGTATTCCGCACGAAGTCTAGTTTTTACGTTAAAAGATAATTTTCTTTCTTTACTTTGAAAGTCATGAGAGGCTAAGATTTTGGACAGTATGTAGAACAAGTTTTATAATAAATTGTGAGTCCCAAATTAACAGAGGTGACTTTATCGAGCCTAAAGTTGCTACCTAAACGGTTGAGCTCAAAAGGAAGTTGGAAATTATGTTATTTGGCTCTTAAAATACTAAGAAATAATAGTAGCCATTGGAGGGTTCTATCGGATTTAAAAAAATTAAGTGCCACGGCCGGGTTTCGAACGAAGAATCTTCGGGTTCCCATGCCAATGCACTACTGCTGAGCTACCGTCACCAAACACCGAAAAGTTCATTAGCCTTCCCTCATTTGATTCATATATCCTGGTCGAATCCCAAGGTCCGATCTTCCACCCGGAGAAACCGAGTTCGAATCTCTGTCCGGATGAGTTGCCTGGGTGTTTTCTTTTAGAGTTTTTCCCGTAATTTGATAAAAATCCTATTTTTAACAACCTTAATTAGAGGTGTATTAATTTCGTAGTATGGTAATTCATGAATAGAAAAAAAAGCATTGTTATATACAATTCACCTCTTAAATAAATATATAAAATAATAAATAAAACTAAAACAATAAGGTCTAATTTTATTATTATTATTATTATTATTATTATTATTATTATTATAATAATATATTATGAATCAAAATGAATTATACTTTTTTACAGACCTTAGCTGGTCTTGGCAAGTTTTTGATAGTCAGCTGAAAAATTCAACGTCCACAGCCGGGATTTGAACACCTGCTCTCCGTGCTCCATTGAGCTACTGTGACAACATGCCGGTGGGACATTGAATTCCCCAATTCACTCAGTTTGTTTCCCAGACAGACCACCAAGGCATCTCACTCGAGATGACAATCTCAGTGGCGACCTGCAGTCGCAAGTACTTCATGCTGGATTTATGGGCTTCTTAAGGTTTTACTTTATTATTATTATTATTATTATTATTATTATTAATATTATATAACGAATTGAAATTAATTATACTTTTTACAGACCTTAGCCGATTTTAGCAAGTTTTTGACAGAGTCAACTAAAAATTCAACGTAAAAAAAAAGTTCTAAGCTTAATCCTTGAGAGGAAAAATATCTCAATTCACTTGAACCCGGATTAGTTTGAGCACCATTCCAATCACTTCATTTCCCATGTGTGTAGACTGAGTTGTGAAAAAGGACGTTAAATACTTTCACGCACACACAAACTTCCAAGAGGATCTCAGTTCCTCCGAGATACCGCACCTTAATGACTTGAAATGCTGCAAGTGGTTTTATTTTTGGGCTTTTAGTTAATCACACTACAGATATAATTCATATATGAGCTGTTTTTCTCCTCATCCACATGTACTTTAATGTTGGAAGTTTGAATTAGTTTTGAAGAATTTAAATGTTTATATGTAGTAATTAGATGTTCAGAAATTTAATGCAGCTTTAATGCATTGCTGAGCTTAACTGCAGCCATAACACTAATGTACAATTCAGTTTCCTCTTCGCTAAGATAGTACTTTAGTAGCTTTACAGGTATATATACACACAAACTGAACAATGCTAAATGCTGTCCTCGAGAACCAGGATAGATAAAGCTTACTGTAATCGTAACATTCGATATACAAATGTTCACGATATGATTAGTTATTGACGCAACGGCAACCCTTCATGGTCATTCCGCATAAGAAATAATGGTACAACGGGATATTCATCCAGCATAATTCACCCATGATTTTTATATTCACACAACAAAAGCGCACCAATAAGTATATTCGGGTATTCTTACTGCTGAGCAACCGTGACCAAATACCCAAAGTGCATTAGCCTTTTCTCATTTGGTTCACGATCCTAGTCAACTTCCAAGGTCCGGTCTTCCAACCCGGAGGACCCGAGTTCGAATCTCTTTTCGGGTGTGTTGCCTGGATGTTTAATTACAGAGAACAGAATAATCTTAAAACCTAATAAGGTTCCTTGAAACCTAATAAGGCTTTCCTTTATCCCTAAGTGAATAAATAACAACTAATTCTCAGTTCACTTGACTTCGGATTAATTTGAGCATAATTCCAACCCCTTCATTCCCCAAGTCTGCAGACTGAGTTGTTAAAAAGGACGTTAAATACGTTTACGTACACGCAAACCTTCAAAAGAATCTCAGTTCCTCCGAGATAACGTACTTTAATGACTTGAAATGCTGCAAGTGGTTTTCTTTTTGGGCGTTTAATTAACCAGAATACATGGATAATTGATGTATGTTTTGTTTTTCTCATCATCCACACAGATTAATCTTGGAAGGTTGAATTGGTTTTGAAAAGTTGATATGTAATAATTAGACCGTTCAGGAAATTTAATACACAATGAATTTTCCCATACTTATACTTTTCCTGAAATGGGAATTTGTTATTCGTTTTTACTTTCTCTACTACGTATAGTAAGTAGGGGAAATATTGCATTCCACCCAAAACTTCGATACGGAGATTTCACGGAAATACATGTTTTGAATCCAAAACAAGCATTTTTAGAAAAAAATCTGTGTGTGTGCCTGTGAACAGCATAGCTCAAAAACGAAAAGTCGGAAAAATATCAAACTTGGTATTTAGGTCCAGTATCTTACAAAGATGCGATAAGATGATTTTCAAGAAAATCCCTCCTCCAGACTATTTACATGGAACATTTTTTGAAAATTTTAATTTTCTCAAAAGAAATGGCTTTAATGATTTTTATTAAAATATCTGTTTATATATATATTTTCATGACAAATGAAATGTATAACTTGAATTTTCTGGGAATGTCCCCGAAAGTTCTCTTTATCCTGAATGACATTTGCATAACTGGTACACGTAAGAGATATACAAAACTTTACTAGACAAAAAAATGTAAATCTCGTTAAAACACAGTTTATATCACATAGTTTTTTTTTGTCAGTTCGTTTTTCTGTTTATGTCCTGGACATGCAAATAAAATGGAATGCTCCACATAGCAACCAGCTCTTAAAAGATTCGACTATCGTCTAAAGTTTATCATATTGCTCTTGCACCTACAAGAAAATTAGCAATAAGTTCTAAAACATCTGATATCGCTATTCCCTATGTATCTATAACGAAATGTGTATTGCAGCTATTTCCGGAAAGGTTTATCTCGTTTAAAATTAAATAGAAGGAAAATAAACTTTCATAAGAATAATTTACATATATACACTAATAAGCGATAGAGGTAGGGAAAGCCATGTAAATTTAACACAACAGAATTTTTACTTTCTCTACTACGTAGAGTAAGTAGGGGAAGTATTGCGTTCCACCCAAAAATTCGATACCGAGATTTCACCGGAAATATATGTTTTGAGGCCTCCTGAATCCAAAAAAAGTATTTTTTGAAACATGTCCGTGTGTGTCTGTGCGAGTGTGTGTCTGTCTGTTTGTGAACAGCATAACTCAGAAAAGAACAGTCGGATAAACACCAAACTTGGTATTTAGGTTCAGTATCCTCCAGAGATGCGACACGTAGGTTTTCAAGAAAATCCCCCACCCCAGATTACCCTTTACATGTAACTTTTTCGAAAATCTTAATTTTCTCAAAAATCGCTCTAACGATTTTGATTAACATATAATATGTTTAAGATACTTTCATAACAAATAAAAGGTATATCTTGAATTTTCTGGGAATGTCTTCAAAAGTGTTCTTCATTGTGAACGACGTTTGCATAACTGGTAAACCATAAGAAATAGAGACAAAGTTTACTACACAAAGAAGTAGATCGCGTTAAAATACACAATTTATGTTATATATATTTTTTTGTTGAGTGAACCATTTTCAAGATATTGTTTGTTATTCCCTTAAATTTTCCAAGGAGAATTGGTAGGTTTTAAGCTATAGTCAAATATTTTAAGAGCTAGTTGCTATGTGGAGCATTCCATTCTCTTTGTATTAGCAGCACAAAAATATGAATAACGAATTTCCATTTGAGAAAAAGTATAAGTATTGGAATATTTAACGGAATAACAAGCATCTCTGGAAGATACTGAACCTAAATACCAAGTTTGGTGTTCATCCGACTGTTCGTTTCTGAGTTATGCTGTTCACAAACAGACACACACGGACATGTTTCCAAAAATGCTTTTTTTTGGATTCAGGGGTCTCAAAACATGTATTTCCGGTGAAATCTCGATATCGAATTTTTGAGTGGAATACAATACTTCCCCTACTCACTATACATAGTAGAGAAAGTAATGTTTTCGTAGGAATGGTTTATAGAAGTTATATAAATTAAACGATAGTGGGTGGAGAATTGTTTTCCAAAATACCTTATATAATTATGGCATCTAAAAAGACTTAAATGTGGATACCAATACTTGCTATACCTTTGGTAAGCGGTAGAAACAGCAGTCCTGCATCGAGTAACGCCCCGAGGGACGGCACGGTAGTTAAAAGAGGCGCTACTAAAGATGCTGAAACCGTGGAGTAATTTCAATACCTTAGCATTTCACTAATATTAATGAGAGTGCTGCCATACGGCTTCCTACTCATTACTATTTAGCATGTGTACTAATGATACAGGAAAGTGTTATTTTATGGCTCCAGACAGGAAGAAACAAAGCACTGCCCAGTGTAACGAGGTGCGAAAAGGCCATCCATCTGCCAATTATCTGGAGGTAACACCCTTTCTTCCCAATTTCTTATCCTCCGGTCGCTATACCTACCTCAAGAGCAGCATGAGTCAGTCAAGAAAACTTCTCCATATCGGTAACCCCCCCCCCACCCTCTCGCCCCGTCCTTTTGTATCAATCCGCTTTGATAAATGAAGCATTCGCTTTTTCTTAGCTCCTCGGGGTCCCAAAATCTTTTAGAGTAATGTGACATTGTCATGCAAGGCCTGTTCCAGACCAGATTGAGATGTGCACCGCGTCAATATTTAATTATTATTTAAAGGTTTATAGGTACACATGCCACATGCTAATGGCTGGCAGGATAGTGAAAGAGAGATGTTGTTGATGGCTCAATAAAACATAATTGGGCGTTGTTGTTGGTATACGCATCGCCGCCTAGCCTGGGGATAGCCAGGTCCTGACTCTGTGTCTTCACCGCCACAGCCACTATCGCCAACTCCTACACACAAAACTCTGAATCACTTTTGTCTTCCTGCATTGGTAACGTGATGTCTGTTTCCATGGTATTCTTCCTAGTCAAAATCAACGTTTTAACCCAAAAGGTCGATTTTAGTGAAAATTCAATTGTAACATAATTCATTAAGTTAGTTTAACGATTTTAAATATATGCATTTTTTCAATAGATGCCTACTAAGTCATTTTGAACTTTCTCTTCCGGAAATAAGTTACAAATTATTCTGGTGTGCTGTATTCTTGAGACATTCTCCACCTATTATCCCCTATATTTATACTTCTTAAGCAAATTATCCTTATTAAAAAGCTTATTTTTCTGTGTATTTCATGTTCATTGTGATAAAAGTTTGAGGAAATGGTTCCATTACACATTTCATTATAGATATAAGAGTATAAAGTATTGAACAATTCATACTAATGGAGAGTATCTCGAAAATGTTATTACAAAATTGGCAAATTGTGTTTTTTAAAAGATTACAGTTTCTGTGTAATAAATGTTTGTCTATTTATCATGACGTACCAATAGAAGAAAATTCGTCTAGAGATGAACTCATTGAAGAAAATTCAATTCATGAAGAGGATTTAACAGCTATTCACACAAAATTCAAGATACTTTATTAGTCGTGCAAATAACTAATGGAATTAAATGGTATTTTAATTAAAACGTTACTTCTGAGAAAATGAAAGATAACCAAAACGCTTTCCATATAAAAGATAGATTGACTGGGGGATTTTCTTTAAAACCTTAGTCTCATCTTTGAAAGATGCTGAACTTAAAGAAGTTTCTGTAATTATCATAATTTTCGTTTTAGACTTATACTGCTTCTCTCTTTCACTGGCAAAATGCTTATTGTTTTGATTCAGTGGGCCCCAAAACACGAACTTCCAGTAAAACTCGCTATGGGATTTTTGGGAAGCATACAATTCTCTTGTATGTACTATAGGTACATAAAGTACTAAAAATCACAAGTACCACCACAATTATATCCATACACTAATAATGGATACATTCTGTACTTATCATGTATCATGTTTGAATGGAAATCTGCAAAACAGGGTGAACAAAATTCATTTTGCGTGTACATTGGAATGGATTTAGTGGAATGGATTCGGCTAAATCATTCATAGCTGAGGAGTTGCTCATTGAGGGAAATTAGAAATGTCTCCCTAATCTGAACTTGCACATTTTTGGTTTCTATTCATTGGAAACTACATGAAGCAGAGATTGTAATTTTTGCTCCGTTTTATAACATCTAATTTCGTGCTGAACTAAAATAATTGAGCTGTTATTAATGTTTATGCTCGACCATGCTAAAATGTAGTATTTATACGACTGGTAGCAGTACTTTAATGGGCCTCATTAAAGTACACCTGTTCATTAAAGTATTGGTATTCGACCAATCAGAAGTGGCCACGTAACATTATGAAAGCGCAAGTATCGATTATTCTGCGTAGTACGTCTCACAACGCTAGCAACTTTGTTTGACACAGGTGTTACAAAGTCATTGTATTGTAACCATAGATAAAGGAACAACAATGTAATGCATACTCAAACCAGAAACGAATAGTTATGAAACCTTTAATTTAGATACATGGTCGAGCATAAACAGTCGTAGGAAACTTGACTATAATGGTGATTAAAACGCTCGTATGATAATTATTAACCTCGCTTCGCGGTTTTAATTACTACCATTATAGTCTCGTTGCATAATATACTATTCAATGCTATAGCTTTCTTCTCTCTCTGATGAGGCTAAACTGAATGTTGCTTGAAGTTAATAAAGTGTTCAATAATTTAAGTTGTCATACTCAGAAGTATTGTTGTAGTTTAGCATTTTGTCTTATGACTATACGGAACGTTTCCCATTTATACATTTTATATGCTTAGTAAATGCATTTTCCAGATAATCTCATTTGAAATTTATCTTAAGAAGTATGATCTACTTTTATGAACGTCAAGATTACCCAGTAGTTGCATGGAATGTTGTCTCCTGATTGATTAACGCGTGCCTGTAAGCTTAAACTAGAAAGAATAATTAGATTTACCTTCAAAGTTTTCTAAGACACCTAATAAATAGTAAAGGCAAAGGTGCGTATCACAGAGGGGCCCCCAGGGTAGAGTACCGCACGCAGGTCAGTCGGCTCATTGTGCTTCCAACGTGACCCCTGGGAGAGAAGGATGAGGGGAGAGACCCGAAGGGCGACCATTCCGGATGCAGACGGGCGCAAGCATTGACGGGGTCGCTAACGTTTCCAGATAGAACAAAGTCGTAGGGTCCCTGCCCAAAGCCACCAACCTCCAGGGTCCCCGGAGTGAAGCCCCACGTTGAGAAGAGACCTAACTGAGCGGTGCCGCAGCGACGCCAGGGAAGAAACCTTCACAGATCATAACCCGCCGAACACCGTCGCTTGGTCCTTCAAACCCTGAAACAGATGACGCTACAGGAAATGAGAGTCGTGGTAGAAGATGAACCACTCCAGCATTCTCCTGGCGACCCGGGGAAATCCATGGGCCAAACTGAGCGGTCGCCGGTGATCGATCCACAGACGTAACCGCCTGAGCCATCCCGTTCTGTTAATAAATAGTAAGAATTCCATAAAAGGAGCGTAACAAACCGAATTAAAAGAAAGCATACATTCCATTTAAATCACAGAATCAGGAAGAAGCATCGACTTTATTTCATAAAACATAGAAGACGTGAAATTTGTCATTTTTATACCTCCCAGTCACCCGAAGAGCGGCTTGTCACTTTATCTCACAAGGAAAGTATCAGACCCCCAGACCGAAACAACCCCCCCCCCCCGAAATTCCTCTAAGGGCAACGAAGTAATATAAAGAGACCACACTCAGAACATCGGCTGCCAGCTTTAACTGCAAAACTTCGAAAACGAATCAACTGCATGGAAATAATACTAATGACTACCCGGACTGGGCAGCGTGACTGCTTACTGGATTGTTGCGCAGAGTGTGGGGACAGGGGCTTAGAGGGTCACGAAGGCGTGGGGACATGATGCTCCGTCCAGTTATTCAAACCCGCGCGCTACATTAAAGCACGCATGTCCATTTGGATCGTATACCGAATTGCCGTTGAAGAATTCCAGCTTCAATTTCGGCACCTTCGGACAGGTTATGTTTGGGCGAGGCCTCCATACACTACATCGCTTCTGTCAGAGGAATTTCAGGGTGGGTTTCGGTATGAAGGAGTCTAATACTTTCCTTGTTAGTGAAGGTAGACGGGAAAGCGATCTACACGAACATTTTCTGACAATGTTACCAGCACGTGTTTGTTTTATATCAGATAACTATCGTATGAATGGAATAGCTTTGAAATACCCGCAGGCAGGTAATTGGTATCCGGTACATTTTCAGCTGTGGAAACCTGCACGGCGATCTAATCGTTGCATAATAGTGAAGCTGAATGACAGTGGTGCCACAGGTACCAGTATAGATTCTCCAAGAATCACACAGATCCCAATACTGCCGTTGTAAAAATTGCAACACCAAGAAAGAATTTCCCGAATAACTCCAAACTTGGTGGAAGTATAGAAGAGTGTGCAAGCAATAAGTCATTAGGTTTGCAGAGAGATGGGGTGCACGTAGGCCGAGCAGAGCCCTCTCGTGTCGGTCCGACAAGATCAGTGTTGCGCCCAGTGTAGTCAGTGCGTAGCTGTCAACAAGGTGGAAACAATAAAGAGAGTGCCAGTATGCCTCGTCGACGTCAAAGGGAGCCATATCGCCATGAGAGTGAGTTCGAACGGGACAGTCTCTGGGAAGCGGGTTTATCATATCGTGACATTTCGGCTCGTACAGGGCGTGCTGCTACGACAGTGATGGGTGTGTGGAAGCAGTGGATAGATGAAGGTCGTACGCAGCGAAGAGTGGGTACTGGACCACGGAACAGGACCACAGCACGGGATAACCGTCATCTTGTCCGCATGGCCATAATGGACCGTACAGCTCCATCCACAGTGTTGGCTCGACGCTGGAGCACTGCAACAGGTGTGAACTTGCCTGTATCAACGGTTCGTCGCCGCCTGCTGCAGGTTACACTGGTTGCATGCATGACATTACGTCGGCTTTCATTGTCCAGAATCCACAAGCTCCTCCGACTGCAATGGGCACGTGAACATTGCCACTAGGGTTTAGTCTTTTCGGACGAGTCTTGCTTCAACGTGTTCTACAGTGATGGCCGCATACGTGTCCGGCGGTGCCGTGGTGAGTGCAACCTGGAGGGCTGCATTGTTGAGTGGCATAGCGGACAAACACCAAGTGTGATGGTTTGGGGCCTTATTGGTTACAACAACCGATCTCGCCTCCTACGAATTGAGGGCACTTTGAACAGCAACCGGTACCTAACGGTGGTTGTGGAGCCTGAGGTACTCCCTCTGCTTCAGGCATCTCCACAGGCCACATTTCAACAGGAGAATGTCCGCCCACATATTGCGAGGGATGTACAAGCCTTCTTCGAAGAGCGACGGGTACCATTGCTTCCCTGGCCTGCACGTTCGCCTGACATGTCGCCCATCGAACATGTCTGGGACATGGTTGGTCGGCACCTGGTGCGTCACGGTCCTCCTGTAACCAGTGTCACGGATTTGTGGGCTCGAATACAAACTGCGTGGAGTGAAATCCCTCAGGAACTTATTCAGAACCTTTTTGATTCAAGGTCACTGCGTATAGCAGCTCTAATCGCAGCGCATGGAGGCCACACCAAATGCTGAATATTAGGGCTCAAAGGTCATGTATAGATTTGAAAAGTTTATCATTTGTTACTTGTCATGTACCTAACCTGTGGTACTAAATTCATTGAATTCATGCGTTTCCTTCCTGGTGTTGCAATTTTCACAAACGGCAGTGTATTCAATTTCAAATTTGCACTAACTCCCAGAGAAAAAATAGTGTTTATATGAATTACTTTGTAGCGAAACACAGGATAGGGATTGCGTCAGAAGGACGGAACTGCAAGAGGTTCAGTGTTCCACGGAGCACAGCAATGTATTATTATAATTTTTTGAATTCATAATTTTATTTTGCTGCTTCTTTTTTTGAGCTGCAGTTAATGATAGGTCAGTACTAGCATTAATTTTAAAACAGTAGAGACTTTGCATGAGGTCATGCTGCAACTTTCATCCACGTTACGAAACCAGCGTGTTAAAACATTCTGGTGAGAGCGAGAAAAGTGACGAAAATGATTAATGCGTCCATGACTTGCTCTTCAGCGTGGGAGGGCGCTCTGGCGGTGAGTCCTGCTACTGCCGAGTGGGTGTGCCCTATGTAAATAATTACACTCTAGTCTTTGAACTTAGCAAGCGTCCTAACATCTTGCATCCTTTTAATGAATAACGTGTTGACTACATTTTCCTGGTATAGTATATTAAATGTGAATAATTTTAGAAAGCTTTTGATCTCCTCGCCAAAGAATATGTGTAAGTACAAAGTTGTTGAATTCATTCTTATATTCTCTAGTCTTTACAATTTCATTGTCACCGTTTTCCCAGAAACACATTTTCTGGGTTCTCTGAACAAAAACTTAATAATCGAATGTGTAATTTTTAAAACATGCCGTGTGAACACACGTTTAAGTCGGGCATCTTAAAGCGATGCAAGGCAAATATTTGCAACGAATTCCCCCCACCCCCTCAATCCAAGACTACCATTTATAAGAAAAATCTGTGTTACGCTTACATGACTTTCTGTACTCTTGTACAAACTATTTTTACAAACGCTTATTCTCCATCTACTTCATGTTAGCAACTTTATTGCTGATTTTCTGTAGGTGCAAGGGGAATATGGAGCATTCCATTCTCTTTGCATGTCCAGGATATAAAAAATTAATAACAAATTCCCACGAGAAAAAGTATGTGTTGGAAAATTCAAACAAAAAATAAGGAATATTTTGGAAATGATTCACTCGACAAAAAAATGTATATAACATAAATTATGTGTTTTAACAAGCGCTACATTTTTTGTGTATAGTAAAAGCTTGTCTATCTCTTACGGTTTACCAGTTATGAAAAAGCCATTCAGAATGAAGAGGACTTTTGGGGATATTCCATGAAAATTCAAGCTATACATTTTATTTGTCCTGAACATATCTTAAATATATGACATTTTAATCAAAATCGTTAGAGCCATTTTTGAACAAATCAACATTTTCGAAAAATGTTCCATGTAAAGGGTAGGTAGGATTTTCTTGAAAATCTTCGTGTCGTATCTTTGAAAGATGCTAAACCTAAATACGAAGTTTGGTATTTATCCGACTTATCATTTCTGAGTTATGCTGTTCACAGACACATACACACACATGGATCTTTTTCTAAAACGCTTTCTTTTGGATTCAGTGGGGCTCAAAACATGTATTTCCGGTGAAATCCGGTATTTTGGGGGGAATGCAATACTTCCCCTACTTACTATACGCACTAGAGAAAGTAAAAAATAAACTTTCACTTTTTATTTTATCTGTAGAGGTTCCAGCTATTTTAATTAAAATATCTTAAATTTAATATACTGGCATGACGAATAAACTGCTGAGCTTTTTTCCTGAATTTTACACCTCTTTAATCAGCTACACTCTTGCTGCTAATGCCTTTGTAAGCCACAGACTATAGTGTTAAGTCTTGCATCAAAACGTCGCTATTTTTAACAAACAATAATCTGCTCTAGAGACACTTTTTTAATTTTAAATGTTGCTAAGAAGAGTAAAAAACTTGTAAATCTGAAGTCACATTATACAGACATATTTGCAACACAATATCTCCTCAAAAGGTTCCACCACAGGTCCGATAATAATGACTCTGACTCGATGGTTGATAACTCAAGCTTGGTCTAATTGTAAACTCCTTTTTTACTAAATTTTAATTTTTTCAACTGAGTCGAAGAGGTTGGCCCAAATACTAATCATTTATTGAAATTATTTCTCTATCTTACTATAACTTCTTTATTTAATTACTTATGTCTTCCTGTCAACAATTACGGTATTACTGCAAAATAAAATACTCTGTTTTGAAACACCGACAGCGTTTCGCTTTAATATGTCAAAAAATATTTTTTGACTTATTACACGAGCTTCTTGCAAGAATATTTCATCACTGAATTAAATGCTATTAATGAGACATTCAAACAATGATGTTAGCATTATACACGTGGACCTTTTAAGTTGAGACTGTACAATTACGTATTTATTTTTACTTTCTCTACTACGTATAGTAAGTAAGGGAAGTATTGTATTCCACCAAAAAATTCGATACCGAGATTTCACGGGAAATACATGTTTTGAGATCCCCTGAATCCAAAAAAAGCATTTTTGGAAACATGTCCGTGTGTGTGTGTGTGTCTGTGTGTGTGTGTGTCTGTGAACAGCATAACTCAAAAACTAACAGTCGGATAAACACCAAACTTGGTATTTACGTTCATTATCTTCCAGAGATGCGACACAAAGATTTTCAAGAAAATCCCCCCACCCCAGACTACCCTTTACATGGAACATTTTTCGAAAATTTTAATTTTCTCAAAAATGGCTCTAACGATTTTGATGAAAATATCATATGTTTAAGATAATGCCATGAGAAATGAAATGTGTATCTCGAAATTTCTGGGAATGTCTCCATAAGTATTCTTCATTATGAACGACTTTTGCATAACTGGTAAACCATAAGAGATAGACAAAATTTCACTGCACAAAAAATGTAGATCGCGTTAAAATACACAACTTATATCATATACATTTTTTTGTTGAGTGAACCGTTTTTGAGATATTGCTTGTTATTTCCTTAAATTTTGCAATACTTATACTTTTTCTCAAATTCGTTATTCATTTTTTTATGTCCTGGACATACAAAGAGAATGGAATGCGCCACATAGCAACCAGCTATAAAATATTTGACTATCGTTTAAAAGCTAGCATATTCCCCTTGCATCTACAAGAAAATTACAAATAAGATTGACATCTCGATATCTCGATTAATATGAAGCATATGTAGAATAGGGTTTGTAAAAATAGATTGTACAAGAGTAGGGAAAGTCATGTGAGTGTAACACATCAGATTTTTTTAAATGGGAATCTACAATTAGGGTCACATTAAATTGGCCCTAAAATGACCATTATAACTTCATCAAATAAAACAGGACTAATAGCATTTACTTTCCCCCATAATATCAAGCAACTTTTATCAAAGACATTTCTTTCCACAACGCTTAGCTTTGGAGATGTTCTACAGCCCTAATTTAAATGGCCTACCATGTATACAGGGGTGGGAAAAAGTAGGTATACAGTAGGTATATAATATTTGTAATATTATGACTGAGCAACACAGTGATGTAGAGTTTGATTTTCAGAAGTCCAGCTTGACTTTTTGCAATACCTTTTGGCCGAAGAATTTCCTAAGTGAATAGTACTAAGGAAATCTTATGAATGAGCAACAAGATAGCCGGATCTTACCCCTATAATTTCTTTCTTAGGGGTTAATTTATAGATAAGGCTTTTGCTGCTGATGACATGGCTTCAGTTTATTATAGCGGCGTGATAAAATGATACAAAGAAAAAATATCAAATCCAGACTACAGTAGTATGTAAATGCTGAAGATCAACAGCTTGAATATTCACAAGAGAATATATATACTTCATAAACATATATGGTATTATATTAGGGTTTCTTTGCATACTTCGTATTTTAGTATCATTTAACTGATGTATACCTACAATGGCCCGTGTTTATTGACGTCTCCATAATAAACCAGTGCTTGTTCACAAGTACGGAAGCTAAATTCGGAGCTGGCTTACGCTCGAAAATTACTCATGTTTACTTTCTCTACTACGTATAGTAAGTAGGGGAAGTATTGTATTCCATCCAAAAATTCGATACCGAGATTTCACCGGAAATATATGTTTTGAGATCCCCTGAATCCAAAAAAAGCATTTTTGGAAACATGTCCGTGTGTGTGTCTGTCTGTCTGTCTGTGAACAGCATAACTTAGAAACGAACAGTCGGATAAACACTAAACTTGGTATTTAGGTTCAGTATCTTCCAGAGATGCGACACAAAGGTTTTCAGGAAAATCCCCCCACCCCAAATTACCCTTTACATGGAAGATTTGCGAAAATTTTAATTTTCACAAAAACGGCTCTAACGATTTTGATTAAAATATCATATGTTTAACATATTTTTATTACAAATAAAATGTATATCTTGAGTTTTCTGGGAATGTCTCCAAAAGTATTCTTCATTGTGAACGACTTTTGCATAACTGGTAAACCATAAGAGATAGGCAAAATTTTACTACACAAAAAATGTAGATCGCTTTAAAATACACAATTTATGTCATATACATTTTTTTGTTGAGTGGACCATTTTCGAGATATTGCTTGTTATTCCCTTAAATTTTTCAATACTTATTTTCTGAAATGGGAATTCGTTATTCATTTTTTTGTCCTGGATATGCAAAGAGTATTAATCTGTGGGAAAGGGAATGGTGCTGCACCTAGTAACCAGCTATTAAGAGATATGTATGTGCTTATAGGCTACTGTATTTCTATATTGACCTTGTAAATATACATTCCCCTTACATCTACAAGAAAATTAGCAATAAGATAGACTCTGCAAATGTTTATCTCGATTAAAATGAAGTAGATGGAGAATAAGCGTTTGTAAAAATAGTTTGTACAAGAGTACAGAAAGTCATGTGAGTGTAACACATCAGATTTTTCTTTCTACCAGCAATACACTAAATCAACTGTTATCTACGTATGAAGTAAGTTTGATACAGATGAAAGACCACGTATAGGACATGTTCGTCTCTCCCCGTTAGCTATGCTGTAGACCACAATCAATCAGGCACTTGCCCGGGCAAATTGGACGGAATGAGAGCTCGTCAGGTGCAAGCGGTTCATTAATCATTGTTTGATAGCAGGAGGAAGGGATGGGTGATCAGCAGCTACCTGTCAGGAAGTACATGCGTGACTTGAGAACTGAGCCATCGCTTTCAATAAAGACAAACATCTACTAAAGTAGGTACGTCATCTTGTAATCAGCGCGTTTTATTATGATAGCAATCGTCTCGTTGTTTAACTTCAAGCACGTCAGCGTTGTTATGACCTTTAGACACTTCCACATTTCTCATTTTCAAAGTTGCCACACTGTTTTAACGTAGGAAGGAGGAGGTGGAAGTTCGGTTCTGCAAACATTTGCTTTCAACAACGAATAACGGTACGTTTAAACAAGGTCTTTAAACGTTTATGACGTTCAGTTTTGGCAGAGTTTACTTCTTGTCAAAGTATCCAATATCGACTTCCGGAATTTTCCAAGATATGCGTAAATACCCTGTAGTGCCACGTGCTACAGTAAGACATAGCTACCCAAAAGTCGCTTAGTTTACATATTTGTTTTAATAAACAGGAAACAAAAACAATACTCTCTACAATATGAAGTATTCATACAATTTTTGAAGCTCCCAGAATGCCCAACCGCTGACAAGCCCTGCACTTCTATCAGAATACCCATTCAGTGAAAATAATTGGGGCGTTCCATAGTGATGATGAGGTTTTTAATTTTGTATTATTTGGTTCAACCCACAGAATAATTTTTATGTTATTGAAACTCATTTTAAAACATTTAAGAATCGTCGAGACTTCGCTATCCTGTACCGTGATATACGTTTCAATATTTACCACAGTAACATATATTTATAGAGATATTGGCAGAAAATAAACAGTTCCCTTTGTCATATTAATGCACTAAGGAAGGAAAACAATATAACCTGCACTGACTGGAAATTTGCTCGCCTTAGCAGTCTAGTTCCCAGTTACAGCCAGAAAAGACTGCGTAACACCACAAAGAAGCATTTGTTTAACTGTAAGAAATAATTCTTAAATCATGCAGCAGGTATCTAAGGTTTTGCTTGGGCCGGAAACATCCAATAATTTTTGTGAGTAATTCTCTTCTTTATGTCCAACTTACAGCAAACTATGATGCGGCATCCAGAATTGAAATCTCTTCTGAATGCTTGCGTCTCTAATCCTTAAGATTCCAGATAAATCATTTTAGCTGCATTCTATTTAAACTATGTGTAGAAGAGGCCACATGGTCCTCAGATTACTGTGTTTTAACATAATCATTGCTGTAATCCTGAACGCGTTTAGAGTTCGCCATTGCAGCCCCAGCAAATTAACATTTTAAAAAGTAATAACAACGAGACAACTAAAGTGCCACTATTTTGTGTCACCTTAATAATGCAATCAACCGCATCGAAGAACAATTAGAGGATTCAAATCTGGCTATTTAAGCAATTCATTATTGGTTGCGGCCACTAGACAAAACTGGTCTTGGACATCGCTGTAAGGGGCGGTGCTACATGAAATCATGCCGCAGAATCTTTTAATTAAGCTATTTGAGAGGGGTGTGGTAGGCTTATGAATTTAGTCCTGCTACCAATATACTTCTAGGTGTTACCTGTCACAAACGATTTATTAAACATATCCCATTAACAGAAATCCAATCTCTTCATTTCTTTTCCAATTCTGTGTATTTCTGTACAGGGTTCTAAATGGATCATTAATTAATAAACGGCGCGAAGAAATGGTTACCGAAAATGGTTAGCAAATGTTTTTCCGTTCCTAATAGTGTCCAAAACGGAAATCTCTGTTTAAGAATCAGCAGATGCTTTCAAAACTTATTGGCTATCCTCACAAACACAGTGGAGTATCACACTTACGTGAAATTATACGAGGTCTGGGTTCGATTCCCGCGGCCGACCTTTCTGATCCACGAGTTTTTTTCCGAGGGTTTCTTCGGGTCACTAGGCAAATGCTGGGAAGGCTCATTGACTACCCCGAATTTCTCTTCATGCATTCTCTCTCATTTCATCTTACTCTTTCACGTTATGGATTGGCTCCTGGGGTGTGTCTTACAGATGGTATGTGTTGGAATATCTTCTCGGCCCCATCAGATGGAGGCCACTCGAGTCTCCGCTGCTGGGACGAGCTTTTCCCGGTCTCTGTTGGAGGGGGCCTGTGAGTCACCCTCTGGTGGTTCGGGAGGGCTGCCTTGAGCGCTCTCCGACTAGGTGGTCAAGCTTGTAACTGTTAGGGAGCTCTGCCTGTTTGTCGCCTGCGTCGGCCGGTCCTGCAGCCGATGCGTCACCTGCAGTTCCTTCACCTTATCCGTTCCTCCCGGTGTATGCACAAAAGATCCCTGTGTGGATGTCCGTAGCCTAATCCTAATCCTACATGAAATCATGTTTTGAGTAATTTTAAACGAATGGACGTTCTAGGTGTTGATTGTTGCCTGTTTTACGAGTTTTAAACCACTGAACATCTATGCGACTCCAGTTTGGGTACATGTCAGCAGGATAGGGATACTACCTCTAATCATAGGCCCTCTTCTTAGCTTTCCAATTGGGCTACTGTTGAAGCCGAGCACATACTTTGGCGAAGCGTTAGTATCTTAAAAACCAACTTAGCATGACCAAAACCGGTAGCTAAGAAAGAAGTATTCGACAACGGCTATGAAAGTCTGCCAAAATATAAAATCAGTTACTGCATATTGAACGCGCCATGCTATTCGGTATCAGCACCTCCCCGAAAGTTGTGAGATTTAAATATACTCGAAATATTTTCTCGATTCGAGTGGAACGCAAACCATTTCAGGATGCATTCACTTCTCCACATTGAACTAGTCCTAATCTTCAAAATGCATATGAGAATTTATATAAATGTGTACAAATTTATAGAAATACGAGACTTTTCTTTCTTTTCTCTAAGTCTATTTCTAGGATCAACACCGACCAAGCTCTATCTTATATCTAAGGCTGTAAATTTGTGTTCTAACATCAATCTGTAGAGTATCTTTGCTGGTCGATCAATTAAGGCTTGAGGCAGTATTTTCAACACTTAAATGGTTTCAGTCAAATTATATAATATGTAAATTCAATAACAGCCCGCCTTGAAGCAATATGTGTATGTAACAGTCATTGCATATGCTTATGTTATTGTATACATGTTCAATAATGTTATGTGAATGTATTACGTAATTTAATAATGTAGGAGCTGTGAGAATAATAAGTTAAAAATTGCTAACAATGAGGTAACCTTGAGGCAATAATGAGTTTGAGAGTTTAAAAATACTACTTGTGTTTCTTGGAGTAACAATAATGTAATTTTAGTGACAGTTTATAAAAATATCCAATCAACAACCAGAAAAATCTTTAGTTAAATGCAGGTATTCTATTGGAGTAAAAACAGTCAATCAGAGACTTGAAATACAGAAATTTACAAGTTACGCGCTAGAAATCTTGTCAGTTGCCTGCAGACAGAGTTACTAACCAGACGCAAAAAGTGTCCTCAAGAAATATAATATGTATTGGTGTGAGACGAAAAGTAAGTTACGTGTTAAAAAGTGCTAGTATTAAGTAAAAACACCTCACAGCGCTCGATATCAGTGAAGTGCTATTTAATTTGTGCCAAGAATTAATAAAAAGGAGTGAAATAAAACTTAAAATCTGTGTAAGCCTACATTCTTGTCGCATCATGCCCTGCCAAGACTTCCATATCTCTAACAAATACTGACGCGGCTGAGGCAAACATAAATATTTAATACTTAAAGAAACTATCTTCTTCAAAATTGACTCCCAAAGCGTGATGTAAATAAAGTAATATACTCATCTTCTTCAAACTGACTTTCAATAACGTAGCAAACGAACTACTTTAAATTGGCGCCCAAAACGTGGGGTTAAACAATAAACTACTTCAGGCTGTTCCTGTAGCTCAGCATTAGTGATGTAAAAGTTACATTGACGAACTGTTCACCACATACAATCAAAATGAAATCTCCAAAGGTCTATAAGATATTTTACTATCGTTTTACACTCTGTTACATCCTTCAGATGATAGTTGTGAAACACACAATTTCCAAGCAAGTAACATTCTATTGATCATGAAACTATACACACGAATTACGAAGTAATCATTATGTTCAGAGCTGCATCAAATGCCAGCAGCACCAATGCTGAGATCCCTCATTGAAGTGGCGTTTGTCTTTGTATACTACATGTTTATTAATGAAGTACTCAGGGATGATGACAGGATTTCTTGGTACTCACCTGCAGGAACATTTCGCCGTCCAGCAGCGTGTGATCGTACGTGGTGAGGTCCCGGTTTCGGAACTGGGAGTCGTGGTGGAGACCGTCTTCCTTATCCTTATGCATCACCACTGCAAAGAAAGAAATTCAGGTCATAATATTCTCATAATATTCTTATTTCCTCAACATACCAAACACAATATACCGCTGGAAATTCTTGCATTCCCTCTATTTTGCACTGTTATCAATTAATTATTTACAGTATTTTGTAGCATTGAATACTTAACTTCCCAAATTGAGAAAAACGATGAAATATCTCATAAACCGCTGCGTGTGCCGCCGTGCGCGGAGATCAATGTTATATTAGTTAGAAGTACAACTAATTGAAACTGTAAGGCATAATGAATGTTTACTCGGGGAACCTCCTAGAAATTTAATAAATGCTTTCTCATGACTGTCTCATTAGTCTCTCGGTCTTTGAATCCACGTCTTAACCGTTCAGCTTCTGATTAAATTATAACAGTATTTTATTTTTCTAAATAATTGAAAATTCCGCTTAATTCCACCATACGCATCTTATATGTGTTATTAAAGGAACACTGCGAATGAGGTTTTAGATGAAAATGACATTTTCGGTCTTTTTATTTACATCATAAACAGTCCATAAACACCTATGAATCATTTTGGCGAGCACTTTTCACAATCCAGCATTTTTAAAAGCCCAGCAACATGTTTAGTTCACCTGTGGGCTCCCTTTTAACACCACCGGACCCTTTCTCTGTGTGTTTTTTCTCAGTTTTACATGTTTTGAGCATGAAATGTATTCGTTACATTTCGTTTTACTCTGATACAAATACAAATTTGCATACATAATCTAAAACATACTATCTAAAGATTCAAGAATTCGTTTTATCATTGCTTTATTCACTGGCTCACAAACAGCAATTGATGCTGAAAAACAAGGAACATTTTAACATCTTCATATAAACAAACATTTACTTCTCTGCAACTAATAACACCAACTTCAATCAAATCCTTATGTATATTTTCACTGCACTAAATTATTAGAAAATATCACTATCATACTTCTCTAACAAATCTGAATACGCAAGGTAGGTTTAGAAAGTTTGCATTCTTTTCGCTAATTGAAAACATTTAATTGTATTATATGAGAAACTGTTTTCAATTTTCAAGTGAATGGATGTAAAGTTAAAAATCTGATGTGTTACACTCACATGACCTTCTCTACTCTTGTACAAACTATTTTTACAAAGGCTTATTCTCCATATGGTTCATGCTAATCGAGATGTTAATCTTATTGCTAATTTTCTTGTAGGTGCACGGGGAATATGGCAGGCTTTAAGCGATGGTCAAATCTTTTAAAGCGCTGGTTGCTATGTGACGCATTCCATTCTCTTTGCATGTCCAGGACAAAAAAATCTGATGTGTTACATTCACATGACTTTCTCTACTCTTGTACAAACTATTTTTACAAACGCTTATTCTCCATTTACTGTTAATCGAGATAAACATTTGCAGACTCTATTGCTAATTTTCTTGTAGATGTAAGGCGAATATATATTTACAAGTGCAATAAAGAAATACAGTAGCCTTTAAGCATAGACATTACTCTTAATAGCTGGTTGCTATGTGCAGTGCCATTCTCCATGCCACAGATTAATACTCTTTGCATATCCAAGACAAAAAAATGAATAACGAATTACCATTTGAGAAAATAAGTATTGAAAAATTTAAGGGAATAACAAGCAATATCTGAAAAATGGTTCACTTAACAAAAAAAATGTATATGACATAAATTGTGTATTTTAACGCGATCTAAATTTTTGTGTAGTAAAATTTTGTCTATCTCTTACGGTTTACCAGTTATGCAAACGTCGTTCACAATGAAGAATACTTTTGGAGACATTTTCAGAAAATTCAAGATATACAATTTATTTCTCATAAAATATCTTAAACATATGATATTTTAATCAAAATCGTTACAGCCATTTTTCAGAAAAATAAAATTTTCGAAAAATGTTCCATGTAAAGGGTAATCTGGGGTGGGGGGATTTTATTGAAAACCTTCGTGTCGCATCTCTGGAAGATAATGAACCTAAATACCAAGTTTGGTGTTTATCCGACTGTTCGTTTGTGAGTTATACTGTTCACAGACACACAGATACCCACACAGACACACACACACAGACACGCACACGGACATGTTTCCAAAAATGCTTTTTTTGGATTCACGGGGTCTCAAAACATGTATTTCCGGTGAAATCTCGGTATCGAATTTTTGGGTGGAATGCAATACTTTCCCTACTTACTATACGTAGGAGAGAAAGTAAAAAGGTTAGAAAATTCAGTCCAAGCGCCCCTAAAGTAAACTACTTTCAATAAATATATTTTGCTGATCTTCGCAAATGGGCATATATTTCGAAGTACTTGCATATTTAAATATAATTTTTCAAGATAACAAAGAATGACGGCTTTGCTCAAATATTCGCGCAATTGAAATAGATGTATACCTGAAAATATAACAGAAGATTTTACGTATATTTATGTTTTAATTACGGTTTAATATTACATTGTAGAAAAGAAGAAGCAGGAAAGATGGACAAAAATGTTTTGCTGTTTGGTTACGCGTAGCACGGTGGCTGTATCTAAGGCTTCCAGTCATCGTCGGCAGCCATGTAGCGGTTGTGGTGGACAAAATGACCTGGAGTCAAATTTCCTCCATGCACCCTCTACCCCTCCCCTTGTGTCGTCAGTGGCGGACTACAGATGCTGTATGCTTCTAAGCTGTTTTAATGCCTACTGATGCAATTTGGACTCAAAACGACAAAGAAACACTTAGAGTTTCAAAATTCGCGTGCCCACGTAGCTTTGTTACAAGTTAAATGTAATCATATTTTACCCAATAACTGACAAACTTCATGTAAAGGTATGAGAGGGAAAAAAGTGAAAAGCAGCAAGAATATGAGAACAGTGGCGTACACGTCTGTTCCAACCAACTATTTATTTTAAAATTTCAATAAATTTAACTTTATAAATAATTTTTAATAAAACTTTACATAAGAATATTTAACTGTATAAATTATGTAATGCTATATGTAAGAAAAGTTATCCAAAATATTTCAAAACATGTGAACACAAAGAGACGTTTATGAAAAATTGGCCAAAAATAGAAATTAATTACTCTACTATATAATATTATAATAATTATCATTAGTATCATTAAATTTACAACATGTAAATACTGTTATTATATATTACTGCTATTCTTTGCTGTATTTCTTAATACTTGCATCGTTTGATAGGTGTCCTTAACAATCCTGAGTCAATCTGCTGCGATTCTGTCTTTCGATATAATCGAACCATTCAGAGGCAACACTTCGAAAATGCTTTCAAGAAAAAAAACTCACGAGTGTAATTAAAGTTTTGACTCTAACATATTTTCAGGCTTTAGAATTTTTAAAAAATATAAACAAACAAAAACGCACTGACTGGCATGAGGGACAGTCTGAATATCTTTGCTACAATACTGAAGTAAATGCAACCGAACATTTTGTAGTATTATGCCGCAGTCTCTATTGCTTTTCCTCTAATTCATCCTATAATATGACTGCAGGTTTATTCAAAACAACTACATTTTGGGATATCTTTATGTTTTAACAGAGTGGGAGATTTAGAAATTCTACGTCATAAAATAAGGCTCATGGTAAGCCAAAAAGGCAAATGTTACTCTCGTGTTTTAATACGACAATCAAATGTGTAGAAGGAAATATTAAAAGCAACGGGTTGCACACCGACACATACACACACACATATTAGAAATTATATTGCACAAGCATTACCAGAATGTATTTATTGACTAACAAAGCATTTTATTCATTCACCTACATTTATGTATGTTCCAAACCGGTTATTGACACTTGTTCTTATACCGTAGAATATAAATTTAACTAGATTTTCAAGTGTCTGCATTTTCTGTCTTAAAGTAGCATAACTGACGTGATAATGAAATAATTGAAGTGACCACCTATTAAGATTATTCAAATGTTTTTCCAAGTCAGTGTTGTACCAGTCGGGTCCTGTGCTCGCAAACAGCTGTTCACTGATTTGAGTTCATCATCGGTGTTAAAGTGCTTACCTTTGAATTGGAGGAACATGTAAAAGTCACTTGGGGCAAGCTCCGGAGGATACGAGAAAACTTCCAAGTTGAATCTTGACCCAGGCGGAGCTCAGAAGATTCAACTGGGAAGTTTTCTCGTAATCTCCATATTCACCAGATCTTTTCGCAAGTGATTTTCACATGTTCCCCTGACTCAAAAGTAATCTTGGGGGTAAGCACTTTAACACCGTGATGAAGATGAATTAGAAATGAACCAGAAGTCGGGTCCTGTGCTCGTAACCAGCACTTCTGATTCATCTTAGTCACGGTGTTAAAGTGCTTACTCCAAGATGACCTTTGAGTCAGGGGAACACGTGAAAATCACTTGGGAAAATATATGGTGAATATGGAGGATGCGAGCTCCGCCTAGGTCAAGATTCAACTTGGAAGTTTTCTCGTATCCTCCGTATTCACCGGAGCTTGCCCAAGTGATTTTCACATGTTCCTCCAACTCAAAGGTAAGCACTTTTAACACCGATGATGAAGTCAAATCAGTGAACAGTTAGTTGCGAGTACAGGACCCGACCTGGTACAAAAATGCTTGGAAAAACATGTTGACTATGTATAAAAGTAACAGAAGGATTGTACAATATAAATAAAATTAATTCAATATGATCAATTGTGTGTAATGATTTTCTATAAAATAGGGAAGCTTTCTTATTGGACGCACCTCGTAATACTACTATTGTGTGATTTGACGTGAGCGTTTTATTGCTCTACGACATGCGCTTGGTCGCTAATAACGTAAAAATTGCGTTTTTTTAGAGCTTACTACATAACTGAATTCCAAGTTGTTATCCGCAGTTCCATAAGAGGCTAATTAAAACCAGAGTGGAGATATGTAGTGATTTTTTACTTTCTCTACTACGTATAGTAAGTGGGGGAAGTATTGTATTCCACTAAAAAATTCGATACCGAGATTTCACCGGAAATATATGTTTTGAAACGCCCTGAATCCAAAAAAAGTATTTTTGGAAACCTGCCCGTGTGTGTGTGTGTGTGTGTGTGTGTGTGTGTGTGTGTGTGTGTGTGTGTGTGTGTGTGTGTGTGTGTGTCTGAACAGCATAACTCAGAAACGAACAGTCGAATAAACACTAAACACCGTATTTGGTTCAGTATCTTCCAGAGATGCGACACCAAGGTTTTCAAGAAAATCCCCCACCCCAGATTACCCTTTACATGGAATATTTTACGAAAATTTTAATTTTCTCAAAAATGACTAACGATTTTGATTAAAATATCATATGTTTAAGACATTTTCATGACAAATAAAATGTATATCTTGAATTCTCTGGGAATGTCTCCAAAAGTATTCTTCATTGTGAACGACTTTTGCATAACTGGTAAACCATAAGAGATAGACAAAATTTTACTACAGAAATAATGTACATCGCGTTAAAATACACAATTTATGTTATATACATTTTTTTTGTTGAGTGAACCAGCTTCGATATATTGCTTGTTATTCCCATAAATTTTCCAATACTTATTTTTCAAATGGGAATTCGTTATTCATTTTTACTTTCTCTACTACGTATAGTAAGTAGGGGAAATATTGTATTCCACCCAAAATTTCGATACCGAGATTTCACCGGAAATAAATGTTTTGAGACCCCCTGAATCCAAAAAAAGCATTTTTGGAAACATGTCCGTGTGTGTGTCTGTGTGTCTGTGTGTCTGTGTGTCTGTGTGTGTGTCTGTGTGTCTGTGAACAGCATAACTCAGAAACGAACAGTCGGATAAACACAAAACTTGGTATTTGGGTTCAGTATCTTCCAAGGATGCGACACGAAGGTTTTCAAGAAAATCCCCCACCCCAGAGTACCCTTTACATGGAAGATTTTTTGAAAATTTTAATTTTCTCAAAAATGACTAACGATTTTGATTAAAAATATCATATGTTTAAGATATTTTTATGACAAATAAAATGTATATGTTTAATTTTCTGGGAATGTCTTCAAAAGTATTCTTTATTGTGAACGACTTTTGCATAACTGGTAAACCATAAGAGATAGATAAAATTTTACTACACAAAAAATGTAGATCGCGTTAAAATACACAATTTATGTCATATTTTTTTTGTTGAGTGAACCATTTTCGAGATATTGCTCGTTATTCCCTTAAATTTTTCAATACTTATTTTCTCAAATGGGAATTCGTTATTCATTTTTTTGTCTTGTATATGCAAAGAGTTATAATCTGTGGCAAATGGAATGGTGCTGCACCTAGCAACCAGATATTAAGAGATATGTATGTGCTTAAAAGCTACTGTTTTTCTATATTGCCCTTGTAAATATATTTTCCCCTACATCTACAAGAAAATTAGCAAGATAGAGTTTGCAAATGTTTATCTCGATAACATGAACTAGATGGAGAATAAGCGTTTGTAAAAATACTTTGTACAAGAGTAGAGAAAGTCATGTGAGTGTAACACATCAGATTTTTAATATAGATTGGTAATCAAAGCTAGTTTAAAATCTTTGAGAGGCAGCAAGAAGAAACAAAGGGTTAAGATGGCTTTAAACCAGTATTAATATGTAATGTATCAAAACAACTAATAAACATTTTAAACTCGGCTAAATGCACGACACACGCCGGAACCATTAGCCTCACTTTATATCATAAATTGATGGTCTGTTATTTGTTAGTTTACAGGCAGAGGTTGCGCGTCATTCTTACTCAGCAATTTCAGAATCATTTACACCCCGTTTTAAGCAGCGACAGGTGGTAGCTAAACGGCAATTGAGCTGTAATTCTGAACAATCCCATTATCCTGGGCTTTTATATAAAGACTTCCTAGACTGATTAAGTACCTCAACTATTTATTTTAGGGACCGTTATTTTGGATAATAACTTGGCATAATGTTGCAGCTGCAACACACAGCTTATAGAAAAATCAGGCCTGCCTCCTTTAATGTGTCTACTGTCTCATTTTTAAAAAAAATTGTTTCTTAGAATGGAAAGTCCGAAAATGAAAATTCTACCTGTCTGACTGAGGTAAATAATGAATGTTGTTTCTATTTTAAAACTGCTGTATGAATACAATAAATGTTAAAATTTATACTGCATTTACACATTAGTACTTGTACCGCCAGAAGTGTGTAGTGTGCTTGAAGAGGGATTTTAAAATTTTTCTTTTGTTACCGGAGGTGAAAGTAATTTTATTCCTCATTGAAAATCATTGTCAAATCATTCGGCTTCTTTCAGATGAAGGGTTACTAAATGATTTATTAGTTCCTATTAAGGTAAAAGCTTCATTGTAGATAATATCTACGGAAAAGGTATAAAATTTGCTGAAAAATAACAATAGTTTGCATTACACACGTCTGGTTACTTATATAATACTTCTTTTGTGGAAGCTGCTAATCCCAAACTATCGCCAGATTTCAATCTAAGTACACAACAATAAAAAATATAGCAAAACATGAATATTCTAAAAATCAGAGAACAAACCTGAATTAAATGGATTCCTAACTTGGTATTTTACAGAAGAACTTGGTAACTATTTTCTGAAAGCAAATAGCAGAAATTTGAAATTTTTGTTCTTTATAAAAACAGTAAATATCTGATGTGTTACATCCACATGACTTTCTCTGTCCTGTATCATTTACCAATGTGTATAAAAGCTATTCTTACCAAAGCTTTGCAGAAGTAGCTACATGACACATTCCATCATAAATGCAAAGGGAGTAGCGATAGAAAAATATTTAAGAACTGGACGCTATATACTGGCTGTAAAATTCCATATTCTTTCCTTGCAATCGCGAGAAACAACTGAATATCAACAGAACTTGAATGCCAAAGATTCAACAATTCAAACTGTTAATACAGCAACTATCTCGGAAATGGCTGATCTCACAAAACAGTTATTTGAAATAAACTGTGGATTTTAAAGAGATCTACATTTTTTATGTACTGCGTTTTCCCTATCGCTTAATGTTTACGGGTTATACAAGATTATACAAAATTGCTTCCGAATAAGGACTTCGCAGGTTATTCTCAGAAAATTCAAGATATAAATTTTATTTTTCATGTAAATATCAATAATATATAGTATTTTAATCAAAATAGTTGGAGCCATTTTTAATAAAATAAAAAAGGCTTTGAAAACTGTTCCATATAAAGGCTATTTCCGGTGTGGAGATTTTCTTGTAAATCTTCGTGTCGCATCTTTGTAAGATACTAAACTTATATACAAGTTTGGCATTTATGCGACATTTCATTTTTACTTTCTCTACTACGTATAGTAAGTAGGGGAAGTATTGTATTCCACCCAAAAATTCGATACCGAGATTTCACCGGAAATACATGTTTTGAGGCCCCTGAATCCAAAAAAAGTATTTTTGGAAATATGTCCGTGTGTGTGTCTGTGTATGTGTGTGTCTGTGAACAGCATAACTCAGAAACGAACAGTCGGATAATCTCCAAACTTTGTATTTAGGTTCAGTATCTTCCAGAGATACGACACCAAGGTTTTCAAGAAAATCCTCCCACCCCAGGTTACCCTTTACATGGAACATTTTTCGAAAATTTTATTGACGGCTTTAACGATTTTGATAAAATATCATATGTTTAAAATATTTTCATGACAAATGAAATGTATATCTCGAATTTTCTGGGAATGTCTCCAAAAGTATTCTTCATTGTGAACGACTTTTGCATAACTGGTAAACCATAAGAGATAGACAAAATTTTACAACACAAAAAATGTAGATCGCGTTAAAATACACAACTTATGCCATATACATTTTTTTTGTTGAGTGAACCATTTTCGAGATATTGCTTGTTATTTCCTTAAATTTTCCAATACTTATACTTATTCTCAAATGGGAATTCGTTATTCATTTTTTTTATGTCCTGGACATGCAAAGAGAATGGAATGCGCCACATAGCAACCAGCTCTTAAAGAATTTGACTATCGCTTAAAGCCAACCATACTCACCTTGAACCTACAAGAAAATTAGCATTAAGATTACTATCTCGATTAACATGAAGCATATGGAGAATAAGCGTTTGTAAAAATAATTTGCACAAGAGTAGAGAAAGTCATGTGAGTGTAACACATCAGATTTTTGAGTTATGCTGTTCACAGATACACACACAGGTACGGGCCTTTTTCTAAAAAGCTTTTTTTAGAATCAGGGGCCTCAAAACATGTATTTATGGTGAAATGTTGGTATCAAATGCTTGGGTGGAGTGCAGTAACACACACACACACACACATATATACATACACTACGTACGTGGTAGAGAGGGAATGTCAATGCTATATTTGATAAGCATTGCATCATATGTATAGCATTAAATGTCTAGTTTTGGCCATTTTTTGCCTCCAAGGAAGGTCAACGATGAGTAATAAAAAGTTGTCAATGACGTCTGCAATTCAAGCTTTTTTATCGTGCATTATATCAGGTGACCCGCGATGAGCAACACTGCCAGTGACAACTTCGGCTTATCTACACAAAATGACCGATGAGTGGCTGAATAAAAGAGGAAGGACAGCTGTTGAGAGACCTAGTGTCAGAGCGTTATCCCACACAAATTGAAAAAACGAGCTTTAACGACATCCCGCATCCTGTGAAACTGTTCAAAAACGTCAATAAAAGGGAATATTCCTCTTCCCACATTCGTATAGAATTATACAACATACACCATTTTATGATGTAGACGGCTCCCACTCTGTTTCGACCATTGAATCAGTGGGTATGAACAGTCGTGAATTGTAATATTTTACACGTTTTGCTTTAGACCTATCGTGTTAAGTTTCATTGTCATAATAGTTCATATGACCGAGAGATCGCAGTTTCTCACTGGGACCAGAATTGTATTGCATGCAGTAAACGTTGATCCACAGTTGATTGTACAGCAGAAGGGAGTTCATTGGAAAAAGTATATACGGACTTCACTACAGATGGTACTGGATAGCAAGAAGAGGGCCAGTATAGTGGCCACTCTAGTAACCAGTTTTAATACTACCGAAACCTCGTGTGTTTATGCAATGCTGGTGGATAGCTCAATCGAGTTTTCGGCAGCGATATTTGAATGTGTTTCTGCGAATATGGGCCTATAATTGACATCATGGACGCCGAACGGTATATTAAAACACTGTTGGCGTTGCTAACGGTGTAAATTCTTCACATTAGTGAATTTTTAGAACATGTAATTTGCAATAGGTAGCATATCACGCAACGATCCATTGAATCACAACTGAACTGTTGAGACACAACTAACAAACAACTAAAACAGAGCTACAACTCACAACACAGCTGCACTCGGCATATCCACTTTTAACTGTACAAATTGTTCCACTTCTTGACTGCACTTAACTTCATAACTTCTCAACTGAACTGAACTCACTGTGCGGAGCAGTTCCTTTATAGCCCCTACATACAAACCGGAACTTTCTAGAAGAGGGAGCTGCTCGAAACGGCCCTAAGACATCCCTTAGAACGAGGAAGCGGTACATAATGGGATATTGTTCTGTACGACTATTGTTCTGAAGGGAATCGGTCATTAGCCCCACTCGGGGCAGGTAGACGAGCCGGGAGGCCCTCACACCGCCGTTCCGTAGGTAACTTCTTGCGCGCGTTCACAATACACATCGCATGAAGGTTACATACGCATTTCTTCTACTACCGCTTACACCAATAGTAATTACAGTAATTATAGTATAGTAATATAATATACTAATAATAGTAGTCCTTCTAAATGCATACACTGTAGGCTGTACTAAGATGGTCATATGCTTTGAACATATACAATCTTAAAACACTAAAACTAACTGGTTTAATGGGAATACCTTAGTTATGGAAAGACCGAGTCCAATTTAAATATTACCATCATGAATTCAAGGGTGGAGCGGCGATTATGCTCATATCCTATGTCAAAGAGAATTATATAAGTTGACAACCCAGGTTTTCTCTAGAATTCCACCATTTTATTTATGTAGTTTAAAATAAGACATTACATTTTCATTGTAAAGATAAAATTTAAGTTTTTGTAAATATAATCAAAGATTCCAATGTGTGAGCCCTTACGTTTTACCACTATGAAAGCGCAGGATTGTGCTAAAATTTAGCTTTAAGCCTCAGTAGCGCCTTCCCGCACTACTTTCTTACCAGCATGAGCCAGGAAAAGAATATATTTGAAATTACCAAATAATTTGTTTCCCAGTATGAGTGCTTAATGTTAGTTTGTTCATTTATTAAATCATTTTGCAAAAAAGATATTTATGAAACACATTTACGTTCACGTTAATCTAAAGACTGATCAATATCCCCAGAAAACAATAACAAATAATATGCAGTGTAACACTCTGCTTACATCAGCAATATAAATTAATTACATATCAGATTAATGCAGACAGAGGAAATATTGTATTATACTCAAAAATTCTGTATTGAGAACACCGAAAACACATGTTTTGTGCCCCCAGAATTAAAAAAAAGTTTTTAGATAAAGGTCCATGTGTGAACAGTAAATCACCACAACATGTCGAATAAATACCAAATTTCGTATTCAGTTCAGGATTTCCTAAAGATGGGGTACGGAATATTCAAGAAAAACCTTTAATTTCAAACTCTACCCTTTACATGAAAAATGTTTCAAAAATTGTATTTTCTCAAATAATTACATACCTAACTTTTTTTTATTGAAATAGCACATTATGTAGATATTTAAATAATAAATAAAATGTGTATTTTCAGATTTCTTGGAATAGCCTGCGAAGTCCTCTTTATTCCGAAGGAATTTTGTATAACGGGTACACCATAACATTTACTCTAAAACCTCCTGCATCATAATGAAGATCTCTTTAAAGAACACAATTTATTTCATATAACTTTTTTATGGCATCAGCCATTTCCAAGATATCGTTATTGTTGTTTTAAATTTTTGAACACTTTTTATTTCGAAAGCGCTGTCACTATTCAATTGTTTCTGCCGATGTTATGGACAGACTATAAATTTCAAGGCCAGCACTTAGTGGCTCGCTTTTAAACATCTGGCTATCAATCGGTTATATAAAACGAAATGTGTAATGCAACTGTTTCTGCAAAAGGTTTATCTTAATTAACATGATGTAGAAAGACAAATAAGGTTTCGAAAAATAGTGTGCAAAAATCGTATAAAAATAAACGATAGTGGTTAAAGCAAGTCATTTGAATGTAATGCATCAGATTTTTGTACATTATGAAACAAATTGCATTAATCAACTAACCATATTCCAAGCTCACATTTGGCTAGGGCATAAGCAAATACGTTACCGAGCGAGCTGGCTCCGCGGTAACGTGTGAGGCTCGCACGGGAGGTTCTAGGTTCGATTCTCGCCGATCCCCAGTCTGACCTTAGGTTTTTCATGGTTTTCCCTGTAGGTAGGCAAATGCTGGGGTGATTTCTCATTTACGACGATTTCCTTTCCATCGTTTCCCTATAATTACGTTTCCTTCTCATCTTTCACGAAATGGCGCGGAAGCTTGCTACCCTTGGACACTAGAGGTATGCTTGGTCAACGGGTCTTCATTGCACTGTCTAGGCTGCATCCAGTAATGAGAGGGTCTTCGAGCGTGGAACTGGACTTAAGTGCGTCCCTGTTGCCTGTAGCCTCCTGTGGTTTCTTCACTTCATCCCTTTCTCATAGAGTGATGGTGTCCTACTTCTGTTGTATAACAATACGTTACTTTCTTTAGCAGAAAAATAGTTAACTATTCATGTTTTGCGAGTGTCTGGTTGATTTAGAAATGTCTGATGTGAGGATACGGACCTAAGTACAGCACCAGTTGGGAACTAGAACATTGAACTATTATTCAAACAAAATCCGTATAAAAATGAAACAATTTGGTGCATAATCCTGAATGTAGATAGCAATGAACGGGAACGAAACATATTTGTTTTAACGTTACATTTAAATATACATTTTATATTATTATTTTTTCTGTTCTCACCAAGGGTTCCGGATAACCATTGTTTAATAAATAAACAAATAGGAGATACAAAGTGGTTTAGTATGAACTTCGTAGGGTACATAAACGAGAAGGCATATGTTGTACAATATGGGTGAATGAAGTGGCGTGGGGAAAGGTGGCAGGGGTGAGGGTGCTGGTCAGCCGGTCGTTCAGGGTGAGTGAGCAGGGCGTCATGTGGGGGATGATAACCTGCCTCCCCATCCCCTTGTCTGCTGCGGCTACACCAGGTAATAAAAAAATGGAGCAATGCTTCACCCTTTCGTCTGGCACACGTTGGAAGACAACAGGGTGTATGGGCGATCTAATGATCTAAATTGTGGTGAATCACCAGCAACTTCGCTGGTTCTAACGCCTCCCTTGGGAGTAATCCTTTTCAAAGTCGTATGAATTACCTTTCGAATTATGAAAGAGAAGATACCTAATACCAAAAATGACCCAAATTTAAACAAGTTTAGGAGAAAATCGCTCACCAATTAACTTGAATATTTATTTTTATTCTCCTATACTGACTTCATTTTTAACGCCGTTTAAACTCTACGGTACAGTTCTTCGTTCCTTCCTTATAGCTCGGGTATACCAACAGCGTTCTTCTCAAGAGCATTAAGTATTACATTCACATGACTTTCTCTACCAACATCGTTTGTTTTTATATAGCTTTTACAAACTATTCTTACAAAAACTTATTTTCTATCTACTTCATATTAATCCAGATAAATGTTTCTACAAACAGTTACATTACCCATTTCGTTGTAGGTACAAGGTGAATAGTGGAAACCGAATCGATAGCCAGATGTTTGAAAGCGAGTCGTGTATGCTGGTCTTGAAATTTTATGTCTGTCCATGACATCGCAGAAATAACTGAATAGTGACAGGACTTTAAAGAAAATTGAAACTATCGAATAAATTTAAAACAACAATAAAATATATTTCGAAAATGGATGATGCCACAAAACATTTATAGGAAATAAATTGTGGTTTTTAACGAGTCTACATTTTTTGTGAACTAGGTTTTTGTCTATCTCTTATGGTGTACTCGTTAAACATAATTATACGGCATTCCTTCCGAATGAAGGAATATACATGACTTATGAATATCTTAAATGTATGGCATTTTAATCAGACCATTTCTGAAAAATTGGAAAATATTTTTCTATGGGGAGGATAGTTTGGGGTGGAGTTTTCTTGAAAATCTTCGTGTCGCATTCTTAGATGATATTGATATATATAGTGACAGCACTGATATCGAGTGCTGTGAGATTCTTTTATTTAATACTTGCACTTGTTAACAAGTATACAATTTTTCGTCTCACACGAATACGTAATTAAATATCTCAAGGACGCAGAAGCAGCGCATCCAGCTATGAGCACACTCTGCAGGCAACTGACTTGATTTCAACCGTCTAAACTTGTAAATTTCTGTATTTCAAGTCTCTGATTGGCTAATCCTACTCCAATAGTATACTTGCATTTAACTAACGCTTTTTCTGGTTGTTGATTGGCTATTTTTTATAAACTGTCACTAAAATTACATTAATGCTTCCAAGAATCACAAATAACATTTAAACTCTCAAACTCATTATTTCCTCAAGGTTACCTCATTGTTAGCAACGTTTAACTTATTATTCTCACAGCTCCTACATTATTAAATTACGTAATATATTCACATAACATTATTACACACGGATACAATAATATAAGCATATGCAATGACTGTTGCATACATTTTACAAATTATTACTTACACATATTGCTTCAAAGCGGGCTGTTATTGAATTTGCATATTATATAATTAGACTGAAATTATTTAAGTGTTAAAAATACTGCCTCAGCATATAGCAGAGAAAGCAGACCTTAATGCTCTAATAACAAGGAAATGAAAAACAACGTTCTAAAATGCATGTGGTGCAATATATGCGCCACAAAGTATCTTTTATGAACATAACTGATTGAAGTTTCCACATTTCACCTTATTTGTAGGGTATATCTACGGAGAGGAAGGTTTGGGTTCAGTCTCTTGTATCTGTATTACATTTTTCATTTGTTCGAACGTCTGGAATGGAATGCACTTAGCTGATGAGGATTTTGGGATAGATTAAGGAGCTATTTGACAGAGAAGTAGCGGCCCTTGTTCTCGAAAACCATGCATAAGCTTCGGAAGGACTCGGTATCGCATACCCCTCCCCATTTTGTGTGTTCGGAAGAAGAGGATAGAATGGAGTTAATTGTTCTTTCACACAAGCCGTGTGTTGGACAGGGCTGGAAAGGTAGAATCAGATGACTGTAAAATTCAATGCCATAGCCGGGATTTGAACCACGGATCTCCCGGTCTCCGTCCGGTTGCTCTAACCACTGAGCTACCATGGCAACATGCCGACACAACATTAAATTCTCCAAATGATTCACATTTTTCCCGGTAAACCACAAAGAGATCTCAAGTTGTATTGAGAAGACATACCCCAATGGCGACTTACATTCGCCGTCATTTCGTTTCATCTACTTGCTTCATCCCATACCGGCATCGGGCTGATCACCCATCCTGGACATTCTATCTGCTCCATGAGAGTGTCTGATCCCAGGCACCCGCCTGTAAGTCCTGGGGGGTGTAAGTTCTACATAAGATGAGGTTAAACAGTGAATGAATGAATTACGTCAACTAATGGAGTTAATTGTTCTTTCACACAAGGGAAAGATAGAATCAGATGCCATAGCCGGGATTTGAACCACGGATCTCCCGGTCTCCGTCCGGTTGCTCTAACCACTGATCTACCATGGCAACAACTGTTTCGCATTAGTCCCGGTAAACCACAAGAGAGGAGAGTGAGAGAGAATATTTACACGAGATATGCTGCCTGTTTGAGAGCAGAAGGTAAACATTTCCAGCATCTATTATAAGGTAATAGATCTCTGCCGGCGTAATTTCCCCGGCGACTGCCGGCTGTCTCGCGCAGTAGAGAGGCGCCGCCAGTGGGTTCGAATATAATTTAACTACCCTATACCTGAATTAAAGAGTACCTAAATGAAAATTACAAATCAAAGCCTGAGTATTTGCCATCGGAAACATATTAACTCCCACTACTTATTGGTGAGGCGAACTTCCTTTCCGCACAGGAAACCTTTGTGCCGAAAGATATGGAACGCTAGCCGCTGCTCTTGTTACACTCGCCTGCTGTTAAAAGTGGAAATAACAAGTGAAGAATACACGCGCACATCCAGCAGAAGACTCAACTCGTTTACGCGAAACACTGAAGGCAGATTATAACGGCAGACAGTAACAAAAACATATTATGGAGCTGTATGTACTCTTGCAGCATATGTCGCTGTATGTTCCGCATGTTGGTTCAGCTGCAACTGATTCATTCAGGAAGATGATAACTGCAAGGGGAGGCAGTATTTATAATTCCTGGCACATGAAAAAATTGCCTATATAATCTATAGCAGTGATCTCAAGTCGGTAGACAGGCACCACCGGCCTTTCTCCCTCTTGCAGTTTCGCACCGACTGACATGTCAGTGTTCTTTTTCATAATTAGAGCTGGTAATGGATTGTGGGCGGGGGAGTAGCGAGGGGGAGAAATTACAGGCTACTGCGAGAAGGGAGCGCCGGTAAACAACATCCACTGCAGAGTCCTCTGCGACGCAGCTCAAGAGTTTCCAACAATAACACCCTCAGCAAAAATTTGATCTTGTCAGCGCCATTTGCACACAACACGTGATTACAATGAGAATTTCTTCAACTGTGAAAGAAATCATAAATAGCAATTTTCTTCACACAAGACAAACACCAAGGATTTTGTAGGGCAGTCACCTCCGGGAGGTAAATCATTTTTAACACGAAATCTTTGTTGTTATATCTGTGGTGGCGGTAAAAGACTTAATACTAACTCATATGTCTATCATTTACAGGAAACTTCCCTTTAATTTTGTCGCGGTATCGTCCGTGTTATCTTATTTGCTGGCGCCTGTTATTGTTTTACTATTTTGAATTTTGGGTTCTTTGTCCTCCGGTTAGCTTTTATTACTCAATCGAGAAAATCTCTTGAACAGGGTGTGTAAACGGAAAGGAGTTGTTACTAAAAGATAACACTGATAAAAGAATTTGTTTTTTCACTTTTATTGCCGTCACACTTTATTAATTTCACATAATTACTCTTGATACACGCCTGACTGAAACTGTTATATTTTCGAATGTAACTATAATCACTTATTTGCCGCGCATTATTAATTCGCGTATTTCACATTTTGTAACTAACTTTACGACGCGAGAGATTCTGTAGAACTGCGCGACGTGTAACCCGTGAATGATTCTGTAGAACTGCGCGTTACTTGAATTTGGCTTTAGAATTTATATTCCCTCGCCCTGATATGCCTAAACATTATAACAGAGCTGCTATTAGTTAATAAAGCGCGCCAACATTAGCGTCTATTTTTTATCCAATCAAAATTACGAACACATATGCTCTAGGGAAGATATTCCCTCCATTTCTAAAGAAAGGCACGCTACTATGACGTCATTTGTTTGTCTCTTCTAAATGATAAACAACTCACCCCCTCGTTTCATTGTTATCCGCTCCTATTGTCAGTTTCAGTGAGGCCGTGTAAACTTATTTCCTAACAATGCTTATAGTTAACAAACATCTCAAATCATTGTCATACAATAATGCTAATTTACACTACAATCACTCTGGCATTTACAGTGTTGTGATATAAAATACTGCCTCATAGCAGATGACATCGGATTGCAGCAACCAGATGACAGAGCAGATAACAAATATTCAACGGCTCCCACTTCTGTTCGTGCAGTCAGGTTTATATTTCTTCATTTTACAGCAGACTCAAACTTGTGCAAGATACAACACACAGTGATCAAAGAACATGTAACATCTGAAAAAAAAATCTGATGTGATGCACTCACATGACTCTTCCGCAAATTATTCTTATAAAAGCTTGTTCCTGTGTTAACTTCTTGTTGATCGAGACAAGCTTTCGTTAAACATTTACACATTTCGTTGTAGGTATAAGAATACAGTAAGCTAAAGCATAGTCAGTTTATTAAAAAGCGGATCTCTATGTGTGGCGTTCCTTGCTCACAATAAAAACGAATCGCGACTTACCTCTAGCAAAAAGTGTAAGTATTTGAAAATTCAAACCAACAACAAGGGATATCTCGGAAACAGTTAAAAGAAAGAAAGAAAATTAACATAAATTGTGCTTTAAGGAGATTTATATTTCTTGTGTAGTAAGATTTTGCCTCTCTTACGGTTTAACAGTTATTCAAAAGTCATTTAGAATGAAGTGGACTTCGCTGGCTATTTCCATAAAATTCAAGACATACAATTTATTTGTCATACAGAATATCTTAATCAGAATCGTTAGAGCCATTTTTGAGAGAATAAAAAATAACGAAAACATTTCCATGGAAAGGGTAATTTGCGATTGGTGGATTTTCTTCAAAATCTTCGAGACGTATCCTTGGAAGATGCTAAACTTAAATGCAAAGTTTGGTATTTTTGAGCTCAGCAAGTCTTAAAATATGTGAAATCTGGTATCGAGTTTTGGGCAGAATGCAGTACTTCCTCTACTTATTGTATATTGGAAAGTCACTGTTCTTCTTCTCAACTTGTGCTTACCTCTGATGTATGGTCCATAGTAAGAATGGAGAGGATAAATGTCTCTTAATCACTCAGGCTTACCCATAAACTTTTATTTCTAACAATACAACTCTTATAGGTATTTGTAAGCGGGGCTTCAATCTCTTGCTTTTACTAATTGTTCTGTAACAGCGAACCGTTGTGGTTCTTCTCTACATGTCTGCCAGAGTTTCACAAACTGGGTGCAGCCGCAACTCACCTTCCATTTGTATAAGCTGCCAGCAAGAATTGATGAATTCTTAACAACCACGACATTCAATTATGAATCAAATATCATGTCCACCATAATGCTAGTAGAAATAACAATTATTTTAAGTGCAAACCGTAATGTGTGTTTTGGTCTAACCAGGTGCGACTCCTCATGTCCTGCAAGTAGTCCCCCTGAACGGAGATCTATGTTTTATAGGTAGATCATACAACCTTTATCCACTGTAAATTTATTATAAATGGGAATGGAGAACCCAACCTCGCTGCGTGAGAGCCCGAGACAAGCCAGGGTCGCTCGTATTCTCCACTTCAGTTCACAGAGAACATCGACAGAGGGCAGCATCGAAGGTTGGTATGCGCTCAGCACGCCGATCTTCGAGCTGCTTATGCGTGGTTTTAAGACTGGATTTCTAGGTTTTACTTAAAACCTAATGCATAGTCTTAGAGAATGTGTGCTGAAATCAATGACTATTTTACATTCCTTTATTTCTCGGCAATCAATCATTGCGGAAAAGCTCTTGCGCTTCACGCCGAGGGCCCGGTTTCGATTTGCGATTTGATCCAGTACCTTGCTGAGGCTTTTATTCAGGTTTTATCCAGGTTTTCAATCTGGGATGAAGGTCGCTAGTAATGCTTTAGATCTCCCATCTCGTTTACCCATTATATACATTATCAATGAGCTTGCATGAAGGTAATGAGCAAAATTCTGCAGTATTCTGCCGTTAAATCCCAGAGAAGGCTCAAGAAATTTCAATAAGTAACTATAGAAACGTTGATGGAAACATTAGTAGTGTTAATTTCTGGTAGATCTACATATAGAATGCTTTTTTCGATACCGTGATGAGCTTTATTTCATCCAAAAAGTAGAGAATCAACAGTTAGTTCAGTTACATGTATGTGTAGTTCTGAGATTTACGAGGGCTGTCCCAGAAGTACCCGACCTAAAAGAAAGAAACCACAAACATTTTGGGAAAAACATCTTTATTTCTCTACATAGTCTCCTTTCAGTTTGATACACTTTTCCCAGCGATGTTCAATAGCTTCGTACCCTATTTATAGTGAGAACCGTCGAGTTCTGCAAAATAGTCATCAACTGCAGACTCCACCTCTTCATTGTTGGCAAATCGTTTACCACCAAGCCATTTCTTGAACTTTGTAAATAGAAAATAATCACAGGGGGCTAAACCTGGCGAATAGGGTGCATGAGAAAGCAATTTGAACTTTAACTCATTGATTTTGGCCATGGCGATAATGGATGTGTGAACTGGTGCATTGTCTTAATGAAACAAAACTTTCTTTTTCGCTAAATCCGGCCGTTTTTGCTCGATTTCATCGTTCGAACGCTGCAATAAGTTTGCATAATACTCACGATTGATTTTCCTTTTTGAAGATAATCAATGAAAATTATCCCACGCGCAATTATCCCAAAACACTGACGCTGTGACCTTGCCTGCAGATGGAACTGCCTTCGCCTTCTTTGGAACCGATTCTCCCCTTTCAATCCACCGTTTTGACTGTTCCTTCGTCACAGGTGTGAAGTGAAGGACCCATGTCTCATCCATGGTTATGAATCCACACAAAAACTCGGCATTATTGCAGCGAAACATCGCCAAACATCCTCCCGATGCTGCTTTTGTTCCATTGTGAGTGAACGCGGCACCCATCTTGCGCACAGCTTTCTCATGTCTACATTTTCAGTCAGTATGCGATGTACAACACTTTTTAAAACGTCTACGATGTCTGCTAGCTCGCGACAGGCATGCAATACCATTTTGTGGATTTTCTTCACAATTTCTGGCGTGGTCACCTCATTTGGTTGACCACTGCGATGTTAGTCTTGGCAGCTCATACGGTCTCGCTTAAACTCTGCCACCCAATATCTTACTGTTGTAAACGAAGGAGCAGACTCCCCCAGAGTAGAATCTAGCTCAGCTTTAATATTAGTAGGACTAAGATCTTTCAAATGAAAGTATTGTGTCACATAACGATGACCAGTTTTATGCATGTTTACAAATTTTCTGAGAGAGCTCACTATTGATGTCTGCCAAACAATTACCAAACAATGTAGCATTGTCAAACTTCAAACTTAAACTTTATAAGGGTGGTACTTCACAGTCATTTGTTTGAAACAACAACCGCTATCTATGCATCAGGTCGGGTACTTCTGGCACTGCCCTCGTAGAATCCTTCATTAGGGAATTCATATACCACTTAAATAGCTTGTATCCATATTGGTTTAGTTCACAACTTCAAAAATATGAATTGACTGGTCAAATGCCTAATGATTTAAAAATTTTAATTGATTTATTAAACTCCCTGTATAAATATAACTACGTTGTTTAGCTGTTTCCTTGTTCTGGTTTTCTGTACTCATACTGCCAGGGGGAACGTCCATAAATGAATGCATTCGCTGGAATTTGGAGAAACCACAACGAAAGGTCAGGTGCTTGAGGTCTTTTGGACCTCAGTGCTTTTGCTTGCCCCCTGGTTCATTAAGGCTGATTGCCTCTGATTACTGCCATGTTAAGGCCGGACTTCATCATCCTGAGGGAAAATTACCTCGGTCCGAGCAAACTAGGATAGTATTTTCTCTCCAAGACAGTTATCTTGATTTTAATTTGCTGCTTATGAAGCATCAGTTGTGTGGTACTTCCTTTATGCAACACGGAAACATAAAACTGATCTAATTAGAGATTGAAAATAAAGGTGCATAAGCTTAGCAGATGTCTAAGATCACACAGTATGTCTCACAAATATTAATACAGACCAGGAGGAAGTTTCTAATGTTGTAGGGGTTAAACCGATAGTGCAGTAATTATAACATGGAGCTTAGGAAAGTAGAAATTAAAACAAATGAATTAAACTAGTACATAAATATTTAAATCATTAGTACTATCGACCGCCAAATGTGTTTTCCTTTTATGTGTGCTTTTAACTATTTGAATCTCTTGATGAAGAGGTAAACCCAAATACTGAGTATTTTAAATGTTGTTTTCCCTTACCTTTCACTCAAACAATCTTGTTCTTTTACCACATATAATTCCTTTTTAGTTTTATTTATTGACCACCCATTCAAGAGCATATTATATATATAAACACCCGATGTCTGAGAATCTGTTTGTATGTATTGAATACAGTGCATAAAATATAGCTATGTCTCAGTTAGAGAATTAGGAATATGGTAACTTATTTTCCTTAATGAGGGGATTTAATGGATCATGAAGTCAAAAATAATAATAAAAAACTTACCTTCTTTAATTTTAAAATGTTTTAAAATGTTACTTAACAAACCTCATCAGCATAGAGCTTCTGACAACTACTATTACTCGCAAAATTTAATTTAAGAAGTTATTTCAATTTCTCATGACTGAGGGTGGACCATTTAAGTACAGATTGTACAATATCTCCAAAACTAAACGTTGTAGAAAGAAATGTTTTGAATAAAAGTTACTTGATATTATGGGGTAAAGTAAATTCCATTAGTCGTGTTTTATTTGGAAGACGTTTTGAGTCATTTTAGGGTCAATTTAATTTTTTTAAATGTATTGGTATTTTATTCGCGACACCGAGAATAGAAATTTGCCCTAGTGGAGAAAAATTATAACTGCTCACTTCTCATAAAAAACTAAACAACATTTGTATAAAGCACCTTGCAATTGTTCTTACACCAACGTAAATAACAACGAAAACTCTGAATGGGCTGTATACGAAGAGCGCAATGAATGGTTGGACCATCCACGGATGGTCATTTGAAGAACAAGTTAGTTTCGTAATTGGAAATCAACATTTTTAGTTTCTCTACTACGTATAGTAAGTAGGGAAAGTATTGTATTTCCGGTGAAATCTCGGTATCGAATTTTTTGGTGGAATACATGTTTTGAGGCCCCTGAATAAAAAAAGCATTTTTGGAAACATGTCAGTTTGTGAGTCTGTGTGTCTGTAAACAGCATAATTCAGAAACGAACAGTCGGATATTTAGGTTCAGTATCTTCCAGAGATGCGACACGAAGGTTTTCAAGAAAATCCCCCCACCCCAGATTACCCTTTACATGGAACATTTTTCGAACATTTTAATTTTCTCAAAAATAGCTCTAACAATTTTGATTAAAATATCATATGTTTAAGATATTTTTATGACAAATGAAATGTATATCTCGAATTTTCTGGGAATGTCTCCAAAAGTATTCTTCATTGTGAACGACTTTTGCATAACTGGTAAACCATAAGAGATAGACAAAAGTTTACAACACAAAAAATGTAGATTGCGTTAAAATACACTATTTATGTCATATACATGTTTTTGTTGAGTGAACCATTTTCGACATATTGCTTGTTATTCCCTTAAATTTTCCAATACTTTTTCTCAAATTCGTTATTCATTTTTACTGTCTATACTACGTATAGTAAGTAGGGGAAGTATTGTGTTCCACCCAAAAATTCGATACCGAGATTTCCCCGGAAATACATGTTTTGAGACCCCCTGAACCCAATTTTTTTTTTTAAAACATGTCCGTGTGTGTGTCTGTGAACAGCTTAACTCAGAAACGAACAGTCGGATAAACACCAAACTTGGTATTTAGGTTCAGTATCTTCCAGAGATGCGACACGAAGGTTTTTAAGAAAATCCCCCCACCCCAGATTATCCTTTACATGGAACATTTTTTTTTGTCCTGGTAATGCAAAGAGAATAAAATACTCCACATAGCAACCAGCTCCCAAAATATTTCACTATCGCTTAAAGCCTACCAATTCCCCTTGCATCTACAAGAAAATTAGTAACAAGATTAACATCTCGATATCTCGATTAACATGAAGCATATGGAGAATAAGCGTTTGTATAAATAGATTGTACAAGAGTAGAGAAAGTCATGTGAGTGCGACACATCAGATTTTTTTATTTTGTGTCCTTGTTCCTCATCATAAGACAAACAGTTTTTATAAACCATTTTCTAATGACTAAACAACAAACAAAACGCAGGGTCTCATTTAAAACAATTAAACTGACCCTAATCTGACTATCATAACGTCCTCCAAACAAAACACCACTAATGGCATTTACTTTCCCCCATAATATCAAGCAACTTTTATCAGTCATTTCTTTCCATAGCGCTTAGTTTTTGGAGATATTGTAAAGTCTCAACTTAAATGGTCCACCCTGTATGAACCGGCTGGGAACAGTATTTAGGATTACGATGCGTTTGGGAAGGCATGAAAGCACAAAGGCTCAGTAATATGAGAATTAGAAGTGTTTATTACTTTCTCTACTACGTATAGTAATTAGGGGAAGTATTGTATTCCACCCAAAAATTCGATACCGAGATTTCACAGGAAATATATGTTTTGAGAGTCCCTGAATCCAAAAAAAAGCATTTTTGGAAATATGTCCGTGTGTGTGTCTGTGTGTCTGTGAACAGCATAACTCAGAAACGAACAGTCGGATAAACACCAAACTTGGTATTTAGGTTCAGTATCTTTCAGAGATGCGACACAAAGATTTTCAAGAAAATCCCCCCACCACAGATTACCCTTTATATGGAACATTTTTCGAAAATTTTAATTTTCTCAAAAATGACTAACGATTTTGATTAAAATATCATATGTTTAAGATATTTTTATGACAAATAAAATGTATATCTTGAATTTTCTGAGAAATGTCTCCAAAAGTATGCTTCATTGTGAACGACTTCTCCATAACTGGTAAACCATAAGGGATAGACAACATTTTACCACTCAAAAAATGTAGATCGCGTTAAAATACACAATTTAGATCATATACATTTTTTTTGTTGAGTGAACCATTTTCGAGATATTGCTTGTTATTCACTTAAATTTTTCAATACTTATTTTCTCAAATGGGAATTCGTTATACATTTTTTGTCTTGGATATGCAAAGAGTATTAATCTTTGGCACAGAGAATGGTGCTGCACCTAGCAACCAGCTAATTAAGATATATGTCGATGCTTAAAGGCTCCTGTATTTCTACATTGCCCTTGCAATTACAAAACAAGGGGAACATAGTACGCCTTAAAAGATAGTCAAATATTTGTAGAACTGGTCGCTATGTGTAAAATGTAATTCTCTTTGCATGTCAAAAGATCGTTTCTGGAAATGTTTATCTCGATTAATATGAAATAGATGGAGAATAAAAGTTTGTAAAAGTAATTTGTACAAGAATAGAGAAAGTCATGTGAGTGTAACACATCAGAGTTTTTTTTTAAACTTTAAATGTACTCTAGAAGAAGGAGAGTTTGCATCGTCATTAATACTGAAGAACTAAACAAGTTCCTTAGCGACAAATAAAACTAAACAAAAGAGCATTTTCAACTCAGAAACGAGCTAAATATGTATGCTAAATAATCGTACTCCATCTGAAACAGGATCATAACATGGATAGCTTGCTCCAACATCATGACGCACCACCTCATTGGGCAAGAAACCCCCGTGATTATTTAAATGGTGCATTATGCAACAATTGGTACTTCAAGGTGGACCAATTATGTGACCTCCAATTTTCCGTATCTCTCATTATCCGATTCTTCGTCGGATTTAGTGAAGAATGTGGCTTATGCGCAGTGATCCAGGATGTTCATGAATTTAAATCAGCTGTCCATTTTTTAGCGGCTGCTTTTGCTTCCTGTCCACCATAATGATCTATCGTTTTACTGAACGTCTTCCAAGCCAAATTTAGCCATAACGTTTTTTCAGACTGCCACACAAGCTAAAATGAGGCTTTCCTCTTTCACTTCTTCTTGTGGATGACCAACCAATTAATTATTCACCTAGGCCATCTTTCCCCCTCCATTCCTTGTACAGTTCATTCCACTGCAATATAGTTCTTCAGCTCTACTTATCTTCTGTTCTAATAAGACCGTTCAATCAGTTCAAATATTTTGGCACAATTATAGACAGTTCAGGAACCTATGAATAAGAAATTGACAATCAAATAAAACAGCTAGGAACGTAATAACGTCCTTGAATGACGTCCTATATAATAGAAAAATAAGACAAAATCCCGAAAACATATGTAGGTAGAAGAGTGTCCTAATGTGTGGGTCAGGGTGTTGGAATCGGAATGATACATGGAAGAAAAGTTGGAGCGCGGAAATGTATGGGTTACGTAGAATTGTGAGAGCATCTGATCATGGACTCAGAAGAAATCTTTGGACGAGAGATGCTGGATCACACATTGTAGAAATGTGTCTCAAGGAAGAACTATACTCAATGGTGTTTCCTTGAAGTCTATTCTAAATTAAAAAAATCTGATATGTTACACTCATATGACTTTCTCTACTCCTGTACAAACTATTTTTACAAACTCTTATTCTCCATCTATTTCATATTAATCGAGATAAACATTTGCAGAAAAGATCTTTTGACATGCAAAGAGAATTACATTTTAAACATAGTGACCAGATCTAAAAATATTTGACTATGGCTCAAGGCCTACTAAGTTCTCCTTGTTTTGTATTTGCAAGGACAATATAGAAATACAGTAGCCTTTAAGCATCGACATATATCTTAATAGCTGGCTGCTAGGTGCAGCACCATTCTCTTTGCCACAGATTAATACTCTTTGCATATCCAAGACAAAAAAATTAATAACGAATTCCCATTTGGGAAAATAAGTATTGAAAAATTTAAGGGAATAACAAGCAATATCTCGAAAATGGTTCACTCAACAACAAAAATGTATATGACATAAATTGTGTATTTTAAGACGATCTACATTTTTATGTAGTAAAATTTTGTCGACTCTTATGCAAAAGTCGTTCACAATGAAGAATACTTTTGGAGTCATTCCCAGAAAATCCAAGATATGCATTTTATTTGTCATGAAAGTATCTTAAACATACGATATTTTAATTAAAATCGTTAGAGCTATTTTTGAGAAAATTAACATTTTCGAAAAATGTTCCATGTAAAGGGTAGTCCGGGGTGGGGGAATTTTCTTGAAAACCTTCGTGTCGCATCTCTAGAAGATACTGAACCTAAATACCAAGTTTGGTGTTTATCCGACTGTTCGTTTCTGAGTTATGCTGTTCACAGACACACACACACACGCGCGCGCGCGCGCACGGACATGTTTCCAAAAATGCTTTTTTTTGGATTCAGGGGTCTCAAAACATATATTTCCGGTGAAATCTCGGTATCGAGAATACAATACTTCCCCGACTTACTATACGTAGCAAAGAAAGTAAAAAAGGCAAAAGCAAACTCTCTAGCTTCAAAAATATATCCACAAATTATAGTAGAGCAAATAGAAATGATGCTCATGTTGTAATGCTTTCACTTTATAGTCTTTACAAAAAAAATCTTTCTTCTTCTTCTTTATCCAACCGTTAGGCCGTCAGGCATGTACGATCTCACTAAGAAATTTACGCTCCATCTCTGCTTGAGACGCCGAGTGATTTCTTTCCCCTAGAAATGTACTCTGGGAACGCGTTGTAGGCACAATCTATGCATTAACTTAATTGTAGGTTCCCATTAAAAGTAAATAAATTGACTCTAAAATGACCACCATAACGTTCTCCAAACAAAACACGACTAATAGCCTTTACTTTCCCCCATAATACCAAGCAACTTTTGTCCAAGGCATTTCTTTCTATAACGCTTAGTTTTGGAGATATTGAAGTTTCGGTTTAAATGGTCGATCCAGAATTGGTTGCATCTTCAGTTCTGGTAAAATAAACTCCTTGGTCTTTAGATCCCAATAATCCTATTATTCAGCTCTCCTCGCTTAATTTAAATACTGGAACTAAATTAAAATCTCACCCTACAGTTTCGATTGCACAGAAACAGGTATACTTTGTCTAATACTGAAACGTTTACTTATGTTTTAATTTGTATTAATGCTCCTGGAAAAGCGTTTTATTTAGATTTTCAAAACACCACTGATAATGTACGTTGAACGGAAAGAGGCAGGCATGCGTAAGATGGCGAAAAAGGGGAGAGAGGGGGAAGTAAAGGTGAAGGTGGGGCAGAGTACCATACGTAGGCCATCCAAACCATTGTGCTTCTACCGTGAACCCTGGGAGGGAGGGATGAGAGACAACGGGCACAAGCACGGACGGGGTCTCCAATGTTTCCAGATTGAATGCCTCCAACATTGCCCGAGCCTCTGGGCGGGTATTCAACGGAGCGGTCTCTGGATGATTCAGGAAGAAACCTGCTGGAGCGCAAAGCCACCATCCAGCTGATCACGTCGCCTAGTCCTACGACCAGATGACAAAAGAAGATGGTGGGTATAGGTAATGAGCACAGCAAAGTCGTGATAGAAGATGAACCACCCCAGCATTCGCTTGCCGACCCGGGGAAACCACGAAAAACCCATTGGTCAGAGTAGGCAGTCTCCGGGGATCAAACCCGCGACCTAGTCGCACAGTTACCGCGGCGCCACCTCGCTCGGAAGAGAGGGGGAAGCGGGGAAGATTAGAATACACGAAGTTAGCGCGATAACGCGAGTGTAGCCGCGGATTCTACTAGACAAGGTAGTTGGGATTCTAGGAATATTAATTGATAGTGGAAGTTGGCAAACACACGATAAAGAACATTGGGAAGAATGAGGGAAAGAAAAGTTGAAGTGGACGCCGATTGTATTGTAATGATAGTCCTCTCAGACGCACATACGATATCTTATCTCGCATTATTGCTCGCAGAACGTCGGTCTTTAAACACTGTGGTGGGGAGTGCCAGATTTCTATCAGTTTCTGGTACAGGGGAAAGGCGGAGCTGCCAGTCCTAGGTACCGTATGTAATGGACTCTACACAGTAGCTTAACACCAACCTGCCAACTTCTTTTGTTTCCTATAAAAAAGAACTCTTTAATAACTCTCTTCTTTATGCGACTTTTATGTTGACCTAGCGTATATGGCCTCCCCTATCTTGGCCATTATCTTGGAAATCATATTTCTGTTGCACGGTACAAAGGTAACAACGTTTTGGAATATTCTGTACGCCAACAGGCTTCCCACTGACGCATTTGTTTCCCATTAAGCATGTATCATCCATATGAATCAAAGAAGGCAGACAAGAGTTTTATAGTCGTTCAAGAAAACATTCTCATGTAAAAAGATTAACTTCTTAAGTTTTGATGCGCAGTTGTTTAATTAATGCTTCAGTTATTGTTTATTTACGCACTCGAGATAACCGTCTTCTAGCGCAGCCCATTTAAACAAGCGATGGTGTGATAATTCAAAATTATTTTAATGGACAGTCACTTAATCTTGCAGCTCAGTAAACTCAATTTTAGTAATCCAATTTTCATTTATGTAACAACAATAAATTTCAGTTTGTACGATAAATTTCAAGCCCGAAAATATTAGTCTAGGACAACACTCAGCGTTCATTTTCTATTTGAAAGTCCCCAGGTCAGCAGTTTAGTTATAAAATCTGATGTGGTAACTATCTGTACACATTAAATTTACAGGCATTGCCTATATGTTACAGCATACATTTAAAAACTTATTTTTCTATCCACGATACGTTTTTGTCTTGAAATTAGCAATAACGCTTTGTTTTAGAGAACACACGGCAACGAAGTTCAAATGTTTATCGGAAGCACAGAGAAACAAAGCAGAGGTCATAATTACGACCTCTTGCAAAGGAAAAAAAAGAAAAACAAATCTGATGTGCTACACTCACATGACTTACTCTACTCTTTTACAAATTATTTTTGCAAACGCTTATTCTTCATTTCTTCATGTTAATCTTATTGCTAATTATCTTGTAGATGCAAGGAGCTATAGTCAAATATTTTAAGAGCTGGTTGCTATGTGGAGTAGTCCATTCTCTTTGCATTACCAGGACAAAAAAATGAATAACGAATTTGAGAAAAAGTATAAGTATTGGAAAATTTAAGGGAATAACAAGCAATATCTCGAAAATGGTTCACTCAACAAAACAAATGTATATGACACAAATTATGTATTTTAACGCGTTCTCCATTTTTTGTGTAGTAAAATTTTGTCTCTCTCTTGTGGTTTACCAGTTATGCAAAAGTTGTACACAATGAAGAATACTTTTGGAGACATTCCCAGAAAATTCAAGATATACATTTTATTTGTCATGAAAATATCTTAAACATATGATTATTTTAATCAAAATCGTTAGAGCCATTTTCGAAAAATGTTCCATGTAAATGGTAATCTGAGGTGGGGGGATTTTCTTGATGTCGCATTTCTGGAAGATACTGAACCTAAATACCAAGTTTGGTGTTTATCCGACTGTTCGTTTCTGAGTTATGCTGTTCACAGACACAGACACACACACACGGACCTGTTTCCAAAAACGCTTTTTTTTGGATTCAGGGGGCCTCAAAACATATATTTCGGGTGAAATCTCGTTATCGAATTTTGGGCGGAATACAATGCTTCCCCTACTTACTATACGTAGTAGAAAAAGTAATTAGAAACAGTCAAGAACCTTCCATTAGATATGCCCTTACACCTGAAAACTAACGCTACGAAAGAATTATTTGACACAAATTATATGTTTTAATAATGTCTACACGTTTCCTGAAGTGAATTTTTGTGTATTTCCCAGTTACAGACTTTATATAAAATTCATTCAGATTAAGAGGACTTCACAGAATACTCACAAAAAATTCAAGATATATATTTTATTAACTGTTTGATTTGGGGTGGGGAACTTCTCTTGAAAATCTTCACCTTGCATGTTTAAATAGTGTTCGACTCAAATAAATACTTTATATTTAACTAATGTCCAATTTTGACTTACGCTTTTCATATATAAGCACGCTGACACACGAGACTTCTTAGAGAAGCAACCTATTTTTGGGGTGAGGAAATAAAAATCTTTATTTTCGGTGAAATCTCGATATTTTTGGCTGAAACAGTATGAATCAAATTAAATTAGTAACAAAAACAGGTAGGTGCCACCAGGCGATACATATTTTATAGTTCACGTGAAGTAAGACAGCTGTCAGCTGTTAAGTAAAGAAGTCTGCAAATGCTACTGAGTTGCAAATAAGTCACAAATGGATGGAGGATTAACACAATTTTCTTTCGAAAATGGTTAATTGTACGAAAGCCATTTGAAATAAATTCTTTGTTTCCAACAATTTTGTTTGTCCTTGTAGTAAGGCATTGTCTGTCTTGAATGCTTTTCCATAGAGATTGAAGATGACTTAACCAAATTTTCACAGATGTACATAATCAAGATATCATGCCAACATGTTTAACCGTAATGTTTTAGAAAATGAAAGGAATGAATCTCTTTCCATGTTAAGGGGTCTTCGCCTTATCTACATCCAAAAAGGGTGCGTACTTTTAAGTAATTATGAAAACATTTGTTGTTTCTCTCCTTCTCCCTCCCTCCTCTCTCTCTCTCTCTCTTTTACACACTCAGATGCGCGCGCCCTTTCTGGGTTCAGAAAGCCCCAAAACTGCTATGTTACAAATACCTAAGCAAGTATAAATAAGCAAAACATAGATTTTCCAATTTCGGTTTTAATTTCTTCAACACTGTGATTGTTGTGTCGAAAGCACATGAATGCCAGATGTTGTATTTTCAGAAGGGTCGCTTACCCACCTTTTGGATTGTTTGTCCCGAAGAGCCCGCTGCTGTAGACTCTAATTGTATCTTGTCAGTCTCTTCCAGTTTTCTGCACAGAAGAACTGAGCAGATGGTTGATTGCCCTTCGCTCTTAACATACGTGCTGTTTGTAGAATCCGTATCATCCAACCTAACCTCTCATTTCGGTATCTTGGCAGTCAAGGGTGTTAACAGAGATACTGACGCTGCTAGGTCTTCAAGTCGAGGGTGGAAGCAAATAAAACAGAGAGATACTTAAGTGTTTAATTACAACAGGCCATAGACATCGGAAGTTTTATCTTCTAAGCATATAAAGGGAATGAAATTACATCGTCTGTAAGTGTATTATTGAGGAATGGCTGGAGATGAAACTGACGACAGCCTCCTTTAAGTGTGACCGCATTAGAAGAATGCAGTGTAAAAACACAAAACGGGCCAGAAATACGTGACACTTCATTGGGTATGCGACGAGAAGTGGTGGCGGTAGTGATAATTATCGCCACTCACTTTTCAGGCAAACATTTGGAGTTCTCCACGACGAATACAGTCCATTTTCAAGCCCTGCACCCCTGCGGACGATACACTAACTGGTAAGGTGAAACAATTGGCGGAATGATTGACAAGGGAAAGAGGAGTGGACGGAGGATACCTAACCAAGCGCATTTCCGCCGCAAATCAAATGTGGCCATCGGGATAGAACTCGGGCCGACTTGGTGTGAGGCGAATGACCCAAGCACCCGGCGCTGGTCTAAGGACTAGAACAAAAACATTGTGACTTTGTCCAGTTTTTTAAACTATCACTTCTCTCTGTTCTGATTGCCACTGTTCTGATCTGGTTCAACTTTCACTAGGACTTCACTAATATGCTCTAATTCAATGTTCCCTTCACTTCACCTCCTTCGTGACGTAGCCCCTTCTTCCTGACGATTCACTCGCTGGGGACTTCTACAATCTCTCGCTCCGTAGTAGCACTCGCTGCATGTCACAGCAGTCGTCAACTCGCTCGGAGAACCGACTTGATGTCGCAACAGAAGCGCGGTCACCGACTCGCTTACTCACTACTGACTGACTGCTCTCGCTAGAACGCTCGCTTATATAGCCAATGGAATCTTCCACAGAAAATTCTAGAACTATCTCGATGTTCTGGAGGAGGGGGGAAGAAACTTCCGGAAAATTCTGGTTATCTACCGATAGTGCTTCAGATGTTTAAGCCGGCGAGAGTGTTGCTTATCTCTGTTTACATCCGACTTGGGACCAACCTCCCGAAAGCCACTGCGCCACAATATTGAAATTCTTATAGATGGGAGGCGCCTGATTTATGGTATCTTAATTCGATCCCATGATGATATAAACTGTTGTTATTATTATTATTATTTTATTATTATTATATACTCACATAAGACGCTTTCGCATCTTTTTTTTAAAAAAAGTTAAGATTATGGTTATGTATAGTTTTAGATTGTAGAAAGTACATTCAGCAGGCAAATGGAGTATATATATATATAAAATCACTATTAACTTACTAATGTCAAGTCTATATAATTTGGAAGGCATGTTATTATAAATGCTGAAGTACTTTTTAACATAAACGTACTAATTAAATCTACGATTATTTCTTTTTTTACTAAACAGTTATTTTAATTTAATATGTTATTAATCAGCCGAACTGTAATACTCTAATGCCCTACTTTACACGCCAGCAAATCCGCCCCGACATCAGGTTGGGCGAGTTTTGCATCGCCAGACTCCTTGCACACTAATCCTTGTTTCTTATAACCTTGCCCCACACATATGCATTCTTCTGCACTGCGTTTCCTTCCCTTTTCCCTGGTTGGCTAATGTAAACCTTCGTATTTTGACAAACAGGCCGGGTGCAGTCCAACGATAGGCAATAAAAGCGATATAAACACACAGTCGTGATAGATGCACATGTTTTCGTCATCCTGAGAGGCAGGTTTAAATCGAAGGATCCTCCCTTTATTTGTTCATAAGAGTTTACACGCATTCCATATAAATTAACTCTGTTACGTAATGTATTTAATTCATACGGTCACGATAATATCAATTTAACAATTATCATCGAATATATTAAGGTTACGAGATGCGGGGTAAAGTTATATGTAACAGACCTTAGTTCTGCTGTCTCTACCAGCCCTCCGTGTTGTGAGGCGGCTTTACCTTAATTGACAGTCTATTGCTTCGTTGTTAATACAGAAAAAGTTAGAGAACGTCATTATAGACAAGGAATATGTAGCAAAAGTACTGCTTAGAAATGAAAATGGTTTAAATAAAAACAATCTGATGCATTACGTTCATAAGACCTTCTGTATCCACCCTTCTACTGTTTCTTACAAAAGCTTGTTTGTCTATTTGTTTCATATTGTTATATGCTGTTGTGAGGCCCAAAAAGTTTCCAGGAAATTATTAAATTTTAATCACCCCAACATGCACATGTGGGAAGCGTAGTGACAAACGGCGAGAGGATCAGGGCCTTGATGTTCACATTCCGATGTAGACGTGAGGTTTTGTAACAAATTACACAAATTTCACATCATTTACATTAACCTTGGTTTATTAATAAAATACCTTGTATCCCTGCATTACATACACAAGGGAATAAAGAATTGAGGGGAGATGCCTAACACACCCACGACTTGCACCTTATACTGACGCTTACGCACAAAGAAAGTCACGCTAACATCTATCCCCGCTCTCTCCCCAACTCTGGCTAGGCTCACCGGCCAGAGGTGGAGAGCGTCATGCCAGACGGAAATTCAAACACAAGCCGAAGGAAATACTAAATTACTCCAACAATGCTGTCGCCAATGCGACGCAATAATGTGTCTGGCATGGCAATACCTACTAATACGCCAAAATGTTAATAGAGATACGCATTTGCAGGGATGGTATCATTACACATTTCCTTGTAGACACAAAGAGTTTTATTTACAGACGCTCTTTAACTGTTTGGTCCTTATCGTCCCATTCTATATTGGGCGTGAAAGAGCGGTAATTTTCCTTAGAAGCCTCTTTATCACGCTTGAGGTTATTTTACGTGCCGTAAATCTACGACCACCGGCTTTACTTCCCTTCCGAAGGAAGCCATGCTAAGTAGTTTTACGCCCAGAAAAATCCATCGCCCTCCGCCGGGTTTGAACCCGCGATCACAGAATTAGAGGCTAGCATGGTAACCACTACACCACGGAGAACGACAGACAGAAAGACGATACAGGCGACTGAAGTGATGTCAAGTTTTTAAAATGGAGGTCGCTGTGCGAGTATGCTGGCTTTGAAATTACATCTACCGACTCTTTGTATGACCACTAGAAATAAGCGAATGGCGGCTTACCACTTCAAAACTCAAATCAAAAACTCGAAAATGGCTAATGATACAAACATTTTTATTTGCCATAAAGAGATCTGCATCTTTGTGTAGTAAGTTTATGTCTGCCACTTATTCTTTATGATTATCTGGCGGCGCCGTGGCCGAGGCGGCCCGGGTTCAATCCCAGGGATTTGTGGTGAACAAAGCGGCGTCTGTGCGGTTTTCTCCGGGTTCTCCGGTTTCCCCCGCCATTCATTCCACCAACTGCTCCATCATCACCTTTCCTTTCATCCATTTCACCATCATTTCGTTTCATCTACTTCCTTCCTGATCACCCATCCTGGATATTCTGTCTGATCCATGAGTGTCTGCTCCTCGAGGGGCCTCTGACTCCAGGCACCCGCCTGTAAGTCCTGGGGGGGGTAAGTCCTACATAAGAGGAGATTAAACAGAGAAAGAAGAAGACAAGATGGTTATGTATTTTCCGAGAAAGTTTAGGATAGGTATATCAATATCTTGTAAACGTCTTAAATATACTGTATTTGTATCTTGTATCACTCACCAGAAGCATTTCTGAGAAAATAAAAAATAACACATTTTTAAAATTAAAGGATAGTTTGGGGTGCGGATTACTGAGATACTCTATGTTGGCCCTGAACCTATGGTTGGTATCAGTACACGTACTACCAAAACCTCGGTAAAAGAATGGATTAGAGAAAAACACCAACTCAGCTGGCAAACCTGTCCTGGACAAAGACAAGCCAGGAAACTGGCCTTAGGTCCATGCAACACTCTTTCCTCATCTCTCCTGAGATTGAATAGGACAGGAATAAAGAAATTAGTTGCATTAACATCTGAACGCGGTCACTTCAGGAAACATCTACATAAAGTAGGCCTTTACAAGGATGAACCCATTTGTAAAATGTGCAAACAGGATGAAGAAACTGCCTCGTACATCCTCCTTGACTGCCCATTCCTGGCAGTAAAGATACTTTACTCTTTCTTTAACCAAGAAGATCTAGGAACGGATCCTGGCATTGGAACCAAGATACTACAACTTGTTCAAGGAACAGATTTTGGGTAACAATGAAGGCACTCTTTCTAATGAGGTAGCACAATAAGCCTTTTAGGCGGAAGTGTGGGAGGTCGAGAAAACTCCAAAAAAAACTCCTCATGTTTGGGGCGAGGGATTTTCTTGAAAATCCTTGTGTCACATCTTTGAAAGATACTGAACTTAAACATATACACACACAGACTTCTTTTTCGTTGTCCTCCCTGATCTAGGGGTATCATGCTAGCCTCTATTTCCCGAGGTCACGAACCCAGCGGAGGACGATGTCTTTCTTTCGCGGCGTAAAGCTCCTTAGCATGGTTTCCTTCGGAAGGAAAGTGAAGCCGGTGGTCGTAGATTTACGGCACGTAAAAGAACATCAAGCCGATAAAGAGGCCTCTGAGCAATATTTAAGGTCTTTCACGCCGATTACAGAATGGGAACGAAGAACGTAATATTTAAAGAGCGTCCATAAATAAATAAATAAATAGATAGATAAAAAGACCTCTTTTTCTAAAAATGATTTTTTAAATTTAGGTGGCCTCAAAAAGGTATTTCTGTGAAATATTGCCATCGACTATGTAACTGTTCAGATAGTAAAATGTATTAGACTTTTGCATCGTTAGTAGAGTAAATACAATTATGAAAATAAAATGTATTTGGAATCTTACATTAAAATTAAGAGATAAAATAATACCCTTAATTCTATAAATGGGTAATTATTTTACAAAAATATACGAAGAGGAAATATATAAAAGCACGTTTATGAAGAAGGTAGTAAATAAACCATATGAGAAGTAGTGATCACCATTTTCTATTAATACAGCATTTTACCTGGTTCACACAAAGCTTAACCTCCTCTATTCTTTTCCAGGTTGTACAAATATAGCTTACTAATGCATCTGAAAAACAAATCAGAAACTCCTTCACAATAAATGCGCTTGTCATACTATACGTGTGTGTGTTAATGCATCAGTACTGCACCCTGTACCCAGCCACAGTTCACCGCTATGAAGTAGGGTAAGATATCAGGTTAAACTATACACATTCTGCTCGTGACGTCATAACAGCATTCAGTTCTGAGAGCAAGAAATGACAGGTAGGTTTACACGTTAGAGGGTTTCATTGCGGTTCTCGATGTAACACATACAAACTCTCTTGTTCATCACAATCGTTTGTGTCCTCCGTGTTCTAGGGGTACTATGCTAACCTTTAGTTGCCGAGGTCGCGGGTTCAAACCCGGCGGAGGCGATGGATTTTTTCGGGCGTAAAAGGGAGGTAAAGCCGGTGCCACCGTGTCGTAGATTTGCGGCACGTAAAAGAACCTCAAGCCTGATAAAGAGGCCTATGAGCAAAATTTCCAGTCTTTCACACCCAATATAGAATGGGACGCTAAGAACCATAGTAGTTAAAGAGCGTCCATAAGTACAACCTCAATTTTTATGATCGTTTGCAATGGAACTGGAGTTGGCGGCATTCTGGGAAACGTGGTCAAGTTTCAATTATTCAGTCATAAGTAAAATTACTACGCCAATGCCACTCCAAAGGATCGTTTCTTCCAAAATCATTGATTCAATGACTTGAATATTGAATATTTTCTTTTTAGAGTAGTGGACATAACGTGGTATTCTAGGACTCTATTATAATTACATTTAAGAGTTTGTCATCATTATGAATACAATAATGAGTAACAGAATGTTCTTAACATACAAAGAAAACAATATTTGTTGCACTTTGGAGAAACTACAGCATTTTGAAAATCGCAGGATATAGTATTAAATCCAGTGTTACTAAACATCATCTATAAATTGCGGACGCCCCTAGGCTAGCTCATACAAACTGAAGAAATGGAGCAATCAAAAAAGACAAGGAATGTTCTATTAAGAATTTACGACGAATGGTTACTAATTAAAGCTATCATAAAACCATAAAACATTCGGAAATATCTGAGAAGATACGAACTACAAATACGCTGATGGAATTGATGTTTGTAGGTTTTTAGTGTTACTGGGGACAAAAAGGAACAGCACTGATATATTTGCTTGTATTTTATTCGGATTTTGAATGTTTTTGCACTAAATTAATATGGAAATATATATTTGTTACAGAGTTACCAATGCAGCTTAGAAACGTTTACAAAATTTTACCCGAGACTTAAATTTCCCAAAATTTCCCAAAACTTCTACGAATGAGTTTGAAAAAATAATCCCATAATCCTTAACAAATGCCCCTGGCAGTGATTTAGGTTTCGATTATAAATGGTATAAGGAACATACCTATACAATTTCGTTTTTGTTATTTGACTCTTAAAAGAGCTCACTTTTTTGCCATTTCTGTAAATTTTATTTTTTTAACTTTAAATATACTTTCTCAAAATCTATTTAACTTAGAAGTTTGAAAATTTTTTAGTTGTACAGAATGTTTAACTGCATTTAGTAGTTTAAATATTTTGATACTAAATTACACAGTTTCCACGAAAAAATTATAAAGATAAAAATATTACGGCAAAAACTTATTTTCTTGTGATATTTTTTAAAATTAAATTAGTCCCTCAAATGGGGAAATAATTAACCGCATATCTTAAGCGACTTATAAAATATCATACTAAAAACTTTGGTAAAGTTCTCATGTTTAATTTCAGAGAAAAGTGGGTCTATAAATAGAAATAAAATTGTTTTAGAAATTATTTTGCAATATTTAAATATTTTTATAACTAAAAGATTTAAAATGGCTAAAAAAATCATCTTAGAAAGCCTTCTTTAATAAGTAGTGTAAACTTAATTGCCCTGTGAATATGTAACTTGATTAGCTCCACGTATGGACGCCAATTTGAAGAAAGATGGTTTGTTACGTTATTTGCATCACGCTTTGGACATCAATTTGAAGAAGGTTGAATTGAAGGAGTTGTATTATATTTCAACTGTTGGGGAGCCGAACTTGTAGTAGTTGCAACCGCACGTATAGTAAACAGTTTCCGGTAGCCTTTGCCCCAAGTTTAAAAAAATATTAACTTTGTAATTTGACTGTTTCTTTAAATATTATATTTATCTTTGCCTCGGCTGCGTCAGTATTATTGTTAGAGACACGTTTCTCTTAGCAGAGTTGTGGTACGACAAGAATGTAGGCTTACACAGAATATAATTTTACTTCACTTCTTTTATTAATACTTGATACGATTTAAATAACACTTCATTGATAGAGAGAGAGAGAGAGAGAGAGAGAGAGAGAGAGAGCTGTGAGATGTTTTTATTAAATACTTGCTCACACGAATACGTATTATACTTCTCGAGGACACTTTTTGCGTCTGATTACTAACGCTGTCTGCGACCAACTGAACTCTAAATTTGTAAAATTTTCTCCTTTTCAGTTTCTGATTGGCTAATCCTACTCCAATAGAATACCTTCATTTAAGTAAGCTTTTTCTGGTTGTTGATTGGCTATTTTATAAACTGTCACTAAAGTTACATTATTGCTTCCAAGAATCAGTAGTAGTATTGTTAAACTCTCAAACTCATTATTGCCTCAAGGTTACCTCATTGTTAGCAACTTTTGACCTATTTCTCAAAGCTCCTACATTATTAAATTACGTAATGCATTCACATAACATTATTAGACATGGATACAATAATATAAACATATAAAATGACTGTAATATACACTTTTTATATATTGTTACATACACATTTTGCTTCAAGGCGGGGTGTTATTGAATTTATATATTACATAAGTAGACTGAAATTATTTAAGTGTTAAAAATACTGCCTCACCTATAATTCTAGAGAAAACTGCCTTTCTTTCAATTGTCAAAAAACGTAAAAATACCCGGAAATTTCTACTAAGCATTGCTACCATTGTAAGTCTGGTATTGGATAATCTCTTGTAAGAAGTTCTAAAACAGACAGTTTGATGAAAGTTGGATTTGTCACACCTACAATTGGCTAAGAGAAACAGAAGAAAGACACAGGAGTGAAAGAAGCATTGTTAGGCATATTGATTGGACGAGCTTTGCTGGGTAGCAAGACAGAACTTAAAGAGCACTTTAAATAATGGCACTGGCGGGACAAGTCTATTCTCTGCTGATAACGATGACAAGTGACAGCGGTATTCAAAACAGCGTACCGTACGGGACCTAAACAATACCACATTCAAGCTAATTGCTGACTAAGTAATAAATCTTAACCAACTAACAAAGTTTCACAGCTGATATACAATATTTTTTATTTCCCGCAGAGAGAAAAGGCTTTTTATTTCTTTTTGTGGGTGATATCTACTTCCAACGCTTGTTTTATATCGATTGGTTAATCCCACTGCGCAGTCGAAGTTCCCCCTTCCCCCCTTGATGCTTATTTCACGAAATAAAAACAACGGGGCTGGTGGAACGAAACAGAAATAATAAAAATCGGAGAAGAAAACTACTCGAGCAAAGGTAAAGAAGAAAACCCCCTATAAATTAAAGGTTTCCACGGCCAGCTTTACCTCATTAACCGGACCCAGGCTCAGATGTCCGGAGCGATTATTTATTATTCCTGTCTGCTGGGCGAGATATAGTAGAGCCGGCCTGGCTCACACACACACAACCACCACCTCCACAACTATCGATATGCTGCAATCGAAACATGATAATAATGTCACAACGGCAAGTTATTTGCTACATACAATAGCGTATAGCAATTATACGAGCCCTCCTCCTAGGTTTAGGTATCTGGGCTCCGGTTCATGCCAGAAAATATAGAAAATAATAACAATAATTTGTTAGGGTAAAGTCTCGAATAATACATATAAAACCCTATTATAACTAAAACATCTTATGTGTTACATTCATATGACTTTCTCTATCCTCTATCGTTTATTAGTGGGTATACAAACTATTCTTACTAAAGCTTATTACTTTCTCTACTACGTATAGTAAGTAGGGGAAGTATTGCATTCCACCCAAAAATTCGATACCGAGATTTCACCGGAAATACATTTTTTGAGGCCCCCTGAATCCAAAAAAAAGATTTTTGCAAACATGTCCTTGTGTCTGTCTGTGAACAGCATAACTCAGAAACGAAAAATTGGATAAACACCAAACTTGGTATTTAGGTTCAGTATCTTCCAGAGATGCGACACAAAGGTTTTCAAGAAAATCCCAGATTACCCTTTACATGGAACATTTTTCGAAAATTTTAATTTTCTCAAAAATGCCTATAACGATTTTCTTTAAAATATATCATATATTTAAGATACTTTCATGACAAATAGAATGTATGTCTTGAATTTTCTGGGAATTCGTTATTCATTGTTTTTTTTTTTTTTTTTTTTTTGTCTTGGTAATGCAAAGAGAATGGAATGCGCCACATATCAACCAGCACTTAAAAGATTTGACTATCGCTTAAAGCCTACCAATTCCCATTGCATCTACAAGAAAATTAGCAATAAGATTAACATCTCGATTAACATGAAGCATATGGAGAATAAGCGTTTGTAAAACTGGTTTGTACAAGAGTAGAGAAAGTCATGTGAGTGTAACACATCAGATTTTTTCTATCTCTTTCATTTTAATCGAAACAAATCTTTGCAGGAATAGCAACATTACATATTTAGTTATGGATACAAAGAAAATACTCTTATATTTTACTATTTGTGTTTTTAAAGTATAAGATATTACTACAATATATACATTTTAATGATGCGCTGTGATTCTTTAAAATCCTGTCGACATTCAGTTGTCTCTCGCGATTGCATGGAAAGAGTATGGAATTGTAAGGCCAGCATATAGCGTGCAGCTCTTAAACATCTGACTAGCGCTGTTCTATCTATAACGAAATGTGTAATACAGCTCTTTCCGCAAAGGTTTGTTTCGTCTGTCGCTTAACGTATACCAATTATATTAAGATTATACAAAATTCGTTCCGAATGAAGAGGACTTCATAAGGTGTTCTCAGAAAATTCAGGATACTCATTTTATTTGTCGTATAAATATCTTTAATATATGGTATCTTATACAAATTCGTTAGTCATTTTTGAGAAAATAAAAAAGTTCGAAAAACGTTCCATGTAAGAGGTATTTGGGGTGGAGAGATTTTCTTGAAAATCTTTGTGTCGCATCTCTGGAAGATACTGAACTTAAATACCAAGTTTGGTATTCATCCAATTTTTTCGTTTTCATCCATTGCACACATGCACTTTTTTATAACTTTTTTTTTGACTTGTATTAAGAAACCTTGTGTTTAGAAAGCAAATGATCAGGATACAGTTTTATTTTAATAGTTTACTTGCTTTAAATGCCCCATTCTTTTACAATAGAATACTCTTATATTTTAATGTTTTAACATATACGTATTAAGATATTACTAGAATACATCGATTTTAATGATACGCTGTCATTTATGGATGGATAAATTCCGTGGTTTCGTTAGAGATTGCATTAAAATGTGCACAGTTTTCATTATTTTGACACAGGCAAAATTAAAAGGAAAGTGTCATGTGTAGGTTTATAATCTTCGGGACCTAAAATGGAGTACAGTACTTTTAGTTTAGATACCCCCCTTGGCGGTGCGTGTGTATGTAGCTCAGAAGGCAAGAATGAACAGAGTGCACACACAGTATTGCATATACAGCCTTACTGGGTGTATCGATCACAAAACTTACACTTCATTATTTATTTTCATGTGTATTTTAGAAATTATTCATGCACAACAAGAGGACTTAAAACTGAAATAAATTGCTTCCATTTAGTTAAGTGGGTAAAATAGGCTTTTGTACCTGTGTTTTCAGTTTGTAAAGTGGAACTGTACATACTTAAAGTTTAAAGGGCGCCTTGTTCTGTTGATTCAAAACAAAATACGGATAAACTGAGCACTTATATAAAATGTATGTAAAATATTCTGTTCAAGGTATAAAAGCACTCCATGCAATAAATGTTTAAACTAAACTCAATCGTCAATAATGTATCAGTTTGTAATAATAATAATAATAATAATAATAATAATAATAATAATAATGTGAAACATGATGCAGTCTTCCACCATCTGTGTTTTTTTAATAATCCAGGCACAGCAAAAAGTAAGTATGGTCTGAAAATAAGCGAAATTGACCAATTGAACAAAATGGGCCAAAACTGGATGCTTTTTCAGTTTTTGTGTGCTATATCGATTCACCAGAGGATCCCTGTGACACCCTGTATAACATAATATACCTGCTGGATTCCAATCATGATGCTGTGTACACTTTGCTAGAGATCAATAAGAGACGTAACCTTGTCGTGAATATGGAGAATAAGGTCGTGAACTCCACTCTACGTTCTTATGCCCTATTCTATGTCAAATGTAAAATTTTCTGAAAAATCCCAAGTGGGAACTCCTTATAAGAATTTATTAAAAATCTGATCTGTTACATTCAGATGACTTTCTATGCCCATTATCTCTCTTCTACAAACTATTCTTTTAAAAAAAATTCTATCAACTTTAGGTTTATTGAGATGAAGTTTTACAGAAATCGTTTCTTTGCACATTTCGTTGTAGATACAAAAGGGATGCAGGAGGGTAAAGCGATAGTCAACATTTCAAAAAACGGGTAGCTAATGGCTGGCTTTGAAATTTGGCACCAGAAAAAAGGAAAAATAAGGTGTTGAAAAATCCAAACAAATACCAAAGAATATCTCGGAAGTGTTTAATGTGACAAAAACATTTATTGGACACCCCTTCTGTTTCAAAACTCTGTAAAATCTCCTGCGGTTTCTTGGTTATACAAAATTATGTGAAATTAATTGAAAATATAGGATTCCAGAGACTAATGAAGATAGGTACTTATTTATTATTCATTCACATACGAGTATTTTAAACATGTGGAATTTTTAGACAATAAAGAATAATGAAATATGCTCTGTCATAGATAATTTTGGGTGAGGGAATATTCTTGAAAACTCCGGTGTTGCATCCTTAGGAAGATACTGAATCTTAATGCAAACTTTTCAGTTTTAGCGTCATGCCCTATCTTATTCACAAAATTATTTTTAAAACTATTTCGTTTTTTAAACAGAAGATATTGAAACACGTATTTCTAGTGAAATCTCGATATAAAATTTTTGGGTGGGATAAAATACTTCCTCTACCTGCCGTAAGTGGTAGAGAAAGTAAAAAGTACCTGGGTAGTATGTACTACCAAGTACATAACAAAGAAATTTAACAATCACCCTTCGTATCGCTGTGAGTGGAATTTTAAGCAACGTATTTCTATGCAGAAAGATGGTGTATAGACGCTGGTTGCCTCCATGGTCCCCAGAAGGTAGGATTAATGTGTTCTGTGTAGAGGGCCACCGCTGACGGGCTTCCCGCGGCGTGAAGACAGCCAGAAAAAACATTGCAACGACGAAATTCATGATATAAATTCTGAAATTATGAGCAATGGAGTGATGCATTCTTTTATTGGGCCTAAATACCATCCGCTTCTGTTCTTAATTACTCCCGTATCTATGAATATTTAAGCAGTAATTTTAAACAACTTGCATTAAGCAATAACAGGAAGTTGTACGTTTATAACTCGATGTAATGTGTTGCATTTCTAGCCTACTTCAACCTCTTTCTACCGTGAAGCACAAGGTGTTCATGAAAACAAAGAAGGTCGTCCTTTTACTTTCTCTGCTACTTACCTATGGCAGGTAAGAGGAAATGTTGAAGTAGGCGTTTTGTTGGAGTTGTTTATTTATTTAGCTCCACGTATGGCCGCCAATTTGAAGTAGTATTGTTCTTTACGTTGTTTGCTGCTATGTATGAAAAGCCGATTTGAAGTAGTTCGTATTGAAGGAGTTGTATTGCATTTCAACTGTTGGGGATCCGAACTTTTAGTAGTTGCAACCGCACGTATAGTAAACAGTTTCCGGTAGCCTTCGCCCCAAATGTATATTTAGTTGGCCTTTTCCCCAAGTTTAAAAAAAAAAATATTGACTTTGTAATTAAACTGTTTCTTTAAGTAGTAAATATTTATGTTTGCCTCGGCTGCGTCAGTATTATTTTAGACATGGCTATCTTGGCAGGGCGTGATGCGACTGAAGAATGTAGGCTTACACAGATTATAATTTTTACTTCACTCCTTTTTTTATTAATACTTGATACAATTTAAATAACACTTCACTGATATAGAGAGCTGTGAGATTCTTTTTATTAATTAATTACACTTTTTAACACGTAAACTTACTTTTCGTCTCACACGAATACATACTATATTTCTTGAGGACACTTTTTTCGTCTGCTTAGTAAAGCTTTCCGCAGGCAACTGAATTGATTTCAACCATCTAAACTTGTAACTTTCTGTATTTCAAGTCTCTGATTGGCTAATCCTACTCCAATAGAATATTTTCATTTAACTAAAGCTTTTTCTGATTGTTGAATGGCTATTTTTTAACTGTCTCAAAATTCACCTTATTGCTGCTCTAATAATGACTAGTAGCATTTAAACTTCCTTACTCATTATTTCCTCAAGGTTACCTCATTGTTAGCAACTTTTAACTTATTATTCTCACAGCTCCTACATTATTAAATTACGTAATGCATTCACATAACATTATTACACATGTTTACAATAATATAAGCATATGCAATGACTGTTGCATACATTTTACAAATTATTACATACACATATTGCTTCAAGGCTGGCTGTTATTGAATTTACATATAATATAATTTGACTGAAATCATTTAAGGTTAATATACTGCGTCAATGTTACATTTCACCCAAAAATCCGACATCGGGGAACCGACACACGTGCGCGTAAACAGCATGATTCAAAAACAAAAAGTCCGTTCAACACCAAACTTTGTTCTTAGATTCAGCATCTTCCAAAATATGACGCGAAGACCTTCAACCATCCTTCACATGGGCGAGTGGAATGGCTTAGTCGGTAACGTCTGTGGCCAGCATTCGGGAGGTCCCGGTTCGATCACTGGCGACCGCCCACTATGACCCATGGGTTTTTCGTGGTTTCCCCGGGTCGGCAGCTAATGCTGGAGTGATTCAACTTGAACCACGAATCTCCTGCCCCTCATTTCCTCTATCCATCCTCTTCCTTGTCATCTGTTTCAGGATTATCGGACCAGGCGACGGTGTTCAGCGGGTTGCGACTGGACGGAGGCTGTACAGATTTCTTCCCTGATGTCCCTGCGAAGTCTGCTCAATAAGATCTCTCCTCCGAGTAGGCTCCGCCCCTGGTGGACTGCCAGAGGTTCGGTGGGTTGAGGGTGGCCCCGGGCGGCATCGGATGTGTTATATCTGGGAACATTAGGGACTGCGTCGGTGGTTGTGCTCGTCATCCGAATTTGGTCGCCATTCGGTCTTTCCCCTCATCCCTCTCTCAGGGGAAGAAGCACAAGGGACCGACTGACCTGCGAACGGTCCCCTACCTCGGTTTCGGGGGCAACCTCTGTTCGTCCGTACCTACCTTTACCTTTAAACTTTACCGTTTGCATGGAAAAATTTTAGTTGCTTTTGATTTTCTCAAAAAACAAAGATCCTTATGATTGTTATTAAAACACCATATTACGTTTAAAATATTTATATGACAAATAAGATATACCTTTATTAAATTTTCTGAAAATAGCATATGAAGTCTTCTGAATGACTTTTGTAGGTATAATTTGTAAACCGTAAGAGCACAATTTATGTCGAATAAAAACTTTTGTGCTGTTAACGTTTGCGAGATATTCTTTGTTATTGGTTTCAAGTTTCCAAAACTTATATTCTTTCCAAGCGGTAAAGTCACTATTCGATTTTTCCCGTGGTCATGCAAAGAGCATTGAACTTCAGAGCCATCATATCGACCCACTTTTTTTTTAAAAATCTGACTATCGGTTTAGCCTACTATAGGTATCCTTATACCTACAACGAAATGTGTAAATTGAAAAAGTTGTTTTATTGTTACGTTATTTATTTGACCCACGCTTTCGGAGCCAAATTTGAGAAAATTATTTTGTTAGCTCCACGTATGAACGCCAATTTGAGAAGTTTGTATTGAAGGAGTTGTATCGTATTTCAACTGTTGGGGATCCGAACTTGTAGTTTGCAACCGCACGTATGGTACCCGATTTCCGGTAGCCTTCGCCGCAAATGTACTTTCAGGTGGCCTTTGCCCCAAGTTTAAAATATATTAACTTTGTAATTTGACTGTTTCTTTAAGTATTAAATATTTATGTTTGCCTTGGCTGCGTCAGTATTATTGTTAGAGACATGTTTCTCTTAGCAGGATTGTGGTGCGACAAGAATGTAGGCTTACAAAGATTATAATTTTACTTCACTCCTTTTATTAATGCTTGTTACGATTTACATAACACTTCACTGATAGCGAGCTGTGAGATTCTTTTATTAATTATTTGCACTTTTTAACACGTAAACTATTTTTGTCTCACATGGATACGTATTAAGAGTACTTTTTGCGTCTGGTTAGTAACGCTGTCTGCAACCAACTGAACTCTAAATTTGTAAAATTTTCTCCTTTTCAGTTTCTGATTGGCTAATCCTACTCCAATAGAATACCTTCATTTAAGGAAAGCTTTTTCTGGTTGTTGATTGGCTATTTTATAAACTGTCACTAAAATCACATTATTGTTACTCCAAGAATCACAAGTAGTACTGTTAAAATTTCTTACTCATTATTGCCTCAAGGTTACCTCATTGTTACCTCATTGTTAGCAACTTTTAACTTATTCTCATAGCTCCTAGATACATTATTAAATTACGTAATATATTCACATAATATTACTGAACATATTTACAATAATATAAGCATATGCAGTGACTGTTACAAACATTTTACAAATTATTACATACACATATTGCTTCAAGGCGAGCTGTTATTGAATTTACATATTATATAATTTCACTGAAGTCATTTAAGTGTTAAAAATACTGCCTCAAAGTGAGTATAGTTGTAACATGGAAAGTAGAAAGAGGTAGCAGTATATTCTACATGGCAGTTGATAATCCTTAACTGCCTAATCTCAAAACCTTTACGATTGAAACTTAGTATTTAAAATATGGGTTAGGTTGAAACATGAAATTTAGAAGAGAATAAGCAACACTTGTAACAATACGAAAGCCGGCAAAGCAAGGACGGCCAAAGATATCAGGAAATTTTCCATATTTCAATGTCAAAAGTGTAACTGGTAACAACACTACAGCTGATATTAGAGGCCCCAGTGAAGGGTGACTGTGACAGGTTTCTCAGCACCCAGGCCGTCATCACCGCAGCCCCCTCCTAGACCGGTCAGATAGCGTCAAAACGGTCATGTTTCAATTTAAACCTCACGTATGACAATGTTTTAAATGTTTTAAAGGCAAACTATAGAATTTAAATCTTCGCCATGGGCAAAGGGACTGCTAAATATTAATATTTAGAAATAGAGAAGTGCAGAGAGGTGCAAAGTTTAACAACTGAATGGCGGACGGTTTGTGATGAAGAGACAGAAGGCATTTATGTACACACACCATCTTTCGACGGTCTGTAGGTATGAGTGCCGTGAATGTAAACCAGTAAATAACTATTTTCAAGATTTCACCACATGAGCATTAAGGTAAGAATAACTTAATATCTGAAAAGGTAAATTGCAAAAAATTGCATTCCACCCAAAAATTCCATACCGATATATTTCATGTTTCTTATTATCTTTATTTTCCTTGTGTCGACGAGAGCGTCGACTTCGGTGGCCAGGGGGAGATGTGGCATGTGCACAGATGATAATATTAAGACGCTCTCTGGACTCCGAAGCACGGCAGTTTGTCTGTCTGTGAGTAGGGGCGAGTCAGGGGAAACTGTCAAAGGAGGGGATAGCGTTACTGACGCCAACTTGGCGTGGGGCTTCTTGTATGATTCAGTGAGTAGGCTTCGGGTGAGACAGACAGGAAACTGCTAACACACGATGTCCTCGTCGGCAGGCAATGGGCAAAGGTATGTAACTAACTTCATCCAATAAATTGTGTGCCATCCACGCTTTTTAACTTTTAATTATGGTAGAATAGAATCCTTTCCTCTCCCTTAAGCCAGGCATTGTATTGGTATAGCAAATATTCTGTGATTTAACTTAGCTGCGTCCTTCGTCGTTGCCTCGTAAATTAAAGTTCTTTGTTTGGTTAACGATCCCTCTCACAAGCGAGTAGCTCTCCTCTGAAGTTGAATAATTATAAAGTGAGGCATACGACAATATCTCCGAAAAGACATGTTTCGAGCACCCTGAATTCCCAAAAAGACATTTTTAGAAAAAGGTCCGCGTTTGTCTATGAATAGCACAACTAAAAAATAAAAAAGTCGGTTAAATGTGAAACGCAATTTAAGTTCATGACCTTCCAAAGATGGGACACGAAGATGTTGAAAAAAATCCTCCCACCTCGAACTTGCCTATACGTGGAAAATATTTCGTTATTTTTTATTTTCCCAAAAATGGCTCTAACGACTTTGATTGAAATACCATATGTTTCAGCTGAAAAATAAAGTGTATATCTTGAATTTTCTGGGAATAGCCTCTGAAGCCTTCATTTTGAATGATTTTTGCATAAGTGGTAAACCGTGAGAGATAGACAAAATCTTATTACACAAAACATGTATATCTCGTTAAAGCACACCAAATAATATTTTTGCGAAGACTTAACCGTTTCCGAGATATTCCTTGTTATTGGTTTGAATTTTCAAATATCTCATACTTTTCTCAAATGGGAAGTCATTCGTTATCTATCTATCCACCTATTCAGGGTGTTTCAGAAATACTTTTACAAACTTCGGGCATGGGTTCCTTACACCACAAGAAGGAAAAAGTTCATATGAACATATGTCCCATAATCCTTTGTTTTCTCGTTAGGAGGTGTTCAACACAGTGGTACACTTATAACACACAAAATAAATCTTTAATAAATGCTCGAAATGTCCTCCTCTTGCTTCTATGCCTACCTGTACTCGTCGAATCATGGAATGTCGCACCCTGTCAAAAACTCCGGAATGGTGTCGAATGGTTTCGTAGGCTTCCATGACACGTCGATAAAGCGTTTCTGCATCCGGGATGGCTTCTCCATAAACCAATGATTTCAGATGCCCCCAGAGGTAAAAATCCAAAAGATTGAGTCGGGAGAACGTGCAGGCCATGGAACTGGTTACCCTCTGCCTATCCATCGGTCATGTTAGATACCAGTCAGTGCATCTCGAACAATGCGACTAAAATGTGCCGGAGCCCCATCATGCATAAACCACATGTTTTTCTTATTTGCAGGGGCACATCTTCGTGAAGCAAGTCGGGAAGAGTGGCTGGATAAAGTTCCTGTAGACAGCACCAGTAAGACGTGCTGGTAAAACGTATGGACCTACCAGACAGTCACCTATAATGCCAGCCCACGCATTCAGACTAAACTGTTGCTGATGTTTAGCCTGAAGTGTAGCATGAGGATTACGATCTGCCCATACGTGTACGTTGTGGAAATTAGTAACTCCATCTCTCCCGAAGGTTGCCTCGTCTATAAACAAAATTGACGTGACAAACAATGGATTGGCTGTTTGTGCTACCAACCATCGGCAAAAGTTATCCCGTGGTCGGCAGGCGAAAGGCCCTGCACACGTTGAATATGATATGGATACAGGAGCTGCTCGTGAAGTACGCTCCATGCTGTCACGTGTGATGTACCAGATGCCACAGCCAATTGTCTTGTACTGATACCTGGATCGTCTTCGACACACGTTAACATCTGTTCTTCGCGTTCCGGCGTATGAACAACTCTTGGTCTTCCTCGATCAATATTCCGTGGTGCAACGGTTCCTGTCTCAGCAAGGCGACGATAAACAGCGACAAAGGTTGGATGACTCGGTTGTCTTCGGTCTGGAAACTCCATCTGATAGAGCCGTGCAGCCTCGCGTCCATTGCCATTCGCGCAACCATACATAAAAATCGTGTCTTCCTGTTCACCAAATGAATATCCAGCCATGGTGGAACGAAACACGTGCAGTTAACTCACTACATGTACACAATTGAAACGTTGAAGACAGACTAATGACAAATGACAAACGTAAACAAGTCTCCATGGCAACACTTCGCCATCTACCGTATGTAGTACGATGGGTCAACGCCTTTTATGAATGCATAGGGAAGTGAAGCTTTGAGGTTGGACCCCGAAGGCCGTTGAACTCACACTTTCATTGTGAAAGGAATAACGCGAAAACCAAGGATTATGGGACATATGTTCATATGAGCTTTTTTCCTTCTTTTGGTGTGAGGAACCCATACCCGAAGTTTGTAAAAGTATTTCTGAAACACCCGGTAATCTATCCGTCTATCTATTCTAATCTGTTCATCTAGTCCATCTATTCTATCCTGTCTATTTATTCTATTCTATTCAATTATCTATCCATTCTATCTTATCCTTCCATCCTATTTTATGTATTCTACCTCTATCTATCCTATCTCCATCCTGTTTTATCCACCCATTCGTCCATCCATCCATATATCCCATAAGATCCTCCTGCCTGCTTGTCTGGCTATCTGTCTGTCTGTGTGTCTCTGTCTCTCTCTCCTGGTCAAAGCCATCACACAGCGACCAGCTCTTAAAAAGTTTGACTATCGCTCAAGCCCACTGTATTCCCCTATTTGCATTGTACTCACAAACAAATGTGCAAGTAGAAAGAAGATTAAGCTTTTTTAATAATAGCTTGTTTAACAATGGATAGAAAAAGACCTGTGAATACTTCAATGTTTTACTTTCAGTTTCGCTTTACTTTTAGTTCCTACTCGATTAAGTGGGTAGGTAGGCGAATGCTGGAATGGTTTCCCATTTACCGCAACTTTCCTGTACATTTCCTGTTCGTCATTTCCTTTCATTTGTTTAGAGTAGTAGGACCAGGGACGGCGGTTGGTGTGTTGCAGCAGGACGGTGGATTTTGCGCTCTGGAAAGATTTCTCCTGGCGCTTGGTGGGACTGCCCCCTTCCTGGGAGCTGTTTCGATTGCCACGGGATCCTCGGGTGGCTCGGGGCTTAGAGGTAGCCGGCATCAATATAGGAATAGTAAGAACTCCGCCTTTGCTAATGCTCATCGTCGTCCGGATCTGGTCACCCTTCGGTCTCCTATTACATCCCTCCTCCCTGGAGTAACGTTATAAACAATATGGGCCCACTGAGGCCCGCTTGCGGTGTTGTACACCAGTTCCCGGAGACCCCTTCGTCTGCCTACTCCTTCCTAACTCCATATGACAGGAATTACATATTTTATGGGTTTTCTTCTCCAACGTTGCTTTTTTAATTTTTATATCCCTCTAAAAAGTTTCAAATTCTAATATTGTTCTTTCATAACATGGAAGATCCCCTATAAGAGACAATTAAATATTAGGTACTGTTTAAAATCAAAGCTTAATTTTTCGAATACACGTCAATCGTTAAGATATATACTGTGAACTCGTTCTAGAACAATTTCTGTGCCGTATGTTTTTAATCAATATTATGACAAGTACCTTGGAGCTGCTTCTCTGCACTTCACGTTAAGGCAGGCATCACCACCTGGCCGGTAGTTCAGTTTTGTGCGTGGTATTCACGAACGTGCAGCGAAGTAAAGGAGGTAGGCGGGCAGCGTTCCCTCACAGTGGCGGTTGGACTAACAACTATGGGAAAGAAGGTACATCCGAGATGGTTCGGGAAAAAAGTAACTTTTATTTTAGAAAGATTATGTATTATGAAAATAGAATAGAATAATTTAAAAAAATTGATTATCATTATTATTTACGTTGTTTGCACGATTATAATTGATACCAATACAACTTTTAAAACAAAATATTTATTGTAATTTTCTTAAGGGAAAATTTTGATATAATAAATTAATTGCCACTTAAACGTAAATTATGATTAACTGCAGTTTGTTGTCATAGATTTGCAATGCTTTTGGTGGGTTTTAATATATATTTTAACCCCCCACTGTTGAAAGTAACGATTAAGATTTATTTCTTATGCAAAAACTTCAAAATGCAGCTTTATCATTTATCACTAATACTTTAGACTTTTATTAGAAATGCTTTACGTAGGAAGTGACCCAAATATTCATTTGTCCTAAATATTTTCACACAACTGCTTAATAAATCTGATGGAATACTTCACACGATTTTATTAATCACAATTCACATAAAATCCGTTATGTTTTATACCTACTTGTTATGCAAGTGAAAAGCTAGTAGTCTATTAACGTTACGATACGTCATATTTACGCTCCCTGCCGCATACCTAGTAGGTAGAGAAGGTATTCCATTTCATCCAAAAATTCGATATCGAGATTTCACCGGAAATACATGTTTTGAGGCACCCTGAATCAAACAAGCATTTTTAGAAAATGTCCGTGTGTATGTGTGTGTGTGTGGGTCTGTGAACAGCATAACTAAAAACGAAAGTGCACTTCACGGACTATTCATAGAAAAATAAGATATTCAATTTATGTCATGCAAATATTTTAACCATACGTTATTTTAATCAAAATCGCCAGAGTCGTTTTTGAGAAAAAAAGTAACTCAAAACTTTTTCATCTCAAGGGTTAGTTTAGGGTGGCATGACTTTCTTGTGACACACACACACACAACTATTTCTAAAAAATGCATTCTTGAGGTTAGCCTCTAAACATGTATTTCTGGCGAAATCCTGATATATCTAGAATATTTGGATGGAACGCAACATTGACTTTACCTTAAGTATGTTGGAGAGAAAGTAATATAGATATTTCCTTGGAATCAACTCGTACTTAATAAGAACGAAGTACAGTATTACGATTTCATTCCCAAACTGAAACATACTCTCTTACATTCTTTCCTTTCAAATAAAAGCTATCCTTTACTAGCGCTAGCGATACCGATTCAATTATCACTGCCGCATACCACCACTGTCGTTTCATGCTTCCCTTTGGACTTTCACGAACAGGTCTGAGCAAGTGAGCAGTTAGCTCCCACGACGAGCAACTGACTTGATGCCTCTTGGTTAAGAACTTATCTCCAAAAATGAACAATAAAATAAGGCAATACCAGCTGCAATCAACTGTTTACGGAGACACTAACACTGCACTGTCCAAGTATTTCACTGCTTTTATTCTAATTTTGTTTATTTATTGTTGGACATTCTTTATATGCCCATAATTCAGTGAAGTACTCTGTACCTTTGTCAGAATTCTTTCCCAAAATGAGTGAAGTACTGCAATATTTATAGCCTTGCAATGCAAACTGTTAGTGGCTATTATACTAGCTTTGAGTTTCTACAAATATTAAACTGTTTACCTTTAAGTTTATTCATTTTAAAAAGAGATTTTGTATTAGTTTGATTTTATAACATGGGCAGAAGGATATTATCACATTCCTCATCCAATATAAGAGAAAAGCTAGTAATGATTTCGTAAACTATATTGTACAGAGCTTTCACTTGGACGCGTGGCCGTGTTACGGAAAATTGGTTGCCCGACAGCGCTGTTTCTAACCGGTTCTGTTGCCCCTCCATTTTTCGTCCACTCTGTGTACCGGCTAATTAGTTCACGCAAAGTCTTTGTACAGAGACTATACGTTGTGAGGCCTCGTATTTCGGTGTTATACTGTGTTAGTGACGTTATAATGTCAAAACTTCTGTATGCTTTAGAACACAGATTCATGTACGATTCTTATGCTACAAAACACCTTGTAGAGAGGTGATATGCCTATTTCCTGCTGTTCGTGCGCCTCTCAAAGGAACGGGAAGAGTTCTTAATAAGAAACCGAAAGTAAATCGCCGTGTTCTTACAGAGGAAAAAAGTATATGACCGGAGAAAAGTTGGAACAAAGTCCAAGAAATCTGAGAAAGCTTACACAGATATCAGGAATTTTGCAAACCTTGGCTTGGAAATTTTACGAAGCTTTTAGAATTAAAACCCTATAAGATAAATATTTTACTTTCTTTATTTATTCTACGGACGAAGCATGGTTTTATTTACATGGCCGTGAGAATTAATCAATATTAATACACATATTCTTAAAGTCTGCGAGAAATGTGTGGCAGCACATCATTTCCAACACCCTCTGTGACGAAGATATGTGGATATTGCAGTTATACTTTGCAAGGGAAATCTATGCGCTTGAATTTAAGGGGCTATCAATATTCGATTCGCCGGCAAATAACGTGCTTCTTGGTGACAGGAAAGTTCCCGTTAGGCCGGCCACACAACCAAATGAAGGCTCTATTGTAACACTGCCGTACTAAGTATAAAATTTGTTTTTCGCACATATATTTTCCCAACAAAATTCAAAGCGAATAGCTGCAAATTTTCCATTGTGTAACACAACAGAATAAAATAAATTCTTCATTCAGTTTTTGATAGTGTCATTCACTAGTGAAAATGCCAATTAAATTATTAATGATACTGCATGAAGCATATTTTATAGCTCAACAACTGTAAAGAATTTTCCAAATCTGATGCACATATATATAACATTTTATTATAAAGATGCCCGATATAGGAATAAAATAATAGGAAAAATGGATTAGAGCAGTTATGAAACTTGAGAGAATTGGTATGTAAATGATAAAATGGTGTAAATAGTGGAATGTAAAAAGTGGGGGACTTCATTATATGTATAATTCTGGGACTGTGTATAAGGAAGCCTGGTATAGATGGATGTTTCTATTGTTTTGTTTGTAACTGTATTAAGGGTGTAAATAAATATTTAATCCATTACACAAACATACAAACTTTAATTTGAAAAAAAAATATGTATATATATAATATTTTTGTACATTTTGTTTGTAAACATAATTTACAAAGAAAGAAAACTGTATTCATAATGCATAATAAGATCTACCCAATTTTCAAAATTTAATAACATTTGATTGAATAGAAAACAAGTTCCAGTATGTCGTCTATTTTTCACCACCGAAATCCCAAGTGGTGGCTAAAAATACCATCGTTTTCTATTTTGATATTATGCACATTCTAAAGGAAGTAGGCCTCAAGATTTCTTTTCGGATATCCCCCCTTTTTTGTCTTCAAAACTTTATCTGTTTCCTTCTCTTTCCCCTTCTAATTTCTTCCCTTGCTCTCTCTTTCGCTTGCTTCCTTCATTTCACTTGGCTCTTATAAATCACTTTTATATTTCTCCTTCACCCCACCTAACCCTACTCGCGCGCACGACACAATGCTCGGTGCTGCACAATGGCGATGGAATTTCAAAAGCTTATTCTATGCTGTTTCCATAGAAACGGCTCCCCCTCAGAGCGGGGTGCCGCCCCTTTCTGCATGGGCGTTTCTCCATAGCGTGACACCCACCCCTTCCACCTCTTTCCCAATCATAAAAAATGAATGGCTGAAAATATTACGGCTACTTTCATATCCGTTTTGTAGCACTGGAAATGAAGGCGTCTCTCTCTCTCTTGGAGCGGCGACATCTTGCAAATGTTCTCTTATTGATGGGGTGTTATCGGAGAGGTCATCGATAAATGACGTTAAGCAAAGGCCGTACGTAACAGGTAGAAGACAAGAGATATGAATTATGTAGCGTCCACGTACAGTGAATTAATATGCGTCATTATAGACCACTCTCTTTGACCTGGCTTTCATGCCGCAATGTAAACTGTGCATTAAGATTACTATTGTAGCAACGTAGGGCAATAAGTAATATATCCTGAATCATAGGTACAGCATCAAAATGTCATATATCAGTCTATATAAAATGCATAGGGAATGTAGGTATTTCCAATAATAAGGGATAAGGGAGACATATTATATTGCCAGGTAAGTGCAGTACAACTAGTGCTCCAAATGGTTCAGCCGTCTGCATAAGCCAGTCAGCTGGTAGGAGGGAAAGTTGTGTGGAAGGAGATTGGGTTTGGAAGGTCTGTATAGCTATTGGGTTTTGAAAGCATGGATTAACAACGGAACTGAGATACAAAAAAGTTCATATTTTACAATTATGTAATACCTAAAACACGGCAATGAGATAGCACTTGATTACATTCTATATCGAATGTAAGGTGTTGCGATGCAATTTTACGCCACTGTATTTAAGTAAGTCCATACCTGACCATATGGTATTCTACCACGATTTCTCCTTTCCCATATTTCCTCTCATTTTATCCCACCCTCTCACGTTTTAGGTGTGTCTTCGGGTCTGTGGTGCTGGTTATGTCGGGCAGATGGCCTAGTTGCTTGCGCATGGAAAGATTTCTCCCCGTGATCGTCGTCGCTTCCTCGCTCTCTCTTGGGATTCTTTACCTCTACTGGTGCGCAGGTATTCAAACTGGAAATATTAGGGACCTTTGCGCGTCTCTGTGGGCCTATCTGCCTCCGGAGCTGCGACCTCCTAGGCTCCTTCACTTCATTCGTGCCTCTCGGGGCGTAGCTACAATAGATCAAGCTGGTCGCAGTGGCAAGGTATCCCCCTCCGATAAACACATCCTATTCCTACTCCCCAATGTATTCAGGTAGTTATGATACTTAGATACCTACCAGACTAATACACTTCGCCATGAGAACGGCTCTTACACAGTGTTATTTAAGTCCCTCCACAGTGGTGGAATAAGCGAAATATGGGAATGTGGTGGTAACCCTAACTCCATTCATTCATGATGCTACAGTCGACTACTTTTTGCAGTATCGTAAACAGAACCAGTCTTACGAAATATATTTATTAAATCCTAAACTGTATCCCAAACGGCAGTCTGGAATTTTGAAACTACCGTGTAAATTTTTGAGCAGTTTTTCTGTATATTATCCAATAAAGGTGTCCAGCCGAAAAATGTTCAACTTGAAGTAAACACACTTGTACACTGGCAAAGATATTCTGACACTGGCCATCATTCACAACTCTTTTTAAGATGGTACTTTGGGAACGGAATTCGACAGCCGTGTCAAGGTACCAAACAATACACCAAACAATAGTTTGCTACCAACCGTTTTGGGAGTGTACTGTGGTGCTTGGAGGAACTATAAGATCACACTGTATTTATGCAATGCTGTCAAGAGTGGGCAGCTGATCTGGTTGTTAATAGGACCCGTGAATGTATGCAAATACGCAGAACTCCCAGGTCTTTACAAAATCCGACATATAAGCTAATATAACATTATCTACATCACGTATTGGATTATATAGGTCTCACCCCAACAAAGCTTCGTCCGAACATGTTTTTCTTAGTCACCTTAAGCTCCTATTTCCGACTGGTTTGTGTTTTATTTGTTTTGTTAATCTATTGATATCCATACTATTTAAATGAGCTCACCATCCATTTCTTCTATTCATCATTAAATATTTTATATTTCTCCACACCGTTCTATCCTTTTTGTGCCTTTTACATTTCTTAAAATTCTAATTCCTTTCAGCTCCACATAGACTCTGGAGAGCGCAAGAGCTTTGTATGGTTTTATTTTTGTTTCTTACCTTACTTTATTTTGAAAATATCTGTCAATTGCTCCGTTAATGTGATCCATCGCGTTTATTATAAACATTGTAATATGTTATAGCCAAGAAAGTTAAATGGGTAATTTGTTCCATTACATTATTAATCCTTAAATGTTGTTGGTTGTTTTCCAATAGCAAATATTTGCGGAACATCAAAGATTATGGCTTGTTACTTTATGTATCCGCTGATCACTGAATGTATAGATTTTGTTGTAAACAAAACTGAGTGAAATGTGGCCATGAACTTAGCATCGTATCTTCATCTTAATATTTAAAAAGAAAAATAGGAAAATAAACTTAATATGAAATAAAAATTGTTTCACGTCAATGTTTGTTTCGAAATTATTAACTCATATGTAAAACCTCACTTTCACTCCTTGTAACGTAAATCATAATCAGAGCATAACAGTAACCTTTAATCTCTTCAAGTAGAATCGTCCCGAGGGCTTCTGTTCCGTATAATCAGTTTTGAGCTCATTTATACAGACTTGTTGGTGTTGAAATGTTAATGGTAAATATATCTAGCACCCCTCTTCGTTGGTGGAGCTCTTGCCAAACACGCTAATCAGCATACATTGGATATTTTTACTTTCTCTATTACGTATAGTAAGTAGGGGCAAGTATTGCATTCCACCCAAAAATTCGATACTGAGATTTCACCGGAAATACATGTTTTGAGGCCTCTTTAATAAAAAAAAGCATTTTTAGAAAAAGGTCCGTGTGTGTGTCGGTGTGCCTGTGAACAGTATAACTCAAAAACTAAAAGTCAAATAAATGCCAAACTTGGTATTTAGGTTCAGTATCTGTTAAAGCTGCGACACGAAGGTTTTCGAGAAAATCCCCCGACCCCAGACTACCCTTTACATGGAACATTTTTCGAAAATTTTGATTTTCTCAAAAATGGCTCAAACAATTTCTATTAAAATAAAATATCTTTAAGATATTTTCATGACAAATAAAATGTATAGGTATAATTAATTTTCTGAGAATATCCCAAAAGTCCTCTTCATTATGAATGACTTTTATATAACTGGTAAACCGTAAGAGATAGACAAAGTTTTACTACTTCACAGAAAGTGTAGATCTCGTTAAAACACACAACTTATTTCATTTACATTGTTTTGTCGAGTGAACCATTTCCGAGATATTCTTGTTATTTGCTTGAATTTTCCAATACTGTACTTTTCTCAAATGGGAATTCGTTATTCGTTTCTTTTATGTCCTGGACATGCAAGGAGAATGGAATGCTCCACATAGCAATCAGCTCTTAAAAGAGTTGACTATCGCTTAAAGCCAACCATATTCCCCTTGATCCTACAGATATACTAGCAATAAGATTAGCAATAAATTTCTAGAAAGGTTTATCTCGATTAACATAAATTAGATGGAGAATAAGAGTTTGTAAAAATAGTTTGTACAAGATTCGATAAAGTCATGTGAGTGTAACACATCAGATTTTTTTGTTTTGTTTTTAATTATTTCAGTTATATTCCGCTTTTGACTGCAGCAGTAATATCGGCAGCCTTTATACCTTTGGAACATATTGTTTATCGACAATGATGTTAACTCGTATAAAGTTGTCATTGAATTTTTCGTTGAGTTTTAAACAATAAATCATACACGCATTCACACTCTCATTCATACTTCCTAGACTCTGGGGAGGTTAATGAATAATCTTGGTTAGCGAAAAATTATCAACCCTAGCCGGGAATCGAAACCAGGACCCCTTGCACAGCAACAGAAATCGGGTTTATATGTAAGTGAATATATAGTTTGTTATTACTTGTGAAATATAATTAAGTTTTGCAACACGTTTCATATTCTTCTGTGCTGTTAATGCGTATTTCAAAACTTTCTCATGCATCGAGAATGCATCAACTTTTAATTTTAAAATTAATATTTAAACCCATTAGCAACAAAATATTAAAGTACTTACTATGGTGATACCCATATAATTTCTCAACGAGGTTCAGAGTAAACTTGAGCATTCTTCTTTAAAGTATGCAGAAAAATTAAGTGTAAATTGTGCAAGTGTTTTACAGAGAAATCCTGACATTAAAATGTTGTGCTCTGTTCTTCAAGGTGAAAACGTATCCTTCCTGAAGAAATTTCCCCAGTTGGCAAGAGTTTTCAGATTGTTTCCAATAACATCTGTGCGAATGAAAAGCTCCTTCTCAGTATATAAACTTGTGTTAAGCGAAAACGTCATAAACTTGCATTTGAAGAAAACGTTCACTTTATACTGCAAGTCAAATTACAAGACCGGAATGTTGTGCAAGGAAGAATGTACATTTACCAAAAATTATAAGCTTAAAGCTAATAGCTTTAGTGCATAATAAGTGCATATTTTCGAAATTATACAACATATTTTAAAACTTTCGATAGCATTAGGATATTTTAGTACCTATATCTGATGTCTACTAATCAGTGGCATGATGATTAAGTTGCACAAGATACTGTGGTCTACTTTCGATATAAAATAGTACAAAAAACTAAATGTTTTCAGGTTGATCAAGTGATAAGGAAGTGATAATTCATGATTACCTGAATTACTAATAAATATTACTGAAATACTTTCATCCACTGAGTGGTGAGCAGTAAGATTGGAGAACATTCAATACACTCTCCCCGAGCCCCAAACAGTACAGATGAAGCGTTCTGACTTTGAACTTACTTATAATAGCTTTAAGGTCAGAAATTTGAGGAAGGTGAATAGGACTTATTTACAAGTGGTTCCTGAAACGTTCTGCTATTTATTAAATGGAATCACAAACGTATCGATCACGTGACAAGGAACAGAACAATGCTTTCTTGTACATCTCAGGTAATTTAAAAGCTCTAATAACAGGTTTCTTGGAGTTCGAGCCTAGTTATTTGTTGTTGTTGTTGTTGCGTGGTCAGGTTTGGCCGATTTATGCACCTAATTTAGTTTTTAATTCCATGTGCTGTTGAAATCTATTTTACACGGAGTTTATATATAGGTTAACAAACCACAGTAGGTATTCTTTTGTATTATCCAATGATTAAAGGTAATTATTTTTTAGTTTTTGCGTTCTCTACTTCTTACCTACAATAAGTAGAGGAAGCATTGTATTCCATCTTAAAATTCGAACCCGAAATTTCATGTGTGTATGCGTATGTACCTCTCTGTGTGTATGCGCCTGCCTGTGTCTGTGTGTGTGTATGTGTATATGCATGTGCCTGCCCGTGTATCTCTCTGTGTGTGTATGTGTATGCGTGTGTGTGTGTGTCTGCCTGTGTGTCCCTCTATGTGTGTATGTGCCTGCCTTTGTGTCTCTCTCTGTGTGTGTATGTGCCTGCCTGTGTATCTCTATGTATGTGTGTGTATGTATGTGCCTGTCTGTGTGTCTCTATGTGTGTATAGGTGCCTGCCTGTTTGTCTCTATGTGTGTATGTGCCTGCCTGTGTGTCTTTATGTGTGTGTATGTGCCTGCCTGTGTCTTTATGTGTGTGTATGTGCCTGCCTGTGTGTCTCTATGTGTGTATATGTGCCTGCCTGTTTGTCTCTGTGTGTGTATGTGCCTGCCTGTGTGTCTTTATGTGTGTGTATGTGCCTGCCTGTGTCTTTATGTGTGTGTGTATGTGCCTGCCGGTGTGTCTCTATGTGTGTATATGTGCCTGCCTGTGTGTCTCTAAGTGTGTGTGTGTATGTGCCTGTGTGTCTCTATATGTGTGTATGTGCCTGCCTGTGTGTCTCTATGTGTGCGTTTGTGCCTGCCTGTGTGTCTCTAAAGGGGTGTGTATGGGCCTGCCTGTGTGTCTCTAAGTGTGTGTATGTGCCTGCCTGTGTGTCTCTGTGTATGTATGTGCCTGAATGTGTGTCTCTAAGCGTGTGTGTATGCGTCTGCCTGTGTGTCTCTCTATGTATGTATGGGCCTGCCTGTGTGTCTCTGTGTATGTATGTGCCTGAATGTGTGTCTCTAAGCGTGTGTGTATGCGTCTGCCTGTGTGTCTCTCTATGTATGTATGGGCCTGCCTGTGTGTCTCTAAGTGTGTGTATGTGCCTGCCTGTGTGTCTCTAAGCGTGTGTGTATGCGTCTGCCTGTGTGTCTCTCTATGTATGTATGGGCCTGCCTGTGTGTCTCTAAGTGTATGTATGTGCCTGAATGTGTGTCTCTAAGCGTGTGTGTATGCGTCTGCCTGTGTGTCTCTCTATGTATGTATGGGCCTGCCTGTGTGTCTCTAAGCGTGTGTGTATGCGTCTGCCTGTGTGTCTCTGTGTATGTATGTGCCTGAATGTGTGTCTCTAAGCGTGTGTGTATGCGTCTGCCTGTGTGTCTCTGTGTATGTATGTGCCTGAATGTGTGTCTCTAAGCGTGTGTGTGTATGTGTCTGCCTGTGTGTCTCTATGTATGCGTGTATGTGCCTGCCTGTGTGTCTCTCTATGTGTGTATGTGCCTGCCTGTGTGTCTCTATGTGTGCGTTTGTGCCTGCCTGTGTGTCTCTAAAGGGGTGTGTATGGGCCTGCCTGTGTGTCTCTAAGTGTGTGTATGTGCCTGCCTGTGTGTCTCTGTGTATGTATGTGCCTGAATGTGTGTCTCTAAGCGTGTGTGTATGCGTCTGCCTGTGTGTCTCTCTATGTATGTATGGGCCTGCCTGTGTGTCTCTGTGTATGTCTGTGCCTGAATGTGTGTCTCTAAGCGTGTGTGTATGCGTCTGCCTGTGTGTCTCTCTATGTATGTATGGGCCTGCCTGTGTGTCTCTAAGTGTGTGTATGTGCCTGCCTGTGTGTCTCTAAGCGTGTGTGTATGCGTCTGCCTGTGTGTCTCTCTATGTATGTATGGGCCTGCCTGTGTGTCTCTAAGTGTATGCATGTGCCTGAATGTGTGTCTCTAAGCGTGTGTGTATGCGTCTGCCTGTGTGTCTCTCTATGTATGTATGGGCCTGCCTGTGTGTCTCTAAGCGTGTGTGTATGCGTCTGCCTGTGTGTCTCTGTGTATGTATGTGCCTGAATGTGTGTCTCTAAGCGTGTGTGTATGCGTCTGCCTGTGTGTCTCTGTGTATGTATGTGCCTGAATGTGTGTCTCTATGTATGCGTGTATGTGCCTGCCTGTGTGTCTCTCTATGTGTGTATGTGCCTGCCTTTGTGTCTCTCTATGTTTGTATGTGCCTGCCTTTGTGTCTCTCTGTGTGTGTGTGTATGTGCCTGCCTGTGTATCTCTATGTATGTGTGTATATATGTGCCTGTCTGTGTGTCTCTATGTGTGTGTATGTGCCTGCCTGTGTATCTCTATGTATGTGTGTATATATGTGCCTGCCTTTGTGTCTCTCTGTGTGTGTATGTGCCTGCCTGTGTATCTCCATGTATGTGTGTATATATGTGCCTGTCTGTGTGTCTCTGTGTGTTTATATGTGCCTGCCTGTTTGTCTCTATGTGTGTATGTGCCTGCCTGTGTGTCTTTATGTGTGTATGTGCCTGCCTGTGTCTTTATGTGTGTGTATTTGCCTGCCTGTGTGTCTCTATGTGTGTATGTGTATGTGCCTGCCTGTTTGTCTCTATGTATGTATGTGTATGTGCCCGCCTGTTTGTCTCTATGTGTGTGTGCATGTTCCTGCCTATTTTTCTCTGTGTGTGTGCCTGCCTGTTTGTCTCTTATCGTGTGTGTGTGCCTGCCTGTTTGTCTCTTATCGTGTGTGTGTGCCTGCCTGTTTGTCTCTAAGTTTCTTTGTGTATGTGCCTGTCTGTTTGTCTCTATGTGTGTATGTGTGTATATGCCTGCCTATTTGTCTCTATGTGTGTGGTGTGTGTATGTGTGTATATGCCTGCCGTATGTATGTATGTAGTATGTAGTATGTATGTGCCTGGCTGTGCGTCTCTGTGTATGTGTATATGCCTGCGTGTGTGCGTGTGTGTGTGTTCGTGAATAACGTAACTCCAAAACGTAAAGTCGGTTAACATGAAACTTTGCATTTTAACTCAGCGTCCTTCAAGGATGCGACACGAAGGTTTTTAAGAAACTTTTGCCGCTCCAAGCTCTCTTTACAGGGAAAACTTTGACTTTGTCAGAAATGAGTAACAATTTTGATTAAAGTACCACATTTTTAAAATATTTGCATGACAAAATGTAGGTGTACCATGAATTTTCTGCGAATAGCCTGTGTGGTCCTCTTCATTTTGAATGGCTTTTTTATAATTGATAAACAGTAAGAAATGGACAAAATCTTACTATACAAAAACGTAGATCTCATTAAAACATACAATTTCTTTCAAATAAAAATTTCTGTGCCGCACTTCCTACATAAGATTACTGATTTGAATTTTCAAATGGTTTACGTTTTTTTACATTTTCATGTGGTATGTGTAGCGGGGGTTTGGAAAATAAAGGGAACGTTTTCTGGTTGATATGGTCTTGGTGTAGGGTTTCGGGTACAAGAGGTGATTGCCGGCTACTCAGGTAGAGGATGGTGGGTTGCGAGAGTCTTATCTCAGGGGTTGTGTGGATGGGAGGTGAATTAGACTCACAACTCCTCTCAATGGCCCATTTATTATGAAGATCCACACACTTGTAGTCGTACTGAAGGCCCTTCACACAAGACGCGTTCCTATCTGTTTTCCCCCGTTACAGTCTTCGTGCTTCTACCCTTGATTTTATTCTATTTCTGAGTTACTCACAATATGACTTTTGTCATCCCTAGCTACCCTATCTCTCTTCCCGATACAAAATTCTAACACAAAGTTTCACGTCCTCTTCCCATCTCTTCCCTACACGAAGTTTTTACGTCCTCCTCCTAGCTTTTCTCGGCACGAAGTTTTACATCCTACTCCTAGCTCTTCCCGACACGAAGTGTTCCATCTTTCGCGTGTCGAAAACGCGCTCCTGCTCCTAGACAAAAATCTATTTCACGCCTCTTTTCTAGTTTTGTTCCCTGGTGTTACTATTCACGTGACATTTATTCTTCCTTATTGGTTCTTTAACTCCTGTGCGCTTTTTCTCCCATTGGTTCACTTTCAACAAACTTATGCTTAGCTAGCGTCTCTTCTGTTTCTCGTTATTCACGGCTGATTTGATTTTCTGTCCGCATGAGTGACTAGCACATCCGTTTCATTGTTTTGCTCGCCGGCGAGCTCTCGGCGATTTCAATAGAACCTAACTGTTTCTCCTGCTAGCCTTTCCTGTTTCTGGTTCCTTTCACATTCTTTTCCTTTCTGATTTATTTATACGTGTCTCTACTTTATTTTATTTCATCTCTACTTTATTTTACTTCATCTCTGCTTTATTTTATTTCATCCATAATAATGTTTATTCCCCCTTTTCTTAATCTACAATATTCTCTTTTATCTCCTTCTTATTTTGTTTGATTAGCGGATTAGTCTTAAACTTTTATTCTTGCTATGATTATTGTGCTCGCGGATCCTATCACTTCATATGTCTCTATTAGTTTTTGCTCGAAGTCATGAAAGAGCATGGCATTTTAAAGCCATAATATAATGGCCATCGCTTTATTCTCTGTATCCTTATACCTACAAGAAAATGTGTAATGAAAGTTTATCTGAATTATCAAGAAGTTGGTAGAAGAATAAGATTTTTAAAAACAGTTTGTAGGAGAGTGAGCAGAGAAAGTCATGTGAATGCAGTACACCGGATTTTATTGCGGCAACTTATGATGTCTTGGTCATTTCATTTCAAGTTTGTCATAAAAGGAAGAATGTTCTATCAAAAATAGTTGTTAACACACTTCGAAGTAGGGAAAGAAATATTGGTACAGAAAGAGTGGTGGAATATCCCAATCAAAAGATCCCACGAGCTAGCGGTCCGCGGGGCGGAGTTCTTTTTTTATTTGGCATAATGTGTGCCATACTGCATGGCTACACTGATGTGCTTGAAGCCAACGAACCTTGAAGAACGGTGAGTAACAATCTGGGGACCGGATGTTTACAGTCCTATGGATTCTGTGACATTATTTCTTTCACGAATGCAGCTAATTTCACCTCATTATAGCATGAAACTAACTTTTGTTCAAAATATTTAAGTGTAGGGTGTAGCAACGCATTATGTTTTAGCAAACTAAACAGAATAATATGTTAGGATTTGAAGCACTGTTGTGTAACGTGAGGTAAGCCAACTAACAAGGGTAATTTTCTCATCTCTGATTTGTTCTATTTCCTACTTGCTGTTTTAAAAATAATGTAATTATTTTAAAACCTGCTTAGGGCTAGTTAGCTCCGTTTGGTTTCTGAAGACTATGGCGTTCGTTAGAATATATATTTACTTTCTCTACCACGTACATAATATGTAAAGAATGTATTGCATTCCATGCAAATATTCGCAATGGAGATTTCACTGGAAATACATATTTTGAGGGCCTCCAAATAAAATAATATGTTTAGAAAAATGTCCTAGTGTGTGTCTGTGAACAGCACAACTCAAAAAAGAAAAGTTGCATAAATACCAACTTGGTATTTAAGTTCAATGTCTTCCAAAGATGCGATACAAAGATTTTCAAGAAAATCCCTTCATCCCAAATACCCTTTACACGAGACATTTTTCGAAAGTTTTGATTCTCTGAAAAACTACTCTAACAACTTTGAATATTATGGGAATAGCCTGTGAAGGTCCTCTTCATTCGGAAGGAATTTTGTGTAATTTTGTACAATTGTAAAACGATAAGCAAAAAATGTAGATTTCGTAAAAACAGCCAAATTTATTTTAAATAACTTTTTGTAGCATAGCCATTTCTGAGATATCCGTTATTAATGGTATGAATTGTTAAATATTTTGTAATTCTTTTAAGTCCTATCGATTTTTAGTTGTTTCTCGCGAGTGCATATCGTCCTCCGTGGTGTAGTGGTTACCATGCTAGCCTCTAGTTCTCGAGGTCGCGGGTTCAAACCCGGCGGAGGGCGAAGGATTTTTTTCTGGCGTAAAAATCCTTAGCAGGCTTCCTTCGGAAGGGAAGTAAAGCCGGTGGTTCCGTGTCGTAGATTTACGGCACGTAAAAGAACCTCAATCCTGATAAAATGGCCTCTGAGCAAAATTACCGGTCTTTCACGCACAATGTAGAATAGGACGCTAAGGACCACAGCAGTTAAAGAGCGTCCATAAATAAAACTCAATTTAATTCAATTTTCGCGATTGCATGGAAAGTGTGTGGAATTTTAAGGCCAGTAAACAACTTCCAGTTCTTAAACATTTAACTTCAGCTGTTTCCTTTGTATTTATGTAACAAAATGTGTAATGTATCAAAGGTTTATCTAGATTAAAATGAAGTAGGTAGAAAAAGAAGCTTTAGTTGAAAAGTTTTGTATACCCCTAAAAACGATAGAAGATAGATAAAGCAATGTGAATGTAACACATCAGAATTTTTTACGTAGCGATGTCTCTATGCTTGAGCTTGTTTCTAAGAAGGTATACAATTTCAAAAGAAAGGCAGCAAAGGCACCGAACATAATTAAAATGTAGGATACTATCACATAAGTTTGAATGAAATTAGGACGAATATTAAAAAACTTAGTTGAATGCATTATTATGTAATAGAATCCCAAATCCTTGAGAATGCATCACCAGTTAAAAGGCTTCAAGCGGTGTATCACATGTGTCCGCATACCATGTCTCCCTTGCAAAAATTATACTTTATCTTCCTCCTTATTCTTTCTTTTGAATGTAGATTACACGTGGCGCAGGAATTTTCAACATGCATGGCACCAGTTAGCCCTATTGCCGGCCAGAGGAGGAACAGCAGAGAGAATTCAAATGTGATTGTGAGTCACATTTTTACCACATCTGATCTAGGTGCTCAAATGTACCCAGTATAAATTATGGTCTAATGTGCGGGGACCCAGTATTTTAAGTGCATCTTCAAAACAAAGATGTCTGCCGATCGCCCCTTCGGAAAAGACGATGTATATTCATAAATTTCTGCGGAAATATTGACTGGAGCCTCCTTCAATTCATCCTTACATATTCTTAAATTTGATGGTTTTATTACAAAAATATCACCAAAGTACTTAGTCTTCTCAAAATAATAATAATAATTCACTGCAATTGCAATGCAATAGTTTATATTTTATCTTAGACGTATATGAGAAGAAAATAGTCAACGGTATTATGGCTGGCCCTGTAGTTCAGTCGGTAGAGCACCTGCTTGCTGTGCGAGGGGTCCCGGGTTCGATTCCCGATAGCCAAGATTATTTCCTATCCTCCCCAGAGTCTGGAAGTTCGAATGAGAGTGTGTGACTTCGTGATTAAAACCCCAAAAGAATGCGAGCTAACATCATTGCCAATAGGCAATAAGTTTCAAAGGACAAGCGGAGAATATGCAACTAAAAACAGAACGTTATTATATGAAATCTTCAGAAAAAAACCACTATCGAATTGCACTTAAATTTGCGTTTATTAAGTCGTAGTAGAGTTTTTAATTAATGTTAAAGCAATGCATCTGAAAATATTAATCTAGAATGTTCACCTTACAGAATCTGAAATAATAGCCATTAACATGAAAATACTGTAGAAATCATAAAGGTTGATTATTTCAAATGCTTTGCTTTGATTTTTTTCCTCTTTTTGTTTCACTTTGACCCTTTATTAACGAGCTCCACTAATCTGAAACGCTTGGAAACACAGTAAAGATACCACGACCAGGGAGCTATAATACTGCAAATGTGCCTTGAAAGGAAAAACTGCTTTCTAAGTTTCACATTGGTTAAAATGTTTTCGGAATGTGTAATGTAAAGGGTTTATGAACTTTTGTAACTATCAAAAATAATCAAAATCGTCATTTAGTAGAAGTAAAGGATCGAATTCATGTTACACCAACGAAATTGGAAATCCCTACCCTTTCTTTGGTGCTTCATAGTAATGTCCATAGAGGTGTAAAAACTACTCTAAAGAACGTTTTCAAAGGTTGAAAAATGTACTTATATTATGAGAAAAAGTAGTTCATACTTGTTCAATATTTATAAACACTAAATTAGAGAATCTAATAAAATTAATGTTTTATTATGAAGTATATGCACTGACATGGCGAAATCGAGACTCCTCTACCTTCTCTAGCCGGCAGTAGGACTGATTTCCGTCCTGCTATCTGCATATTCTTGACTCACTTCTGATCTAGATTAATAAGGAAAAGTAAAAGAGGGAAAGAACGTCAAAAAGTATGCACTTGAGTTTTGTGTTTCTTCATTACCTGAAGCTCTCCTGAACATTTCAAGAAAGTTTACCCAATATTATGATACGCAGAACATTCTATACGCTGCAAAATGTGTAGAAATGTGTGTGTGTACGTATGTGGCGAGAAAGAGCGCGAAAGGTCCAGTAAGTCCTATATCTCTCAGGGAATGAAACGGAAATATTTTCATCAAATCTTCCCTTTAAATTTACTGTAAATACCTGAGAAATTTTTTTACTTCGATTGAATTTTGTATAGCTGTGAAAAAAGTTGTAGCTAGTAATAATATACAAATGGTACTATTATTATATATTTATTATATTATTTCGTGGTGTGTTATTCGAAATATGCCACATTCTAATATACAAATGAAATATAATTAAAATCTTTAAGAACAATAATTGTTGCTTTGTTAATATCGAATTGCATGAAATTTATGTTTTGGGAGATGAAATTATAATTTTTATTTGATCTGTATAATAAATGATTATCACTACATTTTCCCAAGTGTAGGTGCGTCAACCTGACGGAAATCTTGAAGATATGTGATTTTTCCTTTTTTTCCGTTGTAAAAGTTTACTACGAATTCTGAGAACATTTGAATGCTTTTTCCGCATGTTGTACAAGATATAAAGTATTTCTAAGATGGCAAGAAAAATTCTATTAATGGCTCGGACGGTTAAGTTTGTTGCCCACATTCTGGAAGTCCCGATTCAAATCCCGTGGTAAACACCGGATTGAATATTTAATACCACGATTAAGTCCAAAATAGTAGTAAAAATGAAAACAGATGGTAATAGCGAATGCTCTGCCCTCTATCCACAGATAAGGAAAGAAGGTAGACTGGACGGCACCCTGATGCCATCTGCCCGGCTCGTGTAGAAGCAGAGATACAGTTGCCTAGCAGTAAAGCCTCTGTGATGTGACGAGGCAAGATTGTATGGTGCAGAAATGAGACCTAGAAGATTAACTGTCTACCATATACTGATTCACGAGGTATTTCCTAACAGATCCTTCGCGATATTAGCACGTAGTTAAAGCGGCGCAAATTAAAATAGAAAAAAGTATATAATAATACTTGTGATTATAATCTGTAATGGGTAAAGAAAGTAGTGCGAGTGTATTATATTCAGAATTCTTTATTGGTAAGTACTCCTTCTTGCCCCCTATTGAAATGTCAAGCTTTCCCATTGACCCCAGCAGTCGATTATAACGTCCATAAAATAACACAAGTACAAAAGGCGATACAATAGCATTTTACTTGTCTGTTTCTCGCTTTAGAAGGTTTTTGAACTCGGCCGGTTTGTTTCTTATTGTTGAGCGAAAGAAAGATATTCATCATAAAAGTGCCTGAAGGTGCGCAAGTGAACCCACATATACCGGCTTTTCATCGCCGAGCAAGGAATCCAAGCTTCAGACCTTTGTTGATATAGATGTGATGATAACTCATGCAGGCATAACGAACACTGCCGCAGAACCCACTTCCGTCTAGCTGCAAGCACAAAACCAGTTCTGTGTAAACAGCTTAGCTATGTGTGGATTAATATTCCGCCGATGATTTATATCTTGTGTGCGTCCGTCCGTTTTCAGTTAACTTACGAAGCTTTGTGACTTGATAGCGAAGCTTTCACTGCCTGATAATTGCGTGCTTTATCATGCAACACATTCCTTCTTTTGTTTTATTGTACCGCATGGTGGCTCCAGTAACTGCCGACATTTTGTGCTTCAAAACAAATGGTTTTAATGATACAGTTGACAGTTAAATTATTCAGATCTCGCGAAATAAAACTGTAACTGTAGTCTGAGGCAGTATTTTTAATACTTGAATAATTTCAATTAAATTATATAATATATATATTTCAATAACAGCCCGCCAGCAATATGTATGCAATAATTTTTTTAAAAAAATGCATGTAACAGTCATTGCATATTTTAAAATGTATGTAACAGTCATTGCATATGCTTATTGACGCAGTAATTTGTATCACAAATTATGTAAATGTAAAGAGTGATTATAGTGTGAATATGCATTATTCTGTGACATTGATTTGATTGTAATTGTTGATTGTAATTATTGTTGAGAAGTGGGTTTATACGGCCTTACTGAAACTGACAATAATAGCGTGCAATAATGTAGCAAGGGGGTGAGCTGTTTATCATTATTAGAGACGAGCAAATGACGTAATATTGGCGCGTTTTTTTTAGAATTTGCGGGAACATTTTTCCCTAGAGCACATGTGTTCATAATTTTCATTGGATATAAATATAGACGGTAATGTTGGCGCGTTCTATTAACCAATAGCAGCTCGGTTATAATCTTTAGGCATATCTGGGTGTGGGAGTATAAAAAGGGCTAAGTCAGAGGTAGATCCCTCCCAGTCCATCGGAAACATTTGTACATTACACGTCGGCCCCAGTCCATCGGAAACATTTGTACATTACACGTCGTCCCCAGTCCATCGGAAACATTTGTACATTACACGTCGTCTCCAGTCCATCGAAAACATTTGCGCATTACACGTCGCTGAATTCAACGAAAGCAGTCATGGTGAATACAGAGCATAGTTTATCGATTCGCAGGTTACGCGTAGCAAAGTTCTGAAAAATCTCAAGTGTCATAAAGTTAATTACACAAAAAGTTGAAGTTCGCGAATTAATAATGTGGAGTAAATAAGTTATTATAACAGTTTCAGTTTGGCGAGTGTCACGATTAATAGGTGAAAGTGAATAATGTGTTAAGTAAATAAAAAGTGTAAAACAAATCCTTTCATCAGTGTTATCTCTGGATAAAAACTCCTTTCCGTTTACACACCTTGTATAAGATAAGTGCTCGACCAAAAAAGATCATAGCTAGCCGGAGGACAGTGAACCCAAAATTAAATACAATAATAGGCGCTCAGTAAAAGATAACACGAAGTGACCGCGACAAATTGTCTTTTATACGTGCGGCAAATAAACAGTAGCATTCTTTCAAACAAACACTAATACCATCGCAAATTGGCTACCACAACTGGAACTTAACAAAGAATACCGTCACATTATATTATTGTAAACATGTTCAATAGTGATATGTAAATGCATTACGTAATTTAATAATGTAAGAGCTGTGAGAATAATAAGTTTAAAGTTGCTAACAATGAGGTAACAATGAGGTAATCTTGAGACAATAATGAGTTTGAGAGTTTAAATGTTACTAGTCATGATTAGAGCAACGATAATGTAAATTTTGTGACAGTTTAAAAATAGCCAATCAACAGCCAGAAAAAGCTTTAGTATAATGCAGGTATTCTATTGGACTAGGATTAGCCAATCAGAGACATGAAATACAAAAGTTTACGGGTTTGGACGGTTGAAATATGTTCAGTTTCCTGCAGACCTTGGTAGTGACCGGATGGAAGATGTGTTCTCTAAAGAAATATTACGTATTCGTGTGAAACGAAAATTATGTATACGCGTTAACAAAGTACAAGTATTAAATTAAAAGAATCTCACAGCTCTTGATATCAGTGTAGTGCTATTTAATTTGTGTCAAGGATTAATAAAAAGAAGTGAATTTAAACTTAAAATCTGTGTAAGCCTACATTCTTGTCGCACCACGCCCTGATTAAGAGAAACGTGTCTCAAACAATATGAAGCAGCATAAATAATAGTTAAAGAAGCAGTTTAATAGCAGAGTAAATATTTTTTTTAAACTTGGAGCGTAACAACAAAAATACATATTCAAATCAGCTTCTCATACGTAACAGCATATTACGTAACAAACAATCTTCCTCAAATTAACGCCAAAAGCGTGGTGCAAGCTTCAACAACAGTAACACTACTTCAAATTGACGTCCATACGTGGAGAAAATAAATAAATAAACTCCAAGAACAATATCTTCTTCAAATTGGCTTCCCAAGCGTGAGGCTAATAAATAAACTCCAAGAACAAACTTTCTCAAGTTGGCACCCATACGTGGGACAGTTAAACAAGAACAAACAATATTTTCTTCAAGCTGGTTCCCATACGTGGGGCATAACTTGTTCAAGTGTACAAGTCTTTTTTAAACTCCAGTGTTCTCTAGCTCAGATAATGGCATAAATTAATATTAGAATTGTTATAGTACTAAATGGATGTGCTTAGCGTTTTTTTACAGTTTATGGAGTACGGAATACACACAAAATGTCCAATTTCATTTTCACTAAGTGAGGAACTCCCGTTTAATTTGTGAAATGAAGAAATAAACTTAAGTGTATATAATTTGCCTTGAAATGATCACCAGCTTTCATGGATTGGACTAAAGATAGATCTGTTCCGGCTAAAATTTATAGCTGTTTGATCTATCTTTTGGAAAAGTAGAATCAGACGACTGAAAATTTGTGTGACTATTGTCCCGCAAACGGTTTGTGTGGAAGAACAATTAATTTTATTATCTTAGGTTTGTGTATCCAATACTCTAGTAGCTACTCTGTCATGGTCCGTTCTGCAAATGTGTTCATGCCAGTTTCTTCAATACTTCTGTTTTATTTGTTGTTTTAAAATCTTTTTAAAATGCTTTTACATATATGTTCCTTTCTCTTTCTGTCCAATTCCAAGAATTTAATTTATGCTAACTATACCAACATCCAAATTCAGGTAACAATAATGGTAGATATTAAAGATAATGAAAATTTCAATTTCAACCTCCTGCTCAACCCAAGTGAAGTTGAGTGGAACACTCAACCTTGTCATCTACACTGTTTTTGCAGACACCAGCTGATTCGCTGGTTTTCTTCTGTAGACAAAAATAGACACAATATATCACAATTATATTGTATAACAGCAGAACCCACAGCTCTGCTCGCGCGCTCGCTTTCTCTCCTCACCTCAATATTTCTCATTCTTCCGTTCCCTCTGATTCTCCCAAAATCTCCTGCCGAATATCTCTTACTCTATCTCTCCTTTTACCTCCGTTTCCACTCTCTTCTCCATGCAAATCATTGTGTATGTTATGTGAAGTTTCGAAAACGTTTTTCTAGGGTATTCGTAAGAAATAAAATATAAGTAAAAGGTTTAATTGCACACAAACTTGTGGCCGTTCCTTATGCTTAAATGCAACCAAAAGTGTGCTGCTTCTCGTGTTAACTGATTTACCCACACTAAATGCAATAGTAAGGAAATATTGTTTTAACTCTTTAGATGTTTAACATATCGAAATTCTTTATATAACGAAATATCTTATGTGATATTTGCTTAAAAAGAAGTTTATATTTTTTTTAATTCTGTGACTTTTAGATGTCTACTCTATTTTAAGTGGGACCTAAGGTATGTTATGTACTTCGTTTCATAACAATTGATTCGGTTATTCTTTTCTTGTATGAAAAGGCGAAGAAAGATAGAAAAGAAAAGGCACACACAAACTTTAAAAATCTGATGTGTTACACCCACATGACTTTCTCTATTCTTGTACAAACTATTTCTACAAACGCTTATTCTCCATATGCTTCATGTTAATCGAGATATTAACCTTATTGCTAATTTTCTTGTAGATGCAAGGGGAATATGGTAGGTTTTAAGCGATAGTCAAATCTTTTAAGAGCTGGTTGCTATGTGGCGCATTCCATTCCCTTTGCATGTCCAGGACAAAAAATGAATAACGAATTGCCATTTGAGAAATAGTATTGGAAAATTTAAGGGAATAACAAGTAATACCTTGAAAATGGTTCACTCAACAACAAAAATGTATATGACATAAATTGTGTATTTTAACGCGATCTACATTTTTTGTGTAGTAAAACTTTGTCTATCTCTTACGGTTTACCAGTTATGCAAAAGTCGTTCACAATGAAGAATTTTTTTGGAGACATTCCCAGAAAATTCGAGATATACGTTTCATTTGTCATGAAAATATCTTAAAATATATGATATTTTAATCAAAATCGTTAGCCATTTTTGAGAAAATTAAAATTTTCGAAAAATGTTCCATGTAAAGGGTAATCTGGGGTGGGGTATCTTCTTGAAAACCTTCGTGTCGCATCTCTGGAAGATACTGAACCTAAATACCAAGTTTGGTGTTTATCGTACTGTTCGTTTATGAGTTATGCTGTTCAAAGACACACACACACACACACACACACACACACACACGGACATGTTTCCATAAATTCCTTTTTTACTTTCTCTACTACGTATAGTAAGTAGGGGAAGTATTGCATTCCACCCAAAAATTCGATACCGAGATTTCACCGGAAATACATGTTTTGAGAATCACTGAATCCAAAAAAAGCATTTTTGGAAACATGTCCGTGTGTGTGTCTGTCTGTGTGTCTGTGTGTCTGTGTGTCTGTCTGTCTGTGTGTCTGTGTGTCTGTGAACAGCATAACTCAAAAACGAACAGTCGGATAAACACCAAACTTGGTATTTAGGTTCAGTATCTTCCAGAGATGCGACACGAAGGTTTTCAAGAAAATCCCCCCACCCCAGACTACCCTTTACATGGAACATTTTTTCGAAAATTTTAATTTTCTCAAAAATGGCTCTAACGATTTTGATTAAAATATCATATGTTTAAGATAATGTCATGAGAAATGAAATGTATATCTTGAATTTCCTGGGAATGTCTCCAAAAGTATTCTTCATTGTAAACGACTTTTGCATAACTGGTAAACCATAAGAGATAGACAAAAGTTTACTACACAAAAAATGTAGATCTCGTTAAAATACACAACTTATGTCATATACATTTCTTTTGTTGAGTGAACCGTTTTCGAGATATTGCTTGTTATTTCCTTAAATTTTGCAATACTTATACTTTTTCTCAAATTCGTTATTCATTTTTTTATGTCCTGGACTTGCAAAGAGAATGGAATGCGCCGCATAGCAACCAGCGTTAAAATATTTGACCATCGCTTAAAAGCTACCATATTCCCCTCGCATCTACAAGAAAATTAGCAATAAGATTGACATCTCGATATCTCGATTAACATAAAGCATATGGAGAATAGGCGTTTGTAAAAATAGATTGTACAAGAGTAGAGAAAGTCATGTGAGTGTAACACATCAGATTTTTTTTGGATTCTGTTGGTCTGAAAACATATATTTCTGGTGAAATCTCGGTATCGAATTTTTGGGTGGAATATAATACTTCCCCTACTTACCATACGTAGTAGAGAAAGTAAATGTTGTTTCTCGCTTCATATTAGCGTTACGTACAATTTAGTACACATGCATATACAGAAATAGGCAGGTATTGAGCTCTTCCTAATGACAATTTTTAAACAAAACATGAGTTGGGTTCGTTTACCTATCTCAAAGAAACGTTCAATATTTCATGAGCATTAAATGCATTAGAAGCACATTCCTTCAATGCAAGAGGTACTCAGGTAATGACATACAAAATTTGTTCCCCCAACAAGGGAAGGGGTGGTGTTGTAAAGCTTCCCTGCCTCAGTAAGGTACCGAGGTTCCCTACCTCAGTTGCCGCTGCGAATCTCAGGATCTGGATATAACTACACTAAATAAATCAACGGTGAAACAAATTTAGTGTAACGTCTTATAGTATTTGGTTTCAATCGATAGAACTAAAATTATGTTCTACTGCTTTGTAAGAATACATATTTAATTATCGTACTGCATTTTATAATGTATAATAATATAAGAGATTGTTGTGAGAACTCTTAGCACACAGATTAGAATTGAAACGGGCTTTTAGATTTCGTTCTAAAACGATGCTGATGATGATCCTACCACCGATAACTCACGATGTTCATTCAGTGATCATTACTGGTGTTAGAGATGGTTTTATGTTTCATAGGTACATTTTTTTTCTCACATACATTTATCAGTATTTCTGCAAGAGTTTAAGCAAATACTTTTTAGGCAGTTCATAGATAAAGTGGAATCTTCTAACCGGATGCTTATACTAGAGTGTTAGAATACATAAAACTTTGCACACAAACCTGACCATTAAATCCTCTCTGAAGCGGATGCAAACGTTACATTTCAAAACCTAATGCCACTTTAAATTCCTCAATCCGTTACAGAATCAGGCCATAATATGCGCCTAATTAGTAAACTCACTAGATGTGTTTGTAAGGCATTTACGTATTTAGCTTTGGTCATAAAACACATTTCCTCTATTGTTGAAACAAGATTACATGATTTGCGTAATGGCGGAAAACACTTCCTACACTTTGAAAAAGTATTATTTAGAGGTAATTTTGTCGCCAAAATATGATACAAATATTAAGTGGCTTTATTTTTCTCATGACCATACAAAGGTATTATTCAGCTCGTTCTGTAAAAATCCAAGTTCCAGTTTTAGAATCATAATTAAAAATAAACATAACAATTTAAGACACCAAAAGAAATATTGCAGCTTTTCTGTTTTTATATTTAATTTGACTTTTTGCTGAATGGAATCAAGTGGAATCTTGTCCTGGGCTTTACCTTTCTTAAAATAATCTGGATGCATTTTATTTAAGAAAAGGGTAAGCCAATAGTATTCATATTTGTATATTCTCAGATTTATATATAATAGATAAATATAATAAAACAATTTTTGAGTTGATACATCAGGGATTCAAGAGGTGTCAGCATTTCTAGATTTCGCATTAATTCTGTCACTCAAATCTCAAATATCTTCATTATATTTCGCAATTCTCTACGACCCCCAATAAGCAAATGAACGATCTCTGTGTTCGTGTGCGTATTTTTAGTGCCTGGAGTGATAGGTAGTCAGTTTGTAAAAATTAGTGTTTTTATTTTACTAATTACTTTCCAATTAAAACCGATTTGTACATTTTACCTTACAAATATATTTCCTCGTGCACGCATGTGGAGATGTCATTTGTGTTCTGCAATAAAACTGTTCCTCTGACGCAATTGGAAATCTTATGTGACGATGTCAAGCCTTGGTCAAAAAGCCTTTGTCTCGTCCTTCAAAGAGCGTCCAGATGGTTTTCTACCGCTGCCATATCGGTATTTATTTTCACACGGAGTATACTTTGGGATGAAGATGCACAGAATTAATAGAAATTCACATGCTTGTATAATTAAACCAAGAAAATAAATTTGGAATGCAGAGATTTTGTAATCAATATCTTGGGTGGCTATAAATACTCAAAATATGAGATAACAGGGTCCTTGGAATGTCAACCGAAGAATTGAAGAAAACGAAGAGCAACAACTTGAAAAGATTAAAATCACAAATTTTACGCGAACGGGAGCAAAAATTGACACTTGGCATAATTTAGAACTATTAATACCAATTGTTTAAACTGAAATCGAATATTTCAGAGATATATCACCATTATGCAATGGCAGATGCCTTGTACGAGCAATTTTCATCGATGCTATGCCATCATTTGATAATTCGATGTGTGCTGAACCATCAGATCTCAATCTACACTAGAATAAAGCCCAAATGTTTAGAGAATGAACCCAAATATTGCAGTGCTACGTTGGGAACGTGACCGCAGAACAATGTGTTGCATCTTTCGATTAGATCACCGTTGGGCGCTGGCTACGGAATTAATGGTGCCCCCGGTTGCTTAGGTCATGGACTGTATAAGGTAGGTACATACAAGACTGTGGTGTCCGTGTGTATCGTTTAGTGCAAGTGGTCGAGGGGTTCCTATTGGTAATTAATGGAGCAAAGAGTCTCCGGTAGTAATCTCCTCTATTGTTGCACACAGCATGGACTTGGGACACGCGATCCGTCCAGACTGACCCATACGGAATGATGTCATGCAGCGGATGATGTAGCAAACTTCTGGTTACCAGCATTTACTTCCTAAACTTCAAGTGTAAGGCACACTGATGTAACAAATCCCTGCCTTACCATTCTAGCCTTGCATCAATGAAAATCCGTTGTTGTCCTTAAAGAATGGGCAACTGTTTATATTAAAGCTTACAATTTGGAGTAGGTAATCCGCAAAGCATAGTTTTTATAAAAAATCTGGTGTGGTACATTCACATGACTTTCCATGCTCATTACAGTTCACAGTTTATCTTATGTAGTGCGGTATTCATAGGTACATAAAACAATTGACTTTTTATTTGCAAAACATTTTTCCTAGCAACGGTCTCAAATTAAGTAATAATGTTAGAAACAGTTATCGAATTTTAAAATCAGAAGCAAGGAGGAAAGACAGAACCATCAACCTTTTAGAAGGAAAATAAAATAGAAGAGTGGTGTATTCTGGGGCGTCACATGCAATTACGCTTGGAAAAATGTAAACGTGTAACACAGGGTATGTCGAACACTGTTAATGCTAGGAAAAAACGTCATTTGAGGCGAACTGTCACACTTTCTCTGGTAAGTTTTTGTCTATCTTTTGTGGTTACACAGTTATATAAAATATACAAAATTCACTCTGAAGGAAGAGAACTTTGTAGACTATTTTACAGAAAAAAATTCCAAATGTTACCATCCCTTACATAACAATTTAACAAACACTGTTATAGCTGTTTTCGTGAAACATTTTCGTGTAGCATCCTTTAACGTGCTAGACTTAATGTATTCATCCGTCTTTCAGTTTTTGGATTATGCTTTTCCCTCTCTCTCTCTCTCTCACATACACACTTACGTAATTTTTTATTCATGGTGATCTCAAAACATGTATTTCCGCTGAAATTTCGACATGTGACTTTTATGTGGAATACAGCATTCGCATACCTACCACAGGTAAGGAGTAGATACAGTGAAAATAACGGTTTTTAAAAGAGATGTTGCAAATGAAGCAGATGTAATAGTTGGGTAATACCTACAGAGTGCGCGTGTGTTTATATGCGTGTGTGTGTGTGTGTGTGTGAACACGTAAAATACTAATCAGATTGGTCAAATCATGAGTACGAGTAAACAATGCAACAAAACGATATAATAAAAATAAACAATACAAAAAGGAATTATTCTTTAGTGTATATCTACTTGTTTCTGCTGAGAAATCTGAAAATGATATTGTGCTAGTTTATATTTGATAAATTCTGTCCTCAGAACATTTTTTCAAATTAGATTAAGAGAATATTAGAACTAATTTAATGTGAAATGTTGAATAACGATAAGGGAGTGCTATTGAGGCAATCCTAGCTTTTCTGTAGAATCCGTATATTCATTTTCCCATGTGTTCTTCCGGACAAGAGAACAGTATCATGAAAAAATGTTTAGTGACGTGATGCCCAGAGCCATTTATTTTCTAGAGCCTTATAAAAAAATTTCTCCATGAAATTTATTTTCATGCTTGAGAAGTGAAATCTCTCAAACAATCTAAGTTCATTCACATTTCAAAACAACGTCTGGCTATAACAATGACCACATTTGAATCAGTGATTGTCTTTACTTTAGAAATCAAATTAAAATTTAGTGTTTTATGGATATTCAAATCCAAGTTGCTTTAACACCACTCTTAAAATGTGCTTCATCCTAATTTCGCAGCACCCGGGTTATTTTCCTTGTATGATTATAAAAGTTTTATGGTGGAATACGCTTCTCTTCGAGATAAATGGCCCGAGGGTCCCCAAAATGATATAGCGGCCGTAAAGGTCCCTTCTTAAACAGAACCAGAATTCCGTCTGCAGGATGTTTGAATATTGCAGCTGTTGAATAATGTATCACTTTTATAGCTGGCTGTGGCTTCAGGGAGACATAAAAATTGCCCCAATAAGCCTGACATGGCTACTAATGCAGTGCTGCTCTTGTATGGCCACATGCCATCACATAATATGGTAGCAGTATTATGCCATAGGAGAAGAGTTTAGGGCTTTTAGGAGCCATTCAGGAAAGTGTGTAAAATAAGTAATAAAACGCAAATACACATGTAGAAAGATAAAAATAAGTTATGCCCTATAACCCTGACTAAGCTTAACTTTTAAAAGTGTGTTACTGAAAACATACACAAACTTAAATTCTGCGATACAAAGACATTTAAATTTTGGTCGCATCCTGTGTACCTGGGGATTAAAATCAGACAGTGAACAAAATTAGTCATCATAACACTGCCGTCAATGGTGGAAGAAATTCCTTCTAGTTCACTTTAACCAAGAAACTGTGATTGGTTTTCTTTACGTACAGTGCACTCGAGCAAATAGCACCATTAAATATTGTGAAAAGCCGTCAAGAGCAATTTGACCACCCTTTTCAACACAAATACTAGTGGATGCGAAAGCCCAGCACTTGGAGATACAACTACCATTAAGAGACCAATATAAACTTCTCATCTGTATGCCAATGGTTTATCTGAAGCTTGCTTGAGTGCTGTTTATTCAGAAATCACAGTAGGGAACCACGAAAGACAATATAGCATGTTCAATAAATTTGTAGCTGTGAGCATAAAAATCAGTAGTGGGAATTATTAAGATCGCCTATATGAGTATATGCTTGTAGCTCAGTTTCACAATACTACCACAGAAAGAACGCCACGATGCAGCAGACCTCAGAAAAGAGCTGGTAGGTACAAATTTTCAACAACCATATTTATGCTTTGGCGGCGCTGTGGCCGAGTGGTTAGACCGCTCGCCTCCCGGGTTCAATCCCAGGGATCTGCATGTGGGATTTGTGGTGGACGAAGCCGGTTTTTCCGGTTTCTCCCGCCATTCACTCCACCAACTGCTCCATCATCACCTTTCCTTTCATCCATTTCACCAACATTTCGTTTCATCTACTTCCTTCATCCATCCTGGATGCTCTGTCTGCTCCGCGACGGGCACCCGCTTGTAAGTCCTGGGGGTGTAAGAGGAGGGTAAACAGATAATGAAAGAACATATTTATGCTTTAATCAGACAGGGAAGACACTTTCATTAAGAAGGGTACAAGAGCAGCAACCTACATTATGAATACTATTCAAGAGCAGCAAATCCTTAAAAAGTATACTTAAAAAACTGGTGTTACATTCGCATAACTTTCTCTTCCCTCTATCGTTTATTAGTGGGTAAACAAATTATTCTTACAAAGTTTATAAACCTTTGCAGAAATAGCTACATTACATATTTCGTTAGGATACAAAGAGAACAGCGATAATCAAATGTTTAAGAACTGGACACTATATGCTGGTCTTAAAATTTCATACTGTTTCCATGCAATCACGAGACATAACTGAAAATCAACAGGACTTAAAAGAATAACAAAGCATTAAACAAAACAAACAATTAATAATGGATATCTCGGAAATGGCCTATACCACAAAAAAGTTATTTAAAATAAAGTGTGTTTTAAAGAGATCTACATTTTTTGTGTAGTACGTTTTCGTCTACGGCTTAACGTTTACAACTTATAAAGATTCTCCAACATTCCTTCTAATTCACAGATTATTCCCAGAAAATTCAAGATATATCTACGTTTTATTTGACATTTAAATATCTTTAATATATGGTATTTTAATCAAAATCGTTTGAACCAATTTTTAGAAAATCAAATACTTTGAAACATGTTCCATGTAAAGGGGTGGGGGTATTTTCTTGAAAACCTTTGTGTCGTATCTTTCGAAGACACTAAGCTTAAATACCAAGTTTGGTATACATACTTAAGCTTTTACGGCCGGCGTCAACATTATAAAAATTATTATTAAAATTCTTAAAACAAACCGGGATTTTTTGGCCGTGGTCTAAACGATAAAACATCGCCTGACTTTTCGCCCGACATTCCTTTGAGTGCCAGAAATCGTTAAGTGTGTTCCTCTGAAGATGCCCTCCGAATGTCGGGCGAAACGTCAGGCATGCTTTATCGTTTAGACACTGCCAAAAAATCCCGGTTTGTTTTAAGAACTTTAAAAATAATTTTTATAACTAAGTTTGGTATTTTCCTGAGATTTCGTTTTGAGTTATGATGTTCACAGACACACACACACACACACACACACACACACACGAACCTTTACTTTTTTTAATTCAGGAGGCCATAAAATATGTATTTCCGATGAAATAACGGTACGAATTTTTGGATGGAATACTACACCTTCTAGGTTCATTACAGAGAAAGTAAAAAATAGTATTTGATATCTCTGTAATATTATTCACAGTCTTTAGCTTCATTTTTTGCAGTAACCTAAGGATATGTGAAGAAAGCAGGCTTATTTGGAATAGGCACAATTCCGTATTAATCCTGAAACTGACTATGGTGTTTTACAGGAACCTTCTTGAACAACATGAATTGTTTTTATAGAAGCTAGTATATCTAAAAACAGCCTAGTTTTAAACGTTTACCTTTATAGAGAAATCACTGTTCTCTTAGCCTAATGCAGTAAGAGTTAACAGTTGCAACACACAAAGTACCATGATCTCGAGCAGAAATGCGTGGCCTAGAAATCATTTCCATCTAAGGAAATCCAACTGGACTGGTCTTATTTCATTGGATATTGACGCAGTATTTTATATCACAACACTGTGAATGCCAGAGTGATTGTAGTGTAAATTTGTATGACAATGATTTGAGATGTTTGTTAATTATAAGCATTGTTAGGAAATAAGTTTACACGGCCTCACTGAAACTGACAATAGGAGCGGGTAACAATGTAGCGAGGGGGTGAGTTGTTTATCAATTATAAGAGACAAGCAAATGACGTCAGATTAGCGCGCTTTTCTTTAGAAATGGAGGGAATATCTTCCCTAGAGCATGTGTGTTCTTAACTTTGATTGGATAAAAAAATAGACGCTAATGTTGGCGCGTTTTATTAACCAATAGCAGCTCGATTATAATATTTAGGCATATCGGGGTGAGGGAGTATAAATTCCGTGCCGGAGACGGGTAACGCACAGTTCAACAGAATCATCCAAGGGTTACACGTCGCGCAATTCTACAGAATCTCTCGCGTCGTAAAGTTAGTTACAAAAATGTGAAATACGCGAATTAATAATGTGCGGCAAATAAGCGATTATAGTTACATTTGAAAATATAACAGTTTCAGTCAGGCGTGTATCAAAATTAAATATATGAAATTAATTAAGTGTGACGGCAATAAAAGTGTAAAAACAAATTCTTTTATCAGTGATATCCTTTAGTTACAATTCCTTTCCGTTTACACACCCTGTTCAAGAGATTTGCTCGACTGAGTAGTAATAATAGCTAGCCGGAGGACAAAGAACCCAAAATTCAAACTAGTAATACAATAACAGGCGCTCAGCAAATAAGATAACACGAAGTTACCGCGACAATATACTGACCTTGTAAAACTCTTTTTCAGCATATTATTTTAAGAATGGTGATTTAAGATGAAATAAATGCAGACTATAATTATATTAGTACCTAAATTATTTTTAACATACGGAAATCTTAACCAATTTGTACATTTGGCAACAACGTGCGTCAGAAATCTGGTCTATCATGGGAGAGACTCGCACGTTTCCATCAAACTCAGTAATGCTTGAAGGGCCACCAAATTGTTTCTTATTACATCTTGTTCCTAGTGTTTTTGTCCCGCTCCCTTTGTCTGGTTAGCCCTAAGCTTTTCCACTATTCGCCGTCCACATAAAGCCAATCGGATTTCCTCTCCACGAGCAGCAGCTACAACGGTGAATCAAATGGACGGCAATAATTATTCTTGAGGTCACGCGATCTGGGGACAAGGCGGTCTCTTCCTTTGGTCACGTGGACTCTGACGTTATTCGTGCTCTAAGTGCGCTCAATACTTACTCTTCGCCCTGATGGTTCTCTCTTAAAGATCAGGGAGTGTCCGCACAATTGGATGCCTAGAAAGTTTGGTCTTTAATTAACTCTTCGTTACCAAAGATACTTAAGGGGACAAGGTAGTCAACAAATGGAAATTAGGCCTTAAGTGTGTTAAATTATCACTGCTCTTAAAGCTCTCAATGGCTTTTCCTGAAATGTTTATTAATTATTCTATAAATCATAACAATTATTTCAAGTGGTTGTTTGCATTGATAGCTTATGTAGTTGATTCAGTAAAAATTATATCCTTCAGCAGAAAAATAATAAAATATACTCTTAAAACATGTGAATTCATGTACTTGTTTCTCTGATACTACTTGCAGTACAGAATCACACTTTTACATGCTTGTTCTTAGTATAATCAGCTATCTTCTGAACCTCAATTATTTAGTTATGCATATCAGTTCACTATAAATTGAAAAAAATTGCAAAAATCAAAAAAGTAAAAATGTGGAAAATTTGCAATGTTTTTCTTTCTTAATAACACTAACATACATTATAAAATTATGATTGTGGTTCAGAGAGTATAATTATGTGTTGTATACATGTGCTGAAAATTTCAGCTCCCTATCTCTCATACTTTCTGAGAAAAGGTACATAATTTTGAGAAAACTGAATTTAAAGTTTGAGCATTAAAATTCTGACACACTTCAGTACATTCCAGGATCATAATCATCTGCACCTTTATTACTGGATTGCTTCAACTTTTCTGATTGTCTTCTCTTGGTCCTGGCCTCTTTTGTTAATTGCTGAACTACTCGCTGGGCATGATATAGTCGTTCGTTGTTGAAAGATACCAAAATGTTCTAAAAAGGAGTGTTGCATGACAGCTTTAAAGGAATGCAGACTAACATTTAATTGCCTAAAACAAAAAATGTTATTTTTGACTATTTCAGAGTACCTTGTCCCCTTAACTGTAATCAATGAAATTTAAGGCCTTTGTGATCACTTTCATACTGTACCTGTATTTGTAGCTTTCATTCATTCCTTATGCCTACATTCTCCGTGTTCCGTTCTAGATTGACAGTGTAACAGAATCCTCCATTCAGAAATAGCAGAACACTTTAGTACCTGGATTGTAATCTGCAGGTATGACAAGACATTTAGCAAGTGGGACAATTACAAAATTGGGAGCGGAAACACTTGAAAGGGAAATTGTGCTGTTTTGCGTTAACTTTTCGTAGTGAGCCGCAATCCATTCCTAAATCCATATGTTATATCGATTGCTGCTATTAATTATTAAGTAACTCATCACTGTTCTGATGTGTAAGTGAGGCACAAACTAATGGCACCGCTACAGAAACCATTCCGTATTATTTTGCGGAGAAACAAGGACTTATGTGTTGCTGTAATATTCGTTACCATACTGTAAAATCTCTGTTCGTGTCGTGACAAAATAGGTTTACCCGCATTCTGGTTTTAGTGTTAATCTGGTCGTTCAGAAGATTATTTTTCATAGTTAATGCAGACTCTCCTTCCTACCCTTGTTTTGCAGAAATCATGTTGTTACCATCTCCATCCAGACAACTTCCTCTCCTCCTTGTTTACTCCAGTGTAGGCGAGTCCCGACTCTTGTGAGCATAACTTCAGATATGGTGTACGCCTTGTACCTTGTAAATAATCCCATATATATTATCTTATGGAATGAAGTTAAGGTTAAACTCGTTAGGGGGTCACTATTTAACATCTACAAGTCAAGATCTGGAGGCATAGACTGCAGAAATTTCCAAAACCGTGAACAAATTGAGATGATACAATTTCATAATCCACAAATGCCTTATCAACTCATTTTACAGCATACCCTAGTAACGCATTCCATCATCGTTTTCTCTGCAAGGAATCAATGATGAAGATTGTAACACTACTGTGTATTTGAACTCTTGTCTCCATGAATTTATTCAGCCTACGAAATTATGTCATAAGTTAAAGTTATGGTCGTGTTGACTTCAGTACAGGAATTGAAGAATGACCATAATGAACCTGTGATTGGAAACAGCCATCATAAAATTCTTTCAAGCTCCATGATCTTAGCTCCAAATTAACCGGGCGACTCGTGGGATGGTTGAACAGAATGCAATATAACTAAAGTGATTGCAGGGCCTGATAGCTTTGCAGGTAAGAACAGGCCGATGGATACGTAAAGAATAACTTAGCAATGACACACATTGGATGAGTCGCGGACATCATGAAGCAGAGGAGTTTATCGAGTCAGAGTTTTTTCTTAGAAGATGTACTCCTCAAACGCGGGCCAGAAACATATACACATAGAAGTTTTAAGAATCTATGGATGCCAAGTACAACCAGATGATTGGTTTAGTATATGCCTTGTGATTTGGATTAGATTTTAGCAAGGGGAAATGAAATAATGGATATAATTCTCAGAAGACTAGACTTCCCAGAGCTTTGCAAATGTTTCAGTGACATTTGGTGACAAAACTCTTCACGTCTAAAAGGAAAATCCTTGAATCGGGTCTTTAGATTAGTTTAGTATTGAAATATTAACAAATTTGAATAAACACAAGAGGCAACGCAAAAGGCAAATGCGAACAAGATCCAGCAACAACTTAAAGCAGAGGAAGAAAGGACGAAAGCCCGCAGCAAAGTGGTGAAATAGTCTAAAGAATGAACACGTCCTCGATATCCTGAATACTCCAACATGAAAGACCGGCGCTCACGCGACCGCCTCGTATTCTGAAAGTGAGTGGCGCGTTCATGTCGCATGACTTCATGACGTGCCTAAAGAGGAAGTGTGATGAATGAGTTCGAAGAGACCAGTGACTCACAGCAAAGGAATTGTGCAGATCAATATCGTTATTCAAGAACCAAGAAATCAAAGCGAGTCTTATTGCAAGCACTTGTGGAATGTGCCGTGTGCAAGGGATATACTTCAACTCTGGCCTTTGAAGTTTCAAGAACCTTGAAGGAACATGTTAAGGAAGAAGTATTATTTACAGTAAGGACTACAGCACGCTTAATAATGTCTTAATACTACTTCTTTATGGAGTACTAAGCTTTTCGTTTTTATTTATTACCTTTCATGCATCTATATGTAGAAATCGGCGACATCACAATGTTTGGCAGCATTCTAGGATTCAGCTGTCCTGCATTTTCTCTCTTGGGATGCTTTTTGCTAACCTTACTTCTCCCTTGAAGTCTTACTTGATTTGAATTAGACGCTGTTTTTGTACAGTTACGGCTCAACCTACCAAATATACAGGTTGGACCATTTAAGTTGAGACTGTACAATATCTCCAAAACTAAGTGTTGTGTAGCGAAATTTCTTTGATAAAAGTTGCTTCATATTACGGGAGGAAGTAAATGCCATCGTCACGTTTTGTTTGAAGGACGTTATGATGGGCATGTTAGAGTCAATTTAATTTTTTAAATCGGAACCTACATTTTGTATGTTGATTTCTCATTAGAAAATGGTTTATAAAAAGCTGTTTATTTTGTGATGAGAAATAAGGAAACAAAATAAAAAATGTTTGTTCCCAATTACGAAACGTAACTTGTCCCTCAAATGACCATCCATCGATGATCCAACCATTCATTGCGCTCTTCATACACAGCCATTGAGAACTTTCATTGTTATTTACGTTGCAAAGTGCTTTATACAAACGTTTGATTTCTATGAGGAGTGAGAAAACCACATAAAAAGGATAGATTCCATTAAAAAAATTAATTAACCCTAAAATGACCATCAAGAGTCTTCTTCTTCTCCTCCTTTCGAGGATTACGTGACATTACCTGCTCCGGTCTCCAGACAACTCTTGCGTGGTCTTCCTAAACTTCTCCTCCCTGTCGGTTGGTAATTAATTCTATTTTTGGTATTCTATAATGTGCCATTCTATCAACACGTTCTTTTCAATTTATTTTATTTTCATCAATCTTATCGTTTACTGTTATAATATTCAAATCTGATCTTTGATTCATTTCTTATTTGTCAGCTCTACTGCATGCTCTTATATACCTCAAAAATTTCATTTCGGCGGACTGAATATAGTAATAAAGCCATAATCTTAAAGAACTTAATTTCTTTTCTAGTTTTTCTTCCTAGAATTCTTCTGGTCGTTCTACAAATGGTTTGAAACCTATTAACTTTCATCTCGATGTCTTTGTCAAATTTAAAATTAATGTCACATCCCAGATAATTGAAGTGGGATACTTGTTGAGTCCTCCAAACAAAACACGACTAATAACATTTACTTTCCCCCATAATATCAAGCAACTTTTATTAAAGACATTTCTTTCTACAACGGTTAGTTTTGGAGATGTTGTACATTCTCAACTTAAAATAGTCCACCCTTATTTTAAGGGGAGGCAAAGTTGTTCAGATTGATCAGAAACTTAGATTTACTGCTTTTCTTACAAAAAATTCATTAAGTTTTACTCACATTCCTATAAAGCTTCAAGTCCTCAGTGCAGATAGTTTCTTGTAAACTTCTGTTTGGAACATTGTCAATTTAATAGCCTTTGCTATAGGTATTTAAATGTCCTTTCTGAGCTGTTAATCTCAAATATTTTCACAACTTCAATTTTCTTTCTACTTCCACAAACTTTATGCTAAAGTATCCAAATTTTGCTAGCAAGGACCTCATAAAGCTCGTATGAAGAGGTCTTGCTTCTATGTTTCATTGATTGATGTCATTGTGAATGAACTTAAAGGTATCACCCCAAATCACATTAGTTGCTTTTGGAAGCAAATAAACTTTAAAATGAAAATACTGATAAATGAATATGAAATTAGAATTTGTTTAATGCAAATTTATTTGAAATAAAATCTTAAAAATGGGGTTATAAACAGAATGGCATCAAATTGTATAGCTTTCTTTGCATGATAATGAATGCTGAGGCAGTATTTTTAACACTTAAATGATTTCAGTCTAATTATATAATATAAATTCAATAACAGCCCGCCTTAAAGCAATATGTGTATGTGACAATATATAAAAAGTGTATATTAGTCATTGTATATGTTTATATTATTGTATACATGTGTAATAATGTTATGTGAATGTATTACGTAATTTAATAATGTAGGAGCTCTGAGAATAATAGGTTAAAAGTTGCTAACAATGAGGTAACAATGAGGTAGCCTTGAGACAATAATGAATTAGAAAGTTTAGTAATGCTATAGTCATTCTTGGAGCAACAATAATGTAATTTTTGTGACAGTTTATAAAATAGTCAATCAGCAACCAGAAAAAGCTTTAGTTAAATGAAGGTATTCTGTTGGACTAGGATTAGCCTATCCGAAACTGAAATAGGGCAAATTGCACAAATTTAGGCGGTAGAAATAAAGTCAGTCGCTCATAACTGGACGCGTTGGTTGTAGACACTGTTCCTAACCGCGAGATGTGTCCTCGAGAAATTTAATACATATTTTGAGAAAATAGTTTACATCTTTAAAAAGTGTAAGTATTTAATAAAAGAATCTTACAGCTCTCTATATCAGTGAAGTGTTATTTAAAATTGTGTCAAAGATTAATAAATGTAGTGAAGGAAAAATTATAATCTGTGTAAGCCTACATTCTTAGCCACACTACTCCCTGCAAAGAAATCCATGTCTCTAACAATAATACTGACGCAGCCGAGGCAAACATAAATATGTAATATTTAAAGAAACGGTCAAATTACAAAGTTAATATTTTTAAATTTGGAACGAAGGCTACCGGGTTGCAACTACTACAAGTTCGGCTCCCCAACAGTTGAACTACAGTACAACTCCTACTTCAAATTGGCTTTCCATACGTGAAGCTACAACCAACTTCAATGGTTTTTGACAGAAGTCAGGGAGTTTTAAAGCCGTTTGTATATACATACGAGATACTCACGAACGAGACCCAGGAATAACATTTGTGTTCTATACATTTCCTTTTCATCCAAAGGATTATTAGTGTTCCTCTACGCGATACGAGAAACCCATTACTAAGGATTTCGAAAGCAGAACATACGAAATTGACACATTCGGAGAGAGACATTACAACTCATTTCGTAAGCGATATTACCGTTCAGCAGCCATAACCCTTTCACTCATTGAAGGAACTCTTGATACCCCAGTAACACAACAAAGAGAAAGGCCTAGCGAGGGTAAGAAGTAATATGCCTTGGAGCAGTAAATCTGTGTGTTTGTAAGTCACTCTAAATCTTTGGCAGGAACCGCCTTTCGAAATGCAATTAATGTTACGTATTCAGCATATGTTATTCCGGAGTATTAGAACCATTGCAAACGTTATCATTATTTACAGTAATAATAACAACTGACATTTACACTTACAAAACCATAGAGAGAGGAGGCCTAGGACGAACTAAAGAATGATGGGAGTTTAAGCCGGAGGAGGTGAATGGGCTTACTCCGTGCAATGTGAAACAGAATGAAATATATGTACCCAATTTCAATAGAACCATTTTGCTTACAATAAAAACACTATCATTACACTAACCTCAAAAGTAAGAGGGTTTACATTTCACACTTACGAATAAAATCTTTGCTTATCTTGCAAAAATGACGTTTTGATACCTATATGATTGACTGTTAAACTCGCGTCTTTGTCTTGAATTAACTGCAATAACAGTCACAAATATCTGAATTATTGGTACTTGCATTCTATTTTTACTTTCTCTACTACGTATAGTAAGTAGGGGAAGTATTGTATTCCACCCAAAAATTCGATACCGAGATTTCACCGGAAATATACGTTTTGAGACCCCCTGAATCCAAAAAATGCATTTTTGGAAACATGTCCGTGTGTGTGTCTGTGAACAGCATAATTCAGAAACGAACAGTCGGATAAACACCAAACTTGGTATTTAGGTTCAGTATCTTCCAGAAATGCGACACGAAGGTTTTCAAGAAAATACGCCCACCCCAGACTACCCTTTACATGGAACATTTTTCGAAAATTTTAATTTTCTCAAAAATGGCTCTATCGATTTTGATTAAAATATCATATGTTTAACATATTTTCATGACAAATGAAATGTATATCTCGAATTTTCTGGGAATGTCTCCAAAAGAATTCTTCATTGCGAACGACTTTTGCATATCTGGTAAACCATAAGAGATAGACAAAATTTTACTACACAAAAAATGTAGATCACGTTAAAATACACAATTTATGTCATATATTTTTTTTTGAGTGAACCGTTTGCTTGTTATTCCCTTAGATTTTCCAATACTTAAACTTTTCTCAAATGGGAATTCGTTATTCATTTTGTTTTGTCCTGGACACGCAAAAAAAATTGAATACTCCACCAGCTCTCAAAATATTTGACTATAGCTTAAAAGCCTACCATATTCCCCTTGCACCTACAAGAAAATTAACAATAAGATTAACATCTCGATTAACAGGAATCATATGGAGAATAAGCGTTTTGAAAAATAATTTGTACAAGAGTAGAGAAAGTCATGTGAGTGTAACACATCAGATTTTTTTATTCAGCAATGACTAGACCTAATTATGAGGTATTAACTCTACCTTGTAAAACAATGTTCTTTCCAATAATGATAGGAGCTGCAAATCTAATCTGATAACATTTCATTTTATGCTTGATGGTTTTGAATAGCATAAACAAAGCATATTTCCTGCGTTTTTTGAATACTTTGTAGCCATTTACTCGCGGTAGGGGTAAGGTATGTGATTAGGTGTTCCCTTAGTGAGGCACACCCTGTTCATATGCGACCAAAGTTAATCACTCTGGAGATTCGTGTTACAATGATAGTAAAACTGGGTTTCAAATAATTGATTGTACGTATATATTTTTAACATTCACTTACGTTGGAATATTTGTAAATAATTACTCGCTTAAAAAGCTAAACCTTGCTTGCCAGCACTAATTTAAGTTCGACTTTCTTGGTACGAAACAACCTGATGATCTGCTTTCATCATTGGGAACAGAAGAGTCAGTTTCACGTGTGTTGACGCAAAAGGAAGTAAATATGACACGCAAATCCAAAAGTTAGTCAATATAAAGGGAAGAAAAGCAATGTTGCAAGAAAAACAACAAATATATTCATCAGGAACCTTAACAAACTTAACATTTTTATGGCGAAATTCAGATGCAACAAATGTCCAGCAAAAATAACATTTTGATTGGTGTACTTCACACCCATATTTGGCGAACTACAATATCTCCCGATCACCAAAAGGTTCGCAGCCTCCAATTTTGCGAATCACTGCCTTAGGTTGTGGGAGTATAGGTAGCACTTGTTGAGTGTGGGATGATTGATACTGCCATAGTATCCAGCCAGAGTTCATTCACGTGAGACCAGCATTTTAAAGGTATTATAAATATAATTAACAAAACAAGTCAGAATTGAAGAACTTCTTTCCAAAGTGTCTCAAATCCATGATAAAGCAATCTGCAGAAAATAATTTTTTATTTTCAGTTAAAACTTTCAAATATAATTAGGAGTCTTTATGATTTATAACTTTGATACTGATATTGGCACTGACTTTTCAAGCTTTTCACTATTAGAAGTAGTCAGTTTTTAAGTTTTGGAGGTAAAAAAAAAGGTTATGAATTAATGTTACTAGATTTTCACAACCATTTAACTAGGGGATATGAACCGCCGGAACATAAAATTTTGAGACATGATAGTGGAACATATGAATAATTGTTGCTATAAAATAGTAAAATAAATCAACAAATTTGGATTTAAGACACTTTGTAAATAAGCTCTTCACTTGTGTCTAGTTTTCTGATTTAAAGATGGAGCCTTATTATAATGAGACCGCAAAGACAGCCGCGAAGAAGCCGAATATGACTATAATCTTAGCCAATAATCTGAAAGAGATAGGAATGACTGAAAATTTTTCACAAATGGGTTCTTTATTCATTTTTTTTGTCCTGAACATGTAAAGAGATTGAAATTCTCCACATAGCAACCAGCTCTTAAAACATTTGACTATCGCTTAAAGCCATATTGCCATATTGCCCTTGCACCTACAAGAAAATTAGCAATAAGACAGTTTCTGCAAATGTGTATCTCTATTAACAGACGCAGAATACGCGTTTGTACAAGCATATAGAAAGCCATGTGAGTGTAACACATTTATACGAATAAGGAATCCATTCTAAGTAATACTCATATTGCTTCTAATGTACCATGTGCAGACATACAGTAAGTACACCTTTGCCTGTCTTCTAAGAAACTGCTATACAACGGAAGGGGACATCTCGGCCACCGCGACCTACGTAGATTTATTGTGGTTACTACTCCCCAGGAGTAAGGAAAGTGAAGGAACCACAGCAGGCTACAGGCCACAGAGCCACGCGGAAGCCTGTTAGAATTCATGCTCGAAAACCCATACCACTGCTGGAGTTGCCTGAGAGGGTAATGAACTACCCTCGACCAAGCACGGGGAATACGCTTTCCTTTTAGCAAGCATTCGCGTCATTTATTTGGCACCGCCATACGCCACGACTGGAAGCATACCTGAAAGACGACAATGAAATGGAATGAAAGGGAAATAATCTAAAAAAATAGCAGTAGATGGGAAACCACCCGGCATTCGGATACCGACCAGGGAAAACCACGAAAAAATAAGGTCACACGAGCCGTCTTGCTCTTTAGTGTGCAGCAAAAGCTCGGGTGAGGTCTCCCTAGTTTCGACATTTCCACACACAACTATGAAGCAGAAACTTTGAATGACAGTGGGATCTTGTGTCTGCTTACTCACATCGTATTTCTCTACAGCGACGCTGACAATCTCTCTGAATGTTCAGGAAGAAACTCCCAGATCCTTATCTGTGCTCCATTACATGACGGGACATTTGGAAAGTGAACTAAAGGCTGAAGATAATAGCTGTGGAGTTTCACGTACGGTCGATTTCCCTAGCGAATACCAGCTGCACGGGTTCACAACAGCCAGTATCGTTTTAATCTCTGATAGACTTGTAATTTTCGATGGAAGGGGCCTACCATCCCTGCCATTTAAAACTATTTACTCCCTCGATAATAAGTGGCTCGCTTTTCCGATTTACATGCTGAATCATCGTAATGAGGGAGATAGAGCTTCTGACGTCAGGTAGGAAAACTTTGCGAGTCAGAAATTCCTAAATGTGGTAATATCCGCTTGTCACGTGACCCTACAAAACATGACAGCTTTATTACATCGTCGGAAAGAGCAACATAGGATATGTTATCTATCAGGAAGATGACGGACAGGGTCTTGATTTTCATGAAAATTCTGACGTCTCGACAGAATCAGAATCTATTTCAAGTTAGAGGACAAATGACCTGTTTCGTCTCTATTGTGTTTTAAAAATAAATATTCTAGTAGAAAAGAATAAACATGTTTGAAAAATTCAGGCCGTGACTAGGATTTAACTACGAATGTTTGAACTTTCGTACCCACTTGTCATGTTAGAGTTTAGGGAGGAATCCATGACAGGTCTGATAGAATGGAGATCCTTTGGCGAAAGCTAATGTGTATATTTTAGTATTGATGTAATTAATGTTTTGTTTAAAACGCTTTGTTACCATAGAATGTGTTCCTCAACTTTTGTATTTCATAAAAAAAAATCAAATTAAGGGAATAAATGAAATTTAAGGCTTGTACACCTGATGCGGCACGCTTTTATGAAAAAAAAGCATTTATAAACCTAATGAAAATATGAAGAGGATAAAAGGTTAGGTTCTATGGAATGTTTCAAATATCAGATAAAATATAACACAAGCGAAAAGAACTGTTCTCAAGGCACTCTATATGCCACGAAACTTCTAGCTTTTCTGTGATAAAACATAAAATTCCAGCAAAGAAACAGCAAACATCGTATTTGAAAGCATTTGGTTTTAATTTCTACAATATGTATTTACTGCCGGGAAAAGAAACATATCAGTCTTGGAAATAACGTTTTTACTTTCTCTACTACGTATAGTAGTAAGTAGAGGAAGTATTGCATTCCACCCAAAAATTCGATATCGGGATTTCACCGGAAATGCATGTTTCAGGCGCCCTGAATTAAAAAAAAAAGTTGTTTTAGAAAAAGGTCCGTGTATGTGTGTCTGAACAGCATAACTCAAAAACGAAAAGTCAGATAAATACCAAATGTGGTATTTAGGTTCGATATCTTTTAAAGATTTGACATGAAGATTTTCAAGAAAATTTCCCCACCCGAGACTACCCTTTACATGGAACATTTTTTCAAAAATTTTTATTTTTCAAAAATTTTTATTTTTAAAAAATTCCTAACAATTTTGATTACAATATCATATGTTTGAGATACTCTCATGGCAAATGAAATGTATATCTTGAATTTTCTGGGAATATCCACAAAAGTCGTCTTCATTCTGAATGAATTTTGCATAACTGGTAAACCGTAAGAGATAGACCAACTTTTACTACACACAGTTTATATCACATACAATTTTTTTGCTCAATTTCCAAGATATTGCTTGTTATTGGTTTGAATTTGTACTTTTTCTCAAATGGGAATTCGTTATTCGTTTATTTTTTATGTCCCGGATATGCAAAGGGAATGGAATGCTCCACATAGCAACCAGCTCTTAAAGGATTTGACTTCTCGCTCAAATCCTACCATATTCTCCTTGCACCTCAAGATGAATTAGCAGTAAGATAGTTTCTGCAAATTTCTATATCGATTAACATGAAGCAGATAGAGAATAAGCGTTTGTGAAAATATTTGTATAAGAGTAGAGAAGGTCATGTGAGTGTAACACATCAGATTATTTTACATGTTGCTGTCCCATAGAAGTTTCGGTTTTACTAGAATTTTCCTTTAAACGCAAATTTTCCAATAAGAATACAAAAACTTTGAGCTCTAAGAGCCACTTTCTCAGGCCTTTTTTAGTTTTTTTACGGATATAAAATGTATCCTAAATTGTCATTAGAGAAATAGAGATAGAACAAGTTATTTTCTTTGCTCCATTTGTATGCCACCTTTAACGTCTTAGACCACATCGGCGGCTATGCCTTTGAAGGAATTCCTCATCGACAATGAAGTTAATTCGTTTACTGTTGCCTTAATAATCGATTTGTTTTATAAACACCATATTCACACAGGCATTCACACTCACATTCATACCTCTAATCCAGACTCCAGCAAGAATAGAAAATAATCCCAGTTAGAAAAATTCTCTCTTTCCAGAAGGGAATCGAGCCCGGGATCTCTGGATTTGCAGGCCAGCATTCTAATCACCAGACCATCAATAAAGAATTGATACCATGAAGGTGAATGCGAAAATTATGCAAAGGTTATTATTTTTGTTGTTATCTTTGGATTTTTAGCTTATTTTGTGGCACACTTCTTATGTTCATGTTTGTGCTCATCATAATTATAAAATTAATGGTAGTAGTACATTCGGCTGTCAGTCCAGCTGTATTTCTGATGCGAACTAATTGGTTATTGAATAACGGAACACACACATAAGCACTTGCCAAATTCTGGACATAACGTAATTGTTCATTAAAGAAAACTTTTATAGTCCAGCTAGAATCGAACTCGGGATGTACCACTTGAGCCATGAGGCTAGCCAAAAGTTATTTCTTTAATTGGAGAACGCTAATGCTATAAGTCAATGAATAATTGAAATTAATCCTATTTTGAAAAATAATTCCGTTTCTATCTTTCTTCCGTTGGTGTGTGTACAATTTCTCAACATACGTGTTAAATATCGGCACTTATTGTACTTATATTGTTGAAAAATATTTCCTTGAGTTATCAAGAATCCTCATATTAATTATCAAGAGCTTGGTGTGAATTTAGTTAACATATTTCGTGTTAATGTATCAAACAAACGCAAAACAAATTAAATTTTCCACAAAAATTAGTTCTTAAGACATTAAAGTTTGGCAATTTTGCAAAATCTTTGTAGTTAGTATGCCAGAGAGACTGTAAATGCTATCACAGTTAAAGGAATGTATGCAATTTAATATTTTGTTCATACGTGATTGTCTTCTATGAATATACGTGATGAATAATATGTATGCTTTGAATATAAACGCCAGAGTCATGGTCCAAAGGATCATATAAGGTATCAGTGTGAAAGCACACAAGCAATGCATGCGTCATATCTATAATTAGGGATTAATTTGGCTGCGATGTTTACGTGTCCATATGGTCCAGGGACTTTTAAAGTGCATCATTATCTGCAGCTGTACATGTTCCCACACACTTGAGTCAGCTGTACACTTATTGATTGCTTACCTGCCGCCATCCTGACCATGCACCCTCTCCCATCCCATCCCTGACTCTTCATGTGTAACCAGTTCCAGGGCTCACTATAAATAGCCCTATTATTGACTCAATGAGATGTATAGACCGCATTTATCTGCTCCAGAATTTCGGTTCATTGATTTACACTGCCCTCAACAATAGGTCTATTATATAGCAGTATGTGGGAGAAGGCCGGATAAACTGATTCAAAGAGACTACTGAATTTGTTTAAATCGTCATTTTATTGTATTTCAGCTTAGCCAAGTCCATTCAGCTGAAGTCAACAGGCTTATAAATCAGCGCTAAATGACACACTTTAATGTGCAAATTAATATTAATGTTTATAGAACAGAATTTACAGAGTTTTTTACAAGATAAGATAATTTCTAATTTATTACAGAATTCAGATCACTGATTGCTCCATCGGTTGACTTTTATACTACGGGACAAGCATTAATGTCTTTCTTTACGGGATGACTGCAGTGTTATGGAGAGGGCGGTGGGGTGAAGCAAGGTCATTAAATAGTCCTGAACTTTTACATCATATGGTTTGACGTTTGAAGACAGTATTGTTCATGGATAAGCTGTAGTAAATGTGGCCAGAAACGTTTAAATTCAAACTTTCTGCCCCCGTGGTGTGATGATCAGCGCTTCTGGTTGGCATGCAAAGGGCCAGTGCCCATTCCCGGCAAGGACGTGATCTTTCATTGGCGAAAACTTCCATTCTGAATTCAAGAATCGGTGTGTGTGTGTGTGTGTTCGTGTGACATTATTTCATTCTTTAATAGAGAATGCAGTGGCATACCATTCGCAGTATCCAGCGGAGAGTCGTGGAAGCCACCTACAATATAATAAAATAATTATTTCAATAATTAAACAATAATCATGATAGTTCAGTTCGAGGAATAGCATGGAAAGCCGAAGATTCATAGTTCAAATCCCGGCAGTAGAATTGAATTTTTCAGTCTGATTTTACCTTTCCAACTATAGCTATACAAGACATGATCGGAAGAACAATTAATTACCACTGATTGAACCTGATAGTGTTACTTATAAAGTACTTGGGAGATTGTTAGTTCCATTGAGGTATGTGTGGCTTGTGGTTTAACGGAAAAAATGGTCAGTTTGATACTTTAATATCGTCCCGGCATGTTTCCAGGTAGCTCAGTTGATTAGAGCAGCGGTACGGAAGGCTATGGCGTTGAACTTTTCAGTCTGATTGTATCTTTCCGACTTTAGCCAACACATGGCATTGGAGGAATAATTAATTATCGTTTATACTGTGCAGTATGACAAAATAAATAGTTGGAGTCAGGTGTATATATTAAACATACTTATAAATAAACAATTACATTTTAAAAAGTGACAGGCTACTGAAATAGGAGTCTTGAGAAATGTTCTCTTCTAGACAAGAAAAGGAAGGGGGGAAAATATCAGATATCAGGAATGAACCTCAACATGTTCAGGATTATTGCTAGAATTGAGTAACAAATAGATAGCTGGAGAGAGCATGTTCAAAAATGACAAAAAGAGCTTCAAAACTGTATATGTAGCAAGAAATACAAGAGCGACACTGAAAACTTTAGAAAATCAGTTGTAAAAAAATTAAATGATTTTATTGTTTTTCAAAATATCCTCCCTTTAACATCAATACATTTTTGCATTCAATGAAACCAGTCGTTAAAGCAATGGTGTTACTCTTCCTGAGCCACTTCAGAAACCAAGTTTTTATAGTGCTCCCTGTTTCATCTGAGGACAAAAAAGTGATTCCACGCATTTTATCATCAATTTTTAAAACAAAAAGAAATCACAAGGCTTTATGGTGGACGGTCTATGGTGCTTACTTTTAAGGCATCCAGATACCCATTTGTTAGTTTTGCTGTATTGACGATACGTTGTCATGATGTAAGATTATTTTATCTTTTGGACGTTTTCACGAACTTTTTAAAAAATAGGCTGCAAACAGACCGTAATTTGTGTATAAATCGGCAAGTAACGGTACGTCTATCTTCTAATGCTATAGTAGCAATATGACCCGTTTTTGAAAGAAAGAAAAAAAACATCCTAGCAACCATCTTCTTACCAGTATTGAAAATTCGTCGGCTTAGGTTTTGTTCGAAAGACGCATTGATTTTTCTTTTCAGAATCATAACATAAATCCATGATTCATCACCAGTAACAATATTCCAAAGTAAATTTTAAATGCCACCTTGGAAGGTTTCCAGATGTTTTCTACACCAATCAATGCCTTGTTTTGATCGGGAGTCAGTTTATGTGGAATCCATAGACAACAAAGTTTTTTCACATCTTTTGATGTAAAATATTTTGGATTTGACTCACACCAGTGCCCAATGTCGTCCGAATGAGTTCATAAAGATGTCCGTCGATCTGCTACAAGCATTGCTCGGACAGCGGCAATATTTTCATCAGTAACTTCAGCTCTTGGGCGTACTTCACGAAATTCAACGCTAAGAAAAACCCTTCCTCTTCTGAATTCGCTGTACCTATTATAAACTGTTAACTTAGATGGGGCTTCTTGGCCAAATGCATTTCTAAGCTTACCTTCACATTGTTTAGGTGTTAATGACGATTTAAAGTCGTAAAAAAATCATAGCCCGGAAATATTCTCCAGTCAAATTCATTTTTGGATAAACACAAAATCTTTAAAAGATGATAATTAACAAACTATTACAGCAAATCAAACAAACTACACGCAATCAACTTGCAAAACATTAGAAAGTACAGATGTCAAATATTAAGAAATTTCATTTGTTTTTAGAAACACGGCATTCTAAACACTTTCAGTATCGTCCTCGTAAGAGAATGGAATGTTGAGGATGCACTGGCTTGAATAAGAAAATATTTTAAAGACGATTCTGTAGTAAATATATTTTTGTTGTATGTGGTAGGAGGAGTGTAGGTTGACAGTTGAACAGTTTACACTTTTAGTAGAAACTATCAACCTGATAACATAAACTTTTTAAATTTTCAATTAACTCTTCTTCTTTATAACATCTTAATTTTCTGTTGCACAAAATCATTTTCAACAATTATAAGGTTTTAACCCAAAAAAAACGGGAATCAAAGTTTTTATTTTGGACTGATAATTTCATTTCTAAAATTTCTATTTTTAATTTAAGAATGTGCTGGGTTTCCGAAATGCAAATTAATTTAAAGTAATTAACTTTAAAACCTTGTGGGCAACTTTTTCTGCAACCTTGAATATTGACGAAACGGTTAATGCCAAGAAACAAATTATTTGGTACACATTTTATATATATATATATATATATATATATACATATTAGCGACTTCTACATTTTTCAGTAACTTTTTGTGAATAATTTTTATGAAACTAAGTATTTTTTTCAATTTAAGCTAAGAATTGTTAGTAACCAAATTATTAAAATCCAAAATAAATACTATAATCTCCTAATTTTTAAAACAAAAAGAAACTTGTAGTTATTAAAAAAATTTTGTAAAAAAAGAAAGTAAAATAAAATAAAATTTAGTCTGTCACAAAGAAGAATTTTTGGATATTCAAAACAGTTTCATATTATTAAACTGAATGTTTTGTAAGAAAGGTACACTTGAATTTAGGCAAGTTTAGAGTAGAGTGGTGTATTTATTGGTCTTAAAAATGTTACATGTTCAAAATCGCAAGGTAAGATAAGATTGTACGTGCTTATATAATACACTGTAGTTAATATTTTTTAGGCTATATACATCAACTGAACTTTAAGGTTAATGATATTTATAAGACATGAAAGGAAAAGAAAGGAAAAAAGAAAACAACTAACAACACAAATAACACAAACAAAACAGAAGAATAGAAGAAAATATTTTTTCACAAGCAGACGGTATTGTTTACAAAGCAAACAAATACCCGACCCTAAGCCACTAACCCTCCACCTCGCACCCTTGACCTTCTTCCTTACACTCTGATCTGAACTGCATAACCTTTTGTATAAATGTACCAATTGCGTCCCCCTTCTCCCTCCCAGCCAGTAAGATCCAACAAGCTTGTAACCCTCTTAGGTAAGTTAACATTGTCGAGATAGGCAGCACTTATTCCTCTTAAAAAGAGTTTATGTATTACCCCCAAGGAGCTAGCAGTTTGTGATTTGCTCTAAAGAGACAGATAATTTGTGAAAACTAAATTTACTCAATTTAATAACAGTTTACAAAATCAATTAACAAATTTAAGAAAAATAAGCCTAACTTCCATTCTCTCTGATAATCTACAGGGCTTGTTACATCGATAGAGAGAGGTGCTGTTCTCGTCAAGATTTAAGCCGTAACTTACTCTTATTTTACTTTTATTAAAAGCTTATTTAATGAGACTGTGTCGAAAGCGCCGTTTTGAAATCACACTTTTCACATACTTTGTGCGACAACAAAAGCATAGATATGATCTTTAATTAATTTTTATTTACTCAGCTGTTCTGCTGCAATAGTAATTTTTAATTTGTATCATATGTAGAGCCATATCACACTACCGTTTTAAATTCTAAGACGTACAAAGCCAACGTGAGAAACCCGAGGTGTAAGATTTTTTCTTTCGTTTTATTTGTACTCTGGTATATGCACTAACTCAACGTTACGAGTTTCATTTGCTTGGAAGCCGGTAATGAGGTTAATGAATTAAAATAAATTAAAATATTAATTCTATACCGTTTCCTTGACCACATCTCTTATATAAAATCCAACATTCTCTTTGTAATAGCATTTTAAGGATCCCAGCCAATTAGAGCAAAAACTGTAAAAATAGAATAAAACGGAAAAAAACCTCTGAAATGGGTGTTTGACTGAATGCTTTTAGTTATTTCTGTGGTACCATACGCCGGAAATTAGGAAAAAAAGTGCGAAAGAGACTGTATTAAAACTTCATAAAATCATGGTCTTACTAGCCTTACTATACGACAGCAAGAATTGGGTTTCAAGGAATGGAGATGAAAGAAGACTTATTATAACAGCTGAAATGAGATTTTTAAGATGTATAGAAGGATGTATTCGCTGCTAGAAAGGAAATGAAGATACTTAAGCAAAATTAAAATAGAGATAAAATTTAGAGATAATAATGATTTTAACTACTGCAATTAGGGTTAAAAATAAATAAGAGGCAATTAAAATTTTAATGATATTGGTGGGTTGATTATGTATTTTCAATAAAAAGTTATCTGACATAACGAATTAAAGTTATTCTGTTTTATATATTTTCATAATATTTTTAAAACTGAAATTTGCAACAAAAAACGTAACAATCAATCGGGAAAAGTTTTTCTAATTAAATTAATAAATAACAATAATAAAATTACTCTAAAATAGATGCATAGAATAGGTAGGACGTACGTCAGAGTCAACAATTACAAAAACTATCTACAACTATAGCCCACAAGGAACTAAACAGTTGGAAAATATGGCCAATTTTAATTTTATTTTGAGATGGAACAGGTCGATAGGCCCAAGTCGTGAATAATAAGATTTATTTGTAAATTTGTGCTTTTTATGCAGTTAACTAGCACTTAAAAGAGTTTTTCAAAACTACGGAATTTCTCAAAAGCCCTGCAAGAACTAAATATCTTTGCTCCATTTAAAATGAAGATAATTGTCTTCACAGCAGTAATGGAAAAACTTTGGTAATAGTTTCTCTAACCACTATAATTTGTTTTTATCCCTTTTCTACAAAGTACTACTTACTTTATGCCAATTGAGATAAACTTTTACAGAAAAGCGGTTTTATCTACCCTCGTTATGGGTACAAGGGGAGTAAAGGATGCTGAAGCGATTGTCAAATCTTCGGCTACTATATATCGGCTTTGAAATTCCAGACACTTGGCATAACACCGCGAGAATAAAAAGCATACCAACTTTTCAAAAAGCATGGATAAGAACTGTGAAGATTGGTGTTTTGTTATTATATAATCTGCCCCACGTTTTGGACGCCAACTTGAAGTAGTATTGTTCTTTACGTTGTTTGCTGCTACGTATGAAAAGCCGATTTGAAGATGATGGTATCTTTGCGTTATTTGCACCACGCTTTGGGCGTCAATTTGAAGTAGTTTGTATTGAAGGAGTTGTATCGCATTTCAACTGTTGGGGAGCCGAACTTGAAGTAGTTGCAACCGCACGTATTGTAAACAGTTTCCGGTAGCCTTCGCCCCAAAATGTGTTTTCAGGTGGCCTTTGCCCCAAGTTTAAAAATATTAGCTTTGTAATTAAACTGTTCCTTTAAAATATTTAATATTTATGTTTGCCTCGGCTGCGTCAATATTATTTTAGAGACATGAATATCTTGGCAGGGCCTGATGCGACAAGAATGTAGGCTTACACAGATTTTAAGTTTTAATTCACTCCTTTTTATTTATCCTTGACACAAATTAAATAGCACTTCACTGATATCGAGAGCTGCGAGATTCTTTTATTTAATACTTGCATTTTTATAACACGTATACGATTTTCGTCTCACACGAATAAGTAATTACGTATTAATTATTTCTCGAGGACACATCATGCATCCGGTTACTATCACTGCCTGCAGGCAACTGAATAGATTTCAACCTTCTAAACTTGTAAATTTTTGTATTTCAAGTCTCTGATTGGCTATTTTTACTCCAATAGAATACCTGCATTTAACTAAAGCTTTTTCTGGTTGTTGATTGGCTATATTTTATAAACTTTCACTAAAATTACATTAATGCTTCCAAGAATCACAAATAACATTTAAACTCTCAAACTCTTTTTGCCTCAAGGTTACCTCATTGTTAGCAACTTATTATTCTCACAGCTCCTACATTATTAAATTACGTAATACATTCACATAACATCATTACACATGGATACAATAATATAAACATATACAATGACTGTAATATACACTTTACACATACACATATTGCTTCAAGGTGGGCAGTTATTGAATTTACATATTATATAATTTGACTGAAATCATTTAAGTGTTAATAATACTGCCTCAACTGGAAGGTTTATATCAACAACATAGAATATCTCGGAAATGATGGATGCGCCCCCCCAAAAAAAAAAGATTCCTTGTGTGTTAGTAATATCTATGTTTTTCTTGTAGGACATTTTGTGTGTTACTTTTACCAGTTATGCAACATTATACAAAATTAATTATAGGTTATCCGGAGAAAATTCGAGATATAGATTTTAGTAGTCACGGAAATATTTTAAACATATAGTGTTTTAATAAAAATTGTTACAGCCGGTTATGAGAAAATAAAATATAACGAAAAATTGTCCATATAAAGAGTAATTTGGGTTGGGAGAAATTCTTGAAAATCTTTGTGTCGCATCCTTGGATGATGCTGAACTTGAATGCTAAGTTTGGAAGGTATTCGACTTTACCTTTTTTACCTTCTCTATTACGTATAGTAAGCAGGGGAAGTATTGTATTCCACCCAAAGTTCGATATCGGTTTCACCGGAAATGCATGTTTTGAGGCCCCCTGAATAAAAAAAAAGCATTTTTAGAAGAAGGTCCTTTTATGTGTCTGTGAACATTATAAGTTTAAAGCGAATAGTCGGATCAATACCAAACTGTCTTTAAGTTCAGTACCTTCCAAAGATGCAATACGAAGTTTCTCAAGAAAATCCTTCACCCCCAGTACACTTTATATGGAATATTTTTCAAAATGTTTTATTTTCTTAAAGCTGGCTCTAACGATTCTGATTAAAATACCATGTATTAAGGATATTTATATGACACATAAAACGTAGGTATATCTTGAATTCTCTAGGAATAGCCTGTAAAGTCTTGTGCTTTGGAAGGAGTTTTATATAATCTTGTGTAACTGGTAAACGTTGGGCGGTAGACAAACTGCAATACGCAGCAAAAAAAATTGTGTAACAAGCCATTTCCGAGGTATTCGTTATTAATAATTTAAACTGTTCAATGCTCTTGTTCCGTAAGTGCTATAGGTATTCAGCTAATTCTCGCGATATCATGCAAAAAGTATCAAATTTTAAGGCCAGCGTATAGCGTCCAGTTCCAAAAAATTTTACTATCGCTGTTTTCTTTCTATCTATAAAGAAATGTATAATGCAGCTATTTCTGCAAAGTCTTATCTGTATTAAAATGAAGTAAACAGACAAATAAGCTTTCGTAAGAATTATTTGCATAATCACTAATAAACGTTAGAGAAAAAGTAATGTGAATGTAACGCATCAGATTTTTTTTTAAATTCCAAGTGTTCGGTTGTTTCCAAACACCAAATTTTAGTAAACAAAACCAATTTAAAATACATTAATGTATTGTAGAGATTTTGATTAACTCTGCAAATACAGTTTATGAACAATTAGATATAAACAATTGTCATATTGCAGCATATAGTCACGTATTTAAAAGTGGAAGTGATTGCTTTAGTGTATTTCTCTAGGAGATGTTTTCACTAAGCAAACAGAGGGGGAAGCTTTTTAAACACAGCGTTATTCGAGCCCCTCTATTTTTAATTAGATATTAATTCAATAAATGCATCAGATAAAACATTAAAGGAACCAGGTGACTGCTACTGATGCTTATTTGTTTCTCAGTCCGGAAACCTAACCCGGAGATCATCATCACTGTGCACAAGGCGGCGTGTTCTTTTTGTACAGCGGGTCATCACATTTCAAATTCAAGTCCCGAAAAATAGGAATGACAGGTTTTCCCACAGCCTTCTGGCGCGGTACACATCCATTAGTGTGTCCTGCAGGGGGAAGCTCATAGCATTGTACAACGAACATCTAATTTGATACTTCCTTAACCAGACGCCAGCTGGATATCATATATGACACACATACATAGGTACACACAATATAATTTGACGTAATTCATGCGCATTATAACTCATGGCCTTGTTGAAAAAAAAAAAAAAACACACCGCTATTTTCTTTCTTTCTTTTTTAACAGGAATATAAATACGGCGAGTAATAATTGAAGCTCAAGAGAACTGTGTGGGTAATAAATAACACTTGTAACGACTGAAATATCTCCTCAGGCTATGGATACTCACTTGATATGATCTGCAGGCCCATCTTCAGATTCCTAATGCTAATCATTGTACTACAAGCATTAGTAGAACAGAGAAACAAACACACAAGTCTATGGTAAGTAATTGTTCTTTCACATAGACCGTGTGTAGGACAAGGTTGTAAAGGTAGAATCAGCCTGAAAAATTCAATGACATAGCTGGGATTTGAACCACGGATCTTCCGGTTTCCATCCGGTTGCTCTTATCAACTGAGCGACCACGGCAACATGTCTAGAATGTGCGCACTCATCTTCAGATTCCTAATGCTAATCATCGTATTACGAGCATTAGTAGAACAGAGAAACAAACATAGACAAGTCTATGGTAATAATTGTTCTTTCACACAGGCCGTGTGTAGGGCAAGGTTGAGAAGGCAAAATCAGACTGAAAACTGCAATGTCATAGACTGGATTTGAACCACTGATCTTCCGGTATCCATCCGGTTGCACTAACCAACTGAACTACCACGGCAACATGCCGTTACGACATTAAATTCCCCAACTGATTCGTATTTATTCCCCTGGTAAACCACAAGGAGATCTCAAATTGTATTGAGATGGCATACCCTAATGGCGACTTACATTTATTACATTACATTATTCATAAATTACATTAATTCCATTAATTAACCTAACAGAGGTCGAAACTATGAAGCCCGGGAGTTACAGTACTTACAGCATTCTAAGTCGCCATTAGGGTATATCATCTTACTACAATTCTTTTTTGTCGTCCTCCGTGGTGTAGTGGTTACCATGCTAGCCCGAGGTTGCGGGCTCAAACTCAGCGGAACTTTCTCGGGCGTAAAAGTCCTTAGCATGGCTTCCTTCGGAAGGGAAGTAAAGGCGGTGGTCCCGTGTCATAGATTTACGGTACGTAAAACAGCCTCAAGCCTGATAAAGAGGCCTCTGAGCTAAATATCCGGTCTTTCACACCCAATATAGAATGGGACGCTAAGGACCACAGCAGTTTAAGAGCGTCTATAAATAAAAAATCTGATGTGTTACACTCGCATGACTTTCTCTACTCTTGTACAAACTATTCTTACAAACGCTTATTCTCCATCTACTTCATGTTAATCGAGATAAGCATTTGCAGACTCTATCTTATTGCTAAGTTTCTTGCAGATGTAAGGGGAATATATATTTACAAGGGCAATATAGAAATACAGTAGCCTTTAAGCACATATATATCTCCCTTGATAGCTGGTTGCTAGGTGCAGCACCATTCTCTTTGCCACAGATTAATACTCTTTGCATATACAAGACAAAAAATGGATAACGAATTCCCATTTGAGAATATAAGTATTGAAACATTTAAGGGAATAACAAGCAATATCTCGAAAATGGTTCACTCAACAAAAAAATGTATGACATAAATTGTGTATTTTAACGCTATCTACATTTTTTGTGTAGTAAAAGTTTGTCTATCTCTTATGATTCACCAATTATGCAAAAGTCGTTCACAATAAAGAATACTTTTGAGACATTCCCAGGAAATTCAAGAAATACATTTTATTTGTCATAAAAATATCTTAATCATATGATATTTTAATCAAAATCGTTAGAGCCATTTTTGAGAAAATTAAAATTTTCGAAAAATCTTCCATGTAAAGGGTAGTCTGGGGTGGGGGGATTTTCTTGAAAACCTTCGTGTCGCATTCTTGGAAGATACTGAACCTAAATACCACGTTTGGTGTTTATCCGACTGTTCGTTTCTGAGTTATGCTGTTCACAGACAGACAGACAGACAGACAGACAGACACACACACACACACACAGACACACACACACACAGACAGACACATACACGGACATGTTTCCAAAAATGCTTTTATTGGATTCAGGGGGTCTCAAAACATGTATTTCCGGTGAAATCTCGGTATCGAATTTTTGGGTGGAATACAATACTTCCCCTAGTTACTACACGTAGTAGAGAAAGTAAAAATTCAATGCCAAGACGGGATTTGAACCATGGATCTTCCAGTTTCCATACGGTGGCTCTAACCGAGATACTATGGCAACATGCCGGCATGATATGTCTAGAATGTGCGCACTATCTACAGATTCCTAATGCTAACCATCGTACTGCAAGCATTAGTAGAACAGAGAAACAAATGTGGAATAGCTAGTGTATTTACACTTAAGGAAACAGTACAGGCCTTATGGGCTTTTACTTTCTGTGTACTCGCTCACTATTCTAAGACAAGCGAATGCCTAAGTTCACTATAGATTTTATCATATTACATAGGAATGTACAGTTCTGGTAAAACGTATTTAGAGCAAGTATTAAATGAACAATTTCCTTCTGTGTTACCATAATTGATTCTTAAAGCACCAGGTTTACGACTCAGTTATGGGAACCACCTTCCATGTTTGTCATATTATCTTCTCTTCCATAAAGTACTACATTTTTACTTTGTCCACCACATAAATAGTAGCTAGAGAATATAATGCGTTCCAAACAAAAATTTGATAACCAGTTTGCACCTAAAATGTGTCGTATAAATATCAAACTTAATATTTAAGTTCAGTATCTTCCAAAAATGCGAAACGAAGATTTTCAAGAACATCCCCCAACCCCAAATACTCTCTTTTTACTTGAAATATGTTCGAAAACTTTATTTTTTAAAAAATACTAAAGATTTTAATTAAAATCAGTATATTTAAAATGTTTACATGACAAATACAGTGTACCTGTATATTTAATTTTTTGCGAATAGCCTATGAAGTCCTCTTCATTCAAAACGAATTTTGTATAGTCTAAACGTTAAGCGATAGATGAAAACGTAAAAATGTAGATCTCTTTAAAATATACAATTTCTTTCAAATAACTTTTTTGCGGCATAAGCCATTACGTATAGTTCCGTTATTAATTGTTCGAATTGTTCAATACCATGTGACATTTTAATGTCCTGTCAATATTCAATTGTTTCTCGCGATTCACAGGTGCTCTTGGTCTCTTCCACGCAGTCTCCTCCAGCTCTTGGCAGCTACACCACTGAAGTTGCCAGAAACAACTTTTGCGATTCGTCTGGGGAGTTAAAACTCCATACGCCTACGGTCTTATAGCCAGGATAATTACACTTCTATATCTGACACCACCTACTTACTAACATTTAATACTGTTTACCTCTTTGTGCCACATACCTACGCGCAATCAGCTACTGTAAATCCCACTCGGCACCGTCGATCGCATCCTTTGCATGCGATCGTATACTTCTTTAGTTTACATTTGCCGAAAAACATCGATTAAGGCGATAGAAGTCTAATGTGCTTACGAGGGGTTAACTATAAGTTCGGGAATTAATTGGCAGTATTGTAGGTTGCCCTTAAGGCACAACATCTCGTAATAATTTTGTTGGGAGCGCCTTGGTGATTAACCGGGATACAAAAATCAGTTCAATGAAGTGTAATCTGAGTTCGTATGCCTATTAATGGTAGCTCAGTGTTAAAGCGTCAGCAATGACTTTTCAAATATGATTCAACCTTCTAACCGTAACCTACACATGATTGGTGTATTAGAAAAGAGGGTTCCGATTATCGAATACGTTCGTGAGTACGAGAAATGCGTGAGAATTTATCTGATTAATCTGAAACATTTATAATCTCACAAATAAAATCACTAAAAATAATACTGTTATAAAAGATGCACAATAAAAGTAATGCCAGTTTAGTTCTGTTTAAAGAAAAATCTCGCATAGCCGCATACTGTACCATTGATACCAACTACTAAGATGAAAAAATGCCAATCCACAGCCATAACCTTGAAAGCAGAGATGTATTGTTACATATGTGAATGTAATGCAAACCCTCTCGAAGTACATGTATTACTTTCTCTACTACGTATAGTAAGTAGGGGAAGTATTGTATTCCATCCAAAAATTCGATACCAAGATTTCACCGGAAATACATGTTTTGAGGCCCCCTGAATCCAAATAAAGCATTTTTGGGAACATGTTCGTGAGTGTGTCTGTCTGTGAACAGCGTAACTAAAAAACGAAAAGCTGGATAAATGTCAAAGTTGGTATTTGAGTTTAGATTTTCAAGAAAATCCTCCTACCCCAACTACCCTTTACATGGAATATTTTTCGAAAATTATGATTTTCTAAAAAATAACTAACGATTTTTATTAAAATACCATATATGAAAGATATTTACATGAAAAATAAAATGCATATCCTAAATTTTCTAGGAATAGTCTAGGATGTCCTCTTCATTGGAAAGGAATTTTGATAATCTTGTTTACTTGTAAATGCTAATCGATAGACGAAAACGTACTACATAAAAAATGTAATTTATTTCTAATAAGTTTTTTTAGCATTAGCCGTTTCTGAGGTATCCGTTATTAAAGGTTCGAATTGTTCAATGCTTGTCTTTATTTTAAAGTCCCATCATTTTCAGTTGTTTCTTGCAATTGCATGGAAACGGTATAGAATTTTAAGGTCAGTGTATAGCGTCCGGTTCTTAAACATTTGACTATTTGACTAACATTTCTTTGTATTTATAACATGTGTAATGTAGCTATTTTTGCAAGGGTTTGTTTGGATTAAATGTAGTAGATATAAAAATAAGCTTTAGTAAGAATAGTTTGTATACCATAATAAATATAGAAGGTAGAGAATGTGAGGCAATATTTTATATGACAACACTGTGAATGCCAGAGTGATTGTAGTGTAAATTAACATTATTGTATAACAATGATTTTAGTTGTTGGTTAGCTATAAGCATTGTTAGGAAATAAGTTTACAACGGCCTCACTGAAACTGACAATAGGAGTGGGTAACAATGAAGCGATGGGGTGAGTTGTTTATCACTTAGAAGAGACAAATAAATGACGTCAGGGTAGCATGCCTTTCTTTAGAAATGGAGGGAATATCTTCCCTAGAGCATATGTGTTAGTAATTATGATTGGCTGACAAAATAGACGCTAATGTTGGTGTTATTAACCAATAGGAGCTCTATTATAATCTTTAGCCATATCGGGGTGTGGGAGTATAAATTCTTGAGCCAAAAGCAAGTATCACGCAGTTCTGCAGAATCTCTCGCGTCGTAAAGTTAGTTACAAAATGTGAAGTAGGTACGCGACAACTATTACGACAGTAATTACATTCGGAAATATAACAGTTTCAGTCAGGCGTGTATAAAGATTACAGATGTGAACTATTAATTAAGTGTGACGGCAATAAAAGTGTAAAACAAATTCTTTTATCAGTGTTATCTTTTAGTAACAACTCCTTTCCGTTTACACGCCCTGCTTAGAGATATTTGCTCGACTGAGTAATAATAGCTAGCCGGAGGACAAGGAACCCAAAATTCAAAATAGTACAACAATAACGGGCGCCAAGTAAAAAAGATAACACGAGAGATTACCGCGACAAATGGCATATGAATGTATCACAGCAGAATTTTTTAAAACAAACGTATTGAATGCAGGAATAAACGCTGAAACTGCTGTTTGAGTTTAATCTCCCACAATCAGACACAAATGATGGATGATGCATAATAATTATCGGAAGACAATTACCATTTCCTATGGGTGCGATAATTAACCTATGATTAAGCTGCAAGTGGTTAATATCCCAAGTGTTCTTAAACGCTACACGTAGATGCCGTGTTTACCCCATAAGAATAGAATCTCACACAAACAAAGGGAAAAGAATTGCATTATATGCATGCTTAGGCTTTCACGGTCGGCGTCAATCTAGTGGGAAAACAATAACCCCCTTATACAATTATTCACAGAGATTTAATATATCGGAAATACATAAATAATGTATCGGAAGAGTAGAATCAGACGGAAATCAGGAGATCCGTAGTTCAAATCCCGGCAATGGCATTGAAAATTTTCAGTTGTGAGATTCTCCTTTCCAGCCTTGTGCAACACACGGCTTGTGTGGAAGAACAATTTATTCCAACTAAGGTACCGTTATGCTCGTTTTTAATCTAAGCATCTTATTCATACGAAAATAATGGATTCCTTCAAGCGTATTCGATAAAACTTAACATTGATTCAAAGTTCAGATAGGAAAGAATACTAGCCGATTATCACTAACATATCAATTCTCTTCAAACAGAGGGGAAAGAAAATGCAAGGGTTAAGGGATTGTAACAAACACCTGCCGTGGTATCGTTCGTGCTATGTTGCCAGTACGCTCGAAACAATAATAATCGATTCAAAAAGCATAGAGTGCAAGCAAAATATATCGATTTTCATTATAATATATTCCGCCAAAAGTTCAGTATTATAATGTAAAAATATAAAAAAATCTATAAAGTAAATAAGTGTGATGTGATGTATCGAGTGGTTAGCGTTCTGGCTTCTCAGGCCAGAGATTCGGGTTCGATTACCTGCTGAGCGGGGGAATTTCTCTTTAATTAAAATTATTGCCTTACCTGAATGTGGGCGTAAATGTGGGTGTGTTTCCTAATGAAACTTAGTAAAAACCAACAGTTAAAATAATCTATATCACGAGTTACGAGGGCAGTTCCAGAAGATGTTTAGTAATTGTTTGGCAGCCATCAATAGTGAACACACTCAGCAAATTTGTAAACATGGATAAAACTAGTCGTCGTTATGTGATACAATACTTTCATTTGAAAGGTCTTAGTCTAACTAATATTAAAGCTGAGCTACATTCTACTCTGAGGGAGTCTGCTCCTTCGTTTACAACAGTAAAATATTGGGTGGCAGAGTTTAAGCGTGGCTGTACGAGCTACCAAGACAAACATTGCAGTGGTCGACCAAATGAGGGGACCACGCCAGAAATTGTGAAGAAAATCCACAAAATGGTATTGGATGACCGTCGACTGAAGGCGCACGAGTTAGCAGACATCGTAAGCATTTCAAAAAGTACTGCACATCGCACACTAACTGAAAATTTAGACATGTGAAAGCTGTGCGCATGATGAATGCCGCGTTTACTCACAATGGAAAAAAAGCAACGTCGTGAGGATGTTTCAGTCGAGTGTTTGGCGATATTTTGCTGCAGTAAAGCCGAGTTTTTTCGTCAATTCATAACCATGGATGAAACATGGGTCCATCACTTCACACCTGAGACGAAGGAACAGCCAAAACTGTGGATTGAAACGGGAGAATCGGCTCCAAAGAAGGCGAAGACAGTTCCATCTGCAGGCAAGATCATGGCGTCAGTTTTTTTGGGATAAGCGTGGGATAATTTTCATTGATTATCTTCAAAAAGGAAACGCAATCAATGGCGAATATTATGCAAACTTATTGCAACGTTTGAATGATGAAATCAAGCAAAACGGCGGCGTTTAGCGAAAAAGAAAGTTTTGTTTCATCAAGACAATGCACCAGTTCACACATCCATTATCACCATGGTCATTATTTAAATCCGAATTGCTTCCTCATGCACCCTATTCACCAGATTTAGGTCCCTCTGGTTATTTTCTGTTTCCAAAGTTGAAGAAATGGCTCGGTGGTAAAATATTTGACGATTTATTTGCAGTTAATGGCTATTCTGCAGAACCTGAAGGTTCTCAGTATAAACAGGGTATCGAAGCTGTTGAACATCGCTGGGAAAAGTGTATCGAGCTGAAAGGAGGCTATGTAGAGAAATAAGGATGCTTTTTCCCAAATTTTTTGTGTTTTCTTTGTTATGTCGGGTAGTTCTGGGACGGCCCTCGTAGTTGTTTCTAAAGTCAAAGCCTCCAATATGATTGCAGAACTATAAGTAAAATAAAAAAAGAAAGAAAGTGATGTATCTTATTTTATCTTTAAGAATGGTACTGCTGTAGGCAAGGAAAATGAGCTCTGTAATATATTTTATTGTACCCACTGTCCACTGTCTAAGCTGTTTTAAATTTTAAAAGCCAACATTTACAAGCTTGCAAAGCAAAAGGTACATCGCTACGTCCCTACAAAACAGAATTCATATTGTTGTAAGTTAAGACGCTTACACAAAATGAAGGTAACATATTGCATGCATTAGAATGGGCTTAGTTACAGCACAGCCACAAGGAGTGTTTTAATACCCACAGTTAATGGAGGTTTTTTTTTCTGTAATTAGCTAAATGACACGCTGGATACAAAAGCATTCCTTTGTGTCGAGTCGGCAATCAAACTAGATACGCTATAAACTCCAGACAACGAACAAATGACGTGGAAATACTCTATTGTCCTCTAATTGTTCACAAGTCAGAATTCCAGGGGAGACTGGGCGGTATATGAGGGCAATCGCGGGCGACAATCACATAACAGCTAGTTGATATGGGATTCATCAGATGAGGACAAGCTCTGTGAAGGGAGCCGTCGCAGTGGCTATGTCTCAAGATTATCCGGAGATTGCCGCCGGGTAGTGGATAGGTAAAAAGAGATAAGTAGCGCGCTCAACTAGTGTAAACACCGGAAGCGCTATCGTCATCAGTACTGGAGGAGGTGATACTGCCTCGAGTTTAGTGAGCGAGTTACAAGCACAGAAGTAGGGAGAAGAGGAAAAAAGAACCGGCCAATGAGCGCACTGTGAGCCTATTTGCTGCTGGCAGAGACTTTGTAACGTGAGGAAGAAATAAAGGTCACATTGCATTCAAACTGTAATCTGAAATATCCTCAGCACTTTTATCACCAGAGGGAAATAAACCGATATACAGTAATACATAACTGTGATTTCTGTAGCCTGGTTCATGAAGACAGCACTGTTATCACCAGAGGGAAATAAACCGATATACAGTAATACATAACTGTGATTTCTGTAGCCTGGTTCATGCAGACAGCACTGTTATCACCAGAGGGAAATAAACCGATATACAGTAATGCATAACTGTGATTTCTATAGCCTTGTTCATGCAGACAGTACTGTTATCACCAGAGGGAAATAAACCGATATACAGTAATACCTAACTGTGATTTCTGTAGCCTGGTTCATGCAGACAGCACTTTTATCACCAGAGGGAAATAAACCGATATACAGTAATACTTAACTGTGATTTCTGTAGCCTGGTTCATGCAGACAGCACTGTTATCACCAGAGGGAAATAAACCGATATACAGTAATACATAACTGTGATTTCTGTAGCCTGGTTCATGCAGACAGCACTGTTATCACCAGAGGGAAATAAACCGATATACAGTAATACATAACTGTGATTTCTGTAGCCTGGTTCATGCAGACAGCACTGTTATCACCAGAGGGAAATAAACCGATATACAGTAATATATAACTGTGATTGCTGTACCCTGGTTCATGCAGACAGCACTGTTATCACCAGAGGGAAATAAACCGATATACAGTAATACTTAACTGTGATTTCTGTAGCCTGGTTCATGCAGACAGCACTGTTATCACCAGAGGGAAATAAACCGATATACAGTAATACTTAACTGTGATTTCTATAGCCTTGTTCATGCTGTCTGAATCATTAAACTATTGATTTTTTTACCAGAAAATCAATTTCGACCACGATTTTTATGAAGAAAATCAGTTTCTCCCGGATTTGGAACGTATATTAAAGGGGTTCCATCGGGGATATTGAGGAAATTAGAGAGTTCATAAGTCCAGAAATCAACTTGAGACCCACCTCTTCTATTTCTATGCATAGGATCTTTACAATCGGTACTGGAGAAAACCACAGAAATGATGAAGTAAGAAAACAAGAAAGAAAAGAGAAAAAAAATCTGATGTGTTACACTCACATGACTTTCTCTACTCTTGTACAAACTATTTTTACAAACGCCTATTCTCCATGTGATTCATGTTAATCGAGATATCGAGATGTGTAATCTTATTGCTAATTTTCTTGTAAATGCAAGGGGAATTGCTAGGCTTTAAGCGTTAGTCAAATATTTTAAGAGCTGGTTGCTATGTTGAGTCTTTGCATTACCAGGACAAAAAAAAATGAATAACGAATTTGAGAACAAGTATAAGCTTTGGAAAATGTAAGGGAATAACAAGCAATATGTCGAAAATGGTCTACTCAACAAAAGAAACAAATGCATAAGACATAAATTGTGTATTTTAACGCGATCTACATTTTTTGTGTAGTAAACTTTTGTCTATCTCTTATGCTTTACCAATGTAAAAGTCGTTCACAATGAAGAATACGTTTGGAGACTTCCCAGAAAATTCGAGATATACATTTCATTTGTCATGAAAATATCTTAAACGTATGATACTTTAATCAAAGTCGTTTAAGCCATTTTTGAGAAAATTAAAATTTTCTAAAAATGTTCCATGTAAAGGGTAATCTGGGGTGGGGGAATTTTCCTGAAAACCTTCGTGTCGCATCTCTGAAAGATACTGAACCTAAATACCAAGTTTGGTGTTTATCTGACTGTTCGTTTCCGAGTTATGCTGTTCACAGACACACAGACACACACGGACATGTTTCCAAAAATTCTCTTTTTTTTTGGATTCATGGGATCTCAAAACATGTATTTCCGGTGAAATCTCGGTATCAAATTTTTTGGTGGAATACAATACTTCCACTACTTACTATACGTAGTAGAGAAAGTAATTGTAGCTAAAGGTCTAAGAGTGCACAAAAAAACAAAGAGAACTTGCCCTATGGATCCTATCTTGAATTTAAAAGCCAAAAATAGGATATAACAGAGCAGCAAGCTGTCAAAAACATCCAAGAGAAAACTACACACAAAACCTAAACAAAAAAACCTAAAATAAAACTATTTTTCGAATTTTGACATATCGGTTTCTAGGATTAATCCCTAATTTCTTCTTTTGAAACCATTTTCTGATGAGTGTTTATAAACAAAGAAGGAATAACTTGCCTTCAAGTGAACCACTTGATGACATGTGATAGAATACATCTAATTAATTTTTCGCAGGTACAAACAGGAACTGGTCAGCGGAAGTAAACAGTTTCTGTAGATACACTGCAGATGCTAAAAACAACGATAAAATATTTCAACATTCAACAAAACATAAAAATGAAGTGTACTCATACTCAAGGATACTGGATCTAAAAGAACAGTTGCTTCACATATAAATACAACGTTTGCTTCAAGGCACTAGCAAAGGAAGCAATAAATCTGTTTCCACTAGCAACATATGTATTAAATGCCTAACCGCAATGTTGAGCAAGGATTTTGCAAGGAAGTTGTACCTTGTGCACGCATTTAGCAACAACCCTTGTTTCTAGCAAGGTCTTATAACCATTGTAAGATTGTGAACAAAGAAAACTTGATATGAAAGTAAAATAGTGACCACTTTTAAATTCTCTGTACATACTCTGGCAAGATCGCAAACATAACTGTTAGGGGACTTGCTGTTGATTACGGAATATCACAAACACAGGCTTAAGGAAAGGAAGAAGCATAAGAGATGCAAATGGACTGCTAGGAATAACTGGCAAATATTTAGAGAAATAGAGGGAACTGTGTGATACATTTTTTGATCTAGAAAAGGCGTTTGATGGAGGAGATATCAAAAAATTATATCGGGATTCTTAAGAAAACAGGTATGGACAGAGAGACGGAAGACATTACTGTTTTCAAAACAAGGAAGAAGCAATAGAACGACAAATAAGAAACACCCTACATAAGATTCTTAATACCATGGTTATTATGGCAGAAGCGCAAAAAAACTTGAGGGAATATACAATTATAGCTAAATAAGTAGTACTAGAAGAAGGTAAATATCGGGCTTATCTTGAATGATACGATTGGCGGCCGCCTGGTCTGACACACAGCGGTAGTTAAATGACCTAGACAGCTAGCTCACACTCCTATGGAGGGCAACGACATTGTTATTATGGTGTATATTGTACACAATATACACCATCAAATCACTAAATTTTTATCACCCCAACACGCACATGGGGGAGCGTAGCTCACAAACTGCGAGAGAACCGTGACCTTGGTGTTTACATTCGGATGAAGGTGTGAGGTTTTTTGACAAAATACACAAATATTACATAACACACATTAACTGTAATTTATTGATAAAATACTTGGAGACTCTACATTACACTTAGGGAAACAAAGGATAAGGGGAGATGCCTCGCAGTCGTAGACTGCCCACACGCAACCTGCTTTTTACACTCTCATACACAAAAGTGACGCTCACATTTAAGTAACGCTAACTATATACCCCCCTCTACAAACCTGTCTAGGCAAGCTAGCTGGCCAGGCGAGATTCAAACAAAGCCTTCTCTCTCTGGCGTGTTCTTCGCCAAAGGAGAAGGCTCATTCAGCTGAAAAAAACAATCAAAGTCACCCAATAATGCCAATGCGACACAATAATGCATCTGGTATGACAATGCTTACTGATACGCCACAACATGACGCTGTATTTACTGCGAGTGGTTATCATGGTATGTACTATAAAATAGCGTATGTTTATTGCATTACGGTTTGCTCGAACGCAATCATATGTGGACTGTCTACTTAAATGTATACAGAAATTCCCTCGTATCACTGTTCCTAACACATCTACAGTTTATAGGCTATTATAAAATTTTAAACAGACCGTGTCCGGTGTTAAAAATAAACAGCCAATTAGACGAGATACGGGATGTCGTGGAACGAAGTACAAAGTAGTCAATACCTCGCATTACAATCTGTTTGTGATGACAATACTTGAAACAGTTATGAAACATACGCTCGACGAATTTCAAGACAGTATCCGTCGTGTGTTTTCAAGTTTTAGGCTGCATAAATCCGTCGAGTGTTCAGTAATGTGTACAATAGGTATTGTAGATCTGTAGGCATCATTTCGAATACTTCGCATAACAAAATCTAAGCGTTACGTGTTCATATTGTTTCGCATTGTTACATTAGGGTAAAAAATCCCGGACCGGTCCGCCGCTATTGCACGAACAGCTTAGTATTTCAGTACCGTGGGAGCAGCAGGCTGTCAGTTGCGTCATTGTAAAGAAATGTCGGACAGAAGATACAACTGCAAATTTGAGTTGATGTAGAGGAGTAAATGAACAGCTACAGATAGGTTTGGCCTATAGGTAGTAACATTTAAGCTATTTCCAAAAACTCAAAATAGACAATAGCAATGGCAAAGGCCGCTGTCAAAAAGAAAATAAACATTATCTGTAGATCCTGGTAGAAACGTCCAACAAAGAGATTAGTGAACTGTTTAATGTGAGAGCTGGATCGTATGGGGTGGAAACACGGGCGGACAAAATAAGCAATGAAATTATTTTGGAAAGAGTGATAGAAGAAAGAACAGTGCTTAAATCGATTAGGTAAAAGAAAAGAAATTGGATGCGACATTGCATGAGAAGACGCTGCTTGCTAAGAGATACACTGGAAGTAGTAGAGAATGGGAAAATGATTCGGGGCAGGAGACAGTATTAAGGAATATATGCCATATCTGCAGCTAAACAAGTGGGAGACATGGTTTGCAGTGAAAGACTTGTCGTTGAGCGTGCACTTTACAGCGTCACTGTCCCTTAGTTATAGGCAAACCGAAGAACAAAAAGGAAGTGAGTAAATACTGCTTTCTGTTTGCCAGTAACCGCCTCATACAGTTGCTCAAGAAAGTATTCCTCTGCACTTTAAAAAATTCTAGTAGCCAAATTAATGGAGGGAAAAAGTGATTTTCTTGGACTCAAAGATCAACTGGTAATACAGATTACGTGTCTAGTCGATTTTTCAGATCGTTGGTTTTATCAGTTTTATAAATTTTTGAAAAAAATTGTCAAAATTGCAACTCTTTTGTATGTGGTATTATCAATATTATCTTACGTGCATTGAGTAGAGATTTTTTTTGTGTATTTCTTGATTTTGCGATGAAAATAGGATTTCATTTCACGGAGGAATAAAATATCAAACTTGGGGATTTTTAAAGTTTTTGCCTTAATACCTTATTTCCGGCTCAATTTTTACACCAGGTACAAAAAGTTGCAATTTTGGCATACCCTTTAAAAATTTATATAACTGATAAAATGAAATATCTGAAAACTTTCAAAATACGTAAACTGTATTGTCATTTGATCTTGAAGTAGGTGGTTTGTTACGTTATTTGTACCACGCTTTGGGCGTCAATTTGAAGTAGTTTGTATTGAAGGAGTGTATTATATTTCAACTGTTGGGGAGCAGAACTTGTAGTAGTTGCAACCGCACGTATAGTAAACAGTTTCCGGTAGCCTTCGCCCCAAATGTGCTTTCAGGTGGCCTTTGCCCCAAGTTTAAAAAAATATTAACTTTGTAATTAAACTGTTTCTTTAAATATTTAATATTTATGTTTGCCTCGGCTGCGTCAGTATTTATTTTAGAGACATGGATATCTAGGCAGGGTTGTGATGCGACAATGTAGGCTTACACAGATTATATTTTACTTCCCTCCTTTTATTAATACTTGATACGATTTTAATAACACTTCACTGATATAGAGAGCTGCGAGATTCTTTTTATTAACTAATTTCACTTTTTAACATAAACCTATTTTTCGTCTCACACGAATACATATTATATTTCATGAGGACGCTTTTTGCGTCTGGTTAGTAACGCTGTCAGCAGGCAACTGGACTCTAAATTTGTAAAATTTTCGCCTTTTCAGTTTCTGGTTGGCTAATCCTACTCCAATAGAATACCTTCATTTAACTGAAGCTTTTTCTGGTTGTTGATTGGCTATTTTATAAACTGTCACAAAAATTACATTATTGTTACTCCAAGAATCACAAGTAGTACTGTTAAACTTTCTTACTCATTATTCCTCAAGGTTACCTCATTGTTAGCAACGTTTAACTTATTATTCTCACAGCTCCTACATTATTAAATTACGTAATGCATTCACATAACAGTATTGAACATGTTTACAATAATATAAGTATATGCAATGACTGTTACATACATTTACAAACTATTACATACACATATTGCTTCAAGGTGGGCTGTTATTGAATTTACATGTTATATAATTTAACTGAAATCATTTAAGTTGTAAAAATATTGCCTTAGTATTTATGTTCAATAAAAATAGGTTTTTCCCTCATTAATTTGGCTGTTGGAATTTTTTTAAAGTGCAGAGAAATACTTTGAGTAACTGTATATAGTTACAAGCCTACGCTGTCTATATAGACAATAATAATCAGCAATTTTCTTACCAATTTTGCATATTCACTGAAGTTTACATTCGACTGACGAAGAAATCCCAAGTTTATTATGGTGAATGCGAGTGCTTAAACAACCTGTACTTATCTGCATTACTCCCTCCTATCATTTCTACAGTAGCACTGACCCTTTTTATACAACTTTTCTTTCCCATAATAAAAGTAAGGTTTGGGGTTGTAAATCCAGGAGTACATTTATATTGTAGAAGTCTGTACCAGACGGTGGGATTCCCACATGCCGGCTGTCTGCCTACACAAGAAATGCGGCAGCAAGGCAATAATAAAACCAACTGCCCTAGGGGAGCTCTTATCTAAATACACTGAACAAAAACAAAAGAAAACTACCAAAGACCCTCATCAGTTAAGGAAATATGGATGTAATCCGGAAATTAACGTCGAATATGAACTGCCTGCTTTTCTTCTAATCTGTGGAAACAGCAAGCAGCAGAATTTTCTTTCCCTAGCTTCGCAGTACACTTCCGTGTTAGTCATCGTAATCAAATTAAAAGAAAAATTCTGGTTCACCGAATATAAATATTCTGCCTAACGTACTTTGTTAGCTTTTTGCATTAATTTATACCAAATTTCTTTGTTACATATTTACGGTTGGGAAATAAGGAATGAGTTGTGAATGTGAGGCAGTAATTTTAACACTTAAATGATTTCAGTCAAATTATATAAAATATAAAATCAATAACAACCCGCCTTGAAGCAATATGTGTATTTAATAATTTGTAAAGTGTATATTACAGTCATTGTATGTGTTTATATTATTGTATCCATGTATAATAATGTTATGTGAATATATTACGTAATTTAATAATGTAGGAGCTGTGAAATGAATAAGTTAAAAGTTGGTAACAATGAGGTAACAATGAGGTAACCTTGAGGCAATAATGAGCTTGAAAGTTTAAATGCTGCTAGTCATTATTGGAGCAACAATAATGTAAATTTTAGTGACAGTTTATAAAATAGTCAATCAACAACCAGAAAAAGCTTTAGTTAAATGAAGGTATTCTATTGGATTAGGAATAGCCAATTATAAACTGAAAAGGAGAAAATTTTCCAAATTTAGAGTTCAGTTGGTTGCAGACAGCGTTACTAACCAGACGCAAAAAAGTGTCCTCAAGGGATTTAATACGTATTCGTGTGAGACCAAAAATAGTTTACGTGTTAAAAAGTGCACATTATTAATAAAAGAATCTCACAGCTCTCTATCAGTGAAGTGTTATATAAATCGTATCAAACCTTAATAAAAGGAGTGAAGTAAAATTATAATCTCTGTAAGCCTACATTCTTGTCGCACCACAACCCTGCCAAGAGAAACGTGTCTCTAACAAAAATACTGACGCAGCCGAGGCAAACATAAATATTTAATACTTAAAGAAACAGTCAAATTACAAAGTTAATATTTTTAAAAATTGGGGCAAAGGCTACCTGGTACCATACGTGCGGCTGCAACTACTTCAAGTTCGCTCCTCAACAGTTGAATTATAATACAACTTCTTCAAATGACACATCAGCATATACAGGGTGCTCAAAATGGTTACTAGTAATTAAATGTGGAATATTACTGCATAAAATAAACAACAATACTTGGAAAGCAACAAGACGTGTATTGTCTTTCATATAAACATTTTAAGATGGAAAATCAATACCAAGAACACTATATTGATAACAAATAACAAACAAAACTCTACCATTGCAGGTCTTAATCGGTTCGGATAAAAGGATTGATAAGTAAAGGATATAAATATTTTATATAACATAAGACCTAGATATGTTTGCAGCTATACAAAACTCTAGACTGTACATTATAGTCTGTGATACACGCTGAAATTGGAAAACGTTTGGTTTAAAAGTGCATATGTGTCTGTTTTCTTTTCTTGTCTCAGTTAAACTGTACAATATTAATCAATGTAGGGGAATAAGATGTTTTCTGAAAAATGTGTATGTGGATCTATTCTACACCTTTTTCGAGAGAGGGCGTGAGGGAGATAATTTGAGAAACTACGTCCTCCGGAACGTACACTACGTGATCAAAAGTATCCGGACACATGGCTGAAAATGACATACAAGTTCGTGGCGCCCTCCATCGGTAATGCTGGAAGTCAATATGGTGTTGGCCCACCCTTAGCCTTGATGACAGCGTTCACTCTCGCAGGCATACATTCAATCAGGTGCTGGAAGATTTCTTGGGGAATGGCAGCCCATTCTTCACGGAGTGCTGAACTGAGGAGAGGTATCGATGTAGGTCGGTGAGGCCTGGCTTTCTCGATCGTGTTGAAAGATGCAATCGCCATCCCCGAATTGCTCTTCAACAGTGGGAAGCAAGAAGGTGCTTAAAATATCAATGTAGGTCTGCGCTGTGATCATGCCACGCAAAACCACAAGGGTGCAAGCCCCCTCCAGGAAAAACACGACCACACCATAACAGCACCACCTCCGAATTTCAATGTTAGCACTACACACGCTGGCAAATGACGTTCACCGGGCATTCGCCATACCCACACCCTGCCATCGGATCGCCACATTGTGTACCGTGATTCGTCACTCCACACAACGTTTTGCCACTGTTCAATCGTGTAATGTTGACGCTCCTTACACCAAGTGAGGCGTCGTTTGGCATTTTCCTGCGTGATGTGTAGCTTATGAGCAGCCGCTCGACCATGGAATCCAAGGTTTCTCACCTCACGCCTAACTGTCATAGTACTTGGAGTGGATCCTGATTTAGTTCGGATTTAGTGTGATAGTCTGGATAGATGTCTGCCTATTACTCTTTACGATCCTCTTCAAATGTCGGCGGTCCCTGTCAGTCAACAGACGAAGTCGGCCTGTACACTTTTGTGCTGTACATGTCCCTTCACGTTTTCACTTCACTATCACATCAGAAACAGCGGACCTAGGGATGTTTATGAGTGTGGAAATCTCGCGTATAGACTTCTTACACAAGTGACACTCAATCACTTGACCACTTTCGAAGTCCGTAAGTTCCACGGAGCGTCCCATTCTGCTGTTTCAGATGTCTAATGATTACTGAGGTCGCGGATAATGAGTACCAGGCAGTAGGTGACAGCACAATGCACTTAAGATGAAAAACGTATGTTTGTGGGGGTGTCCGGATACTTTTGATTACATAGTGTATTTCTGAAATTACATGAAATCTCAGAATTACATTATATTTACAATTTTCTTTATCCTTTAAAAAAATGAAAACAAATCAAAGCCTAATAGAGATTCTTCATTACATCAAGACATGATAGTCAAATTCGCAATAAAGACTGACTGAAAGTGAAATGCCTTCACTAGATTCTTTTAAATAAAATACAAAGACCTAATTGCATTAGGCATGATATCAGAGCAGCATGTCTATCTCACATTCAAGCGGTTTAGAATTCGAATCTTGGTAGGGAGTTTTGCACTTTTCCCTTATCTTCAGAAGAAAAATATAGATGGCCATATTCTATGGCCCGAGCTCATTCATTCACCGTCCGGTATAGCCTACCTGGATAAAAGACGTTAACAAATTAGAAGAAAAAGTCAAGGCTAAACACAGATCACAGCTAGAAAATCTACATTCGAACATCTAATGTAGAGTAGTAGAAAATTATGATCACAAATCTCAGTCAATTAAAGAACAATTAAGGAAATATGGTTACTTAAAGGGTGTAAAAACAATTAAAGGCTTTTTGACCACAAAGGAATCCAGTGCTAATTATTATCTAACCTATGGGAGAAAAGCAATTTAATTTGAGGGTAATAAATATAGGAATTTCTAAGCATTAAAGCCAGGACGGAAGGAAATAAAGCTTAACTGTTACTAGACTATAGGCAAGGACAACGCAAGTAATAAACCACCCCATCCCTCGTACAGCCTTTTGGCGTTTGCAGACATCACTCCGATCATTAATGACCCTAGGCTTCTTGTTTAAGTTCTTTGTAGTAATAATGGTTTTAGCGCTCAACCTGAAGCTGTTTAAGAATTCTTATGCCTGATCATACACCAGCTGAAGGTTTAATGAAGTACAGTAAGCTATAATGAAATTGCAATAAAATCTGTAAATTTAACAGGAAGAAAGAAATGGAAGAAACAACTCTTGAATAACACAGTAGGAAATTAGAGCAGTGTGGAAATCAGGATTGTAACAGTTAATGCTGCAATTAATTATTCGTAAACAATGCAAAGGACAAAGAAGACAGGCAAGAAAAACGACAAGGACGCCGTTTTAATTTGCACTTAAATTGCGTTAACTCTTTGAGAGAACTGAATGGCAATGCAGAGAGGCGTGCTCATTGACGATTCTTTCCTAGTAGTACAATCACAAACCGAGAGGTGATACAACGATTAAGTGTGTATGGAGGATGAAGGAATGTTTCGTTCTTTCACTGAGAGTCACGTTAACGGTTCTTCTGGATGCAGTATTGGTCAGATTTGAGAACGCTATGCATGAACTAGATGTCAGCATTATGGGTGGGTATTTAATTATCGGCCTGCTTGGATAGTAGAAAAGGGAATCTCAATATTTGTAATGTGGCATCAAAATAAGTTAAAGTAAGTAATTATATTATAATAGTAAACTAAATTTTAGCACAGCAGTAATGAATGCCATGGACGGAGAGATTCTTTCGCACTGTAAACGCTGGCCGTTAACTGAGTAATTGAAATAATACTCGTGTCGATATCCTTCTAATCCGTATACAGGTATATTTTAATCGATAAATACATGCTAAAAGTCATGCTAACTTTTCGCTTGTCGCGAGATACCTTCTTCTTCTTCTATCTATGTTTACCCTCCACGTATGTAGTTACATATACCCAGGATATCCAGGATGGGTGATAGCCCGGTGCTTAGTACGAGAGCGAGGAAGTAGATGATATGAAATGATGGCCAAAAGGATGAAAGGAAAGGTGGAGCAATTAGTGGAATGGCCGAAGAACCCGAGAAAACCCGCCAGATGTCATTTTGGTCACCACAAATCCCACATGGGGTCCCTGGGATCCAACCCAGGGACCCGCCTTGGCGAGAGGGGAGCGGTATAACCACTCGGCCACGGCGCCGCCGTCGTGATTCGAAATCTAAATTCACATATGCCGCTCTAGTATGCATCTCAACTCAGGCTATGTTCTGCTGGCTGTATCCTATATATCCGATACTATCACACTAACACGGTAGATCTTTTTGTAACCCTTACGTTAGGACTATCTTTATCGCTGACGTTATTGGTGTTAATGTGGATTTCAAACAAAGTGGTCTGAACATAACATCCTGGAACAGTACAAACACTTCACGACAACTGCATTTTCACATTCATCTCCACCACACACACACACACACAGTGCATAACACGGACCATTGTTTCGAGGGCAGTTCTAAAAGTCCACCGTTGATTGTTTTAGGAATGTATCCAAAGTTTTGCCATGCATATCTTTGTAACATTGGTGAACCGAACTGGTGCTACGCAAGAGGATGCAATTTCATTATTAAATCCCTATCACGTAGCAATAAATACTTCCCTTATGTGTTACAATGTGTGTTTTGTAACATCAGACACTCCGTGCCTATTCTGTAAGCCTTTACATGTTAGCGCTATACTGAAATACGAGAGGCACTATTTATATTTTGAGTCTTGGCAACCCTGAATGTTGTAGGTGCCATATGACGTTTCCAATGGAAAGTTTAACATTTTTGACCAAAATCTGCTTCAAACATTTTGTCAATAGAGCGTCATTTGTTTTATTTACACTAACTTGAAAATTGTATGTCAACAAAAACATGGAATTAACTCGTGAAAATGTTTGTGCAATATTTATTACGAATTTCGACGTGGATTATCAAGACAAGAGTGCATCGATCAACTAACTTCCACATTTGGCGACGAAGCTCCATCCTTTGCCACTGTGAAACGCTGGTATAGCGAATTTAATCGTGGCCGCCGTTCGCTCAATGATGAAGTTCGTGAAGGTCGTCCAAAATCAGTTGTTGTGTCAGAAAACATTGATGCTGTGCAAAAACTAATAATGAAAGATCGTCATGCGAAATATTGTGAGATTGAGGCAACCCTAGGCATTAGTTCCACTAGCATATATAAAATATTGCAAGGTTTGCTCTCGTTGGATCCCACATAATTTGACGCAATCTTAAAAAGATGCTCGTGTCGATTGGTGTACAAAAATGCTCAAGAAATACAATGGCGGTGCCTCAAAAGACGTATATAAGATTGTAATAGGTAATGAATCATGGATCTATGCGTATTAGCCGGAACGTAAACAGCAGTCGAGTGTATGATGTTTCAAGATGAAGCAAATCCAACTAAAGTTGCTCGCACTCGAAGCACTTCGAAGCAAAACTGGCCATGTGGCAATACTGTCTTTAGAGGAACGTAAAACGGTCAATGCAGAATGGTACACAACCTTTTGTTTTCCGGAAGTCTTCGGTGAAGTAAGGAAAACCAACAAGAACCGTAGGATCGTTCATCAAAACAATGCGAGCGTACACACATCTCGTCTAACAACAGAGTATTTGAAGGCTCAAAAAATCGAATTCATGGGTCATCCGCCATAGGTCCTGATTTGGCACCCAATGAGTTCTTTTTGTTTCCGTACATCAAGAATAAATTGCGTGGACAACGATTTTCGTTGGCAGAAGAAGCCGTTGATGCCTTCAAAAACCATGTTTTGGAGGTGTCTCAAGAAGACAAATAAATGCTTTAACAAATAGTTCAAACGGATACAAAAGTGTATTGATCATAAAGGAGAATATTTTGTAAAATAATAAAGCAGTTTTCAATCAGAAATAACTTTGTTTTAATTATTAGGCTCAAAATATAAATAGTGCCCCTCGTAGCGCTATCTCGGACAGGCAAAAAATGTAGAGGAATGACTTTTACCAAGTTTTTACCAAAAACTCTACCTATATACAAAAATCAGGCATGTCCGGTTGTGTTACTTTCATTCTAAGAGCACTTATGTGGATCTATAAAGAGAACATAGAAAGCAGTGATCTTCAGACATTAGCAAGACAAGGTCTGCTTACAGATGTTGAAGTGGTCAAGACCCTAAGCGAGGTGCTCACGAGCTCCGGTTAGAAAATGCATTATGCAAGTGGCAGTGCCATGAATTTGCTACAGTTATCGCGACAAGCCTCGTCACATTGAGATGCCGATCTCCAACTGTCGGCCGTATTTTCTGTCCGTGGTGTTAATGGCGAACTTGTGTCAGAACGTGCACAAACATACAAGTCTGTCTGCCATGACTCAGGAATCGTGACGACTTCCCTCAAGATGAAGATGCAAATTGCTCTGCCTTCTGTCGAGCGTTAACTCTTGCAAAACATTCTTCCTCAGTTGTTTTAACTGTGGTGTATACAACAAATTTCATAAACTCATCTCAGTGTAGGATCCGATGACTATTTGTTGTGCTTAATTAAAATAAAATACAACTTATTTGTATATTTTATAAACAGATGGTTTGAAGTTATGAAGGCGGTTCTGAAGTACAGATGAGTAGCAGGAGAGAAAGTCAACCTCAAAATAAAACATATTTTTGTATTGAATACAGAAACATGGTTAGTTTTAATCCAAAACCAAACAAGTAATTTTAATATACAGGATGTTTCAGAAATACTTTTACAAACTTCGTGTATGGGTTCCTTACACCACAAGTTCATATGAACATATATCCCATAATACTTTGTTTTCTCATTAGGAGGTGTTCAACATAGTGGCACACTTATAACACACAAAACTCATAAGAAATGCTTGAAATGTCCTCCTCTTACTTCTATGCATGCCTGAACTTCAAATCATGGAATGTCGCACCCTGTCAAAAACTCCGGGATGGTGTTGAATGGTTTCGCAGGCTTCCATGACACGTCGATGAAGCGTTTCTGCATCCGGGATGGCTGCACCATAAACCAATGATTTAAGATGCCCCCAGAGATAAAAATCCACAGGATTGAGGTCGGGAGAACGTTCAGGCCATGGAACTGGTCTTCCTCTGCCTATCCATTGGTCATGGTAGATTCATGTTCACAAAATGAATATCCAGCCATGGTGGAACGAAATACGTGCAGTTAACTCGCTACATGTACACAATTGAAACGTTGAAGACAGACTAATGACAAATGACAAACGTAAATAAGTGTCCATGGCAACACGTCGCCATCTACCGTATGTAGTACAATGGGTCAAAGCCTTCTATGAATGCATAGAGAAATGAAGTTTTGAGGTTGCACCCCGAAGGCCGTCGAACTCACACTTTCATTGTGACAGGAATAACGCGAAAACCAAGGATTATGGGACATATGTTCATATGAACTTTTTTCCTTCTTTTGGTGTGAGGAACCCATACACGAAGCTTGTAAAAGTATTTCTGAAACACCTGATATATATATTATAGGATGCCCTTGAATTTGCATACTAACTTTCCAGAGTTATGTTCTACGGATAAATCGGAGAAAAATGTAAAGGGGAATTGTAACAATTATTTTGTTATAGCCTCATAAAGCTGACCAATCAGAAGCTACTAAAGAAGCTTACATCCAGGTCCAACAAACTGATTTCAAGTCAACGTGCCACTCTGCTATAGATACAATCCTTTAATGACCTTGTTAACTTGCTGGTTTCAGGACTATATGACACAGCTGCAAGTGGACCTTGTACCGGTCCGCCGACCATGGGCGTAAACATAAGTAGCAGCCTTGAAAATTCGCGAAGATGCGGAAGGGATTAGATTCTTCAGACTGGATAACTTTATAATTCTACAACAGTGGTGGCGAAAGCGCGACTCGCGAGGCACTGTGACTCGCAGACGCAACTCCTTTTCTAGCTGTCTATTCATTTGTTTTCCATGTGTTGCTGAGTGGTGTAGTGCGTGTTCTACAACATAATAATTGTTACACCTCGAATATAATTTATTTTACATTTTTGTCTGCACTCCTTGTGAAATACGACCATGGAGAGCAAACACATGAATTCGTCGACATCTTGCAAGATGTCATTCAGGGCAAACATAGAAAAAAGTTATTTTCATGTACATAATCTATATCCACGAATCATGTAATGATTTAATCAACTCTAGTCACCTTTAAATCTTGTCACATTGATTAAATACTTAACTCACTAGATATTTAAGATTTGTACAAACTGCAATTGTGGAATAACTGGTATAACTTTAGTTGTACTAGATCCAGATAAAAACATGTGAATATTGTCACGAACGTGACTGAGGAGATCCGTATTGTAATTATTATTTTATATTAATTGGCATTACTCTATTATCCTGTCACAAGTTGCTAAAGTTTCTAATTTCACAGAGAATCACATTTTACATTTCTTAACTTTTCTTAAGCCTTAGTAAATTGTGTATATGACAGGAAATAGCGGCCTGCTACTTCCCTTGATATTTCCAAGGGATGTCACTATGTCATAATGATTTCCTGAGGAGTACGTGTCTTTCTGTAGGCTCTTAGTTTCACCTTAAACCGCGTTACGTCACATAGAATGTTCTAGAACATTGACGTATCGAATTATGATTGGCCGCTATATTTCAAACTCAGGGCGGTGGCAGACCATATATGGTAATAGCTGCCACGGTATTAGAATGAACCCCTCTAGGGTATTCAACTCTATATAAGCAAGCCCTCAAGCTTGGTTGATTAGTAGGTCTCTTGCCATTTATGATTGCAATAATGACAAGGACAACAATTAACACATTTTAGGTTATATAAAATGGCGACGTGGACACAACAGACCTTCTGTGTTCCTGGACTGCCTGAAACAACATCTGTGAATCATGCACAACGAAATTTTCTTCGTGTATTTAACCTTGGCCGACACGACGATGTACCCTCCTATGTGAGCATTATGAAATGACACAGTTTTCATTAATTCACGCCACATATTAAATTTTGTCGAGTCTCTCTCGGCCTCACGAACCTCACGAGGATTTTCGCTATCCCAGATACACTTATATCTGTTAATTTCCCATTCACATGAGAAATTGCCACGCTTTATCCAGGAAAGCACCGTCCTCTTCAATTTTATCCGCTGCAAACGTCTTCCGTTTGTTTTTGTCCTGGGGATAGGTTCGTGGCGTAACTGAACCTTGGCCCGTAGAGGTAATCTTTTGTGGACTACATCATGAAGTATTGTATTCCACCCAAAATTTCGATACCGAGATTTCACTGGAAATATATATGTTTTGAGACCCCCTGAATCCAAAAAAAGTATTTTTGGAAACATGTCCGTGTGTGTGTCTATGTGTGTGTCTGTGAACAGCATAACTCAGAACGAACAGTCGGATAAACACCAAACTTGGTATTTAGGTTCAGTATCTTCTAGAGATGCGACACGAAAGTTCTCAAGAAAATCCCCCCACCCCAGATTACCCTTTACGTGGAACTTTTTCGAAAATTTTCATTTTCTCAAAAATGGCTCTAAATATTTTGATTAAAATATCACATGTTTAAGATATTTTCATAACAAATGAAATGTATATCTTGAATTTTCTGGAAATGTCTCCAAAAGTATTCTTCATTGTGAACGACTTTTGCATAACTGGTAAACCATAAGAGATAGACACAATTTTACTACACACAAAATGTAGATCGCGTGAAAATACACAATTTATGTCATATACATTTTTTTGTTGAGTGAAACATTTTCGAGATATTGCTTGTTATTCCCTTAAATTTTCCAATACTTTTTCCTTTTTTTTTTTGTCGTGGTAATGCAAAGAGAATGGAATACCACGCACAGCAACCAGCTCTTAAAATATTTGCTATCGCTTAAAGCCTACCATATTCCCTTTGCATCTACAAGAAAATTAGCAATAAGATTAACGTCTCGATTAACATGAAGCATATGGGGAATAAGCGTTTGTAAAAATAGTTTGTACAAGAGTAGAGAAAGTCATGTGAGTGTAACACATCCGATTTTTAATGAATGAAATCCTCCATTGTATAGATGGTGTTAACGGAAAGGTATTCGTTTGATTTTAAAGTAAACTTGCATTTATTATAATGAAGTTCTACTAAAGTAACGAAAGGAAATTAAACAGCCGTCGACGACAACTATATGTAACCCGTTTTTGAAAGCCTGTAAGCGCAACTCCTATGAATAAATTCTTTTATTATTTTATCAATTCAAAAAATAGCACCATTAATACTTATTTCCAGTGGTGCTTCTATATTTTTCATGTGTATTTATTTTCATATTGGACGAGAATTAAATTATGGCTCATTTAAATTTTATTATTAATGCAATGAGACGTTCCTTTTGTATTTTGATTTTTAATAATATGCACCAAGAGCATTCGCACGGTAGTGCTAAATGTTTTGAATAGCGTTTTAGAAAAAGTAGATAGTTTTGCCCTTGAAATTATTTCTTATGCTTTTTGTGTAAAAATTGTATGTTTCCTGAGTACACAGTTCGCATTGATAAGAGCAGATATTACTGCAGTAACATATTAAAATGATAACACATCTTTAAAACAGTTTCTATTTAAATAAATTAGAATAAAAGTTAAGGAAACTTGCTCTTTCCTGATATTTTTGTCAACTGAAGAAGTTTTAGAAGTGTATTATACCCTGCTGAGCATAAAACGTCGGTAATAAACTTCAGAGACTTAAATTAAATCTATATGAAGAAAATTCGCCACTCCAAAAGCTTTGCTATTAATAGCTTTCGTTTAGCGCACTTCTAATTGTCTGGACCGTATCAACAATTGAAATCACATACAGCATGTAGAAAACATGTTAACTAAGGGTAAACAAAGGTAAGGTGCAAAATGAAGGTTCAGGTTCATTCTTTACGTTTTTTATTAATAAATTTCTATGAATAAATGCGCCGAAAACCACAAAAATTCATTTGTTGAGATTAAGGAAATTTATTTAAAAAATCTTTAAAATTGCCACGTCAGCACAGAACATTAAACAGGGTGGAGCCTGTTATGTCGGGGATAACTGGTTATTCTGTAAGTCATTCATTAAAGCAAGCATAATATAGTGTTGTTGGACTGCTCTTATTTCGTACTCAAGGGACATCATCAAAATGTTTTCGTGGAAACGAAGTCCTCTGCCAACCGGTATTGCACTAAGGGAGGAAGATAATATACAGGTAGTAATGGAAAGAAAAGGAAAGGCGGAAGCACGGGATGATGGATTGGTTGGGACTTGGGTCCTACAGGAAGTCCATACATCACGAGCAGATAATTAACTTGACGGCCACTGGGCAATCCTCTCGACCTCTGACCCATCCTTCACCTTCCCATCTTTTATCTCTTCATCCCTCTCAATTTCATATAGAAGTTTTTTTTCAACCCCTGCATTGGCTCCCAGAGGGGAAAAATTAGTCCCTCTCTCTCCTTAGTTTCATTCCGGTGTTCCAATTTATTTTTCACGAGGATGTCGAGTAGGGCACTTTGGAGATCAAGAATTTTGCTCATAGCTGTATGTAGCAATCCCGGCACACGAGTTCGGTATGGTTCCTGGCTAAGTGAAGTTTTATGAGACATTTTATTATTTAACAACAATTCGCTGCATGTTTATTTAATAAAGTTCAAGTATTCCTATATTGTAATTCTCCTGAAACCAAAATAACATCTAGTTTCCTGTTGAATTACAGCAGAAAAATGAATAATATCTGATCAACTCAATCGTGTTTCATGTTTGGATCAAACATATCTTCTAATATATAGAGTCTCCGAGAATTATTAAGTGTTGGAGTTACAGCGGGTTACTCTGGAGTATTTGTTAAGTGTAACTGATTATTGGAAGTAGTTTTAATCTCACTCAATTGTCTGGAAATTATTTTTAACTCTTCTCGGTCGTGGTACGGAGTTCTGCATTTCCATTTGCTCGCTCTGAGGGAATAAAGTTCTGTGGAATGTCTGAACTACACTGTTTTATAAAACTAAATTAAATAATAATTTGTTACACTTCCATAGTTTTCATCCGTAATTTGTTGATAGAACCGTCCCCGAGTAAAGGTATCGCGCTCTGTTTGGTACAAAAGATTAGTTTACGAACGGATTCTGTACCTCCCTCTCAGTCTTTCGTCTACTACTGAGCTTGGTTCATAGATGACATCCAGAAAACTTGTTCTCTTCTAACATTGCGATAGAGCAAGACTTTTACAGAAGCTGTGGATAGTACAAAATATCGTTTACTGAAAGGCATTAACGTCTCATTTAGATACTGTTGACAATAAGAACGTCCTTCTGTTTCCGACCAACAAATCGAAGAAAGCGTTGAATTTCAGCTAAAGGTAAATCTCTATTTCTAACAATTTATCAGTTTTATTCTTACTTTTGCTTACCAAATCCAAGTCCAATATATGACATTTGTAATGCCTTTAATAATGTAAAAATCTGATGTGTTACACACATGACTATCTTGACTCTTGGACAAACTATTTTTCAAACGTTTATTCTCCGTCTACTTCATGTTAATCGAGATATCAAGATGTTAGTCTTATTGATACTTTTCTTGTAGGTGCAAGGGGAATATGGTAGACTTTAAGCGACAGTCAAATATTTTAAGAGCTGGTTGCTATGTGGAGCATTCCATTCTCTTTGCATGTCTGGATTAAAAAAAAAAACAATAACGAATTCCCATCTGAGGAAAATTATAAGTACTGGAAAAAAATGTATATGACATAAATGGTGTGTTTTAACGAGGTCTACATTTTTGCATAGTAAAATGTTGTCTATCTTTTACGGTTTACCAGTTATGGAAAGCCATTCACCATGAGGATATTCCTAGAAAATTCAACATATACATTTTATTTGTCATAAAAGGAGCTATTTTTGAGAAAATAAAAATATTCTAAAAATGTTCCATGTAAAGGGTAGACTGAGATAGGCGAATTTTCTTGAAAATATTCGTGTAGCATCTTTGAAAGATACTGAATCTAATACCAAGTTTGGTATTTATCCTACTTTTCGTTTTTGAGTTATGCTCTTCACAGACACACAGACATACACACACACGGACCTTTTTCTAAAATGTTTTTTTTTTTGGATTCAGGGGGTCTCAAAACATGTATTTACCGTGAAATCTCGGTATCGAATTTTTGGGTGAAATGCAATACTTCCCCTACTTACTATATGTAGTAGAGAAAGTAAAATTATGTGGAAGGTTCTGCTTATAGGTTGTTTATCAAGCAGTATTTTTGCTACTTTGGAATAATGTATTTCTTCTGATTTTACATAAAATTTTAATATAGGAACGTTAAATTAAATTTAGCTGGAAGCTTAACTTTCTCTGTATATACATTTTCTGGTGTCTTCAATACTTGTAGATCTACTGACAAAATCAAAATATCTCGGTAATGGCAACAGAAAATAGCGCTGAAAGCTGTAAACTTAATCAGTTATCGCACTATCTTTCGTTTTAAAATTAAACTCTTTTGAAGCCCTGATCACTGCGAGGTTTACAGTCACTAAAGGTTCATCCCGAACTTATCGTTAAACGTAGCATAAGCAATTCTTTCTGCATTCTGTAGTATGTCCAGTGCTATATCAGCTATATGTCAATAGCTTTATTCTATTGAAGCAGGTTATTTTGATGCAGTAACTTGTATCATAAATTACTTAAAAGTAAAGAATGATTATAGTATGAATATGCATTTTTATGTGTCATTGATTTAAGATGTTTGTTGATTGTAATTATTGTTGAGAAGTAAGTTTATACGGCCTTACTGAAACTGACAATAATAGTGTGCAATAATGCAGCGAGGGGGTGAGCTGTTTATCATTATTAGAGACGAGGAAGTTACGTAATGTTGGCGCGTTTTTCTGTAGAATTTGCTGGAACATCTTCCCTAGAACATATGTATTCATAATTTTCATTGGATATAAAAATAGACGCTAATGTTGGCGCGTTTTATTAGCCAATTGCAGCTCAGTTATAATCTTTAGGCATATCGGGGTGTAGGAGTATAAAAGGGCTAGGTTAGAGATAGACCCCGTCAGTTCACCGAAAATATTTGTACGTTACACGTCGCCTTCAGTCCAGCAGAAATATCGGCTATCGATTCGCAGGTTAAGCGTAGCAGAGTTATGAAAAATCTCAAGTGTTGTAAAGTTAATCACACAAAAAGTTGAAGTACGCGAATTAAGAATGATAAGTAAATAAGTTGTTATAACAGTTTCAGTTTGGCGAGTGTCTAGATCAATGTGTAAATGTGATGGTGAAAGTGTTCGACAATAAAAGTATAAAAGAAATTCTTTCATCAGTGTTATCTTTGGATAAAAGACTCCTTTCCGTTTACACAACCTGTATAAAGAGATGTGCTCGACCAAAAAGATCATAGTTAGCCGGAGGACAGTGAACAAAAATTAAATAAAATAACAGTAGCATTCTTTCAAACAAACACTAATACTGCCGCAAATTGCTAACACCAGATGGAGCTAACAAACATTATAAAGAATCACGTCACAAAATGGCTTCACAACGTGAAGTAAGCACAAATACACAAACATTATAAGTATACCACCGCAATTTGGAAGACTGTCCTTCAGTTACGCCAGTGTGTGCGGTTTGAGCTAAATTAAGACTTTATGCTCAGTAGATTCTGTTTCAGCATGTCTCCTTTGAGCTGTTTCGCGTTGGTTTTTTCCATTTCAGCAACGTGGCATTCCAAGGGAATTTTGAAATGTCTACATTGGTTTTCGAAGCAAAGAGAGGTAGGTCATGTTAGAGGTACAGAAAGTGTTTCATTTGACCCAAAAATTCATATCGGGTTTCACTGCAAACATACGTTTTGAAATCTCCCAATAAGAGCATTTTTAGGAACGGACTCGCGCGTCCCTGTTTCTCTCTCTCCCCTTCTCTCACCTCTCTCTCTCTCTCTCTCTGTGCCATTCTGCCTAGTCGTTTAAGGCCACCTGGTAGGATCGCAGGGTATTTTTACGTTTTTTCGCAATTCAAAGAAAGCCAATTTTCTCCGAATTACACCATCTAGGACAATGAACCTTTTACTATTTATTAAACAAGGTTTTCTGAGTATACTGGTATCAAGATTTTAGATAGTTTTAAGTTTTTTAATTATAAAAATATTTAAATATCGTAAAAGAATTTCTAAATAACATACTTTCATTTATAGGCACATTTTCTCGAAAATAAAGATCAGAACTCAGACAAATCCTTATTATGAGATTTTATAGGTAGCTTAAGATAGCTGGTTAACTATTTGTCCATTTGAGGGATTAATTTAATTTTAAAAAAATAGTCGCAAGAGAATACATTTTTGGCGTAAGCACTTGTTTATATTTATAATTCTCTTCGTGGAAGCCATGTAATTTACGATCAAATACTTTAACCTAAATTCAACTAAATATTCTGTACAGCCGCAAAACATTTCAAATTTCTAAGTTAGTTAGATTTTAAGAAGAGTGTACCTGAATTTTAAACAAAAAAATCTGACGGGAAATGGTAAAAAACAAGAAGGCGAGCACATTGTTACATATCAATATGCTATACATCTCTGGACAATAACAGCCTTTAAAGGTTCAAATAACAAAAACAGAATTGCATAGGTATGTTGCTTATACATGTATAATCGCTACAACAAAAAAAAGAACAATACATTTTTGAACCCAAATATCTATCAAATGTCCTTAAATATCAAATTCCGGACTTACATCAGCCGTCTTTTAAAACTGCAAAGCCAATGCTTGCAGAAAATTTTCTCTTCTATAAACAACCCTTTCTATGTAAAATATTTCACTATTTATTTTCTCAACAGATTAACGATTTTGATTACTTGAAATGTATTGGAAAATGTAATTGGAAAACCTTAAAACTAGATAGTCGACTAAGGGTTGAATGTTGTTTGAGGTTAGAAGATATCTAATACCATAGTTTTTACCTAAATAAGAGAACTTCCGGTGAATTCTTATCAGATTAATAGGAAGTACAAGGAATAATAAACTTGTATACAAAAATTTATTGAATAGGTATAAAAATAAATAGCATCGGTAAAGAAAGCCTTGTAAACGTTGCGCTCAGATTTAGATTTTACAGAATGAATGCTTACATCAATATCCAATTGGGCATTTCTTGCGTTTGAATGCAAACGATTTTGGAAACACCCACAGCACATATCCAATGGAATTCTGAAATTCATACAGCACACAAACAAATAAGAAATTACATGGTTACGGAATTAGGCCCAACCTGGAAGACTCCCATAACCTTTTGGAGTCGATCAACGTCAACCGAAATCGCGACATTCTCGAAGCCAGGTCATTACAGTGCGCTGTAGTCCTGTCATTGTTAGCCCCATCAGCTTTAGAAGTTCATACTGTTCTGCTGTGTCTTACACATACTCTTCGTGATACCTCTGAGAGTGTTTTTCAGTTTTTTTGGGGGGAATATGCAATTAATTTCACTTTCTGTTGTTACAACTTTCGGTTTTTATAAATCTTACGCATCACACGAAATTATGCATATTGATGTGTGAGATACGTTAATATACCAAAGTATAAAATAAACCAGAAGGAATCTATTAAAACATGCAGTGTTCACAAGCTGACCTGTCTCATTCAAATTATTTGAGGAAACGCGAAACTGCATCAGATATTTTTCAATTAAACCCTTCTTCAGTTTTTGCTAATGATTTTATTTAGATGGTTGCGAACTTGGAGCATCATAGAGCAGTGAAACTCCATCTTATTAGCACAAAACTTGGATAACAATCGCCGAGAAACATTCCTCCCAAGGCACCGACAAAATTTCAAGAAAGTTCAGGCAAATTTACCGTTGAAATTCGGATCTAAAGAATGAACTTAACAGCAGCCCAAAAAATGATACTAGGTCAGTAAGCCTTGCTGACCCGTAGCTCTCGCACCGAACATTTCCGAGAATAAGCCTATAAATTCAGCAATATAATCACACTACGTAGATCAATGGACCTGCCCCTAATCGGTGCACTATTATTATGGACATGCTCTATTTGCTAGGTGAGCCGGGGTAATTCAGAAGTTCAAAATCTGCTATCTGTGGTTTTAGTAATAATTATTATAGATGTCCTTAACAACTAAATTGTCCAGGCGAATTCAATTCCTTGGGCTAATGATGCTACTAATGGTAGCAGAAGTAATTCAGAAAAACAAATTTGGAATGAAAGTTTTTTCAGATAAGCGCATTCTTTAAATAACATCGGACTCCCAAAATGTTAAATATTATGGATCAGATATGTTAAGCTGGTAAGCAGGAAAGAAACGAGTTACAAACGTGGCAACAGAGTGGATACCGCTGGATAGCTTCTCACAGCATCCCTGGTTATGTTCACAAGCAGTAGGACTATCCAGGCTTAATTAGTGCAAAATAAGTGTGAATTTGTAACCAAAAGAAAAGTTTGGCTTTAAATGTGAATTTCTGTTGTAGTATACTATACTATGGTTAAGTTATGTCTGCATTTGCCATCTCATTTATTTATTTATTTAACCGGGAAACTTATGCGTGATTTCAGGAAAGAATATGTTTGCAGTAACACGATATTAAGAAAGTATGGAAGTTTCCAATCAGATAAAAATGAGGTTCATCTAAACTATCATTGTGAAAGATTTTCTTTTGTTTTGTATGTTATTAATACAGATTAAGAGCTAACGTGTTGATTTCCTAAAGAAGTCATCTTTTGAGGTCATTCGGGAAGTTTGGAATCTATAGCTACACTCACAATTGGAGCTGTTTGTGCGATTCTGGTAAGAAAGGTGCTAATTAATTTAATTAGGAGCAATAATATTACTTTAGTGGTGGTTTCAAGCGAGTCGCTTTACCCTGCTTTTGGTCTTATTATCTAAATAAAATAGCTCAGTTTGCTACACTGAACCGCTAGCTGGATTAGTAAGAGTGCCATTGATGCATCATCTCGTCAATAGCTCACATGCTCAAACCAAGGGACGTCACTTCTAAATTATTTTTATAGTGGTGTTTAACGTATATTCTTACTACATAGGGAACCACAGGTGGTGGACATCGAAATGATTTTTCTGTTATAATTCACTTATGTAGTTAAGCTTGTGTTTATAAACTAAGTTGCTAAGATTTTCCCTTCGTACTCTAAATCTTATGAACCAGTTCTTACAACCATCATTTAACCCAGTGCAAGTACCTCTTGCAAGAAATGTCTCGTGTAGACTGCGGCTCTTCTGTCCTCCATTTTCTGATCCGGGTTTGTACTTGCTTAATCCCAAGCCATCTCCCCTTTCTGCAATCGACCGACCCCAAGCTCGGGTCGATAGGGAGGTAACCTATAGCCAGAAGAATCTCCGTCAATTGCAGATTTAGCGGGTATAAGACGAGTGAGTAAGGCGCCTGCGCAGATTGGACTTTGGAAGCGACGCACAACGACTCCAGCATCCGCCCGCCACCATGGCGTCCTCGCTGGCAAAGAAATTATACTGCAGGAGGAAACCTTCCTCTGGTAGTCGGGTCTGGGTCACATAATATTACACATTTGTGTTCCATATGTTAAGAAATTCAGAGTCTTTCAAGGATCCCTAACTCTAAACATAATACACGTGATAATAATCTAGTTAGGGTAGACATAAAATCATCACTGTATTCTATTTTCTTTGGCATGTAATATATCTATCATTTATTCAAACCATATTTCGTTGTTATTGTAGGATCAATTTTAAACAGGATTCCAGCATTAAACGAATGGATATGTCCAGTCCGATCTATTATAACACAAAAGGAGGCTTAATAACAAATCTATTTAATAACACACATCTGTTCTAACAGAAGATCGTACTGTAACTCTTGTTTGGATCCCATCACACATCGGCATTAAAGGAAATGAACAAACTGACTTAGCAGCCAAAGAAGCCACTCGCCTTTCATTAGTTGACAAATCCATCAAAATTCCGTATCAGGATGCTGCGTTACACTTTAAAAGAGCGATCCACAGCCTTTGGAAGCATCAATGGACCCAGATCTCAAACAGCTAGCTACATGCTACTAGACAGCAAAACACCAGTCCCTTCCCATATACCTTGAACCGCCAAGACCAAACAATTGCTGCTAGATTACGAATCCGACATACAAAACTCACTCACCTCTGCCTCTTCACCAAAGAACCACCTCCTGGATGTTGTTTCTGTACTACAAGACTCACTGTTGAACATCTACTATGCAAATGCCAACAATATGATAACTGTCGCAGAACTGAAAAGATTTCCCCCTACATCCACACTGCAATAAATACTCAAGTGGCCTATCAAAAACTAAAGAAATTCCTGCAGAATATGTCTTTTTAACAAAGTATAAAATGTTTCAATACAATGTTCAATATTTTCTCGTTCATACTTGAATACCAATTTTAATATTAATATTTATTTGACCATGTTAAAATTATATATTTTATGTTCTCTTTCTGAACATGTAACTGCTTGTCTAATTATGAATTAATGTAATTAATTGACGAGTCGCATATGACCATACAGTTAGCGCGACTTTAAATAAATTAAAAAAAGAAGGCTTTGTCAATATTTGAGAAACTTATATATTTTTAAGGAGTTCCATTTATAATGCATGGCATTCTACTAACTTGACTACAGATCTCACCCCATTATGTTACACTATATAACATGTGACCAAGATTTATGCATCAACCTCACAGTAATCGAATACCTTATTCCATGAAGTAATTGGAAAAACATCCTGATTGTAACCTACTCCAAATATAACAGCACCATTGTTGCACTATGGATAAAAGAAATTCTGACATATTCTCAGCGTGTTTGTAAATAAAGCATCCCAGTGCATGTGGTGCACAACTCTCCCAATTGTACCACCTTAGTGCTCAAGTCATATCGGCAGCTTTGCTCAGCAGCAGTGATGCACTCGTTTATGTTAATTGGTAGGTTTTTCTTGTTGAATTAAATTGAGTTTTATTTATGGACGCTCTTTAACTACTATGGTTCTTAGCTTCCCATTCTATATTGGGTGTGAAAGACCGATAATTTTGCTCAGAGGCCTTTTTATCATAGTTGAGGTTCTTTTACGTGCCGTAAATCTACGACACGGGACCACCGGCTTTACTTCCCTTCTGAAGGAAGCCATGCAATGGATTTTTACGCCCGAAAAAAATCCATCGCCCTCCGCCGGGTTTGAACCCGCGACCTTGGGAACTAGCACGGTACCACTAGTCCACGGAGGACGACATTTTTTTCTTGTTACTTAAGGTTTTCTCTTAAACATGAAATTACATACAGATTCATACTCTCATTTGCACTTCCCGACTTTCGGGAGGATTGAGAATAGGGAATCAGAGTTCCGGATTTGTAGGTTAGAATGCTAACCATCGGTCAACAAAGGCAGTCAAAGGTATTTCCTATTCCAAATATTAGAACATTTATAATACTTTAAAGTTTGAAGACTTTTGAAACACACTATATTCACCGTATAGGTCAGATGTACGTTATATAACGAGGGGACACCTCCCCCTCACAGGAGGAAGGGAGGAAGTGAAGGAAACATAGGAGGCTGCAGAGACTCGCGTAAGTCCCTAACAGCTCCTGGCTCGAAGACCAGTCCCACTGTTACAGCTGCCTAGAGGGCGAACTACCCGCCGACCAAGCGGCTCTCTAGTATACACGGGGAGTACTCTTGAGCATGCATCCGCGCCATCTGTCCGACACCACCACACGCCACGAAACCTACAAGCATACCTGAAAGATGAGAAATAAACGGAATGAAAGGGAAATGATGGAAAGGAAATATGGTAGATGAGAAACCACTCCAGCATTCGCCTACCGAAAAAAAACCCACGAAAAACCCAATTTCAGAACCGACGTGAATCGAACCCGGGACCTCCCAAATGCGAGCCTTATACTTACCATCTCGCTGGGTATATCCACTGTCAATCAAGATAATTCGTAGTTTTGGACGTTTGGACATACGTGCTGTATCATTTGAAACAAATCCCAATACTCTGGGAAACAGACTGTTAAATTAATTTCGGTATATCATCATCATGAAAACCAAACGCAGTACACGATTCAGGAACGTGACCTTCAAGAGTTCCTGTTCATATAGGGCGGTAAAGAAAATATGAAATGTACACACAATAGAACGAGTCCTAAATCTTATGGACTACAGTGCATTATATAAGCTAGCCCGTGTGGTGTGGGTTTGAAAGTATAAAATGTTTAAGACCACAAATACACCACTCTAATCTACTTTGCAAATTAAGTTTTAGTATGTGTCATAATGGCATTTAGGAAAGAAATTGAATGAATGGAACTGAATATGCGCAAATAAATGTAAAATATAAAAGACGTATCTTTTAAAGCTCTTTAGAGCTGGAAATGTATAATATATGGTACGTAGCAATGTGTTTGTCTTTTAGAACAAGTATGAAGAAACATATTGCTTTACACCAATACTGGAGCGTTGCTATTATTCTAATTTGTTAGGATTATGGAAATGTTAGAAACCTAAAATAACTTAGCAAAAGAGCATTTGTTTCTTGTGATATACCTAATCAGTTCTCCACTCTGCTTGATCGTTTATGCGTTTATCATTCAGGATGGGTTGCATACGAGCCGTGTTTAAAAACAATTAAACCAGGTTCTTTCCTTTAGAAAATTAAAAAAAAAAGCGTGAAAATTATTTTACACGGAAATGCTTTTAATGATTATGTGTCGCAGTCCCACCCTCCCTTTTCCCTCATGTCCCCCCTTCAACACAACCCTCTCTCATTATTAAATACTTTTGAATTAGATGCATCACAGAAAAAACGAGCACTGCAGTGGGAAAAAGTGAAGTGGAGCATAAACAATAGCATTTACATTCTGCCTGAGTCACGCCTTATCTTGGTTAATGTCCTTGGTAAAAGTGGTAATATGCGTCCACTCTGCATATTGAATCGCATTTTGTTAATGCGCTTATCTGTTCTTCACGCATACCAGTTAGAATACATTACCTCAAGCAGGAAGCATTACTTGTCCAAGCTATCACTTCTGCTATTTCAAAACTATCTTTACTTTTTATTCCTCAGCAAGCTTTTGTTATTCTTATCTTGGATTAAATGTCCTGTATAAACACTGAAGCATCAATAAATACAATAAACACTAAAAATAATCCGGTGGGAGCGATGTCACTTATACGAGGGGCGTCCAATAAGTAAGTTTACCTATTTTATAAAAAACATTACACATAATTGATCATGTTGAATTAATTTTATTTATATTGTATAATCCCTCTGTTACTTTTCTACATAGTCAACATGTTTTTCCAAGCATTTTTGTGGACGTGACACAAGTTTTTCCAAGCCAGTGTTCTACCAGGTCGGGTCCTGTGCTCGCAACCAGTTGTTCACTGATTTGACTTCATCATCAGTGTTAAAAGTGCTTACCTTTGAGTTGGAGGAGCATATGAAAATCACTTGGGGCAAGTTCCGGTGAATACGGAGGATACGAGAAAACTTCCAAGTTGAATCTTGGCCCAGACGGAGCTCCCATATTCACCAGATCTTTTCCCCAGTGATCTTCACATGTTCCTCTGACTCTAAGGTCATCATGGAGGTAAGCACTTTAACACCGTGACGAAGATTAATCAGAAGTGAATAGCTGGTTACGAGCACAGGAATCAACTTCTGCTTCACTAAGTGCTTACCTTTAAGGTTACCTTTGAGTCAGGGAAACATGTGAAAATCACTTGGGAAAAGATCTGGTGAATATGGAGGATGCGAGAAAACTTCTCAGTTGAATCTTCTGAGCTCTGCCTGGGTCAAGATTCAACATGGAAGTTTTTTCGTATCCTCCGTATTCACCGCAGCTTGCCCCAAGTGTTTTTCACATGTTCCTCCAACTCAATTGTAAGCACTTTTAACACCGATGATGAAGTCAAATCGGTGAACAGCTGGTTACGAGCACAGGACCCGACTTGGTACAACACTGGCTTGGAAAAACTTGTGTTACGTCCCCAAAAATGCTTGAAAAAACATGTTGATTGTGTAGAAAAGTAACAGGAGGATTGTACAGTATAAATAAAATTAATTCAACATGATCAATTGTGTGTAATGTTCTTTATAAAATAGGGAAACTTGCTTATTGGACGACCCTCGTAATTCTGTTTTGGAATAGAAATAGTTTTTGTTTTCGAATCTAATTTAACAGTACAAAAAATGCTGAACATTCCAATAAAAATCTGATGTGACACATCACATGAGTTTCTCTATCCTCTATTCGTTTATTAGTGGTCTACAAAATAAAGCTTATTTTCTATTCTACTTAATTTTAATCCAAATAACATTTGCAGAAATAGTTACAGCATACACATTTCGTTATATATGCAACAGCGATACTCAAATGTTTAAGAACTGGAACGCTGTATGCTAGCCTAAGATTCCATATTGTTTCCATGCAATCGCTAGAAGCAACTGCATGTTGAAAGGATTTTAATATAATGACCAAGTAATGATAAGAATTCGAACCATTAATAACGGTTATCTCAGAAATGGTTTGTGGCATAAAAAATTATTTGACATAAACTGTGTGTTTAAAAGAAAGTTATAATACTTCTGTAGTACGTTTTCGTCTATCACTTGACGTTTACCAGTTATACAAGTTTGTACAAAAAAATTTCCGAATTAAGAGGACTTCATAGGCTATTCCCAGAAAATTCAAGATATACATTTTATTTGTCGTGTAAATGTCTTTCATATATGGTATCTTAATCAAAATCGTTATACACATTTTTTAGAAAATAAAAAAATTGGAAAAATTCTTCCATGTAAAGGGCAGTTTGGGGTGGTGGAGTTTCTTGATATTCTTCGTGTCGCATTTTTTGGATGCTACTGAACCTAAATACCAACTTTGGTGTTGAGTTGTGCTGTTCATAGACACACACACGGACCTTTTTCTAAATTTTTAATTCAAGGGTCCTCAAAACATGTATTTCCGGTGAAATATCGTTATCGAATTTTTAGATGGAATGCAATACCACCTGCACCTACCATGTACATGATAGAGAAAGTAAAAATATGTACAATAGCATGTTTTGCTTAAGCTTTTACGAAGTATACTATCTTATGAACAGCATATACTCGTACATACGAGGGCTGTCCAGAAAGTAACCTCCGTTTATGCATAGCACGAGAAGTGCATAAGTGCGACATCAGCGCGCGCAGTGGCTCAGTACGCTTCTAGCTGTGCAACGTGGAACATCGTATGTCGCGCCAAGTGTGAAGTGTGAAAAGGCTAAGAAGAGCAATCCAAAACAAGCGTCGTGGTCTTCTGGCATTTGGTGTTGTGTTTTTGCATGACAACGCTCGCTCTCGCACATCAAACAACTCAAATAAACTTTTGGCCAATGACCATCCCCCGTATAGACCGGACTTGGCCGCTGGCGACTTCCATCTGTCCCCGTACATGAAAGAGTGCCTTGCAGCTCAGCGTTTTAGCAATGACGAAGAGCTTCAAAACACCGTGACAGGTTGGCTTAGTTCACGGGCGGCAGAATTTTATGCAGAGCATATTTCAAGGACTGTGAAAAGGTATGACAAGTACTTGAATCTGTTTGGAGACTATGTAGAAAAATAGAGAAAAGCTGTAGTTTTCAGATGCATATAATAAATGCATACCGGTTCATGTTTATTTCAAAACGGAGGTTACTTTGTGGACAGTCATTGTATATTGCTTTATGTAAAAAATGCCATTTTGAAGATATATTCTGAGCAAACACCAATCATCCTATACTTGTGGGTGATGAGTTAAAGCATAAATTATGCGCATATAACTAAATTATAAAGAATGTGCCACAAACATTGAGCCGTAATCAATAACTTCCTATTTTGGATACGAAAGTTGACAATCAGCAGCAAAACAAAATGAGACTGGCGATTACTATTCGCTCTGAAGTGCCGTTATACGTTCAGCGCTGTTTATTTTGACGGAAATTCAAGAAGACTGTAATCTGTTATCGGGGAAAGGTTCAGCATGCTCGAATCGCTTACAAAAGCGCTGCAGCGGCCTTGCTGTTGAAGTGAGAGAAAAGTTGACCCTGCTGTGCAGTAACGTGAAATTAGCAGGCCTAGCAGTAATTGACTCCGACTCATACTCCTCCGAAGGACTCTTATTTAAGTCTGTATGAAGTGTATGTATTACGTGCTAGCTGTCATATAGCTGGGAGACATTACAAATCCAAAATACTCTCTCGATATTGTACTTATTTGGACAGATAAAGGAATAGTTGCGAGGTCAACGATTTCTAAAAATACAGATATATTAGCAGCAAAAGAACAATTGCGTTCTATTCAGGAAAACGAAGTTTTGAGGCGTATTAATTATTGCTCACTTAATTACTTCATACCTACTGTAGCGTATGTGTGTGTATTGTCGCGTCGGATACATTATTGCTGTGTGTAATATTGTTGAGCTAACTGTTGTGTTTGTGTGTTAAGTTCTTGTCCGGCGCGGCAATTCCATCTTCCTAGTTGGGGGGTGAAGACAAGTCGAGGGAAGAGCCTCTTTGTCGGTGGCTTGGCGTCACTTATAGCTAGAGTCTAATGTGGGTCTTCAGAGGGAATGATTGCGTGTGTGTGCGATGGGTGTGTGTGCGTGGGGCATCTCCCCCAGTGTTCTTCTGTAACCCTTTGTGTATAATGTAGGGCACCTTGTTAAGTATAATAAATCAGAAGTAAATGTGAATTTGTGTATTTTTTATGTTCTAAATATCCCACGCCCGCTTAGTTTTGTGCAGCAAGTTCTTGGTATCTCTCGTGTGCCACTGATGCTACGTTCCCCAATGTTTATGCCGGGGTAACTAAATTTAATATTTTAGCTGGAAAACTCACCCCAGTGTATAACAATACAAGGTGATCCTAAATGTATAAGTTTAGAAACTGACTACGGATACTTTTTAAAAATCTAAAATTTAAATGTACACACATTCATACACTGAAAATCCAAAATGCGAAACAAGGAAGCCCTACGTATATCGGATGTTCATGAATTTGTGCACTAATTCTACAGAATCGTGACCACCAAGTTTAACAGTGTATCATAGGAGTAACCAAGGCACCAGTGCGAAATGTACCGTCGCAAAAATGCATTTAGATAATCACATACAAAACGGATGTTATGAATAATTAATACGGAAATAATCATAAAGCTGCAACCTTGAGCTGAGACCATTTGTTTTCCAAGGTAGTGGTACATTAACAAACTCACAAACTCGTATCATGCTTCAGACACTTCAGAAAATTAACTTATGGATTAGAACAGCTCTGCAGAGGCACTGTCGAAAGTCTTCAGAGTTCACTGACCTACGAGAAGCAGGAATGTGGTGGATGTGACAATCTCAGTTGGACGCCTACATTTGTTAATGTTGGTTTCCACGAAATTCACAATTCTTGCATTAACTCTGTCCACCGTCAGTGACGGTTTAAACTATGTAATGAAGACACAATGAGTGAGTAACGACATGGCACTGGAGGAGGAGGTTGGTGGTCATTTCTGCATTCCGGGTTTGGACTGTTGTCGACGCTGACATAAAATAATCCAGCAAAGTATTGAGGAGCTTTGAAAGATATGCATTCTAATTTTCAGAATAAAAAATTCCTTAAAAGAGAAGGTTTCATCTCCTGAAATTTCATCTCTGCTATTAGAGGATCAAAGGGATAAAGTGTCGAAGTTTGAAATAATTGTAGTAGTTGCAACTTGATTATATGAATTTCTTATTAAATCTAATAAGATCTCTTCACGTCTGATAAATAATATAATAAACGTGGTTGATGAAAACTAATGAACAAAACCAAAATAATCTGTAGAACTTCAGGATGAAAGAATGATTACACGCTAATACAACGGCTGTCCCGGAAGTACCCGACCAAACAAAGAAACCACAAAAATTTTGGGAAAAAAACATCTTTATTTCTCTACATAGTCCCCTTTCAGCTGGATACACTTTTCCCAGAGATGTTCTATAGCTTCGATACCCTGTTTATAGTCAGAACCGTCGAGTTCTGCAAAATAACCATCAACTGCAAACTCCACCTATGCACTGTTGGCAAATCTTTTACCACCAAGCCATTTCTTTAACTTTGGAAACAGAAAACAATCAGAGGGGGCTAAGTCTGGCGAATAAGGTGCATGAGGAAGCAATTCGAACTTTAACTCTTTGGTTTTGGTCATGGCGATAATGGATATGTGAATTGGTGCATTGTCTTGATGAAACAGAACTTACTTTTTCGCTTAATCCTTCCCTTTCAATCCACCGTTTTAACTAGTCCGTCTCAGATGTGAAGTAATGGACACATGTTTCATCCATGGTTATGAGTCGACGCAAAAATCTGTTTTATTACAGCGAAACATCGCCAAATGCTAGCGTTCAACATCCTCACGACGCTGCTTTTGTTCCATTGTGAGTAAACGCGGCACCCATCTTGAGCACAGCTTTCTCATGTCTAAATTTTCAGTTAGTGTGCGATGTACAGCACTTGTTGAAATGCCTACGATGTCTGTATGTTCATCTTGGTAGCTCGTACGACCTCGCTTAAACTCCGCCACCCAATATTTTACTGTTGTAAACAAGGAGTGGACTCCCCCAGAGTAGAATCTAGCTCAGCTTTAATATTAGTTGGACTAAGAACTTTCAAATGAAGGTATTGTATTACACAATGGCCAGTTTTATCCATGTTTACAAATTCGCCGAGAGAGTTCCTATTAATGGCTGCCAAACAATTACAAAACAACGTACCATCGTCAAACTTCATACTTAAGCTTTATAAAGGTGGTACTTTCTATCATAGTCATTTATTTGAAACAACAACCGCTATATATACATAAGGTCGGGTACTTCTAGGACTGACCTCGTAAGAATTCAGAAGTTACAAACAAAAACCGCGAAAAGAAGTCACGTTAAAACACACAGTAAATAAACGTTCACTTAAGTAGAAGGAGAATCAAGGGCGTAGGTCTTCGTTTCGCAAACATTCCTACTCGTAAAACAAAATCCTGCTTTTAACACTTGTAGTCTACTATTAAAAAATCTACATTTTTTGTGCAGTAATCTTTTGTCTAACTTTTATTGTTTATCAATTACACAAAATTCTTTCGGAATGAAGAGACCTTCACTAGCTATTCCCAGAAAATTCAATATATGCATTTTATTTGACATGTAAATATGTTTAGGGATACATTAACGTAATAAAAATCATTACTGCCATTTCCCCAAAAATGGCTATAACAATTGTTCAGAAAATTTTCAAAACATTTTCCATGTAAAGCATAGTTTAGGGTGGAGAGAATTTCTCGAGGCCGAAACTTCAAGAAAAATACAAATATACAATTTGTATCTAAATTTTATTTTCATACTGTGTGTTACAGGTGTTAGATCATCATCCGACGGAAAATGCTTGAAGGTTCCAGATTCTTCTGCGTTCTTTTTTTATGGCAAGAAATGTTTACTTTACTTTATTCCCCAGGATTTCCAATAAGTCCATTCTATCATTGTTTTCGCATATTGTATGTAACTAACTACTTATTATCTAATTTGAAATTAATTCTAAACCAAACAACGTAACCTGGATAGAAGAATCACTTTTTAATGAACACTACAATGTAGCTGTGGATTCATAATTGAAAAACAATGCAATATGCCGCTTATTGTTGTTTATTTCAGGTAAAAAACTTAGTACCGGTAGTTCTGCTCGTTATGATAAACGTTTCATAGAATGAACGTATAAAAGATGCGTTCAGGCGTCCGTCCAGCGGCAGTCCAGATAAAGATTAAGCGGTTATTAATAATACCAACGCAAAAAACATTCACATGGCCGACTCTGGATTTGCAACAAAGAAGCGTTTTTATAAAAGAAGATTTTTTGGACTCCAGCCGGGGATTGAACTCGAGATACGTGGAATGGCAGGCAATTGCACTACCAACTGATTAAAGCAATTTTCGACATTTTTGAAAAACAGATTACGGAATTACCAAGAACATCTATTTGCCATATTTCTATCAAATAAACAGCTCACTCCTTAGGCAATACCTACGTAATTGTCTTTAACAGGTAAATATCCGTTTGTATTTAGTATTGCGGGATGTAAATATTCACTCCTCGCCACTGCACTACATTATTTTCCTTCATGTTTAAATAAATGCTCCTGAGGACCAAAAAGACATAAAGCAGGCGTCAGCTCTAGGCATTTGCGTTAGCATTTATTTCGGTTTACTAGGTTTTCTTTCGCTTACTTGGTGTATTTACTTTTACCCACTTCTTCCTGTACTGAGAACAAACTGAATAGCACAGCCAAAACCAATCTGATAAACTTATTTGGATACAACTAAATGTTCCGGTATGGAGATCCGTGACTTTCATAGGAGAGAAATATGCAATACAACTTTTACTTTCTCTACTACGTATAGTAAGTAGGGAAAGTACTGTATTCCACCAAAAATTCGATACGAGATTTCACCGGAAATACATGTTTTGAGACCCCCTGAATCCAAAAAAAGCATTTTTGGAAACATGTCCGTGTGTGTGTCTGAGAATAGCGTAACTCAGAAACGAACAGTCGGAGAAACACCAAACTTGGTATTTAGGATCAGTATCTTCCAGAGATGCGACACGAAGGTTTTCAAGAAAATCCCCCCACCCCAGATTACCCTTTACATGGAGCATTTTTCGAAAATTTTAATTTTTTCAAAAATAGCTCTAACGAATTTGATTAAAATATCGCATGTTTAAGATATTTTTATGACAAATGAAATGTATATCTCGAATTTTCTGGGAATGTCTCCAAAAGTATTCTTCATTGGGAACGACTTTTGCATAACTGGTAAACCATAAGAGATAGAAAAGATTTTATTACACAAAAAATGTAGATCGTGTTAAAATACACAATTTATGTCATATACATTTTTTTTTGTTGGGTGAACCATTTTCAAGACATTGCTTGTTATTCCCTTTAATTTTCCAATACTTATACAACTTCTCAAGATCGTTATTCTTTTTTTTTGTCTTGGTAATGCAAAGAGAATGGAATACTCTAGCAACCAGCTCTGAAAATATTTGACTATCGCTTAAAGCCTACCAATTCCCCTTGCCTCTACAAGAAAATTAGCAATAAGATTAACATCTCGATTAACATGAAGCATATGGAGAATAAGCGTTTGTAAAAATAGTTTGTACAAGAGTAGAAAAAGTCATGTGTGTGTAACAACAGATTTTTTTCTAATCTACCCTATATGCACCTTAAAAGTGTGCTTATTCTAATACTCGAACCATTCATTCCACAAATTTGCTGTGGACACCGGAGTGATTTCGTATTCATTCAGCCAAGAGATCCTATACACTTTGCTGTGGTAAAAGGTAGACTGTACGTGTTCTCTTCACTTTTGAACAGAGTTGTATGGCGGTTTTTATGGCTTAAAGCTTTCATTTAACATTCCATTATGTCGCGTAACTTGTATTCTTCACATTGTACTCGCACGTTATAAAATAGTAGCGATTATATTTCTTAAGCTGAAGTGTATGTGTTGCTAAGCTCTGTTTTCACTAGCGGCTGATGAGTATGCATTTTGGGTGTTTTGTCACAGAGCCCTGAAAAGTTAAATAGCATCTGCAGCATAATAGTTATGATGATGAACAAATTGATACAACTGCAGCAGCTCGTAATAATAATAATAATAATAATAATAATAATAATAATAATAATAATAATAATAATACATAATTTGTCTGAGCAGCGAAAGTAAGGGTTTGTTTTTGTGGATGGTTGTTGTTGTGTACAGAATTAAGTAGAAAATGTTACATGCTGGGTAGATGGCCTAAACGTTCACATGAAAATTAAATTAATTTTGAGTACCCAGCACGTACATTGAGGGGGCGTATACTTACTTGGCTACAGAGGACTGAAACGTAGTGTGGAGGTTAAGAGGAAGGCTTGGGTTTTTACTGTGCATAATCCATAACACAAATCTACTCACACATTCCTAGATTTATTTTCTAACCGTTTGGGGTTCCTACATTATTACAAATGGAAGGTGGGAGGAGATGTCCACAGATCCAAAGTCCAGCTTACACACGCGGTCCGTTTCTCGCGGGATTCTAACTGAGACAGACGCTATCCCCACTACTCGTGACTAGCAAAGCTACCAGCCAAGAGTGGCGTAAACAACAATGCGTCTGGTAGTGACAATGTACAACAATAATGTAGCCCCCCAAATTATTAATACTCCACAATACACCGTGTTAGAGCAAAAAACGAAATAATGTGTAAATCAAATTGTAGTTGAGGTTATGGATGGTATGGAGAAACCGGAAGAAGTTTCCGCGTTTGTGCACATTACCTACTTTTGCTACAATGACTAACTTCTGCTGTAGTCTGCTTCCACCTAGTGGCATTGACGAAGGTTTAGTGACAGTATGGAAACTAAGTGGGGACAAAGTTTCGCACGCTAGTGCACTTTTTCACGTGTACATGATTGTATGTATTTGGCCTCATAAGGTAATTACACCATATCATTTGCGGATGCGCAGAAGCTCTTTCAAACGTGCCAAGTCAAGATGTGCTAGCGTCTGTATTGCCATGTCTCATCGAGTTTAGGGGAGCAGCGCGATAGATTTAAACGTCCTTGATTTTAAATTACCGCATATATGTTACGCTTAAGAGCATTCAAAGAAAAAAACCAATAAATCTGCCAGGTATAAAAATTTAGGCTCTTCACGTGCTCTTGTGCAGCAGCCGCCACTGTTTTCGGACTGCATTTACATATTAGAGTGGGCAAGCAGAGCAATATCGACAAAAGGTGAATTCGAAAAGATACTAAATCCACTTTTTAAAACAACTGACGTAAGTAAGGCTTTTAATGCATTCCTTCGAGTTACTTCGATTTTGGTAAGAAAATCTTGCCAATACGTACTAAAAAGTTGGTTTATAAAATGTGGCTTTCTTTCCAAAACATACCGTATCCAAAGAAATTGATGAGTAAAGCATTTCTTTTCAAAGAGCACTATGTCACCATGATCTATGTCTTCCAGAATTTACTATTATTTCAGAATATTTTCTGCCAAAGAATACTAATTCCAAATAATATTCCTCCAGAACATCCTAAATCTTCATTTTATTGCAGAATCTATTATTTCCTAATTTTTCGAATTTCCAATTTGTTCCCATGTACGTAAAAGTTTGAAAAATTACAAACTTTCTTCACTGCTTAAACGCTATGAAGAGTTGTTACACAAAAAGTATAACGCTGAGCTGATAAAGAAGTTGTACAAAATAATATAAGGTTTTTTGTGTATCCTGAAAATTCATTGAAGCTGGCTTTTGTACTTTCTGGAATTCACCTTCTCAGTTAATAAGCGACTGGTGTACGTGTGTATGTGGAGGGGGGAGGTTCCTGACTAGTATGCCGCGGTTGGGAATTTCTCATCTGGGATAAACTTCGCCCATAGGTGGGAACTGGTCTTTGGCAGAAGTTTCCTTGTTGCCGTCTTCATACAAACAATTTCATACTTTGTTTAGAAACCAATGGTTACATATACAAATCTAGGTATACAAGATAGTGCTTTCCCTTTAATAGAACGACTTAATAGTTTCATGATTCATAAACATTTCTGAAGATAGATCGTTATTAAAATATTAAATATTACTGTGCGAGATAATTCATTAGTTTTAATCCCTCTCAGCAAATTTATTTGTTAAAACTGATGGTGTAGTAAAAGCTTCATTTCCGTTATATAATTAAATATTAAATTAATTCCAATAATTACTTTCTCTTCCACGTACATAGTAGTAGGCAGAAAAGGTATTCATTCCATTCATAAACTCGATATCGAGATTTCACTGAAAATACACGTTTTGAGACCCCTTAAAACAATAATTTTTAGAAAAGATTCATGTGTATGTGTGCCTATGTGTCTGTGAACAGCGTAACTCAACAACATCCCCCACACCAACTACCCTTTACATGGAACATTTTTCGAAAGTCTGATACTCTGGAAAATGGCTAACGATTTTGACTAAAATGCCCTATATTAAAGCATATTTTACACCATATTTACATGACAAATAAAATGTATGTCTTAAATCTTCTTGAAATAGCCTATGAAGTCCTCTTCATTCGAAAGGAATTTTGTATAATCTTGTATTACTAATAAACGTTAAGCGATAGACAAAAGCATACTACACAAAAAATGTAGACCTCTTTAAAACACAGTTTATTTCAAATAACTTTTTGTGGCATAAGTCATTTCCGATATATCGTTATTAGTGGTTTGAACTGTTTTAAAGTCCTGTCGATTTTTAGTTGTTTCCCTTCATGACATGGAAATTTAAGGCCAGCATAGAGCGTCCAGTTCTTAAACATTTGACTACCACTATTCCCTTTGTGTCTACAACGAAATGTGTGATGCAGCTATTTAAAATGCAGCAAATACGAAAATAAACTTTCTTAAGAATAATTTGTGTAACCGGAGTAGAGTATTAAACTAATTGGGTTAGAGAAAGTCAAGTGAATGTAAAAAATCAGATTTTATAATTTTCGAATGCCATAAAGTTCTAAGCGGTATACAGTGATTACCGGCTCACGACGACACAGAAATAACAAATGAGCGGCACAGGTTGACTCATCTGTGTCTGCTAATATAATGAATTCGCTGTGTTTCGCCCGGGTGAGCTCCATGCTCCCACCTGGGGATTATAACAGCTGCCCGACTGTTGGGGAGCTACCGCTGTATATCACCTAGGCCAGATAGGGAGAAAGAAAACATTTCCCATAATTCCTTCTTCTTTCTTTTCTCTTCCTCTTCCTGGGTTGGGGGGGGGGAGTAAATATGATATCTATTTCTGTATCCATAACTCCTTTCATGTTTCCTTTCTTCTCTCTTCTACGTCTCTCTAACCTTTCCCTTCCCTTCGTTATTTGTCAGTGCGCTGTCAAGCTTTACTGTGATTCTACGCAAGTACACGTCGATATCTCGAAACAAATGACTCACGAAGCAGTTTCGGAGGGTTATGCTGAGAGTCAAAAAAGACACGAGAAGTTGGGTATATAGCCATGAATATTCAAGAAAAGCATAAAGTAATGACTTCTAATGAAACTCGGGTGCTTAATTAGTGCAAAATTCATAAGAAGTCTCTCCGGAGGAATAACTGTGCAGTATATCTAAAACTATAATTGATCCGAATTTGTCATTTTTACTTTCTCTACTACGTATAGTAAGTAGGGAAAGTATTGTATTCCACCCAAAAATTCGATACCGAGATTTCACCGCAAATATGTTTTGAGACCCCCTGAATCCAGAAAAACATGTCCGTGTGTGTGCCTGTGAACAGCATAACTCAGAAACTAAAAAACACAAAAAAACCACCAAACTTGGCATTTAGGTTCAGTATCTTCCAGAGATGCGACACGAAGGTTTTCAAGAAAATCTCCCACCCGAAATTACCCTTTACATGGAACATTTTTCGAAAATTTTAATGTTCTCAAAAATGGCTCTAACGATTTTGTTTAAAATATTATATTTTTAAGATATTTTCATGACAAATATAATGTATATCTTGAATTTTCCGGGAATGTCTCCAAAAGTATTCTTCATTGTGAACGACTTTTGCATAACTGGTAAATCATAAGATATGGACAAAATTTTACTACACAAAAATGTAGATCGCGTTTTAATTCACAATTTATGTAATATACATTTCTTTTATTGAGTGAACCATTTTCGAGTGAGATATTGCTTGTTGTTCCCTTAAATTTTTTAATACTTATACTTTTTCTCAAATGGAAATTCGTTATTCATTTTTTTTGTCCTGGTAATGCAAAGAGAATGGAATACTCCACATAGCAACCAGCTCTTAAAATATTTGACTTTAGCTTAAAGTCTACCAATTCCCCTTGCATCTACAAGAAAATTAGCAATATATCAATTAACATGAAGCATATGGAGAATAAGCGTTTGTAAAAATTGTTTGTACAAGAGTAAAGAAAATCATGTGAGTGTAACACTTCAGATTTTTATCTAATACTTAACTCAGTGTATGTTTCTCAAAATCGTGAAGTCCGACTGTTTGAACCGTACGAAAAGCTATTTCATCTCAGTGTAGATACTCGATACCTTATTAATCAGGTTAATTAGCCCTATCCTTTAGTTAATTATCAATATTAGTCTTCCCTATCTGCAATCGTAGGCATAATTAAGGGAAGCGTTCTCTTAAGCCTAAGTCATGTGCTGGACGGGTTGAATTTCCTTTATTCTCTTAGAACTACCTCGAGTGTTTCTGATTGGCGCTGCGTAGCTAGCTCCTTTAGCTCAGTCTTTCCAGTGTTACGAAGGAATTTTGGACTGTAACGTCATCAGTATGTAGGGAAAAAGTTTCCTCTTCGAAAAACCATTACAGATTTCTCAGATTTTCCGCAAGTCAATTCAGTCCGGGCTAATAATAGCAGAGGATTATCCTGCATTGGTCTTTTACAGATAAGTAAAAAGACCAGAAAAGACCTTAACACCACAACTGCGATTTGAGCTCTGCATATAAACACCGATATCACAGATGTTTGCAAATAGGTATGATTTATCCTTATTGTAGAATATGCTGAATGGTTTGTTAAAACCTTCTGATACTAAACTACTCACCGTAATCCTTATTCATATTATCAACATAATTTTCATTTTATATAATTCACAGAATGCATTCCTGCCTGATATCATAAGCAAAGCTACAAGATCTTCATCATCTTCATTCTCTGTTTAACCTCCTCTTATGTAGGACTTACAGACGGGTGCCTGGGGTCAGAGGCCCGTCGAGGAGCAGACACTCATGGATCAGACACAATATCCACGATGGGTGATCAGCCCGATGCCTGGTATGGGAGGAAGGAAGGAAGGAAGTAGATGAAACGAAATGATGGAGCATTTGGTGGAATGAATGGCGGGGGAAACCGGAGAACCCGTTGAAAACCCGCCCTGATGCCGCTTTCACCACATGCGGGTCCCTGGGATTGAACCCGGGCCGCCTCGGTGAGAGGCGAGCGGTCTAACCACTCGGCCACGGCGCCACCCAAAGCTACAAGATCACTGTTTAAAAAGCCACCGTGGGGTTACACTGACCATGCCTGGACATTTTTGGGTATGATTTATAGAATATTCATTATAGAAACACTATCTCAATTTCATTGAGAGCATATTTATGCCTTAAATAAGCAGAATACTTTCATTTGCTGACCTGTTCCGCATTCCTGTGGTTTTGTGAAGCAGGTTCAATTTTAGCAATGGAGGCAATACTGTTATGGTTTTTCTCTGCAGAAAATTTGAACCTATGGCTTTACTCCATAGAAAACTTAGCATTATAGCAGTTTTATACTGCAGTGAAAATGAGGGAATTTACATAGTCAGGTTTTCGACACGATAAAAAAAACCGGTATCTACAATAGGTATAACTTAAGTAGTTATGCATTCACTCGGTGTTGTCTATGTATATGCAATAGGAATTAAAAGGCATGACGAACCTGAAAAACTGCAAATTAAGCGTTCGGAGTCTAAGTAAGGGAAAAAACTATTATAGTCAGCTTTATATATAGCTTTTAAGCTAAACTTTTCCGTTTCTTAATAAAGAAAATATCTTTCCTGTCTGAGTATTGACTGCAGCAGTACTGAACGCTGATACCAATAATTTATCTACAAATATAATGAAAACGAAACCGAAAAATGTCTGGTAATTTTCGATTTCGCGCAAATGACATTAGATTCAAACACACCGCAGAAATATCCTTCGCAAATTTCCTCTAACTTTTCTAGGCCCCAATGCTTTTGCACCCAAAACTTTTCTATATTTGTAAACAGATTTGTATGCAACGTGGTAAAAATGTGAGAGGAGGAGTAATTTGTTAAAGTTGCAAGGCCTACCATTTTTCAGGTTTTATTTGTAAGTGCCGTATATAGGTTGAACAGTGGAAATATTTAAATTCAGCAGTTCAAAAATTGGATTACAGGAAAACATCGTGTTCGAATCATCCAAAGACTTGAGATCTAAGTGGAAGTGGTATAAAGTAAAGATATGGTTTTTTTTATCCTAAAGCACAAGTTCTCAGCGTTTTATATTAGATCATTCAACAAATATTAATTTGCTTGCAGGAGGTTGGAAATAAGGGAGGGTTAGTTTTTGAGAGCTTTAAACCACCTATAATTTTGTCTTACTTTAAAGCGTAAACACCCATGTTTCTTTTTCAATGGTACACGCTTGTACCTAAATAATAGAAGAATTGACATATGTAGTTTTTGAAATTCTACAAATTTCACCAGGTGCTACAGTATTGTGCAAAGCTCTATCTGTATAGGTCAAAGGTAAAAAATTGTAAGTAAGCCGTAGAAAATAGTGTATGAGTAGCTTTTTAAAGTCGTTAGGAGCCTACAGTTTCATTGGGACCTAAAGAGCAAGTGTTATAAGCGTTTTCCATAATGGTAAAATACTCACATTTGTATGTAGGGGCCTATAAACATTAGGGATATTTGAAAGCCGTCTATAATATTCGACATCTGTACCATAAGAGCACAAATTTATTTCCTGATTGCCCAAATGATATTGAAAGTAAGATTAAAAGCAGTTATTAAAAATGTCAAGGTACAATGGGGTCGAAAATAAGGTTTGGGTTAGTTTTTGGAAGTTATAAGCTAGACTAAAATTTTGATAGTATAATATTTTTGGTCCAGATATGCTAAAGCGAGCAGATTTCTATGTGAGGGGATTGAAAGTATGGTAAGAATGGTTTATGAGAGTTGTAAGGTAGCCTATCATTTTCTTTGAGGATCTATAATGGTAAAACGTTTGTCTACATAGGTCAAAGAGAGTTGATTTGTGTTAAAGATATTGAAAAAGGCGAGCTAAGCTCGTAAGAAAATAGCAAAGATAGACAATTTATCCTGCCCTCCAATAAATCGAGTTTAAAGATTTTTAACCTGACCTTTTACCGCTTTGAGCTGGCAGTTCAGAACAAGTCCACCAAGTTAGCAATAAAAGACTAAAAATGTCTTCAGATATTTGTATTCAAGGACTCAGTATTGGAATTGGACGACTTTAAAATGAAAACTCCACAAAAACCTATGAGCTTCTGATGGGAACACTATTTTTTCAATGGTAGAAAAATTATGAAAATCTTGGACACATTCCTCTCTCTCACTCACACCCACCTACACATTCACATACACACACACAAACCAATTATTTTCTCTCTTTAGAATATTAGTCTAGACCTCACATTCTGATATAGCACAACTCACTTGCCTGAAAGTCAAACAAAGAAGCACTTCTCGGTCAACTACAATATTTCATAATTCAGTGGTCGAAGAATGGATTGGCAAGATTCCATTGCCTACTTAGACATGGACTGAAAAATGCCTAACTTTTAGAGGATACGATCCTAGCCCCTTCACACCTGGCTCAAAGACTATCGCCCAGTGTCCAGCTGTGGCTGTCTGGATATTCTGGACTTAAGTTTCACCTTTACGAAATTGAAATTGAGTTTTATTTATGGGCGCTCTTTAACTGCTGTGGTCCTTAGCATCCCATTCTATATTGGGCGTGAAAGACCGTAAATTTTGCTCAGAGGCCTCTTTATCAGGCTTGAGGTTCTTTTACGTGTCGTAAATCTATGACCGGGACTACCGGCTTTACTTCCCATCCGAAGGAAGCCATGCTAAGAATTTTTACGCCCGAAAACATCCATCGCCCTCCGCTGTGTTTGAACCCGAACCTCAGGAACTAGAGGCTAGTATGGCAACCACTACACCATTCACCTTTACGGAGTACCGTGTTTTATGCCTGCGAGATGTGGGGTCTATTCCATATGTAGATGACAAAATTAGACGCCGTGCTGCAAAATTCGACAACAATGTGTAATGACACCGCGGTACCCATGTACGATCTCTCTGGAAAGGACAGAGTGGGTACTGCATGGTTTAGACTAGAAGTGTGCAAATTTAAAGGTTTTCAAGGAAATATTACAACGGACACACATCCAATCTGCAGGGTAATGAAAATGGAGTCTATACTTTAATGAAATGTTATAGAAAAATGACTTAGTAATAGAAGTGTAGTTATTAAGGCAATGTTTAGTGATCAGTCTCAGTTAACAAGGCCAGGGGAATTCTTTGCTACGTTAAGATGAAATTGAAACGGTCTGAGAGTTAGTAGGCTTTATGTAAATAGCTTTTAGCGTATAAAAATCATTGGGATAATACATTTTTGTGTCAAAATTTGAAGAAGTAACTTATTAGCCCCACGTATGGACGCCAATTTGAAGAAGATAGTTTCTTTACGTTATTTGTTAGCACCACGCTTTGGGCGTCAATTTGAAGTAGTTTGTATTGGAGTTGTTTGTTTATTTATTTAGCTCCACGTATGGAAAGTCAGTTTGAAGATGATGATGTATTGTATTTCAACTGTTGGGGAGCCGAACACTTGAAGTAGTTGCAACTGTACGTATGGTAGCCTTCGCCCAAAATGTATTTTTAGGCGGCCTTTGCCCCAAGTTTAAAAAATAAAATTAGTTTCTTTAAATATTATATATTTATGTTTGCCTCAGCTGCGTCAGTATTTATTTTAGAGACATGAATTTCTTAGCAGGGCGTGATGTGACAAGAATGTAGGCTTACACAGATTATAATTTTACTTCACTCCTTTTATTAATCCTTGACACAAATTAAATAGCACTTCACTGATATAGAGAGCTGTCAGATTCTTTTTATTAATTAATTACACTTTTTAACACGTAAACTAATTTTCGTTTCACACGAATACGTATTAAATCTCTCGAGGACGCACAAGCAACGCATCCAGTTATGAGCACTGTCTGCAGGCAATTGACTGTTTTCCACTGCCTAAATTTGTAGATTTTAGTATTTAAAGTCTCTGATTGGCTAATCCTAGTCCAGTAGAATACCCTCATTTAACTAAAGCTTTTTCTGTTGATTGGCTATTTTTAAACTGTCTCAAAATTTACATTATTGATGCTCTAATAATGACTAGTAGCATTTAAACTTCCTTACTCATTATTGCCTCAAGGTTACTTCATTGTTAGCAACTTTAAACCTATTTCTCACAGCTCCTACATTATTAAATTACGTAATACATTCACGTAACATTATTGAACATGTTTACAATCATATAAACATATACAATGACTGTTACATACATTTTACAAATTATTACATATACATATTGCTTCAAGGCGGTCTGTTATTGAATTTACATATTATATAATTTGACTGAAACCATTTAAGTGTCAAAAAATACTGCCTCAATTTGTATACACGGATACTTTGGGATAAGTGGCGGGGACTAGATCCAACAGGCCCCATCCACCTGGTGCAGGCACCATCGGTTTTCCGCATGGTGTGCGTGTAAATCTACTGAAATCATTTGTAGTCTCTGAACTATTTGCTAGGATTTAAAATTAAAAAGAAAAGGAAATAAACAGGCTTGGAAACTAAATCAAAACAGCGGGACACTCCTGAGTCAGTGCATTGTTGAGGAGTCACTAAAGCATCTCCTTTCACAGCAACAACTAAATCAACCCTATAACTGTCATCCACGCCCTTCACAGCCAGGTATGTCGCAATTACTCTCCGGCAGTGCAGGGCCTGTCAACAACAGGATTGTATTGTGATGTCCCTAAGTCCCTCTTAAGATTGAGGATTCGATGTAGTGCGTAGTACATTAACCTTATCCTGCATTCACTCTTAGGTTGATCCGCGACAAAACAAACGCACGTGACCAGTGCACCGTGCTACAACACTGTAGCAATGCGTGCAGGAAAATAGCCCCATGTTAATAATCTAAATTTTAGAATGAGTGTACCCATAAATGGTACATTATATACAAATTGCTAATAGTCTAATTAACGCTAATTTGTACTTTTAAACAGAGCTACAAGTCCCAACATGCAATTCATATATGTACCTGACATCCGGGTGTGCTCAGAATATTGTTTGTAGCCAGAAATCAGGAATTTCTGTTTGTATCATGGCGGTGATTTGCTCTTGCGTTTTCGTCGACTTACGTAAAGCATAAGCGGACTAGTGGTGAAAAAAAAACAACAGGGTTGAAAGTTTATTGTAAGTTTTGTGAGAAATATCTAATACTTCCCGTGAAAGAAGTGGTGAAGTTAACTTCTGAGATCACCTGTGTTTCGAGTACAAGTATAAACAGTGCTCGTAAAGAAAAATCTAAAACGGGAAACTGGTTTACACGCGGGAAAAACAGAAAGCGTTAGAAATAAGCGATGCAAGAATGGGACAAGAATGTTATTCACGTAACAATATACAATTTCTTTTTTAGAAAATGAGCCGCTGACAGTTGATAGCAGTGCCGCGAATAAATCGAGATATCGCATACCTGTTAATTCTAAAAGAAGCGAGCGAAAAATAAAGTAACTATTATTATATGTGCAAACATTTATTTTGTTGCAACTATCAATCTTATCACCTTCAACCCTGACAGAGTATGCTAGTCATCGTTTAAGTTGTCGGATCATGTTCTGTCACATGGTCGTGAAAATATGACAGTATTTCTGCCGCGAATGGCGGAAGGATACATTACAACGGTGCACTGGTCACCTGGGTTTTGTTTTGGAGCGGATCAACCTAAGAGTGAATACAGAGTAGTTAAGATCACGTGTTGCTTAGAATAAATTAATGCGGATGATCTGAACTTCTAGTTTTCATTAAACTAGAGATTGTTTACAGTAGCATCACCAAATAACTTATCTCTGGAGTCATTATCGTTTAGTCATCTATGCGGACAAGGGGTAAAAAGGTCGTTAACAGAGTCACTATTATTAGAATATGAAAGAAGAGACAGTTGCTGAAGCTGTCAATTTTGTTGATATTTTTAAAGATATTACAGTTATGTTGTCGGTGCAAGAGGACATGAGATGTTTGATAAGAGGGACGACATTCCATCATCTCGCACTGGTCACTGGTGCTACTGAAAGGAGAGAAGATGCACGTTATTTCATATTAAGTAGCCCAGTACCGCGAAAAGTGAGCAAGAAGAATGGAGCAAGGGGGACACCAAATTTGAATTTCAAGTGGCATTCGATCCCGTAGCTGAACATCATGTGATGTGACGTTGATCAGCCAAGCTGGCAGCGGGGCGATCCCGGACTTGATAAGGCAGCGACGACTACCGGATATTGAGTTACTGCCTTGCCGCTCCGCCACAGTTAAATTCCCTTGTTTACCTCAGGTGTTCACCAAACATTCTTCTCTTGCCTTACACAGTGTAGCAACTCTCCCTTGACTTTAAATGTACGCACTCCGTTCCTTCATTACGTTCATAGCACTTGGTATTTACTCCTTTACTCTGAAAAGTAACATGCTATTCGATCTGCCGAGCAGAACTTAGCTACGCATTCACAAAGTTCAGACATATCATATGTTTAAGATATTTTCATTACAAATAAAATGTATATCTTGAATTTGCTGGGAATGTCTCCAAAAGTATTCTTCATTGTGAACGACTTTTGCATAACTGGTAAACCATAAGAGATAGACAAAGTTTTACTACACAAAAAATGTAGATCGTGTTAAATTACACAATTTATGTCATATGCATTTTTTGTTGTTGAGTGAACCATTTTCGAGATATTGCTTGATATTCCCTTAAATTTTTCAATACTTATTTTCTCAAATGGAAATGCGTTATTCATTTTTACTTTCTCTACTACGTATAGTAAGTAGGGGAAGTATTGTATTCCACCCAAAAATTCGATACCAAGATTTCACCGGAAATACATGTTTTGAGACCCCCTGAATCCAAAAAAGCATTTTTGGAATCATGTCCGTGTGTGTGTCTGTGAACAGCATAACTCAGAAACGAACAGTCGTATAAACACCAAACTTGGTATTTAGGTTTACTATCTTCCAGAGATGCGACACGAAGGTTTTCAAGAAACTCCCCCACCCCAAATTACCCTTTACATGGAACATTTTAGACAATTTTAATTTTCTCAAAAATGGCTCTAACGATTTTGATTAAAATATCATATGTTTAACATATTTTCATGACAAATAAAATGTATATCTTGAATTTTCTGGGAATGTCTCCAAAAGTATTCTTCATTGTGAACGACTTTTGGATAACTGGTAAACCATAAGAGATAGACAAAGTTTTACATCACACAAAATGTAGATCGTGTTAAAATACACAATTTATGTCATATGCATTTTTTGTTGAGTGCACAATTTTCGAGATATTGCTTGTTATTCCCTTAAATTTTTCAATACTTATTTTCTCAAATGGGAATGCGTTATTCATTTTTACTTTCTCTACTACGTATAGTAAGTAGGGGAAGTATTGTATTCCACCCAAAAATTCGACACCAAGATTTCACCGGAAATACATGTTTTGAGACCCCCTGAATCCAAAAAAAGCATTTTTGGAATCATGTCCGTGTGTGTGTGTCTGTGAACAGCATAACTCAGAAACGAACAGTCGTATAAACACCAAACTTGGTATTTAGATTTACTATCTTCCAGAGATGCGACACGAAGGTTTTCAAGAAAATCCCCCACCCCAAATTACCCTTTACATGGAACATTTTTCGAAAATTTTAATTTTCTCAAAAATGGCTTTAACGATTTTGATTAAAATACCATATGTTTAAGATATTTTCATGACAAATGAAATGTATATCTCGAATTTTCTGGGAATGTCTCTAAAAGTGTTCTTCATTGTAAACGACTTCTGCATAACTAGTAAACCATAAGAGATAGACAACATTTTACTACACAAAAATGTAGATCGCGTTAAAATACGCAATTTATGTCATAAATTTTTGTTGTTGAGTGAACCATTTTCGAAATATTGTTTGTTATACCCCTAAATGTTTCAATACTTTCTCAAATGGGAATTCGTTATTCATTTTTTTGTCTTGGATATGCAAAGAGTGGTGCTGCACCTAGCAACCAGCTATTAACAGATATGTCTATGCTTAAACACTACTGTATTTCTATATTGCCCGTGCAAATACAAAACAAGGGGATCATAGTACGCCTTAAGCGATAGTCAAATATTTTTAGAATGGTCGCTATGTGTAAAATGTAATTCTCTTTGTATGTCAAAAGATCGTTTCTGCATATGTTTATCTCGATTAATATGAAATAGATGAAGAATACGATTTCGTAAAAATAGTTTGTACAAGAGTAGGGAAAGTCATGTGAGTGTAACACATCAGATTTTTTATTATTGCTCTTACGTAAGAACTGTAAGTAATGAGGAAGAACTTTGTATGCATTTGTAATGTACCTACTCAATTTTGCTAGCAAGGTGACTCCAAAAGAGTTCAAAAAAAGAACAATAGCAATTCTCTATAGCGAATTCGTCCAAGACATGTAGTGCAAATAATCAACTCTCAATGTTTATCATGCGTTATAGTTCAAGTAATGCTTGCAATAAATAAAGCGTACTGCATACTTGAATTATTTGTATTATTTTCACATCTTCTGTTGAATTATTTGGTACTACGTGCTGAAGTCCTGTTTAATGTTTACTTCATGCTAAGTTCCACTATATTATGACATTTAAGGTAGGAAGCTATTTGTAACACGCATATAAAGAATAAATAAAGGATATTCTAGAAACACTGCACGCAACAATGATTACTCTTAAGATTTACACAAGTATATGTGCATTAGAGCACATTTTATACTCATTTTACGAATAGGGACTTTAAACATCGTTTACGCTTGTAAATAAACATTAGCGAATTACAGCCACAGAGTTTTCAAGATATAAAGATATACTGTGTGTTTCTACGAACCGCGCTTTAAAACGAACATTCCAGAGATAAGGCTGTAAAACAAATATGCAGGTATGCAAAGCGTTAAACAACGACCTAAAGCAATATCAAATTATGGGAAAGGTGGGCGATAAGGTAATACAAGTACCTAGTTTTGATTTGACCTCAGTAAATGTTGCAACAAATGTTGCTCTCGTTCCTAGGTTATGAACATCAGATAAAGCAAGATAGATGTGCTTTCATGGAACTGATTCATGCCGCAACTTGACCATTAATGTAACAAAGTATCTCTGAAAAGTGCAAATAAAGCTATCCTGCAGAGGCACTGAGGCTATTTATTTAAATGTTTTGTTATGTTTCCATAAAAGTAATCTGCATTTCAGGCGCCGATTTCAGTATTTCAAGAGCATTGACGAAATCGAAATGAATTCGGCAAAAATAAAAGGATGAAAAATAAAAATTTGGATGTGATACATTCACATGACTTTCTCTATCGCTTATTAGTGGGTATACAAATCATTCTTACGAAAGCTTTTTGTCTAAGTACTTCATTTTAATCGAGAATAAACCTTTGCAGAAATAGTTACATTACCTACACATTTCGTTATAGATACAAAGAGAATAGCGATAATCAAATATTTAAGAACATGACGCTGTATGCTGGCCTTAAAATTCTATACTGTTTCCATGCAATCGCAAGAAACAACTGAACGTCACGGGACTTTAAAGAATGACAGAGTATTGAACAATTGGAATTCTTAATAATGGATACTTTGGAGATGGCTTATGTCACCAATAAGTTGTTGGAATAAATTGTGTGTTTTAAAGCGATGTTATTTTTTGTGTAGTACGCTTTCGTCTATCGATTAACGTTTACTAGTTATGCATTATTATATAAAATTCCTTCCGAATGAGCAGAACTTCACAGGCTATTTCCAAAAAGTTCAATATATGCGTTTTATTTGTCATGTAAATATCGTTAATGTATTATATTTTAACCAAAATCGTTACAGCCATTTTTGGGAAAATAAACAATTTCGAAAAATATTCCATGTAAAGTGAATTTCGGGGTGGAGGGATGTTCTTGAAAATCTTCCTGTCACATGTTTGGAAGGTACTGAACGTAAATACAAATTCCTACTTTTCGCTTTTGACTTATGTTGCTCACGGACACACACACACACACACACAGGTCTTTTTATAACAAAACTGGTTTTTTGGATTCAGGTAACCTCAAAACGTGTATTTTCGGTGACGTCTTGATATCCAATTTTTCGGTGGAATGCAATACCTACTTTACCTACTATGCAAGTGGTAAAGTTAGTAAAAATTAGTAAAAAGTATCATGAAGATACAGGTTCCATTGATTTCATCATCATTTAGGGAAAGACTATGTTCAAAGCTTTGAAACAATTATGTTCCATTCCTTTTATAAAGTTCATATCTAAATTAATTCTATTATGACACGATCTCATTTTAACCATTGAATTTACACAATTTATAACTGATCTGCTGCCGTTTTATTTGACAATTGACTTGACTTTTTCTTGAAACTTCAAGAACCAAAGCAATCCGTGTATAAATTTACTTCAAACTTAATTCTGGGATAAAATATAGGCTATTTTTGCTTTTAAATTATTCTGCGGCCCCAATACTCTTTTAAAATTTCTCTATTGTAGTAACTAGCACAATATTTTACAAAAAAGAGTAAATTGTTTTAAAAATAGCTGAGATTATCAAACGGAACCTTAGAATTCGTACCATTCGAATTTTTGAAACTAAATTTTAAGAATAAGTTTTTTTATTAATTCTACCGAATTTATGGAATACTAGGTATAAAATGTTCTCTTGTCTTAATGATTTACTGTTGCAATAAATAAAGGGAGAAAGAAAGAAGGAAGGAAAGAAAGCAAGAAAGAGAGAATGAACACACGAAAGAGATAAATTTAAAAAACAAAATGATTCTTTACAAATCACAACGTTCAATAACACGCATTGTTCCTGTGCATTGCATTTTAAAATATTCTAAACCTACAAAAATGTATAATCTCCAAGTTTTCTTTTAAAAAACCATTTTGTTTACCTCTTTCGGTTTATCAGATATACAAAATTATATGCGAATGAAGATGACTTTAAACACTATTTCCATAAAATTCAAAATACGAATACACATTTTATTTGTTGTGTAAATATCTTAAATAAGTCTTCTTCTTTCAAGGATTAAACCACTGTTTGTTCATTCCGGCTCCAATAATATTGAGATGCTGTATTCATCTCTTTCCTGTGTCGTTTTACTGGTCTAGTAATACCACACTAGCCTCTAGTTGCCGAGGTCGCGGGTTCAAACCCGGCGGAGGGCGATGGTTTTTTCGGCAGTAAAAATCCTTAGCATGACTTCTTTCGGAAGGGAAATAAAGCCGGCGGTCGTAGATTTACGGCACGTAAAAGAACCTCAAGTCTGATAGAGAGGCCTCTCAGCAAAATTTGCGGCCTTTCACGCCCAATATATGATGGGAAGCTAAGAACCATAGTAATTAAGGAGTGTCCATAAATAAAACTCAATTTTGTATCTCTTTCGTGGACGTCCCTGGCCTCCTTTCCCTGCTTTCGGTCGATAGTTCAAACTTCCCCAAGGCATTATATTGTTATCCATTCTGCAGACATGTACATATCATTGTCTCCTAACTCTTCTATTTTCTTTATAAGGCTAAATATTTGCAATTCGTTATAGATATCTTCACTGTGTTTTTCCTCCATTAAAGTGTACCTACCTGCTAAAAAATCTTAAATATTTCATTCCTGCAGCTTCGATTCTTTTAATGGTTTACTTATTCAGGGCCCATATTCTGAGCCATATAATATTGCAGGTACTGGTAGTACTTTGAAAATTTTAGGTGTCTCGCATTTCCTTTCTTACTTTCTCAGAGTTCTTTTCAGGGTGCCACATAAGTATTTGGACATTTGTAATTTACTATTTGTCTTTCTCCTTATTGCAACCTAAAAAACAAAAGATGTTCTAATGTTTTTTCATTTAGCACCATTTTTCTTTGCTAAATTGGGTCATTTCTTTTGTTTTTGTGGGAGAAACATCTTGTGCTGTCTTACTTAATTTAAAAATAGCTCTTTGTAGGTAATTCTCTGATGTAGTCATTATCTATAGCCTGGTTATCAGCAAACATGAGTGTATATACAGGGACCTCATTACTAAAATATTTTAGGGTCAGTTGCCATTTTCTGATAGTTTCGTCAATGTATAAATTAAATAAATACAAGGTATTTTAATCAAAATCATTAGAGCAACTTTTAAGAAAATAAAAAACTATAAATTTTCATTTGCAGGGTTGTTTGGGGTATGGAGGTTTCCTTCAAAATCTTCGTGTCACATCTTTGGAAGTTATTGAACTTAAATACCAAGTTTGATATTCATCCGACATTTCGTTTTTGAGTTACGCTGTTCAGACACACATACACACATCTTTGTTTAAAAATGATGTTTTATTAGAGGCCTCAAACACATTTTTCCGATCAAATCTCGATATCAATATCGATATGTGATAAAGTAAAAATTGTTCTTCAAAGTTGTCGACCTCTGTCATTAAGTAGGTATAGGCGACAATAGAAATAACGTCCTGTAGCTTCAGGAAATCGCTTTGATCTTCCGTGTCCAGCTGGCAAGAGCCTGAGAACCCAAAATGCTACCTTACTGCGTGCATTTGATGTTTAGTGCTGAGGGGGCAGTACGCCCGTCACGCACACGAGGGAGTGCTGCCCAAGTCGTAGGAAGGCTAACGAGATGTCATAAACGTCATCCAAATGGAAGCTGGAGTAAATTACTTCTCCACCCATCCCTCACAAATCTGCACCCTCACGTGGAATTATTAACGTAGCTTTAAAAAACCTAACACACGTATTATGTTTTAAGCCGAGCGTTCTCAGTAATAATTCAAGCAATACAGACGGCGGCTTGGAGGTAACGCTCTTACTCACAATATTAGGGTCTGGGTTCCGTTCACAACCCACTTGCCCAAGAACGTACGAGGGATGTTTTAAAGTATGGTCTGTTCTGCAATAAAATCAGAAATATTAAATATTTTGGTTAGCTAATTCTTTATTCCACTGTATACAATTTAAGTTTTTTTTCAAATAGTTTTAACAGTCAATTAAATTCTCATTTTGGTATGGAATAAATTTTAGTGGCTCCTCCCAACAGAAGATCGCCACCAATTCGAAAACAATCGTATAGACTCTGAGATGCATTTTTCGTGTCCAAGATTCCATGGCAGAAACAATTGCCTTATTTGTATCGTTGGTTTCGGGAGAAGTACACAAACTAGTGGTCTAAAAGTCAGATCTTTTGTCACAGAGTAGCTGCAAAAAAAAAAGTTAAAAGTTATCACAGAATACATTTTAATGCAGAAAAATTTAACTCGGAAACAGCTACACATTTCCTAGATGGACTGTTAGGCTGAAGTCTGTGACGATGTTCTAAAAACAACTGCAAGTTACAATAAAATATATGTTCGAAAAACATTGATAACTGGTAGAAAAGTAGTGCACAGTTTGAAGACGAGTAAAAAACCTGATATGAAGCACTCACATTACTTTCTCTACTCTTGTACAAACCTTATTCTCCATATACTTCATGTTAATCAAGATAAACATTTGCAGAAACTTCTTATCGCTTATTTTCTTGTAGATGCAAGGGGAATATGGTAGGCTTTATGCGATAGTCAAATCTTTTAAGAACTGGTTGCTATGTGGAGCATTGCATTCTGTTTGCATGTCGAATTCCCATTCGAGAAAAAGTATATTGGAAAATGCAAACAAATAACAAGGAATATCTCAGAAATGATTCACTGGATCCCCCCCTCCAAAAAAACCGTATGTGACATAAATTGTATGTTTTAACGAGATCTACATTTTTTTGTGTAGTAACATTTTATCTATCTGTTACGATTTACCAGTTATGCAAAAGTCATTCAAAATTAAGAGGACTTTGGGAGAAATTCCCGAAAATTCAATATATACATTTCATTTGCCATAAAAATATTTTAAACATGTGATATTTTAATCAAAATCGTTAGAGCTATTTTTAAAGTCAAAATTTTCGACAAATGTTCCATGTAGAGGGTAGTTTGGGGTGGGGGATTTTCTTGAAAATTGTGTCAGGTTTTGGAAGGTACTGAACTTAAATACCAAGTTTGATGTTGATTCGATGCATGCATGTCCTTCTAAGTTCACTATTACTTTTATTCAATACAACTTTTTGTTAAGGAAAACAGGGTTACTTTCTTAATTATAGCATCTTTTGATTAAAACTTATCAGCAAATTACGTTCATAAAAAATATTCAAAATGGATCCACAACAGCCCTTATGGATTCTTTTTATTATTCTAAAATTTAATTCCGCTATCTTCAATAATTTCTTAAAAAACGGGTCATATATCAGAACATATCACTCACTAAAAAGCTGTTCAAAGCAAAACTGTTGAAAACGAAACTCGCATATATTTGCAAACAAAGGAGTTATATGGTCTACGGACACAAAACCTGCACACGTAACAGTACTACTAATTTGTAGAGCAAAGCTTTCTCTAAAAGACGGATTAAACTTTACCACTCTACTTCAAAGTGTGGCAGGCTTAGGATTTATTGGGGTTGAACAAGGAAGACCTTGAAAGACCTAGTTTTGTTATTAGATGTTCCAGAAATTCGTTCTCTTCATTTACGTGTCATTTTACATTGTTTATAGCAGAACGGTTGATTTAAATGATTCACTCTCCTGCGTTTGAGACACTGACAATAATACCTTTGCTGTTTCAGTTGCTTTGTGCGCAAGAAGTTGCCTAATCTAGACGCTACTTATCTCTGTAAAGTGGATTTTCATACTCCTAGGCGACTCATTACCCGAGTACGACTGGACGGAGTTCTTAAGTCCCCCTTCTTTACTTTCTCCACTACTTTCCCTACATAGTAGGGGAAGTATAGCGATCTACTCAAATACTCCATACTAAGTTTTCACTTGAAATACACGTGCTGAGACTCCCTGAATACTAAAAAATCTGATGTGTTACACTCACATGACTTTCTCTACTCTTGTACAATCTATTTTTACAAACGCCTATTCTCCATATGCTTCATGTTAATCGAGATATCGAGATGTCAATCTTATTGGTAATTTTCTTGTAGATGCAAGGGGAATATGGTAGGTTATAAGCGATAGTCAAATGTTTTAAGAGCTGGTTGCTATGTGGTGCATTCCATTCTCTTTGCATGTCCAGGACATAATAAAAAGGAATAACGAATTTGAGAAAATGTATAAGTATTGGGAAATTTAACGGAATAACAAGCAATATCTCGAAAATAGTTCACTCAACAAAAAAATGCATATAACATAAATTGTGTATTTTAACGCGATCTATATTTTTTGTGTAGTAAGATTTTGTCTATCTCCTATGGTTTACCGGTTATGCAAAAGTTGTTCACAATGAAGAATACTTTTGGAGACATTCCCAGAAAATTCGAGATATACATTTCATTTCTCATGACATTATCTTAAACATATGATATATTAATTAAAATCGTTAGAGCCATTTTTGAGAAAATTAAAATTTTCGAAAAATGTTTCATGTAAAGGGTAGTCTGGGTGGGGGAATTTTCTTGAAAACCTTCGTGTCGCATCTCTGGAGGATACTGAACCTAAATACCAAGTTTGGTGTTTATCCGACTGTTCGTTTCTGAGTTATGCTGTTCACACTCACACAGACACACACACGGACACGTTTCCAAAAATGCTTTTTTTTTTTGAATCAGGGGCTCTCAAAACATATTTCCGGTGAAATCTCGATATCGAATTTTTGGGTGGAATGCATACTTCCCCTACTTACTATACGTAGTAGAGAAAGTAAAAAAGGCTTTCAGAAAAAGGGGGTGTGAAAGTCGGTTAAATGCTAAACTTGGCATTTAAGTTCAGCGCCTACCAAGGATCCGATAGAAAGAAAGCCCGCCCACCCCAGACTACCCTATACATAGAAAAACGTTATTATTTTTTACATTCTCGAAAATGCTCCAACGATTTTGATATGTAGGTACTATATGTTTAAGAAATTTGTATGACATAAAATAGGTATATGTCTTGAATTTTCTGTGCTATGAAGTCGTCTTCATTGTGAATGAATTTTGTACTATACTTTGTAAACTGTAAAAGACAGCAAAAACTGACGAGACACAAAATATAAAATAGATTTGATCATTTTAGAGATATTCTTTATTATTGGTTTGAATTGTAAATACTTCTTTATTAAACTGCTAACTCGTTATGCTTTTTACTTTCTCTACTACGTATAGTAAGTAGGGGAAGTATTGCATTCCACCCAAAAATTCGATACCGAGATTTCACCGGAAATACATGTTTTGAGACCCCCTGAATCCAAAAAAAGCATTTTTGGAAACATGTCCGTCTGTGTGTGTGTGTGTCTGTGTGTGTGTGTGTGTGTGGGTCTGTGTGTCTGTGAACAGCATAACTCAAAAACGAACAGTCCGATAAACACCAAACTTGGTATCTAGGTTTAGTATCTTCCAGAGATGCGACAGGAAGGTTTTCAAGAAAATCCCCCCTCCCCAGACTACCCTTTACATGGAACATTTTTGGAAAATTTTAATTTTCTCAAAAATGGCTCTAACGATTTTGATTAAAATGTCATATGTTTAAGATATTGTCATGAGAAATGAAATGTATATCTCGAATTTTCTGGGAATGTCTCCAAAAGTATTCTTCATTGTGAACGACTTTTGCATAACTGGTAAACCATAAGAGAGAGACAAAATTTTACTACACAAAATATGTAGATCGCGTTAAAATACATAATTTATGTCATATACATTTTTGTTGTTGAGTGAACAGTTTTCGAGATATTGCTTGTTATTCCCTTTCATTTTCCAATACTTAGTTTTTCTCAAATTCGTTATTCAATTTTTTTTATGTCCTGGACATGCAAAGAGAATGGAATGCACCGCATAGCAACCAGCGTTAAAATATTTGACTATCGCTTAAAACCTACCATATTCCCCTTGCATCTACAAGAAGATTACCAATAAGATTGACATCTCGATATCTCGATTAACATGAAGCAAAAATAGATTGTACAAGAGTAGAGAAAGTCATGTGAGTGTAACACAGCAGATTTTTTCTTTCTCTACCACACACATAGTAGGTAGAGAAGGTAGTGCATTCTACCAAAATTTCGATACCCAGATTTCACCGGAAATACAATTTTTGAGGTCCCTGAATCCAAATAAACCATTTTTGGAAACATGTCCATGTGTGTGTATCTGTCTGTGTCCAGGAACAGTATAACTAAAAAACGAAAAGTCGGATAAGTACGTAGAAAACTGGATATTTCAAGCTTGGTATCTTTCTATGATGTGACAGAAAGGTTTTCAAGAAAATCCCCCCCACTTCAACTACCTTTTACTTGGAACATTGAAAGTTTTGATTTTCTAAAAAATACCTCCTACGATTTTGGTTAAAATACCGTAGATTAAAGATATTTACACGAAAAAAATATATGTCTTGAATTTTTTGGAATAACCTGTGGAACTCCTCTTCATTCGGCAGAAATGTTTTTAATCTGGTCTAAGTGGTAAACCTTAAGCGAAAGACGAAAATGTACTACACAAAACATTTAAATCTCTTTAAAACACACAATGTATTTCAAATAATTTTAAGCCATTTCCGAGATATTCGTTATTAAGAGTTCGAATTGCTCATTACTTGGTCATTTTCTTAAAGTCCTATCAACATTCAGTTGTTGCCATGCAAACAGTATGGAATTTTAAAGCATATAGCGTCCCGTTCTTAAACATTTGACTATAGCTGTTACCTTTGTATCTATAACGAAATGTGTAATGCAGCTATGTTTGTAAAGGTTTATTTGGATTAAATGTACTAGATAGAAAAATAAGCCTTAGTAAGAATAGTTTGTACGCCCACTGTTATAGATAGAGGGTAGAGAAATTCATGTGAATGTATCAGATCAGATTGTTTTCCCTTGTGGTCATGTAAAGAGAAATTAATTTCAAAGCTGACTTATAGCGATGGAGGTTTATCGCTTAAAGCCTACCAATTCCCCTTGCATCTACAAGAAAATTAGCAATAAGATTAACATCTCGATACCTCGATTAACATGAAGTTGATGGAGAATAAGCGTTTGTAAAAGTAGTTTGTACAAGAGTAGGGAAAGTCATGTGAATGTAACAATTAAGATTATTAATTAGGAGTGGACGCTTAATTTTTCCAAATTGGATCAATGTAACTGTTCTTAAGATAGGTTGTTTAATACTTTAACACATATTTCCAGGTTATTAAATGTATGAATGCAAGCAACATTTTTGCCAGAATGATTTTGATTCAAATAACACAAATTATTGCAATTATCACTGGTTGGAATGCAAAATTGCCGAAATAATTAGTTTGAGCACAGAATTCCGTTTTATGTTTTATTCATTAGAGTTGGAGTCTTTAGAGCAGCGTTTATACATTTTCAATTTCAATTATTGCATGTAATGGGCCGAGCGTGCAGAGACCGGCGTATTGTTTTGGAAGACAATTCCTCTCTATTAATTCGCTTTAATCGAGCACGAAGCATTTCTCTCATTAGGTCGTAACTCAGTAGTTCATATCTTTGATTATCATACACGCAGCGCATGAGGGATGGATATTGATGTGTGGGAGGTTTTGCATACGGTCATTAACACGTGTTACGTCCTCGCAATCGGTCGGTCCCGAGTTTATAAGCCAGGCATGCAATACAGTTCCCACGAACACACTGTGCTGTTGCTTCGCCTATCTCTCGCGCACACATGTTGGCATAGATCTTCAAAGATAGCAAGTAATTATAGCGAATTCCACTGCAGTGAGGAAACGACAATTTACCTGTGAAAATTTTAAAAAAATTATCTATCTTTTCACCTAAAATGTTTATCTCATGGGTGTCGAGACACTAACTTAGTAACTTGTTTTCATAATAAATAAAGAAAATGCATTATAAATGTCACCTGTGCTCAGGTTTATGCTCAGCAGCAATCGTGGATGTTTTTATATAATGAGCGAATTGGTTATTAAACAACCCGTCACATACAAACAAACTCACGCTCTCGCACTAGACTCTGAGAAAACCGAGAACTATTCTTGTTTACAAAAAATTTTCTCGAATCCAGCTGCGAAGCGAACGCCGAATCCCTTGCACGAACGATTGAGCTACGGAATCGGCAAACTGTTGGAGGTAGGAACATGGTCTAGAAGTGAAATTAGGGGACTCCTACAAAGCCTAGAGATCATGGAACTCAGCATTTGCCTATTTTGTTTCTTTGTTTAGAATCGCAGGCTTAGTATATATATGTTACGTGCTTACTGGAGTAAAATATACTAATTTTATAGTACCTGTAAATGCCTGTTTTCAGAGTTTGTGTCTTTTCGTAGCGTAATGCGTATTATGATTTTTTTTAATGAAAACTTTTATCAAGGGTTTTATTTTTTTTTAATTTCATCATTTTTGTTATTGGTTGCTATTTATTCGTATTATTTATTAATGTGATGCTAACCTTAAGGTGAGTCCACACTGTTCAACATATCAACAGTTAACATTCAACAATTAACAAAATGTCTCATTCAACATGTTAAATCCCTTCAACATGTTGTAACTGTGAACGTTTAACATTCTATCCATACCAGTTGACTTGTTGGGACAACAAAATCTAACTAAAAGCAAAAGTGGAAGGTGATGAAGCTCTATCTGTGAAAATGTTTTGAATGAGTTAAAAATTCGGAGCAGGTTTGACTTCAATTTCTTGAGAACAAGTCAAAATGACTTCAACTTTGTTTTGAGCAAGGTTTCTAACCTATAATTCACAAAAAGGACACACATTTGAGAGCAGCCATTCCAGCTGCCAGACTTGAGCGTATTTTGCAATTCTCTAGCAAAGTGAGGTTGTTAATTTTTTTTCTTCTGATATTGCCTCTGGAACAATAATAAATTGCACTCAGTTTGGTATAATTGTCCATCCTTTTTATTACATATATTACAATGTTCCATAATGATAGCCTCAACAAAGTTTTATTAATGAAGGTGTCTTTTCTTTCGTCCATTCCATAACTTCACATGAAGCAAACCAAATCAAAGATGTAAGCACAGAGCGAGTCAACATGGAACTACAGAACACAATAGCATGAAGGAATCACAATAGCTGCCATGTTTATAGTCTGGAAACTTCTGAAGTTCACCCAATCGCATACACAGAGAGTGAATTGACTTAACAAGTTTTCCATTAAAAGCAGAAAACATCCAACATGTTAAAAGTGTCAAGCTCAACTGTTTTGGTTAACATGTTAAGTCAATTCTGCAATCAAAATTTGGCCAACATGCAAACTGTTAACATGTTGCACTTGACAAGCTTTGTTAAATGTTAATCAGTGTGGACAGGGCTTTAGTTTTACAGTTAAATGTTTCGCGCTCTGAGCCATTGTTCACAGCATACCTGAGGAAGTCGGAAACCAGGAGATGCGTGGTTCAAATCCCGGCGATGGCGTTGAATTTTCCACTGATTATATCTTTCCAACCTTGTCCAACACACAGCTTGTGTGGAAGAACAATTAATTCCAGTACTAGACTTATTTCATTGTAAACGCAACAATAGTATGTTTAACAGACTCAATAATTACCAACCAACGTGCGAGTATAAAACTTATGCAAGAAAGAAATTACTTACAAACTGATAATAGGATTTTATATAAAAAATACATAGAAACTAAAGATTCCAACGTTAAAGAGAACAGTGGAATTTGGTAAATTAGTATATGGCATATGCTTATTTTATATTAAAATACTCTGTCATATGTAAACGTGTTTTATGTGCTAAATGATTGTTTCTACTGCAGCTCTTATCAATAGTGAATCTAAATACCTATGCTAAATGAATCATTCACATTCTCTAACTGAAATAAAACCACACGGTGAAGAAAGAAAAATCAAGTTGTTATTAGTAATACATTCAGTTTCACAAATCAAACACGAAATGATATATGACGTTAAGTATGACTAAACTTCCCCAAACTATACTAACAATCCGGATTTGAGTTTGTTTCTTAAAACTGAACTTAATTCAGCATTATGGGGCTAAAATCATGCTTGATTTCCTTCGTTTCTTAATACTCATTCCATAAATCTTTAACTTTACCGAGTACTGCCCTACATTACTGCTTTCTTTGCTGAAGAGTTGAATTAAACCATATATATCATTCCTCAATCATTCACTTTTCTCCAGAATTTTGTCCCTTTGCTTTCAAATACTATATATCCCATGTCTTCCTTTCCTCCACATACTGGACACTAATTCTGCTGAAAAGCTTTTCTCGTTTCTTTCAATTTCCCACACACCTATACAATATTTGTTTTGTTCTTTACTGAATTTATTTCTCTTTTCCGTGTATTCTTATCGGTATATAATACGTACCTACAGTAAAGATCTTTTTTCAGTTATTCCATTACTACATTTTTGTATTTCTGTATCTTCGAAAAACTACCTTGCCCCTTTCGAAAATTATTTTCCCTCTAAATTTCCCGCAGTTCATTATTCTCTAAATTAAATGTTCATAAAAATCTCCAAGCCGATAAGTATATTCCCAGTAACACTATAACTGAATTCTATCAAAACTCATGAAGCTCTTTACGAAATATAGAATACTTAACTTTTTCTACCCTCTTTCGTTTATTAGTGGCTATACAATTTTTTTATGAAAGTCTGTTTTTCTATCTACTTCATTTTAATCGAGAAATACTTTTGAAAAAATAGCTACATTACAAATTTCGTTAAAGATACAAAGGGAAGAGCAATAGTCACATTTTTAGAACTAGACCCTACAAGTAGTCCTTAAAATTCCATACCTACTGTTTTGGTGCAGCCGTGAGAAACAACTGAGATACACAATTCCTTCCGAATGAAGAGGACTTCACAGTCTGTTCCCAGAAAATTCAATATATACATTATATTTACGTGTAAATATCTTTAATACTGGTATTCTATTCAATACCGTTAGAGCCATTTTTTATAAAATAAACATTTTCGAAAAATGTTTCATGTACATGAGGTAGTATGAGGGGGGGATTTTCTTAAAAACCTTGTATCGATCTTTGGAAGGCACTGAGCCTATATACCAAGAATTTTATTCAACCGAGATTTCATTTTTGAGTTATGCTGTTCACAGACATGGATATTTTTCTAAAAAATCTGGTGTGCTACATTCAAATAACTTTCTCTATCCTCAGTCGTTCATTACTGTGTATACAAATTATTTTTTCGAAAGTTTATTTTTCTACCCACTTCATTTTAATTCAGATAAACCTTTGCAGAAATAGCTACATTATACATTTCATTAGGATACAAAGGGAATGGCGATAGTCAAATGTTTAAGAACTGGACGCTATACGCTGGCCTTAAAATTCCATACTGTTTCCATGTATTTGTAAGAAACAGTTGAAAATCGATGGGACTTAGAAAGAATTACGAAATATTGAACAAATCGAACCATTAACAACGGATATCTTGGAAATAGCTATGCAACAAAAAAAATCTGCTGTGTTACACTCACATGACTTTTTCTACTCTTGTACAAACTATTTTCACAAACGCTTATTCTCCATCTACTTCGTGTTAATCGAGATAAACATTTGCAACCTCTATCTTATTTCTAATTTTATTGTAGATGTAAGGGGATAATATATTTACAAGGGCAATTTGGAAATACAGTAGCCTTTAAGCACATACATATCTCTTAATACCTGGTTGCTAGGTGCAGCACCATTCCCTTTGCCACAGATTAATACTCTTTGCATATCCAAGACAAAAAAATGAATAACGAATTCCCATTTGAGAAAATAAGTATTGAAAAATTTAAGGGAATAACAAGCAATATCTCGAAAATGGTTCACTCAATAAAAAAATGTAAATGACAAATTGTGTATTTTAACGCGATCTACATTTTTGGTGTAGTAAAATTTTGTCTATCTCTTATGGTTTACCAGTTATGCAAAGGTCGTTCACAATGAAGAATACTTTTGGAGACATTCCCAGAACATTCAGGATATACATTTTATTTGTCATAAAAATATCTTAAACATATGCTATTTTAATCAAAATCGTTAGAGCCATTTTTGAGAAAATTAAAATTTTCCAAAAATGTTCCATGTAAAGGGTAGTCTGGGGTGGGGGATTTTGTTGAAAACCTTCGTGTCGCATCTCTGGAAGATACTGAACCTAAATACCAAGTTTGGTGTTTATCCGACTGTTCGTTTCTGAGTTATGCTGTTCACACACACACACACACACACACACACACACAGACACGCACACGGACATGTTTCCAAAAATGTTTTTTTTTATTTAGAGGTTCTCAAAACATGTATTTCCGGTGAAATCTCGGTATCAAATTTTTGGGTGGAATGCAATACTTCCCCTACTTACTACACGTAGTAGAGAAAGTAAAAATGTATTTGAAATATATTATGTGTTTTAAAGACATCTACATGTTTTGTGTAGTACGTATACTAATTATGCAAGATTATACAAAATTCCTTACGAATGAAGAGGATTTCAAAGCTATTTCCAGAAAATTCAAGATATATATTTTATTTGTGGTGTAAATATCATTAATATATGGTATTTTAATCAAAATCGTTATAGCCGTTTTTTTAGAAAATAAAAAATTTCGAAACCTCTTCCCTGCAAAATGTAGTTTGGGGTGGAGGGATTTTCTTGAAAATCTTCGTGTCGCATCCTTGGAAGATACTGAAAAATACCACGTTTGGTACATATCCGACTTTTCGTTTTTGAGTTATGCTGTTCACAGTCAAGTCACACACATGGACCTTTTTCTAAAAATACATTTTTTGGATCAGGGGGCCTCATTACAGTATTTCTGGTGAAATATCGGTATCGAAGTTTTGAGTGGGATGCAATACCTTCTCTACCTATTATATACGTGGTAGAGAAAACAAAACCTTTTATATTTTCAGAAACATGTATAGGATTCGACGCCTATCATAAGATTTTGTTGTGTAAAATTTTTGAAATTTCCGTTTGCTTACCGCTTTCAAAGATCCATGCTCATTTGAGAGAACATATAATTATCTAAATTGATGCAGTAATTCGTATCACAAATTATTTAAATGTAAAGAGTGATTATAGTATGAATATGCATTATTATGTGACATTGATTTGAGATGTTTGTTGATTGTAATTATTGTTGGGAAGTAAGTTTATACTGCCTTACTGAAACTGACAATAATAGCGTGCAATAATGCAGCGAGGGGGTGAGCTGTTTATCATTATTGGAAACGAGGAAGTTACGTAATGTTGGAGCGTTTAGAATATTCTGGAACGTTTCCCTAGAGCATATGTATTCATAATTTTCATTGGATATAAAAATAGACGCTAATGTTGGCGCGTTTTATTAGCCAATTGCAGCTCAGTTATAATCTTTAGGCATATCTGGGTGAAGGAGTATAAAAAGAGTAGGTTAGAGGTAGATCGCCTACAATTCATCAAAATTCTTTGTACACTACACGTCGCATTCCCGTCAGTTCGTCGAAAGTATTTGTACGGCACACTTCGGATATCAATTTGCAGGTTACGCGTAACAGAGTTATGAAATCTCAAGTGTTATAAAGTTAATTATACAAAAAGTTGAAGTACGCGAATTAAGAATTATCAGTAATGAAGTTATTATAACAGTTTCAGTTTGGCGAGTGTCAAGATCAATGTGTAAATGTGATAGTGACTGTGTTTCGACAATAAAAGTGTATAATAAATTTCTTCATCAGTGTTATCTTTGGATAATAGATTCCTTTCCGTTTACGCAACCTGTATAAAGAGAAGTGCTGGACCCAAGAAACGATAATAGCTAGCCGGAGGACAGTGAACAAAAATTAAATAAAATAACAGTCGCATTCTTTCAAACAAACACTAATACTACCGCAAATTGCTAACACCAGATGGAGCTAACAAACCTAACAAATGAATCACGTCACAAGATGGCTTCAACGCGTGAAGTAAACACAAATACACAAACATTATAAGTAATACCGTTACAAAATTTACTTCCCACAGGTGTTGAGTTACGAAAAGAAAATGTTACAATGCCAACAGACACAAAAACGTCACTGACGGCAAGGATACAGTAATGTTTGGCATCCACATGTCAGACACACATCCGTATTCAATAAAGCATTAAGAAATAAATAACAAAACAAAGTAGTCAGGGCTGTTGTCAAGTGTTTCGCACTGACAGCAGGTGGGCCAACTGTGGTGGCACCTGCCTGTCGCTCTGGAACTATGTTACCATATTGTAAAGTCACAAATTGTTATGCGTCATGCTTGTTTATCCATTTATTTTATTTCTTGCTCTTGTTATGGCCTCAAAATGAGCAAAGCGAGCCCCCTCCCCAAAGAAATAATGTATTATGTTCACATGACTTCCTCTATCCACTATCGTTTAGATTTATCTCTCTTCTATAAAGTATTATTACCAAATCTAGTTTTATGTCTACTTCATTTTAATCACTACACAAGTGGGTTAAGGCAGTATTTTTAACACTTAAATGATTTCAGTCTAATTATATAATACATAAATTAAATAACAGCCCACCTTAAAGCAATATGTGTATGTAACAAGATATAAAAAGTGTATATTACAGTCATTTTATTAATGTTTATATTATTGTATACATGTGTAATTATGTTATGTGAATGTATTACGTAATTTAATAATGTAGGAGCTGTGAGAAATAGGTCAAAAGTTGCTAACAATGAGGTAACCTTGAAGCAATAATGAATTTGAAAGCTTAACAATACTACTTGTGATTCTTGGAAGCAATAATGTAATTTTTGTGACAGTTCATAAAACAGCCAATCAACAACCAGAAAAAGCTTTAGTTAAATGAAGATATTCTATTGGACAAGGATTAGCCAATCAGAAACTAAAATGGAGCACCATTTACAAATTCAGAAGTCAGTTGCTTGTAGACAGTGCTCCTAACCGGACGCGAGATGCGTCCTCGAGAAGTATTCAGTGTGAGACAAAAATAGTTTACGTGTTAAAAGGTGCAAATATTTAATAAAAAAACAAATCTCACAGTTCTCTCTCTATATCAGTGAAGTGTTATTTAACTCGTGTCAAGCATTAATAAAAGGAATGAAGTAAAATTATAATCTGTGTAAGCCTACATTCTTCAGTCGCACCACTCCCTGCTAAGACATTCATGCCTCTAAAAATAAATACTGACGCAGCCGAGGCAAACAAATATATAATATTTAAAGAAGCAGTCAAAATTACAAAGTTAATATTTTTTTAAACATTTGGGGCGAAGGCTACCGGAAACTTTTTAGCATACGTCCGGCTCCCCAACAGTCGAAATATAATACATCTTCTTCAAACTGGCTTACCATACGTGGTAGCAACAAACCTTCTTCAAATTGGCTCCCAAAGCGTGGTGCTAAAAATAACGTAATAAATAATAACTACTTCAGGGTACAAAGGGGTACGAAAGCTGAAGCGATCGCTATATGCTGGCCTTGAAGACAGTGAGAAACAAGAGAATCATGACTTAGCAGTTAAAAAAGTGTAAAGTACTGACAAATTCAAAACAATAACAATCAATATCTCCAAACTGATTAATGCCACACAAAAGTTCATATTAATTTTCAAACGAAATTTAAATTTTTCGTCCATTATGATTTTCTCTGTGTCCTAAAGTTTACAGTTATACAAAATTCGTTGGAACGAAAATAGTATCACAGAGTATTCGCATAAAATTCAAGAATCTCATTTTACTAGTCATGCAAATATCCTAAACTTGTGTTATTTTAATCAAAATCTTAAAGAGTAATTTTTGAGAAAATAAAAAATAACATTTTCCATACAAAGGACCTTTTGGGGTGGGAGATTTTCTTGAATACCTTCGTTTGCTCCCTTGAAAGAAGCTGAACTTAAAATGACACTTTGTATTTATGTGACGTCTCTCTCTCTCTCTCCCTCAAACACAGACTTTATAAAAAAATATTTAGGGGACCTCAAAGCGTGCATTTCTGGATGAAGTCTATATTTATCAGATTTTTTTGAAGGGGGTTGAATATAATACTTACTGTACCCACTAAAATATATAAAGTAACAAGTAGTAACCCAGAAAATTAAGTTTTATGTATGGACGGTCTTTAACTACTACGGTTCTTAGCATCCCATTCCATTATTGGACGTGAAAGACCAGTAATTTTGCTCAGAGGCTTCTTTATCAAGCTTGAAGTCTTTTACGTGCCTTAAATCTACGACACGGGACCACCAGCTTCACTTCCCTTCGGAGGGAAGACATGATGAGAATGTTTACGCCGGAAAGATCTATCGTTTGAACCCGCGACCTCGGGAACTAGAGGCCAGCATGGTACTACGGAGGATGACAGTATAACCTAGAAAACAAATATTAAAGCGTATACAAATTATCTCAAACAACACTTCCAGCAAGGCTGAGGGCACCGATACCAAATTTACGTTTATTTTTGCATTATTTCCGGTCGCTCTGTTATATACACATTCCCATTGCTAATATCACAAACAAACTTTCTCAGAGAAGTTCAAAATCACATCTCGCATTTGCAGAAATTAGTCGTAATAGTTATCTATGAAAATCGATAGATTCTATCAAATACATAAGTAAAAAATATATTTACCCTTCGTTTATAGTTATTTTAATGTTTGTTATCCCTTTAAATTCACACACACACACACATACACACACTCTTTCAGATTTCCAGACTCTAGGAAGGATAGGAAGTAATCCTGACTAAAGAAAAATTCCCACCCTCCAGTCGCTAATCGAATCCGTGACCTCTGAATTTGGAGGCTGGCATGCTACCCTTAAGATCACAGGAATTTCTGTTTAGAAAAAAATTGACTGATTCTTAGAAAAGTTGTTCCCAACACGGGAACAAGTATCGCCTCTAAGGTTCAGATATAACCATTCTGGCTTCTAAATCTATAGTCCTTCGGGTTCGATCGCTTCTGAGATATGAAAATTTTTCTCTAATGAAAATGTCAACACAAATTCTTAAAGTGTGCTTGTGAGAGTTTATTTATTTTTGTTATTTGCTCTCCTGTGAGCCAAAGACACAACAATGACACGCAGATAATTGTGTATCATGCTTACCGTAATAATCTGTACCATATCTGGTGTTTTAAGCGTGTTACATATTTAGCTTTCATTCTTTGGGGCGGATACCTTCGATATTAAATCTGATAGTTTTTGTTTCATGTTAACACCTTATGTTTCACTTCTTCTACTGACAAAGGATTTGTAAATGTGCTAAGTTCATGGGAAACAGAATAATAAATTGTTAAAGAGCGTGAATTTCATCAACGAAGTAAATGTTCAAAATGACGACCCCCTTCATCAATGTACATTTATGTACGTTGCCGGAAAGACCTTGCATATTGTAACATGCTCGGTGTAATCTGCCTGCATTCTTCACGTATGAGTGCCCGGAAATGATTTGGGCTTTGCGGTTCTTCTTCTTTATGATAGAAAAAACATGATTATTCTATTTTGTGCACACTTATAATGTTACCAAAATGTTCTTTGTATCATAATATCAAATTATAGGCCAAAAGAGATAAAACAAAAGGTAATAAAAACTTTGAACTTAACACCACGGAATTGAACCCGCACTAAAGCGGTGTAGTGGTAAAGAAACTATGATAAAACCATTCGGCCAATGCTACATTGCGAATTGAGGTTCCTATACAAATTAATAATAGCAAAACTTAACCCCACCTCAAATCTTGACATGCTTTTTGCAACTTCATATAGCGTTTGGAGGTCATTCTGATAACTTTAACTCAAATAAACAAACTGCGTCAGCCATTTAAATTACTGTATCAACTGAAATATGCCACAGGTCGTCACGGAAGAGAAATTGTCTACCTAATGCTTAGCATTTTTGACAAGGCAACCTTTGTTGGTTGACGGCTTAAATCCAATTGGTCGCATCGTTAGATCATCCATTTTGTTCTCAAATGGTTTTGTCAACCGATGCATGTGATAAGTTGTTCCTTCAGGGGCGTTTTCAAATGTGTGTATCAATGTATGCTAAAGAATAAAAGTTTGTAAATTCAGCTTAAAGTGCCACTGAAGCTCCCAGTGTCAGGGTGGGATTTTCTGGCATCGACATACATGACGATAGCATTCTGTCCTGTAAAACACTTATGCACTGAGTTATCTATCTAAGGTGTTATGCAAATCAGCCTTTAGAAGGAATTCAAGAAAGGCGTAAGTCACATATGTTGCTTAGCACGTTGCATAAATTAAAAAATAAATAGGGGCAGCTGACTCACCTGGTATGTGGTATTTACGTAAAACCCTTCTATATCTCTAAGAAAAAAAAAGTAACTCGCTTCCCTTCGTCATTTTCACTTGTTTGGAAACTCTTAGGTCAAAAAGCCTTGCACGATTCATGTTTAGTGAACAGAAGCCCCCCATCTTGGTGAAAATCGAATACTTTACAATTGGTAGCTAACACACATATATATATATATATATATATATATATAAAATTGTGTACCTATTGTATACTTAATTTTGCCTACCCCTGTATAAATAGACGATTTTTGTAAATGTTGCTGCAAGCAATATAGAAATTACTATACAGCACAAAAAATGGTAGAGGTAAATGCATGGAAAACACCTGATATTGTAATGAATATATAGAAGTTTAGGATTACACGTCCGGAAAGGCACCCCTCTTGTTATAGGGGATGTGGTTGGAATTCGAAGGGTAGTATCTATGTTTGAAAACATGTTCATCGGGCGAGTGCTATTGAATCTCACTATAACAAAGGCTTTCCGCCCTGCTGTGCATTTAATGCAGGGGGCACGCGCCGCGCGGTTGACAAATGAGGATCGAGCAGCGTGTGCTGGTAAAGCCAGAATCAACACAATGGACTTGTTTGGTTAGTTGTTTGCTTTTGGATCGGTCACTTTAGTTAATCCCCTCTGCCCCTCGCTTTCCCTGCCCTAGGTGTAATAGTCTATTACCCCACGTAGTGGAGTCAATAGTTTTATTTACTTTGGTGGGGGCCTTGTACTCTTCTTAAGCGCAAATATTACACATGCATTAGGGCTTACATCTGTAGCTTCGCAGCTTCAAACTTTCTGTCCTCTTCATGCAACACGCTTGTTAGGGACCAGCTCACACTTAAAGAGGAATAAAGGAAATGTATGAACCATTTAATATAAATACAGAACAAGGGGCAGTTTTATTTGTATTCTGACGCTGCTAAGGGGATCAATAAGTTTATTTAAAAGCTAATTAATTGCCTACAGAAAATAACTATTAAATCAAGGGACAGCGAGATTCAAAATAATACAACAAAATAAATTAGGTAGGTTGTCAAATATCATGTATTGGAGAAAGTACATCCTAAGAACAAACTGCGGAAACACAGTCAAATATATAACAGTATTCACTTGAGCGTGATAAAGAAAACTATAATGGATACTCAACATTTTGTAAAGTAATGACTCAGGTCTATACGATAGTGAAACTTGCATCAAAGCGAAGAAAAAGTGTATATAATTCGGGTTTAAATTAAGTTCCTAACTTCACAGGAGGGAGTAACAGCTAAAGGTAAAATAAGAAATGAATTCATTAAAAAAAATCTGATGTGTTATACTCACATGACTTTCTCTACTCTTGTACAAACTATTTTTACAAACGCTTATTCTCCATATGCTTCATGTTAATCCAGATGTCAATCTTACAATCTCATTGCTAATTTTCTTGTAGATGCAAGGGGAATATGGTAGGTTTTAAGCGATAGTCTAATCTTTTAAGTGCTGGTTGCTATGTAGAGCATTCCATTCTCTTTGCGTGTCCAGGACATAAAAAAATGAATAACGAATTTGAGAAAAAGTATAAGTATTGGAAAATTTAAGGGAATAACAAGCAATATCTCGAAAATGGTTCACTCAACAAAAAAACATATATATGACATAAATTGTGTATTTTAACGCGATCTGCATTTTTTTGTGTAGTAAAATTTTGTCCATCTCTTATGGTTTATCAGTTATGCAAAAGTCGTTCACAATGAAGAATACTTTTGGAGACATTTCCAGAAAATTCGAGATATACATTTCATTTGTCATGAAAATATCTTAAACATATGATATTTTAATCAAAATCGATAGAGCCATTTTTGAGAAAATTAAAATTTTCGAAAAATGTTTCATGTAAAGGGTAATCTGGGGTGGGGGATTTTATCGAAAACCTTCGTGTGGCATCTCTGGAAGATACTGAACCTAAATACCAAGTTTGGTGTTTATCCGGCCACGGACATGTTTCTAAAACTGCTCTTTTTCGAATTCAGGGGGTCTCAAAACATGTATTTCCGGTGAAATCTCGGTATCGAATTTTTGGGTGGAATACAATACTTCCCCTACTTACTATACGTAGTAGAGAAAGTAGAAACTTAACAACAGAAACTTTAAGCGGTAAAAAGCCAGCTAAAGCCAGCTAGGGATAAATCAAGTGGTTTGCTTTTCGAGAAAATAATACACTGCATTATAAATCTGCTGGGGAGAGACTTCAGTGGGTCACTAACAAGAGATGGGAAGGACAAATTAGCTGCAAGGTGACAGAGATCCTAAGACATGAAAGAGATTATGAATTACTATACTGGAATCACTTCAGTATTACGGTTTATTTGTTATTATTAGTATTATTATTGTTGAATATTAAGAAAAAGATATAGCTGTAATAAAAATGCTTTTATATAAATTGGCAAAGAAACGCATAGAAAAAAATTCTGATGTGGTGCACTCACATGACTTTCTCTGCTCTTGTATAAACTATTTTTACAAACGCTTATTCTCCATTTAATTCATGTTAGCAATCTTATTGCCAGTTTTCTTGTAGATGCAAGGGGAATATGGTAGGTTTTAAGCGATAGTCAAATATTTTAAGCGCTGGTTGCTATGTGGCGCATTCCCTTCTCTTTGTATGTCCAGGACATACAAAAACAAATAACGAATTACCATTTGAGAAAAAGTATAAGTATTGGAAAATTCAAACAAATAACAAGGAATGTCTCGAAAAAAAGAAAGAAAATGCATATGACATAAATTGTTGTTTTAACCAGTTCTACGTTTTTTGTGTAGAAATGTTTTGTGTACCTCTTACGGTGTACCAGTTATGAGAAAGCCATTCAGAATGAAGAGGACTTTTGGGGACATTCCCAGAAGATTCAAATATGCATTTTATTTGTCATGAAAATATCTTAAATATATTATACTTTAATAATAATCGTCAGAGCCATTTTTGAGAAAAACAAAATTTTCGAAAAAGGTTCCATGTAAAGGGTAGTCTGGGTTGGGGGATTTTCTTGAAAATCCTCCTGTCACATCTTTGAAAAATACCGAACCTTAATACTAAGTTTGGTATTTAACCGAATTTTCGTTTTTGAGTTTGCTGTTCACAGATACAAGACACACACACACACACACTCTGACCTTTTACTACAAATGCTTTTTTGAAATTTCGGCATCGAATTTTTGGCTGGAATGCAACACTTCCCCTACTTACTATACGTAGTCGAGAAAGTAAAAATAAATACAAAGAACAAAAATTAGGTTAGTGCAAAGCATTTATTGAAATTATCATTTACAAGTTACACCTTCTTAAAGTTGAAAAATCATTTTGAATTGCTTAATGAACGTTTTCACTCACATGAAAACTCTGGGAGAGCATTTTCATTAAATGCTTAAAGAATTGGTATAAAATGGCAATGGACTGAACGACGTTGCATGCAAAATGTCTCCCTCTCGCTCTCTCTCTCTCTCATTAATAAAATAGGAAGCACTATAAGCACAAAAAGTACACAATGATACACCAAAGTTTCGTGGGAAAAATATTTCACATTTTATGCGTATGTTCAATAATGCATCTTCTGTAACTTTGCACGACTTTTCTGATGTTGGCCTCAAAGTAGTTATTATCAATGATAATTATCATGACGATTATTATTATTATTATTATTATTATTATTATTTTATCATATAAAATTGCAATTGCTTATTTGATGCTTCATTTGTACAAATCTGTTTATACCGATGAACAAGTTGTGAAAATTTATTCGATGTAATCTAATCTTCTAAGAGACATTCAGAAGTGTTTTACAGATGGGCAATGTATTATGTTAGCAGGTTTGTATAATCTGGATCGAGATATAAAGACAAAGCAATGTTCTTGTACAAATTCCAGCAAAAGGATTGCAAATAAGAAGCAAAAAGGAAAGAATAAAGAAAATAGAAAGAAACCTTATACCTGCATAATACATATTGCAATGTGCAGACCAAATATTAGAACTTTTTGAATCCTAACATGTCAGCATCTTTACATGTTGTACATTTGTAAGTGAATTTATTAGAATGTTAGTATAGAGATGTTGATAAATTCTAGCAAGATCTGAAAATGTGAGCGTATTTCCATTATTTTAATAACTAAATACCATAGGAGCAACAAAAGCAGAAGCATAGTTATGAACAAAGATTTCCTCACATCCGCTGCTTGTGCAGCAACATCCGGCAGTGCCATCTGACGCCAGTTTCGCCGTTTGTCACCAGTTGAGTGTCTGTTGTCACCTCATTCGAACTGTGTGCCATTGTCGATACACTTGTCCCGCCTGCACAGAACACACGCGGCACCCGATGCGTTCGCACACGCACTGAAGCAAGTCTGGGACTGTACACGTGTGTAATGAAAGGAAAGAGGCCAGTCAGGGGTTTTGTGTTGCATGGCATGGCATCACATTGCATGTACTATAGATAGACAAGATGGCTGACCGACTGGCTTCTGGTGCAAAAGGTTTTGCTTGCATGATGGCGTGTTGGCTCGCAATGGACGCTCCTCCTACCCTCTTGTGTTTGGCGAAAACAGTTAAGCACAAGTTAGGCAGGCAAACCGTCCACGTCCTAGCACGCACATGCTTTATCGTGATATAGGAACACGTGGAGGAGGTCCTTCGGCAATACCACGTGCTCTTCAACGTCTTTGACGATAGCTGTGCTTTGATTAGCGGCTGACATATCGGTATTAAATGTGTCCGAGACAAGAAATGGATACTGCTTCAAATTTCTAGACTAATGGCCATGTGCACCATTCTCGATCAAGATTTTACCGTGGTAAAGTATGGACTTTACCGCGGTGAACGGTCGTTTGTGGTGCATCGACACCGGTAAAAGTTTATCGAGGATTTTACCGCGGTTAAATCTGACCGGCCATGAACAGCCGGTTTTCTTCGATTATTTCCAACGGCGAAACGGTATAGGTTAGAATTTCCAACAAATAGATACACCCCATTTTCGCCAATGAATATATTCTGATAAGTTACTTTAATGTACTTTGTAATTTATAATGCTTAAAGACCTTTTGTGCGACAGGTGCCTTAAATGTCTGACACAAGACGCAATGAAAATCCACACAATCACGGCGTTACATATCACAGTTATATCCTTTGAAGCATAGTTCCAAGAACAAGGCAAAAATAAGGAGAGTAATGAATGGATTTAGTACAATTACTACATTTTCAGGAATATTGCACAGATATAGGAATCTCGTAGCGTGACGAGATCACTACCGAAGTCTAAAATATGAAGTCATCGTGGTGTCGGGATCGCGTGTGCACCTTTGTTCACGAGGTTCCGGGTTCAAATCTTGCTTGGAATATTTTTTTTTTGCCTGTCTTTTAGTGGATATCGATTAAGCTAATTGGAATTTAGTCAATGTGGAAAGAAAGTCTATAATAGTTCAGCACATTTTTCTTATCAATTGTGAGGCCAGCTTTTCCCAAGCGTCCATCTTAAAATTATTTCTTCTATCTCTATTCTTTCTATGGTTTCTTAAGGATTGATGTTAAATTTAATAACGTAATAGAGAAACTTTGGTCTGTTTTTGCTTTCCTCCATTGCATGCGCTTCAGCAAAGAGGTAGCACAAGTGAAAAACAGACGACATGATGTACATCCGGGTGCGTTCAGTAGAGTTTACCTGCAATGAACGATGCGCTCAACCAAGACGAGCGCCTGTCAGGTAACCACGGTCACCTAAACTGCGGTGAACATTGGTGCACCGCCTGTGTAAGGAACAAAACCCCAAATGTAGCTTGGAAGTATCTTATCTTGTCTGTTCCGAACAGTTTTCCGCCAGTTACTTCGGATGCACTTGTGTGCTATCTGTATCGTTTTAATACAACTTCATTACACCTGTACCCTTACCTCTCTCATGGTGGGGTACGTCTGGTACTAAAGACGTTTTCCCAGAAGCAACGTATCTCATATGAGCTAAAGCCTCACAGGAGCATTTATAAAGTAGTAAAGGAGAGTTCATAGAGGTCTGCAAGGTCTCGGGCCAAGCCCTTCGGCCGGATTCGGGCTTACTTGTCGGGTTCAGGCCGGTCTGGCTTGAAAATACAGACGAAAAAATAATTTATTACGTACATTCAAAATATAAATTTTATCTTTCATGTTAATATATTTAAACCTATAGTATTTTTATCCAAATTATTAGTGACATTTTTGAGAAATATAAATTCCATGTGACGGGAAAATAAAGACAAAAATTGGTTTATCAAATTATTATTATAATTTTTTTACTGTGATATCGAGATACCTGAAATAGCAGAATTATCACACTACACATTCAAAGAGTATTACTACTAGTAATAAGAAATAAACTGCGAATAAGTTACAACAGCACGGTAGCTGTGAGCTCCACCTCCCTCCATCCCAGGAAATCCTCGACAGAGTGCAGTAATAGAGGCGACGTGCGGTCAATAGGCCAGTAGAATGCGGTCGACATGCCGCTTCCTGTATGCTGATTCCAGGACCTCCGCCGTCACTATTTCTGTTAAGTGCTTCTCATTTGGTCCTAAGGACCTGAGTGCATACCTCATCAGTGCTTCGTGGACTGCAAGTAGCAGTGCTTCGTGGACTGATGATGATGGTGGTAGTAGTAGCAATAGTAGTAATAGTAGCTATGAATAACTGCAAAATAATTTTATTTAAAACAAAATCGGGCCAGGCCGGGTGGTACAGTATAATCTAATCTCTGGCTCGGTTCGGCCCGTGCAGAACTCCACTGTTTCAGTTCCTTTTCTGCAGAACATTATGCAATCTTAGGCAGTCCCAGCATATTAAGATACTTTTTTCAACGGAGTGTGTCCTGTGAAGTAAGCAGCAATTCCTCTCGACTGAAATATGTCATTTAAGTAAGTTTTTCGCTCTTTTCTTGCATGGTTTCTTAATACAACATAGTTTACTAGGCTTATTTCCTAATGGCCTGTCCTACCAAACACTGAGATGTTTCTAGAGCCGGCTCTAGTCCAATAAACTGGGAAGCTGCCCTAAAGCTTAAAGTGTCTTAACATTCAATTGCTAAAGTGGACTTGGAAATCAATACACCTAAACAATACAAAGGATCTTTCAAATTTCACTTCAAACCTAAATGTATTATGTACGTAGCTAAGAAACAAAAGCATTCATTTTCTTGGGCCAAGAAAGGGCTACTGGGATTCCTTCTATTTCCAGGTGTTTCGTCTGCTACAAGATAGATATCATCAGTGGCATGATGCGCTGTCTCGGTGGATGTCTTTCACAAAGACCTAACCACTGTCATTGATGATGTCTACCGCAAGAGTAGATGAAACTTCTGCTATAGGAAGGAACCATAGACTACACCCCACAAGCCGGAGAATGTGTTTTTCAAGAATGAATTTATCTTTCACAAAACTTTTAAGTTTAACATTTGTGTAATATTATATATTGTGTCGTGTATGTGTGTATTGTCACGCCAGACACATTATTGCGTCGTTGGCGACAGTATTGGTGAGGTAATTCTTTCGGCTTGGGTTTTGCAGTTCGTCTGGCGTGGCGAGGGTTAGAGTGGGGGAAGTGAGCATTATTTCTTTGTGTGCTGTGTGTTAGCGTGATTTCTGGTAGAGTGTCTGATGTGGAAGGTCATATGGGAATTGCGTAAATGTAACCGCGCGTGTGTAGCATCTCCCTTCAATTTCTTCCTTTTTATATTTTTTGTGTGATTAATGTGAAATTCTGTGTATTTTGTGACAAGTGTCCCACACCTGCTCTAGAATGTTAGAATGCATTGTTAAAGTTTCTGGTCCTATTGCTACCCCTGATGCTATGCCTTCCAATATGTATGCTGGGGTAACTAAAACTTAATATCCAGCTGCAAACCTTTTTGCTTCATCCCGGTATATAACAATACCTACTAATCCTTACTCTTCGAAGTAGGTATAACTCTTAACTTTCAAATCTGTGATAATCTCCATTACAAATCAATGAAATAAACCAAAATAATGACTAACATTGTAAATAAAACCTTTCAGAATGATTTTTGAAGACGGTATGTTGTGATTTCAGCCTAGGCAGTGCGGGAAAGGAGAAAGAAGACAAGAGAACTTCGGTCTTATTACGCAAAAGAAAATAGTTTGTTAAAACCCCTGCAAAACGTGACTTTGATGCCATAGATTGAGAAAGTGTTTTGTTTACGTAATTTAGTAGCCTCGCGCTTGGGAAGCCAACTTGAAGTTGTATTGTTCTTCTACTGTTGTAGTTCATTATTGAATTGTTCTTTATTTATTTATTTCCACACTTGGGAAACCAATTTAAAGTTGTTGTTTACGTAATTTACCACCATGCTTTGGGCGTTCATTTGAAGTCAATTGTTTGTTACGTAATATGCTACTACGTATGTAAAGCTGATTTAAAGATGTATTTTGTTGTTGTTACATTCAAGTTTTAAAAAAATAATATTAACTTTGTTATTAAACTGCTTCTATAGGTAGTATTTATGTTTATGTTTGCCTCGGCTGCGTCAGTATTGTTTCAGAGTCACGTATCTCTTAGACAGGGCGTGGTGCGACAAGAATGTAGGCTTACACAGATTTTAAGTTTTAATTCACTTCTTTTTATTAATCCTTGGCACAAATTAAATAGCACTACACTGATAGTAAGAGCTGTGAGATTCTTTTACTTAATACTTGCACTTAGTTAACGCGTATATTTAATTTTCTTTACACACGAATACGTAATATTTCTCCACATCACAACACATCCTCCATCCGGTCACTACGAAGGTCTGCAGGCAACTGAAATTATTTCAACCGTATAAACTTTTAACTTTTTGTATTTCAAGTCTCTGATTGGCTAATCCTAGTCCAATAGAATATCTGCATTTTACTAAAGCTTTTTCTAGCTGATGATTGGCGAATTTTAAACTGTCACAAAATTATTGCTGCCCTAATCATGACTAGCAGCATTCAAACTTTCAAACTCATTATTGCCTCAAGGTTATCTCATTGTTAGCAACTTTAAAGTTATTATTCTCACAGCTCTTACATTATTAAATTACATAAATTCATTCACATAGCATTATACGCAATGACTGTTACATACATTTTAAAAATTATTACATACATATTGCTTCAAGGCGGACTGTTATTGAATTTACATATTATATAATTCAATTGAAACTATTCAAGTATTAAAATACTGGTTCAAGATCGAAAAATTGTTACCTACAGTTGTTGACTAGAATATTAAATTACTACAAAGTTCCTCGAAATACATAGATATTTAGAAAAATAACCTAATTTCAAATGAAGAATACCGAATTTACGCGCTTAACTTGCTCTAGCTACTTTTCTTTTCCTGCGTCCCTAGCAACTTAGGTTTTTCTTCTTTCAATACTATATTTATTTTGTTATTTGTGTTCTCATAATCATCTGAATCAGCTAAAGGCTGGAACTCGTGAGTGTATTGCAACTCTAAAATATATTGAATGGTAAATTCAGAAATGGATTTCTCCAATAAACAGCGGAACCAGTTCATCCGTGTATTCCTCTACAGACGATTACTTTAGAGAACTATAGCAGTCAAGTCACTGATATTTAGTGACACGAAGCCTCTATTCAATGTGTCAGAGCTTCACTACACGTCGCTGATGGATGTTACGTCAGCATGGCCTGGTCTCCACACCGCTATTAACTATACTTCACAACTGCAGCTATACGCGCATTAAATACTTGGTTTGCCTTCTCGTTTACATAATTCCTTATGCTGCTGATCTCTGAATGCGATCACATGCACTCTGCCTTGTGCTATATTTATGTTACAAGCTTGCTTGCTGCAAACCACCGTGAAACATATGGAGAAATACATCAGATGAGCCGATTAGTTGAACTAGGTTCATAACTTGCGGCTTGTTACACTTAATGTCATGGGAGGCGTAACACAGCGGGCAGTTGCTTGCTTCAGGCTTTCAACAGAAGCAAATATGCTGATCAAAAGTAATCTGTTGATAAGAGTGCTCCTTGGAGTAACGCGTACATGTAACCACTGTGCTTGAAACATTGCATACAATGAAACGGTGCACGTTTCAGAAGTGACCAAAAGAGACAATAAACATTATGAAGTCATCCAACAATTAAAATCCTGAAATGATTGCACATATAGCATTTCACTGATGATTTTGTCGGACCTACGAAGGCAGTCCCAGAAGTATGGTAGAAAGTACCACCCTTATAAAGCCTAAGTTTGAAGTTTGACGACGCTACATTGTTTAGCAATGGTTTGGCAGCCATTAATAGTGAACTCTCAGCGAATATGTAAACAAGGCCATCGTTATGTCATATAATACTTTCGTTTGAAAGGTCTTAGTCCAACTAAGATTAAAGTTGAGCTAGATTCTACTCTCTGGGAGTCTGCTCCTTCGTTTACAACAGTAAACTATTGGGTGGCAGAGTTTAAGCGAGGCTGTACGAGCTGCCAAGACGAACATCGCAGCAGCTACCAAATGAAGTGACCACGCCAGAAATTGGGAAGAAACCCCACAAATGGTATTGGAGACTGTCGATTGAAAGTACGCTAGCTAGTAGACATCGTAGGCATTTCAAAAGGTGCTGTACATCGCACACTAACTGAAAATTAGACATGAGAAAGCTGTGCACATGATGGGCGCCGGAATTTAAATTCTTTGTGAAGTTTTTTAAAAATAAATTTCATATTATTATTTTTCGAGAAGGGATTAACCGTAATGATATTGGAATTAATAAACGTCCAATTTTTACTCACAATGGAACAAAAGCAGCGTCGTGAGGATGTTTCAGTCGAGTGTTTGGCGATGTTTCAGCTGCAATAAAACCCAGTTTTTGCGTTGATTCATAACGATGGATGAAACACGGGTCCATCACTTCACACCTGAGACGAAGGAACAGTCAAACAGTGGATCGAAAGGGGAGAATCGGCTCCAAAAAAGGCGAACACAGTTCCGTCTGGAGGCAAGGTCTTGGCGTCAGTTTTTTGGGATGCGCGTGGGATAATTTTCATTGATTATCTTCAAAAAGGAAAAGCAATCAATGTGGAGTATTATGCAAAACTTATTGGAACTTTTGATTGATGAAATCAAACAAAAAGGGCCGCATTTAGCGAAAAAGAAAATTCTGTTTCATCAAGACAATGCACCAGTTCTCACATCCGTTATTGTCATGACCAAAATCAATGAGTTAAAGTTCGAATTGCTTCCTCATGCGCCCTATTCACCAGATTTAGCCCCCTTGATTATTTTCTGTTTCCAAAGTTTAAGAAACAGCTTGATGGTAAAAGATTTGCCAACAACGAAGAGGCTGAGTTTGCAGTTGATGGCCATTTTGGAGAACTCGACGGTTCTCCCTATAAACAGGGTATCGAAGCTATTGAACATCGCTGGGAAAAGTGTATTGAGCTGTAAGGAGACTGTGTAGAGAAATAAAGATGGTTTTTTCCCCAAAATTGTTGTGTTAGTTCGGGTACTCTGGGACAGCCCTCGTACCCTATATGTTTTCAGCCGTCAAGTCAGGTGAATTGTTAATGGAACACCGACGTTTCAAGAGGGTGCATAACTCCCATCTTCAGGATGCTGCAGGATGTTTCAGCCGAGAACATTTAGAGTATGTAAGACATCGCCAAGAAAGCTTCAGCTCTTAATTTGTAGGAACTGTTGATTTTTGTGATGATTGTGTTGTAGAATGGCGCTTTTGTGTCAAACTGAAATATAAATTACTCTCCGATCCCAGATTTCCAAAGATTTGATAGATAACCATAGTGGTAGCCAAGTTCTCCCTTCCCTCAAAATTTTACCCCCTTATCAGCGGTCAGCACGGTTACATTTGAGGACGTTTTCCAAAACCGGTAAACCTCTGCATGCTTCATTTATTACAGTTTACAAGTTAATGGCACTTCTCTGAAATTAATTAGGATATAATTATGAAACCTATTCTGCACATATACACAGCGTTTCACATAGGGGTTTACATCCTTTGAACATAAAATAACAGAGAAAATATTACAGATAACCTGATGGAACCTTTTGTATCTGGAACTGTCATAATTAGTGTTGTTGCCGTTTATTTGGTTTTCTTTATACCAACGAGGCATGCGGCGATTCCTGAATGAAAGATTTGTTGAGAGGTGGATAGGCCGACGAAGAAGTATGGAGTATCCACCAAGAGCTCCCGATCTAATGCCGTTAGACGTCTTTCTGTGGGGAACTGAACAACACTATCTATGCCACAACGCACGCTCAATGCCATGAGAGAGGTGACTGTGACTGCCTGTGAGTCCATTCCTATGTAAACCATATCACATGTTTGTCGTCCACTTTTTCTACAGCGTTCCAGACGATGTATTGCTGGCATTGGAAGTCATTATGAACATCTTCCACATTAGAACATCACCAGTAATGTTTTGAGCATATTTGTGACTTCAAAAATCGTAGTTTTGTTAATTTTGTTCCGAGGAATTAAAGTTCAAAAATTGTAAACCCCCTTGTGGGACACATCGTATGCCTATAAAAAGTCAAATATAATCTTAAATAATCAAATTTCCTTAAAGTTTGCCTATTATTTCAACTTTTCTAGAATAAATATATCAATTATTGAGGGCCCACACTGTAAAATCATTATGAGTAGACGTGAAAATTATATATAGTTTCTAAGAAAAGAAAGATTTTCTTACGAGAAAAAAAGTATAAAACCTTACAGCATTGGGAAGTGAGGATTACAGAATTGTGAAATGTTTTTAAAAAGAAGCGAATCCTTATTTTATTTCTGACAGTATTTTGCAATATGTTTTACGGAGTAACACATTTTGAAATTATTAACTACTGAAATACTAATATTGAAACAGTTGAGTAACGAAAAGACTCCGTTACTAAAGCAAACTATGCGATACTATGTTGAATTTAAGTCAGTGGAATCATTTCAAAGACCCTAGCAGTTGGCTTACACAGAAGACACTTTTCTTGTAACATATGTGAAACCTAAGGGTTTTATATGCACTTCATGAAATTCGGTTCCAGTTTTTGTGTGCATGCTGCCTAACACAATGAAAATACACGATCATGCCAGAAATGCCACTGAAGTCATTTCACAGAGAACTATCCACTGTTTTTACCTTTTCTACCGGTTATCTGTGCTAGAGAAAGTACTGCATTCGACTCAGAAATTAGATAATTATACAGACTTCAATGGGAAAAATGTTTTGAGGTATCTTGTATTCAAAACAAAAAATTTTAGGTATAGATGCGTACGTTGTGAGAGGATACAGATCAGCGTAACTGCAGACGAAAAGTCAAACATACACGAGGGTGTATGTCTGTTTAAGAGTAGCAGAGGGAAAATTTTCAGAGAATTTCCCCCATTCCAAAGATCTCATGCTGGGAACATTTTTTGTTATTTTTATTTTCTCAAACATATCTCCAACTATTATGATTAAAATTGGGAGAGTGGTATGATAAATAAAGCCTACATCTTAAATTTTCGGCCTTAGTCTGTAAAATCCTGCTTATTGTGACGTATTCTGCTACTTGGACACATAAAAATTATTCCAAGACTTTCTGAAGAAAAATGCAGAAACCGCCAATATGAATAATGTACATCAAATTTCCTCATGGATCTCACTATTTCTCAAATGTTCACTGTTATGATATGGCGGCGAAGAATTTCTGACACAGATAGTCACAGGAGATGAAACTTGGGTTTCTTACGACACCCCTGAAAGTAAGCGGCAATCAATGAAATGGAGGCACACTTCATCCCCAGCAAAGGTTAAGCCGAAACAAACCTTGACACCTCGAAAAATGATGTGCACAGTGTTCTGGGACTGGAAATGCATCTTACTCATTGATTTCTTACCGCGTGGTCAAACAATCAAAGCAGATGTTTATTGCGAGACACTTAGGAAATTTCGCCGCGCAATACAGAATAAGCGCCGAGGATTGCTGTCAAAAGGTGTTGTTTTTCTTCACGACAACGCACGACCACACACTGCAAATGTGACGCAAAACCTCCTACAGGGATTTGGCTGGGACGTGTTTGACCATCCTCCGTACAGCCCTGACCTCGCTCCTAGCGACTTTCATCTGTTCTTACATCTCAAGTCTTTCCTTGGCGGTCAACACTTCAACAATGACGAAGAGGTGAAAGAAGATGTTTCCAATTGGTTGAAGACACAGACGGCAAACTTCTATGAAGAAGGTATACAAAAACTTGTGCCACGCTATGACAAATGCCTGCAAAATTTCGGCAGTTATGTGGAAAAGTAGTTTAACAGTTGTAGAATTTTGTGCAATAAATAGTTTTTCTGTATCTGTACACAATTTAATTTTATTACCAAACGGAACTTACTTTCTGGACGTACCTCGTATATTGTTTTTCTCGAGTGAACTGTTTCCGAGATATTCCTTGTTATTTGTTTGAATTTTTCAATACTTATACTTTTCCTCAAATAGGAATTCGTTATTCTTTTTTTTTTAATATACTGGACATGCAAAGAGAATGAAATGCACTCCTTGCACCCACAAGAAAATTAACAATAAGATAGCTTCTGCAAATGTTTTATCTCGAATAACATGAAGTAGATGGGGAATAAGCGTTTGTAAAAATAGTTTGTACAAGAGTAGAGAAAGTCATGTGAGTGCAACATATCAGACTTTTTTAAATATTGACAGTCTTTTTTCCGGGCTGTATACTCTTGTGTACCTACAACCAAATGTGTTTAGAAACTATTTCTATACAACATTTATCATTAACAGAAAGCAGATAGAAAAATTCGTCTCTGAATGAATATTTGTAGTCAATATGAGAAAGCATTAAGATAAGTAGAGAAAGGCGTGTGAATGCTATACATCAGTTGTTTTCTATTAATTTACATCTGGTAAGCAACAATGCAAGACTACATGGAATCATTTAACACGGTAGCCATGATTACAGAGTCGCGGGGTGGTTTTTTTTCCTTAGGGGGAAGCTCGAATATTTGGGGTTTACTCCGTGGCACAAATACTGTTCTCTTTGGTTAAGGTATTCATATACGCATCTCGCAGACAGAAGATTATGGTATTTAGTATATCTGTCTGACGTGTATAATTGCAACAGTGGTTTTCATAAGCATTAGCGAGACTAGACGGAGCCGTGGGGGTTCGCCGGCCAAATTCAGGCTCCGAGTAATAACAGGGCTTCTACAACACTAAGTGCGGGGTGCTAAACTTCTACCACAGCACCCAATTCCAGTTTATTTAAATCTCCGCAACCCTGCCTTTCTTTTACAATCCTAAGCTAAAATTAATGTTCTCCCGAAATTTTGAAGGGAAGCCGAGACGGCAGATAATTAGCATTAACTCCGGAAAGAAAGGAATAGAAACCTTTAGTTTGGTATTTCTAATCCTTGTTTACAGGAAAGCTGAAATCTCCAAGGAAATATATGCAGGAGATCTCTTTTCAGTATTGAGAAAACGAATAGCCTACTTTCCATTTAAATCCCTCCACAGACGTCTAAAGTATAAAGCAAGTAATGTGTTAGGGATTTCAATTTAAGGAAGTTCATGCGCTACATCATTAAGACTTGTCCACTAATAAAATGGAATCATTTATAAAACTAACAATTATAATAATATCGTTATATTAATTTTCACATGATCAGAGCATCGCCTGATTCGAGGGACAAGAACGTGCCTAATCTATGTAAACTTAGGCTAAAATCTTACAATAACTAAATAAAATACAAAGCATTTGTTTGAATTAACGTGTCCACTATGTAAATGTCACTTTTAAGAAAAGGGAAAGATTACCGGATTTATGGGAAGGATAAATATCCCCCATAGGGGGATATTTAACACATGACACATGACATGTGTGAAAAATCTGAAATAATTTTAAATAAAAATATTTTTGATGAATCAAATGAATTTAATTGTATCACACAAACTTTTCTATGGTCTTTTGTCAACTGAACGCTTTTTAAGACACAGCTGTGCCCAACATTTTTGTATACCAATATTAAATTACACAGATTTCCACATAATACTACCCTAGTTCCTAAGTTAATACTGCCAAGTATTTTTGCGCTCATTTGTTTATTTTAACTAACAAAAATATGTTATATACAACCTTATTCATTAATGGCATCACACAGTAAGGAGCGGCCTATTGCTACCTTCGTGGTTGCGCTGTTATAGCTTAAATATAGAGATGTGTACATAGGAAGTGTAATGTGACATACCCGACAGCAAATTAGCATAGCAAATAACAACATATAAACTATTGGAAATAGGATTAAGAATCAATATTAAAATGTTGGGAATAATTTAAAATGTGTAAAACCAACATGTAACATAGCTGTAGATAGAACAGGCGAGCTAGCAAAGGAAAGTTGAAAGTCTATCAACACACACGCTAATGCGCACAGGTTCAGGCTAAAACTCAGAGAAAGAGAGGGCAGAGAATAGTAAGAGACAGAAATAGTGGTCCATTTCCCGAATCTCGAGAGAGTTGGTAAAATAGAAAAGGAAACGTGTGCTTAAGAGAAGGATAGAGACAGTGGGTTTAGCCGGATAAGTCAGCAGGACGTAACTTCAGAAATTTTACACATTTACTGTCACACATGTCATGTAACGCTACTTAAGAACCAATGGAAATTGTTGTAGCAAATAAAGACGCGAATTCTGGCTTCATAGGAAAACGGATAAAAAGGGAGGAAGGCCCCGAGTTTAGACGACTCTCTGAAATACTCTCTTGGCATTATTTTGGGTGCCATTAACGTAGCAACGGACATTAGAATCAATGATGTAATTAAATTGTGCAACCAGGTGGAAGATGCTGCGTATGAGAGTGAGAAAGATCGTGTGACGAATTAATTAGGTCCACAGAATAACAAAATGATAGCGGGACAGTTTAAGCTATAGTATTTAAAGAGCACTTCACAAGGGAAAATTGCTAGCCGTCTGAACAGACATAACTCTCTTTAATAAATAAAGGTCATGAGAAAATCAGTTTATTATTTTGCCTTCACCCGCAAAATCCCAGAGTTATTATTCAACTAGATAGGATAGGAATTGCTTCCTCAGCTCTTGGACTGACAGCCGGCAAGAACGTCTAGAAAACAAAGAAGATCCAGGAGGTACATGAGCCTACATGTACTCCTTCCGCAGAAAACAACAATTCTTTACATCCAGCAGGATTTTTCTCTACATCTCAACGAATTTCTCTTAAGAAATGTAGAATTATACGAGAATCGATCAAATAAATGACAACAGTGATACAAACTTGTGGCACTGAATTGTTGATAGAGGTTATGCCCTGGCCACATTCTCTTAGCCAGAGGCCTTACCAGCCCTGTGAGCAGCCATTCGTTGTTCAATGCATCATAATGAGGTCAGTTTCAATCGATTGAAATTTTGGGTAGACTACGAGAAAAGTGTACCTACCGTCTGTAAACGCTACGAAATGCATCAAAATTATTGTTATCTGAGGAAGCATTAGCTTTCAAAAATTGTGTTTATGAATGCTCAGCTGCATCATTTAAATTTTTGTGAAATTTTTATGGATACCGGAATAGTTAAAACGGAAACACGATAACGCCAAGCTTCTGAATACTGCGTTCCTTAGATAATTTTAATGGACAGGAAAGATAATCGTTGAAAACCAAGGTAGTTGATGAACGCCAAAAACTAAAATTACAGAAGTTCACCCTTATTTCATAATGAAGTTCTTCCATGACGGGAATAATGTGTGGTAATTTCATGACAACCTGGACTGCAAAAAATCCCATCAACAAAGGTTTCACGTATCCTCAGAGATGAGTATTTAAAGAAGATGTGTCGTCCTCCGTGGACTAGTGATACCATGCTACCTCTAGTTCCCAAGTTCGCGGGTTCAAACCCGGCGGAGGGTGGTGTAAAAATCCTTGGCATGGCTTCCTTCGGAAGGGAAGTAAAGCCGGTGGTCCCATGTCGTAGATTTACGGCACGTAAAAGAACCTCAAGCCTGATAAAGAGGCCTCTGAGGAAAATTACCGGTCTTTCACGCCAAATATAGAATGGGACTAAGGACAATGGTAGTTAAAAAGCGTCCAAAATAAAACTCAACTTAATTTAAAGATGCATTAGATTGGCAGTTTTTAGAACATCCCTCATCCAGTGCATATCTATCCTCCCGAGGTATAGAGCCAATGAAATAAAGATTAGAGGTTAACATGCAGAGAATGGTCCCGTGACTGTGCTATAGTGCATTTGCTTTAAATTGAAACGTGGAAAGTAGAAAGATATAGCACTGCATTTCATACGACAGTTGGTAATACTTAACTGCCTAATCCCAGAACCTTCATTAACTGAAACTTACTATTTAAAATCTGGGTTAGGTTGAAACTGAAATTCATTCGCTGGTAACAATATCAAAGCCAGGGAAGCAAGGACGGCCGAAGATATCAGGATATATTCCATACTTCACTGCCAAAAGTTTAACTGGCAACAATACTACTACAAGTACAACTAATACTGAGAGACTAGTAGTGAAGGGTGACTGTGGCAGAGCTTCTCAGCACTCGGACCGTCATTAACGCTCATCTCCTCCTCCAAGACCGGTTAGGTAGCGTCACAATGTTTCAACTTAAACCTCACGTACTATAGCTCAACTATTCTTTCTGAGAGAACTGAACTACGGAACTTCATATCCATTGGCAACAAAATATTTCTCTAACGGGGAACCCATTTTTTATTTCACTACCACAACCTAGTAGGTAGAGAAGATATTATATTCCACACAAAAATTCAATATCAAGATTTCACCGGAAATACATGTTTTGAGGCCACCTGAATCAATAAAAGCATTTTTAGAAAAACGTCCCTTTGTGTGTGTGTGTGTGTGTATGTGCTTGTGAACAGCATTAATTCAAAAACGAAATACGAGATGATACGAAACTTGGTATTCACTTCATAAGATGCGACACGAAGATTTTCAAAAAAATTCCCCAATCCCAAACTACGCTTTACATGGAACATGTCTAAAAATATTTTATTTTCTCAAAAATTGCTCTAACGATTTTGGTTAAATTACCAGACATTTAAGATATTTATATAGCAATTAAAATGTACAACTTCAATTTTCCCTTTATACATACAACGAAATGTGTAATGAAAGTATTTATGCAAACTTTTATTGGATTTTACTTGAAGTAGAAAGAAAAAAAAAATATGTTGTGTTGCACTCACATGACTTTGTCTACTCTTGTACATTTTACAAACGCTTATTCTCCATATGCTTCTTGTTAATCGAGGTAAACAGTTACAGAAACTATGTTATTGCTAATTTTCTTGTAGATGCAAGGAGAATATGGTAGACTTTAAGCGATAGACAAATATTTTAAGAGTTGGAAAGGTAGAATCAGATGAATGAAAAATGCAATGCCATAGCCGGGATTTGAACCATGGGTGGCATTGAATTTTTCAGTCATCTGATTCTACCTTTCCAACCCTGTCCAACACACGGCTTGTGTGAAAGAACAATTAATTCTTTTAAGAGTTGGTTGCTAAGTGGAGCATTCCATTCTCTTTGCATGTCCAGGACTTAAAACAAAACGAATAACGAATTCCCATTTGAGAAAAAGTATAAGTATTGGAAAATTAAAACAAATAACGAGTAGTATCTCGAAAAAATGTATGTGACATAAATTGTATTTTAACGAGATCTACATTTTTTGTGCAGTAAAATTTTGTGTATCTGTTACTGTTTACCAGTTATGCAAAAAGCATTCAGGATGGAGAGGATTTTGGAGATATTTCCGAAAATTCAAGATATACATTTGATTTGTCATGAAAATATCTTAAACATATGATATTTTAATCAAAATCGTTAGTCATTTTTGAGAAAATCAATATTTTTTAAAAATGTTCTGTGAAGGGTAGTCTGGAGTGGGAGCATTTTCTTGAAAATCGTGTCGTAACTTTAAAAGATACTAAACCTAAATACTAAGTTTGGTATTTACCCACTTTTCGTTTTTGAATTATGGACTCGGGGGATTTCAAAACCTGTATTATCAGTGAAATCTTGGTATAGTATTTTGGATAGACTGCAATGCCTTCTCTACCTACTATGAACGTGGGAGAGAAAGCAATAAGGTGCTGCAGGAATAATTTCTTAGAAGATTTCTAAAAATAAACGAAAATAGATAGAGAAGAGCATGTGACTGCTGGACGTCACACTCTTTTTCTTGCAAGTATGATTTGAGTGGATGTTCTACCATCACATTTGTTAAAATCACCATTTACAGTACTCGAAAACATCACGCGATTCGCAAGATTAACTAGTACTTGGAGATTCAAACATTAACACACTATAGGAAGTCCCCAGAGCATAAAATGACCTCACGTTGCCATTTGACTCACACAGTTCAAAAGGTAATAACTAAACATTACCCTAACTCCGGCGTGCAGGAGCCAGGAACCCAGGTGGAATGACGTCATGCCCCAGAGATGATACCTGGTTGTACAGCGGCAAGGTGATTTGTCACTGTAAGGGGTGCTACTGCTGCTGCTGAAACTTTAATGGTAACACCGTGTGCTATATGACATTAGGGGTGGGTAGGTATATGCCACTGTACATGGGGGGAGCAAATTGCGGAAATGTGTAGATGCGCGCTTGTTATTTATCATGTGCCAGCGTCAGGCTGACAAGTCAGAGGAGTGGTCTTTTACAACAGCTTTTACCTGCTGCAGCCAGCAAACCAACCTCCAGCTCGCAAATAAATAAAACAGAATGGGAATTGAAAATGAGCACAATAACACATGAAGAGCGTAGCATTACAACCGTATTAACTTCGTTAAGGATACTCATCTGTGAAAGACAGGCTAAAGATTGGCGAAATTTATAAATAAGGATTCTAGTTTTATTAAATAAGGGTGATTTATGAAGAACTGACACACTTGTTTCTTTAATTATTCTGTACGAAATTCACTCCATGCCCCAATTTTAGCACCAAATTAAGCTGAATGTTCCGGAGTTTCGATTACCTATCACTAGATACGCAGATGCTCATGTTTTATTCGTAATTGTTAGTTTTATTGTTGGAAACTGTTTTTAACATTTTGTTCTAGTCAACGTGAAAATGGAGTACACATTAAATGAACGACCCTTCCTTGTAAGGCAATACTGGATTACGAATTCAATTACAGCTACTCAAAGGGCACACCAGGGAGAATTTGGTGTTCGGAATCCTCCCCAAAGAAACACAATACTGGTAAACAAATTGGAAACAACTGGATCTCTGGTGAGTGAAAATGGTAAAACTCGTTCATCTAGGCTTCCCACGGTTGTTGGATTAGTCACCCAAAATCATTAAGACGTTTGTTGCAGGAGACAAGGCACAGCCACTCAATGCGTCAGAGAGCTGTAAAAAGTGCAGGCGTAAAGCCGTATAGGATTACGGTTGTCCATCAGTTACAGAAACCAGATAAGGATAGACGACTGAATTATTGTCGTTGGTTTCAGGCGTTCATTGTGTAAAATCCTGCCATATTGCTCATCACATGGTTCACAGATGAAGATGGTTCAATTTATTCGACTATGCACCTATGCATCCGGTTAAAATCGGAGTTTGGTGCATAATATCCGCACAGAGAATAGCGGGACCACCTTTTTTTAAAACAATGTGAGCACTGCAGAGTACCGACGGATTTTCATGGAGTTTACTGAGCAACTAGACGATGTAGAGCTGAGTCAAGGAAATTTTCAGCAGGACGGCGCTACATGCCATTCATAAAATGAATCCATGGCACTAATTGCAAGTTTCTTTGACGACCGGATGATTTCCAAGAACCTGTGGCCACCGAGACCTCCGGATTTGACATCGCCGGACTTCTTTCTATGGGGTTACTTAAAAGACAGGGATTATGCCACACGTCCCCAGATGTGATGCACAACATTACACAGGAGATTCACGCTGTTGACAACGGAGTCCTCCAACGAGTGGCCAGCAACAAGGAACGACGTGTTGAGTTGTGCCTTATGCATGTTGGAGGACATTTTCAACATTTGCTATAGAGGTAAACAATCTCCCAAAATCCCTATACTACAGACCATATACGTTAGTTCTAAGTGGTTTTTATAACTGTACGACCTTTTCAAGATGTCATATAGCAATTTAAATCTCTACCTGTAAGTTCGACTTCTTATAAAATTGCAGTAAAAATGATGTTTTGCATATACAAAAGTGAACAAACCATTCAGGAGAGGCCTCAAGAATCTTTCAAATAATAAAGTAACAGCAGAGGAGCAGACAAAGGCGCTGGATAGACTGTATATTCACTAAATGGATGACACTTTTAAAATTGGTAAATAGTTATTTCTTGAATTGCAAACTACACGGACTCGCCAAAGATTTCAGCATCGCATGAGTTAGGCTTACGATAGTGTAAGTATTTACTGATGAATTAGATATGCTCTTATGGGAAACTTCCAACTACGGAGACTGGGGCATTATCCTGTAGCTTGGTTGTAAATTACAAAAGCATAAAAAGAAAATACCAGTTGCCATTTTCCTAGCCAGAAAATCCCATTAGTTAGTTCCATGTAAAACATAATGTTCGCTACTAGGTTTTAAAACAGTTACAGAAAAGAAAAAAAAATGCACCAGACGTTTGGATCATCATGAAAGGCTGTAAGTATCTTCCAAGTTATAAAGATTTTTAATGTTAGCCTGGATTTATCACGAGTCTTATGTATTTATGCGAAGTACTATCTTGATCCAGAGTAATTTAAAACGACTTAGCGGAAAATTAAACAAATATGGAGCTCTCGGTTTGCTATTTTTCGTCGAGAAGGAGGTAGCATGCACATTACTTTTCTGTTTACATTCTTCGTCACTCTTTCTGCAGTCCCTTGCTAAAATTAATGGATTTCCTGCACCAATATGAAGTGATCAACGTAATGATTAGTCATAATAAATATTAATCTTATCTCTTCATTATCTGCTCTGTTGCATATTACTCGCCCCATTGCTCCACGTATACAATTCTCCTTTAACAGCAATATCTGTAATTGTAACACAAATATGAATAGTAATCGATACCGAACATAAAATTACTTCATAAAATTAAAGATTTTATAAAGGGGACAACGAATTAAGATTTCAAAGCAGCTCAGAAGTAGGTGAAGTGCAATATGGAGACAAAAGGTCAGAAATAAGACTTGGGATGGTTCAGAGGTAGAAATTTAGGTCTTTGAAGCCTGAAAAATCAAATGAGATGATTAGGAGTCAACAGATATTTAACCTTTGAGGATTTGAAAACTTCGCTACAGAAAACTTACAGAAAAACTCAGAGAGAGTATTCAGTTACACAAATTATGACAAAATCTAGAATTAAAATACAATAATTTACAGATATAAAACTGGAAATATAGAACAAGACAATAATATATAACTTTAGAATTGGTGAACAATGTTAGTACACAAAGAAAGGCATGCGATCCGTTTTACATCTGAAACCAGGGTAACCATTATAGTATCTGTAATATCAAGCAACTCCAAGCACAGCAGAATATGGGGAATGCATACTTCACAAACATTTAATTACTTAACTATTTATTTTCTTATAGTCGTTAATGCACGTCAAAAGAGCTTTTCTTGAAGACAAAGAACTTTTTAACCCACTACGGTTAATCTGCACTCAATTATTAAGAATGACTAGAAATAATAAAGCAATAAATAACCAATACACCTCCCCGTGGAGACAGGAGTACAATTATAAAAGCCTCGTAATTAATTGTAGTTATGGGTAAAATGTCAAAAAATTCAAATATCTAGTGTTAAAATCAAGTCAAATTTTCAGCAAACTTCTTTCAACCATCAATTCCGTTCTTCGTAAGAGTGATAATTTCATGCAATCAGTCCTTGACTGGTCTAAGCAAGTGAGACTGGAAAAGGAAGCATGAGAATGGGGAGAAGAAGAGACAAGACTGTTATATGCCATTTCTTGGGATGCGGTAAAAGTTGTGTCAACTGGTGAAGTAACTTATATGGGGAAACAAGCGGAAAATGCTTGGAAGAAGTTCATTAACATAACGTAAACTTCTTATTGTAAAGAACATTAAACAAGGATGTAAAAGTAATTAGGGGGATGTCAGAGAGTTAATGAACAAACATGACAACTCTCTGCCCCTCCTGGTGAAACTGCTAACATTAAATTACCTTTATTTCATTTAGAATACTTTAGAGTTGGTAAATTACATGAATTTGAAAAAAAGAAGTTTTGTTGTGTATTCCTGGAGTATCTTCTGTGTCCACATCGACGAGAATTAAAGCTACAGTACTGCTGTGTGTGTTTATTTTGTTCTTTAAAATTCACTCTATTTTTGATTTATGTGAATTTATTTTGATTTATTTTGACTTATGTGAATCTAAAAGGGCAGATTTTTTTTAGTAACACAATGGTTATGTTTATATATTTTGTGTTTTGAGCGAAATATTCTGTCGAATTTCTCACCTGCATCCAAACACAACTGTAGCTACCGCAATATATTTTGAAGCTTTTTGGAAGTGTATTCTTCATTAAGTTGTGGATTTCATTCCTGGTGTTACCTCCAAGTTCAATAAGTATAATCTGCATCTATTTCTAAACACACCATGCTTTGGGTTACCCCACAAGTAAACGTCAATATAAGTTAGGTCAAATGTTCTAGGAACGGAGTTCCTTCGAGATTAAATGGACATTCAATAAACTATTATTAGGTGCATGGAGTCTTTAGATATATGAAATGCTGCGTCATTCCAAACAGAAACTTATCAACTCGATTTTGTTGTCTTTTTCGCAAATTCAAAATATTACTGCTGAAAGGAACACTACCAAATTGCCATATTATGGTGAAAAAATAATTTAATAAGGTCGCCCCATGGCCCTGCAATAGCGTTGCTGCCTGATGCAGAGGACATGGGTTTGATTTCTGGTACTTGCATGGGTATATCTCCCCTACTGGAATAGAGTGAATCTAGCCTCGTGAAGACTAATTGAGGAACTATTTGATGAAGAAGTAGAGTCTCCTGTAGAGCAAAACTCATTCCAGTGGTCAGAGGAGGTGGAGAGTGTCACCCGCATTACTTAACTTTGTCCTAAGTCCTTGTGGAGGAGGCAGAGATTGCAGCGAACGTGCTGTAGGTCTTAACTCAATCCGGGTGTTGCGCTCCGGAATTAGTTTAACTGTCACATAATTTTTCTGAAAAACTTGCTAATTCTACCAATAGTGAACGAGTCATGCCAGGGATACCAATACAGATTCTCCTAGAACCACACATGTGTATTTCAAACTTGCGCTACCTCCCTGAATGAGAAATTCTAATGCATTAAAATGGTATATATGTTTTTACATCCATCATGTAGTTTTAAGGCTGAAAGGAATAAGTAAGGAAACTTCGCTGGAGAAGATCTACACAGCACAGCGCTTCTAAGAATAGAAGAGCCACAAGAACAAAACGAGCTACAAAAGGAGTGTAAAGAATCCGCGAGTTCACAGCTCGCTGTAGTTAAACCTTACCGGTAATGAATCTGAGCCTTAGGGGTCTATAAATCTCGAGCTGATAGTGGTAGTAGTCAGGTAGTTACACTTCCAAGTGAAATAAGTCAGGCGGTGTGACAGCCTGGGAGATCCTCGAGGCCGATGGGCGGGTAAGAAAAGGGAATCCGAACCGGTCTATCTCCATCACAACTCCTTGCGGACAAAACCTATGTATGGGAACTGATACCTACTTCTCCCTTATTCTGGCGTTTTGTGCACTAACACCTTTGATACACAGAGGAAATGAACCGCGATATCTCATTCCTTTTAGCGCTCTTCAGGGCTACAGAAACACTTCCAAAGTTGATTGCTCAAGATATTTTCAGTATAACTTTGTAAGAATATTCAGTTTCAGGGTGTTTTTTTTCATTTTCCATTTTAACAAGCTTCTAACACGATACTATCAATTTGGAGAATAAATGCCGAACCTTCTATTGAGTACTTTCAAGCAAAGGCGCTTCAAAGAGAGCTATTTGTTGAAATTTGCAGATTATTTAGCTGAAGGGAAATGAAAAATTGTCTAATGTATGATTTCTTATCTGACGTTATAATCTGACAGTTTATTTTGGCATCATAGCCATAAAAAAACGTAATGGCGTGTACGCGTGCAGGTATGTACAGTCGAGTGCACAAAAACGTGCCGATGCTTTTGCTTTCCTGTAGTGCTTTTTTTCTTTATTTAATGTTGGAAGAAATTCCTTTTCATCACCAGCCCTCGCTGAGCTAACCTATTATTGATCTTAATTCAAACATGTATTAAACTATGAACAAAGGCCAGGAGACCTAGGTGAGCGGCGATTGGGAGGGTTACAGAAATATTTCACCTGAGGGGCTGGAAGGCAAGCTTCGCAACATCAACCCCTGTATGAGTCTGTCTCGTATTTATTTGATGTCAAACGTTTGGTACTAATAAATAAGCCTATAAAAATACAGCGGTTTCAGGCTCAGGAGCGAAGGAAAAGGGGGCAGTAAGACAAACATTATGTGGTGTACGAGAACCAGGTAAGAGGTGGGGACTGAGCGTGGCAGAGGCGGCTTTTTTTTTTATTTTCTTACCAACATAAATCACTGCGCATTATATCGGCACGATTCCATGTACTCGACTGTACTTCACTGCAGCATCAACGGTATTGAGAAAGTCATTTAGTTTCCGGACGAAAGAGTAAGTACTTGCATCGTCTTTGAAAGTTTGGCTTTGTGCTGCTGTTCGGTGTCTGGCTCAACGGAGTTCTTGCCGAAGAACTCCGTTGTTTCTTTCAGCATTGTGCAGGGGTAGTTATCGCAATTTCCTTTCGTCCTTGGTTTGCTTTTTTGGCTGTGAATCAAGCATTGTTAATAAGTGGTTTCTCAAATATTATATAAGCTTACTTTAACGTGTTAAATTTAGACTTTTCTTAATTGCTTTTGTTTACCAAAATTTTCTCATTATTATTTAAACATGGACTTTAGTATTATAGTTTAAAAAGAAAATGATATGTGAAATTAAAGATAAATGTTTGATTATGCATCCTTTTGATCTCATTGACTCAAAGTGGGACAGGGTAGTTAAATAATTGATTCGTTATTGTAATGTAATTGTAGTGTAATACATAACAATACTTTGTTAATAACATTTTTAAACATTCATATTTATCCTCCGTGGCCTTTACGTGGTGGGTGATACCGCAATTATTGACAAGAAGGTACAAATAATTAAATAAAGAAATTATAGTAAGATAGAGAAATAATTGCAATAAGTAATTTCTGTATACTAAATTAATGTATAATGTAATTAGACTGAGTTGAACATTTTCCGGAGAAAAAGGTCATTAACCGGTCATGTTAAGGAAAGGCGAGTAGGAAAGGAAAGTAACAGCCGAGTAGCGAACGCATTAGCACAAAAATTCCTGGAATGCTGTTAGGGTTTAAAAAGTCACGTAGACAGGAATTCTGTAAATTAGAAAGGGGAGGGGAATGAAATTCTGAGATACTACCAGGACACCGCATAGAAACAGTTTCAGCGTACGTAGAGTTTTAGTATTGGACCGCGTAAGTACATATATTCGTGCACACAGTCGTGCATACATTCGTGACTCTCCTGAGATTCTTGACTCTCGCGTGTAATTTCTAAGTAGTGTAGAGCACATGTACACGTCGGTGATAGGAAGTTTTAGTGGCTACTGAGAGACATCTTTCTGAGCAACATTTCTGCGACTTACGGCAGCTGACGCTTCGCTTAATTATTGTTATAGAAGCAATTGATTCATAAATTCAATAGTAGGCGACTCTTCTTAAACTGAACATTCTAGTCAACATTAAAATTCATCAGCTAATAAACTGGTGCTATCCTTTCAATATACACTCACGCATACCCTGAGATAAACAACTCATAGCTATACCACTAGAATAGCTGGAGCACGAGACAACGCAGAACGAGCTACGAGATGACGTCGTAGAACTCATCAGCAAAGCTGGTAATATTAATGGATGCCACTTAGAGATAGCAGCATCAAAATTTGGAGCAAAGGGCATGGCTTCAATCCTAGTCTCATTTCCTTGCGGGAGCTTTCATAGATTCCTTTGCATGAGCGGCGAGCAAGACGTATACAGGGCAATGCATTTATAAACACTTTTCTTACTAAGGAAGGAGTAGGTAAATATCGACTCAAATTATCTGTCTCTACCACCTTTGCTTATGGATGGCATAGGGATTTTTCTGGGTCAAAATCGGAGACGCTGTTGAGCTAATTTTCAAACAAGTTGAAAATGTCTAATTACCCATGTACACTCATGCATCCTCAGTGATGAGAGAAAAATCATCAGATACTTCTTTTATAGAGTTAGATGCTGTAATAAAGAATGAGCAATGACTGCAGGTAAGTCCCCGTTTTTTGGGCATGAGGCCAAAGAATCTTCTAACCTTCGTCCCATCTGTATTCTCTTCTTTCAATAATTCTCTAGCTGATAGGTGGCGTATCTGAGTTCCAACACTTAGAATAGACTGAAACCATGTTTAGAATATAAATATGTTACGAGTCTTTATATGCAGCACTTATCTCTGGACTGTAACTATATTTAATGTTCACGTATTCATTGTCTAAGGGACAAATTTGATAATACAAACAAGCCAGGGACTAAAAACATACGTTTGTCTGAATATTGTAACTTAGTTGCTGCATTTCTTTTTAAAGGTGCCACAAAACTTCTGCTGGACGATCACTTGATCAGACGCATTAGCAGTGGAACAGCATTATGAAGAAGTTTAATATTATTACGTTGTTTGCACCACGCTTTGGGCGTCAATTTGAAAAAGGTTTCTTGCTACTACGTATGGAAAGTCAGTTTGAAGATGTATTATATTTCGACTGTTGGGGAGCCGAACTTGAAGTAGTAGCAACCGTACGTATGGTAAAAAGTTTCCGGTAGCCTTCGCCCCAAGTTTAAAAAATATTAACTTTGTAATTTGACTGTTTCTTTATATATATATGTATATATATATATATATATATATGTTTGCCTCGGCTGCGTCAGTATTTATTTGTAGAGACATGAATTTCTTAACAAGGTGTGGTGCGACTGAAGAATGTAGGCTTATACAGACTATAATTTTTACTTCTCCTTTTATTAATGCTTGACACTATTTAAATAACACGTCACTGATATAGATAGAGCTGTGAGATTTTTTAAACTATTTTTAAACTATTTTGTCTCGCACGAATACGTATTAAATTTTTTGACGACACATCTCGCGTCCGGTTAGGAACACTGTCTACAAGCAACACGTCCAGTTATGAGCGCTGTCTACAAGTAACTGACTTGATTTCTACCACCTAAATTTGTAAATTTCTGTTTTTCAAGTCTCTAATTGACTATTCCTAATCCAATAGAATACTTATATTTAACTTAAGTTTTTTTCTGGTTGTTGATTGGTTATTTTATAAAATGCCTCAAAATTTACATTATTGTTGCTCCAATAATGACTAGTAACATTATTAAACTTTCTTACTCATTATTGCCTCAAAGTTACCTCAGTGTTACCTCATTGTTAGCAACTTTTAACCTATTATTCTCACAGCTCCTACATTATTAAATTACGTAATACATTTACATAACATTATTACATGTATAAAATAATATAAACATTAATACAATAACTGTTACATGCACTTTTTATATCTTGTTACATACAGATATTGCTTTAAGGCGGGTTGTTATATTTTTTTATATATATAGTTTGACTAACATCATTTAAGTGTTAAAAATACTGCCTCAATTATGAAATTGATAAATGTGATTTTCTACCTTTACTATATGATGCTTTACTTCTTTACATTATCAAGATCCTTTCTCAGGTTAGGATGAGGTTAACTTCAAGTGTTTTTATTTATTCAGAAATGGAATTTGACATGGGAATTGCTCATACTATGCTTTCAATTGTTTCTGTGCCTGTGCTCTTAGCTACAATCCTCGTGAGATTCATAGTGATAAATTTAGTAACTGTTGCAGGAGATAGCATTCTATATTATTTCCATTTGGCTGAATATAATGTATCATTTTCAAGGAATTTCCTGTTACTTCATCAAAAGATCTGCCCAGGATACCATCCCCTGTGACCAACTAGCAAGGACAAAAAAAGGTTCTAAGTTTCCTAAGGGGAGGATAAATGCCATGCTTAGAGGTGCCGATGCTCCAGTGTTGTGCCACATCGGAAACACGATCTTCCGTTTACTTCTGCGCCGTTTTTTCCTCTCTTAATAGTCTGTCCTGTGACTTACGAGGCGGAGATTATCGTGGCGAGGAAGCCATCGCAGTCAGATCAGTAGCCCACGAGCAGCTGCCGCAGTGTGTTTAATGGTGTAGCATGTGGCTAACTCGTTCATAAGCATACACCTGGAACATCTTGTATCTGCTATATTCATCAGCGAGTCGCTCTGCCGTACGATCACTTCAAATACCCCTTTCGTGCAAACAAAACGTGATGTTTATATTTACAACTGTGAAACTGAAATTCTTCAGGGACTGGTCTACCTGGGTGGCGCAGTTGGTTTAGTACTGGCTTTGTGTGCCTGGCGTTACGAGTTACTATTAGATCAATCAATAATCATGAATTCTTCTTCCACGCAAGTCATATACGGGATTTGAACCATAATTCTATGCAGTTATAAGATATTCTTATTCAGATTTTAGAGAAAAATTTTGAAAAATATCTGTATTATGAGTTTTATACAGAAATACTTTTATCGTTTAGAAAGACAGCATCACTGGATTTTTATGCCTGTGTTTTCTGCATGAAAGTCATTGTTAAATAAAACTGCACTTTAGTTTTTGAATTTGATTTCCTGGGCAATCCCAGCTTATTTCAGTATATTATTATTATTACTATTTTTAACTAAGTTCCCTTGTTTTACCCATTTATAATTACTGTGTTTTTACTGTTTTGGTTAGCACTTATTACCGCAATTACACAAAACACATATACACACAAACACCCATGCCCATGGCGAGACTCGAACCCATCACCGTCAGCTTGGCAGAGCGCCGAAGCTATACCTCCAGTGACCACGGCTACGGGGACCGGTGTGTTCTTAAAATACATTCTTAAGTGTTCACAATGTTGCAAACGAGTTAAATAGTATTTAAATTCAAGCAAACTTGTCACGCATGCCTAAAAGATCAACCTACAAATCCGTCGAGAAATGTTGGTTCTTGTTACAAAATATTTTTATATCAAAATACAGGTTTTTTGTAAAAATAAAGTATTCAGTACCATTATAACTAATGCAAGTATCAAACTATTACATCTGAACTTAACTTTCCAACAATGTCTCTTTTTAAAATTGATTATAGTCTTCGAGTTTGTTTAAAAAGTTATTAAGTTCTATGTCATCACCTAATCCACAACAACTAATTTTAAAGAGATTTCTTGAAATAATTATTCAAAAACCGTAACTAAAAGAAAAAAAACTTCTAATAATTTCAAATTCAGTTTATTTATTGTTGACAGCGCAATAAACACACAGACACATACGTGAGAGTTTCAAAGCTCGGTAGTATATTGCTTACTGACATACAAAGGAACTCATGGGTTACAAACTTTCGGCATATCGGCGACCTTGCTTTCACTCTCACAAGAACTACCATCGTTAAAAAACTTAACATCTCAGGTGCTGAATATTTTGCTGCATTTGTAACCTGTGTTCGCAGCTAATAACGAGATATTTTCGAAAAACAAACGCATGAAATATGTATTAAAATATTTTATAGGACAATACTTGGATGGGAATGAACTAATAACCTATAAGCACTCTTTTACTGTAAAGTCACAGCAGTTCATAATCCTAGATCTTGGGTTACAAATCCTGGATTAATAAATTAGATTAAAACTGAAGATTCAAGACAATGAATATCTAAAATCGGTAAGAAATTCTTAAAATAAGAAATTTGTGTTCTTTAGTATGTCTGTATCTCCAAGAGGTATTTTTATTCCTTGTATTTCACCTCAGCCATACTTAAATCCTCCTGCAACCATTAATATAGTAGTATGCCCAGTACTGTCACAGCAATTTGAATTTTAAATATTACAGTTATATACCTGAAATTTTCAAGATAACTGTGGTAACAATAGACTCATGCACATTTTAATATGCTTTTGTTTTTATTAACTATACTTACGACTAACATTAATGAGATAGAATATTATATAACTTAATCATCAGTTTATTTTAATTAAGGAAGGAGAAACATCAGTAAATTTGCTTAATAACGGTCTTATAAAACTATCTAAGGTATTTAGTAACACATTATCCCATACGTGGAGCATTTTAATAAACTGAAAAGTTTAATAATTAATTTGTAGTTACATCCATCTCGCTATAAATAAAAAATTTAAGATATGAATAATATTGCAACCAGTTACAAAGAAAAATACCCGAAAGTCATTCGACAATGGAAAGTTGTAAGCTCGCAAAAATGTTTAGAAATGTAGCCCCAAAAAATAAGAAAAATCTAATGTGATACATTCACATTGGTTTTATACCTGTATCGTTTATTTTTATATCTACTTCATTTTAATCCCCCCCAAAAATACAGAAATAGCTACATTACACATTTCGTTACAGTTAAATGTTTAAGAACTGGACGCCATATGCTGGCCTTAAAATTCCACACTGTTTTCATGCAATCGCGAGAAACAACTGAATTTTGGTGGAACTTAATGGCTAAGTATTGAACAAATCGAAGTATTAACAACGGATACCACGGCAATGGCTGATGGCACAGAAAAATATGATTTGAAATAAATTGTGTGTTTTAAAGAAATCTATATATCTTTTGTGTAGTATGTTTTTTGCCTATAAAAATAAATAAATTGAGTTTTATTTATGGAGCTCTTTGACTGTGTGGTCCTTAGCGCCCCATTCTATATTGGGCGTGAAAGACCGGTAATTTTGCTCAGAGGCCTCTTTATCAGGTTTGAGGTATTTTTACGTGCCGTAAATCTACAACACGGGACCACCGGCTTTACTTCCCTTCCGAAGGAAGCCATGCTAAGGATTTTAACGCAGAAAAAATTAATCGCCCTCCGCCGGGTTTGAAAACACAACCTCGTTTTTATCTATCGCTTAACGTTTACCACTTAATACAATATTATACAAAATTACTTCCGAATGAAGAGAACTTCGCAGGCTATTCCCAGAAATTCGGGGTATGCATTTTATTTTTTACCTATGTAAATATTATTATTTTATGGTATTTTAATCAAAATCATTGGTTACTTTTAGAAACTAAAAAATTTCGAAAAAAATTCCATATAAAGAATAGTTTAGGTTGGGGGATTTACTTGAAAACCTTCGTGATGTACCTTTGGAAAATGCTGAACCTAAAGGCCAAGTTTGGTATTTAACCGACTTTTCGTTTTTGAGTTATGGTGTTCACAGGCACACACACATGGAACTTTTTCTAAAAACGCCTATTTTGGGTTTAAGGGACCTCAAAATATGTATTTTCGGTGAAATTTCGGTATCGAAGTTTTGGCTGGAACGCAATACATTCTCAGTCTATTACGTGCGCAGTAAAGAAAATAATACTTGTCGGACTAGAAAAAAAGTTCGAATAACAACATGGAGTCTTAACGAGTGGAAGTATGATGATAAACCTGCACAGATATTTCCCTAGCATATTTATCTTATTCATTCGATTTTACCTTCAAAGTCTACAGATGAACATTATTATTATTTAATAGTTCGAACTGTAAACATTTTAATCGATTCTCGTATTAATTGATATTCTTTACGAAGGTGTATTAAATCTATATGAAACAGAAGGTTTGTGGTTTTACTGTCAGTGATTCTATACGCAAACATACTCTTGTCTTAGCTTCAAATATAAACAATACCAACATACAGATATCGAAATATGTTCGCTTTTAAATGCAAGAGTAAGTTTTTTTTAAAGCCGAGGCAGTATTTTTAACACTTAAATGATTTCAGTCTAATTATCTAATATGTAAATTCAATAACAGCCCACCTTAAAGCAATATGTGTATGTAACGATATATAAAAATGTATGTAACATTGTATTAATGTTTATATTAATATGTACATGTATAATAATGTTATGTGAATGTATTACGTAATTTAATAATGTAGGAGCTGTGAGAATAATAGGTTAAAAGTTGCTAACAATGAGGTAACAATGAGGTAACTTTGAGCCAATAATGAATTTGAAAGTTTAACAATACTGCTTGTAATTCTTGGAAACAATAATGTAATTTTTGTGACAGTCTATAAAATAGCCAATCAACAACCAAAAAAAGCTTTAGTTAAATGAAGGTTTTCTATTGGACTAGGATTAGCCAATCAGAAACTAAAATAGAGCAAAGTTTACAAATTCAGAAGTTAGTGTTCCTAACTGGACGGGAGATGCCTCCTGGAGAAGTTTAATACGTATTCAGTGTGAGACAAAAATAGTTTACGTGTTAAAAAGTGCAAGTATTTAATAAAAAACAAATCTCACAGCTCTCTTGCTCTCTATATCAGTGAAGTGTTATTTAAATCGTGTCAAGCATTAATAAAAGGAGTGAAGTAAAATTATAACCTGTGTAAGCCTACATTCTTCAGTCGCACCACTCCCTGCTAAGACATGCATGTCTCTAAAAAATATAAATACTGACACAGCCGAGGCAAACATAAATATATAATATTTAAAAGAAACAGTCAAAATTACAAAGTTAATATTTTTTTAAACATTTGGGACGAAGGCTTCCGTAAACTTTTTACCATACGTGCGGCTGCAACTAATTCAAGTTCGGCTCCCCAACAGTCGAAAAATAATACACATTCTTCAAATTGGCTCCCAAAGTGTGGGGGAAATAACAATACAACAAAAGAACTTTTTTTAGTAGTTGTCAAATGAGATATTTAGTCTTCTGTGCAGTCGTATAAATTGGAACTTTTCAATCTGATATGTATTTTATCAAGCACAACACTTGAATGTTAAACATGTTTTTAGAAGTTGCAAACATGATAACTCCAGCACAATTAGGAGTAGAGGGGTAAACTAGCCTATCTTTTAGGGGACGTTTCTCCTACAAATTGGTACTACTGTTAGGCATTGCAGCTTCTGTGTTCTCAAACCATGAGATTATAGATAGATGCGACTTTGATTTCTCCAATTTTGCTTTGAACAGCTTTTCTTTAAATGGCATTTTCTAATATAAATACCCATGATTTTAAAAAAAAATATTGAAAATAGCTGAATTAAATTCTGATTTGGATCTACTTTGGTCTTAATGACGGTTGGTCATGTTTTGAAAATAATTGGTGATAAATTTTAATCAAAATGTGGTGTAATTGAGAAACATTTTCTGTTCCTTAATAAATAAACTTAAGGAATAAAAGTAGATCATAACCCAGAGGTGGCGAACATGTGACTCGCGAGCTATTTTGACTCGCAGGTGCCGTTCCCTCTCTCCAACCGTCCGTTTGTTTTTCACATGCTGCTGAGTGATGCAGTGCGTCTTGCATATTTGGTGACTCGCGGAAGGAAATCGTTTTCGCCACCCTTGTTATAACTTATAAGGCATGCATATACATCGTGTAAAAATTTCAGTATGATATCTCAAATGGCTTCTAAGATAATGGGCCATGAATTCGGCAGATTCAGCATTGGCGGGATAGAGCTTTTGAACTCCTCTTAAGCAAAGTGTTAAAATTCTTTCTTAACCACCAGCATTAGCCTTCATTATGAAGCATACCTGTTATTTAATAACGCAGATCTTGCGTCCTTGCGTGTCTGCAAGAAAGCGTGTTTGCTGCTTATGAATGGAAACGGTGTTACGTGAAGAAGAGTGAATGAAGGTGCACCTGCCGGGAGTCGACCTCCAGGTCCTCTTCCTCGCATACCTTGTCGTCGCCGAACCTGTAGTAATTCTATCCTGTACGGTAGCCTACTTGTCCATCGCGATAGTGCGCTTGGATCCCGACATCTGTCCCAACCACTCTTCACGCGGCGCGGCACCGGATAATGCAGAACTCCTTGCTGCGGCAGTCGTCTACTGCAGCAGCACTGGATTCGTAATGTGTATATTCCAGAGCATGTAAAATACATGTTATCCATTTCTGACATTCATTTCATTGCATAATACGTACGATTTGGAGGAGAAGGGAAGGAAAATTACTGCAGCAGCACTGGTTTCGTAAACTACCTACTCTAAAACGTATGTGACTCATTTCTACCATTCTAATTTGGATTTCATTGCATAATATTTGCCCTTTGGAGGTGAAGGGAGGAGAATCACAATTTACTATGCACACGACTCAAGAAACTAAAAGTACATTCTTATGGCAGTAACCCACAAACACCTCACGTCCTTAGGTGGCATGTAGAAGACGACGAACAGACATATATCCACATTCAAAACAACACACCATGTGTCCGTATGTAACTATATTGTGTTTGTGTAGTTTCATGTTGTATTAGCCCACTTTATAATAATATTTCCTTTGTTAAATGCTCGTAATACCTATTTTTATTTTTAAAAGATATGTCTTACATTCATTGACTCTCTATTAACTATATAGTTTATTTTTATGCCTTCTACAAACTATTCTTGCTAAAACCTTTTTACTTTCTCTACTACGTATAGTAAGTAGGGGAAGTATTGTATTCCACCCAAGAATTCGATACCGAGATTTCACAGGAAATACATGTTTTGAGACCCCTTGAATCCAAAATAAGCATTTTTGGAAAGGTGTCGGTGTGTGTGTCTGTAAACAGCATAACTCAGAAACGAACATCGGATAAAAACTAAACTAGGGTATTTAGGTTCAGTATCTTCCAGATATGCGATACGAAGGTTTTCAAGAAAATCCCCCCACCCCAGATTACCCTTTACATGGAACATTTTCTCAAAAATGACTAACCATTTTGATTAAAATATCATATGCTTAAGATATTTTCATGACAAATGAAATGTATATCTCGAATTTTTTGGGAATGTCTCCAAAAGTATTCATCATTGTGAAAGACTTTTGCATAACTGATAAACCATAAGAGATAGACAAACTTTTACTATACGAAAAATGTAGATCGCGTTAAAATACTAATTTATGTCATATTCATTTTTGTTGTTGAGTGAACCATTTTCAAGGTATTGCTTGTTATTCCCTTAAATATTCCAAAATTTATACTTTTTCTCAAATGGAAATTGGTTATTCATTTTTTTTGGTCCTGGTAATTCAAGAGAATGGAGTACTCCACATAGCAACTTGAAATATTTGACTATATCTTAAAACCTACTATATTCCCCTTGCATCTACAAGAAAATTAGCAATAAGACTAACATCTCGAATCTCGATCAACATGAAGCATATGGAGAATAAGTGTTTGTAAAAATAATTTGTACAAGAGTAGAGAAAATCATGCGAGTGTAACACATCAGGTATTTTTTTCTATCTATTTCATATTAATCGAGATAAGCCTTTGTAGAAATGGTTTCTTTACAGATATAAGAGGGACAGGGGAAACTAATCCATAGCCAGATGTTTATAGGCGGGACGTTGAATTTACTCTTAAAATCTCATAATCTTTCCATGACATTGCCTGAATAGCATCAATACATTAAAACATGAGGAAGTATTGAAAAATTTAAACCAATAATAATAATAATGGGAATCTTAGAAATAGTAGATGCCACAAACATTTATATTAAATCAATTGTGCGTTTTAAAGAGATCTAAAATTGTTTTGTGCCTAGTTCGTTTTTGTTTGTTATTGTTCAACCGTTATTCAAAATTACACAACATTTGTTCTGAATGAAAACAATTTCAAACACTATTCCCAAAAAAGTCTATATTTATATATTTATTTGTCAAGTAAATGTCTTAAATATAAGTTATTTTAATCTAAATCTTAAAAGTAATTTTTGGGAAAATAAAACAATTCGAAAGTTGTTCCATGTAAAGGGTAGTTTGGGTGGAGAGATTTTCTTGAAAATCTTCGTGTTGCATTTTTTGTAGACGTTGAACTTAAACACCAAGTTTGGTATTTATCCCACTTTGCGTTTATCACTTATGATGTTTACACACACACACACACACACACACACACACACACACACACACACCTTTTCCTAAGTGCTTTCTTTCTTCAGGGGGAATCAAACCTGTATTTTCGGTGCAATCTAGACATCGAAGCATTGGGTTTAATGTAATACTTACTCCGAGTAAGAGAAAGTAAACATAGAAAGGACCTGAGTTGTTCGTGCATATTCAATAAAAAACAATTTCCAAATTCCTCCTTTTCTAAATCATTTTTCCTCTCTATCAATTTACCAAGCCATCTGAGTACTTACTTTCATAATTTAAGTATAAAGATGTTGAAGATTAAATACACATCTAGAAATATAACTCTTTGTACTTTTCATAAATTTAATATTAGTAAAAAATGTTTCAGATCGAAATATCATGTTATTTATTGAAAAGATAAACCATTGTTAAAGTGATTCAAATGTTTTCAAACTGTTGCAACTACATGCTGACGGTGTAAAGAATAGCTTTTGAAAAAGAAGACGTTAATTATATATTGAAGAGCTATATATCATCAAGCGAATCAGCCTGATAGGCTTTTGATATTTTACTCTTATTCTGAAAAGAACTCCCTCTTTTGAGCGTGGGTTCATTTGGTCAAAGATTTAGTTACTCACCTCTGTAGATCTTAGATATATATATAGATAGGAATAAACACTTAATACTTATTAAGTGTATGTTAAATTGGAGTATTGATGCATCAAACAATATACTGCCAGCAAGGAATACTGGAAAAATGACAAGAAGCTTTAATGAAGTCTGAAGCTATCTTGGGCTCAGCAGATGGTCGTTAAGGATGGTTACTGACTTATGTTGTAGGTCATATAGACTAAATACCATGAGAGATATGGCTAAGGCGAGTATTATAAGGAAGAGGGGGTTATAAGATATGTGCCCTAATTACTGTTATGTGGGAGTGTGATGGTATCTCTATTTTCCTTTTTCGATTATATGTATTCTGGGAACTGGATAGGTATGTAAATACTTGCAGACACTGCCTTGCGTGTTCACCTCCTATTCTCTTGCTCATGACTTTACCCCAAATTCTGGAACGGCCAACATTGTAACCTTTTGTTTAGGACCAAATATTCCGTTCTGCTTACAAGAGCCATAATGCTTTCTCCATTAACTCTCCTCTTTGTTTCTAATTCTGCACAAATCAGATTAGATCATCTAGTATGGGTCTGGTTTTAGTATAGAAACTCTGATATTACAGGAGATAGCCATTAGGTATTTTTGGGCTTTAAGTGATCAACTGCAAGCATTGCCCTTTGTGCTTTTATTAGTAATTGAAGCAGACAATGCATTTTAAAATATAGTAATAAAGCTATTAAGCGAACGTCGAGGAAATCGAAAGCAAATGTGGTACTTCATTCACTTGAATGAAGTAATAAGAACATATACATAAAATGTAAATACAAAACTTGAAATATACGGGTCAAATAACGTAAACTGGAGCAAACAAATTCAGATACAAGATACAGGACGAATTCATGTTTGGGATGTCAGATATGTAAAAGAAACGCTGATCAAAATAAGAAAATGGAAGTGTTTAATACTCTGGGTGGTATCGCAAGGGAATCTTGAAAATACAAATCAAGATAATATACTGCAATTAACTTTTATCAGATAATGCCTAATGCTAAAGCCATTATGTGGAAGTGAAAAAAATATATGGGATCGAAAAAACATTATAAGAGATTTCAAGTAAATTAATTTAAATTCTAACAGAGACTGTAGTTTATAAGAAATACCCACCGTAAAAGGGTCAATAAATAAATACGGAACAATAAACTGAAAGATAAAGCAAAAGAATGATAAACAAAGCGGGGAACTTGGATACAGAGAATAATACCTTAAAATACTTGTTAATTCAGAAGTTGCAAGCCAAAAGTAAAGAGTCATATAAGATGAAATATTAAACGATGGCATACATAAAACGTATAATTAAAAATGTCTCAGGCATGAAGGAAGAAAATTATTTGTTACTACTGGTATTCAGTTCAGATTATCAGAAAAATGATGTTATATAGAAATTATATTATGTATATAAGTTCTTTAAAATGTTTCTCTTATTAAAAATATTTTCTCAATAAAACAGTTCTGGAAGACATATATAATGAAGGACAAGGAAAAATAATATAATCATTTTAAAAGCCGGGGATATTAATAGTTTCGCATATTTTTGTTATCTACTTGTTATAGCTTTATTGTATTTTTGGTGTATATTTTCCGCCTATAAAGAGATATGATTGACCTCCTGCATGCAAAGATTCTGCAGTGGAAAAAAAGGGTTCCGGCCAGGACAGTTCTTGTGCCCACCCGATCCATGTTTCAAACTACCACTATTGAAATAAAAATAAAGAAAATTTTAGAGAAAAATAGGGAGACAGAATGCGTTACGATATACCCTGCTAAACAACACTGACTTTGCAGAAGTAATTATGGGCGTTAAACGCATCCGAAGCTGGAAGGATAGAATGAACTAGGTATCGAACAATTAAAGAAATGTTATAGCCTCATTTCTCAAACGATACCAATCAACAAGCACGCCTGGTCTTCCTCTTTCAGTAAATTACGTGTTTCTGTGACAATAAGTACGACCCTGCCCTGTTATCACCTTCCTCGACAATACATTACCGTCACAAACATGGTACAGTAAATTTCAACTACCTGCATCTACTCGGTAAATATTTACCCCCGGAATTTATTTAACTCCATGGCATATGGCGCTGTTTGTGATGGTAATGAGCTGTCTGTAGATATTAGAGATAATGTGTGTACAAGCATTTTTACCGTCAAATGTAACACCAACATCTGTAGCTTAAGTCTAGATAGTACTGGTGGTTTTAAGGGAGAAATTCGTAAACGGAACTAAACTCTAAGGCAATCTTATTGGCTGTTCTAATGTTTCCTTAATACTGTTCTCTGCAATACAAATCAAGATAACGCGAGTAGCTTTGGATTTACTTAGAGAAGTTGAAGATCAGAAATTACACTTATTAAGACTAATAATTATTAAAACCCGGAGAACGAGTGTCAAGAAAAACCTGTTGTTGTATATAACGTATTAACAACAATATTTAAAGACTACATTCACATGATTGTCTCTACATGGTACCTGTATTTCTACTTTCTCTACCATGTGCATAATACAAGGTTATTCAAAAAGAAGGAACAAACTTTACATATTTATTTCTAATGAACGACAATAGATGGCGACACAGCGATACATTACTGAATAGAGAAAAGTTCAAAGTTTTATTTTGTGTGTTCAAAATGAACACTATTTGTTATGCGAGGACGACCAGTGCTTTTCCGTTTGCATACGCAACCATCTCCTACGAATTTATTGTATCAATTGTAAATGTTGGCTCGTTGTTGAAGTTACAACGAAATGCACACTGCATGAAACAATGAATTCACTCTTTGCATAATGTAGCACACAAAACGATTTTTCCTATGGCGTCGTCATTTTCTCGTAAACAAACACAGCTCCGCTGTAGGCACTGAATGGAACTATGAGGTGGGGCTTGAAATTTCTGTTTTGACCTGTTATTACCTATCTATGAACCATATTTTTATTCAAAATTTTATTGGGGATCCCCCTTGAAATAATCTTCTTTCAGTTACAGGGGATTCCTTAAGCAGCTAGGAATCATACGAACACATTTCTGCTGAGTAGTAAACCACAATTACCTCAATACGCAACATGGAACTTTAACCTAAGGAACGGATGTTTATCCTATTATCCTGTCCTTCATGTACCGGTCTACCATTAACTGTGCACCAGTTTCACCGATCACGGACACGAGTACAAGACTTCGATTTCAGTGCATATTACTCATTTGCTAGATATGAGATTCTGAAAGAAAGCTAGAATCTGGAATCCCAAGACCTATATAAAGGGGACAAATGACCGCCAGGTTTATAGGCAAATATTAGAAAGAGAACGAAAGAGAAGGAAAGAGGGAAATAGTCGCTTGCTGTAAAGTTAACCAAGAGGTTGCGAGCAAGGAATAAAGAGCACTTACGAGGCCAATTGCCTGCTGGAGTGTTGTAGAAGTGAGGCAGTGTGTATGTGTGTGTGTGCTACAAAAATGGAAAACCCGCACAAGAACGTAAATTTACTTGACTTAAAGCGGCCTTTGATTACAACACCTACATAGCTCAACAGGAGGAAGAAAGTAGTTTTAAACACACCTAAGGCTTTTTTCTGACAGACAACAGCTATTGTGTTATTCAATACCTTAATTTGTGAAAACTCTATTGCACTCCGCAAACTAATGCTTGTAAACCAAACTTTTAGACCACCTATTTGAAAAGCTTATGCATTCCGCTGGGCCACCAATTCCGGAAGACGAGATTGTTTTAATTTTGTTGTTCTAAATGATAACTTTCAAGTTTTATATTATTAGCATAGAAACGGCATCTAAAATTAGAGTAATAAGCAGTTTACTTTATGCTAACACCACCTGGCTGCAATAAATTCTATAGTATATTCGTTGGAATGGTTGTTGCTTTTCTACAGACATAATTTGGTGGCCCAAACGGTATACATTTTCCTAAACAGTGCCGTGGTAGGCACATGGTACAGTAAAAGCTTTAATTTAATAAAGGTAAGCGTTTGGGTACGTTCAGGTAGAAACCGATTCCTCTCCCGCCTACTGGGATACCTTGCGGGAACCGGTGAAGAAGCGGGTTATCATTTAAATCCCTGAATGCTAATAAGCAACTTTGTATTTAATGTGTGGCATTACGGCGTGGTTGGTTACATTTTTAAGTTATGCAGTTTTAGCTTAAAGAGCAGTTATGTTATTCAAGAAGATGCTGGGGAGTGAATGGAAACGCTTTTATCGATTAGTGCTTGTGGTATCTTACGGTCCCTAATTGTTGGTGGTCATCACTAACTGCCTAAACGAACAACTTTCTGGCATAATTTTCAATCTAAATTTAACGAGAGTTAATGAAGCCTGTCTATGAATGGCTTATCTTTATGTAAATCCTGCTTTTTATATACTTCCAGGAAACTAAACAAAACAAGGAGTAGGCCGGTTCTTGGCACAGAAATTCAAATTCAGTGAACTAGTTCGTTGCATCAGTTTGTTCAGGCTTCCAACATATATGCTTCTAAATAAAGTTTACTTTATGCAGCTAATCCCGTTGAACTGTGGACTGTTATGTTACACTCACATGACTTTCTCTACTCTTGTACAAACTATTTTTACAAACGCTTATTATCCATATGCTTCATGTTAATTCAGGTACATTTGCAGTAACTACCTTATGGCTAATTTTCCTATAGGTACAAGAGGAATATGGTAAGCTTTAAGGGACAGTTCGGGGCAAAAAAACAAACAAACAAAAATGAATAAGGAATTCCCATTTGAGAAAAAGTATAAGTATTGGAAAATTCAAATAAATAACAAGGAATATCTCGTAAATGGTTCACTCCAAAAAAATAAGACATAAACTGTGTGTTACAACGAGCTCTATATTTTTTGAGTAGTAAACTTTTGTCTATCTCTTGCGGTATACCAGTTATGCATAAGTTATTCAGAATGAAGAGAACTTTTTGGGAGACATTCTCAGAAAATTAAAGATATGCGTTTGTCATGAAAATATCTTAAACATATGATATTTTAATCAAAAACGTTAGAGCCATTTTTGAGAAAATTAAAATTTTCGAAAAATGTTCCATGTAAAGGGTAATCTGGGGTGGTGGGATTTTCTTGAAAACCTTTGTGTCGCATCTCTGGAAGCTACTGAACCTAAATACCAAGTTTGGTGTTTATCCGATTGTTCGTTTCTGAGTTATGCTGTTCACAGACACACACACACACGGACAAGTTTCTAAAAATGCATTTTTTGGATTCAGGGGGTGTCAAAACATGTATTTCCGGTGAAATCTCGGTATGAATTTTTGGGTGGAATACAATACTTCCCCTATTTACTATACGTAGTAGAGAAAGTAAAAATACCTTCTGATAACTTTAAGGCACATAAATACATTCGAGTGCCTAATTCCACACAATATATTGCTACCTGAAATAAAATCCTCTACAAAAGGATTTTAGAAAAGCAGTATCAGAAATGTCATTTCATATTTTTTCATTCCAATATGAGTATGTTTCATTTAACATATACCCAGAGAATATACACACTTTAACTATGTTTTAATTTGTATTTTAGAAACATTTATATCAGAACTAATAAAAGCAAATATGCAGTCGGTGTCTACAGGCTGATGTCCTAATCAGGGAGTCAAATGTAGCAAGCTCTTAGCCACCCGTGTTGTAGGAGAACATTTGTGAACTGTATAATATCCTTCATGGAAAAGTAAATGCACCCCTATCAAGAAGTTTGCTGTTCTTAGAAAAACTGTTTTTGCGATTCGCCAGAGAGAATCACATTTTTTCGGGAGTGAAAATGTATAGGACATTGTTATAAGAAGCAATTCTTCATTACATAGCAGACTTTGAGTCTAGCTTGGACTCTCACAATACCGGCTGTAGTGCAGAATTAATTTCTAAATGTGATTCATTCAAAGGCTCTATCCTATTCACATTCCCCATGTATAAGGATAAGACATCAATTAAAGTCTACTTAATTTGGTAAGACATTATATTAAGTTGGCTCATAAGTAATGTCGCTTTTTAATTGGGTTTATGTCATACGTTTATATGCTTTTATTTTTACTTTCTCTACTACGTATAGTAAGTAGGGGAAGTATTGAATTCCACCCAAAAATTCGATACCGAGATTTCACAGGAAATACATGTTTTGAGACCCCGAATCCAAAAAAAGCATTTTTAGAAACACGTCCGTGTGTGTGTGTGTGTGTGTGTGTGTGTGTGTGTGTGTGTGTGAACAGCATAACTCAGAAACGAACAGTCGGATAAACTTGGTATTTAGGTTCAGTATCTTCCAGAGATGCGACACGAAGGCTTTCAAAAAAATCCCCCCACCCCAGACTACCCTTTACATGGAACATTTTTCGAAAATTTTAATTTTCTCAAAAATGACTTAACGATTTTGATTAAAATATCATATGTTTAAGATATTTTCATAACAAAAGAAATGTATATCTCGAATTTTCTGGGAATGTCTCCAAAAGTGTTCTTCATTGTGAACGACTTTTGCATAACTGGTAAACCATAAGAGATAGACAAAATTTGACTACACAAAAAATGTAGATCGCGTTAAAATACACAATTTATGTCGCAAACATTTTTTTTTGTTGAGTGAACCATTTTCGAGATATTGCCAGCTCTTAAACGTTTAAAGCCAATTCCCCTTGCATCTACAAGAAAATTAGCAATAAGATTAACATCTCGATTAACATGTAGCATATGGAGAATAAGCGTTTGTAAAAATAGGTTGTACATGAGTAGAGAAAGTCATGTGAGTGTAACACATCAGATTTTTTTCAATACTGTTTATAGGTTGCTATGCTTATTGTTCCGTATTGTTAACATGTTGGCAGCTAGCAGTTGGTAATACAACATTTTAAATTGGAGGTAACAAAGTTTGAGGTTAGAGTCCTTCTGAAGCATTAATGAAAACAAGATTATAAAGCTGCTGCTGCTGCCGCGGCTCGAAGAATATCTGAAGCCGAAGGTGAAGGTGTCGTTAATGAGCGAGCAGCTTTTGAACAATGGAGACAGAACTTTAAAGATTTACAACTTTCTGAAAGACCCAAGTAAGGGAATATTCAGAATACACACAGGCTTTTGGAAAAAAATCCACAGACAAGAACTCGGTGGTTGTCAGAGGAACTTGGTGCTTTAAAAGATACCATACATCGCCATATTAATACACTTAAATTGTTCATAAGCTGCAAATTTGTACCATGAATTGATACGTGGTCAAACTCAAGCAGAGTGAATATCTGTCTTCAGCTTATCGCTAATCCCTGGTATGATAGATTTATCGGGGGAATGTCACACGTGATTAAAACCTGTGTGTATTACCGCAACCCTGGCACCTATAGTACCGCCGTTTTATCTCCGGCTCTGACATTTAGCGCGACCGAGAGAAGGCAGTGTTGCCAATTCTTACCCCTACTCTGAACACGTGGGTATACCTGTGCCATCTCTTCGTAAAATGCAAACGATGAAATACTTGCCTATGTTAGAGTATTTAAAGTATGGAGATAGCATTTACAGGAAACTTAAACAAGGGTAACGCAGTAAATCGCATGCGCACAGAAAACAAACTTCACCTGGACTAAAGCAAACTCCTAATGACGACACGTGCTTCACTTACAAGAAAATCGGCAACACAGCTCAAATTGCAGTGTACGCACCGGGAGCCTGTAATTGGTCATAGCAGACAACTTCCACCCTTTGCTGTGCGAGTCAACTCAGCACTGCAAACCTTGCCGGATCTTTTATTCTTTTCTTTCGTGTTGTGGTTTATGTTCAGCAAAGCTCTAAGCAACAACAGTAGACTATATTTATTACAGACTTAAAAGAAATCAAATTACAGTCCCTATTTATCTGTTGAAGCGAATCAGAATAGCTTCCTTTAGCATGGAAATTCACAGCGCTAGTATTGCTAAAGGTGGCCATTCTAATATATACCTGTCTCTTTCTTTACCCTCATGAAATGTCAGGGCAGAAGATACAGCGGCGTAGGTATAGACACAATGGCTCGTCAGTGTGCAAACACTGTCGTTAAAAAAATCGGTTCGCCCCAAAATAATTATATGTGTCTGGTGGAATTTTGAAGGTGTGACTCACTAGGAGTTTGTTCCAAATGGACGTTGAATGGATGCGATCTTTATTCAACTTGAACGAGTTTATCAAGCCAGAGATTACCGGCATTAGTTAATGGCAACAGAGTACTCTTGCAGCAGGGCGATGCGAGACCTCGTACATCTCAAAGAACCATGGACAAAACTCATTTGGAAGGAATCGAACTGCTACCACATCCAGCATATAACCCAGATCTTGCGCAACCAGATTACCATTTATTTTTTACGTGGAGGAAGCTTTGAAAACATTGAATCAGTTGAACTGGGTGTCAACGAATTCTGGTACCCTAGCAGGATAGCAAAGCTCGCTGAAAGGTGGCTCAGGACTATAGAATCTAATGGTCTTTACTTTAAGGTTAGAATCATTTCCTCTAACACACTTGAAATAAAGTTTTACTTAATAACCGGCATTATTTACGAGGCATAATCTATATGGACTAATAGAACCTGTGCTTAAACTGTAAGTTAACAATTTATTCTTTTGGTTGAGTTCAGTGTGAACATAATGATTACATAAATTCCGACATGCATAATAAAATACCCGCTGAAAGAGGCAGATAAGTTGTACCATTATAATGTTTACTATACCTGTGATATAGTATATTCAACATGATATGGCATATGTGTGTATTGTCATGCCAGACACATTATTGCGTCGCATTGGTGACAGCATTGTTGGGGTAATTCTTTCGGCTTTGTGTTTGAATTTCCGTCTGGTGTGACACTCGCCACCTCCTACTTGGCGAGCCTAGCTAGAGGTGGAGAGACAGGAGGAATAGTTTTAGCGTTACTTTTCTTCTTTGTGTGTTTAGCGTCAGTCTGGTTTGAGTGTCTGGTTTGGGAGTTTGTGTGTGACCGAGTGTAGATGTAGAGAGTATGTGAGGCATCTCCCCTCAATTCTTTCTTTATCTCTTTTGTGTGATGATGTAGGGACACCATATCTTTTATTGAATAAACCACAAGTAATGTGAATAATGTAAAATCTGTGTAATTAGTTAAAAATATCCCACGTCTGCACCGGAATGTGAATAACAAGTCCTGGTCCTCTCGCTGTTTTGTAGCTACGCTTCCCTATGTGCATGTTGGGGTGATCCAAATTTAGTATTTTTGCTGGAAACCTTTAGGCCCTCACCCCAGTATGTAACAATATTGATATTTTACATATTCAAGTTGCCACACTTTCATCAGGCTATCGTGTGGTGCATTATGCGCGCGCAGCTACTAACGACCACCGAGATTTCGCCGGGATTACATGTTTTGAGACCCCCTGAATCCAAAAAAAGCATTTTTGGAAACTTGTCCGTGTGCGTGTCTGTGTGTCTGTGAGCAGCATAACTCAGAAACGAACAGTCGGATAAACCAAACTTGGTATTTAGGTTCAGCATCTTCCGGAGATGCGACACGAAGGTTTTCAAGAAAATCCCCACCCCAAATTACCCTTTACATGAAACATTTTTCGAAAATTATAATTTTCTCAAAAATGGCTCCAACGGTTTTGATTAAAGTATCATATGTTTAAGATATTTTCATGACAAATGAAATGTATATCTCTAATTTTCTGGGAATGTCTCCAAAGGTATTCTTCATTGTGAACGACTTTTGCATAACTGGTAAACCATAAGAGATAGACAAAATTTTACTACACAGAAAATGTAGATCGCGTTAAAATACACAATTTGTCATATACAGTTTTTTGTTGAGTGAACTATTTTCGAGATATTGCTTGTTATTCCTTTAAATTTTCCAATACTTATACTTTTTCTCAAATTCGTTATTCCTTCTTTTTTTGTCCTGGTAATGCAAGGAGAATGGAATACTCCACATAGCAACCAGCTTTAAAATATTTGACTATGCTTAAAGCTTACCAATTCCCCTTGCATCTACAAGAAAGTTAGCAATAAGATTAACATCTCGATATCTCGATTAACATGAAACATATGGAGAATAAGCGTTTGTAAAAATGTACAATAGTAGAGAAGGTCATGTGAGTGTAACACATCAGATTTTTGTGTTAGCTTTCGTCTAATGTTAAAAGATAAATTAAGGAATAAATTCCTTTAAATACGAACAGAAGATGGAGCTACTGGTCTATTATAATGAATTCAACAGAGGAACCGGCATTTCAACCTAATAATTCAGACAAGACAATATAATGCCTTTAGAAATGCATGGGCTCCGGAATAGTCTAGTTATTGGCCCTCTAATTTGTTGTTGCTCCGTTAATGCCACAGACGACGATAAAACTACGGTAGCACCAATCTATAGAACAATAAACCCTGCCAATTTAATTATTCTACTGCTGGTGATGAAGCAATTACCATAAATATTTGCTCATTTACAGTACGTATTAAGAAATATAAATCCAACTGTCAGTCAGCAGTAATGAGAACAGTGTGGGAACTGATCGGCTGTGTTCTAATCTATTACCTCAGTTTTTGTTTCGCTAACGGGGCTGTGAAGAATATGTTCACGGTGCTTGGGGGAAAAAAGTATATTCAGCATTATATCATAAACTGGGAACAGGTTACGAAACCAAGTTTACAGCTCATTAAAAAAATATGACCATGCTCCCGTGCACGTTTTGTTTCTCTTGGACATGGTTCGTACGGCTGACTGCAGATAGCTCTGCAAATCCTTGTTAGTGCAGGCAAAATAGAATGGAAATAACATGGCTATTCGTTAAAGCTACGCGTAAAACCACCACATGCCTTTAAAGCAATAAAGTCTTTTAATTGAAATACAAAAATGGTTTACAGTGATGCTCTGGCGAGAAAACATTTGGCTACTAGCATCCACACATGTGTACAGTGTGAAAAAATGGTATGCAATTACTTATAATTTTACCATCCGAATTTCATTTAAAGTGTAAAGTGTTACGTTTGTTGGACATCACTTAATTCTGTGGACGTTATTTGGAGAACTTATATTTTCAGGCAAACAGAATGGGCCAGAAAGTACACCCTTTCCAAACGATAACCAAAACTAACTTTTGAATCGCCAAATTGTTCTCTGAATTCTGCGTGTGGTTGGATGAATTTGTTCGTTTTACTTTGATTTCTAGCATTCTCTGCCAAAGAACATTAGTCAGTTTTTGTGACAGCCTTTGACACTAGTGATCAATGCTTCTTGGTTTGAAAACAAACTCGCATTACACGGCGTTGAGACATAGTTTAAAAATCTTACGTGTTACCCTAACATGACATTCTCTACTCTTGTACAAACTATTTTACAAACGCTTATTCTCCATATGCTTCATGTTAAACGAGATGTTAATCTTATTGCTAATTTTCTTGTAGGTGCAAGGGGAATATGGTAGTATTTAAGCGATAGTCAAATATTTTAAGAACTGGTTGCTATGTGGCGCTTTCCATTCTCTTTGATGTCCAGTACGTAAACAAAATGAATAACGAATTCCCATTTGAGAAAAAGTATTGGAAAATTTAAGGGAATAACAAGCAATATCTCGAAAACGGTTCACTCAACAAAAAAAGTATATGACATAAATTGTGTATTTTAACGTGATCTACAATTTTTGTGTAGTAAACTTTTGTCTATCTCTTATGGTTTACCAGTTATGCAAAAGTCGTTTACAATGAAGAATACTCCCAGAAAATTCGAGATATACATTTCATTTGTCATAAAAATATCTTAACATATGATATTTTAATCAAAATCATTAGATCCATTTTTGAGAAAATTAAAATTTTCGAAAAATATTCCATGTAAAGGGTAATCTGGGGTGGGGGATTTTCTTGAAAACCTTCGTGTCGCATCTCTGGAAGATACTGAATCTAAATACCAAGTTTGGTGTTTACCCGACTGTTCGTTTCTGAGTTATGCTGTTCACAGACACACACAGACATGTTTCCAAAAATGCTTTTTTTTTATTCAGGGGTCTCAAAACATGTATTTCCGGTGAAATCTCGGTATCGAATTTTTGGGTGGAATACAATACTTCCCCTACTTACTATACGTAGTAGAGAAAGTAAAAATTTATACATGGGGGTGTTCATTCAAGAAACATATATATGCTTTGACATGTCCATTTAGGAATGTAAAATTTTCAAATTTTTCACAAAAGATGAAGCAAAGCTAAGACAATATTCCGTATGAAAACGAATAAGGGATGTGCTTCACAGTACAATAGAGAGCAACACTTAATATACTCATCCACTCACTGAGATTAAGGAAAACCATCATTGTACACTCCTTAAACCATATTTTCAAACTAAACCAGACAAATCATTTACAAAAATAAATTATGAACGGGTACAGTTCCTTCCACCTGAACGATCTGATTTTCCAAAATTACACTGAAATGGAATCCTAAATGTTTTGCTGCTTTATAACGGTATGAGTAACATAAGTAAAGTCAGCCATTTGATTCGTTTTTGCTAACCACAACTGCGTCTTAGGAATAGTCTCATATTCATTTAAATTTAAAGAACAAAATTGTTGCGTATTTGTTGCGTAATGAAGTTGTATTGCATATGAATTAGGTTTACTCATACACATTAAACTCCAGTACATAAAAGTAATGTTCATTATTTTGAATACTTCGAGTACAGTGTAATTAGTTTCTGTAATCACTATGCGGAATTATGCTTGGAACTTTAACAGCTAGGTTAATGTTGCTTTGAGCCTCTATTTCTAAAGAGTTAAATTGCTGAAAGAAGAAGTTACTGAACTGTGAAGAAATATGTTACACTCACCGACAAAAATATGCACTATTGTTGAAAACTATAGAGCGTAATATACACGGTATAATTCTGTTCAGCGAGCTCTAACTAATCGTTTAGCAGCTCTGTTTTCAGAGCTTACCAAACAACCACAAATGCTGATCCAAACATACCAGCGGAGAGTAGTTTGCCGAAGCAAGATTAAACCAAATAAAAATGCCAGCTTAAAGATGCAAATAAATCACGTTTACAACATACCTTGAAAGTAACTCTTGGTGCGGAGATAACTAACGGAGAGACGAAGGATCGAGAGACGATCAAGCTTAGAGAGAATGTTCTGCTCGAAGGGCAGCAGACTGGCTAGAGTGTCGAGTTCCGCGTTTAGGCGCTCCCGGTGTCGCTTGCTTGGATTGCTCTTCGTTACACCGTCCTTCGGCGGCGGCTTCAAGCTGGAATTGAATAAACAACTTATTACTTATTTGTTTATAGATGAGAATGAATGAACTAAATAAATGATATTGTGTGGATGTTAGTTATCTGAAATTGTTGCTGAATAACAAAAAAAAAAGTTATTACAAAATGCCGATTTTTTAATATTTGTCAGTGGTTTTTTGCCATAGAAAACAATGGTAAGAGAAAGAGAATTTACAAATAAAGAAGGGAATACAAGAGCAGTGTGGTAAAACACATTAAGAGTAGTTTTTTATTTTAGATTTTTCCTCATTAAGCGCAGAAAACTACAAAAAATATTCAGTCAATTTCAATAGGTAAATAAAATTAAGATTAACATGCATATAGATGCCATGCTATTACAACAATTGTTTCAAAATACATGTACTATGGAAGACTAACATCTGCTCTGGAATAAGCAAGAACAATACTACACTATGTACTTCACAAAGCTGTTGATTAATGTAGACTTGGAAACGTTATACACTAATCTCCGAGTTCTTCTAACCCTCGTCATGCCAGGTGGAGAAAAACCGTTGCAAATTTTCTAGATGTAGCGCACCTTCAAGGTCAGAGGTACTGCCGCCCTACTCGAGGCCAGGGTCACACGAAACGGACCGACATCATCCTCATCAATCTAATTAATTACTCTGTTCTAATGTAGAAGCCCCGGAGAAGCTGTAAAATGTGTTTGAATTCCCCGAGGCTGATTGTGGTAATGAAATGACCGGTATTCTTGTGAAGTGACAGTTTGACAAATAAGGTTTGGTTCCCAGGTTACTGCTGAGGTTATTACAAACTTCCAAGAAGATTCAGACTCTTCGATCCATTGTCGATCACTTCTAGGTCACAACAACTTATATTTCCAACTTCATATATCATTCTGGATCATTTTCTTCATGTCAGCTATTGTCAAAAACAAAGGGGGTCACCAACCAGAGGTGAACTTGAAGTTTCAGCTAGGGATTTTTCAGAAAATGTCGTGATGTACAGAGTATTGTGTGTTAGGAATCACGAATAAAGCACTGCGTTTATGAGTTTTCTTTTTGAAAACGTATTATTTCTTACCAGGAAAGATGTATGTTGAGGCAGTATTCTATATCACAACAGTGTGAGTGTCAGAGTGATTGTAGTGTAAATTAACATTATTGTATGACAATGATTTTAGATGTTTGTTAACCATAAGAATTGTTAGGAAATAAGTTTACACGGCCTCACTGAAACTGACAATAGGAGTGGGTAACAATGAAGCGATGGGGTGAGTTGTTTATCAATTGGAAGGAACAAACAAATGACGTCAGGGTAGCGCGCCTTTCTTTAGAAATGGAGGGAATATCTTCCCTAGAGCATATGTTATAATAATTATGATTGGCTTATAAAATAGACGCTAATGTTGGCGCGATTTATTAACCAATAGCAGCTCTAATATAATATTTAGGCATATCGGGGTGAGGGAGTATAAATTCTTTAGCTAAAGGCAAGTATCGCGCAGTTCTAAGAAATCTCTCTCGCGAGTTACACGTCAGGCAGTTCTAAGGAAGCATTCACGAAGTACACGTTACGCAATTCTACAGAATCTCTCGCGTCGTAAAGTTAGTTACAAAATGTGAAATACGCGAATTAATAGTGCGCGGCAAATAAGTGATTGTAGTTACATTCGAAAATATAACAGTTTCATTCAGGCGTGTATCAAGATTAAATATGTGAAATTAATTAAGTGTGACGGCAATAAAGGTGTAAAAACAAATTCTTTTATCAGTGTTATCTTTTAGTAACAACTCCTTTCCGTTTACACGCCCTGATCAGAGATATTTGCTCGACTGAGTAATAATAGCTAGCCGGAGGACAAAGAACCCAAAATTCGAAATAGTAAAACAATAACAGGCGCTTAGAAAAAAAGATAACACGAGCAGATTACTGCGACAGTGGCTCTCATACATTTAGAGAAGTGCACCATACACGAATTCTTGTGAATTGCTGATGAATTCATGGTATATCGTCAGTTTCCAATAGCCACTGCAGACTTTGCAGACTGGTGGTAACTGATGGCTTCAGGTCATAGAGGATAGATTGATAGACGGAGGGAGCGTCGACAAACAACCCTGCTAGATCATTTGAGAGTGTGTATGGGTAAGGGACCGAGCGGGATGGCTCAGGTGGTTGCTTCTGTGGTCGGGAGGCCGTGGGTTCGATTTCCGTGGCCGACCTTCCTGACCCATGGGTTTTTTCAGGGGTTTCCCCGGGTTGCCAAGCAAATGCTGGGAAGGATAATTACATCTCCCGAATTTCCTGTCCCATCATTTCATTCCTCCTTCAGCCGTTTGGCCTGTTTCAGGGTTGGAAGTGTCGGCGATGGAGTTTCGGTGCTGCGTGGCGGTGTAAAAAGATGCTCTCTGTGAACCTTGTCCATCCCTCGGCCTTCGGCTGGTTGCCGGGGTATAAGGACTGCACCCGGCGGTGGCGGTGGACTTCATGTGGGGCGGGGTCTTCGTCCGTCTGCCGGGGCGTTTAGATCTGGAGGAATTAGGGACTCTGTCATTGATGTATCGTCGCTCCTGGTTCCGGCCGCCCGGTGTCTCCTTTCACGTCACCCCTTCCTCCGGGACTCCCCCCTTGTGGAGGCGTACGTTACAATATCCGAACTCCCTGGATCAGTGCCGAATCCCCTCCGATTCTCATTCCATTCCAGGGTAAGAGTACATAGAGATGCATGCATTGCGTAGATATGCCCAAAAACTGTAAAGAAAATCTGTCTCATTGCCGTATTCATGCTTAGTTATGTGCATTCTATCGTTTCAAGTCCCCCAGGTATAAGAGCATGACATTCTTTCTATTTATCATGGCCTTGATCCACCACATACTCCAAACATTTTGCTTTAGATTTCAATGGAACCAACTTTTGTGGTATACATTCATTTTAAATTCCATGTTCGTGTCAAATTAAACTTTCTTCAGAAAAATTTACGCATTCTGTCGATAGCTACTTTACCAAATGCAATAACTACATTGTATCACGTCATTACAAACAAACATTTCAATTTTGAGATGTGAATGCACATGGATATTTCACAACCTGTTTCCACCACTGGCAAGTCATCCTCCATGGACTAGTGGTACCGTGCTACCCTCTAGTTCCCAAGGTCGCGGGTTCAAACCTGGAGGAGGGCGATGGATTTTTTCGGGCGTAAAAATCCTTAGCATGGCTTCCTTCGGAAGGGAAGTAAAGCCGGTGGTTCCGTGTCGTAGGTTTACCGGTCTTTCACGCCCAATATAGAATGGGACGCTAAGGACCATAGCAGTTAAAGAGCGTCCATAAAAAAAATCTCAATTTAAGAAAACAAAAACATCTGGTAACCAACCTTCTTCAACCTAGGTAAGCAACAGCACTTCTGTTGATATCATTGACTTCTCACAATTGCCACTGATGTAACAATGTTCTCTTGTTAACGTATATGAATACTGAATGTTCCGTGGACTAAGGGCTGCTGACCTATAAACATTTGTGCAATTTCATGAGTAGTTAGGCCGTTTCTATCTACAGGTCTGGATGGCCGATTCGTGACGTCAGAACGCGAGGCCCCTGTACCAAAGAATTCTAATATATAAAGCAACATTTTGCAAGTATTTTTAGCATTTATAAGCTAGCAATGATTTATATTCTTACACTTCCATATTAAAAGTTAATGTGTGTTAGCAAATAAATTGAAAATATGTTTTGCATAGTTTGTGGCAGACCATCTTCTTACATTCTGAATGCGAGTAAATCTGCAAATTTCGTTTTTATTTTTCCTGCAGCTCATGGCAAACTGTCTTGTTTAATGATGCAGTAGTTCTTAAGAAGGATGTTAGATATTACTTGTACTATATTTCTCACCAAAGCAGTAGTCGCCAATTCACACTCATTAGCGTTGAAGTTGCATCAATACCATAAATGTCACACGTCTCGGTAACTAAATGTAAAATTGCGTTTCCCTGAGTTTCTATTCTAGGAAATTCTTATTCAGATGCCTCAGAAATTTGAGAGTAAAATATACTCAACGTGCATGTGAGGCAGTATTTTTAACACTTAAATGATTTCAGTCAAATTATATAATATATAATAACAGCCTGCCTTAAAGCAATATGTGTATGTAACAATATATAAACAGTGTATATTACAGTCATTGTGTATGTTTATATTATTGTATACATGTTCAATAATGTTATGTGAATGTGTTACGTAATTTAATAATGTAGGAGCTGTGAGAATAATAGGTTAAAAGTAACTAACAATGAGGTAACCTTGAGGCAATAATGAGTAAGAAAGTGTAACAATGCTACTAGTCATTCTTGGAGCAACAATAATGTACTTTTTGTGAAAGTTCATAAAATGGCCAATCAACAACCAGAAAAAGCTTAAGTTAAATAAAAGTATTCTATTGGATTAGGAATAGCCAATCAGAGACTTGAAATACAGAAATTTACAAATTTTAGGCGTTTGAAATCAAGTCAGTTGCTTGTATACAGTGCTCATAATTGGACGCTTTGGTTGTCCTCGAGAAATTTTATACGTATTCGTGTGAGTCGACAATAGTTTACGTGTTAAAAAGTGCAAGTATTAACAAAAGAATCTCACAACTCTCTATATCAGTGAAGTGTTATTAAAATCGTGTCAAGAATAAATAAAAAGGAGTGAATTAAAAATTATAATCTGTGAAAGCCTGCATTCTTCAGTCGCACCATCTCCCTGTTAAGAAATCCATGTCTCTATCAATAGTACTGACGCAGCCGAGGCAAACATAAATATATAATATTTAAAGAAACAGTCAAATAACAAAGTTAATATTTTTAAATGTTTGGGACGAAGGCTACCGGGTACCATACGTGCAGTTGCAACTACTTCAAGTTCGCCTCCCCAACAGTTGAATAACAATACAACTCCTACTTCAAACTGACTTACCACACGTGCGGGTACGCCTACTTCAGATTGGAGCCCAAAACGTGGGGCAAATAACAAAATTTGAAGCAACAAACTTCTTCACATGTCATTATATAATACGTGAATTGTGATGGCCTCCCTATTTGTCTCTCCTAATTAAGCAATATTTTGAACTTCAAAATTCATTCTTGGTTCACAGTATAACATTTTCCTATAATTTTCCACTTGTAAATTACGTACGCACAAAAATAACCTGCATTACCTGCAATGTAAATTTGGCTGATTGTATTCTGTTCCTACATTCATAAAATATATTTTGAAATACGTCATAAAAGTTCGTGCCAGTTTCTCGAAAGCCTTTGCATTAATTATCTGATATCAAAGTTAACATTTTAAATCCACATTAACTTAAAGCTTTAATTATAAATTATATTATCATATTCATACAATTTTTGTGCTGATAAACTTTTTACTGAACACAGGGCTAAAAGAACTTTATTCTTGTATGTTAAAGATGTTATCATAGAGGTCTGCACTGTTTAGGCAGGATGCTTTTTAAATTTTATGCAGCAACAAATAGAGTAATTTTTATGGATCACTGAGTATTTATTTTAATTTTATGTTTGAAATACAGAGATTTTTAAATATTATCAGGACTAATGGTTTGAAAATAAACAACGTGCACAGGAATCACTTATCTGTAAGCTGTTGGATCAGAAAAAAAATTAAGCATAACGGTGTATCGGTTGTATATTGCATTACCTTTTCATTAACCAGTCTTACCTGCTCTTATAAGAATTTAGTTATAGGATATTATGTGGAATCATAGTAGTGCAGTAGTTGATACTCTGTTTGTTCATTTGCAATTGTGTATCATCACTTTACCAAGCACCCATTTGAATTAATGATTTGATGTTATAATCTTAACATGTGAAATTGAATAATAATGTTGCAATTAATTTACAATGATGTCAGAACATTTGGAATTTCTGAGTATGAATTTTCGGCTAAAGCACATGGTTGTATATTATGAAGACCGTGAATCCCTCTAAATTCTTGCAATTAACTCTTTGGGAGCTAGTTCTGAAGACAGATAGAGTGGTAAACTAGAAAACAGTGAAGGGCAAGTATTTCCAATAACAATAAGTTTGGGAATTATCCTGGATACTACAAGAACACTTCCATTCTTTGCATGCAGTAAATTTATTCACTATATGTTGTTCAGAAAAAGTAATGCATACTACAACAAACGTAGTTCATAATTATTACTGTGAATAGCACGTACGCACTGTTGTCTCCTGCGGGGATCTTCTTGGAACGAAAACATTGCTACATATTTTTCAGAACTTGTTTAATAGTTTGACGTACATCCCAGCACACAATACTTTCCTGGCATTTGACTGATAACTGCACTGTTTTAAGTATCCTTTCGCTCACTAAGTAGGTAATTTGGATATTAATTATTATTGGCCCCTTTTGAGACAGTAACAAACACATAGGATTCCAAATCCACACTGGCGGCATTCTTATGATGCAGGATGTGAACTCCCGTTAAGGATAGGCTACCGAAGATGACATAACTAAGAGCTATCTTGTTTTGCCTCCTGGCCTGTATACAATGAGACGGTCTTGAGTAGGGTCGTCCGGAGACAGAATTTTGTCTCGCTCGCAGTTCTTTTATCTATAAATGACATTAGGGAGCTGCATTTAAAGACACTGGAGATAAATATTTCATATACCGCAATTAAAAGAATAGGGACGAATGGAGAACGAAGGAAGTTAGGTTTGCAATTAAACACCTGAGTCATTATGAGCAAGGAAAGTTGGAGCTGAACCGATGCATCATATGTGACTTGAATATATTCAAAATGTATTAGAATTAAAAGCCTAGTTTAGATGTCCTTTTTATTTACATTACTTGCATTTATACTAACTTGCAAAGCATACATACGAAACAGAGAAAAGCTATTTGATGGATTCAAAACTATAAAAATTATATATTCTTTGAGTATAATCAATAATTATTCAAATACACTTTTATGTCCTCCAAAGATAGAATTGGATGCCTGTGTTTTGTTCTCTTCTGTAACCTGTTTCATAATGCCAAAGAGTTGATTTTTGTTGTATATGTTAAGAAGTCTGCCATAATATCTTGAACACTTGATCATTTATATAAATTCACAGTGAACATAAATAAAAAATTTATACCGTTTAGTTTAAGTCAGTTTATCAAAAATGCTTTCTTAAGATACCTGAATTATTACAAAATCTCAAAATACTAAACTAGAGTTTTATTGCTGTTCATAGCAGTGAAAAAAGTTTAGCAATTACGTCTTTAAAACCAAGGAAATTAGCGCCTTATTTATTGCTGGATTTTAAAGTTTTCGTAAATAACAAAGGAATAGCGATAGTCATAAGTTTAAGAACTGGATGCTATATGCTGGCCTTAAAATTCCATACTCTTTCCATGGCATCGCGAGAAACAAATGAAAATCGACGGGACTTGAAAAGAATAACAAAGTATTGAACAAATCGAACCTTTAATAACGGATATTTTGGAAAAAGCTGACGCCACAAAAAAGTTCTTTGAAATAAATGATATGTTTTCTGGAGATCTACATTATGTTTGGTATGTTTTCATCTATCCCTTAACGTTTACCCGTTATACAAAATTACACAAAATCGCTTCCGAATGAAGAGGACTTCACAGGCCATTTCCAGATAATTCGATATATACATTTTATTTGTCATGTAAATATTTTAGTATCTGATATTTCAATGGAAATCGTTAGAGCCATTTTTAGAAAAAAAATTTAAAAATGTTCCATGTAAAAGGTAATTTGAAATATTTTCTTAAAAATCTTTTACTAAAATATTTTTTGGATTCAGGGACTTCAAAACATGTATTTTCGATGAAATCTCGATATCCAGTTTTTCGGTGGAATGCAATGCCTTCTCTACCTACTATGCAAATGGACGTGCCAATGCTTTTGGTTTCCTGTATTATTTTCTTTATTTAGTTATTGGCAGAATCTCCTTATCAGCTGTGTTCTACACCTATCCGGATGTGTTAATCTCTTATTAGTTTGAGCAAAGTGAGCGGCGAAAATGATGGAAAACGGATGCATTTTACCTGAATGGCTACAAAGTACTCGCCAGACGTTGACCAAATCTGTCCGTCTCATTTGTTTGATGTCAAAAGTCTGTCAATAGAACCCTAACTAATTTGCAGTGGTCGATTTCCGGCTTAGGAGCGAAGGAAGCTGGAGGGAGGTGGTAAGACAAACATTGTGTGATAGATATTTAATTTTGTAGCGCTTCCAAGAAGATAAGTCATATAAAACCGCAATAAAATTAAGTGCATGCAAATTATAAGGGCACATTTTAATTACAAGTAATTAATAAAGTGAAGTGGTTGGATAAAATTGGTTTTAATCAATTTTTTCTTTATATTATGCCATATGAAAAGAGCGAAGGTTATCGACAAACCGAAAATTATTTCCCCTAATGAACAAGGTTATAGCACAGCAAGGGTTGCTGAGCTATGGTGTATTCCAAGAACAGCGTCAACTGGTGAAAGAAATACATGAATGTGGTTAATTGATACGCAAACCAGCTGGCGTACTTAATTATAAATGCATAATGCAGTCCACGTGGCACTAGAAGCTTCAAAAACATAGCGGGATACAAAACAAAATTAAAGGGCATGTGAAGAAAACACTGCAACTAAAATTTGAGAAAACTTAATTACTCAACAAGGTTCATCATATAAGAATACAAAAGATTTAAAAGTAAATAAATTAAGTTTTCAGAAGAGATAAAAAGTATTTTTTGAATATCAGCCATTTATAGGTTAGGACATTATTATTATTATTATTATTATTATTATTACTTTCTACTAATAATAATTGTTTACAAAGCAACAAGAGCAACAGAAATATTCATTTTGAATTATAAAATATCACAAAGAATCATGGTAAGGAATTGAGTTATACAAACTGAATCACGTAAAACGAATAATTACAGAAAAAACGCAAAAAATAGCATTTTCACATTACTTGAAAGGGGTTGGCAACCTCCTTTATACTTATTCTTTTTCTTCTAAAACCCTGATAATAAAATTTATTTAAGATAATACTAATTCAGAATTAACTATGGAAAGGTAAAATCAGAATAAAAAATTCAATGCCATAGTCGGCATTCAAACAACTGATCTTCAGCTTCCCGTACCGCTGCTCCGTCGTTTGATCTACTATGATAACACGTCATTAAATTCTCCATGTGGCTTCTATTTTCCCGTAAAACAAGGCACCCTTAACTTCTCGAGATAACACACCCTAATGTCGACTTACATACTTTTTCATTCTGGTTCTACCTTTCCAGCCCACGTAAGAACAATTGAGCCATGAATGGGGAGGAATCCCTTACCAAGTTAAATACGGTTACTTATATCGGCACGTTTTTTTCCCACCCAAGTGTACGTGATAGAGAAAGTAAAAAGCACGAATGTGGTTCAAGATTTACATAATGAAAAATATAAATGGAAATGTACTGTAAAGAGAGAAAGAGAGATAGAGAATTTAATTTTGGCTAATAATATTTAGTTATTAAATTCACATTACATGTTGAATGAGTGGCCAAAGCCAAATTTTATTAGACAAACCAAATGCAGTTTTTTTTTTCTTGGGACTTTACCAAATAAATAATGGCAAATAATTAAACTTATATATATTTCTTAAAACATTTGCTACTAGCAAAGTGTATCTAATTTACAATATCTTCTAGCATTGGTATCCAACCAGAAATGAATTCCTTGGCATTGAAGTGAAAAAGCACGCGTAGAGTCAGTCTCAATGCTCAGATGAGTTATTCAGATTATTATCAACGCACTCGTGCACAGTTTAGTTAATATACACCGCGATGACGAATGGGCTGTTGGGATATAAAAAATATGAAGCATCTCGCGATCTGCGTCCCGTGAGAAACCTGTAACAACACATAACACGCGCCTTCTTGCAATTTGAGTATCAGGCTACAATTACAATAAATCAAGTGTGTGTATACTCCACCTGAAATTAATCATGGAAGGCGAGGAAATAATTATCATCACATAATTATACCTCAGTCGCATTAACAGTCTTCAGGTCTTGGAGTCAGATATAATTTATCTGGAATAAATTACTTGCATAGCCATGATGAGGTACTGGCTAGCATGTACTGTGATTTCATTGGCCCTACAAGTCTTAGGCCGTCGTCAACACCTTTCTTGCAAAATACTCGAAAAGTTTTGCTCCAGAACGAATTTGAAGTTTCTCTGTGTATTTCGTGCGAGCATGATTAAATACTATGTGTTTAACAAACAGAGTCACAAAGCTACATAACGGTCCGAATAAGAAAACACAGTCTCTCGGAGATTTTGTGACGATATTCGGTACCTGTGCTTCTGTAATGGACAGACGTTTGTATAGTTTTAACGTTTTCATGTCTGAATAGTTTAGTAAACAGTTTCAGGGCATTCCGAGGTTTGATAGTAACCATATGCCCTGAAGTCACCACAATATTTGTCTCTTTTTGCTTAAAAGATGCCTAATTTACAATGTAACATTCAATATTAGTTTAGTTTTTTGTTTTGAGTTTAGGTTTACAGGGGAGCACGAAACCTGTACCTTCTCTGAATTTATTTGTTTATTTAATGTGGCAAAGTTAAGGCAACATGTCCTTCTCTTCCGTTACCATTATGAAAATAATTTTATAATATAACCACTAAAATATATTGTGTGTCCACTTGAGAGCAGAAAAAGAAGCCCATTTCTCTAGATCGAAATAGTGGTTTTCTTCGGTAAGTTTTCCACATTTATCTAATACTAGTTTCCATCTAATATCTCTATGACTGGCTTGAAACAAATCCCGAGAAACAATATTAAGCAATAAGTGATAGTATATTTGGTGTGAAACGAAGGGCGGAGGGTCAGAAATAACGCGTCTTAATGAATTCTTTTGTGATTTGCGTAAACAAGTAAATGGTTAGACCATTACAATGCAGTTAGGGACTCGGACTTGTTGAGGGAGAGGTAGGTGATAAATGAGTTGTCTGTAGCGTTGAAATGCTTGAGAGAGGTAATTACTTTGTTCCATAATCATGTATATAATAATAATAATAATCATAATAATAATATCGAGGCCATCTTGCCTGTTTCGAATTCAAGATATTAAAGCTGGTCTGCCATCACGACAAGGGTATTCTTCAGTATCTCTATCCTCTTGGCTGGTAGGAAATTAGGACATAGTATTCTTATTATTATTACATTAATAATGCATTGTAGTGATGTGGTCCTGGTAGTCTAAAAATCGCTGTTAAATAAATTGAGTATTGCCTATTAACATTATCATGATACTAGTAAGTTAACAGTACGCAGCTAGCAAGGATATATACAGCTCATTTGGAGTTCTACGCTCCACTCACCTTTTATAGAGAGATAAGCAACTTGCCAATCAAGAGGGAAGATAGGAAGTAGAGGGCTTGGAGAGGGCGGAGCTACAAATATGTCAATATCGACTTAAATCACCTATGGTCCCAAGTCCAACTGAATACATATATTCAATATGAACTGCTACAAATGATGCTAATGAAAGAAGTAGGAAACTGATTAATATTGAAATGGTATTGATAATGGCAATATTGGTAAAGTAAATGTGGAGGTGATAAAGATTAAACCGAAGTAACTATAAACATTAAATATAAGCTGCCCTCTACTTCTAAAGGCATTAAACAGTTTTCTATGAAAAATCCTTAAACTGTGGTAGTCTGACATCCTGTGACAGTGTATTCCAAAGGCGATCAGTGATATCTGTGAAGAATGATGAATAAAGTGAGGTTCAGTGCAAAGGGATTGATAATATACGTTGATTTTTAGAGTGCTTTTAAGGAATAAGAAGAAGATAAGTTGAGAAAATGAGAAGATAGGTAAGACGGAGAAGAAATAACGAAGCGAATTTAAACGTAATGCGTTACCTAAACATATTTAACAGTTCTTAATCTTGACACTTTGGGCTGAGGCTTGAAGTGATAAGATCCGCCAGAATAGTAATAAGAATAATAATAACCACAATAATAATGTTAATAATCATCATAATCAAAATAATAAGGATGGGAAAAAATAAAAAGGAAGGATAAAGATAATATGAAGGATTAGAAAAGGGCGGAATAAAATCATAACGAAAAAATTAAGTAAAGAACAGATACGAATAAATAATCAGAAAGCGAAATGAAATGTAGGAAAAGCGTATTTTAGAGCGAAGAGATACATAGTGAAAACTGTAAAAGGTGAAATATTTTAAGAACAGACAGGAAAGAAACATTAGCAAGCGCTTAACTTCTATAGAAATCTTGTGAAACTCACAGGAAGCGAGAACAACAGAAAGGAAGTCAAATGCAGTCAATCAGGCGAAAATAAGGCTATAATGGTAGACGCGGGCAAGGTCAATTTGAAAATATAACGAACGTAAAACTTAGAAAAATAACCAATGAGAAATTATAAAAGTCACATGAATAGTAAAAAGGAGGAATGAAACTAGAAAATAGGCGGAGAATAGAAAAATTATCTAGGATGGAGAGCCGTTTGAGACATGTGTAAGATGTATCACTTCGTGTTGAAAAGGGGAAGAGTATAGATGTAGAAACTTAAAGCACTTCGCGTCGTACAGGGAAACAGTATAGGTGTCGAAATTTAAAGCATTTGTGTGTTTGAAAGTTAGTGTTCAGTAAAAGTGTGGAAAGGTAGCTAGAAATGACTAAAGTCAAGTCATAAAATTCACGTCGGTATATTTTTCAACATCTAAAGATAATTAGAAAAGGGGAAGCACGTAAATACTAGCTGGGGATGATAGGCGAAATCAAGCCTTGTGTGACGGGGATTCGGTAAAGGAAAACAGTGTGGATCATCAGAATAAACGGGCCACTGAAGGAGGACTGTGAGTATCATTCAACTCCTATCCACACTCCGTGAGATAAGAGTCACCCAACCAATAACCCTCTACCTGAGCAACCGGCAAGAACAATCCTTTCCGAGTAAGAACCCGATACCAAGAAACCTTTTTCTCATTTATCCCCGCTACAGACTCCGTGATTTAAATGTACATCTGATACTCGTTTCCATAATTTGTGCTATAACCAACTAAAGTGAAATGACAGTTCCAATAATACATAAACTTTTGTGGCTTTTTTCTTTTCTGTGCGCAAACTGTGTTAGGTTAAAACTGAATAGGGTATTTCAGGAACGCCCCGACTTCAGAACCTCCTTTTTACAGGGGAAAGAAAATACCGTTTGCCAATCAAACTGAAATAAAATTCTAACATGCGAAATTTTAATGGGAAAGAGAGCATATTTCAATTTATACACCATTTTTTCTATAGACGAGTATAAGTTGCAGTAGAGCAGTTATTGAACTATATAAACTTAAATAACCATATATATATATTTGCATTTTTACATAAACGTTTACAATCGCATACACATAATTTATGAGACCAAAGATTATCAATTAAATTCAGGTCCACTTTCGTTGGTTGGTTCTTCTACTATATTCTACTATTCTATTCTACTATATTCAAGAATTGTGTACGTAATAAACATCCCTCAGTTTAAGAGATTTTACTGGTAAATTACTTGCATAAACAGATATTGTAGATATTGTCATGAAATGGATATTTAGCTTTAGCAGCCTAAACTCATAAGTCACCAATGCATTCAAATATCGTATATGCTTTCAATATAAATTAGTGGTTTACACTAAAATCAAAGAGCGTGCACTTACTTCATAAATCTAAAGTCTTCAAATTGGAAAATGTGCTTATAATAATATTGTAGTGTTCCACTGAAGTTTTTTTTATAATTTATCTGTCTACTTTTACAACAGCACAGCTCTGCTGTCAACCTATTCCAATCTTCAAAAGTTACAGCTCTTTCCATTTTATTGTTCTTCTTTTTTTACTCTCAATCACACCAAAGTGCCTGTCAGATGGCAGGTAGCTATGACCCCTCTCAAGAAAATAGAGAAGAACTGCAGTGAACTTGTGGTTTATTGCCAAAGACTGCCAAAATAGTAAATAATCATTCGCTAACTCTAATCCAATTATCAAATATACTACCGAGTTTAAAAATGGCCCAATTACAAATCATGTAGTCCAATACTGGCCCTATTACTGTAATGGGGTCACCTGTTTTTACTTTCTCTACCACTTACCTAGTAGGTGGAGAAGGTATTTTATTCCACCCAAAAATTCTATATCAAGATTTCACATATATACATGTTTTCAAGCCACCCGATTAAAAAAAGAAACATTTTTAGAAAAAGGCCGTGAGTGTGTGAGAGGGAGATAGAGAAAGAGAGGGAGAGAGAGAGAACGTGATAGCCCAAAAACGCAATATCCAACGAATACCAAACTTGTTATTTAGGTTCAACATCTTCCAAAGATGCTAAACGAAGATTTTAAAACTATCCTTTAAATGGAAATGTTTTGCAAATTTTCAATTTTCTCAAAAACAGCTTTAACGATTTTGGTTAAGGCCCCATATTCTTAAGATATTTACATACAAGTAAAATGTATATGTTCAATTTTGTGGGAATAGCATCTGAAATCCTTTTCATTTGGAAGGAACTTTGAATAATTTTGTATAACTGGTAAACCATAACAGACAAAAACGTACTACACTAAAATGCAAATCTCTTCATAACATACAATTTATTTCAAATACTTTTTTGTGGAATTAGCCACTTCCTAGATATACACGTCAGTGGTTTGAGTTTGTTGATAGTACTTCGCCACTGTTTTCAAGTTCTGTGTCTATTCAGTTGTTTCGTGCAATGTCATGGAAAGAGCGTGGAATTTAAACATCTGACTATCGATTCGTTTTCCTCTATTTTCCTTGTATTTGCAACGAAATGTTTAATGAAACTATTTCTGAAAATGCTTATCTTGATTACAGATAAGTAAAGTGGATAGAAAAATAAGCTTCCGTTTGAGTAGTTTGTAGGAGCTGTATAAAAACAAATGACAGTAGGTAGCGACAGTCAAGCAAGTGTAACACATCAGATCTTTTTGGTAGTGTTTAACGCCCGTTCTTACTGCTTACGACACCACAGGCGGTGGACACTGATGTTACATGAAATAAAATTATAATTGAGAAAGGAAATTTGGGAAAGAAATGTTCCAGGAATACGTTTTAGTTTTTTTCCCCCGCATTCCAGTTTTGAGTACTGCGGAAACTCTGGAAAATACCTTTCAGGAAGGACGGTCCGCGGATCTACCGTACCCGTGTCGGTAGGGGTCCTACTTGAAATATCTGGCATTTTTAAATGCAATTTACTCAGTGAACTAAAAGGAATTTTGGGTCGTTCTTTTCATACGCAAATGTCCCTCCGTGTTATGAAAGCAATAAAAAATGAACATGGGAAAACATCTCAGTTTGGCCTATCTTGAAATACTCTATTCAACTGTTTCATTATAGCGTGATGGTGACAAATTCGACGACTTCATCCATCTGTGTTGAGTTAGCCCAAAGAAACAAGCCGCAGAAATCACTTAACAATGTTTAGCTTAGCAGTCCAATAAATGATGAGTTTCTTGACGCCTCTGCTGGCCCGAAGCTGATTGGTGTCGTCACGCACGCACCCATCATACGCGCCTACACATCGCCGCCATATCGCAACAAACAATCCCAGGTTAAAATGTAGACACGAAATGAATGAATTATAAATGAGGCTGTTTAACCGAGAGTCATAGATCTCCCGACTGAAGGCTATACCTTCCAGTTCCAGATAGCACGCCCACATTTCAATCAATACGAGCCTATAGCCTATGCAAATGAAACACCACAGAGTAGACTTTGAAATTGAGATGTCTGTGTACAACAGGGACTTGGTAAGGGAGATGTGTTAGAGATACCAGCTAACAACAACTACACCACTACATCGATTCGTACCAAGCTATAGAAACGCTTCGACATTAAAATATCACTTAGGTGTGTTTGGCATAACAGGGACAGTGTTCTTAAAGCATTTACAGCGTCTATACATACCAACCAGTCGTTAGTGATGTAAAGAAAGTTTTACAGAACTGAGTGGTATGTTCGATAAGGCACGTGTGGTATTACCTTCGTACTTAATTTATTCTACGGATGGGACTTCGATACCGTCGATACCTCGATATTCGGTGGTATCGAAGTATGTCTAATACTTTGAGATAAACTTTCAATACTTCTAAATGTTTTTTGCATTATTAATTTTTATTTTGAGTTTAACTTTGTGCTAGATAAGGAATGAAAAGAGCTGAGACTTCAGGATATTGCCTCGCACGTCCCCAAAGAGTTGCTGGATTATGGTTCTTGATAGACCTTGACTGCGTTTTCTGTAGGTGAATCAATGCAACATTCTATGGACGAAATGAAACATACAGCGTGAACTGAGTTGTAAATGAGGCTGATTTAACTACGTACTAAATCTATTTCTGCAATAGGTTGGCTTGGTGATTCATTCCAGCCATTACATATACCTACTCCGGTGCCTCAAATCTGTGAATGTAGCAGAAAAAGATCTGTACTTAAGACTGAAATACTATAGCGCATGGAAATATTTCATTCTTTCCTTCCATCTGTTCGTGTTTACGCAAGTCGAACCTCTGTATTAAACATGTATATGCTAATGTATGAGGATGGATAGTAGAGAGGCCAATCCACAATCTTGCTATATTTTCGAGTCTCATGTGGGTAATTACGGGATGAAAAAATACGTATGTTATGTGGTAGTTGTGTATAATGATAGAATAATACCATGCACACATATTTAGCTGTTTGAGTTTAATGTTAAACACACTAAGTGATCAAAACTATCCGGAAAGCCCCACAAACATACGTTTTTTATCTTAGGTGCATTGTGCTGCCACCTACTACCTGGTACTCATTATTCGTGACTTCAGTAGTCATTAGACATCGTGAAACAGCAGAATGGGACGCTCCGTGGAACTCACGGACTTCGAACGTGGTCAGGTGATTGGGTGTCACTTGTGTCAGAAGTCTGTACGCGAGATTTCCACACTCCTAAACATCCCTAGATCCACTGTTTCTAATGTATTAGTGAAGTGGAAACGTGAAGGGACATGTACAGCACAAAAGCGTACAGGCCAACCTCGTCTGTTGACTGACAGAGACCGCCGACATTTGAAGAGGATCGTAAAGAGACACCTATCCAGACCATCACACAGGAATTCTAAACTGCATCAGGATCCACTCCAAGTACTATGACAGTTAGGCGTGAAGTGAGAAACCTTGGATTCCATGGTCGAGCGGCTGCTCATAAGCCACACATCAAGCAGGAAAATGCCAAACAATGACTCGCTTAGTGTAAGGAGAGTCAACATTACACAATTGAACAGTGGCAAAACGTTGTATGGAGAGACGAATCACGGCACACAATGTGGCGATCCGATGGCAGGGTGTGGGTTTGGCGAATGCCCGGTGAACGTCATCTGCCAGCGTGTGTAGTGCCAACAATGAAATTCGGAGGTGGTGGTGTTATGGTGTGGTCGCGTTTTTCCTGAAGGGGTTTGCACCCCTTGTTGTTTTGGGTGGCACGATCACAGCGCGGACCTACATTGATATTTTAAGCACCTTCTTGATTCCCACTGTTGAAGAGAAATTCGGGGACGGCGATTGCATCTATCAACACGATCGAGCACCTGTTTATACTGCACGGGCTGTGACGGAGTGGTTACACGACAATAACATCCCTGTAATGGACTGGTCTGCACAGAGTCCTGTCTGGAATCCTATAGAACACCTTTAGGATGTTTTGGAACGCCGAGTTCGTGCCAGGCCTCACCGACCTACATCGATACCTCTCCTCAGTTCCGCACTCCATGAAGAATGGGCTGCCATTCCCCAAGAAACCTTCCAGCACCTGATTGAAAGTATGCCTGCGAGAGTGAGCGCTGTCACCAAGGTTAAGGGTGGGCCAACACCATATTGACTTCCAGCATTACCGATGGAGGGCGCCACGAACTAGTACGTCATTTTCAGCCAGGTGTCCGGATACTTTTGATCACGTAGTGTATATATTAGTTTATACATTCAAGATTGCAGAATAAAGAAGAATTGCTAGTATTTGTTTTTCTATGGCTAAAAATCATTTAACGTAAATTTTTCAGCGCAAAATATATTACATAAAATGGGAAGTAAATAATTTATTATTATATTATTATTATTATTATTATTATTATTATGGCCTTGACTAAGAATAGGGGATATATAACCTGTGGCATTATCAAGTATAGAAATCGTTGTCAATCTGAGAATGTTAAACAGGAAAAATTTCGGAATTTGCATACAATGCAGAATTCGTTACATGCGTTTATACGCAGAAACTATTAATAAGAGCATAATTCAGGGAACAAACTATCGCATTTGCAGTGTTTTTATAAAGTAACTATCGAGTATCGAGAAATAGTGGTATCGTCCCAACATTATGTTATTCTAATGCTTTTTACAACGCATAACAGATATTAAAGCAACATATACAGATACAAATTTACAAAATTACGAAATTGTTTATCACAGTTAAAAAATAAAATGTGTTTTTCACAGAATTATTTTTATCTAGCTAATCCCATGAGAGGTTGGGAATTTATGTGATGAAACCGAAACCTCGAATGGAGTATTAGAATCATTTCATGAATAAATATAACATATATATAAATAATAATTTCTTTACTTGTGTTGTTTAAAGTGAAACTATCATTGTCTCAGCTATCACATCAAGTCCTACTAGGTGAATGAACAATTAAATGTGTTACAGTACACTAACCAATGCTACCAGGTGGGAATGAAAAATTTGTTAACCTAATAATTAAGATAAGCTAAAATCAGAACATATATTTGGAAATTTAATGTGCATTGATTAAAAATACATTTTATAGTTGAAAATTGAAAGATTCTGTTGGTTTTCTGTAATGGAAGTGGATTGGTCAGAAGTGCATATTGTTACTATTAAAACTCAGTAATGAACTGACGTATTATCCGATAAAATCGCACCCTTGCAAGCATATTATAAGATAAACGACCGGGATTAATCGATATACGTGGCATTGCTAAACGTTATTGGTCAAAATCAAACATGCGGCTTGAGGCAGTATTTTTAACACTTAAATGATTTCAGTCAAATTATATAATATGTAAATTCAATAACAGCCCGCCTTGAAGCAATATGTGTATGTAATAATTTGTAAAATGTATGTAACAGTCATTGCATATGCTTATATTATTGTAAACATGTTCAGTAATGTTATGTGAATGCATTATGTAATTTAATAATGTAGGAGCTGTGAGAAAAATCGGTTTAAAGTTGCTAAGAATGAGGTAACAATGAGGTAACCTTGAGGCAATAATGAGTAAGGAAGTTTAAATGCTACTAGTCATTATTAGAGCAGCAAGAATATAAACTTTTAAGACAGTTTAAAAATAGCCAATCAACAACTTGAAAAAGTTTTAGTTAAATGCAGGTATTCTATTGGAGTAGGATTAGCCAATCAGAGACTTGAAATACAGAAATTTACAAGTTTAGACGGTTGATATCAATACAGTTGCCTCCAAACAATGCTCATAAGCAGACGTGTTGCTTCTAGACAGTGATCATAACCAGACGCGAGATGTGTCCTCGAGAAATTAATTACGTATTCGTGTGAGACGAAAATAGTATACTTGTTAAAAAGTGCAAGTATTAAATAAAAAAATCTCACAGCTCTCTATATCAGTGAAGTGCTATTTTAATTTGTGTCAAGGATTAATAAAAAGGAGCGAATTAAAACTTAAAATCTGTGTAAGCCTACATTCTTAGTCGTATCACAACCCTGCCAAGACTTCCATGTCTCTAACAATAATACTGACGCAGCCGAGGCAAACATAAATATTTAATACTTAAAGAAACAAACAAATTACAAAGTTATTTTTTTTAAACTTGGGGCAAAGGCCACCTGAAAGTACATTTGGGGTGAAGGCTACCGGAAAGCGGATACTATACGCGTGGTTGCAACTACTCCAAGTTCAGCTCCCCAACAGGTGACTATAATACAACTCCTATAACTCCTTCTTGAAATTGGCGTCCATACGTGGAGTGTAAAGAAACTATACTCTTCAAATTGGCGTCCATCGTGGTGCTAATAAATAACGTAATAAATTACTCTTCAAATTGACGCCCAAAGTGTGTTGCAAATAAAAATACGTAACAAACTATCATCTTCAGGCTTAGGAATGGAAAGTTATTATAAAGTTTATTTGCCTTTATTTACATTTTGTGTACTTACATTTCTCAGAAATAATGTTTCTCATATGAAACTTTATTAGTTGTATTTGTACTTTCGTGTAACAGACTTCAGGAGTTGTTAAAATTGGTTTACTTAAGGACATAGAAGATAATTCTCCCACGCTTAATTATTTATAGTTTTGTCATATATTGTGCAGCTGAGATTCGCTTAGAATGCTGTGAATGCGCGCACATGTTCTAAAAGTTTTCTCTTAGCTCGGCAACTACTCTCGGATAGTTTGAAAATGTTCTACGAATAACTAATTGGTTATCAGATACTTTGATTGTGGTTATTATGAACGCAAACATTCAATTGCGCATTCGTGTGTAGTATCTCCTGATGATTCCTGACTATACTACGAACATAGTTGATATAATTTATACAAAGACGCAGTTAATAGTGTTTCTAGGAAACCAGCATTCGTTAATTTATTAACCACATCCAAAGTCGAAGAATCAAACAAAATTTCTAATATTATTCATTTTTTATTATTCACAATTTTCTAAGTGTGAAGTTAGGGCCTTTGCTTCTTCTCCGGTTTTGAATAAGTTATTTTACTGTTGTTTATAATTTTCGCACCACGTATGGGAGCCAACTTGAAGAAGGTAGTTGCTTTAGTTTAACTGTCCCAAGTATGGGTGCCAATTTGAAGAAGATATTGTCTTTATGTTGTTTATTTATTTTTCACACTTGGGAACCAATTTGAGAAAAGTTTTCTTGTTGTTGATGGAGTTTGTACCACGCTTTGGGCGTTAATTTGAAGTTGTATTGTTTGCTACGTAATATGCTGCTACATATGAAAAGCCGATTTTTGAAGATGTATTTTTGTTGTTACGCTCCAAGTTTAAAAATAAATATTAAGTTTGTTTATTTAAACTGCTTCTATAGATATTTATGTTTATGTTTGCCTCGGCTGCGTCAGTCTTACTTTAGAGAGACGTTTCTCTTAATCGGGGCGTGGTGCAACAAGAATGTAGGCTTTACACAGATTTTAAGTTTAAATTAACTTCTTTTTATTAAATCCTTGACACAAATTAAATAGCACTATACTGATATCCAGAGCTGTGAGATTCTTTAATTTAATACTTGCACTTTCAATAACGCGTATATTTATTTTACGTCTCACACGAATACGTAATATTTCTCTAGAGGACACATCTTCCATCCGGTCACTATCAAGGTCTGCAGGCAACTGAACATATTTCAACCGTATAAACTTTTAACGTTCTGTATTTCAAGTCTCTGATTTGCTAATCCTAGTTCAATAGAATACCTGCATTTTACTAAAGCTTTTTCTGGCTGTTGATTGGCTATTTTTAAACTGTCACAAAATTTACATTATCGTTGCCCTAATCATGATTAGTAGCATTCAAACTCTCAAACTCATTATTGCCTCAGGATTACCTCATTGTTAGCAAGGTTAAACTTATTATTCTCACAGCTCTTACATTATTAAATTACGTGATGCATTCATATAACATTATTAAACATGTTTACAACAATATAAGCATATGCAATGGCTGTTATATACATATTACAAATTATTACATACATATTGCTTCAAGGCAGGCTGTTATTGAAATTACATATTATTCAAGTGTTAAAAATACTGCCTAAGTTTAAATTAGCATCCTGATACATAAAACAGCAATTCATGTCATGAAACAAACGGAAATCTAACGGCACGATGGATTTCCTCTACCCGAGACGTTAGTTCAGAATTTAACAAAAATCAGATGAAACGAGTTTCACGTGCAACACAAATAAAGAAATTAACTGAGAACATCTAACTTCAGTAATAAATGAAGTACATTAGTGATCTTTATGCAACCTTGTTTCAAATGTTACTTTCTCTGCTACGTACTTATAGTAATTAGAGGGATTATTGCATTCCATTCACAAATTCAATGTCAAGATCTCACCGGAAATGCACGTTTTGAGGCCTCTGAATACAAAAGGACTTAATGTGTGTGTGAACAGTATATCTTAAAAACAAGAAGTTCAATAGATACCTAACTTGTGTTTAAGTTCAATATATTCCAAAGATGCAACACGAAGATTTTCAAGAAAATTTCCTCACCCCAAAATACCCTTTAAATAGACATTTTTTCGTTATTTTTTTATTTCTCCCCAAAATACTTCTAACAATTCTGTTAAAATACTATATATTTAAAGATAAAATAGATATCTTGAATTTTCTATAAATAGCTTACCAAGTCCTGTTCATCCGGAAGGAATTTTGTATAATGGGTAAACCCTAAGAATTAAACAAAAATGTTCACCACAAAAAAATCTCTTTTTAAAGCCTCAGTTTATTTCAAATAACTTTTTCTGTGATATGAGCCATTTCTGAGATATCCGTTATTATTGGTTTAAATTTTTCAACCCTGTCATTTTCTTAAAGTGCCTGACGCTATTTAGTTGTTTCTCGCAACATCAAGGAAAGATTATAGGCTTTCAAGGCCAGCATATACCGCTTAGCTTTTAAAAACCGTCGACTCGTTGTCCTGTATCCCTCTTTTACTCGTACCCATAACGAAATGTGTAATGAAGTTAATTGTGCAAAGCATTATTTCGGTTACACTAAGTAGATACAAAAGTAAGCGTTTGTATGAATAGTCTGCAGAACCTATATAAAAATAAACCTAGTGGGTAGAGGTTATGTGTGGAGCCCGGAAGTTAGGCAAACGCTTTTTCTGTTTCGATGGATATAATAAGGAGTTAAGTAGAGATAAACATGTTTCCGTATATTTAGGGATGGTAGGGCCAATTTTTATTTTAGTTTTTTGCCTATTTTGGCTTCTGTTGCCTATTTTAAGCTTTAAAACCTTTTTTGTGCGTTTTGTGTCATTATGAATTTTTCCTGTGATTATTTACACATTTTAAAAAGAACAAAGAATTTCAATGTATGAAAGTTTAAAAAATGTTACACTAACAATGAAAATACACTACCACGTCACAAAAATATTTATTGAGGATCTTTTACCCTATAAATTGCTTTATTTGTTTTCAAGCAGTCGAAAACTTACTTCCTGAAACGATTCAACTAAGCTCTTTAAATAGAAGACCCTATGAAAAGAATGCGGGCACCTTACATGAAAAAAGCAGTTAAAGCCTTGAAAGTTCTGTTTCCTAAAATGCTCTATCCTACAGGTTGTACAGAATCACCGAAGAAGTAAGAATTTTGTATCCTCTTTAGGTAAGTTGGTTTCCAGCAAAAAGAAGGTCTTCCTAAAATCACCCTCGATTTTAAGGATGTGGCACCAGAGCTCGCTTTACCTTCACAGCCAGTTCTCACCAGAACCTGGATCTCTGCAGCCATTTGGACAAGGTATGTGATATATTTGATGCGCTGTCAGAAGACGAAGCTACTTCAGTTCGCCAGATAAAGAAGTTATAAACTGGAGAACTCAGTAGCCATCTGGCGTTTATAGCAGCACATTATAGTGTGCTACCGGAAGCAGTTTTGAAGTTGGAGAAAAACGATACGACCATGACGATCTTTGAACATACAATAAGTCAACTGCTGTAAGTACTAGGAGAAAAACGAAAAAGTGTTAGTGAAATAAATGTATACGAGTGCCAATGTGAATTTTGTGATATCCTGAAAGATGAAAGTTTTGTTGTAACGCACGAGTCTGCCGAAATAGCTTGTTTTAAATGTGCTCTGGCCACATAAGTGGAAGTAGAATGTACTTTTTCCATGATGAAAACGTTCTCTCTGACAGGTGGTTGATTATAGCAGTTGCCGCCTTGAAAAAACATCACGTTGTTGCTTTTAATCAAGTAAGTACTTGTGATATGTAAATTATGAAGTATCTTAGATCTCTATTTTCTAAATAAAGGGTGGGATTATTCTCCGTTTTCGCTTTTAATAATGTATATTTTAATCTTAATTCTGGATATTTCCGGTATTTCAAGTGTCTTTTTGCCTGCCTATTTTAACAAAATAAATGCCTGAACGTCCAGACACTAGTCATGTGCCTGTAACACATTAAGACCGTTGTATTTCTTTGAGGCGCCTCGTATCGTGCACGTGGATGTTGAAGTTCATTATGAAGCACATGGCAGACGGAAATGAAGAAATGACACGAAATATCAAATATGGTATAAGGTGCAGCAGTGAACGGGTTGCATGCCTCTAGTACTACTACTACGTCATTGATGAAGACCACGCGCTGTGATCCGTTCGTTTCACACGGCTCCACTCGCTTGCTATTGTAACGGCTGGTTGCACATCCTTCCATGCATCTCCACGGGATGATACCTGCCCAAGCATAGGTTTGTTTGAGTGCAACTTCACTTCTGAGTTGCATCGTCCAGCCTGCACTCTTCAGTGGCGTTTCCAAGCGGTACCTGAATTCCTCATCCTTGCATTATAACTAGGGCCCAGACTTTTAGGTGGAGTAAACTTTCATTTTAGGTTTCTTATATGCTTAAAATAGTTTCTTTTCCATTAAAATAGTTTCTTTTTTACTTTCTCTACTACGTATAGTAAGTAGGGGAAGTATTGCATTCCACCCAAAAATTCAATACAGAGATTTCACCGGGAATATGTTTTGAGACCCCATGAATCCAAAAAAAGCATTTTTGGAAACATGTCCGTGTGTGTGTGTGTCTGTGTGTGAACAGCATAACTCAGAAACGAGCAGTCGGATAAACACCAAACTTGGTATTTAGGTTCAGTATCTTCCAGAGATGCGACACAAAGGTTTTCAAGAAAATCCCCCCACCCCAGATTACCCTTAAACATGGAACATTTTTCGAATATTTTAATTTTCTCAAAAATGGCTCTAACGATTTTGATTAAAATATATGTTTAAGATATTTTGATGACAAATAAAATGTATAGCTCGAATTTTCTGGGTATGTCTCCAAAAGTATTCTTCATTGTGAACGACTTTTGCATAACTGGTAAACCATAAGAGATAGACAAAATTTTACTGAAAAAATGTAGATCACGTTAAAATACACAATTTATGTCATATACATATTTTTTGTTGAGTGAACCATTTTCGAGATATTGCTGGTTATTCCCTTAAAATTTTCAATACTTATTTTCTCAAATGGGAATTCGTTATTCATTTTTTGTGTCTTGGATATGCAAAGAGTATTAATCTGTGGCAAAGAGAATGGTGCTGCATCTAGCAACCAGCTACTAAGAGATATGTCTATGCTTAAAGGCTACTGTATTTCTATATTGCCCTTGCAAATACAAAACAAGGGGAACATAGTATGGCTTAAGCGATAGTCAAATATTTTTAGAACTGGTCGCTGTGTGTAAAATGTATGTCAAAAGATCGTTTCTGTAAATGTTTATCTCGATTAATATGAAATAGATGGAGAATAAGAGTTTGTAAAAATAGTTTGTACAAGAGTAGAGATAGTCACGTGAGTGTAACACAGAATTTTTTTTTAGGTTTTGATCGTGGATCAATCCAGGTATCAATAATTTTGCTTAGTTGTAAGATTTATATTTTGGCATTGCAGTAGATACCTACATTCTCACAGTCTTGTATGAAGAAAAGCGTAGAACATAGATGCCAGTGCAGCAGGTTCTAAGTGTAGTTTTGCTGTATACTTTTCTCCCTGTAATGCTGAATTTATCATTTTCATATCTTCAAAACTAGGATTTCGTTGAAGAATCTTCTGCAACTTCGAAGAACACGCAACTCCCATTTGTGCAGGTATTTCTTTACTAGAAACATTGCCAATGATATCTAAAGCATCTTTCAGTGGTAAAGTTGTAGCTTCTGGTATAAAACAAAAATGTGTCTTAATGTATGTAAGGGAAGCGGCAAGAGTGGGGCACTCGAGTGATTTCTTAGCCTTGGCAATGCAAGAAGCTTCTGTTTCATCCAATTCATTGACGACATTTTTAACGTCTTTTAAGTGCTCGGCATAGTAAATGGCAGCAGACAGCCAAGTCCTGACCTTCTGTCAGCTGCATCCAAGTGTCACCACGTCACATGTACTGCGTTTAACTTGAATTATCTACTGGCTATAAGTAGTGGAAATAATTTTACAATGAGTTCCAATCCGAAAATCAAGTTCTTCATTTCGAAAAAGTAAAAATAGCTATTTAGGTTATTTTAAGTATCAAACCCTCCATTTAGGATTTTTTAGGTGTAATGAAATTCGCATATTCTGCTCCAGAAGGTGTGAAACGACTATATATCTTGAAATGTGTTAATTAAATAGGGAGAAAAAATATAGGTTAAAACCTAAAATTCCGGGCCCTAATTATATCGAATACTTTATATACCTACCTATACCGAAGCGTTAGCCGAGGGCATTAAGATACCGACGCGCGAGGTCTATGTTTGAAATCCCGCCAGGACTGACTTTCCTGACTGAGTTTTTTTTCATATTTTCCTCAGTGTACATATCCCCTTAGACCTGGCACATTTCCTTCAAGTATCAAAGTGTTGCAATGTAATGAAACCTTGTAGTACGCAAGTTCAAAACAATTTCGGAAACGAAAACAAAACTAGCACATGAGTACATTACATTAAAATATTATCATAAATAATACATTAGTTTATCTATAGATCTACTGTGGCTACCACACCCAGGAGGAAAGGATAAAGTGAAGGAGCCGCAGGAGGCTACATGACGCAATCAGACAGGCCACAGAGACGCGCGGAATTCTAACAATTCCAGGCTCGAAGATGCGTCCCACTGCTGGAGCTGCCCAGAGAGGGCGACGAACGACCCGTCGATCAATCAGTCCTCCAATGCAAAAACTCTTTCTTTTGAGCAAGCACTGTCCTGCACCGGCATCACCACGAAACTTAGAAGCTCACATGAAAGGGAAATCGTGGTAGATGAGAAACCACCGAAGCATTCGCCTACCGATCAGGAAAAACCCAAGGTTAGGACAGGTGGTCAATGGAAATCGAACCCGGGACCCTCTGAATACGACCATCTCGCTCGGTCACAGTACAGTGCATTTAAAGTTGTTCTAGGTAGAATAAACAGAAAACGTAACTTTATTGCCGGCATGTAGAGTAGTTTTGGGGGATATTAAATAATAGATGTAAAAGTGAAGTGTACTCTGAATTAGTTAATATGATATTAATATAAATTACCATTAGATTAGTGAAGTGACATGGAAGTGAATTGTGAGGCAGTGTTTTTAACACTTAAATAACTTCAGTCTAATTATATAATATGTAAATTCAATAACAGCCCGCCTTGAAACAATATGTGTATGTAATAATTTGTAAAATATATGTAACAGTCATTGCATATGCTTATATTATTGTGTCTATGTGTAATAATATATGTGAATATATTACGTAATTAAATAATGTAGAAGCTGTGAGAAATAGGTCAAAAGTTGCTAACAATGAGGTAACCTTGAGGCAATAATGAGTAAAAAAGTTTAACAGTACTACTTGTGATTCTTGGAGTAACAATCAAGTAATTTTAGTGACAGTTTATAAAATAGCCAATCAACAACCAGAAAAAGTTCTAGTTAAATGAAGATATTCTATTGGAGTAGGATTAGCCAATCAGAGACTTGAAATACAGAAATTTACAAGTTTAGACGGTTGAAATCTATTCAGTTGGTTGCAGACACTGCATGTGTTGGTTGTGCGTCCTCGTGAGATTTAACATGTGTTCGTGTGAGACGAAAAAATAAGTTTACGTGTTAAAGAGTGCAATTAATTAAAGAACCTCACAGCTCTCTATATCAGTGAAGTGTTACTTATATCGTATCAAGTATTAATAAAAGGAGTAAAGTAAAAATTATAATCTGTGTAAGTCTATATTCTTACTCGTACTAAAACACTGCCAAGAGAAACGTGTCTCCAACAAATACTGACGCAGCCGAGGCAAACATAAATATAATATTTAAAGAAGCAGTAAAAACACATTTTGGAGCGAAGGCTACTGGAAACTGTTTATTATAGCTGTGGTTGCAACTACTACAAGTTCGGCTCCCCAAAAGTTGAAATACAATACAACTTCTTCAATACAACATAACTACTTTTCAAATTGGCGTCCATACGTGGGGCTGAAACTTACTTCTTCAATTGTAAGTTTAATAACCGTGCATTTAGTAAATATACCAGTGCTGAGAAGTTAATTATGATATAGAATTCTATAAATACTACAAAAGAAATAAAAGAAAATAAATTTAAATATCTCATAAACAACTAAAGTAGATAAGGACAAAACCTTTTTAGCCGTAAGTGAATTATTATGAATTGTTTGTTTATTATAGTGTTAGTGTTGTATTGGAGATGCTGTATCTAAGTTGTGGGCTTCCAACGCACATTTGGTTATTTAGTTGGTATTTATTTAGATGGTTTAGTTAGATAGCTGGCTACCAGTTAGTTATTTTTACTGGTTATCAGTAGAAATGTAATTGTTGTATGTTTATTTTGAGTTTGTAGGTGGAAATTTAAAAATGTTATTTTAGTTACTTTTTTTACTACTACTTTTTTCTATTTTATTTCTTTTTATTATAGCTAATTATCTGTATAATGATAATGTAAGCGTATTGTATTAATAAATTGAAAATTTGTTTAGGTAACAAGTTGCCGAGATGGAGTATTAGAGATTTTATTTATTTATTTATCCATTGTAACTTCGAAGGAACGGGATTTAATTAATTTTTCTTCCTTGACTATAATACCTATATGTACCACTTAAATTAAGCATAATTTAAAGCGAAAATTTTAAGATGAAAACCTGGGTGACAGTATTCACTGTTAGGATACATTTTGATTCGTTTTTTCATTTGTACAGCCCCTTTAACTTCTATGGTCTTACCAGAGGTTTTGATTGGGAAACGTCTCATTGACTATAGGTTCTTTTAATGCTGGTCTTTAAGCATTTTGCTAACATTAAAAATACTCACATTCACTCCCACATGCATACTCCAGACTCTATGCACGGTGGGAAGTATTCTAATTAAAGAAAAATTCCCCAGCCCCAGTCGGGAATTAAAACCAAGACTCTGGGTTGAGAAGTCAGACCACTAACCACACGACCAAAGAGGCAGTCAGATACATCTTGCGTACTGCTATTATCAAGCAAAAGAAATCTTCCTTAGAAATGTTACTACCTTTAAACCTTTAATAAAATACTGGTCTTCCGTTTGCAAGCCTCAGCTTGCAAGAACACTGACTACCATACCAGCAACAGCAACTCAAATTTCATATTCCTACTTTATAGGAAGCAATCCAGTCGGTTGTTATTTGCTGAAATACATTTAAGATACGTTTTAGCGGTTTAGCTAACAACTTTGCAGTAACTAATATTTGCTCTAACAGAAATTGGGAACTTTCCAAATCGCAGCAATAAAAATCTCAAGTGATACATTCACATGATATTTTTTACTCGTTTATTAATGAATGTACAAACTATTCTTACTAAAACTTATTTCTGTACTTACTACGTTTTATCCATATTGCAGAAATAGCTACATTACACATTTCGTTGCATATACAAAGAGAACAGCGAAAGTCAAATGTTGATGAACAGGACATTGTATATTGGAGTTAAACTTCCATATTATTTATCCATGCAACAGCGAGAAACAACTGAATGCTGAAAGGACTTTAAAGGATGACCAGGAAATGAACAATTCGAACCATTAATAACGGATATCTCAGAAATGGCTTATGCCACAAAAAACGTATTTGAAATAAATTGTGTGTTTTTAAGAGATATGCATTTTTTTGTTATTTATATTTTTGTCTGTCGCTTAACGTTACCAGTTATACAAGATTATACAACATTGGTTTCGAATGAAGAGGACTTCAAAGCATATCCCCAGAAAATTCAGGATATACATAACGTTAATATGTTTAATATATGATATTTAATCAAAATCGTTAGCCATTTTTTAGAAAATCGATATTGTCGAAAAATTTTCCATATGAAGGGTAGCTGGTATTAATTGTTTTTTTTTTTGAGTTTTCTGTTCACAGTATGCATAACACACACACGTGCGCGCGCACACACGCACGCACACACACACAAACCTTTTTCTAAAAAAAACATTTTGGGAGGATTTAAGGTGGCCTAAAACATGTAATTCCGCTGAAATTTTGACAGGGAATTTTTGGGTGGAATATAATATTTCATCTATTTACTATAAATGTGGGCTAAGGAAAATATAAATGATCGACTTTAGGTAGCAAAATCGGTGCTTCACAGATATTTTTATGTTATGCCAATATATGGTGTGCAAGATCAAAATCTGACCTATTAAAAATTAATTCATAAAGGACTTAAAACAATCATGGTCATAAGATAAGTTCATCTGTTGAGTTATTTGGTTATATACCAGGTGGTCCACACGAGTTGTCCTTTGCAGTTTTATGTTTCCGGCATACATAGGTGCAAAAGAAGTTGCCGCATCATTGTTGTTTAAAGAGGCAGTGCAGGTACAAAGGGAAAGGTCACTGAGGTAGTGCTGCTGTCTGCAGGTGCTTACGTGGTCATTTCGTACTGATAAGCGTCGCGTGGTCCCCTGCATGCAGTTCGAGCCAGGTCATTCAGACAAAAAGGTAACGTTCACCAATAACGAACACACGGATATGGTTACGATCTGTGCGGAGACGCACCAAAATGCAGCTGAGGCTCGAAGGCTGTGTTCTGAACATTTTTAGACGCAGCATCTGTCTTCTGCGTACTTTTCTTTTGTACAGAAATAATATTAAGAAATGATGAATCATTCTAAGTGGAACTTGGGCATAGAGGCCCTTACATCAATTGGTCCACAAGGCGGACGTGTTTTGCATATGCTTATTATGAATAATGCATTAATAGAAAATAATTATTATAACGCACTTTTAATGGTGCATATAATAAAAACTAGAATTTCGTTTAATCTTGTTAACTTTACAGCACCAAAATGGTGCCATATAGTTGTACTGATTGTAGATTAACTGTCACGGAACTAAATGACTCAATACGTGTGCTTAGCTTCGCTCAAGCGGAATTCCTGAATTCTTGTTAATGAGCAAATTTCTTTATTAAATAACCGATAACACCCCCCCCCCACAAACAAAGAGGTACCCTCACATTCCAATGCCAGACTTTGGGCATACCATGAAATGTTTTTATTTAAAGACAACGTTCTGAACTCCTCATTTAGGAGGCAGTTTCTCTAACGAATGAGCTCTCGGACCAGTAGTAGCAGTTAAGCTGTTCGTTTTCAAGCATTGATCTTTCATTTAGCGGTCTCCTCTCTATCGGTACGAAGTCCCTTTTGCAGTTCTGCTTAGGCAAACCTTTTGGCATCCCCGCTATCCGGTATAAACTAACTTCAACTAAAGGACGGCTTGTGTGGGCACATGGTACAGACAAACTGAAACCCAATAGTGGATCACGGTATCAAATTATCTTTCCCCACTAAAATAGAAACTACCTTCACATTATTTACATAGTGATTAACTTGATGTTCTTCGGATGTGCATGTCTTGAGTGTAGAAGAGCTTTTTGAGTGACTGATGCTAATGACTGTGAGGGTTTTCCAGAAGACATAATCCCTTCATTTCTAGACAAACGCATGTGGGTGTCTCAGTGATTGAGTGGCGGGTGGCATTTATTTTGACTTCCTTAGTGCAATACTTTTGCCTGTATATAAGTTTCTTATTGTAATATACGAGCAATTTTAAAACCAATGCATTTACGTCAATATAATTCGATGTTATGCAACCCATTGGTTATGCACAGCCTTCAAACATCGTTAACACCTCCTAATTAGATAAAATAACACTTTTAGATTGCAGGTCACTAGGAGAGAAGTAAACACCAGCAAGCGTTTTAGTTCAACATTCGAAATTAATCGATCTAAAAAGTGCCAAAATATATATAAACTCAGAATCATAGAAATCAAACAAGTCCAAATTTTGATATATATTTCTTCAGTTAATTCGTTTTACTGAATCTATTTTTTCATCGGTATTTTAAACACATTGTTCTACATAGACGCTCACTCAACATTTTATTACAGAATTCATGCAACATTCTTTTATTTGGGTATGCTTACTCCTGAATGTGTTTAATTAATGAATAAATAACATTCAAAAGCGTATCCTAAGACTCCAACCTCTCACCTTCTTGTGGTAGATGCTGGGCTGTGAATTACTCGACAAACCGGCCAAACGTATCGGAAACTAAGTGTTAATACTGGAATTTTGTTGCTCTCACATTCCAAGAAACAAGCTTCAACTTCAGGGTACATCGAGCTACTGAGTATGTTATTTGCATGTTGATGCTGAATGTACGCTCTGCTACTGAAATATCACAGCTTAAACAGATGGCGAAATGACAACGCTGCCTGGTTCGCTCTCAGAGGGTGTTGAGAGAGTTTTGTTCTCTTCCGCGTTCATATACACTTTAAATCACAGATAACGTTGAAGAATCTCATTATCTTCATCGCATTATTATCACACGCATTACAACAGCTTGCAATAACATTATATCTGGAATAAGCGCATATAAATTTACAGCTTCCCATATATTGTTCAAGCGCAGCAATATCACCCTATTTAGAAAGAATTATGGCGATTAATTTGGGCCTTGTGGTAGTAGGGGTCCGTATAAAAAATTTGATGTGTTATACTCGCATGACTATCTCTAATCTTGTACCAACTATTTTTACAAACGCTTATTCCCCATATGCTTCATGTTAATCGAGAGGTTAACCTTATTGCTAATTTTCTTGTAGATTTAAGGGGAATTGGTAGGCTTTAAGCGATAGTCAAATATTTTAAGAGCTGGTTGCTATGTGGAGTATTCCATTCTCTTTGCATTTCCAAAACAAAAAAAATGAATAACGAATTTGAGAAAAAGTATAAGTATTGGAAACTTAAGGAAATAACAAGCAATATATCGAAAATGGATCACCCAACAAAAAAATGTATATGACATAAATTTTGTATTCTAACGCGATCTACATTTTTTGTGTAGTAAAATTTTGTATCTCTTATAGTTTACCAGTTATGCAAAAGCCGTTCACAATGAAAAATACTTTTGGAGACATTCCCAGAAAATTGGAGATATACATTTCATTTGTCATGCAAATATCTTTAACATATGATATTTTAATCAAAATCGTTAGAGCCATTTTTGAGAAAATTAAATTTTCGAAAAATGTTCCATGTAAAGAGTAATCTGGGGTGGGGGGATTTTCTTGAAAAGCTTCGTGTCGCATCTCTGGAAGATACTGAACCTAAATACCAAGTTTGGTGTTTATCCGACAGTTCGTTTCTGAGTTATGCTGTTCACAGACACACACACACGGACATGTTTCAAAAAATGCTTTTTTTTGGATTCAGGGGGTCTCAAAACATATATTTCCGGTGAAATCTCGGTATAGAATTTTTGGGTGGAATACAATACTTCCCCTATTTACTATACGTAGTAGAGAAAGTAAAAAGATAATTTTAAATACTCTTCCAGTTATGGATAAGAATAATGGGACACATGCACAGTATTTAACACAAACTAATGAATAATTAAATAGCTTCCAACACACTTTCAGTACGACAAACTTACATTTGTCCGTTGAAGTTTAAATTAAATAAATTAAATGTTTATGTAAATATATACAGGGTGTCACACTTAAAACACCAATAAAATAAATGGCTATAACTGGGAATGTATAAGTCAGAGATAAATAAATCTAGTCAGATTTGGTTGTGCAGATCTTACAATTTGTGTAACAATGGTTGCTACGGTGTTGTGAGATTGAGAAAAAAATGAATAACAGAAATAAAATAAAATAAATGGTTACAATTCAATAGAAAAAGTTATGTAACCGAAACTGTTAACATTTTCTATTACCGAAAGAGCTGTAATTTAAATAAATTTGAACATGACAACCATTTGTAGCACGGCAGATGTCGAGCGTGTTGTCAACCTCTCTCCAGGTATTCCTCAGCATAGCAATTGTGACATTTTGAATCGCAAGAGGACTTCTGAGATTCAAATCATCGCGGTCAGCCACTGGTGTTCTGTAAAGTTGGTCCTTGACAAATCTCCATAGAAAAAAGTTCAAGGGTGATAGTTCTGGTGACCTTGGCGGTCAGACGATTGTCTCGGATCCTCTGCCAAACCACTGTTTGGGAAAATTGTCATTCAGAAACTTGCGTACCAACAATGCAAAGTAGGAGGAGCACCATTTTGCTGATAAATAGTTCCTGCAGGATGTTGTGGGACGATATACAACTTCAATATGTCTAGATAGGTTCTGCCAGTCACCTTTTTTGTAATAGGTACCCAAAAAAAGGAGCCTATCATACGATCTTTCATTATACCGTACCAGATATTAACTTTGGGTGAATCACGTTCATGTTGAAACACAACAGAAGGATTCCCACTCCACCAGATTTTGCAATTGAATTCCACATTTGCCTATGTGGAAAGTTGACTCATCAGAGAAACAGATATAACCTAAGTTCGAGTTGTTTTCATCAATTTTGTCCAAAACACTGGGAACAAAATTTAGCCTCTTATGTTTATCATCGTGCTCGAGTTCCTGTGTGATTTGAATTTTGTATGCTCGAAGACGGAGCCTTTTGTGCACAACACTATGAATTGTGAAGAATCTGGAGTTGTAAAAGTTGTAAACTTGCTTTTCGGATTGATATTCTTGGGCTTCTTGTAAGGTAGGTTCGTAACACTTCAATGTTCTCTTCAGAAACTCTTTTCTTAGTATACTTACCACTGCTTGACAACAAGCTTTCTGTTTGCTTCATTCTTTACCGTTATTCCCTTATAGTCAGGAATGGGATCATGCCTTTAAGGTTCTATTCTCGACGAAATCGGAGTTGAACATGCTTCACAGACTTTGTTTCTGGTAACCAAAGAACACACGAATCTTTCTGCTGAACAATCCACATGGCCAGTTTACAGAATCAGCAGTTTGCTATTATTTATTTATTTCTCGATGTTACAACTCCGTGGCAACCATGCGATGGTAACTTTCAATGTTTATTTATTAAGCCCCAGGTTTGGGAGCCAATTTGCGACGGTATTAATGTATTTGTATATTTGTGTTTACTCCACGTGGTGAAGCCATCTTGTGACGTGATTCATTTGTTAGGTTTGTTAGCTCCATCGGGTGTTAGCAATTTGCGGCAGTATTAGTGTTTGTTTGAAAGAATGCTACTGTTATTTTATTTAATTTTGGTTCTCTGTCCTCCGGCTAGCTATGATCTTTTTGGTCAAGCACTTCTCTTTATACAGGTTGTGTAAACGGAAAGGAGTCTCTTATCCAAAGATAACACTGATGAAAGAATTTGTTTTACACTTTTATTGTCGAACACATTTACTATCACATTTACACATTGATCTTGACACTCGCCAAACTGAAACTGTTATAATAACTTCATTACTGATAATTCTTAATTCGCGTACTTCAACTTTTTGTATAATTACTTTACAACACTTGAGATTTTTCATAACTCTGCTACGCGTAACTTGCGAATCGATAAACTATGTGAGGTATAATGGACTGGAGCCGATGTGTAACGTACAAATATTTTCGATGAACTGACGGGGTCTACCTCTAACCTAGCCCTTTTTATACTCCTACACCCCGATATGCCTAAAGATTATAACTGAGCTGCTATTGGCTAATAAAACGCGCCAAAATTAGCGTCTATTTTTATATCCAATGAAAATTATGAACACATATGCTCTAGGAAAAATGTTCCAGCAAATTCTAAAGTAAAACGCGCCAATATTACGTAATTTCCTCGTCTCTAATAATGATAAACAGCTCACCTCCTCGCTACATTATTGCACGCTATTATTGTCAGTTTCAGTAAGGCCGTATAAACTTACTTCTCAACAATAATTACAATCAACAAACATCTCAAATCAATGTCACATAAAAATGCATATTCACACTATAATCATTCTTTACATTTAAATAATTTGTGATACAAATTACTGCATCAACCATTGTTACACTGTTACACAAATTGCAAGATCTGCACTATCAATCTGACTAGGTTTATTTCTCTTTGGCGTATACATTCCCAGTTATAGCCATTTATTTTATTAGTGTTTTAAGTAGGGCACTCTGTATTTCCAATTACACTTTTATACACGATATTTCTCATGTTGTCTCCGTTTTAATCCATCTGTCGATTCTTTCAAAAGGTATTTACGATATACATAATAGTGCAAATTAAATAATGTCACATTTAAAGTGAAATATAAACTTTTAAAGCATTAGTTCCATAAATGGTAACAGTATGCACGGTGTTGATCAAATGTACTGCGAAATTAGATTACAGCGACTAAATTACTGGAATATAGTTCCTGTTAGGTACAGCTATACACTTTTAATTGAAAATAATATGCCTACTGCTTGCTATTAGGTCTATTTCACGAGCTATTTGCATTGTGCAGCGCTAAAGAAAATTGTTGCAAGACAGATTGCGCGCGAGAAATTTAGTAAAAAATACCTACAATTGCATTTTACCGAGGCATAACTGCAGGGTCGTGATGCCCTATATTCCGTGACGGGAGTCCATGATTTGTCAGCATAACCCAGTTGGTGGCCTACAGTTATAATGGTGACTTTAAATTTATCACGTGTTTCTCACGAATGAGGTTAAACATGGTCTAACTAGTGCTTAACATCTTAGTACATAATTTCAATTCTAATGTTCTCAGTAAAACTTAATTTACTGAAAACCCATAAGGGAGCAAAAAGGTTAAAGAAGAAGATATTTGGAATTAGCTCCATGAATCGGAACTGACAATACTAATTCGTAATTTTCAGTACGACAGCAGTGGTAGGTTTATTGCCTCTTATTCTGCAGTAGGAACCTCATTAGCAGTCTGGGAAGACTTGTTTACGATTCTTTCCTCCCATGTCCTGCAATAGACTGCAAGAGCAAGTAGTCGGCTATGCTACCAAAATATTCTCTTTAACCAAAGTTAATACGACTCTTACGAGGTAAGTTTCATATCCCTCGAAGATTAAAAAGATAATATCAATAAAAATCTGATGTGATACATTCACATGATGTTCTGTACCGTCTATCATTTATTAGGGAGTCCACAAACTATTCTTACTAAAGCTTATTTTATACCTACTACGTTTTAATCCAAATACACCTTTGCAGAAACAGCTTCACTACACATTTCATTTGAGGCAGTATTTTTAACACTTAAATAATTTCAGTCTAATTATATAATATGTAAATTCAATAACAGCCCGCCTTAAAGCAACATGGGTATGTAATAATTTTAAAATGTATGTAACAGTCATTGCATATGCTTATATTATTTGTATTCATGTGTAATAATGTTATGTGAATATAATACGTAATTTAATAAGGTAGGAGCTGTGAGAAATAGGTCAAAAATTGCTAACAATGAGGTAACAATGAGGTAACCTTGAGGCAATAATGAGTTTGAAACTTTAACAATACTACTACTGATTCTTGGAAGCAATAATGTAATTTTAGTGACAGTTTATAAAATAGCCAATCAACAACCAGAAAAAGCTTTAGATAAATGAAGGTATTCTATTGGAGTATGATTAGCCAATCAGAAACTGAAAAGGAGAAAATTTTACAAATTTAGAGTTCAGTTGCCTGCAGACAGAGTTACTAACCAGACGCAAAAAGTGACCTCGAGAAATTTAATACGTATTCGTGTGAGACGAAAAATAATTTTACGTGTTAAAAAAGTGTAATTAATTAATAAAAAGAATCACACAGCTCTCTATATCAGTGAAGTGTTATATAAATCATATCAAGTTATTAATAAAAGGAGTGAAGTAAAATTATAATCTGTGTAAGCCTACGTCCTTGTCGTATCACACCCTGCTAAGAGAAACGTGTCTCTAATAATAATACTGACGCAGCCGAGGCAAACATAAATATTAAATAATTAAAGAAACAGTTTAATTACAAAGTTAAATTTTTTTAAACTTGGGGCAAAGGCACCTGAAAGTACATTTAGGGCGAAAGCTACCGGAAACTGTTTACTATACGTGCGGTAGTAACTACTACAAGTTCGGTTCCGCAACAGTTGAAATATAATACAACTCCTACTTCAAATCGGCTTTTCCATACGTGAAAAATAACATTTACACCTTATAGATACGAAGGGAACATCGATAGTCAAATGTTTAAGAATTGGGCGCTATATACTGGCCTTAGAATTCCATACTGTTTCCATACAATCACTAGAAAAAACTGAATGTTGAAAGGACTTTAAAGAAGGACCATTAATTGAACAATGTGAACCATTAATAACATATCTCAGAAATGGCTTATGCCACAAAAAACGTATTTGAAATAAATTGAGCGTTTTAAAGGGATCTACAATTTTTATGTTGAACGTCTTCGTCTATCGCTAAATGGTTACCAGTTATACGAGATTATACAAAATCCCTTTTGAATGAAGAGGACTTCAACGGCTATTCCCAGAAAATTCAAGATACAAGTTTTATTTGTCATGTAAATATCTTTCATATGTGGTGTTTTAATCAAAATCGTTAGAGCCATTGTTTTACAAAATGAAAAGGTTCCAAAAATCTTCCATGTAGAGGGTAAATGGTGGTAGGGGGATCTTCTTGAAATCTTCGTGTCGCATTCTTGGAAGATACTGAACTTAAATACCAAGTTTGGTACTTATCCGAATTTTCGTTTTTGAGTTATGCTGTTCAAAGACAGCACGCGTGGACCTTTTTTCTAAAAATGCTTCTTTTTTTAATTCGGGGGCTTCAAGACTCATATTTCCGGTGAAATCTCGACATCGAATTTTTGGATGGAATACAATACTTCCTCTATTTACTGTATATAGTAGAGAAAGTAAAGAAGAATCTGAGAGACAAAGGTGGTGTGATGATCGATCGATTAAATCCACTCCCAAAGAAATCCTTTTTACTTTCTCTACTAGGTTTAGTAAGTAAGTAGGGGAAGTATTGTATTCCACCCAAAAATTCGATACCGAGATTTCACCGGAAATATATGTTTTGAGACCCCCTGAATCCAAAAAAAGCATTCTTGGAAACATGTCCGTGTGTGTGTGTGTGTATGTGTGTGTGTCTGTGAACAGCATAACCCAGAAACGAACGGTCGGATAAACACTAAACTTGGTATTTAGATTCAGTATCTTCCAGAGATGCGATACGAGGGTTTTCAAGAAAATCCCCCCACCCCAGATTACCATTTACATGGAACATTTTTCGAAAATTTTAATTTTCTCAAAATGGCTAACGATTTTGATTAAAATACAATATGTTTAAGATATTTTCATGACAAATGAAATGTATATCTCGAATTTTCTGGGAAAGTCTCCAAAGGTGTTCTTCATTCTGAACGACTTTTGCATAACTGGTAAACCATAAGAGATAGACAAAATTTTACTATACAAAAATGTTGATCGCGTTAAAATACACAATTTATGTCATATACATTGTTTTTTTTGGAGTGAACCATTTTCGAGATATTGTTTGTTATTCCCTTAAATTTTCCAATACTTATACTTTTTCTCAAATTCGTTATACATTTTTTTTGTCCTGGTAATGCAAAGAGAATGGAATACTCCACATAGCAACCAGATATTAAAATGCTTGCCTATCGCTTAAAGGCTAGCAATTCCCCTTGCATCTATAAGAAAATTTACAATAAGATTAACATCTGGATATCTCGATTAACATGAAGCATATGGAGAATAAGCCTTTGTAAAAATAGTTTGCACAAGAGTAGAGAAAGTCATGTGAGTGTAACACATCAGATTTTGTTTCTTGGTGTTATATATTATAACAGCGTGGTGAATGCGAAAATCACACCGCGACGATCTTTTTAAGCGTGTTTAACACCCTTCTTGCTACATACAGAACCACCGGCTGTGGACACTAGATTCACGAAATGCAATAATAATTGGGCTAGTAATTTCGGAAGGAAGTTTAGGTTACCTCCGCGATATTTGGAAATTATGTGGACTGAGGTAAACCTAATTTGAAAAGAAAAAGAATAAAAATAGCTCCAGTCTTAGACGACGGTCCTGGAGGGATTGCAACCGCGCAACTCACGTTAACCAGTCCACACCTTAACGACCTCGGCCACCAGTGTAGGCGACTACGTTTAGCAGCATTACACTCAGTTTAGGTGATTACGCCGCTATAAAACCAAAGCTAAAGAAGTCTAATGTTTCGGATCTCTTTAGAGGTTACTGAAGTATAAACAAGTCAGAGAAGACAGTTCCTGGAGATATACGCATAATTTAGTCTTACTATATCTCCACCATTATTTTGTATTTTAGGTTTCCTTTCTCATAAATTTTGTTGCCATTGCCATTTGATATTTGTTATGAAAATGTGGCAACCTGTTAACTTTCTGAATTACTTTTATAAGCTGAGTGATTTTATTTTAATCTAGACGCCAAATACAGTAAACATGTTTATTTTATGTCAGTTTTATTTATTCAAGCCCACAATAAAACACGATAACATAGAAAGTTTTAAGCAATGTCTAGCTATGCTTTAAATATGGAATTTTACTATATTACTAATTATATGTTCTATAAAGGTGAAACGGTATGCGAGTCGTTTTCTCAGAAAACACCGAGTCTTCAATTAAATATGTTATCTGTAGTGTGAGGCCGTTTATGTTTTACCCCCAAGTCTATGTTTTCCTCTAAACATTTATAAAATGTATCATTAGAAAGACTTTACTAAACTAGGAGTGTATTATAAGGAGTGAATTTACACTTCTCTATCTCTAGTACTAATGCACTTCTTTAGTATCGCCGTGAAGTCAGTCCTTGTTAGTTTCAGAAAACAGGACAAACCTTTTAAAATATCCACTTCTAAGAAATCCAGGCTTAAAATATTCAAATCTACAACTATTAAAATAATCGAAATTCTCTCCTTAGAGGGTAACCCGGAGGTAGCCCGCACCACAGTCAGGGTTTTCAACTTTGGGACTAGCTTTCAAGCTTATTTTCGTCTACGTTGCTATGCAAGTGTGTCCTTTCAAACAATGCCACTATTCTTAAACATTAATTTCTTTTAAATTAGTGATTTTTTAACATTACTTTGGATTTCATAATTGTGGAAATGCGTTTAAATAAAAGAGATTAGGGCATTCCAAAACTCTACAAGAAATCTCACTTTTACAGAAAAACTTCTGCTTAAGGGCTGAAAAGAGTAAGGTGATTATCACTTTTAATGCATAAGGAGGAAATTCCATTAAAAAGCAAGAAACCCTACTGAAATATAATACGAAATATTCACAATTCCGTGAAAACGTACATCATAATAACACAAAGGTTTAATTATCTCGCCTATGTTCTGAGAAAACAACAAAACAAAAATCGTGATAGGAGAAAATACTGTGAGAAAAATAAACACTGTTTGTGTGGGAGGAGGATTTATATATACACAAACATTCATATTTTGAACTATTTATTTTCAGCTTATTAGATCGAATGTGCAATGTGTACTTCAAAATAAATAAAGCATTAGAGTTTTGTTTTATTCCACTGGGTTGCTCTAGACAGCAATAAAAGTCCCTAGCTGGACTAGTAATCCATTTAGCAGAGAAGTGTTACAGAAGAATTGTGCAACAGCTGTCGTTTTAAATCTGGGCGTTTTCATACAATTATCGCTGTAATTCTGCATGCTGTTCCACTCTGTTTAATAAGTGTTAGTAACAGTGCTAAAAATTCAAGGGACTGGAAAGATAATTGTCCAACAATGCTTGAGAAATACCCTTTAACTTCGAGGAAGAAAAAATATATCACGTAGGTCCTAAGATGCAAATATGCAGATTATAATTATAACAAAGTTTGGGATTAATAAATGAATCACTTTCTAATTTATTTTCTAGATAATAGAAAGTTGTTGAAAAAACGTCCCAGACTACGGCTCCAGACGGAATCGATAACAGACTCTTTGGCTGGGAATCCAACACCTGCAGCATGTGAACACACTTCTCGGGAAAATATTGTAAAGCTTAGGTACGAGAAACTCTTATAACGGACGAATACATGAGATATCAGATTATATGAAAATGATAAATGTACTTTGACTATAATTCTAACTTTGTAAAAACTAGGTAAATGACTGGGTATTAAGGTGAGTAACGCTAGAATAGTAGCTTTTACCTAGAGCAAAATGCTCACGTATTTTACTTTATTTGACCATAGTTGGAAAACATGGTGGGCTCATTAAGATATTAATATTATATAATTGCACAACCACGACGCTGAAAAAAATGATACACTGGAAATACAAAACAGAAAATTTGAATTAAGTATACAATGTATTTTATACATTTATATTTCCTAATCCCTCCCTTCTATACAGCTCGCTACGTAATCCATTTATTGGTTTTCCTGAATCTGCTTTTTCTTTGAGATGAAACCTTAAGGCTTATTTCTTCTACCTCGGAATTGTGTTATTTGTCACATACAGAACCGAGCCACGGTAACGTGCGTGACTCGCACTCTGACCTATGACTTTTTGTTTTTGTGGTAGTGTTGGCAGTGGTTCATCTTCTACCAAGACTCTCCTGCCCCCTCCCATTTCTTGTACCCATCACCTTTCTTGTCATCTGTTTCAGGGTTGTAGGACCAGGTGACGGCGTTCGGCGTGTTGCGGCTGGACGGTGGCTGTGCGCTCTATGGAAGTTTTATCCTGACGGACTGCTCGGTTGAAACCTGCCTCGAGTACTTTTGAACAAGAGCTCCTTCGGGAGATCTTCGGAGGCTCGGGGCCCAATAGAGTCGGCTCGGGCAGCGTTAGAGGTGTTCAATATGGAAACGTTAGGGACCCCGTCTGTGCTTGTGCCCCACGTCATCCGAATTTGGTCGCTTTTCGGGTTCTCCCCCACCCCTCCCTTCCGGGAGTCCTGATAGAAGCATAAGGAACCGCCTGGCCTTCGTGCGGTGCTCTGCCCCTCTTTCGGGGGCCACGTCCGTTCGTCCGTAGGTACCTGTATCTTTATTACATATTGCGCTTGAAATGTATTTTCTATCGAGAATATTTTGTAATACTATCCCTTAGTTACTGTCCATGAGAATATTTCAGTACAAATGGTGTTCAAAAAACAATGTATCTATCTCTACACTTTTCAGGTAACAGATGACATCGAGGGTTCTTTAATTATCTTACATTTTTTTCGTTCCGTTCACATCTCCATTATAATTAAAAAAATATATGTAGCATGCCCTCATTAGTCAACCACCGCCCTTTACTCTGTCTAAATGTTTTACTGTTGTAAGGTATATCGTCGATTTAGAAAATAAAAAGTTTATTCAAAAAGTAAAATTGCTTTGTTGTAACATCTTGTTAAGCCTAAATATCAGCCTTCATTTAATGTTTTGTATGTACAACTGTTTTAAGCATGGATAACTTCATGGACATGTCAAGAATTGCATAATATAAGAACGGTAAGACAGAACTGTATTGCATTTTACTGTATTTTCCCCTTATTTAATGTAATACTTGTCCTGATTTTCATGATCTACCATGATATACACAAGGAGGTCTGAAGTCCTTAACTTTGACAAAGAAAGATAAATTATGCTTTATGTGTAAACATTTGAGCTATACTGAATAAATATAATACATCCTGTATTATTATTCAACAAGTCTATCAATAACTGTATTACAAATAATTCCTATATTATTCATTTAAAAAGTAAAATTCGGTAGTGAATATTGGATAAAGTTTCTGCTTTACTGGATCAGCGCTAACATTAAACAGTCCCTATTACGAGTACTTCAGCGTTATGGCAAATACTTGGTAATATCGCCAAGTTAAGAGTACGTTTAGAAGCTTTTGTTAAGTCATGCTGCACCTGAATGGCTAAGGCCAAACTTATGACTTTTCCAAACGAGGGGTCACACACAGGATTTGTGTACCTCAACAAAAGTAATTGCGCATAGTAATATCCTTACAACAGGGCTGCAATAATGTATTTTATCTCGCCGAATTAATACTAAAATGTGAGCATTATTAGAATGCTTATTTTAGCAAGAGTGTGTCCCATCAGTGAAGTTTGACTTGTTATTATTCACTGCCAACCCCAACAAAGAATTGAACCCGTGTTGTTACAATATTAATTTGTCGTCCTCCGTGGTCTAGGGGTACCACGTTAGGCTCCAGTTCGAGGTCGAGGGTTCAACTGCCGCGGAGGACGATGGATTTTTTTCGGGCGTAAAATTCTTAGCATGGCTTCCTTCGAGAGGGAAGTAAAGCTGGTGGTCCCGTGTCGTTGATTTACGGCACGTGAAGGAACCTCAAGCCCGATAAATAGGCCTCTAAGCCGGTCTTTCACGCCCAATATAGAATGGAACGTCAAGGACCACAGCAGTTAAAGAGAATCCATAAGTAAAGCTCAGTTTTAATTTTCAATAATACTTATTCAAGAGCTTAATGAAAAAACTACCATAAACCTTCTGCAATTCTGAATTACCATGACCCCTCTGGTATGCAATGATACGATGCAATACATACATTATAGCACAAAGATATTATCTATCTTTTACAGTTTGTTAATACAATGTTTTTTCTCAATTTCTGAAAAACATTTATCAGCGCAGCAGTTGTATTTTGTACGGTAACTCCACACAATACGTAAAAACAAAAGTTTAGCTCGTTGATGTGAGGATCAAAGAACTCCCTTGATGCCTTTGTATGTTTCTAATACTAATATAATCCGGTTGCTCAATTCTGCATTAATGTTGCACTAGATTATAGTCCGGTCTCATCGAAATTGTTCATGAAAGTCACGAAATTTATAGGATTGGTACAGAACATTAACTAACATATGGATTTTTTCGGGCGTAAACATTAGCGTGGCTTCCTTCGGAAGGGAAGTAAAGCCGGTGGTTCCGTGTCGTAGATTTACGGCACGTAAAAGAACCTCAAGCCTGTTAGAGGCCTGTGAGCAAAATTTCCAGTCTTTCACCCCAATATAGAATGGGACGCTAAGGACCATAGTAGTTAAACAGCGCCAATAAATAAAACTCAATTTATTTTTAACATAAGTTTGAATAATTTCAAATATTTTCCTTTCGAAATGAAAATAAGGAAAGTCCTGAGAAATATTTTTCACCGTAATGATGATACAAGAGGAAAGAAGTTCATAAGAGAAAGAGAGAGTGTGTTACTCTATTTTCTTAAAAGGAGAAATAATTTCTTGTCTGCAGTAAGGCGGGTCTGCTCGGGCATTAAGCAAATTCAGTTCTCGCGTCTTTTATTTTCCAGTGAATAACAAAAAGTGAAGTTCATTAGGATGAGCCACTTTATGAAAATAACATTTACCGAGGGAGAGAAAAAAGTGCTCGGGGCGGAGATTCCCGTCACTCTAAGGAAAACACTAGGGCATAATGCCTTAGAGGACACGCCTTTAAAAAACACATTCCGTAAGGCTGATTGATTTTTATATTTCGTGTTCCACAGAAATGCATCTAACCTAGCATTTCCCTCCAATGGAACAGCAACACATTTAAAGAAATTGATAGTAAATTTTAAGTAAACTCACAAGCCTGGAGAACCCAGGAGGGGATAATTGAATGTATAAAAAATTAGTGTATATTCTTGTTAGGCTTTTACACCGCAACACCGACTTCGAACAAACTTGGCACAGATAACCTTTGGCACAAGGCAAACATTACTGTCTAGCTTAGAATTAGAAATTTAGGCCCATTTCACACGATTATTATTAATTTTTGGTGATGCATGCATACCATCTGTATCTTTCTCAACGATATTCGTAATAGGTCAAACGTTTTCAACATAAGAACAATTATTATTTTGGCTTTCACGGCCTCACAAAATAACAAACGAACAGCGAGTTCACATATTATTAATTTACTCTTCTTTGACATGGATCGTGGAGTAATAACGTGGTAAATAAATAATTACAGCAGCTGTTCAGTTTATGATGCTTTTATGAACAGTAAAACAAAAACTGAGTGACATAAAAATGACAGTGGCTGTGGATAACATCAGCATTAAATCAGTTAAAGTACCACTTCTTATTGTTATTACCCTTTTCTTTTAATATTAACCTTGGCCTTCACTTTATTTAATCTTTCATGTGTTTTCTTACCAGTTTTATGTATTTTAGTTACTTAGATGGACAAGGTTGTATTGATATTACTTAAACTGCTATTATTTCTTCCCAGCCTGGATTTTCTCTATAAATAAGACAAGACATACTGAATGTTACAACGTGAAAGTCACTCAGCCACATCCACGAGAAATCTTTTTTTAAGTATATTGTATAATAATGTTTAAATTCCTCCAAAGAAACGTCAGGCTACTGAGTAAGCACAACCTAAGGCTAAATGTTGTAGAGATAAAAACTCAAACCATGGATAACGCCGGGTATTTCAGCTACTTCCATAAAAAACTGCATTCTACACCTTTTTCAGAGAAAAAAAGGTTAAAATACCTATCGCTCTGAAGAATTGTGAAGGTTTTACCTCTTTTCTCTATTTGTTTTGAAGTTATGAAAGCCAAAAATGCTGCATGCAAAACCAGCAACGGATTGTTTAAACCTTATATATATTATCATAATATACAATCAGTTATTATTCGCTGTGTATTATCCCATACTACAAAGTCTTGAGGTTTTTACAGTTCTCATACATAATTAGTATCCGCTTTAAGAGTGTAATAGAAATGACGACTATCATCTCGCCATAAAACATTATTTCTTAAGCTCCCTGCAAGTTTTCCTCTTTCCTGTATGTCTATTATACTATTCCGTTAACTTTATGACTTTTAGCTGCTTTGTAAATAAAGATAGCATATACTCGTATTCACGACGATATTTTTTGTTACGCAGCCGAATTACTTCGTGAACTTTGTCACCTCTGTAGGCAAGATAAGGCCTTGTAAATATTCTCAAAGTTTCCTTCGAATGGAGAGGTTAGAAAACAGTGATCTAAATATTTTTAGTATTTCAATTTTATTTTTTATGGACGCTGTTTAACTACTGTGGTCCTTGGGCGTGAAAGACCGGAAATTTTGCTCAGAGGACTCTTTATCAGGCTTGAGGTTCTTTTACGTGACATAAATCTATGACACGGGACCACCTGGTTTATTTCCCTTCTGAAATAAGTCATGCTACGGATTTTTATGCCCGAAGTTCGAACTCGCGACCTCGGGAACCACAAGCTAGAATGGTACCTCTAGAGCCAGAGGTAACGAAAACGTGACTCGCGAGTCATTTTGGCTCGCAAGCGTCGTTCCCTCTCTGCAACCGTCCGTTTGCTTTTCACATGCTGCTGAGTGATGCAGTGCGTGTTGCATATTTGGTGACTCGCGGAAGGAAGTCACTTTCGCCACCCTTGCTCTAGACCATGGATAACAACTTTACAGTTGAGATACTTCTGGGTGTTATAGCCATTCAATATCAAACGAGTTTATGTGCAATATCAGATGTTTACCTAAATGTTTAAGATAAATGAACAAGATGTGTTCTGTGTGTATTTTGCTCAGCTTGTTGGTAGCCTTCCTGAAACTCAAAAACTTCTGTGGTAAGAAATGTGTTAACTGAAAAACTAGACCATATTGATGCGATTAGGAGAGTAATGTATGAGAAACATTACCCTTGGTAAATAAAATATATAGTTTTACTTAAATTATATGTTGTATTGAATAAAATTTATAAAAAATATGAATTTTTGTACAGTTTTGTTTTAATGCACATGAAATAATAGAAGTAAAATTGTTATGTTCCGTCCGTAATACACACAAAAGAATGAATATATTTCACTTTACAATACATAAGGTTTTCATTTTTACTTTCTCTGCCACGCACATAGTAGGTAGAGAAGGTATTGCATTTCACCTAAAAATTCGATACCGAGATTTGACCAGAAGTACATGTTTTGAGCCTCCCTGAATCCAAATAGAGCATTTTTGGAAATGTGTTCTTTTGTGTGTGTGTGTGTGTGTGTGTGTGTGTGTGTGTGTGTCTGTGAACAGCATAACTCAAAAACGAAATATCGGATAAATATCAAACTTGGTATTTAAGTTCAGTATCAAGAAAATCCATCCATGCCCAGCTACCCTTTACATGGATAATTTTTCGACAATGTTGATTTTCTAAAAAATGTCTAACGATTTTGATTACAATACCATATATTAAATATATTTACGCTACAAATTAAATTTATAACTTGAATTTTCTGCGAACAACCTTTGAAGTCCTCTTCATTCGTAAGGAATTTTGTATAATCTTGTATAACTAGTAAACTTTAAGTGATAGACAAAAATGTACTACACAAAAAAGTAATCTCTTTACACAACACACCATTTATTTCAAATATATTTTGTGGCATAAGCCATTTCTGAGATATCCGTTATTAATGGTTCGAATTGTTCATTTATTGGTCATTCTTTAAAGTCCTTTCAACATTCCGTTGTTTCTCGCGGTTATATTGAAAGAGTATGGACGTTTAAGGCCAATATACATCGTCCTAATCTAAAACAAAAATTGACTATTGTTGTTCTGTGTAATATATCTATTTCTGAAAACGGTTATTTGGATTAAAATGTAGTAGATAGAAGAATAAGCTTTAGTAAAAGTAGATTGTATATGAACTAATAAAGATAGAGGGTATGGAAAGTCATGCGAATGAATCATATAAGATTTTTCAGTAAAACGTCAGAGGCTACGTATTAGACTGTAGAATAGAAATGTTAATTGACTAATGTGTGCCAATTGACTCATGTCTAGGGTTTTCCATTACAATTGAACCAGGTATTTCATATGAAATAGTATTACGATGACAATAATAAGGATGTAACAATAAAACTTCTCCGAGTTACCTTTGGGAAGCAAATGCTCCAAATCAACACACCTCTTTTGAGGCGGCCTCCTTCATTTGAAAGCAATGCTGGAAAGAGGGCTCGACTCGCACGGTTGTTACAGTTTTCTGTGTTATTACCTAACTCCAACCCAGTCTAGGTTTCCTGGTTCTCATGAATATTATCTTAGCTGGGCCCGGCCTTGCGTCCAGTTCACACGATGACGCACTTCTCTGATGGGAGATTTCGTCTATCTTTGGCGCTTTCACAACTTTAGGTGCTGCAAGACATAAAGTTGGGCAAATGTACCTTAAGTCAAAATGTGTCACGATAGCAGATAAGGCCTTTGCACAATTAACACCAAAATTTGGAGTGAAATGAAATATACTCAAAAATACTTGGTATTTAACTCGCAGACAACTATGATCAGGTGGGGTAGCCAATTAAATTGCTACAGAGTTTTAGAACTTTCTAAAGTTTAGAAAATTTTCACTATAACACAAAGGAAAGAATTTAAACCATATAGATTAAAATTTATGTGCATTGCACTGCTACCAAAAGGTTGAAATTAAAACAGTAATCACATCAGCGTTGTACAAAAAGAAAGAAAAGACATAGAATATCCATATTACAGGCATAATCTTAGAATTGCATTCAATTTCAACAGAAAAAATAGTTATTTTAATGAATAAACTAATTTTATAGCAATTATTTTTCATAGATAATTTGTAGTCCAGGACCTGCATATTTTCCATCAGGAGATAAACACTACATGTTTACATATCTGACAATTTCTCTTGGAAAGAATGTAATACCACCAGAGATCCCACAGAAAAGTAATTATGCATGAAAGTTATAAACCAAGCAAAAGTTATTCACACTAATATGTTTTGTCTACTCAGTTCTAAATGTCTAAACAAGTAATTTTTATTAACATTTAACTTTTGTTGAATTTACTTCTTTGGCTCCTATCAGACGAAAAGTGAAACACATGAGTTGGCCTGATCGAGAGAATCCAACCGACAGTTGAGAAGACGGAGAGTGAGAAACATTCCTACTCTCTCCGTCGCATACGTCATAGAGTCTACGCGCATGCGCCGCGTGTACTGTGTTAATACGTAGCATAGGGAACCAGTAGACGCTTGCGTGTTATACTGTACATTAGCTGAACATGTAATATGAAGCTCAACCATTGATAAGACTTTTGGATGAAAAGTTAAAACTGAACACTGACAAAGCTGAGTCTACTACCAGATCAGGCACTACCATCGACGCAGTATTCTCCCGTTATTTAGAAAATGTATACCGTCTAAATTATTTGTATCGTGCTTCACTATCATAAACTCATAATTTCTTTCTTAGAGTATGAATTAATGGAAAATAATGAGTAAAAGAAATATTTCATTTAACTAAGAGAGATTTTCTTCTCCACATAACCATTTCCCAATTCTGAAATAATAAAATGGGCAACAAATGCTAGAATTAAGAAGATTCATTTCTAACGCAAGTGTCTCGCGCAAACTTCTTCTTCTTCTTTTTTGATAGCATGATTAAAAAGCATGCTCAAAATTGCTCCACTACATATGGTGAGTAAGTGTATAAGTGAACAAGTTGCTTGGAGTATTTGCTGAAATATTCGTTCGGAGGAACACATTTTTTTTATTTCGTGTAACAAAAGACACAACACAGAAACATTTGAAGATAGGTATATTATCTTTAAACGTAGTTGAATGATTGGAACTACCTATATAGCATACCTGCAAACGTTTTACAAATATTATATGCAAAACTCTAAAAATCCATCTTTTCAGGACTTTAGTCAAAATTTCAGTTTGTGTCCCTTAAATTCTTCTTTCACAAATAAAAGAAAATTTTCTTGCATATGCATATTATAGCTAAGTTCCTGAAAATATGGACTTAGAATAAATATTATACCAGTAATGCACAACCTAAATTAAGTTTATTTTGAAATAATAGACTTCATGCGCGATTTACAAAATATTATTAATTGATACAAATACTTCATAATACAAACATTTTTAACTTTTTATTGTAATATATGTCTTTGTGTCGCCTATGTTTAAAATAGAATAAATTTTCGTGAAATTTCAAACATTTTAAATTGCCCACCAAAGGAGTTTCACTAAAATTGTTTAATTTAAAAGTGCTGCTCCAAAAACCACGCAATTTTAAATCTACATTTTCTGCCTACTCATGACCTTAGCTATTTTAAGCCATAGTTATATTGTAAAGCATTGGTAACAAAGAACTTTTAATTTATGCAAGTTAAAACAGAAAATTACCGAAGCGGTCTAAATTCCTGCAAATAACGCTAAAAGTAAAACAAATTAAAGTAACCGGTGTGTTTCATGTTTGTTCTTTATATCTTTCTTAAAACACAAAGACTACATAGTTCCATCAATGCGCGTGATGTTGCTGAGGTGGTATCAGAAGCCAACAGATTTAATAAGTAAATTTTATTGGATAGGTATGAGTGGCTATTGCTATTAAGGCAAGCAAATATTTTTAAAAGTATAACAAATGCTACTTTAACAGTGATTAAAAAATACCACACTGCTGTCTGTTCAGTAACGTTTTAACTAGTGGGATGGGTAACTTATCCTTCAGGTAAAGCTTTAGCTGGTGGGAGCGGTACACAGCCTGCTGAACTCCTGCTGCATGTGACGCGTCCAGTGGAAAGTAGCCAACAGTCTTTCAGTATCGGGTGTCTTTACCCCTCACTTGGGTATACCAGGCAAACACTACCTCCAGCTACTTGGAAGGTCTCCCTCACCCACTAGTTAAAACATCGCTGAACATATAGTACAACCTTTCTCTGTATTAAGGATGCTGAAAAATACTTGTGTTGAGGAAAGAACGTGAAGAATACGCCAAGACATGAACGGGGTAGATTTATATCAAGGCATCCGACTGTGCGAAAATTGAGATGAAACGAAATGAGTCTTAGAGAAGGAAAACTCAGTAAAGATTGGATAATCGGAAGACTGAAAAACTGGCAGAAATAGTTTAAAATAAAACTTGAAGAGAGTTCATAACTGTAAACATAGATATATTTTTTACAATAACTTATTTAGTGTCACTTACATAACCCTAATATTGTTTTAATCTAGGCGATTTAAAATATGTTCACATACTAAATTAATAATCCGTCAAATGTATTTGAAGAGACCAGTGTTCTTAATGAAACACAAAGCTTTTGGAAAAACTGAAGGTTGTTCAATGCCATGGATGTACTGCAATACTTATAGTAGAATATCTAGGGCAAGTATCTGCATATATTTTTCTTATAACGTAAAACCTGCTTGACGCTAAGTTGTTTCATGTTTCTATCAGTTTTCATGTGAGGTTTACAGCATCAACAGTGAGAAACATGAATGGAAACTTGTTCTGGTAATAGGGTAGAGTTTTCAACAGCCTGTATTTCTGATATACCTTGATGGGATGGAATCCATAAAGTAATTTCCTTACCGTGTTTATGTATTTAAATTAGAATATTTGCTGTTCTTGAAACACTGTTATCTGGGTTATACTCTCTTAAAAGGTTCAGCTGAGTACTTAGGGAACTGTGAATGAATATGCCTTTTACTGCGCAGAGTACTGGAGATATAATACAAAGAAAGCAGCAATTGATATTTGTAACGGTATTACTTATAATGTTTATGTATTTGTGTTTACTTCACGCGTTGAAGCCATCTTGTGACGTGATTCATTTGTTAGGTTTGTTAGCTCCATCTGGTGTTAGTAATTTGCGGTAGTATTAGTGTTTGTTTGAAAGAATGCGACTGTTATTTGATTTAATTTTTGTTTACTGTCCTCCGGCTAGCTATTATCTTTTCTTGGGTCGAGCACTTCTCTTTATACAGGTTGTGTAAACGGAAAGGAATCTTTTATCCAAAGATAACACTGATGAAGAAATTTATTATACACTTTTATTGTCGAAACACAGTCACTATCACATTTACACATTGATCTTGACACTCGCCAAACTGAAACTGTTATAATAACTTCATTACTGATAATTCTTAATTCGCGTACTTCAACTTTTTGTATAATTAACTTTATAACACTTGAGATTTCATAACTCTGTTACGCGTAACCTGCGAATTGATATCCGAAGTGTGCCGTACAAATACTTTCGACGAACTGACGGGAATGCGACGTGTAGTGTACAAAGAATTTTGATGAACTGTCGGCAATCTACCTCTAACCTACTCTTTTTATACTCCTTCACCCAGATATGCCTAAAGATTATAACTGAGCTGCAATTGGCTAATAAAACGCGCCAACATTAGCGTCTATTTTTATATCCAATGAAAATTATGAATACATATGCTCTAGGGAAACGTTCCAGAAGATTCTCAAGGAAAAACGCGCCAACATTACGTAACTTCCTCGTTCCCAATAATGATAAACAGCTCACCCCCTCGCTGCATTATTGCGCGCTATTATTGTCAGTTTCAGTAAGGCAGTATAAACTTACTTCCCAACAATAATTACAATCAATAAACATTTCAAATCAATGTCACATAAAAATGCATATTCATATTACAATCATTATTTACATTTAAGTAATTTGTGATACAAATTACTGCATCATATGCCCCACTAGAAACATAATTATAAATATTTACAACTTGTTTGAAAATTTTATAATTGGGTTTTTAGTCTCCTAAATCTTGGAACACACGCTATCACTTTCACTTGACACTTCACACGTATTTAACACACGTCATATGTTTTGTCTTTATCTTGCCACTATTTACTGGCTCTGGTTTAATGTGTTTAGATATTAATCTGACATCACAAATATTTTTATAGCAAATACTGTACCCTGAATTATTTAATTACTGTTACAAAATTGTTTACTTTCTTAAGTTGTTGACAAAAATTTGTGCATTTAAGAATTTTGTAATTACTAAACATATTTACCAAAAATATTCACCCTCTACACAAATATATTTACATCTCTTAAATCTAGACACTGTTTCACATGTTCTGTTTGCTACATAAATATTTGTTTTAATGACTTTTACCCCATTTTTGTTGTTTTGTACTGTATATTCACAATACTCTTGGAATTATCTTTACGTACTTTTACTTTAATATAACATCATGCTTTATTTTAAATGCTGTTACAGTTACTAATAAAATGTTATTTTCATTTTAAACATTTAGTTTTTGTCCAGAATTTATTTCTCTTTTCACATGACATATATAAATAGTTAACCCTCTTACAATCCAATACATTGCTCTGCAAGTCATCTTTAACTATCCAGCATTTACTTTACAACTCATTGCTATTCACCCTCCTGGATCAAATTGTCGGTGGCTAAACATTACTCGTAGCCGTATCCTAACCTTCAAAAATTTGTTCATGAATAACCTCTTGTATTCATATGAAATTTCATCCCATGATATAATTTGAAAACAATCTAAAGTTTCCTGAACAACACATCTTTTAACAACTGTCATTTTCAATTCTTCTACTATCTCTTTAATTTGAGAGTACTCTGACAAATCTGTAATAAACTGTACTGGATTGGAGTTTTCAATTTGAACATCCTGGTACTTGTTAACTTCAGAAGTTAACTTCTGATTATTTACAGGCAAAACTTTAACTTCTTCGGACAATTTATTTCTTTGCATTACTGACTCCTTCTGTATTTCTGATATCTCCCCTCTGAAATTAACTTGCGCCTGATTCACATCTACATTAATAACCTTTTTCATCCCTCTTAGCTCACTTGAAATAATACTCATTCTACTACCTGACTCTGTACATTTTACATCAACATGTTCACTTTTATTCTTAATCTCACTTTGTTGGTTAGATATTTCCCTACTCATTTCTGACATTTTCTTTGAAACTTCAGCTATTTCATTTGCTATCATTTCCTGATTTTCATTTCTCATTCTCATCATACTACTATCTAGCTCCATGAATTTCTTTTCAATTTCTTCCTTGTTTTGTTCTAAGCTCTTACCAATATCTTCCCTTAATTCTCTCTTATTCTGATCTAGTTTTTGTTCTAAACTCCTATCAATATCTTCTCTTAATTCCCTATTATTCTTTTGCATATCTTCCCTTAATTTCTCATTACTCTGAGTTAAGTTTTCTAATTTCTCATTATTCTTTTGCATATCTTCCCTGTTTTGATCTATTTTATTTTCTAATTTCTCATTATTCTTTTGCATATCTTCCCTCAATTCCCTACTATTCTTTTTCATATCTTCTCTCAATTCCCTACTCATATTTCTCAGCATTTCCATCATCATACTAGCATCAAAATTAACATTTCCTGCTGTTCTATTCTCACTTTCTGCTCTAACATTTCCTCCCTCAAATACTACATTGTTTGAGCTATTTTCTGTAACCTGTATTGAATTACAGCTAACAGTTACATTATCTCCCTCCATAATTATTTCTTCTGTATTATTAGTGGACATTGTTTTCTTTATCCTACCGCTCCTAAGGTACATTTAATTTTTAACCCTTTTTTTAGGATAAAAATCACACGTTTCTAACCTTTCTGATGGTATCCGCTGATGTTGCTTTGATGTCCAGCTTTCTGCCCCTCTCTCCTAGATTTGTATGTCGCTTCTGCGTCGTATCATGATGAATCTACGTCGTTTTGGTGTTCTGTATTTGAATTCCCCTGTTGCCTTTTAATCTCGGAATTACGATGTCCAAACATCCGCGTAGTCTGTCGTCCCCTTTGTTGTTTCTGGAATTTGCGTCTTGTAGTTCAGTTCACTTCTCCATTCGCCCCTTCCTGGTCATCTCACTTCTTCCTGGTTAATTCTGCCCCTTCCTGGTTATTCTGATCCTTTCCTGGTCATCGTGTTCCTTTCCTGGTCACTCTGCCCCACGTTCTGGGTGCCAATTTGCGGTATTATATATTTGTTATGTTTATTTAACATTATTGTAGCCCCACGTTGTGGTAGCCAATTTGTAGTAGTTTAGTGCTTAATATGTTTTTACGTAAATTATTAGAACTTGAAGATCTTATATTGTGCTGCTTTTGTTTTGTTTGGTTACATAATTTTAACTGCCCCACGTATGAGAGCCAATTTGTGACGGTATTACTTATAATGTTTATGTATTTGTGTTTACTTCACGCGTTGAAGCCATCTTGTGACGTGATTCATTTGTTAGGTTTGTTAGCTCCATCTGGTGTTAGTAATTTGCGGTAGTATTAGTGTTTGTTTGAAAGAATGCGACTGTTATTTGATTTAATTTTTGTTTACTATTATCTTTTCTTGGATCGAGCACTTCTCTTTATACAGGTTGTGTAAACGGAAAGGAATCTTTTATCCAAAGATAACACTGATGAAGAAATTTATTATACACTTTTATTGTCGAAACACAGTCACTATCACATTTACACATTGATCTTGACACTCGTCAAACTGAAACTGTTATAATAACTGATAATTCTTAATTCGCGTACTTCAACTTTTTGTATAATTAACTTTATAACACTTGAGATTTCATAACTCTGTTACGCGTAACCTGCAAATTGATATCCGAAGTGTGCCGTACAAATACTTTCGACGAACTGACGGGAATGCGACGTGTAGTGTACAAAGAATTTTGATGAACTGTCGGCAATCTACCTCTAACCTACTCTTTTTATACTCCTTCACCCAGATATGCCTAAAGATTATAACTGAGCTGCAATTGGCTAATAAAACGCGCCAACATTAGCGTCTATTTTTATATCCAATGAAAATTATGAATACATATGCTCTAGGGAAACGTTCCAGAAGATTCTCAAGGAAAAACGCGCCAACATTACGTAACTTCCTCGTTCCCAATAATGATAAACAGCTCACCCCTCGCTGCATTATTGCGCGCTATTATTGTCAGTTTCAGTAAGGCAGTATAAACTTACTTCCCAACAATAATTACAATCAATAAACATTTCAAATCAATGTCACATAAAAATGCATATTCATATTACAATCATTATTTACATTTAAGTAATTTGTGATACAAATTACTGCATCATATTGTATACATGTTTAACGCTGATGAGTACAGCAAAGACGTTAAAAACTACTGTTGAACCAGTTGTGTTCGAGGTCTCCTGAAACAAATAGCTGAGGCATCAGTAAAAGCCCTCAGAGGGTACTGCTACATGCTGGGTAGAGGTTTAAAGGTTCACATGCAAAATTAAATCAATTTTTAATACCCAGCACGTACATCGAGGGGACGTATACTCACTTGGCCGCGAAGGACCGAAACGTAATGCGGAAGTTAAGAGATAGGCATGGGTTTTTCACTGTACAAAATCCATAACACAAATATACTTACACATTCCTAAATTTATTAAATATGAAAGGTGAGGGGAGATGTCCACCGATCCAAAGACCGACTTGCACGCGCGATTCGCTTCTCTCGGAATACTCAGCAAGACAGACGCTATATCCCCACCACTCGTGGTTAGCAAAAACTGCCAGCCTTGAGTGACATCATCCCAGTCAACAATATCTGGTAATGACAATGCAAAACAATAATATGTCTGTAATGACAATGGAACCCCAAATTATTAATACGTACATCACGTAGCTTTTAATTTATTGCTTCTAAGGAGGAAATTCTATGCCATAATTTCATTTAACAACCCGAAGTTGAACTGGTAGGAAATGTAGTTTCGAATTTGAGATGTAATATTAAATGTAGAGGGCTAATTCAGCGATGCAACTGATATAATTTAATTAAATTATAGAAGCGTTCGCTCTCTCCAGAAAACGTCATCTGGAAATACAACTTCCAAGCGAAAAAATGTAGCATTAACAACTTCTGCTGAATAGTTTATGTTTGTGTGGATTCACTAAGACATCCTGCGACAGACAAAAACATAGAACGGGGTTAGTAGCTGGAATTTCAATTAGCGAGGAAATGTGTCAGGATGATGCGATTGTTATCCGTTAGGCTCCATCACCTACCAGACGTTTACTGTGACAATTCTCTTGTAACTACTTCATTAAAATGTCCGTGTCATAACGCATTATATCTTACTCATAATTACAAGAGTTAATATACCTCTAGTTGATTTATCTTCGCACGAAGATTTTTTTTTATCTATCTCGTTCCATTTGTGTTAAACATGACTTAAAATTAGGCATTTCGTGCCTCAACGTTGCTTTTCAGGGATTATTCTTGCTAAGGGCTTGTAATTTAAAATAATTCTCAGCTATATATTTCTACCTGTATACTACGCATGTCAGTTTTCTCATTATTTATAGGAATAACAACATAAAGAAGTACGACAAAAGTTTGCGCGTGCAAGAATACCCAGGAAGTAAGGCCCTTTATTTTGGACGTCATGTGCTCCCCCACTACTTCCATTCTGTGTTATTTTTTCTTGCTCCTTGCTCCTTTTAATATTATTCGTGACGATAAAAATGATGAACATTAAGTATCTTGCAATTAGTAATGGGTAATTAGATTTTTGCCATTCAAAACTCCATAAGGGGGCAGCTTATTTATCGAGGAAGTTATTCGAACTTTTGTTTGGAGGTTTAAGAGCATTTCTGCCTTGCTGTAAACATCTCATTTGATTATCGTTAAGAGTTGATGATTTTGGTCGATCTTTATGGATAGCTGGTTGTGACTTACAAGCCTCTTTGGCTCTCTTCACAAGAGAAATTCGAGTTAAAATATTGCTCAAATCATTTAGTTTCATAGAATTTTGTACACCTTATGTTACACCAACACATGTTTTCATCATTAGTGAGGTGCAGAGGGATACCAATTCTGATATTCCTTCACTACATGGCGTTGCTGCCTGTCGTAATTCTTTGATAAAATGTCACATACTGGAGTGAGGCCAAAAGGTTTTCAGCTAAATATTAAATTTTATTACCCAGCATGCACATTGGGAGACATAGCTGCAGAGGCTGCAAGAAGACCAGAATCTTACACAACACATTCCAGAGCAGGCGTGCGATAATTATAACAAAACACACAGAATTTCACATCAATCACATTACCTGTGGTTTATTTAGTATAAGCACGGTGCCCCTACATTGCAAACAAAAGATAAAGAAAGAAATTCAGGGGAGATGCTACACACACGAGCATACAACCTTTCAGATTCAACACACAGCACACAAAGAAGTAACGCTCACTTTCACTTCCCCCACTCTCCACCGCTGGCTAGGATCACCAGCTAGAGGCGGCGAGTCGCCACGACGTCGAAATTTCAAAACCCCAAACGAAAGAATTGTCCCAACAATGCTGTCGCCAACGACGCAATAATGTGTCTGGCGTGGCAATACGCAAACATACACGCCGCAATATTATAACTTATGGAACAAATAAACTCACTTGTTGGTAAGGAACGGTTGCACTTGGGTGCACAAGGTGTGCCGCTCTAAAGAAGTTGATTTGTCGATCATGCATCAGCGTCGATTTTTCGACTGCTTTGAAGTTCTTTGATACTTGATAACAAGTATTTAAATGACAAGGAGGATCTATAAGCGCGACACAGACCTGGCTAATATCAGTGTTTGTGCCATTCTATAGCCCATTATAACAGCGTCTAAATTGCGGAAAACTGCTTGGAGAAGCAGTTCAAGGTATGCAAAATCCACTGCTAAAATATTTCGAAATAGGAAACCTAATCAGCATAGCTTCCTTGTTTACACACTTGAAACTTTCCTTCATCTGTAAATTTGTGCTTTGCAAAAAGGTTTATTTCATAAGGTAAATTATTATTAAGTATTATTTACAGTAATAAATTGCCAAAACAGCCGGTATCCTCTTCTCTTAAACTGAATAGCCACTGTTTTATAGAGATTACCAAGTTGACTAAAGTGGAATTTCAGAAGAAAACTTAAAAGTGGCCTAGAATTTCTATAAATTTCATTCTACTTTATTTTATGTCATAAAAACTCTGGTGTTGCATTCACAGATTTAAAAAACGTTCTGATGTGTTACACTCACATGACTTTCTCTACCCTTGTACAAACTATTTTTACAAACGCTTATTCTCCATATGCTTCATGTTAATCAAAATGTTAATCTTATTGGTAATTTTCTTGTAGATGCAAGGGGTATTGGTAGGCTTTAAGCGATAGTCAAATCTTTTAAGAACTGGTTGCTATGTGGAGTATTCCATTCTCTTTGCATTACCAGGACAAACAAATATGAAAAACGAATCTGAGAAAAAGTATAAGTATTGGTAAATTTAAGAAAATAACAAGCAATTCTCTAAAATGGTTCACGCAACAAAAACAGATGTATATGACATAAATTGTGTATTTTAACGCGATCTACATTTTTTGTATAGTAAACTTTTGTCTATCTCTTATGGTTTACCAGTTATGCAAAAGTCGTTCACAATGAAGAATACTTTTGGACACATTCCCAGAAAATTCGAAGTATACATTTCATTTTTCATGAAAATATCTTAAACATATGATATTTTAATCAAAATCGTTAGCCATTTTTGAGAAAATTAAAATTTTCGAAAAACGTTCGATGTAAAGGGTAATCTGCGGTAGGGGGATTTTCTTGAAAACCTTCGTGTCGCATCTCTGGAAGATACTGAACCTAAATACCAAGTTTGTTGTTTATCCGCCTGTTCGTTTCTGAGTTATGCTGTTCACAGACACACACGGACATGTTTCCAAAAATGCTTTTTTTTTGGATTCAGGGTGTCTCAAAAGATACATTTCCGGTGAAATCTCGGTACTGATTTTTTGGGTGGAATGCAATACTTCCCCTACTTACTGTACGTATTAGAGAAAGTAAAAATATTTGTTTTGAAATAACAGGTTCCTTGGTAGACCAGGACAAAAACGAAGAGCGACTTACACTTGAAAGTGTTCAAGTACTGTGATTGAAAATTCAAATCAATAACAACAGAAATAGTTAACGCCAGAAACATTTGCATTTGACATAAATTACGTGCTTTAACGATATGTATATGTTTGTGTAGTAAGATTTTGTCTATCTCTTACAGTCTACCGAAGCTCATTCATAAAGAAATAGGGTTTCACAGGCTATTCCTATAAAATTCAAGGTATTCATTTTATTTATCCTGCAAATATCTTAAACACTTGGTATTTTAAACAAAATCTTTAGAGCTATTTTTGAGGAAATAAAAAATAATGAAAAATCTTCCATGTAAAGGGTAGTTTGGGGTGGGTGTATTTCTTTGAAAATCGCGCCACAGCTTGGAAGACGCTTTTTAACCTGCTTTTCATTTTTGAGTTATGCTTTACACAGAAACTCAAACATAGGACCTTTTTCCAAAAATTTGATGTTAGATTTGGCATGAGTTTCTGTACTCTCTATCGTTTATTAGTGGGTATAAAATGATTCTTACGACACTCTATTTCAATGACTACTTCAGTTTAATCCAGATAAAGCTTTCCAGAAATACCTCCATTATACATTTCGTTAAAGATACAAAGCAATACCAGTAGTCAAGTTTTAGAACTGGAGGCTATTCGCTGGTCTAAAAGCTCTATACTCTTTCCATGACATCGCAAGAAAAAGCTGAAAATCAACAACAATGTAAAAGAATGGCTAAGTGTTAAAGAATTGAACACTAATAACGAATATTTCAGAAATGGCTGATGCTGCAATATGAGGCAGTATTTTTAACACTTAAATGATTTCAGTCAAATTATATAATAAAAAATTATAATAACAGCCCATCTTAAAGCAATATGTGTATGTAACAATATATAAACAGTGTTTATTACAGTCATTGTAAATGTTTATATTATTGTATACATGTGTAATAATGTTATGTGAATGTATTATGTAATTTAATAATGTAGGAGTTGTGAGAATATTAGGTTAAAAGTTGCTAACAATGAGGTAAGTTTGAGGTAATAATGAATTTGAAAGTTTAACAATACTACTTGTGATTCTTGGAAGCAATAATGTAATTTTTGTGACAGTTCATAAAATAGCCAATCAACAACCAGAAAAACGTTTAGTTAAATGAAGGTATTCTATTGGAGTAGGATTAGTCAATCAGAAACTGAAATATAGCAAAATTTACAAATCTAGAAGTCAGTTGCTTGTGGACAGCGCTCATAACTGGACGCGTTGGTTGTAGACAGTATTACTGATCAGACGCGAGCTGTGTCCTCGATAAATTTAATACGTATTCGTGTGAGAAGAAAATAGTTTACGTGTTAAAAAGTGCAAGTAATTAATAAAAGAATCTCACAGCTCCCTATATCAGTGAAGTGTTATTTAAATTGTGTCAATAATTAATAAAAAGGAGTGAATTAAAAATTATAATTTGTGTAAGCCTACATTCTTCAGCCGCACTACGCCCTGCTACGACATCCATGTCTCTAACAAAAAGACTGATGCAGCCGAGGCAAAAAATAAATATATAATATTTAAAGAAACAGTCAAAATTACAAAGTTAAAATATTTTTAAACATTTGGGGCAAAGGCCACCGGAAAGTACATTTGGAGCGAAGGCTACCGGAAAGCGGGTACTATACGCGCGGTTGCAACTACTTCAAGTTTGGTTCCCAACAGTCGAAATATAATACAACTCCTTCAATACAACAACTACTTCAAATTGGCTCCCAAAACGTGAGGCAAAATAATAACGTCTTCAAATAAAAGTTGTTGGTAATAAATTGTGTGTTAAAGAGTTTTACATTTGTTTCTGATGCACGTTTTTGTCTATCGCTTAACGTTTACAGTTATACAAGATTATACAAAATTCCTTTCGAATAAGTGAACTTCACAGGCTATTCCGAGAAAATTTAAGATAAACATTTTATTTGTCATGTAAATATTTAATATATGGCACTTTAATCAAAGCGTTAAAGCAATTTTTATAGAAAATAAAAACGAAATTGAAAAATGTTTAAAGTAAAGCGTAGTTTCGGGTGGGGGAATTTTTTAAAACTCTTTGTGTTGTATCTTTAGAAGGTACTGAACCTAAATAAAGTTTGGTATTTATTCGATTTTTCGTTTTATAGTTATGCTTTTTCTAAAAATGATTTTTTGAATCAAGGGGCCTTGAAAGTATTTCAGGTGAAATCTCGGTATTGCATTTTTGGGTGGAATGCAATACTTCCTCTAATTACTATATGCAAGTAGAGAAAGTAATAATGGTAGGTGTATGATGCAGTTCTTCGGACCAGCAATGCTTTAAACTATTGTAAAGCTATATTATCGTTAGGCAACGAATGAGACGACCTTCTAAGACAAATGAATGGTGTGCTACTGGTGCGAGTAGAGCTCCCCCATCGCACTTTTATGCAATTAGGCTTAAGCACCCAGGAGTTGTTTGTGTTACTTATCTTTCACGCATCTTTTTTATATTCAACCATTTTTATATCCACAACACAGCGAAACGGAACCTGTAAAGTAAAACACAAAGGCTGCGCGCATTTATGTGTGGGTGTGCGTTCAGAAAGATATGAGAAACATGAGGACTTGTGCATGGTCACCGATGCGGTGATAACTTTGGAACATTTCCCGTCATTTCTGCTCCCGAAAATCCTCTTCCCCTCTGTAATAAAAGTATATTGCAGGTTGTAGTTGTGATGATACCGTTAGCCTTATGCTTGTTATATGAAGGTTTCTCAGTCTCCCATGTCTGAGACGCATTTCACGGTGAAGAGCCCAAGAAAAATACCACGGGGTGATCCTTGCAGGTCACGCACCATGGTGCAATTTGCTAACCTAACTGGCGCTACCAAATATATAAAGAATATTGTCACAAGATGACCTTAGATTTAACCAGTCAACAGTGGTCAAACAAAACAATTGAGAGATTTCAATAATCTTAATATTTTGGTAAAGTTCGCAATGTTACCCTCGGCAATTCTCATTAATATGGTGCTATACTTCTGCTTAAATTTACAAGTAATTTACGAAGCATTAAACTAATTCAGAGCAAGCCATTTACCTCAAAATCTTTGCCTGACGCCATAATAATGAGCGATTTTAAGATAATCACAATATGTTTTTAAAACCGACACAAACTTTTAAAAAATCTGATGTGATATATTGATATGACCTTCTCTATCCTCTATCTATATTAAAATAAATGACAGAAATAGCTACATTACACGTTTCGTTATAGATACAAAGAGAACAGCGATAGTCAAATGCTTAAGAACTGGACGCTATATGCTGGCCTTAAAATTCCATACTGTTTCCATGCAATCGCGAGAAATAGCTGAATGTTAAAAGGACTTGAAGAGAATGACCAAGAAATGAACAATTCGAACCTTTCATAACCGATATTTCAGAAACGGCTAATGCCACAAAAAACGTATTTGAAATATATTGTGTGTTTTAAAGGGATCTACATTTTTTGTGTAGTACATTTTCCTCTACCGCTTAACGTTTACCAGTTATACAGGATTATACAGAATTCCTTCAAAATGAAGAGGATTTCATAGGCTATTCCCCGAAAATTCAAGATATACACTTTATCTGTCACGTAATTATCGTTCATATATAGTATTTTAATCAAAATCGTTACAGAAAATTTTATAAACTAAAGAAGTTCGAAAAATGTTCCATACAAAGAGTAGTTGGAAGGGAGGGATTTTGTTGAAAATCCTCGTGTCGAATCTTTGGAATATACTGAACCTAAATACCAAGTTCGGTACTTATTCGACTTTTGTTTTTAAGTTATCGTGTTCAGAGACGCACATATAGACATGTTTCCAGAAATGCTTTAATTGGATTCAGGGGGTCTCAAAACATGTATTTCCGGTTAAAACTCGGTATCGAATTTTTGGGTGGAATGCATTACTTTCCCTATTTACTGAACGTAGTAGAGAAGGAAAAATGCGAGTCAGTTGGGGAATTTAAATATATTTTCGACATGTTGCCATGGTATTTCAGTTGGTTAGAGCAACCGGAGGGAAAATGTAAGCCCCATCTTTCCAGCCTTGTGCTACACAGGGCTTGTTCGTAAGAACAATTAATTCCATAAAGTTTTGTTTTCTTACAGACATTTATGATGGCTTAGTATACAAATAAATACAAATACACAAATCTCCTTCAGAAACATTAAGATTCCTCTAAAAATTAAATTAAATTGAGTTTTATTTATGGATGCTGTTTACCTGCTGTAGTCCTTAGCTTCCCTCGTATATTGGGCATGAAAGACCCGTAATTTTACTCAGAGGCCTCTTTATCAGGCTAGAGGTTCTACTTCCCTTCCGAAAGAAGGCCCGTAAAAATCCATCATCCTTCGTCGGGTTTGAACCCGCGACGTCGGGAACTAGAGGTAACCACTACACTACGGAGGGCTTCCTCGAAGAAGCGTATGGTGAAGCAGCAATGAAAAAAAAACTCAGGTTTTTACCTGGCATAAACGTTTCAGTGCAGGCCGCGATAGCACCAAAGACGACCTGGGAACGGTGGACCAACAACTGCAACAAATGAACCGAGCATTGAACGTGCGTTGTCTGTTCTAGTAGAGTTTATTCCACTATTTGAAAAAAGTAGTATTTATTCGAAATAACTGCATGTGAAAACACTTCGTCGCCTCAGGGATGCAGTAAAAAGGAAATATTAGCACAAAGCACCTGGTTTCTTTTGCACGACAACGCACCATCACATTGACCAGTACTGGTAAAAAAAGTACCCTTACAGGCACATCATCACTGCTTTGGTTGCATCCATACTCTCTAGATCAGTCTCCAATCGAGTTCTTTCTGTTTACGCGGCTGAAATCTCATCTGACGGGGCAAAGATTCGCGGACGCTGATGAAGTCAGTGTAAATGCGACGGGACCACCACGACTTGTTTCTCAAAATAGCTTCCAGCAATGCTTCCAGGCACGCTGGGAGAAGTGTGTCATTGCGGAAGAGAATTATTTTGAGGGAAATGTTATACAACCATTAACCAATCCGGGAACTTTCTAAACCTAGGGTTATAAAGTTGAGGCAGTATTTTTAACACTAAAATGATTTGTCTAATTGTATAATATATATAATTCATTAACAGCCCGCCTTAAAGTAATATGTGTATGTAACAATATATAAAAATGTATGTAACAGTCATTGTATATGTTTATATTATTGTATACATGTGTAATAATGTTATGTGAATGTATTACGTAATTTAATAATGAAGGAGCTGTGAGAATAATAGGTTAAAAGTTGCTAACAATGAGGTAACCTTGAGGCAATAATGAATTTAAAAGTTTAAATGCTACTAGTCATTATTGGAGCAATAATAATATAAATTTTTGAGACAGTTTAAAAAAATAGCCAATCAACAACCAGAAAAAGCTTTAGTTTAATGAAGGTATTCTATTAGATTAGGAATAGCCAATCAGAGACTTTAAATACAGAAATTTACAAGTTTAGGCGGTTGAAATCAATTCAGTTGGTTGCAGACAGCGTTACTAACCAGACCCAAAAAGTGTCCTCAAGAAATTTAATACGTATTCGTGTGAGACGAAAATAGTTTTACGTATTAAAAAGTGCAAGTAATTAATTAAAGAATCGCACAGCTCTGTATATCAGTGAAGTGTTATTTAAATCGTATCAAGCATTAATAAAAGGAGTGAAGTAAAATTATAATCTGTGTAAGCCTACATTCTTAGTCGCACCACATCCATGTCTCTAACAATAATACTGACGCAGCCGAGGCAAACGTAAATATAATATTTAAAGAAACAGTAAAAAAAATACAGAGTTAATATTTTTAAAAATTGGGGCAAAGGCTACCGGGTACCATACGTGCGGTTACAACTACTTCAAGATCGGTTCCCCAACCGCTGAAATATAATACAACTCCTTCAATACAAACCACTTCAAATTGACGCCCAAACGTGGTGAAAATAACGTAACAAACCATCTTCTCAAAGTCCAGTCAGAATGACTAGTTTATGGAGTCTATATCCAATAGAGGTCAGAGTCAAGGATACTTTTGCGTTTATTGTGCTACTTTATTAATGGGGTGAACTTCGCATTTTATGTATTAATGTTGGGTATTCTTTCCTGTCTACAAAACCATTAAATCATGCATATCTCCTTTGGATGTAATTTTCATGGGCTTGAAACCAGCCGCCTTGTACGCTTAACTAAATGCAGATGATTGACATTGTCTCCAACAATCGAGGAGAGATCCGTATTCCTTCACTGATGTTTTAGGTTTCTAATACTATACTCCTACACGTTTCCAAGCCAAAAAGGAGAGGCAGCCTGAATTTATATAACACTTTGAACGAAAACGTATTTATATCATTGTAACACTTTGATGATCTATTATATACCTAATTTAATTATTTTATCTACTACTGTTACAAAAGCTCACGTGTCCAGCCAACAAAACCTAATCATATGTTTGTCTTCAAAGCATGTTTTATGTTTTATAAGAACATAACGATTAGCTTATGTTCCTAAAAAAATATGAATAAATAGAGTGAACTGCAATTCTAAACATTACTTATAGAAGGAACATGAGTTGAGGAAATAAAATGTTTACTGCAAAACGTAGATGAAATCAATTTTAAAGTTCTTGCAGATATGTCCATAGTCTTTGAGGAAATATAAAATTTGTTATGCCAATTATTTGAAGTTGTGCACTATTTTAACACAATAGTTTATAGTTTACAAAAAGAGAAACACGTTAAGGTAATCTCGAGTAATTCTGGATCTTCAGAAACGACCGCACTCGTTACTAAAGCTTTATTTTTTAACTTGTATCATAAACAGGTATTAGTAACATTTCTTTTGTTCAGCAACACACTGCCCTTCCTTCCTCCTCCTCCTCCTCCTCCTCCTCCTCCGCTTTCCTTCCTTCTTTCTTTCTTTCTTTCTTTCTATTCTCTAACTGTGCACCATTCAGTTTCATTCGCTGTCCGAGGAGTTTAAAGTGCGCCAACTTATGCCAGGTGGTATAGCATATGACGCGACAAACATGTACCATTAAGTGGATGAGAAAAAAGTGCAGTCAAGGGCATTTGATGACTATGGAATGACTAATACCGTCTTATGTAATGTTGTTAAAATTCTTGGCCAAGAATTGTTGCAAGATTCACAGGAAGACTACCTCTGTGATCTGGTGGTTAGTATGTTAGCTTCCAAATCCGGAGATTCTGGGTTCGATTCCCGGCTGGAGGATGGGAATTTTTCTTGCAGAATTATTCCACATCCTCGTTAATGTCTGGAAGTATGAAGAAGAGTGTAAATGTGTGTGTTAATTTAATGTTATGAAGAGAACCCAAAATACACAAATGGTAAACGAGTGAACATCATTATTCATTACCATGAGCATTGTTCCAAAGACACAGCCACCGATATGACCTTAGATGTTAAAGTCGACATATAAATGGTAACAGAAAAAAAAAGTTTTAAGGTGGAACCGTATTTTTCAATTACATCTGCATAATATTTGATAAATCGATATACGGTAAATTCTAAGTATGGAAATCTCTCCCTCCCCGTTAGTCTTGAGCCTTACATCCCCTTCGAATAGATTCGAATGACCTTTAAAGGTTTAATGTTCTGAAAACAAGCATTTCGTGATATAATGATTGAAAATTACCCTTTAAGCGCTTCCACTAATAACATTGTCTATTACGCAGCATACGTTTACTTATTATAACAGATTTTGCTAGTGGCATCTTTATGGGGAGTGTATAGGGCTAAAAATTGCTTTAAATTGCAAAAATTCTTATCTTTTGAAATTTAATACACAGACATTATTTTGGTTAGAGGGACAGACATTTTAAGGCCCCAGGAACTTGGAAACTAGGTTTGTCACTCCACCCCTGAAGCTAATGACAGGCATGCTCAACCCTTTTGCGATCGGTAATTTTTACTCTCTACTACGTATAGTAAGTAGGGGAAGTATTGTATTCCACCCAAAAATTCGATATCGAGATTTAATCGGAAATATATGTTTTGAGGCCCCCTGAACGAACAGTCGGATAAACACCAAACTTGGTATTTAGGTTCAGCATCTTCCAGAGATGCGACACGAAGGTTTTCAAGAAAATCCCCCCACCCCAGACTATCCTTTACATGGAAGATTTTTCGAAAATTTTAATTTTCTCAAAAATGGCTCTAACGATTTTGATTAAAATATCATACGTTTAAGATATTTTTATGACAAATGAAATGTATATCTCGAATTTCCTGGGAATGTCTCCAAAAGTATTCTTCATTGTGAACGACTTTTGCATAACTGGTAAACCATAAGAGATAGACAAAATTTTACTATACAAAAAATGTAGATCGCGTTATAATACACAATTTATGCCATATACAGTTTTTTTGTTGAATGAACCATTTTCGAGATATTGCTTGTTATTCCCTTAAATTTTCCAATACCTATACTTTATCTCAAATGGGAATGGAATACTCCACATAGCAACCAGCTCGATATCTCATTAACATGAAGCATATGGAGAATAAGCGTTTGTAAAAATAGTTTGTAGAGTAGGGAAAGTCATGTGACTGTAACACATCAGATTTTTTTATGAATGTCTTGGTGTTTACATAAAGGAAGTTGGACATTGTAAATAGTTTCACTCTCTCTGTGCAAAGTTTGTATTTCTCTGTGATTCTGCGTTGTGTATTTTAAGGTGTGGAATTGCTGTTGAACAGACTGTTTAACTTCCTGCTGAAACTATTTAAAAATTAATTTCCCAATTCTGTAATTAATATCCCGCGTATGGCGCAATGTCGTTTAGGCACATTAACATTAATTGCAAGTGATAGAAGTTCACGTATGTAACTTTAAGAGACGTTAAAGAGACACTGTAAACAAGTATAGCAGTGATCCCAAATAAAGGGAGCGTCACAAAAGAACGATGTCAAGCACGTGGTCAGACGTATCTTGGCTACCTGAATTCTTCATTTAGAGAACTTCCTAAGAGGGCAGATTTCAAATTCCACATCACTTAAAAAGCCATTATACGTCTTTATCAAACGTCGAAATGCCTTTCCACAGTACACACCTCTTTATATATATTTCCTCGGGTAGTTATCTGCGGAGTGGGGTAGATAACAAGTTAACACTGGGAGCTGGAGTCCCCTTATCTGCACTAATGTGAAAGTTCTGTCACTTGAGATAGTCTACAAGGAGAGGAGGCGGTCTAGACTTGCTGCCTACCTTGGAATGGGAGGAAGCTCGTTACTACACCTTCTTACCCATCTGTTGGGAAACTCACCTTTCTTTTTTTATGTTCTGATAATATTTTGCACATATAGGAATGTAACCATAGCACAAAACATAAAAATATTGTTAAGTAATTTAAGAACTAAATTTTCATTAACCTTTTTTTTTTAATCGCGATATTATGAAAATACTGCTTGTTGCAAAGATAGGGCTCTAGGATGGTACTGCAGGCCAATCGTGCTTCCAACGTGACCCCTGGGAGGGAAGTATGAGGGAAGGACGCGAAGGGCGACCATATCTGGATGCCGACAGGTCCTTAACGTTTCCAGATAGAATGAATCCGACACCGCACGGTCCTTGCCCACAAGCCACCAACCGCCAGAGCGGAGCCCCACGCTGAGGAGAGACCTAACTGAGCGGTGTCGCAGCGACGTCAGGGAAGAAGCCTTTACAGTGCGCAAGCTACCGCCCAGCCGCAACCAGCCGAACACCGTCGCCTGGTTTTACAACCCTGAAAGAGATGACAAGGAAAATGATGGGTACAGGAAATGACAGGAAGGAGAGTCTTGGTAGAAGATGAACCACCCCAGCATGCGCCTGGCGACCCGGGGAAACCACGAAAAACACATGGGCCGAGTGGGCGGTCGCCGGGGATCGATCAAGAACTTTTCACATGTTTTTCCCTTGAAATCCTTGAGGAGAAGCATTTTGACAAAAACCTCAAAATAATAATAGGCATAGTTGTACCACGCCGACAGATATAAGATATAAGAATTAGTGCTCATGATTGAAGAAGCAGTTTAATGTATGGAGATTACTCTAGCTACAAAATACAGAGCCTTCCTTTCACACTGTGGCCGACGCATGGCGCATCGCACACCGGCCGAAACAGCTGTAATATCCCCGCAACCACCTCACATTCTCATAGTTACAGTTACAATTACAATGATAAAAAGCACGCATCTTAAGTTCCCCAAATTCCCCCATGATGAAAATCGATAGAGTTAACTCAGGGAATCTTGAGAGCCGCACTCCTTTACTAATTAACCTATCTTCAAACATTTCCGAATTTAATTTAATGACTCATTAGTTGTATGCGCGCTATCATGCAGACTGATGTACGAATTTAAGCGGTAGACGCCAGACGCTAGAAGGCAGCATTCCCGGGCAGTTCCCTTGGTACGTATTCAGTGTGAGGCAAAAATTCATTACGGCGTGAATAATATAAAGTTTACGTGTTAAAAAGGTGCAAATAACAATAACCTCACAGCTCTACAGTAGGATACATCAGTGAAGTGTTATTTAATCGCGTGAAGTATTATTAAACAAAGTACAATACAATTATAATTTGTGAAAGCCTTGTTCTTTAGCCACACCAGCCCTGCTAAGAGATACGTGTTCTGTATATTACTACTGACGCAGCCGAGGCATACATATATAATATTTAAATAAATATTTAAAATAAAAAATTGATTCGTGAATGTTTGGCGAAGGCCACCGGAATGTTTGTATCGTACGTACACTCCAAAAAATATATCTCCTGCAATACGTGGTGCAAACAGCAGTAATAAACCCTATCATATCCTAGAGCTCAACCATAATCTGTAACACAATAGTTATGCCGAGAATGCTTTAGTCTGCGTAGCTTCTCAATGCAGTCCCAAAAGGGAAAAATAGGAAAAACAAGTAAAGGCAAACTAAAATGGAGATTTATATGTATATACATTGCTTAGAATTGAGAGAGTATTCAATTACATAAATCACTTATGAAAATAAACCGTCAGAACAAGTAGTATTGCTCGACCGAAAAAGTAGTGGAATTCTTGCATGCAGACTCCAAATGAAGAAAAGGCAACATTTTCCTTGAAAAAAGCAATCATCATCGGTGTCGTTGTTGACATGGATACCCCAAACATGAGCACATAGTCATATTCTTATTATTCTCAAATATGCTTCGAGAATGATTTATGAGCATTTTGCTTAGTTTATACTGGATGTGCTAGATACAGCATGCCAGAGTCCAAGTATATGCTGGTGTAATGCGAGGGACTACTGGAATGCCATATCTCCAGGTGGGTGGATTGGCAGAGGTGGACCTGTAACCTGGAAGCCACGGTCTCAAGATCTAAAATTCGCTTAATCTAGATATCTACAATTCCAACTCCAAATTTAGCAATTTTATTGTATTTAACGAATGTGCAACAATTTTTTGAAGCTTCATTATAACACGCGCTGTAGCACTGAAATTGCATTCTCCTGAGTGCAATTGTTCTTTGGCGTTTTTTTCTTTTCTTTTAAACATCCAACTTCTTAATTTAAATAATTGCCCGTAGTTGTGTTAGCTTATGTTCGACCACATCTGTGCTCCGAGTAGAAAAATAATGGGATTTTGTTCAGCGTTTAAAATTGGAGATTAAAGCCCAAATTGAAATGTAAATTGTATTGCGCAAGTTGAGATTTATAAGGTTCTCTTTAAAGGCAATGACGTAAGACGCCATTAAGATATGATGATGCTGGTCGTTTCTTCAATTACCTTTATTGCTTTGTTTAGCAGAGGGGGTTCAGCCAAAAGCATACCTTTCAAAGAACCGCTCAATGCCATTAAATCATTGGTCCCCGCCCTTTTTATTTCCTTTGCATTTTTTGTTTCTATCCTCATTAAACTTTTAACTTCAAGGCGGTAATATTTCGCTTTGCCTTTTTCTTAGTATGCAGCTGAAATTTTAGATTCCATAACTTATTTCGGAGATATTTAGTTAAAGTACTTCAATAATCAGAACTAGACTGGCTCTGTGGTCTGTTGGTTAGCATGCTAGCCTCCAAATCCAGAGGCTCTGGGTTCGATTCCCGGCTGTAAAGTGGGAATTTTTGTTTATTCTGCACCGTTCCTAGAGTCTAAATGTATGAATGTGTGATTTATTGATTATAAAGTAACACCAAAGTGATGAAAACACAACGATTAAAACTTTCGATTGGAACTATTACAAAGTCGCCGATATGACCTCAGAGTTGAAGACGGCACATAAATTAAACAAAAACAAAACAAAAAATCTGATGTGTTACACTCACATGACTATCTATACTCTTGTACAAACTATTTTTACAAACGCTTATTCCCCATATGCTTCATGTTAATCAAGATATTGAGATGTTAATCTTATTGCTAATTTTCTTGTAGATGCAAGGGGAATTGCTAGGCTTTAAGCGATAGTCAAATATTTTAAGAGGTGGTTGCTATATGGAGTATTCCATTCTCTTTGCATTACCAGGACAAAAAAATGAATAACAAATTTGAGAAAAAGTATAAGTATTGAAAAATTTAAGGGAATAACAAGCAATATCTCGAAAATGGTTCACCCAACAAAAAAATTGTATATGACATAAATTGTGTATTTTAACGCGATCTACATTTTTTTGTGCAGTAAACGTTTGTCTATCTCTTATGGTTTACCAGTTATGCAAAATTCGTTCACAATGAAGAATACCTTTGGAGACATTCCTAGAAAATTCGAGATATACATTTCATTTGTCATGAAAATATCTTAAACATATGATATTTTAATCAAAATCGTTAGAGCCATTTTTGAGAAAATTAAAATTTTCGAAAAATGTTCCATGTAAAGGGTAATCTGGGGTGGGGGATTTTCTTGAAAACCTTCGTGTTGCATCTCTGGAAGATACTGAACCTAAATACCAAGTTTGGTGTTTATCCGACTGTTCGTTCTGAGTTATGCTGTTCACAGACACACAGACAGACACACACACACACACATACACACAAATGGACATGTTTCCAAAAATGCTTTTTTTGGATTCAGAGGTCTCAAAACATATATTTCCGGTGAAATCTCGGTATCGAATTTTTGGGTGGAATACAATACTTCCTCTAATTACTATATGTAGTAGAGAAAGTAAAAAAATTAAACTAAAGTACAAATGCAGATAAATAATATTCATACTCGGGAGATTTCAACACTCAATCTGTGGCCTATTGTTGAGAGACTTGTTAACACTCCTATGTTTTCTATCTATTGGAGGGGAAAACTTTCTTTGACGTTGCTTCTTTTCCGCTTTTCTCTTCCTCTATGCGTATGACCCATTTTCTTGATATTGTCTGTAATTAGTCAGCTTCTGCCTGGAATTTTTTCCCCACCCCACCAGTCTTTTCTATGCACCTTTTAGTAAGCAGTATCTCTCATTCAATGTCCCAGCCATTTCTTTTTCTCTTGCTGATCAGTTTTGCCCACTCTATCTAAAACAAATTCACGACTTAGCACGTCATTAATCCCTTCCTTAGTTCTTTTCAGGGTGAACGAAACACTTGTCTTTTCCCATTAACAGTATCCTTGCTACGGCTACCCTCTCTTTAACTTCTTGACAACAGGTATTTTTATTGTCTACTGATTGTACACTCGGTCAATTTAAAACTGGCCGGCGTCTGGGAGTCGGAGCTAGAATCGCGTACTTCCGTGAGCTCTCGGGACAGCCAAGCTTTGTTCATAAGACTGCATATATTCTTGTAGTGGTTATAATGGGGAACACAAACTATAATCATAAAAGTCTTCCGAGAAAATAATTCATGTACGAGATTTCAGACAGACAGCTGTTACAGTGTTTCAACACTTGATATTTGTAAACAAAACACACTTTATTGATTTATTGTTCTCAGGGGGAGTACGACTAAAGCTCCTTGCAATGCCATGCTTACTGCAGCACTCTCAGCTCGTCGTCTAGGGGTACCTCTAGTTCCGAGGTCGCGAGTTTAAACCCGGCGGAGGGCAATGGATTTTTTCGGGCTTAAAAACCCTTAGTATGGCTTCCTTTGGAAGGGACGTAAAGTCGGTGGTCCCGTGTTAAATATATACGGCAAATAAAAGAAGCTCAAGTCTGATTAAGAGGCTGCTGAGCAAAATTTCCGGTCTTTCACACCCAACATAGAATGGGACGCATAGTAGTTAAAGAGCGTCCATAAATAAAAAACTTAATTTCAAAACTCTTAGCTGAGTGGTAAAGAGTTAGCTTACTGTTGCTGAGGTTTCAACTTTCCCACTCTTTCATTTTAAATCCATGGGTAAAAATATAACAGGTTTTATTTCATTTTTATGTAGGTGGCATTTATTTAGTAGTCCGTCATACCGGTAGATGCCAACCATTACAATTTATCGGTCGGGAGGAGGTTTCAAAATCAAGTCAATTTAATTTTATAACAAGTTTCACCATTATTGTGCAATTATATTTGTAAGTAAACTGAAGTAACACAAGCAGTATAGTTATATTACAGTAAAGAGAGTTTTAAAGCACAAAAGATAACAACTCACTACGGAGAAACGAACTGGAGCTGCTTGAGTAGAAGTAGCTCAATCACTGCTCCACGTCAAGCACGGTGTGGAGATAGCTCAAATCAGTGCCTTGTGGGTTGTATTATAGAGTTGGTCAAAGCGGCGCACAGAAGTTGTCGGTTACGAACCGCTCGCTCACTCGACTTTGAAGACATTTTGAAGTAGTTTGTATTGAAGGAGTTGTATTGTATTTCAACTGTTGGGGGCCGAACTTGAAGTTCGTTGCAACCACACGTATAGTAAACAGTTTCCGGTAGCCTTCACTCCAAATGTACTTTCAGGTGGCCTTTGCCCCAAGTTTAAAAAATTATTAACTTTGTAATTAAACTGTTTCTTTAAATATTTAATATTTTGCCTCGGCTGCGTCAGTATTATTTTAGAGACATGGATATCTTGGCAGGGCGTGATGCGACAAGAATATAATCTTACACAGATTATTATTTTACTTCACTCCTTTATTAATACTTGATACAATTTAAATAACACTTCACTGATATAAAGAGAGAGCCGTGAGATGTTTTTATTAAATACTTGCACTTTTAACACGTAAACTATTTTTGTCTCACACAAAATACGTATAGAATCTCTCGAGGACGCATCACGCATCCGTTTACAAACACTGTCTGCAGGCAACTGAATAGATTTCAACCGTCTAAACTTGTAAATTTCTGTATTTCAAGTCTTTGATTGGCTAATCCTACTCCAATAAAATAGCTGCATTTAACTAAAGCTTTTTCTGGTTGTTGATTGGCTATTTTTATAAACTGTCACTAAAATTACATTATTGTTCCTCCAGTAGTATTAAACTTTCTTACTCATTATTGACTCAAGTTTACCTCATTGTTAGCAACTTTTAACTTATTATTCTCACAGCTCCTACATTATTAAATTACGTAATATATTCACATAACATTATTACATATGGATACAATAATATAAGCATATGCAATGACTGTTACATACATTTTACAAATTAATACATACACATATTGCTTCAAGGCGGGCTGTTATTGAATTTACATATTATATAATTAGACTGAAATTAGTTAAGTGTTAAAAATACTGTCTCAATTTAACGGCTCAAGAGACCGACCACTTTTAGTTTGATCGAGTGTACATCAAGTATCTGAATCATCTGGAATTCTCAAATGCATATTTTCGCCTTTCTTCCGATAACCATTTGCATCCATCATCATCCTGTACACCTACGCGTTCCATTTATCTCCATCAGACCTGCAAAGGCTAAATCTGAACCTTTATTATTGTAGGGGTTTAGTTACCCGTTAATGGTTATTTTAGTGCAGTTTTTAAAGAAACTTTCATAAAAACGCGGGAAAAACTGCTTAAGATGTTATGAGAATGCCGCATTTATCAATATATTCTTCCTTATGAAGAAAATGTATGAATGCGCCTTAGGGGTAACCATAGCTGAAATGAGTTTTTATGTCAAAAAATATTTTGAACCTTTAGCTTCAATTTGATTTTGCACTCAGAGCCCTTTCAAGCTTCAACACGTACCCATTTAAATGCCCAAGAGCACATGACCTAATGGTCTGTATTTACTTCCAATGCGTTTTAGTCGATTTTGATCTTTCTTACACCTTGCACATTAAAAAGGTTCCACGTTATATAATTTGAAAACAATATTATTCAAATTTTAAGCACAAAAACAGAGGGAACGAACATAAAAAACTGCTTACGCTTTTTGCCACATTTTTAAATTGCTGAAGATATGATATAATTAACTTGACCATTTAGCATAAATAAAACTGTTAATTTTTTTCTGAGACAACCAGAAAAGCGAAGAAAATTCTATATGCTAGTTTTGTACCTTAGTATTTAAATAATGCGGTAGTACATTTAATTTTTCAAAATTCTGATTTCTGCATCATTTATTTATTAGTTTCCAAAGAAAAGAACCCTGTTGTACCAAATTGTATGTTAGGGTTATAAGTAATGTACAAATTATGTATTTGCATTTTACAAAAACAATTAAACATTTAAGTTAAACCCAATGGACATTAACAGGAATTCCAAAAGATCTTTCAATGATGATTAAAATGTTTAAATACATGTTCAATGAACTTATAAAACGATAACGAGCTGCATTTCTTAAGAAAAAATTATTTAAAGGCTTCTGAAAAGTATTAGAACAACAAATTAAGTGGATTTTAACAAATAACGATTTCTTTCAAAAAAGAACATGCTCTACAATTTGATTATCTTCTGTACAGATGTAAAAAACGTTATTTGTTATTGCAATCTTGAATCTTTCGAAGTATGCATTACATTTTCCATGACCTGACATTATCTGAGTTAGCTGAAAACTGGCTACGATGTAGTTACATATTAACCTATCCTGTACAGTGGGAAACAATGATTCCTTGGTTAAAGAACCATTATTGCTTTTTAGCCATTTCTCGTTCCAGTGGGTGATCATGTCTTCTTTTAAAAACATTTTGACATATGATGTCGGACATTTTACTTGACTATTATCAACTGAGCTGAAATGAGAAGCCTGTTTTGCCAGGTGATTTCTGCATCATGTGAAACATTTTCTTAATCAGCATAATTAAAGTAAAATATAATTTTTCTCTAAAAATATTAAAGAAATTTAAAAATGTAAAAGCTAATACGTTTTAATTTTCTGGGATAAGGGAGTGACTTGACAAGAGTTTAAATATACTCAGCAACACTAAGCAGTTAACTGTACAGTGTGTTTCATAAATTACGATTAGTAAGCTAAAAGCTGTTACTTTCGAGGTTTCCCATTATACTAGTTGGGATCGCTATTGATTAGCCGTGTACAGAAGCAGGATTAGTAGTGTAACAGCTAGATCTTATTTTTCTTCCTCTGTTTACCCTTCCTTTGGAGGACTTACAAGCCAATGTTTGGAGTCAGACGCCTGTTGGGGAACAGACAGACTATTTGGGTCGGATAGAAGAACCAGGATGTGTGATCAGCCCGAAGCATGGTGGCGAAAGCGCGACTCGCGAGGCACTGTGACTCGCAGGCGCAACTCCTTTTCTAGCCGTCTATTCATTTGTTTTCCATGTGCTGCTGAGTGGTGTACTGCGTGTTGCATATTTGATGACTCGACAGAGAAAGGCATTTTCGACACCCTTGGTATAGAGTGTGGAAGGAGATGATATGAAATGATGGTGAAATGGTTGAAAGGAAGGGTTATGATGGAGAAGTTGGTGGAATGAATGTCGAGAAAACCGGAGAACTCGGACCTACCCAGATACCGCTTCGTCCACCACAAATCTCACATATGGTTCCCTGAGATTGAACCGGGGCCGCCTTCGTGAGAGTCGAGTGGTCTAACCACTCGGTCATGGTGTCGCCCTGTAATAGCCAGTAAAACGTAAAAATCCTCATACTGTAATAACGAACGTTATAATAGAATACTGAATTCAAAAGCAGCTTCAGAAATAAGAGAAGTTAGAATACCACTGTAGTGATACTTCTACGAGGCCTGAACGACATCTTTGTTTACGTTTATCGCTAATAATCATACATAATGGCATATTAATACATGTATACGGTTACTTCTTCATATGCAGCAAGAAAGAAGTGTAATAGTGAAGTTAGTGGTCTGTTTAGCAACATGCATAAATAGGTAACACTACAATGACTGGTTTCTTTGCATGGCTGAGGAGATGAACTTAGGGTTTAGAATCACGTGGCAACGTGATCATAAACACGACCAATACTGAATAGCTTTATAATTTAAGTGTAACATTCTAGTTTTAGTTTGAAAAGGGGTGGGTTTTATGCCCAAGCACTGCGACCTTAAGATCTATTGCACATCCCCCCTTTCATCAGTTAAGTAGTCTGTTGCTCGATATGAACTTAACCAGACAGCTAACTGAGGCTTTCGATAGTTCATCTATCTTTGGAAAGTGATTGCCAAAAATACTTGCTCTTTGATTCGCAAGAGCAGGGCAATCACATAGTAGATCAGTAACAGTCTCATCTCCTTCTAGACATCTACTACAGATAGGGTTGTTAAACAATCCCATTCTGTATAGATTAAACTTTAAGGCACAGTGTCCTGTAATGAATCCTGTTGCCCATATAAGTCTTCTTCTACTAAGACCGCGCAAGTATTTTGCCCGGCTGTTATCCAGGTCTGTAATAAACAACTTGGAACGTCTGCAACCCTCAATGGAGTTCCAGTAGTTCTTGTGTTCTGCTTGAGCCCAGCACTTAATAGCCTGTTTCACTGGTCTGTAGGACACTCCCAGTACAGGCTCCGGACCAAAACATGGGATTTCACTGCAAATCTTGGCTGCTTCATCTCCTTTCTCATTGCCTGGTATACCTATGTGTTCTGGCACCCACATAAGTTGAACCTTATTGTGTTCAGCCAGTGTAACATTACTCTGTAGCTTATAATTTGGTTATACTAAAGAGATGATTGTAATATTCAGGCCTGGAAATTTCTAAGCATTAAAGACAGGACGAAAGGAAACCAGATTGAACTGTTACTGGACAATAGGCAGGAAAGTCGTAGGTAACAAACCACCCCATCCCTCGTGCAGTCTTGGTGTTTGCAGACAACATTCATACCGATTTTTACCTCTTGCCAGTGAACCTAAGCCTCTGTTGTTTTCCAGTAATAATGGTTTAAGTGTAGATAACTGAAGCCACTGCTTAAGAATTCCTATGCCTGGCAATATTCTACCGATCTCGCGTGGAATTGGATCAGATTCGTTTAATGGAGGAAGTGCTGGCATTGAGGACACCAGGTTGCTGATGTGTCTATTGGAAACATATTTACTGATCACGAAAATGGGTCAACCGCCTTAATCCTTCCGTCTCTCTGTAACGCAGAGGCCACGTCAGTTTAGGGCTACGGACCCCACCCTAACTAGTAAACCCTTAATATTATGTTTCAAGGTCTACCAGAGTCCTACAGGTAAGTAATGTAGGGCATAATGAAGTTCTTGCACGACCAAGCCCTCTTCCGAGGGGCCCCAACCCCACTCTAATTCATTCAAGTATATACCTAAGAGGTTTTTATAGAATCCCCGGGTACTTCCTCCCCTAATATCCCTATGTAGCCTATCACCTCCACCCGACCGTCTCTACCATCTGTTACTACTCCCCTGTTTTCAGCAACCTCCGAAGCAGACAGCCCCCAAGGGTCGCTACAATATTAGCACTTTTTCGAATCATGACTGGACCATGATTATCACGTTACTTCGATTTGCTCTCTCTTCTTACAGAATGAAGACTAAAAATTAATAGTAGGTGCAATCCTTGTTATTTGTGACTTGTAATATCTCTCATTATATAGTTTGCAATTCTCAAGCTGTGTAATACAAAACAAAACAAAAAGTATAAAATGTAATAACTTCAGAGCAGAAGTAGACAAGATGGCGACATAACGGAGATGTAGGTTGGACTTATTTGGTGCCCAAATCAGAGAGAGACAGAGAAGAAATGCCAGGAAGCTAAAGCACTTACTCAATGCGTGTGTTGCTTTTTCTACCACATAGGTACCTAGTAGTTAGAAGTATTGTATTCCACCCAAAAATCAGCCGAAGTGCATAAAGGTAATGGTTCGAACGAACGGAGGGCGCCCCGAAACCGGGGTAGAGCATGCATGCAGGCCAGACAATCCCTTGTGCCTCTAGCATGCCCTCGGGAGAGAGAGGTGAGGGAGAGACTCGAAGAACGACTAGATCCAAATGACGACGGGTGCCAACACGGACGGGTACCCTTAATGTTCCAGATTGAACCGACGCCGCCTGGTCCTACCTACAAGCTACCGAAGTTCCCCAGGGCGGAGCTCACTGGGAGGAGACACCTAACTAAGGAGTCCCGTAGCGACGCCAGGGAAGAAACCTCGCACAGTCCACCGCCCAGCCACAACCCGCCGAACGCGGTCGCCTGGACCTACAACAGATGACAGTAAGATGATGGGTACAGAAAATGAGGGGGAGAAGAGAGTCATGAGAGAAGATGAACCACCCAAGCATTCTGCTGTGTGTCGTCCTCCGTGGACTAGTGGTACTAGCCTCTAGTTCCCAAGGTCGCGGGTTCAAACCCGGCGTAGGCCGATGAATTTTTTCGGGCGTAAAAATCCTTAGCATGGCTTCCTTCGGAAGGGAAGTAAAGCCGGTGGTCCCGTGTCGTAGATTTACGGCACGTAAAAGAACCTCAAGCCTCTGAGCAAAATCACCAGTCTTTCACGCCCAATATAGAATGGGACGCTAAGGATCCTAGTAGTTAAAGAGCGTCAATAAATAAAACTCAATTTATTTAATTCTGCTGTGGATCCACGAAAAACTCATGGGCCAGAGTGTGCGGTCGCCGAGGATCGAACCCGGGACCTCCCGAATGCGGGCTACAGACATAGTCGCCTGAGCGTACTTTTCATCTTGGCTTGGTTTGCCATGAATCATGAACACTGTTTAATCCTATTTCTCAATGAACCACTGAAATGCGTATAAATTCAATAAACCGTGTCTCGTATGTGAGATGTGTTTGCTAACGAACAACGCATATTTAAGCGAAAGCGGACTTAAACATCACGTTCATCCTGCGATAACCTCCATTGAGTCCATTTAGTATAAGAACAGGGAAAGAGCTACTAATGGAACTGTAAAATTTACTGCAGAACCAGCAGCGTTAAATAAAGCAACAACATGAAATCAACATGCTGATCACTTAGTTCCTATCAGAGGAGACGCTCTAGAAGTGAAGCCATTTACACTTGCAGATTGCCCTTTGCATAATTAGTTTCGTCGCAGCTTCTGTCACCTGCTTCACTCTATTAGTGAGCGGCGTGACCTGCCATCGTTGGGAATATCCACGATTAGTGCTCAGCATAACTCATGGTTCAACCGGCGAAGATGTCTGATGCAGCTTCTTGCGTAGTTTCATACCCATTAAATTTGCCTTTGGATTTTGTGAAAAAACCAGCGACATCAATGTATTACTGTAAATACGAAACCATAACTATACACCAGGGCTGGCAGGCGCGGAAGGTTTTACAGCAACCTTGACACGCCATCCACTACATTGTAGGCGCTTATTAAGAATAGGGAAACGCAAGGAGAGATTTGCTAAGACTTCATACTTCCAGACGAAAATCCCAGGTCTCACTAGTTTTAGGCAACATTTAAAATATTAACGACTAATATAAGCACAAAATTATAAAAAAAAAATCTGATGCAATACATTCACCCTCTACCCTCTATCCTTTATTAGCGGATATACGAACTATTCTTATAAAGTTTAGTTCTCTATTTACTTCATGTTAATAGCTACATTACACATTTCTCTATAGATACAAAGAGAATAGCGATAGTCAAATGTTAAAAAACTTGACGCTATATACTGGCAATGGCATACTCTTTTCATGCAATTGCGAGAAGCAAGTGAAGAAATAAATTTGAATCATTAATAACGGATATTATGGCACAAAGAAACTCACAATTCATTTGAAACAGCCGGCCCTCGTAACCATGGTCGCTGGAGTGTATAGCTTCGGCGCTCCGTCAAGCTGAAGATCGCGGGTTCGAGTCTCGCCTTGCTCTTGGGTTTTGTGTGTGTCTGTGTGTTGTGTAATTGCGGTAATAAGGGGCAACGAAAACAGTAAAACACAGTAATTGTAAACTGGCTAAAAAAGAAAAACATTGTAGGTTTTAAAGATACCCACTTTTTGTACTGGTTTTCGTCTATTGCTTAATGTTTAGCAGTTATACAAGATTATGAGAAACTCCTTCCGAATAAGAGGACTTCACAGGCTATTCCCAAAAAAATTAAGCTATGTATATTTTTAATGTAAATATCTTTAATAGTGGTATTTTAATAAAAATCGTGGCAATATGTCGACCTGAGATTAAATTCCCCAACTAACTCATTTATTCCGATAAACCACAAGGCGTTGCCATGGTAACTCAGTTGGCTAGAGCAATGGCACGGAAAGCCGGTTCAAATCCCAACTATGGCACTGAATTTTTCAATCTGATTCTACCTTTCGAAATTAATATGTTTTCTATGTTTTCAGCAATTAAATGGTCTCATTTGCTGCATGGAACTTACCAAAAGCCATTTTATATTCAAATATAGTATGCAATACTGTTTCATGGGAATGTTTGGTGATTATGCGTCAGACTATTTTGTTTCATCTATGGTCCTCGTGCTCGATCTGGAGATACGCATTGGTTATACATAAGATATATATTATCTTTTTTTGGAATTATCTTTTTTACTTTCTCTACTACGTATAGTAAGTATTCCACCCAAAACTTCGATACCGAGATTTCACCAGAAATATATGTTTTGAGGCCCCCTGAATCCAAAAAAAGCATTTTTGGAAACATGTCCGCGTGTATGTCTATGTGTGTCTGTCAGTCTGTGAACAGCATAACTCAGAAACGAACAGTCGGATAAACACCAAACTTGGTATTTAGGTTCAGTATCTTCCAGAGATGCGACACGAAGGTTTTCAAGAAAATCCCCCACCCCAGATTATCCTTTATGTGGAACATTTTTCGAAAATTTTAATTTTCTCAAAAATGGCTCTAACGATTTTGATTAAAATATCATATGTTTAAGATATTTTCATGACAAATGAAATGTATATCTAGAATTTTCTGGGAATGTCTCCAAAACTGCATAACTGATAAACCATAAGAGATAGAAACAATTTTACTACACAAAAAATGTAGATCGCGTTAAAATACACATTTTATGTCATATCCATTTTTTTGTTAAGTGAACCATTATCGCGATATTGCTTGTTATTCCCTTAAATTTTCCAATAATTATACTTTTTCTCAAATGGGAATTCGTTATTCATTTTTTTTTGTCCTGGTAATGCAAAGAGAATGGAATACTCCACATAGCAACCAGCTCTTAAAATATTTGACTATCGCTTAAAGCCTACCAATTCTCCCTGCATCTACAAGAAAATTAGCAATAAGATTAACATCTCGATATCTCGATTATCATGAAGCATATGGAGAATAAAAATAGTTTGTACAAGAGTAGAGAAAGTCAGGTGAGTGTAACACATCAGACTTTTTTTAAATTTAAAGCTGATCACTCATTCAAGTTTACTTACAAAATGCTCTGAATTCCAGATAAACAATTACTTAAGGGATACTGAAGAAATAATACAACATAGAAATAAAAATCTGATGTGTTACACTCACATGACTTTCTCCACTCTTGTACAAAGTATTTTTACAAACGCTTATTCTCCATCTAGTTCATGTTAATCGAGATAAACATTTGCAAACTCTATCTTATTGCTAATTTTTTTTACAAACGCTTATTCTCCATCTAGTTCATGTTAATCGAGATAAACATTTGCAAACTCTATCTTATTGCTAATTTTCTTGTAGATGTAGAGGAAAATATATTTACAAGGGCAATATAGAAAAACACTAGCCTTTAAGCACATACATATCTCTTAATAGCTGGTTGCTAGGTGCAGCACCATTCCCTTTGCCACAGATTATAACTCTTTGCATATCCAAGTCAAAAAAATCTGATGTGTTACACTCACATGACTTTCTCTACTCTTGTACACACTATTTTTAAAAAACGCCTATTCTCCATATGCTTCATGTTAATCGAGATATCGATATGTCAATCTTATTGGTAATTTTCTTGTAGATGCAAGGGGAATATGGTAGCTTTTAAGCGATAGTCAAATATTTTAACGCTGGTTGCTATGTGGTGCATTCCATTCTCTTTGCATGTCCAGGACATAAAAAAAATGAATAACGAATTTGAGAAAAAGTATAAGTATTGGAAAATTTAAGGAAATAACAAGCAATATCTCCAAAACGGTTCACTCAACAAAAGAAATGTATATGACATAAGTTGTGTATTTTAACGCGATCTACACTTTTTGTGTAGTAACATTTTGTGTATCTCTTATGGTTTACCAGTTATGCAAAAGTTGTTCACAATAAAGAATACTTTTGGAGACATTCCCAGAAAATTCGAGATATACATTTCATTTCCCATGACATTATCTTAAACATATGATATTTTCATCAAAATCGTTAGAGCCATTTTTGAGAAAATTAAAATTTTCGAAAAATCTTCCATGTAAAGGGTAGTTTGGGGTGGGGGGATTTTCTTGAAAACCTTCGTGTCGCATCTCTGGAAGATACTGAACCTAAATACCAAGTTTGGTGCTTATCCGACTGTTCGTTTTTGAGTTATGCTGTTCACACACACACAGACACACACACAGACACACACACAGACACACACACACACAGACACACAGACACACACACGGACATGTTTCTAAAAATTCTTTTTTTGGATTCAGGAGGTCTCAAAACATGTATTTCCGGTGAAATCTCGGTATCGAATTTTTGGGTGGAATGCAATACTTCCCCTACTTACTATACGTAGTAGAGAAAGTAAAAATGAATAACGAATTCCCATTTGAGAAAATTATTGAAAAATTTAAGGGAATAACAAGCAATATCTCGAAAATGGTTCACTCAACAAAAAAAATGTATATGACATAAATTGTGTATTTTAACGCGATCTACATTTTTTGTGTAGTAAAAGTTTGTCTATCTCTTATAGTTTACCAGTTATGCAAAAGTCGTTCACAATGAAGAATACTTTTGGAGACATTCCCAGGAAATTCAAGATATACATTTTATTTGTCATAAAAATATCTTAAACATATGATATTTTAATCAAAATCGTTAGAGCCATTTTTGAGAAAATTAAAATTTTCGAAAAATCCTCCATGTTAAGGGTACTCTGGGGTGGGGGGATTTTCTTGAAAATCTTCGTGTCGCATCCTTGGAAGATACTGAACCCAAATACCAAGTTTGGTGTTTATCCGACTGTTCGTTTCTGAGTTATGCTGTTCACAGACACACACACAGACAGACACACAGACACACACACGGACATGTTTCCAAAAATGCTTTTTTTGGATTCAGGGAGTCTCAAAACATGTATTTCCGGTGAAATCTCGGTATCGAAATTTTGGGTGGAATACAATACTTCCCCTACTTACTATACGTAGTAGAGAAAGTAAAAAAGTGTTAACTTTTCCTATTCTGGTCATGATCTGGGGATCTAAAGTGTGGGCCGAAACACATGGAGGTCCCATGTCGTGCTGGGAGAGGAATCGTCTCTGGAGAGGGAAGAACAGCTCGCCGCCCGTCCGGATCGATGCCAGAGACTGGACGCTAAATTATTCAGGTCTGAACGTCGTGCGCCACTCATCAGCAACTCTCGGCTCGGGGCACCCCGCCCATTTTGTATTATACTTGCCAACAACACTCCGTAGTGGTGATGAGAACACAAGTTACACACTTCTCAATGTGCACGTTACATGATAAATGTGGTTGTATAAGTGGTTGAGGAAAAATAGATGCTTTGGATAGTTTACTCCAGGAGTATGTCGACAATGCCGAGTCAAGGGGGCAAAAAGGTATAAAAGAATGTGATTTCGATTTAATTCAGGACAATAGCACAAATTTTTGTTTCCTGACAATTTCATTACCCTGTACCAAAAAGAAAATCACCTTGAATGTTTTATGCACTAAATTTCAATGTTAATTAAAATATAGTCTATTATTACATATTTCGAAACTTCTTATAATAAAACAATTGAAACCTCAATCGTTTCTGGAGTAGTGTCGATTTTAAACAAAGATAAACAGAACTCCTAGTGAGTACTAGCATCTCTCCGCATTTATAAAATATTTAAATCTGTGGCTGAAAACAAAGCAGTGGGATTCTTTTAAAAAGTAACTTTATATAAACAACACAGCACCACTGGTTCTATGTGTAACTTTGTACTAAATGTTACAGATGGTTTCTAAAATAAGCACTTTGTTAATGATACTTCATTCGAATTAAGTAAAGCATTCGATACGGTATTCCATGTTCGGTTTTGTTATGTAGTCTTCAGTATTTTTACTTAAACCGTAAACACCTGATTTTTAATGTCATATAAATAAATGCGCAAACGGATTAAGCAGATGAGTAACAAAGTATTATAATTTAAGGTAATAAAATTTGGTGTTCCTAAAGAATGCATTCTAGGCCCCTCTTTGCTTCTAAGGATGTGCATAATTTTTCATTGAATGTGTTAAATATAAGTTAATTACTGTTATCATATTAAATCAGCAGAAATGTTGTTTAAACTGAGTTAAAACGAACAAAGTTGGTTGTTTGGTTCTTAATTATAAGATTTAAAGTATTGTAATGGTTATAACATTCCTAAATGTTTTATCAGAATCGCAATCATTAGTCGGCTTAACAAACTGGTCTATTTAATGTAATGCTTAAAGTCTGTGTTTAATAAAGCAGATTTTTGGAGCGTGTGATGTTTTATGCAAGATATAATTATTTTGAGAATAGCTTTAATGTTCGAAACATTTTGTTAATTCAAAAACATATTTTACGAACTTTAGATGATACCATGTTGTTGATTATGTACCTATTTCTGAAGGAAAATTAGAAGAATTATTATAAATATTCGTAGTTAGAATTATTTATAAAAGAAATATAAACAGTGTCAGATAAGACGTTCGTCAATGCTGTTCTAAGCGTATAAATCATATTGCTACTTCAAAGTAGTGTAAGTAACACCTGGCATGACTTCCAATATACTGGAATTAAAATGTTTAATATCGGTAATATTGAAACAAAAGATTGAACGTTTATAAAATAAGATTAAAACAGTAATTAGTTGTTAATCATATTTATAGCGTTGGCGAATACGTTGCTAAGAATTTTAATTTAATTTGGATCCTAATTTATTTTAATCAGACTTTATTGTTATTGACTTATGACTGTTGTAAAGGTTTGCAAAAACATCCTACAAATATATACAAATACACATTAGGAAAAAAACATGAACATCTATTTAATCTTGTTTACAAATCTAATGTAGAAATTCGAATTATAAATATGAACTGAATGCACTTATGCCCGCTTTCCTGTTTACGTTTCAAACACATTTAATAACTTTTATTACGGTTAAACGAAGGAGAGGCGATACAAGTTAACCGTACTATCACCGACATCTACTGCGTTTAATTTCAGAATTACAAAACTCACTTTAATGTGACGTTCCCACATCGGCGTTATTTATGCACATGGGTTGCTTCAGCAAACTACCTGCCTTACGTTTTAATGTAATTGAAATTGAAATGCTTGTGTGAAAACTTGGCGATAGGATAGTGCATTATAGAAACCGGCGCCCGCACGACAGGATGGCATATATATGCAAATTAGGACATAACTCAGGACATCAACCAGTGAACGAACTTGCTGTTAATAGCTTCCATCGGTAGATGACATGCATCTTGTTCGTAGTGTTTACTGCCACAGAGTTGGGTAGAAACCAATAAGAACAACCAGCATTTTGCTTGCAGGTGCTTTACAAGCGACCGGCTTAAAACAGGTATTTGTCGTTTTAATCTTAACATGTTAAAAACACATTTAGGGAAATTAATTCTTAAATGTTCGTGAAACATATTTACAACATAACAGCCCAGGCTGATAGTTGTCTGCATGAAACTATATATCATAATAGGTATACGCTGCAACATATTTACATTGTATCTTTACAGTGAGTGACAAGCAAATAGTGTCTATATTTTGCCCTACATTGACTTATGTGAACAAAGAATCTGTAAAGAATTGTTTGAAGTTTCAATTATTGGAAGATAATTTTTAAAGAGACTAAACGAATACGTATAAGGATAGTTACTTAGAATTAATATACTTTTTTAAGATATAAACTAATTCATAGGCTTTACAACCAAATTACTACAAATAATCAAGAAGTTATATTCCTCTGGATTCCGTCCCACTATGGAATATCAGGAAATGAGGAAGCAGATAGGGAAGCCAAAAAAGCAACTTTGCTACCTGCAGTGGAAGAATTGCCAGTGCTCTACAGAGATGCTCAAAGTTATTTTTTTGGCAGACCAACTGTCAAATGGAAGCAAGACTGGACCATTAAAACATCAAGCAAACTCCACATAGTTAGAAAAGACTCCACAAAACATGCACATTGCAGTCCCTAAAAAGAAAAGATCAATTGATTATGTCACGTTTACGAATAGACCATTCACACCTAATCAATTCCTTCTGACTCGCCAAAGAAAATGTTCCTCACTGCGAGACCTGCAATTGCTGTATCACCATCGAACACCTCATCTCTAAATACAGAACTTATACCTACCATGGAGAGAAGAAGACATAACATTCCTGAAGATATACTTTTAGCTTTAAACACCGTACTCATTTCAAAAGCATTATTTTTTTCTTGAAAGACATCAAACCGTATAACAAGATTTAAATGTAACTCATATAATGAAAATGGTAATAGACTATACTGTTCTATCTGTCTTCAAGGGTTAATGTAAAATATGTTTATAACAATGTATTACAATTCCTACATTATTTAATCAATGTAAATTATACAATGTATTATTATTGTACTCGTATGTATGGATATAAGTCGTGATATGACCTAGTAGTCAAAGCGACTATAACTAAAGAAAAATAACAACAAATAACAATAATGCAAAATTTTCTTATATTATATCAGGTTATGCGAAATTTAGTAACTAACCCTTCTTTTATTCAAATATTTGTCAAGAGATGTTTCTGTATGCAAATGTTTCCATAATTAATTTTACGCAGCATTTAAGATCAAATTTTATACACAATATAAACCGATGAAACAATTGATAACGAAAGGTTTTCTGTTCATCGTATTTAAAAACAAAATATAGGCCAACACTGCTGCATAGTGTGAAATATTTTCATCTAATAATTTAGTTACAATCAATTTGGCAACTAGATCTTATCACAACTTCTAAAGTAACACAGTCTCATACAATGTTATAACCATAAATGAAATTCACATATTACATTACGCAAAACACTCTTGTTTTATTTCCTCATTCGGTGAGATATGGGAATATTGTAACTGCGAACCTCATAAAACTGCATAAGTATTTGTCTTAGCTAATTCTACATGCGTGTGAAGAAACACCACATTATAATTACTCCCACTCGTTTACTTAAAAACATCGAATGATATTCCAATACAGCACATTAAAAATAGTTTCAATTTTTGTTTATAAAAAAAACTACATAGTTAAACCTATAGTATGAAAATCTTTAGAGCCATTAATATAAATGTCAATGTGAAAACTGAGAATCATATATTTTGTCATCGAATCAATATATCGAATTTCATATCAAAATAAAACAGAAAAAATTTATAAAGCGCATGAAATGAGTGAAATATTACTGCAAAATAGTAGTGTTGTTAATTCCAGAAGTTTCAACCCTAATAGTGCAATACAAAATTACTCAGTGTATTTGAAGCTTGACGAACATTAGATTTAATTCGCTTGGTCTGCTGTTCTAGTTAACCCCTTGTTAGTATTTTTTATTTTCTACCTTCAGATAAATTAATTTAAAAATACTAATATTAAGATATCCATGTTCGGTATTGTTTCAATAACATAACTGGAAGTATTCCACTATTTGAGCAATTAACAAAGTCATAATACATAACAGTGCAAGTTCTCCAAATTTTTAAATGAAGCTATACCATAAAAATACAAAATGTCACTGCAAGAAAAACAAGCAGGACGTTCTCTCCTTTTTACTTTCTCTATCACGTATACGTAAGTAGAGAAAGTGTTGCATTTCTATATCGAGAAATTTGTATTAACACCGGAAATACATGTCTTGAGGCCCCCTTAATCCATAAAAAGCATTTTTAAACAAATGTCCGCGTGTGTATCTGTGAACAGCATATCTCACAAACAAAACATGGGATAAATATCAAATTTGGTATTTAAGCTCAGTACCTTCCAAGGATGCAACACGAAGATTTTAAAGAAAATCCCTACACCAAACTACCGTTTACACGACATATTTAATTTTTTTTATATTCTGAAGATGGCTCTAACAATTTTGATTAAAATACCACATATTAAAGATATTTACACGACAAATAAAGTGTATATCCTGGATTTTCTGGCCAGTCCTCTTCATATGGAAGGAAATTGATATAATCTTCCATAATTGGTAAATTTTAAGCGATAGACGAAAAGGTACTATACAAAACAATGTAGATCTCTTTAAAACCCAAATTTATTCCCAAACTTTTTCTGGCATTAGCCATTTTCAAGATATTCATTATTAATGGTTCAAGTTGTTCAATACTTAGCCATTCTTTATAAACCCTGTCGATTTTCAGTTGTTTCTCGCGATGTCACGGAAAGAGCATGGGATTTTAAGGCCAGCATATGGCGTCCAGCTCTTAACCATTTGACTCAGCTATTCCCTTTGTATCTATAACGAAATGTGTAAGGAAAGGTTTATTTCGATTAAAATGAAGTAGATAGAAAATAAACTTTTGCAGGAATAATTTGTATACCCACTAATAAGCGATAGAGGGCAAGGAAAACATGTGAATGTAACACATCAGATTTTTATATCCATATCTATAATTTGAAACAAGAATCATAAGGGATTCCACAATTACTCACAACTATCCCAAATATATACGGAATATAAAAGTTTAAATCGTTGTTAACGTAGCAAGACGGTGAGAAAATATAAAAAGTGAGGAAAGGATTGCATGCAGTTATCTTTAAGCATTTGTATGGGAGACTTCCCAACGAGACATTTAAGAAGTGGATTGTTTTTGCCTCGTGAAATTTTAACGTTAGATAAGCGTAAGCCGACATAATTAACACATATAATTAACACATGACGCACATATAATAAGTTTGTCTTATTATATGCATCTAGGTACGTGACATTTCAGTGTTTCACAACTGCAACTTGAAATACCTTCTGTTTCTCTTCTTTTCCGCTTTGGTTTAATGCTGTAGCTTTCTGAGAAACAAAAGCATTGATTAACTATTCAATTAAATATTCAACATTATGCTTAATACTTTTTACTTTCTCTACTGCGTATAGTAATTAGGGGAAGTATTGTGTTCCACCCATAAATTCGATACCGAGATTTCACAGGAAATATATGTTTTGAGGCCCCCTGAATCCAAAAAAAAGCATTTTGGAAACATGTCCGCGTGTGTGTGTGCGTGTGTGTGTGTAGTAAAATTTTGTCTATCTCTTATGGTTTACCAGTTATGCAAAAGTCATTCACAATGATGAATACTTTTGGAGACATTCCCAGAAAATTCGAGATATACATATCATTTGTCATGAAAGTATCTTAAACATATGATATTTTAATCAAAATCGTTAGAGCCGTTTTTGAGAAAATTAAAATTTTCGAAAAATGTTCCATGTAAAGGGTAATCTGGGGTGGGGGGATTTCCTTGAAAACCTTCGTGTTGCATCTCTGGAAGATACTGAACCAAAATAAAAAGTTTAGCGTTTATCCGACTGTTCGTTTCTGAGTTATGCTGTTCACAGACACACACACACGGACATGTTTCCAAAAATGCTTTTTTGGATTCAGGAGCCTAAAAACATGTATTTCCGGTGAAATCTCGGTATCGAATTTTTTGGGTGGAATGCAATACTTCCCCTACTTACTATACGTAGTAGAGAAAGTAAAAAGGTATAGACATTGTTATTAAATTGTTCACTTTTTTAATGTGAAAGTTAGAATCAGACTGAAAAATTCAATACAATAGCCGGGAATTTAGTGTCGTGCCGTCATGTGTCCATGATAGTTCAGCTGGTTAGGGCAACTGGATGGAAACCAGATGGTGGGTGCTTCAAATTCCGGTTACTGAATTGAATTTTCAGTCTGATTACACCTTTCCTTCACACTGCTTTTGTGACAGTATAATTAGTTATCCCTTTTTCAATGTTTGTTACGAAAAACACTTAATTTAATATAGTTTAATATGTACAAAATCCCTAATTTCATAAGCCCTCCTGAAAAGTTCAACTTAACAAGTTCCAAGGAGTACTCTGAGTAGTGAAAAATGATGAAAAAAGGAATTGAGAGAAATGGGGTTTAAAGTTCATCGCGGTGTTCTACCTAAATAGTACAGACCAATTAAAATGTTTTATATTCAAACACAAATTGTTTAGTATAAAAGTACACATTTTAACTACAATAAATGTAAAAAAACTCGAAAATGTCCACATTTATTGCCAGATTTCACAGATACTACAATAGTTAGACCTCAGTGGACGGGGAAATGGGGAGAAATAATAGGTTGCTTTTAAAAGGTTTAAAAAAATAACCCTTCGTCCATGTTTCTTCCTATTGCGCTATTTATAAAAGGATTAATTTTTGCTGCCACGCCCTCCTACATTTATTATCACTTAGGATAATAAAGGGAATAAAACAGAGTTGACAGTCCCTGCAGTTGAGTAGTCAGCGTGCTGGAATTTGTTCCCAGGTGTCCTGGCCTCAATTCCTGACCAGAGGATGAGTTTCTCTTTAATTAAGATTAATCTCTAACTGCACTGTCTGGAAAGTATTAATGGCGGAATGTATGAACGTATCTTTCAATATTTAAAGCAATAAAATCAATGTTTATTTAAGTACTATAACTGAATTATCAGAAGCTGTTTCTAAAATCGAAGTATTCTAAGTAGTTAAAGGCACTTGTGTAAATGAAATAAGGAGTTGCATTTTCACGAATTCAGTGGTGTAATATGATAACAAGATACACTGCTCGTTCTGTATTTTTTGCATATGAGGAATCTAACACGCACTTTTATAAGTAGGAATCCAGTCATATTCGAAGCTAACTCGTCCTTACAAACCATCTTCAAATGAGGAACGTTTAGGAAATGTGACTTTCTAATTTATGTTAAAAATACCTATAATGGGATATATAGAATTTTAGAGCAGTGGCACTCCAGACTTAGCATATATTAAGAGGATGCCACTCTGAAAATGTACCAAAATCTTCCATAAACTATATTTTTGGCTTAAGGCGCAAAATATCTTGAGTGTTTTAAACTTTAATAACTTGTTTTCTTTTTTACTTTCTCTACTACGTATAGTAAGTAGGGAAAGTATTGTATTCCACCCAAAAATTCGAAATTTCACCGGAAATACACGTTTTAGAGACCCCTGAATCCAAAAAAATCATTTTTGGATACATGTCCGTGTATGTGTGTGTTTGTGTGTGTGTCTCTGAACAGCATAACTCAGAAACGAACAGTCGGATAAACACCAAACTTGGTATTTAGGTTCAGTATCTTCCAGAGATGCGCCACGAAGGTTTTCAAGAAAATCCCCCCACTCCAGATTACCATTTACATGGAACATTTTTTGAAAATTTTAATTTTCTCAAAAATGGCTCTAACGATTTTGATTAAAATATCATATGTTTAAGATATTTTCATCTCAAATAAAATGTATATCTCGAATTTTCTGGGAATGTCTCCAAAAGTATTCTTCATTGTGAACGACTTTTGCATAACTGGTAAATCACAAGAGATAGACAAAATTTTACTACACAAAAAATGTAGATCGCGTTAAAATTCACATTTTGTGACATATACATTTTTTTGTTGAGTGAACCGTTTTCGAGATATTGTTCGTTATTCCCTTAAATTTTTCAATACTTATACTTTTTCTCAAATGGGAATTCTTTATTCATTTTTTTTGTCTTGGATAAGCAAAGAGCATTTATCTGTGGCAAAGAGAATGCTGCTGCACCTAGCAACCAGCTATTAAGAGATATGTCTATGCTTAAAGGCTACTGTATTTCTATATTGCCCTTGCAAATACAAAACAAGGGAAACATAGTACGCCTTAAGCGATAGTCAAATATTTTTAGAACTGGTCGCTATGTGTAAAATGTAATTCTCTTTGCATGTCAAAAGATCATTTCTGCAAATGTTTATCTCGATTAATATGAAATAGATGGAGAATAAGAGCTTGTAAAAATAATGTATACAAGAGTAGAGAAAGTCATGTGAGTGTAACACATCGGATTTTTTACTTTCTCTACTACGTATAGTAAGTAGGGAAAGTATTGCATTCCACCCAAAAATTCGATACCGAGATTTCACCGGAAATACACGTTTTGAGACCTCCTGAATCCAAAAAAAGCATTTTTAGAAACATGTCCGTGTGTGTGTCTGTGTGTCTGTGTGTGTGTGTGTCTGTGTGTGTGTCTGTGTGTCTGTGAACAGCATAACTCAAAAACGAACAGTCGGATAAGCACCAAACTTGGTATTTAGGTTCAGTATCTTCCAGAGATGCGACACGAAGGTTTTCAAGAAAATCCCCCCACCCCAGACTACCCTTTACATGGAACATTTATCGAAAATTTTAATTTTCTCAAAAATGGCTCTAACGATTTTGATGAAAATATCATATGTTTAAGATAATGTCATGAGAAATGAAATGTATATCTCAAATTTTCTGGGAATGTCTCCAAAAGTATTCTTTATTGTGAACGACTTTTGCATAACTGGTAAACCGTAAGAGATAGACAGAATTTTACTTCACAAAAAATGTAGATCGCGTTAAAATACACAACTTATGTCATATACATTTTTTTTTGTTGAGTGAACCGTTTTCGAGATATTGCTTGTGATTTCCTTAAATTTTTCAATACTTATACTTTTTCTCAAATTCGTAATCCATTTTTTTTATGTCCTGGACATGCAAAGAGAATGAAATGCGCCACATAGCAACCAGCGTTAAAATATTTGACTATCGCTTAAAAGCTACCATATTCCCTTTGCATGTACAAGAAAATTACCAATAAGATTAACATCTCGATATCTCGATTAACATGAAGCATATGGAGAATAGGCGTTTGTAAAATTAGATTGAACAAGAGTAGAGAAAGTCATGTGAGTGTAACACATCAGATTTTTTCTATAAGTATTTTACTTTCTCTACTACGTATAGTAAGTAGGGGAAGTATTGCATTCCACCCAAAAATTCGATACCGAGATTTCACCGGAAATACATGTTTTGAGACCTCCTGAATCCAAAAAAAGCATTTTTGGAAACATGTCCGTGTGTGTGTCTGTGTGTCTGTGTGTGTATGTGTCTGTGAACAGCATAACTCAAAAACTAACAGTCGGATAAACACCAAACTTGGTATTTACGTTCAGTATCTTCCAGAGATGCGACACGAAGATTTTCAAGAAAATCCCCCCACCCGAGACTACCCTTTACATGGAACATTTTTCGAAAATTTTAATTTTCTCAAAAATGGCTCTAACGATTTTGATGAAAATATCATATGTTTAAGATAATGTCATGAGAAATGAAATGTATATCTCGAAATTTCTGGGAATGTCTCCAAAAGTATTCTTCATTATGAACGACTTTTGCATAACTGGTAAACCATAAGAGATAGACAAAATTTTACCACACAAAAAATGTAGATCGCGTTAAAATACACAAGTTATATCATATACATTTGTTTTGTTGAGTGAACCGTTTTCGAGATATTGCTTGTTATTTCCTTAAATTTTCCAATACTTATACTTTTTCTCAAATTCGTTATTCATTTTTTTATGTCCTGGACTTGCAAAGAGAATGGAATGCGCCACATAGCAACCAGCGATAAAATATTTGACTATCGCTTAAAAGCTACCATATTCCCCTTGCATCTACAAGAAAATTACAAATAAGATTGACATCTCGATATCTCGATTAATATGAAGCATATGGAGAATAGGCGTTTGTAAAAATAGATTGTACAAGAGTAGAGAGAGTCATGTGAGTGTAACACATCAGATTTTTTAAATACTGACACGAGAGTTTCTAAATATCCATTTACAAACTATAGTGCATAAAAGCTACATACTTTCTTGTATTTATCTTGCCTTGCGTTTTTCTTCGTATTAAAAGTGCAGCACGAATCAGCTTTTATTCCATTTTCTTCAAATTTTCAGCAGAAACTCGGAAATAACAAGAAAATGTACCTCATATGATTTTCTTAACATGTTTATATAGGGTCATTAAAAAATAAGGAAAATATTTACATATTTATTTCTAATGAACGACAATAGATGGCAACACATGCAATACATCACTGAATAGAGAAAGATTCAAAGTTCTATTTTGTGTTGGAAAGGTAGAATCAGATGACTGAAAAATTCAATGCCATAGCCGGGATTTGAACCACGGATCTCCCGGTCTCCGTCCGGTTGCTCTAACCACTGAGCTACCATGGCAACATGCCGACACGACATTAAATTCTCCAGCTGATTCGCATTTTTCCCGGTAAACCACAAGGAGATCTCAAATTGTATTGAGACGCCATACCCCAATGGCGACTTACATTTATTGTAAGTACTTTAAGTTCCGGGCTTTATAGTTGCAACCACTATTAGGTCAATTAATGGAATTAATTGTTCTTTCACACAAGCCGTGTGTTGGACAGGGTTGGAAAGGTAGAATCAGATGACTGAAAAATTCAATGCCATAGCCGGGATTTGAACCACGGATCTCAAAATCCCGGCTATGGCATTGAATTTTTCAGTTATCTGATTCTACCTTTTCAACCCTGTCCAACACACGGCTTGTGTGAAAGAACAATTAATTCCTGGTTCAAATCCCGGCTATGACATGGCTTTCCCATGCAGAAAGGGTTACAAAAACAAAAACACTGGTTATCTATCTTTCTAAAGTTTCCTATTTTTGTTTGAAAACTTTGTAGTAATACGCTCTTGAGTTGTGATCGAAAAGAGAAAGCAAACGTTATTAGTAATCTGATCAGATTTATAACTACGCACACCTGGATGCTTTAACTACTCTATGGGAGATCCCGTATCATTACACGAATATGCTCATCGAAGGAATAAATTTATGTTATTACGATCACGTTTCACTACAAACTCTAGACTCCATGCAGCGCGCACTAGTTTTCCTGTAGAAATGAGGTTTTCTCAGGAATCAGCATCAGCCGCATTATAAAGAGAATTGGAAGCAATTTAAAGTAATTTTCTTAATGTGAAAATACGAGAAAAACATTGACCTTCCCACGGTATTGCACTAGGAATCAGGGTAATGCCTGAACTCCTGCAAATGTTGTACTATCTCTTCAACAACAATGCAATTCATGCATACCACGATTATGTTAATGGTTTAGGTTTCTGCAGACAGACAGACAGACGTACCAACTCCTCTAAGTCCATCAAGAGAGTGCTTTTCCTCGATCACATTCGCGTGGTGTATTGAATTAATCATGAGGCAGATATCTGATACACGGTTTTAATGCTTCTTCAGGCCACTTAAAATTCAGTTCGGTCTCGGAAAAGACCTGCCTGCTACAGTCATATCAAGAGCCTCGGCATAATTAAGCCGTTTCACGGGATCTAGGAATTCAGCGCTTAATCAAAGAACGTTATAGCTGAAGAAAGTACGTATAGAGTGCTTTGTGGCATTTTAGCAAGCACATTTATTACGTTTCACTTCTTTTGTGATGTAAATTTCGGAGCTAAAACTCTTTTAATATTTTTACCTCCTCCACCACGTGCATAGTAGGATAGAAGGTATTGTATTCCACCCAAAAATTCGGTACCGAGATTTCAACGGAAATTCCCGAATCCGAACCAATTATTTTTAGAAAAAAATCCGCGCGCGCGTGTGTGTGAACAGCATAACTCAAAAACGTAAAGTCAGATAAATACCAAACTCGGTATTTAAACTTAATACCTTCCAAAGATGCGAGAAGAAGATTTTCAGGAATATTCTCCACCCCAACTACCCTTTACATGAAAAATGTTTTTTTGAAAATTTTCCATTTTCTAAAAGGAAGTTAAGGACTATAGACAGTTTATGTATTATGGTAAATAATTCAGAAGACAGTCGCCAAATTGCTTGTCTTTTGTTCTGCTTCAATTACTCCTTTAAATCGCTATACTATTTCAAAGAATGTGTAAATTAATTTGAGACGCTCTGTACTTATATTGCATGTTATTTAAATTAATCCAAATTAGGTATATAATGGAGAAATTCTTAAATCTCAAAGCTTTCAAATAAAGCTGTTCAATTTATTTCCTTGACTTTACTAACAGCAATGTACACTGTCGTTTCGTTTTAGCGTGTTTCTTGTTCATGGTATTGATTAAAATACCATATATTAAATATATTTACATGAAATAAAGTGTACATATTGAATTTTCTGGGAATAGCCTGTGAAGTTTACTTCATCCGGAAGAAATATTGTATAATCTTGTATAACTGGTAAACGTTAAACTATAGCTGAAAAAGTACTATACAAAAAAATCTGATGTGCTACACTCACATGACTTTCTCTACTCTTGTACAAACCATGTTTACAAACTCTTATTCTCCATCTATTTCATATTAATCGAGATAAACATTTACAGAAACGATCTTTTGACATGCAAAGAGAATTACATTTTACACATAGCGACCAGTTCTAAAATATTTGACTATCGCTTAAGACGTACTATGTTCCCCTTGTTTTGTATTTGCAAGGGCAATATAGAAATACAGTAGCCTTTAAGCGTAGACATATCTCTTAATAGCTGGTTGCTAGGTGCAGCACCATTCTCTTTGCCATAGATAAATGCTCTTTGCATATCCAAAACAAAAAATGAATAACGAATTCTCATTTGAGAGTGTATTGAAAAATTTAAGGGAATAACAAGCAATATCTCGAAAATGGTTCACTCAACAATAAAAATGTATATGACATAAATTGTGTATTTTAACGCGATCTACATTTTTTGTGTTGTAAAATTATGTCTATCTCTCATGGTTTACCAGTTATGCAAAATTCGTTCACAATGAAGAATACTTTTGGAGACATTCCCAAAAAATGCAAGATATACATTTCATTTGTCATAAAAATATCTTAAACATATGATATTTTAATCAAAATCGTTAAGAGCCATTTTTGAGAAAATTAAAATTTTTGAAAAATGTTCCATGTAAAGGGTAATCTGGGGTGGGGGATTTTCTTGAAAACCTTCATGTCGCATCTCTGGAAGATACTGAACCTAAATACCAAGCTTGGTGTTTATCCGACTGCTCGTTTCTGAGTTAAGCTGTTCACAGACACACACAGACACACAGACTCTTACACACGGACATGTTTCCAAAAATGCTTTTTTGGGGGTTCAGGGCGTTTCAAAACAATATTTCCGGTGAAATCTCGGTATCGAATTTTTGGGTGGAATACAATACTTCCCCTACTTACTCTGCGTACCTAGTAGGGAAAGTAAAAATTTTGATATCTTTAAAATACACAATTGTTTTAAAATAAGTTTTTGTGGCATAAAGTGTTTCTGAGATATCCGTTATTAAAAGTTTAAATTCTTGAATACTTGTCATTCTTTTAAGTTCCATCCATTTCGAGTTGTTTCTCGCGATTGCATGGAAATAGATTGGAATTTTAAGGCCAGCATATAGTGTCCAGTTGTTAAACACTTGACTCTCGCTGTTCTGTTTGTATCTGAAACGAAATGTGCAATTCAGCTATTTATTTGTATGAAAATGTAGTAGATAGAAAAATAAGCTCGAGTATAAATAGTTTGTATACTAGAGAAAGTAGAGAAAGTCATGTGAATGTATCACATCAGATTTTTTTTAGTATTGAAGTGCATCTCCACAGAGTAGTGGAGTATTGAGGTTTCTTATTGATATCAGGATGTTGCTATCTTCAGTAAATATCATTGCATGAGACTAAAGTGTTTATTTACACTATGTGGATATTTGTCGTTTCCAGATCGAAAGCAATGCGGAGAATTGAGATTTACGCTTCGGTATCTACTTTAGCCACTGCAAGTTTACCCATATGGAAGGACAATATTGGAGAATTTAAAGTCTACGCAGGCTATCATACCAAATTTAAAAATACAAAAAATGGTTGTTTCATACCACTTTGCGCTCAACCGTTTCACACACCTTAAATCATTGAAAAAGGAAGAAATGTATGTTAAATACGTTTATAAAGAAGGCCGACACGTAACATTCGAAAATTATGCATTTATTAAACAATTAGCTTTTTATGATATACTCTATTATAAGAATCCAAAATTTCAGACCAATTCGTTGAGTTTTCGTATGAAAAATGTTTCTTCCTTTTTAATTACCTACAGGACAATTTTGCAGCGCGGTTTTAAAAATTCTGGAGTCCCATTTCAGTCTTGTGTTCCAAGAACATAGTTCTGATAAATTTTAAACAAGATTTTCAAATAAAACGTGAATTACTTTAGAAAACAACTTCAAAAGTGCATATGCACTTCTTGCTTTTTACTTGCTTTGGTGTTAAATTAATAAAAATTGTTTTTACTTTGTTGAAAATGACACATTGTTAAAAACATTTACCGATGCTAAATATTACATAAATTCAATCTTATAAAATTCCTGGACCTTATATAGACCTTTCTTCAATATCATTAAACTTTGTCTTTTAAAATTGTCCTATGTAAGTTTAATGGATAATACTTTCAAACTGTTTTGTGTTTTACTATACTTACATTTACTAAAATAAATATTGTTGCTACTTCTTGTCGGATAATTATGAATAGTTTCACACAAATTATACTGTTGTAGATTCCTCTTAATGTACAATAGACAATTCAATATATATACAAGGAAGAGTGAGGATTCCAAGTTCAATAATATGTGGTTTACAATGTGTTCTTGGCGGAATTCCACATAATATTCTTATCGCTCTTTTTAAAAACAAAAAGCTTGTTAGCATGGGCATTGTTGCCTCAAAGTAAGACACCATAATTTAAAATGGAGTATATATTAATCTAATACACTGACAGTAATGACTTTTTATTTATCGTATAGCTCAGTACACGTAGCATGAACAGTGCTTTACTCAGTTTCCCTGAGATGTAGTCTATGTGGGATTTCCACCCTAATTTAGTTTCAAAATAAATGCCTAAGAATTTGACTGTTGAACGATTTTCTACTCTAACCTTTTTATTGTCCTCTTAAGGCTCTTGGTGACATGAAGGCAATTGGCAAAGGTTTGCACCGTAAAGAGCAATTTGAATGACAATAGCAGTCAAAAATAGCGAAGAACAGAAACTACTTTTAAGGGAACAGAGGCGAATTTTTGGCAAAATCTGTGCTACCCTGTGTACTGACACTTTAATTATTTTTGTTTTTTGCACTATTATATACATGTTCATCTTAAAAGCAATAACATTTATTATTACACTAGTCCTGTTTTTCAGAAATATTCCTAATTCCAATGTTGGTCGCTTAACCTTACCACTACGAAAAAATAAAAGGCTACATTCCGATATTCATATTTGATGTAGTAACAGATTTTAATATTTAATCAGACTAGCGTAATTTTGACACAAAGAGAAACAATGTTTTTTATGCAACTGGTGATAGAGGGTTATTTTTTCACTCATAGGAGGTCTTGCATCCTAGCTCGGTCCTAAGAAAATACATAAATTTCTTTTGCAGTTGCATAAAAGGGTATTTTTTTCTGTTCAAGAGAATAATTTGAAAAGCAATTTCTTAAATGCTACTTTACAATATACATAATAGATTGCTCTTTGTAGCCTTAATTACGTTGTGGTTTTTGTAGCCATTTATTTTGATCCAGCGCTTTAGTTACTGGCAACCATTGTGGTACTGTTTTTCTAAAATGGCTGCTAGAATATATTTTTACTGCAAAACTATAGCGTGTTTCTGTGCTCTTATTTTCAATCGTTAATTACGGTGTTTCTCTGAAAGATATGTTAAATTTTGCCTTTCCCTTTGGATCACTTATTACATCTACATTTCTGGATATGCGACAAACAATCTTACGGCCTTAACTTCCCCATAACGACCAAAGGAATTTATTATTATTGTTATTATTCTGAGGCCCAGAAGTAAAATGGCTAATAACTGCAAACGATGTCTACCAAGAATCGATCTTATGACATATTCTGTTGTTCATTAAAAATTGACTATCCACATTAGGTTATTCACGACCCATTTCTGTTTAGAATTTATTTAAAATTAAACAATAAGTACTTTATAGGCAGCATGCCGAGACAATATTCTAACGTTTATCAGAGCCACGGAGTAATACATTTAGAACTAGTAAAAATCACTTCCGAAGGAAAAGAAATTAAAAAAATCGGAAACTTTAAACCATCTGCTGTCAGGCCCCGCCCTTACGTTTAAAACATAAAACATTAAATATTTCGAAAAGGTTAATAATATGATAAAAAAGTGTTTGACACAAATGCAAAGTAAGTTTTATGGTTTCTTAGTTATATAAATTTACACAAAACTCAAACAGAATGGGAATTTCAGGGAATATTTACTGAAAACTCATCATGTACATTTTATTAATCAAGTAAAATCTTAAATACGTGGTGTTTTATTCACAATCGTTAGGGCCATTTTTTTAAAATGAAAAATAACGAAATATTTTCCACGTAAAGAATAGTTACCTGTCGGAATATTCTCTTGAAAACCTTTGTCTAGCATGCTTAAAGAGTGTCTGAATTGAACATAAAATTTTGTGTTTTCTTCCCTATTTTTATGCTGCAATCCCTGTTACTCACTTTTCGCTCATGCACAGACCTTTTCTTAAAAATAATTTCGAGGCAAGCTCAGTAATTCTCAAAACGTGTATTTCCGGTGAAATTTTGATATCTACGAATTTTTTGTGGAGTTACAACACTTCTTTAGCTACTACAGAAGGTGGTAGAGAAAGTAAAAACACTGTATGTTCCTGTTTTGCACCTTTTATGAGCAAATAATTAAAATTTAATATTATTTTATATTGTTGCCAAACAATGGCAACACTTTCTCCTCTACTCGACGATTGAGGCTTCGAAGATGACGCACAACATTAACATTTTTGGCGAAAAGTCTTGTCTTGGATTCCTCGTTTACTAAAGAAACTTGGAACTTAAGAAAAGGCAAACTGGGCAACTGGACAAACCTACCGACCATTTTGCGACCTGTATTTCTTCATTCTCTCAACAGATGGTGTCTGATGCAAAAGCCTTACACCAACACTGTACAAGCACCAATTTTAAGAATAACTGAAATCGAACAGTGTAACTATCGTTCAAACGCATAGCTTTGTGTTTAAGGGCCGTAATATATACCGATAATAGGTAGAACCATGCATCTTATATGATTCGTCCCTCCCTTTAAAATCATTGTTAGTAATGTTTCAAAATGGCAAGAGAAAAAAAACCATGAATGGAAATGAAATATTGTTTTCCTTTAAAAACCACACTATGTTAATAGCACAGCAATACGTCCAGGCTAAGAATTCCCTCGACCTAATTACAGATATTAATAAGCAAAGAAGAAGGAATTTATTTTTATCTCCGAGAAGAGAGAGAAAATCTGGATTTTGTAGGGTATTATGTGGCTTTTTATACAAGACAGAAGTAAATGCAGCAGTATCATAACGTATCTATAGACAAAAAACCCTTTTTACTACTTTGGCAAAATATGGAAATATTTGTGTGTTATGTATATTAGTAAAGCTTAAATTTTAAACTCAAATATGTTATCTTACCCTTCATACACCCTGCATGAGGTGTTTAAGAACTTTAATTGAAATTAAGCACTAGAAAGTTTGATTTTACAGCTGAATAAAGCTGGAACGTTTATTGCTTTTACAGATCAATATCATTTACCTGCTCTAGACGGTCAGAAAGGGGAGGAAAAAATAAAATAAAATTAAACACTCACCCACAATCAGCAATTCCATGAGCGGTTGCGGAAGTCAGGGGGGCTTCTTGGTGGAGAAAAGCCTTCCAGAGTGATATATCCCCACTTGTTATAATAAGTATAAACATAGAGGCAGTAACGACTTACCCACATATCTTCTCCTAGTTGAGTATAATGATTTACACAAAAGTCACTACTGCTACAGAAGAGCTACTGTACCTACGTACGTCCAGTAAGTGAACATGTAAGCAGTACACTGCAAGTGTATTTGTGCCAATATTGTGCTCACGTCGCGTTAAGAAGCTCCCTGTGCACTCGACTGGGAGGGAATAATCCACTTTTCGTTAAGCAGACTAACAGAGGTTATATGACGTCTTGCTGTACTATGTACTGCGGAATGCGGGCACTAGATGCGGCTTTACTCCAACCCTTCGTTCTTACATTGTCAGCCTACTTTCACACATTTGCACGATACGCGTACGTGCTCTGTAATTTAGTAATTCAAATACACGGCACTGCAAAGGCGTGGTGTCACGCGTGTTGGAAATGTGTTACAAATTATGTGTGAAAGCTTCTAAACGTAACAAAAACTTCTTTCTCCTAAAAGGTTCAAAGCAAGTGACAGCTTAGAAACAACCGAATGGGAGGAAACGATTCCACAATTTAGCCAGACATTTTGTTGCTCCAAAAAATTTAAACTTTTTGATTAATTACATTGACAACCTATGTAAAAAAATCTGATGTGTTACACTCACATGACTTTCTCTACTCTTGTGCAAACGATTTTTACAAACGCTTATTCTCCATATGCTTCATGTTTCGAGATATCGAGATGTTAATCGTATTGCTAATTTAAGCGATAGTCAAATATTTTAAAAACTGGTTCCTATGTGGAGTATTCTATTCTCTTTGCATTACCAGGACAAAAAAAATGAATAACGAATTCCCATTTCAGAAAAGTATTGGAAAATTTAAGGGAATAACAAGCAATATCTCGAAAATGGTTCACTCAACAACAAAAAATGTATATGACATAAATTGTGTATTTTAACGCAATCTATAATTTTTGTGTAGTAAAATTTTATCTATCTTTTATGGTTTACCAGTTATGCAAAAGTCGTTCACAATGAAGAATACTTTTGGAGACATTACCAGAAAATTCAAGATATACATTTTATTTGTCATGAAAGTATCTTAAATATATGATATTTTAATCAAAATGGTTAGAGCCATTTTTGAGAAAATTAAAATTTTCAAAAAATGTTCCATGTAAAGGGTAATCAGACACACATACGGACATGTGTCCAAAAATGCTTTTTTTGGATTCAGGGGGCCTCAAAACCTATACTTTCGGTGAAATATCGGTATCGAAATTTTGGGTGGCATACAATACTTCTCCTACTTACTATACGTAGTACAGAAAGTAAAAATTAGTAAAGGCCTGTAACTGTTGAGAGATTTGGAAAAAGTATGTAACACAGATGTTCTCAAAACTGTATATTACGGTTTAATTTACTCGCACAGCCAATATGGCATAGAAGTATGGGGTGGCTGTAGTAATACCCTCATCCAGAGAGTACTGGTACTCCAAAAGAAATATATCAGAACAATGTTCAAAATGGGAAAACGTGAGTCTTCTAAGGAAATCTTCAAAAGAGAAAAACTGTTTACTGTAGTGTCTTTGTACATATATAATCTGACTGAACTGCAAAAACCTAATAGTGAAATACATGGTCAAGTCACAAGGTGTAAATTGGACTTGCATAAAAAAAGTTATAATTTAAAATCCATAAACAAAGATCATTTTGTATTTGGTTCATATATGCATACAACCGACTACCAACTGAAGAAAAACGTGAAAGCAACAGCATTACATTAAAGCAGAGTGTAAAGAAATCTTTTAAACAATCCTGAATATAATATTAATGATTTTCTTCTTTGTACTTAACAATGCTTGAAAGATCCTGCATACAATATTCATACTGCAACCGTTCAACAAAATCTAAACAATCATATTATATTTTCCAAATTGTAATTTAAGTTTTTATCTTTGTACTTGACAATGCTCGAAACTTGTAATTGAGTCTATGGGCAATAAACTATTTCCATGTATGTTAAGCACACATTAATAACACAAATTTTGTTATGTCTGATGCTATGCCTCGAGTAATCCTTCTGTCCTCAATCTTTCACCCAGAGAAGAAAACGTTACCTCATATTTACGAATAATATAAAATAGCGTAATATTTCAAATATTTGTTTATAAAAGGCACAGACACATTTAGTATTTTTACTGTCTATGCAACTTAACTATAGTAGATAGAGAAGATTGTATTCCACAAAAAATTACGTACAGAAATTTCATGTTTTGAGGAAAACCATTTTTAACAAGCAATATCTCGAAAATGGTTCACTCAACAAAAAATTATGTGACATAAATTGTGTATTTTAACGCGATCTACATTTTTGTGTAGCAAATTTTTGTCTATCTGTTATGGTTTACCAGTTATGCAAACGTCGTCCACAATGAAGAACACTTTTGGAGATATTCCCAGAAAATTCAAGATATACATTTTATTTGTCATGAAAGTATTTAAAATGTATGATATTTTAATCAAAAACGTTAGAGCGGTTTTTGAGAAAATTAATTTTTTTTACTTTCTCTACTACGTATAGTAAGTAGGGGAAGTATTGCATTCCACCCAAAAATTCGATACCGAGATTTCACCGGAAATACATGTTTTGAGACCTCCTGAATCCAAAAAAAGCATTTTTGGAAACATGTCCGTGTGTGTGTGTGTGTCTGTGTGTGTGTGTGTGTCTGTGTGTGTGTCTGTGAACAGCATAACTCAAAAACTAACAGTCGGATAAACACCAAACTTGGTACTTACGTTCAGTATCTTCCAGAGATGCGACACGAAGATTTTCAAGAAAATCCCCCCACCCCAGACTACCCTTTACATGGAACATTTTTCGAAAATTTTAATTTTCTCAAAAATGGCTCTAACGATTTTGATGAAAATATCATATGTTTAAGATAATGTCATGAGAAATGAAATGTATATCTCGAAATTTCTGGGAATGTCTCCAAAAGTATTCTTCATTATGAACGACTTTTGCATAACTGGTAAACCATAAAAGATAGACAAACTTTTACTACACAAAAAATGTAGATCGCGTTAAAATACATAACTTATATCATATACATTTTTTTTGTTGAGTGAACCGTTTTCGAGATATTGCTTGTTATTTCCTTAAATTTTCCAATACTTATACTTTTTCTCAAATTCGTTATTCATTTTACTTTCTCTACTACGTATAGTAAGTAGGGGAAGTATTGCATTCCACCCAAAAATTCGATACCGAGATTTCACCGGAAATACATGTTTTGAGACTCACTGAATCCAAAAAAAGCATTTTTGGAAACATGTCCGTGTGTGTGTCTGTCTGTGTGTCTGTGTGTCTGTGTGTCTGTGTGTCTGTCTGTGTGTCTGAACAGCATAACTCAAAAACGAAGAGTCGGATAAACACCAAACTTGGTATTTAGGTTCAGTATCTCCCAGAGATGCGACACGAAGGTTTTCAAGAAAATCCCCCCACCCCAGACTGCCCTTTACATGGAACATTTTTCGAAAATTTTAATTTTCTCAAAAACGGCTCTAACGATTTTGATTAAAATATCATATGTTTAAGATATTGTCATGATAATTAAAATGTATATCTCGAATTTTCTGGGAATGTCTCCAAAAGTAGTCTTCGTTATGAACGACTTTTTCATAACTGGTAAACCATAAGAGATAGACAAAATTTTACTACACAAAAAATGTAGATCGCGTTAAAATACACAATTTATGTCATATACATTTCTTTTGTTGAGTGAACCGTTTGCGAGATATTGCTTGTTATTTCCTTAAATTTTCCAATACTTATACTTTTTCTCCAATTCGTTATTCATTTTTTTATGTCCTGGACATGCAAAGAGAATGGAATGCGCCACATAGCAACCAGCGTTAAAATATTTGACTATCGCTTAAAACCTACCATATTCCCCTTGCATCTACAAGAAAATTACCAATAAGATTGACATCTCGATATCTCGATTAACATGAAGCATATGGTGAATAGGCGTTTGTAAAATTAGGTTGTACTTTTTTTAAAAAGTGTTCCATGTAAAGGGTAATCTGGGGTGAGGGCATTTTCTTGAAAACCTTCGTGTCGCATCTCTGGAAGGTACTGAACCTAAATACCAAGTTTGGTGTTTATCCGACTGTTCATTTCTGAGTTATACTATTCACAGACACACACACACGGACATGTTTCCAAAAATACTTTTTTTTGGATTCAGGAGGCCTCAAAACGTGTATTTCCGGTGAAATCTCGGTATCGAATTTTTGGGTGGAATGCAATACTTCCCCTACTTACTATACACAGTAGAGAAAGTAAAAAAAGGCCCTGTGAGTGAAAGATAGAGCGAGAGAGAGAGAGAAAGAGAGAGAGAGAGAAGCAGCATAATGAAAAGTCGAACAAAATTTCAGATTCTTGATTTAAAAACCATTAATTTAATATTTAATGCGACCAACTGTGTATCTCGACTTTTCAGTAAATTTTGAATAAGTTTATACAACGAAGATATGAGAGATAGACAAATGTTACATACAATTATTTGTCTAAAATATTTGTTTTTCTCGTAGCACTGGTTCTTTTCGAAATATTTCATGCTTTATATTTCAAAAGTAAAGGTCTATTTTTAAAGGCGTAAAGCCCTTCAGAAAACACTTTATAAAGGTCTGCATTCTTGCAGACCATTGATGATCACACGATATTGGTGAATAAAGAAACAGTTAATTCGTATTTGTGTAGCTGTGAAGTTTACTGTTAATGAAAAGAATATATTGCAACTTAGTGACTCATAAACATAATTAGTTGTTAAGCAAAACAGCTTTTGTCATAATACTTAATTTTGTTAATCTTAATGTTATTTATCTATTATTTACCAACTGAAATTTAAATTATCTCATGTTTAATTTATTTCTACCAACGTCTAGGTATCAAAAGTAAAGTATTCACAAAGTTTACGTAATGATATCATTACTCGCGAAAACTTCTGTTTCATTATCATTGTCAGAGTTATATATTCCTGTAAAATGGAACTTTTCTCTCTCTGCCATGGAAGCTGTTACCTCGTTTTCGTTTTTGGTGTTAATACTTTTCTCACATGCTTTAGCACCTACCTAATGTAGGAGAAATATTTATTTTATTCTGTTCCAAATTTCGGTACTATATTTCACATTTTTATGGCCCTTAACACCTGTTCCGCCAAAAAAATGTTTGCAAAAATATCCGACCACGGGAGTTAGTGTCTGAAGAGTGTTCGAAAAAAATAAGTGCATTAATTATAAGGATTAAGAACTAACCATGTGCCAAAAATAACAATGAACTTTTATTTACTATAAGTAATCCCATAACTAGTAATACATTTACCCCACCAACAGTGAGTCACTTCATTCCTGTGGAAGCTAAAGGTGGTTGAAATATTACAGAATTGCAAATGAACTCGTTCGATGCGTATCAATCAGAAGTTGCAGATGAATCTTTTGATGTTATTTAACATATCAAAATTGAGAACACAGAGCCATCATTGAAAGCAACTAAACTTCCCTTGCCCCCAATAAAAACTATCTCCGAATCCATACGGATAAAACAGCCAGAATAACCTTCCTTAATTGTAATATCCTACAGACTGTCAGTTTTTCTTTTTCAATCATAGGGCCATAAGAAATTTTGACCAGGAAGAACACTAACATTTTTCCTGAATCTAGAGCTTTCCCAAGGTAATTGTATTACAGAGACAAATAAGACGGAATTAATTAGCATTTACAGCAGGCATCCCGCTTATTCCCCTCTTTCTTTGAGGAAGGGTGATTTTAGGAGGAGCCGAACTTGAAGTAGTTGCACGTATGGTACCCGGTAGCCTTCACCCCAAGTTTAAAAATATTAACTTTGTATTTTTACTGTTTCTTTAAATATTATATATTTATGTTTGCCTCGGCTGCGTCAGTATTAATTTGTAGAGACATGGATGTCTTAACAAGGCGTGGTGCGGTTGAAGAATGTAGGCTTACACAGATTATAATTTTTACTTCACTACATTTATTAATTCTTGACATGATTTAAACAACACTTCACTGATATAGAGAGCTGTAAGATTATTTATTAATTACTTGCACCTTATAACTCGTAAACTATTTTTGTCTCACACTGAATACGTATTAAACTTCTCGAGGACGCGTCTCGCGTCCGGTTATGAACGCTGTCTGCTAGAAACTGAATTCTGAATTTGTACAATTTGCTCTATTTCAGTTTCTGATTGGCTATTCCTACTCCAATAGTATAATTTTATTTAAATTAAGCTTTTATCTGGTTGTTGATTGGTTATTTTATAAACTGTCTCAAAAATTACATTGTTGTTGCTCCAAGAATTACCAGTAGCATTATTAAACTTTCTAATTCATCATTGCCTCAAGGTTATCTCATTGTTAGCAAATTTTTATCTATTATTCTCATAGCTCCTACATTATTAAATTACGTAATACATTCACATAACATTATTGAACATGTACATAATAATATAAACATTAATAAAATGACTGTTACATACATTTTTATACTATAATATACACATATTGCTTTAAGGTGGGCTGTTATTGAATTTATATATTATATAATTAGACTGAAATCATTTAAGTGTTAAAAATACTGCCTCATCTTTCACCAAACTGGTGCTTTGCTGGTAGCTGAACTTCACGGCGACAAGGTGCTCATAGAATGAGAACTCCTTGGATGATAGGCAAACTTAAGAATGGGTAAAACAGTTTCCCCTTCCATCGGCACCCCTGTTCAACAAGAATGGGACTGACTTTATTGCCCAATGTTGTAAATGTATCTATACAATTATAACCGGAGGTTTCCGGTATTTGAAGCATTTTCATCTTATTGTACTTCATCAACACAAGTTTTATTCTTAAGCCAGTTACCTTTAAGAATGCAAGTTAAGATTTCCAGCAATCCCTTCTCCCATTTTTAAGATGCCATTTGAGGTTATATGGAAATACCCAGAATCGGAAGTTAATGACTGTTCGGATAGCAGGATCTGGTAGTTATCTCTCAACACTGTAAGCTGGGGATCTCGAGTTCCAATTCCAGATACGAACAGGAAATTTTAAGAGCGGTTCTTGTTGTTTACTCCTTGCATATTTAAAGTTGTTTGATAATGTAGAATTTGTTTAAAGAGTCAAAGATCAACATTCACTCTGGCGATCGACGGAAAGGCTTCTCTGGCATACTGTCTGGGATGAATTGCAATATCTGCAAAGTTCGATGGCAGCAGGGGGGCGTGTCCAGGGGAAAGAACTCCAAAGAATCCTTGTTGCATGATTTCCATCACGGGAAGCTGGCTTCCACACAATTCACGTGAACATGGCCGTATGGCGTGATCCCAAAGCGTCATGCACGATCATCACGAGACAAGTCAGTCAGTCAGTGAGTCAGTGAGTAAGGTGGGCGGGAGTTGAGCACGACTCTTCAAGCCTTTCTTCCTAATTCCACACGCATACTTGGCGTGTGTGACGTCACGTTTTACGGTGGCTAGGTCAGGGTTTTCTGTGGTATCATGCCAACACTCTTCGCGTGACATTCCCACGAATTGCATGTCTGTCTCGTGTTTGATGCTGTTGATGGTTCTGGCTGCATCTGTCCCGCGATTCTTGGACCGTGTTCCACAGCCATAAATCTTGGTCAAGAGGCTGCAAGCTAAACATTACAGCGCGGAGCACACGTAAGTCCACCAGCCTGACTGCTCTCGACTCGGTAGCGACGCCAAAGGTGAGCCTGCTGCGGAACTACTTGCTTTATCGAGGCAAACTCGCGCTCGCAACTCCATAAGAGTTGGAATGTTGCAAATGTAATACTGACTTGACAAAAGAATGTATATTTATGACGTATTACTAATGTAGCATTAACCCGCTCTAGTATACACTCTTTCATATCCCCTCTCCGTTCCTGTATCACTCTGTCGCGCTGTCTCTGCGGATTTTATCAATTGGCCGCTCTAATTCAATCACTCACTGAAGGCTTTTGTCTCCTTTATGCTTTAGAGTACAATTACATTTTCTTTTTAAATTTTACCCATTAAGTTAAATACGATGTTTTGTCTGCAAGCATTACAAAAAAGCATCAAATTTATGTAGTCGTCTGCTGAAAAAAATGCACATACTTCTGGAACCACCGTGCTAGAAGGGACGCCCAAAGCTCATTTTGAGCAGTTTTAAAGAGCTTTGGTTAAGGTGAAACTTAACTTGGTTTAAAATTAATACTGTTCTTCAACTCTTTTACTATTTTCTTTTGCAAAACTTAAAACATATACTTTTTAGAAAAATAAACTCAATAGAAATAAATTTAATGACATGGAGATACAACATTTATATTTTTAATAGACAAGATCAGAAGCCAGGTTTAGGTTGCTAGCTCTAGTCAGTATTCAATAAAGCTTCTTCTCATTCTGTATGTTTCCTCAAACTAGGTTAAGTTTCAAATTAAAAAGCAAACCTTTCAAAGGGCTTTAAAAAGCACCAAGAACTAAACAATTGTATGCATTTTTGAAATCAAGAACGAGAAAGCTTAATATTTTATTTATAAATTTTCAAGCCAAAAACAAGGAGATTGTTAAAAAGAATATAAATTGTGCAACGTTTGCATAAATTTGTAGATGTAACTTAGAAATAAAACATTAGAGGTGCAACAATTATACGACGTTATTACCAACTATTTTTATAAGTGTGTTACAATTTATTCATACCAGAGCCTAATCCTTTTCTAGCAGTCTCTGAAAAGTGGTTTACTTTTTTAATACTGAACTATATTTTACGCATCGAGCATAAGCATTTCGTACTTATTGTTTCAAAAATTTGGATTGGAATCTATTTTCAGATTGTTCTTATAATTTCTACTGCGGATTGTTGAAACGCTATTTGATTTAGCCTTATATCCTGTTGCCGTAAATTTTATACGCAACTAGGGGCTGAAGCTGTTATATGACATTCTGGTGAGCAACAGCTCAACTAATAAGTCGCCAAAAGCTGAAATTGTGCTGCAGTTTCATTTTTAGAGCCCAAATTTGATTCTTGTATTGCCTCAACTTCCCGAGAGAGGGAGCTTAAGTTCACAATGACATTTTAAACAGCTTACACGCTTAACATATCAGAGACATAAAGGGAAGTACGTCACCTGTGCTATCGATTTTTTTCCATATTATCGCCTTATCTTACCAACACAAGCTTACGTCATATTAGTTGGTCACCTATTTATGTGTAAGACTTACGATAGCGTTTCAAATGTACGATTCATTTGCATTTTCAAAGTAATTAACTCTTACAAGATAATCTAGAATTTGATCGAGGATATCCACACTGAAATGAGATGATGCTGAATCATGCTGTAAACACATTCCAAACCTTCCTATTATCCAAACTGTTTTACTTCCAAATGGTCTGTCGGTACGACACCTTCAATCTTTGCAGTAAATAGAATTCGAGGGATACTAAACAAACGGTGCTAAAACTAGTACTTATGAGACACATTAATTTTTTAATTTATTTTGCACCATTTATACGCCTCCTTTAATATTTTAGGTCACATCACTGATATACCTTTGGAACAACTAATCATCGGCAGCACTGAATTATTCGTTGGGGTTGTAATACTTTTTGTTTTCTTTATAAACATTAAATTAACACCCTTCAGCCAGGAATCGAATCGACATCTCTGGTTCTGAAGACTAAAGGTACAGTTTATTGATTGCAATATAGAGAAATAATAAGGTCATGTCAGTTTTGGAACATAATAGCCGGTATTTCATAAAAGCATACTGTTTAAGTGAATTTTATGCAATTTCTTTTGCAAGACTTCAACTTTTCTCGTGAAATACAAGTAACTAATGCCAGCTTCTAAGATTATGATGACAGTATGTTAACTGCTGTAAAAAGCTAACGATGCAAAAAGTGTTCCAACAGCGGTATTGAGAATCACAGAATGAAGTATAAACTTCCTGGGATTCTAGAAATATATGGGTATTAATACCCATCGAGTATCTCGTGAGTTATGACTAGAGAGCTAGCACCAAATATCCATTGAGAGAGAAATCAACATAACTACCACCTTACCTAGTATACACGACGTCGTACTGAATACACGGGCCCAGGGCTGATCAGTCGACAGTCAGTAGTTCGCTTGCGTTATTGGTGTGGTAGAGTTGTTCTCTGTGAGCTCTCTGTTTATGTTCTGCTCTATCTGTTTACAGTTCCATGTTACCTGCGGCACCCCTTCCCCTCGCCGCGCTATTCGATACAAAGTCGCTGCTACGCACATTGTAAGCCAAAATATGTTTGTCCTACCTCTGGTAATGACTTTTCAATCGACGATTATTATTTTCTTATTGTCAGATTTATTGATTGTTTTGTCTACCACCTTCATTTTATTTATTTACTTATTTACTAATTTCCATACAATTGAAGGATTCTCTGCTCCACCCTTTCTATCACGGACTTTCCATATCCATCAATTTTCTTACCTCCTCGTTCTTTTTCTTTTCCAATCCCCTATCCATCCCTCTGCCCCATATGTTAATATCGAGACTTTGAAGACTTTTTTTTCATTTGCCTAGAAGTAGTTCTACTCCGCAAAACCCCATTCAGCATCTTTATCGCCCTCCTGGCCTGTTGTGTTCTGTAGCCCATATCTGTTTCGCATGTTCCACTTTCATGGACAATGGATCCCAAATATTTAAATTCAAGGACAGATTTTAATGTTTTTCCCTTACCTCAAAAACCAGGTATTCATTTTTAGCCATGTTGACCCGAAGGCCCCCTTTCATCAGCTTCTTCATCACATATTTCGCATCTTTGAGTAATTAGCATCTAACCATCTGCAAACAAAAGTGTATCTTGTCCAACTGGTACTCCCATACCTTTACAATACTAATTATATCGCTCTAAACTGTATTGCAGATATATCTTAAAGAGGGTTGGGGACATACGACATCCTTGCCTCAAAACGTTTGACGTGGGACACGTGGTTTACACTTTCTTCCACACCTTCACTATAGCTCGTTTTTTCTTGTATAACTTTTTAACTACTAATATTACTAAAGTTGCAATACCAATACTTTACATTGCTTCCCACGGCTTATTTATTAGTACTGAGTTGTGTACTTTCTCAATGGCAATAACAATTTGAGTCTCTTGACCTTAGCACATGCTTTTTCAGTTATCTGTTACATTAAAAATCTGATGTGTTACACTCACATGACTTTCTCGACTCTTGTACAAACTATTTTTACAAACGCTTATTCTCCATATGCTTCATGTTAATGAGATATCGAGATGTTAATCTTATTGCTAATTTTCTTGTGGAAGCAAGGGGAATTGGTAGGTTTTAAGCTATAGTCAAATATTTTAAGAGCTGGTTGCTATGTGGAGTATTCCATTCTCTTTGCATTACCAGGACCAAAAAAAATGAATAACGAATTTCCATTTGAGAAAAACTATAAGGGAATAACAAGCAATATCAGGAAATGATTCACCCATCAAAAAAAAATGTATATGACATAAATTGTGTATTTTAACGCGATCTACATGCAAAAGTCGTTCACAATGAAGAATACTTTTGGAGACATTCCCAAAAATTTCGAGATATACATTTCATTTGTCATGAAAATATCTTAAACATAAGATATTTTAATCAAAACCGTTAGAGCCATTTTTGAGAAAATTAAAATTTTGAAAAAGTTCCATGTAAAGGGTAATCTGGTGTGGGGTTATTTTCCAGAAAACCTTTGTGTCGCATCTCTGGAAGATACTGAACTTAAATACCAAGTTTGGTGTTTATCCGACTGTTCATTTCTGAGTTATGCTGTTCACAGACACACACACGGACATGTTTCCAAAAATGCTTTTTTTACTTTCTCTACTACGTATAGTAAGTAGGGGAAGTATTGCATTCCACCCAAAAATTCGATACCGAGATTTCACCGAAAATACATGTTTTGAGACCTCCTGAATCCAAAAAAAGCATTTTGCAAACATGTCCGTGTGTGTGTGTGTGTGAACAGCATAACTCAAAAACGAAAAGTCGGATAAACACCAAACTTGGTATTTAGGTTCAGTACCTTCCAGAGATGTGACACGAAGGTTTTCAAGAAAATCCCCCACCCCAGACTACCCTTTACATGGAAGATTTTTCGGAAATTTTAATTTTCTCAAAAATGGCTCTAACGATTTGGATGAAAATATCATATGTTTAAGATAATGTCATGAGAAATGAAATGTATATCTCGAATTTTCTGGGAATGTCTCCAAAAGTATTCTTCATTGTGAACGACTTTTGCATAACTGGTAAACCATAAGAGATAGACAAAATTTTACTACACAAAAAATGTAGATCGTGTTAAAATACACAACTTATGTCATATATACATTTCTTTTGTTGAGTGAACCGTTTTCGAGATATTGCTTGTTATTTCCTTAAATTTTCCAATACTTATACTTTTTCTCAAATTCGTTATTCACTTTTACTTTCTCTACTACGTATAGTAAGTAGGGGAAGTATTGCATTCCACCCAAAAATTCGATACCGAGATTTCACTGTAAATACATGTTTTGAGACCCACTGAATCCAAAAAAAGCATTTTTGGAAACATGTCCGTGTGTGTGTCTGTGTGTGTGTGTGTGTGTGTCTGTGAACAGCATAACTCAAAAACGAACAGTCGGATAAACACCAAACTTGGTATTTATGTTTAGTATCTTCCAGAGATGCGACACGAAGGTTTTCAAGAAAATCCCCCCACCCCAGATTACCCTTTACATGGAACATTTTTCGAAAATTTTAATTTTCTCAAAAATGTCTAACGATTTTGATGAAAGTATCATATGTTTAAGATAATATCATGAGAAATGAAATGTATATCTCGAATTTTCTGGGAATGTCTCCAAAAGTATTCTTTATTGTGAACGACTTTTGCATAACTGGTAAACCGTAAGAGATAGACAGAATTTTACTTCACAAAAAATGTAGATCGCGTTAAAATACACAACGTATGTCATATACATTTTTTTTGTTGAGTGAACCGTTTTCGAGATATTGCTTGTTATTTCCTTAAATTTTTCAATACTTATACTTTTTCTCAAATTCGTTATTCATTTTTTTTATGTCCTGGACATGCAAAGAGAATGAAATGCGCCACATAGCAACCAGTGTTAAAATATTTGACTATCGCTTATAACCTACCATGTTCCCCTTGCATCTACAAGAAAATTAATTACCAATAAGATTGACATCTCGATATCTCGATTAACTTGAAGCATATGGAGAATAGGCGTTTGTAAAAATAGATTGTACAAGAGTAGAGAAAGTCATGTGAGTGTAACACATCAGATTTTTAATTCAGGGGGTCTCAAAACATATATTTCCGGTGAAATCTTGGTATCGAATTTTTGGGTGGAATACAATACTTCCCCTACTTACTATACGTAGTAGAGAAAGTAAAAATATGATCCATACAGGGTCTACCCGCAGTAAAGCCTGCCTGAACTTCTAATATTCTTCCCTCAGTTCCTCTTTCCAATCTATGAACTCTGATAAAGGAATTACTTTCTATTTATAAGACCCATAATATTTTAATAAATATCTTAAATAGATGTTTTTGAGAAATAATGAATATTTTTCCATGTAAAGGACAGCTTGTGGTGAAAGGTTTGGTTTAAAATATTCGCCTGATCGTTAACAGATTTAAGAATAAAATTTGGCATTTATCAGTCATGGCACACGCGAGAGATTCTTTTACAAAAACGGCTCTTGCGGAACTGAGAAACCCCCAAACGCGTATTTACAGCGACAACATGGTATCAAGTGTAGAATACAATGCTGTTGCCTACCTGTACGCGCAAAGAAAGTAATTTTATATCTGAAAACACTAAAAAAGTACATAAGCTGGGCAACTGCAATCCAGCTGCCTTTATTCACACCGAGTTGGCCAAGCAAATAGTGGTTTCTAAACCTCGAGCTTACGAGTTATAGACTACATTATAATGTACAAACAAATCTTTAGGCACAAAAAATTAGCGATTTTGCTAATTGAATACCTGTCAATGAGCTTTATATAAATCAGCGGTATATATCCTGATTCAATACAAAACACAATTAGATGAAATGGCTAAGGAGGAATGCACAGAATGAAATGAAAAGATAAAATACGGTTGTTATAATAATGTTATTTCTTGTATCTATTTAAAACCTGCTATAACTTTTCTCAAGCAATGTTTAAATACACAAATGGAATCGTTTACTTCATATTACTGTGTGCATTTCTTTTATTTAAGCTCTAAAATAATTAGCAGTTGAATAAGTCGCCTGAGAGCGATTCAAAAACCAACCCAAAACAAAAAGTTGCGGCGCAATCAATTATCATTTTACTGCCGAAACCTTGCAGCCAAAATGAAGCTAAATCCGACGACGCAATCAGAGGTTATAAGCTCCATGTTTCAATCTCGTTAAGAGAATAGCGAGGATGGAATGTGAGCAAATCTCCTGCTAACTTACGAGTCGTCCTCCGTGGTGTAGTGGTTAGCATGGTAGCCTCTAGTTCTCGAGGTCGCGGGTTCAAACCCGGCGGAGGGCGATGGATGTTTTTCCTTAGCATAGCTTCCTTCGGAAGGGAAGTAAAAGCCGGTGGTCTCATGTCGTAGATTTACGGCACCTAAAAGAATCTCAAGCTGATAAAGAGACCTCTGAGCAAAATTCCCGGTCTTTCACGCCCAATATACAATGGGACGCTAAGAACCATAGTGGTTAAAGAGCGTCCATAAATAAAACTAAATTTAACTTTTGCTAACTTACGAATTCTTTTAATACTTAAGAGCTGATCGTCATCTCAAATGAAGACCTACCATTTGGCATTTAGCAGGCGTCGTTGAGACTAACATGTGGGCTCTAAATTTACCAAAAATTACCAAGGTAAACTAGAGTAAACACTACGCTGTTATCGCACTGGGCTATTCAAACACGTCACCTTTAAACATTGCTTTGCGGAAGCCAAAAACAAGACACAGCCCAATTTTCTACAGCATGAAAGAAATCAACAAACCAAAAAAAGTTAGTCATCTATTATTAGTTTAATTCACGGAAAACAGTGACACGAAACGTACCAAAACCATGTGTAGCGTATTATTTGAGCAGTTTTCAACATTGTTTTTCAGGAATATGGGTCCAAAGCTCACTTTAATGCTAGTATTTAAACTTCTATCTTGATTAAAGCATTCATGAATATTTCAGTATGATGAATTAGTGCTCTCATTTGCCCACAAAACTGCACAGTAAAAATGCGTCTCTTTTATCAGTTTGCTCCATCTGGTTGCGTGTTTATGAAAGCGTAAAAAACTTTTTCATTTCCTCTTGTTCTATGCTGGATTCTCCCTATTCATAACGAGCCTATGAGAGAATTCAGTTTTTATTTTTTCACACTCTGCTACATCTACATACATAAAGTTTATATCTAGGGTTAAATCGTTTATCAAGTTTTAAGGGAAAGAGCGGCACCATTGTCTCAAATGAATGTTCTAACATCATCGTTGTCATCATCACTTTGCAATTTAAAAGTACGAAAAGACTCTTATTTTCGTTTATATCTTCAAGTGCACAAATATGCTCCTTTGAAGTGACGTTAGTCTTCGTAAAGAGTCATTGGGAACGTTTCAAAATGTTCATTAATTTTCTACCAGTGTGTCATAACTGCTCAATTCTTACTTTCTCTACTACGTATAGTAAGTAGGGGAAGTATTGTATCCCATCCAAAAATTCGATACCGAGATTTCATCGGAAATATATTTCTTGGCCCCCTGAATCCCCCCCAAAAATACATTTTTATAAAAACATCCGTGTGTGTGTCTGTAGGTCTATGTATGTGTGTCTGCAAACAGCATAACTAAAAAACGTAAAAGTCGGATAAATACCAAAATTGATTTTTTTAATGTAGAGTCAACTGAAAAATTCAACGCCACAGCCGGAATTTGAACACGGTTCTCCCGCTCCCTAGGCCAGGCTAAGGTCTATTAAAAGTATAATTAATTTATACAATAACAATAAAAAAAATAAAAACCAAACTTGGTATTTAGGTTCAGTATCTTTTAAAGATGCGACACAACGATTTTCAAAAAAAATCTGATGTGTTACACTCACATGACTTTCTCTACTCTTGTACAAACTATTTTTATAAACGCTTATTCTCCATCTACTTCCAGTTAATCGAGATAAACATTTGCATACTCTGTCTTATTGATAATTTTCTTGTAGATGTAAGGGGAATATATATTTACAAGAGCAATATAGAAATTCAGTAGCCTTTAAGCATAGATATTACTCTTAATAGCTGGTTGATATGTGCAGCACCATTCCCTTTGCCACAGATTAATATTCTTTGCATATCCAAGACAAAAAATGAATAACGAATTCCCATTTGAGAAAATAAGTATTGAAAAATTTAAGGGAATAACAAGCAATATCCCGAAAATGGTTCACTCAACAACAAAAAATGTATATGACATAAATTGTGTATTTTAACGCGATCTACATTTTTTGTGTAGTAAAATTTTGTCTATCTCTTATGGTTTACCAATTATGCAAAAGTCGTTCACAATGAATAATACGTTTGGAGACATTCCCAGAAAGTTCAAGCTATACATTTTATTTGTTATGAAAATATCTTAAACATATGATATTTTAATCAAAATCCTTAGAGCCATTTTTGAGAAAAATAAAATTTTCGAAAAATGTGAACGGTAATCTGGGGTGGGGGGATTTTCTTGAAAACCTTCGTGTCGCATCTCTGGAAGATACCAAGTTTGGTGTTTATCCCACTGTTCGTTTCTGAGTTATGCTGTTCACAGACACACACACACAGATACACACACACACGGACATGTTTCCAAAAATGCTTTTTTTTGGATTCAGGGGGTCTCAAAACATATATTTCCGGTGAAATCTCGGTATCGAATTTTTGGTTGGAATACAATACTTCCCCTACTTAGTATGCGTAGTAGTGAAAGTAAAAATCCCCCACCCAGAGTACCCTTCAATGGAACATTTTGGAAAACTTAGATTCTTTCAAAAATGGCTAACGATTTTGATTAAAACATCATATGTTTAAGATATTTTTATGGCATATGAAATGTATTTCATGAATTTTCAGGGAATATCCCCAAAAGTCCTCTTTTCATTCTGAATGACTTTTGCATAAATGATAAACAATAAGAGATAGATAAAAGTGTATTGCAAAGAAACGTAGATCTCGTTAAAACACACAATTTATACCTTATACTTTCTTTTGCCGATTGAACTATTTCCGAGATATTCCTTGTTATTGATTGCTAATTCTTATGCTTTTCCTCAAATCTGGAAATAAAAACAATATGGAATGCTCCACATAGCAACCAGCTCTTAAAAGATTTGACTATCGCTTAAAACCTACCATATTCCCCTTGCACCTACAAGAAAATTAGCAATAAGATAGTTTCTGCAAACGTTTATCTTGATGAACATGAAAAAGGTGGAGAATAAGCGTTTGTAAAACTAGTTTCTACAAGAGTAGAGAAAGTCATGTCGTCAGAGTTTTTTAAAATTATTGATGTGGAATACGTATACTTCAAGTTTACATTTAACTAATTTAGGTCATGGAAACACATGTGCTATAACTGCGTTGTTTCGTCACTAGGCTCGTTTAAAGTTGTAGCATATTCAAACTTTAAAACTGTTTCCTGTAGATAACAAATTTTGAGTTATGACATTTATATCCAATGAGTAACACTGAAAATTGTCACAGAATTTAAAAGTTTTATTATTATTATTATTATTATTATTATTATTATTATTATTACCTGTTGCTTCATAATTCTTAACCTTTTCAGGCAGCGCAAATATTGCATAACAGTGCCAACGTAATTCAGGGTACATCAATCATTTAACGTTATAGTAATGCTTTCAGCAGAAATTTTTTTTTCAGATAGTCCTAAGGCCGAGTCCTTAATTTGGTCGAATCAACGTAAATAATAGTTCTTTTGACAATTAATTACAGAAACGGAGCTTTAGTCAACAATGTTTCATCTGCTTATTATGCGTTACATTAACATTAGTTTCTACACCCTCTACCATTTATTAGTGGTATACAAATTAAACTTGCGAAAGTTTATTTGTCTAACTACTTCATTATAATCGAGATAAACCTTTGCAGAAATATTCGTTATACATACGAAGAGAATACCAATACTCAAATGTTTAAGAACGGAACGCTATAAGTTGGCCTTAAAATTAAATACTCTTTCCACGAATCGCGAGAAACAATTGAATGTCCAAGGTCTGTATAGAATGGCAGAGTATTGAACAATTCGAACCATTAATAACGAATACCTCGGAAATGTTTTATGCAACAAAAAAAGTATTTGAAATAATTTGTGTGCTTTAAAGAGAGCTACATCTTTTGCGTAGTACGTTTTCGTCTATGCTTAACATCGGTTATACGTCATATAAAATTCCTTCCGAATGAACAGGCCTTCACAGGCTATTTCAAGAAAATTCAAGATATACTTTATTTATCACGTAAATATCTTTAATTTATAGTCTTTAAACCAAAATCGTTACTACCATTTTTTAAAAACCAAAAAATTCGAAAAATGTTTCAATGTAAAGCATAACTGGGATGAGGATTTTTTTAAAAATCTTGTGTTCGCATCTTTGGAAGGTATTGAACCTAAATACGCTGCCGTTTGTGAACATTGCAACACCATGAAAGAATTTACCGAATAACTCCAAACTTGGTGGAAGTGTAGAAAAAGTTCCAGGTGTGTGTGTTATTTTCTTCTTTCTTTTCAGTGGAGACGGCCCCACACCCGCCGCCCCTGGGGACGATCATCCAGAGGCTACATCGTCTCCCCATGCACATGCAGGCTAAGGGGAGTGCTTTGTTAGTAGTTGCGTGCAAATGCGTGGTGCAGGAGTAATGAGGAAGGTGTTCGGGTTCCGCAGAAGCACCCCGGTTAGTATTGGTTAGTTCTACTCAAGCTAGCATGCAAGCGTCTGGTTGCGGTTTCCCGGCCCCGCCATGACAAGTCCTGACTGGCGCCCAGTGCGTGCGGTGAGATGTCGGTGTTTGTGGTAAGAGAGACATGAAGCATGTTGGCAGGCTGAGGGCAGCCCGAAGAAGTGTTATCTAGTGTGCCTACCCTTGCTAGGGTTTAACCACTGGTAGGTTAGGGGTTTGCAGGATGGCGGTTGAGACTGAGGTAGTGGGGAGTGAAAGGAGGTAGCAGTGAGCTCCTCGGGTGGGTGCAACGGCCCTAGTGCACCACTGGTGGATGATATTATCGAAATTGTCTTGGGTTACATTTTGAATTTACCAAGCAACTCATGGTAGGACTATAAGGAGTTCAGCTTTTGCTGCTGGGTGGAGTAACTCCTTTGTTACCGGGGGTGTCCGCAAACCATGCGGGGAACCCGGTGACGCCTCAAGCGGCATTGTCTGGGATTATAGGCCCCTAGAGACCGAACGAGGGCACTCCGATGAAATGGTAACTGGTCGTATAGTTTTCTAGCCCGGCGCCTAATTTGATCCTCCAGGTATGGAAGAGACGAGGCTTCGTGGAGTAGTCTCACGGGGAAAGCGCGGCATACAGAATAGATGGCTCCAAGGCTCCTATTCTGTACCCGCTGCAGTCGGAGTAGAGTGGAGTCTGCGGCCATGCCCCAGATCTCGCAGGCGTAAAGCAGGACGGGGTTTATAAGTGCTCTGAAGAGGCGCAACTTAAGCGGTATCGGCATCACGGATCCCAGCATGGGGTACAGGGAGGCCGTAGCTACCATGCCCCGACGCGAGAGATCCGCGATGTGACCCCGGAAAGTTAGGCGCCTATCTAGCTGAACACCAGAATAGGAGATGGAATTCGTCCACTCTATCCTACGTCGAAGGTAAGATAAATGAGAGGAAGTTGGCGGGTAAGAGATGCGTTTAGAGCTACGGCTTATATCTAAATGAGATGGCGCTAGTGTGTTAAGGTTGCGGTGTACGGAATGATGTGGCGAGGGTTTACTGTCGGTTGCCGTGGTGTAGATCCGGAGGTCCGGGGCTGGGTGGCCGGGAACCGCGGGTTCCTGTACCACGCATTTGCACGCAACTACTAACAAAGCACCCCCCCTTAGCCTGCATGTTTAGACACTAACAGCATGTGCATGGGGAGACGATGTAACCTCTGAGGATGGTTGTCAGCGGGGGCGGTGGTTGTGGTGCCGCCCCCACTAAAAAAGCGCACACATGGAACTTTTTCTAAAAATGTTTTTTAGAAAAGGCAAAATACACGCGTCAAAATTTTTGGGTGAATACAATACGTCTTTCCCTGCTTAATATAAATAGGAGGGAAGTAAAAAAAAAAGGAATGCAGCTTTGAGATTCTAAAGGCTGCTGGGCTTCTGTGCAGTATAAGGCTACATTTACAAAATCATAAAGGATTTGTATAAATGACGTCTACGTGTTCCCTTAATTACTGCAATGCACATTTATAATTAGTAAGTCCTTCATTGCTCGCAGAGGAGATAGACGTCTGAGAGCAGTCTTCTTTCGGTGTGAACAGAGTAAGTCAAAAAGGAAAAGTCGATTATGAGGAAGGGGATTCTAGGAGGAGCCGAACTTGAAGTAGTTGCAATCGCACGTAAGGTACCCGGTAGCCTTTGCCCCAAGTTTAAAAATATTAACTTTGTATTTCTACTGTTTCTTTAAATATTATATATTTATTTTTGCCTCGGCTGCGTCAGTATTAATTTGTACAGATATGAATATCTTAACAAGGCGTGGTGCGGCTGAAGAATGTAGGCTTACACAGATTATAATTTTTACTACACTACATTTATTAATTCTTGACACGATTTAAATAACACTTCACTGATATAGAGAGCTGTGAGATTATTTATTAATTACTTTCACTTTATAACTCGTAAACTATTTTTGTCTCACAATGAATACGTATGAAACTTCTCGAGGACGCGTCTCGCGTCCGGTTAGGAACGCTGTCTGCTAGCAACTGAAATCTGAATTTGTACACTTTGCCCTATTTCAGTTTCTGATTGGCTATTCCTACTCCAAAAGTATACTTTTATTTAACTTAAGCTTTTTTCTGGTTGTTGATTGGCTATTTATAAACTGTCTCAAAATTTCCATTATTGCTGCTCCAAGAATTACCAGTAGCATTATTAAACTTTCTAATTCATTACTGCCTCAAGGTTACCTCATTGTTAGGAACGTTTAACCTATTATTCTCACAGTTACTACATCATTATTAAATTACATAATACATTCACATAACATTATTGAACATGTACATAATAATATAAACATTAATACAATGACTGTTACATGCATTTTATATATTGATGCATACACATATTGCTTTAAGACTGGCTGTTATTGAATTTATATATTATATAATTTGACTGAAATCATTTAAATGTTGAAAATATTGCCTCAATTAAATATTAAACTTGGTATTTAAGCTGTGTATCTTCACCCCAAACTACGATTTACATGGAAAATTCTTCAAAAATTTAGATCTTTTTTAAAAAATGGCTCCAAAGATTTTGGTTAAAATACGAAATGTCTAAGATATTTTCATGGCAAATGAATTGTATATCTTGAATTTTCTGAGAATAGCTTCTGAAGTTCTCTTTATTCCGAATGATTTTTGCATAACTGGTAAAATCTTACTACACAAAAGATCTTAAATCTCGATGAAGCACACAATTCCTGTAAAATAATTTTGTTTGTAGAGTTAATCATTTCTCAGAATTCCCTGTTATTGTTTTGAAGTTTTAAATGATTATACATTCATCAAATGGAAAGTGTTATCGTTTTTTTCTTTCCTTCTTTCTTTTGTTCATGCAAAGAGAACAGAATTTCAAAGCCACCAAGTAGTGACCAGCTCTTAAATGATTTGACAATCGCTTAAGCCTACTGCATTTCTCTATTACTATTTTAACTACAAGAAAATATGTAATGAAACCATTTCTACGAATATCTCAATTAATATGAAGAATAATCTTTTGTAAGTATAGTTTATTGAAGAATGCCTAGCGAAATTCACTCAAAGTAATGGCAAAAGTCATCAGGTTTCAAATTAGAGCGTAAGCATTACGTTCATGGCCGTATTAAATGCAGTGTAACCGATTAAAGGACCTAATTCAGGCTTGGGTATCCGTCTTCCCTGGTTTCTATGTACTCCGTGACAGGAATGAAACACATATCGTGAACTAATAAAGAATTCTCCTCGGCATGTCAGTAGAAGCAGAACGTCATCCTAATGGAACTGACTTCTTGACCTCAGATCGGTGGACACAAAAGGGAATCTTAATTAAAACACTGCCCTCTCTTTCTCCATTCTTCTCCCTTCCTTTGTACTCCCTTCTCTCCGCCTCTTAACCTTTATGTACATTACAAAGATCATCCAGTGATGCAACCGTGAACCTCTTGCAGATATATTCTACTACCTCATGCGTAATATATTCTCATTTCACGTTTGCGTTTTGTTTCATTTGGCGGGGATGTAAAAGCTTAGAAGAAGCGTTTCTCTGCTCCATTAGATAACAGAGGAACCGAAGAAACAAACGTTTTAAACATGTGCAGATGACTCAGATATTATAATAAGTAACTTACGCCTATTTCTGTGGTTTAAATTGACTATAATGACAGTTTTGATCATGAAAAAGAAATTTATTATAAAAACTGCACCTAAAAGGATACCGAAACGTATGACGAGAAACGTTTACAGTATAATAAGACGTGCGGGAGTAGCCTGTCTGATTCACATTCAAGGGATTCCGAGTTCGAATCTCGATGACAGCAAGTTACCCGGATGCTGTTTTTGCCGGGGTTTCCCTTATCCTGAAAAGCGAATGTCGGGTTTCGTCCCTTGAGGGACGAAATTCCGGCACACCGGCGGCGCTGATATGATCTTGTCAATTGACAGAGTCGTTAACAAAAGAAAAAGTTTATTTTAATTCAGGTTTCTATACGTTCTATAGACCCCAGGTTCATTTGAGCATTACTTCACCAATTTCATTCATTCATCCAATATACACACGATTAAAGGACGTTTAATTTAAAATATCTAACGTGTTGCACTCACATGACTTACTCTAATCTTGTACAAACTATTTTTACAAACGCTTATTCTCCATCTACTTCAGGTTAATCGAGATAAAGATTTGCAGAAACTATCGTATTGCTAATTTTCTTGAAGGTGCAAGGGGAATATGGTAGGCTTTAAGCAATAGTCAAATCTTTTAAGAGCTGGCTGCTATGTGACGCATTCCATTCCCTTTGCATGTCCAGGACATAAAAAAATAACGAATTCCCATTTGAGTAAAAGCATAAGTATTGGAAAATTCAAACAAATAACAAGGAATATCTCGGAAATGGTCCAATCGACAAAAAAAGATGTATTTACATAAATTGTGTGTTTTAAAGAGATTTATATTTTTGTGCAATAAAATTTGGTGCATCTCTTCGCCAGTTATGTAAACGTAATTTAGAATAAAAAGGACTTTTGGGGACATTCGTATAAAATTAAAAATATACATTTCATTTGCCATGAAAATACCTTAAACAATGATATTTTAATCAAACTCGTTAGAGCTATTTTTGAGAAAATCAAAATTTTCGAAAAATTTGCCACGTAAAGCTTAGTCTGGATTGGGGGATTTTCTTTAAAATCTTCGTGTCACATCCTTTGGAGATACTAAACTCAAATACCAAGTTTGCTATTTATCCGACTTTTCCTTTTTGAGTTATGCTATTCACAGACAGACAGAAGGTCATGTTTCCAAAAATGCTTTATTTCAATTCAGGGCACCTCAAAATATGTATTTGCGGTGAAATCTTGGTATCAAAGTTTTGGGGGGAATGCAATACTTCCCCTACTTACTATACATAGTAGAGAAAGTGAAAAGAACATTATAATAACGTTTATAGGATAAGGCACTCGAAACTGCAGCGTTGAATACGTCCTCTGTGAATATATTGAACATGCTTTCACTAGATTGAAGGCAGTCTTTGGGATAAAACAGTAGCCTACAGTGAATTATCAATACTGAGAAGAACGGAAAAAAACATCGCATGTTTAATGGAATAAGTGCAAGAACTGCAAATATGAAATTGAATAAGATCAGAACAATAACAGAAGTAAACGCCTGTTTCTAAATTTAAGTATTTAACGAGTAAATTGTATTGGCTTTTATTTATTTTAGATACCGTCTTGCAAATTAATGTTGTTTCTTCAGATTTTATCTGTAAAATGAAATACTTGAAGATACCATAACGCAGATAATACAATAAAGGTGAATGAAGATGCGGGTTTTCTTAGCAACAGATTTAAATACAATATAGCAAAATTTCAACAGAATGTCTACATATTTTGTTCAGTATTATATATCCAAATAACACAAGAACTTGCTGGTGTGGTGGTGATTGCTGGTCAATCGAGTTATAACAGCCACTGGAAAAAAATATGTGTCGCAATTATTCGTAAACGTGCCTTTTAAAGCACTCTTTATGTGAATTGCAGGTTGCAAATTCTTAAGTACTAGCATTTACGCGCTCCGAGCTACAAGCAGCTGAGGCAGGCCTCTTTAGCGAGACTGGTGGCAGAACAGATCGGTTTACAACAGGATGATGAACTCAGATTTATACTTTGAACATAATTTTTGTAGCCCCTTTGACAAAGCACAAAAAAGAGGAAAAAATAAAAACTCAATCCCAGACTGTATAAGAAGGTTAAAGAATCTTTATCGAGTCTCGTAAAAGCTGTGTTCGCAATAGATGCAGCTACTCCAACACGCTTTGCATTCTGCCTGCCTCATTTACTAGCGCACGGAAACTGCATTGTACGAGTGTGTGGAAGCAGTGGATAGATGAAGGTCGTACGGAGCGAAGAGCGGGTACTGGACCACGGAACATGACCACAGCACGGGATGACGGTCATCTTGTCCTCATGGCCATAACGGACCGTACAGCTTCATCCACAGTGTTGGCTCGACGCTGGAGCACTGCGTGCCATTACATCGGCTTCCATTGTGCAGAAACCACAAGCTCCTCTGATTGCAATGGGCACGTGAGCACCGTCACTGGGATACTGAGTGGCAAAATGTATTCTTTTCGGACGAGTTCCGCTTCAACGTGTCCTACTGTGATGGCTACATACGTGTCTGGCGGTACGGTGGTGAGCGCAACCTGGAGGGCTGCATAGTTGAGCGGCATAGCGGACAAACACCAAGTGTGATGGTTTGGGGCGCCATTGCTTACAACAACCGATCTCGCCTCCTATGAATTGAGGGCACTTTGAACAGCAACCGGTACCTAACGGTGGTTGTAGAGCCTGAGGTACTCCCCCTGCTTCAGGCATCTCCACGGGCCACATTTCAGCAGGACAATGCCCGGCCACATATTGCGAGGGATGTACAAGCCTTCTTCGAAGAGCGACGGGTACCATTGCTGATATGTCGCCCATCGAATATGTCTGGGATATGGTTGGTCGGCACCTGCGTCACGGTCCTCCAGTAACCAGTGTCACGGATTTGTGGGCTCGAATACAAACTGCATGTGGGAAAATCCCTCAGGAACTTATTCAGAACCTTTTTGATTCAATGCCACGGCGTATAGCAGCTCTAATTGCATGGAGTCCACACCAAATACTGAATATTAGGGCTCAAAGGTCATGTATAGATTTGAAAAGTTTTTCATTTGTTACTTGTCGTGTACGTAACCTGTGGTGTTAAATTCATTGAATTCATAGGTTTCCTTCTTGGTATTGCAAATTTTCACAAACGGCAGTGTATTTCCGGTTCTACAATGCAGGAACGTTTTTCCGGCACGCGAGACTACAGTTTTTTAACATCTTCTTATCACATTTCTCCATTTTTCCCTATTGGACCATAAATCTTCCTCAATTTCCCATCCATATAATTCCTTGAATCCACGTGGTCTTCCTTTTCTGCTCCTTCCTGAAGGCATCCACTCCATCATTCTTTTGGATAATCTTTCATCTTCCATTCTTTTAGCACACCCATACCATTCTAATATTTTCTGTTGAATAAAGACTAAAATTGAATTTTGAACATTCATATTCACTTTTATAATCCTATGTTTAATTTTTTTCTGTTTTAGATATGCTAGCAGATCAGCTCCAATGATCCACTTCTGTTGCCAATAACTTTCTTTTTAACTGATAGTTCAGAGTCTGCATGTCGGAGCCATAGGTTAAAATACACCTGTTGTTTCAAAAATTGTACTTTTGGTTTCTATTGAGACATATTCATCTCATAATATACAATTCAAAGTAGATATTGCATACCTTAGTTCCTTTTCTTGTTTCCATCTTGTGTAATCTTTACTCTCAAGTATTTATATTCCCCTGTATGTTTAACTATCCCCATTTCGTCTACCAATACCAAATCTTGAACATTTTAGGCCCCATTTGTTGTATTCTTGAATTAATTTCCTTGTAAGATATTCTACGTCTTCATATTATTTGGCCAGAACTGATCATCCGCAAATTGCAGGGAGCATATTACCATATATTGGAATTACCATATTTTTACATTTATTTTTCCAAACTTCCATAGCTTTCGTGTATAAATTTTATACAACGTTGAGGCAGTATTTTTAACACTAAAATGATTTCAGTCTAATTATATAATATAAAATATAATAACAGGCCGCCTTAAAGCATATATAGAATATATAAAATGTATGCAACAGTCATTGTATTAATGTTTATATTATTGTATACATGTATAATAATGTTATGTGAATGTATTACGTAATTTAATAATGTAGGAGCTGTGAGAATGTAGGTCAAAAGTTGCTAACAATGAGGTAACAGGTAATTTTGAGGCAATAATGAGTTAGAAAGTTTAATAATGCTACTAGTAATGCTTGGAAACAATAATGTAATATTTTATAACAGCTTATAAATAGCCAATCAACAACCAGAAAAAGCCTAAGTTAAATAAAAGTATTCTATTGGAGTAGGATTACCCAATCAGAAACTGAAATAGAGCAAATTAAATAAATTCAGAAGTCAGTTGCTAGTAGACAGCGTTCCTAACTGGACGTGAGACGTGTCCTCGAGAAGTTTAGCGTATTCAGTGCGAGACAAAAATTCATTACGGTGAGGATATTATAAAGTTCATATGTTTAAAAAGTGAAAGTAATTAATAAATAATCTCACAGCTCTCTATATCAGTGAAGTGTTATTTAATAAAAGGAGTGAAGTAAAAATTATAATTTGTGTAAGCCTACATTCTTTAGTCGCATCACCCCCTGCAAAGGGACATATGTTTCTACAAATTAATACTGATGCAGTCCAGGCGAACTTAAACTATATATCATATTTAAAGAAATATTAAAATACAAAGTTGATTCCTAAAGGCCACCGAAAAGTAAAGTTGGGGCGAAGACCACCGGAAACTTTGTACCATACGTGGGGCAGTTACTTCATCAAGTTTGGCTCACCAACAATTGAACAACAATACAACACTCCTCCTAAAAAATTAACCTCCTTCAACGTAGGAGATACACAACATCCCTGTCGTAATCCTTTATTAACATGAAATCCGCTTGACAAGTATTTTCCCATTTTTAGTTTTACATGTGTATTGTATATTGTTATTATTATTATGTTAAAATCACAAATTGTGGTATATTGAATGTGACGAACACAGTATTCAACGAGGTCCTTAACGTATGTCGTGTGACAACTGTTGTAACGGCTATAAACCGTGTTGCTTGTTTGAAACACGCCAATTACCAGGGGAACATAGAGAAATTTTTAGTTCTGGAAATGGATAATTTTTATTAAAGTTTGCACTTCTATATTATCTCATTTGTATAACTTCCTTTAAGTTTGTATCGGAGACTTTGATTCTTCACAACTGATAGTGTTTGTAATTCGATGAACTATATATTTTTAACTTTGACTTTAGATATTTTTGTTCTGAACGATTCTAATTAAGAAACATTCTCAAACTATCCGGGAACCGAACCTAAGATCTCTACTATTAGAGGCAATGATGCTGATCAATGACTACAGAGGCAGTCGTGGTGTCTATTGTAAAGTCATTTTGGAAACAATAAAGTTACTAGTGGTACTGCTTCAAAAACGTCAAATGAATATGCACAAAATATGAACGAAAACAAAGCCCAGGTATTACTACTTTGTCTTACTTTGTCTGAATTCAAATAATTTGATCATATCACAAAACGACACACAAATATTAACAGTTTTTAACGCTCTGTGGCATCCAGGACAGTCCCACCAGTCCAGTTTTCGTCAGGAACGCGTCATTATTCCGGAAGCAGCTGTGTATGTACTAATACATCTGTGTATACAGTACATTGTCAATGTCACGGTGCAAGCTGGTATATCCTGAGAGCCTGTTAGAAGAGAAATATTTCTATTCTTAGGCAGCATGCAACAATACACGTGCTCATGATGAGGCAGGCAACTTCTGCACGTATTTTTCGCCTGCTTACATTTTGTTCCTGGAGGGGAAATGGCTCTATAAGATGTTGCCGATGACCTCTGCGATGCTTCTTGCATCTAGGAGCAAGTGTTTTAAAGGATTTATTGACCATTGTGTTTATGAGATGGGAGCGTCCCCTTAGGCAAGCCCTGCGTTCCTACATTCGTGGGTGTAATTACTATTATGTACTCGAGTCCGTTGGTTGTTTAATCTCTTCTAATGGTCGATAGAAAGTATCAATACCGCCAAGAGCTTGAGCTCATGAGCCGCTGTGTTTACTCCAACAGTTGTGACGAGAAGGATATTTGACAAGAGGCTATGGGAAAGTGGCGAGTTTCAGCTGTCTTGGTGTATTTCATGATAGAAGCAGAATTCTTCAGAACACCAGTAAATTTGTTTCACATCAGCTTGTGCTACGGATACCAAAAATAGTGCTTTATTTTACGAAAACAGTTTTCAGCTGTATCAGTTACACTTTCCTTAACACGGTACGTTGAATGGCATCAAGCCGTGTATTGCATAGCATTTTTGTTGTTTTACCCACGAGTATTTAGAAACAGTTTAAAACTTTTGGCCAGACAGTGAGATTTGATTGTTTTCACGAAACAATGAGAATATATGGAAAATCTTTTTTTTTTCTTTTTTTCCGTCTGAATCACATCATCCATTTTGTGACACTATGGGCAGCTTATTTCAGCAAAGAATTCGAATCTTATTTCATGATAGAAAATATTAAATTATACACAGTTGTTTTAGCCAACAAAACTCCTCCTTTAAAGTAAAGGAGTGGTCTTTTGAGATCTGTTGATTCTCAAGCTCAGGCTAATGGAATGTAGAAAAAGCGCCAAAGAAAATTTCACTGCACTTCGCGTCTATGTCACATTATTTATCGTTGTACGCGGTCTTACGAAGCCATGCCCATTTTGTCGCGGTAACCTGTCGTGTTATCTTATTTGCTGTGCGTCTATTATTGTTTTACTATTTTGAATTTTGGGTTCTTTGTCCTCCGGCTAGCTATTATTACTCAGTCGAGCAAATATCTCTGATCAGGGCGTGTAAACGGAAAGGAGTTGTTACTAAAAGATAACGCTGATAAAATAATTTATTTTTACACTTTTATTGCCATCACACTTAATTAATTTCACATATTTAATCTTGATACACGCCTGACTGAAACTGTTATATTTCCGAAGGTAGCTACAATCACTTATTTGCCGCGCACTATTAATTCGCGTATTTCACATTTTGTAACTAACTTTACGACGCGAGAGATTCTGTAGAATTGCGTAATGTGTACTTCGTGAATGCCTCTTTAGAACTGCCTGACATGTAACTCGCGAGAGAGATTTCTTAGAACTGCGCGACGTTTACCTCGTGAATGAATCTGTAGAACTGCGCGATAGTTGCCTATGGCTCAAGAATTTATACTCCCTCACCTCGATGTGCCTAAGCATTATAATCGAGCTGCTATTGGTTACTAAAGCGCGCCAACATTAGCGTCTATTTTATAAGCAAATCAAAATTACAAACACATATGTTCCAGGGAAGATATTCCCTCAATTTCTAAAGAAAGGCGCGCTACCCTGATGTCATTTGTTTGTCTCTTCTAATTGATAAACAACTCACCCCCTCGCTTCATTGTTACCCACTTCTATTGTCAGTTTCAGCGAGGCCGTGTAAATTTATTTCCTAACAATGCTTATAGCTAATAAACATCTAAAATCATTGTCATAAAATAATGTTAATTTACTCTACAATCACTCTGGCATTCACATTGTTGTGATATAATATACTGCCTCAATTTCATTGGTTGCTTTACGCCACGGAGCAAGGGTGCGCCACTCCTTCAACTTAATAGTTGCGCCAGTAACCACAACAAAGGTTACAAAATGGCATAGAAACGAAATGTATGTTTACGCCCTTGATTGTATTGGCTAAAAGAGAAAGAAGTAAAGTGAGTGCATTTAGTTTATCATACAGACCTCTTATCGTGATTGGTAGCCCATACCTTATCGGCTAGTGCAGGACACGCCTTTGAAAGGGTTAAAAGCTAAGGGAAAAACTTGATGAGCGCCCAGGTTAGCAAAATGTGGAATGTGGGTGTGAAAAGATTTTCAAATTAAAGCTTGAATGGTATTCATTAAGTACATAGCAGTACTTTATAACAAAAAATAAACGGAACTGTATTCTCACAGTATCCATGCTTGTTGCTGCATAGAAGCAAACATAACTAAATAATAAATAAAGCAGCATGTTTACCCTCAAATTCAAACTACAACTGGTTAATATACCTTTTCTAACATATTGCTGATCATAGGAATACAACAGGATTATAGACAAAAATATAACGCAATTTTATTGCCATATTATGTATGTTATATTTGGTAAACCATATACATATACAAATCTAGTTTCTACACATGATCATTCAATTATAACAAGAGTAGTTTACATTTAGTAAACGAATATCATCTGCGGATGTTTTATGGGGAGTACATCTTTCTGACGAGTATGTAGACCATCTTCTCCACTTACCTGGAGTATTTTTATATAATTTACTATAAAACACTTTTATGCACTACCTTTACCCACGATACGTCCACGAGTAACGTCCACGAGATGAATGGAACGGATGGAGGGATAAGTCATTCGGGGGCGGAGAGAAACCACTTCAACATTCGCCTACGACCTAAGAAAACCCCTGAAAAAAATCCATGGGTCATAGTGGCCGGTCGCCGGGATCGAGTCGGGGAATTCCCTTATGCAGGCCATAGAGGTTACCGCTCGGTGGACAGCAGACTTAACATCCCAGAGTTTTACTTCAAAAATCGAGCAATTAGGGCATAATTTATATTGTGATATATTATATTATATATCATTTTCATATACTGCAAAAATACACAAGAGACTCAAACACAAAAATATATTTTCTAAAATTTAATGTGCATATAATTTTGTACTTCTTTCATGATTTTGTTTAAATTTCAGAATTGCACCAGCAAGTGCATCACGCCCAGCATTACACTAATTACAACAAACATCTGCAGTGCGGTTAGAGTAATGTAATCCAAAGAGGAAGCATGTTATTTTCTAGTGTCTCTGTTACGTCGTGCACAGTGTAAGCGAGTTATCACAAACTCTCATCGAGACAGCTTATACAAGGTCTCGGTTCGTATCCTTGTATCTCATGTTTAATAATAATAGCTGTTGCATAGTACCTAGTGGCAGTGACAGTGATAGTCAAGGTAATTATATGCCGTTAAGATAATACGATTTGGTAAACTAGTACGCTGTTCTTCGAAACTACTGTAGATAATTTCACTCTTATCCTTCCGACTAGCAACCAGTTCTCAGTATATAATAATAGCAAAAATATGTATACAAAATAGAACTTTAGAAGTGGTTATTATTTTTGGTATTTTACGCCATTGGGGAATTCCAGTATTATTTATGCATATTTCATTTTTGTGAGAATGCTTACAGTAAGTAGGGTATCCAAAAATTTGATGTTGAGAATTCACCGGAATATTTGTTCTGAGACCCCCTTTATCAGGAACGATGATCGTCACCTTCGAAGCCGTCTACTTTATCTGCTTCTGATGTCGTTAACATGTAGCTCGCTCTGTTGTTTCGTGCGCCAGCTGCTCCAGTGGTAGAGCTATGAGTCTTTTTCATTGTATGCGTGGATGTATTGTGAAAGGACAACACCAGCTTAAATTGATTGAGATATTTAATCATCTAACACTTAGCTATTGAAGCGAGTTTGAAGACAACGAATGAAACTGATTATGAATCGTAGCAATCGAAACTATAACAGTTGAATTATTGTACCTGCATATGACTGTGCAATTCGCTCATTAGGTTATATAGGCTGACGAAAAACAATATTCAGAAAAGTGTAAGGTAGGAAGGTAGTACCAAACTAAGCATTTTGAGGTTAGGAGTGTTGAATCCCAGATGCAATGTAATAACAAGAACGTTGCATGATTTCACAATCAAAATACTGTAGCGCTTTAATAATTTGGAGGATTACATTATTGTTCCACATTGTCATTACCAGACACATTGTTGTTTACCTCACTCTTGGCTGGTAGCTTTGCTAGTCACGAGTAGTGGGGGATTACATTATTGTTCCACATTGTCATTACCAGACACATTGTTGTTTACCTCACTCTTGGCTGGTAGCTTTGCTAGTCACGAGTAGTGGGGGATATAGCATCTGTCTCAGTTAGATTCCGTGAGAAACGGACCGCGTGTGTAAGCTAGACTTTGGATCGGTGGACATCTCCTCCCACTCTCTATTTTTAATAATGTAGGAACCCCAAACGGTTGGGAAATAAATCTAGGAATCTGCGAGTAGATTTGTGTTATGGATTTTGTACAGTAAAAACCCACGCCTTCCTCTTAACCTCCACACCACGTTTCGGTCCTCCGCAGACAAGTAAGTATATGCCCCATCAATTTGCGTGCTGAATACTCAAAATTAATTTAATTTTCATGTGAACTTTTAGGCCATCTACCCAGTATGTAACAATACAATGTAACTCACACAACAAGTGTATACGTTGTGTCTCAACTAATGAGTACTGGTACACAATGGGAAAATAACCATTTCGTGCAATACTGTACTGCACCATTTATATTGAAGAAGACGAGCGTTCGATATTACCGTAGCATCCAACAGGCTTCACATCACAGATGCGGTATTGAACATCAGACACATCTAGAGACAGTGACTGGTACTATACCAGCAGGATTTCAGGGCATACAATCACAATTGCCATTTTTACCCTAATCGGTAACCTTCATAAGAAAGACAAAATACAGGCTTACTCAAAAAGAAGGTACATACTTTAAATATTTATTTTTAATGAACGACAATAGATAGCGACACATGCGATACATCAATGAATAGAGAAAAGTTCAACATTTTATTTTGTGTGTTCAAAAGGAACACAATTGTTTATGCGAGGACGACCAGTACTTTTGCATTTGCATACGCAACCATCTTCTACGAATTTATTCTATCAATTGTACATTTTTTTATGACGAGACAGTTCGTTGTTGAACTTGCATGAAATGCACGCTGCAATGAAACAATGGATTCACTCTTTACATAATGCAGCTGACAAAACGACTTTTCCTATGGCGTCGCCATTTTCTCGTAAACAAATACAGCGCCGCGCTAGGCACTGCATGGAACTAATACGTGGGGCTTAAAACGTTGAACTTTCCTCTATTCAATTATGTGTCGTATATGTCGTTATCTATTGTCGTTCATTAGAAATAAATATTTAAAGTCTGTTCCTTGTTTTTGAATAACCCTGTACAATTAGTAAAGTGCAAAAAATCATGTGTAGTGGTTTGCGTTGGTAGTGAAACATCAAATAACCCTAAATCTTCCAGTGGCATTTTCCAGATTACCTTCAGGAATAATGAATGGGGGCTAAGTCGATTTGCCAGCCGCAGTACATGTTTTACCCCCATTCTTACAAAGTCAAACATTTGAATCAGCCTACACTTAACTACTTACTATTATCCTTATATTCGTTCTGTGTTTAACTTTTGTTTCCCAAGATGTATTTGGAGTCGGCCAGAGAAAGAAGCACGAGGCTTCGGCGGCGTCAAATGTTATACAATGGGGGATACTTTACAGAGGAAAAACTACTCTTAAGTGGAAAGGCAGTACTTTTTTGCACGTAACTGTAGAAAATCAAAGTTGATAACATTTGTATTTACAAGAATATTATATGGATACTTCTTGTAGTTAAACTGTAATGTATTTATTCTTATTACCCACGACCTTAAATAAATACTGTACTTGTGAATTACTAAAATTCAATATTTTTTTCCAAAGAACATACAGACGCGTCTCTTTAATATTGATACACTTTATTTTGAAGAAATACTAAAATATTTGTAACAATAAATCAATCAAAACTCTGCTTGCCTAATTCAAATTCTTCCATATTTCTCTCTTTCTCGCTTTTCTCTTCTTTTCTGAATATGAAACATCTAATATTGTTTATCATTTGGCATATTTTCGGCTAGAAAGTTTTATCCATTCACCACTGAAATATATGAAGTGCAGTTTCTTCTCATTCAAACATCAACCTCTGGTTTTGTCTCCTTGATATATTTCAACACTGCTTTTCTTTGGCGGTTCTATTTTGTTTGTTTGCCCTTTATACACGCATCGTGTGTCACTGTTTCCAAGCTTCAAATTCTTGCAGTCTCCCTTCCTGAATTTATGGCAACATACGGCTCCTGCACCATATTGCCAAACTCCAAACAATTCATTCTCAGTTCTTTCTTCAAGTGTCTGTAGAAAATGCTTCTTTCCAATAAAAGCGACATTATTTTTAACACTTAAATAATTTCAGTCAAATTATATAATATGTAAATTCAATAACAGCCCGTCTTGAAGCAATATGTGTATGTAATAATTTGTAAAATGTATGTAACAGTCATTGCATATGCTTGTATTATTGTAAACATGTTCAATAATGTTATGTGAATGCATTACGTAATTTAATAATGTAGGAGCTGTAGGAACAATAGGTTAAAAGTTGCTAACAATGAGGTAACATTGAGGCAATAATGAGTAAGAATGTTTAATAATGCTACCAGTCATTATTGGAACAACAATAATATAGTTTTAGTGACAGTTTATAAAATAGACAATCAACAACCACAAAAAGCTTTAGTTAAATGAAGGTATTCCATTGGAGTAGGATTAGTCAATCAGAAACTGAAAAGGAGAAAATTTTACAAATTTAGAGTTCAGTTGGTTGCAGACAGCGTTACTAACCAGACGCAAAAAGTGTTCTCAAGAAATATAATATGTATACGTGTGAGCCAAAAATAGTTTACGTGTTAACAAGTGCAAGCATTTAATAAAAACATCTCACAGCTCTCTCTGTATATCAGTGAAGTGTTAATTAAATCGCGTCAAGTATTAATAAAAGAAGTGAAGTCAAATTATAATCTGTGTAAGCCTACATTGTTAGTCACATCACAACCCTGCCAAGATATCCATGTCTCTAAAATAAATACTGACGCAGCCGAGGCAAACATAAATAATAAATATTTAAAGAAACAGTTTAATTACAAACTTAATATTTTTTTTAAACTTGGGGCAAAGGCCACCTGAAAGTACATTTGGGGCGAAGGCTGCCGGAAACTGTTTACTATACGTGCGGTTGCAACTACTACAAGTTCGCCTCCCCAAGAGTTGAAATATAGCACAACTCCTTCAATACAACAAACCATCTTTCTTCAAATTGGCTTCCATACTTGGGGTTAAAAAATATCATCTTTCTTCAATTTTCCATTACTGTTCTGTGCCTTCTTGAACTCTTGATTTTAATAATATTACTTACTATTGTCCATTTGCTCCACCACTTCCAAGTGCAACTTCTTTGCTTTTCTTCCAGCAACCATTGTGTCTTTATCTTGATCTCGTAATCCTCACCGTTGAATTTGATGTAATTATGATGTTCCTTAGATCTTTTCCCCGTCTAATAGCAGTGCCATAACACCATCAAATCTATGTAACATTCTTTGCTAACGGAAGAAATGTTACAAGGCGTTTGGAACAGACAAAAGATGAGTAAAATATTTTCTCTCGGCATGCAATTTGAATTATATGAAACCACTGAAACATTGCAACTCTACAGAGGCGTTAAATATATTAAACTTTAGCAATGCCAATGACTGCTCAACTGCAATAAGGGCGTTAAGGTTTTTCTAGACAGCCAGCCGTAGTTTAATATGAACCTTCACGCAATCTCGCTGATAGACTTGAACAATCCTAATTGGCGGATATAAAGCTCACGTACAAATACAATGTGCTGTAAGACATATTTTACACCAGCAAGTCACTGGTTATTACCCTTCACTTCTGGAGGCATTGTTTTGTAATGAATAGGGCACTGTAATTCTTTGAGCAATGGTACGTGACAAAACACTAAGGAGTGCCGCATATTGGCATACTGTGAGTATTGCCACCTCTTTGATCGAAACGTGTTCTTTATTTGTTCCCACAAGGAATGCTATTAACACTAACGCAAACACAAATTTCGCATGATGGACACTGTTTATAAATTTAGCATTAAGATAAATTATTATTTGGTCGACCACGCTATAATACTCTGATTACATCTGCCGTAACTGAACTGTAATGTCATCGACTGTACTTCAGTGACTCATTATGACCTTACTCGGCGTCGAGCGTACTTCTATACCTTTTAACTCCTTAAAGTAGCAATCCACTGGGACCAATCCCCAGATAAACAATGAAATATGTGTACTTAAAACAACATAAATTATTTTAATTGAAATTTTAATATTCTAATAAACGGAGTTTATTGTGCAACAGTCGCCAACATCCTCAAGGCCCTGTCATCCGATCAGCATTTAATTACACACAATTGACAAGATAAGATCTTTTTGTAAAAGCTCAAAGTTTTGGATTTATAGTGTGGTCGACTATAATGGTAATTAAAATGCTCGTATGAAAATTATGAAACTCGCATATACAACCATTATAGTGTTGTTACATATTGTTCTGTTTTTAAGGTTACGAAATATGTTTTGTTTGTTAATCACGAGTGCTTTCTGATTTGAACCCTAAGGTAACATATATATATATTGTGATTATATATATATATATATATATAAAATCACAAAAGAGCACAATACCCGCAGAGAAAGGAGAGAATGGTTTTGCATTTCCTTCTTTCTAACTCATTATATTAAAACACTTGCTTTGTAGATAATACTTCTTATATAATCATTTCAATTCAAATATAGGTACAATTTTGAAATACCTTTGAAGAGAGGTAAATATTAAACTATGTTCAGATTATTGTATACGCAATAAATTTATGATCCATTACAATGCAGTGAATTACAATGGCAGCTTTTTTAAAGCAACAGGTAAAGCATCTAATATTGCATTCACACGACTTTATCTACGCATGAAATTCACATACACAAATACTATTATTTATATATATATATATATATATATATATAAACTATGGAAAAAACGCTCAAATGTTTAAATCATGAGTGGCATTGATAAATACTTGCTGAAGAAAAGCGAAAGTAAGGATTGCTAACTTTCAAACGCGTCTCTCTGATGACGCATTTAGATTTCGGAAAAAGTAAACATACGACATGGAACATTTCTATGCTAACGTTATGAAAAGTACCTGATTTTCTACATCGCACCACTTGCTCTATCATATAAATTCTGAAAATTATTAGTAAAAAAATTGTTTTTCCCTCCACCTTTTCTTAAACGTTATAAATATTTGCCAAAGTGGTTTTAATAGACAGTCATTTAGATGTAGCTTACACAGAAGCGAACACTTTGCTAGGATGACAGTCAAATGTTCAAAAAGCCATTGTGTGCAGTTCCTGATATTGAATATTCTTTGGTTTGGCGAATACGAAAGAAGCAAAAAGACATAACGTTTCAAAAGTGTACAGGTAGAAAGAAATACAAGAAAATTCAATCCAGCAACAGCAAATATCTAGTTAACGGCTGAAGCTACATAAAATCTGCTTAACACAAATTGCGTATTTTAAATACAATTTTTTTGACAAATTGTGAAAATAATTTGTAGATCCGTTTATCAATTTCTCTAAGAGGATAAAGAGGACAACCGCTATTCACAAATAATTATAGATATAGGTTTTTATGAAAATATCTTCAATGGAGTATATTCTAATCAAAGGTGTTCTAGTCGTTTTTGAAGAAAAACAAAACATTACGCTTCACGTAAAGCGGAGCTTTGGTTGAGGAGAATTTCCTAAAGACCTTGGTGTTACATTCTTTAAATATGATGGGCTTATATACGAATTTTGATATTCGTTTGAAGTTTTGCTTTTAAATTATGTTGTTCACAAATAATAGATGTACACACACAAATCACACAAGGACTTTATCAAATATACTTCGCAGGAGAGATCACGAGCACTCAAAACAAGCAAATCCGTTGTAATCTCGGTACCTAATCTTTGTGTGGAATACAATACTTCCTATAGTTACCACAGGTAGGCAGGCAGTATAGAAAGTACAAATTATTTGAATCAAAGGTACATTTTATCTAACGAGCTCTACATTTTTCGTGAAATAATTTTTTGTTTATTTTATATGATTTCCCAGTATACAAAACTCTTGAAACAATGAAAATACCTTTATAGACGATTTACAAAACATCAGGAAATACATTTTATTCTTTATATGAATATCCTAAGCACATTATATTTTACTCAAATTTTTAGAAGAATTTTTTAGATAATAAAAGAGAACTAAATCTCTATAGGTAAAGGATATTTAGTGATGGATAAATGTCGGAAACTCTTGTGTTACTTCCTTGAAAGATACTGCACTTAAATACAAAATTTCCTAATCAGCTTGTCGTTGAGTTATGCTATTTCTCTCTCTCTCTCTTTCCCTCTCCGTTTCTCTCTCTCTATCACTTTCTGTGCGATATTTTCTTTTTCAGTTCATGTGTCTTCAAAACGTACATCTGCGGTGAATATTTGGGTGGACAGGATAATTGCTTTGCAATAGATAAGTGGAAGAGAAATCAAAAGCTTTTGAAGAAAGAGTATTTCTTATGGTTCTAAAATCATGAATAACTGCTTTACACACATTAGATTAATTTCTGTATAGCAGGAAAATTATATGAAAACCAGAGATGACTGATAATTAAATTTAAACAAAAGCTAATAGCTTACTACATTGCTCAAGTTGATATTTTTGATTAATTTATCACAATTATCATAATATTGTAGAAAGTTAACGTTTCAGTTGTGTTGCTACTTATAATTTTGAAGATGTTGAAGATTAAAGTGTTCCCTGAACAGAATTTTATCCAATAGATCTTCAGGATTCCAACCTAATAAACCATAATGTGAGAAAATTATCACTTAAATATTTTTTTGCAAATGTTACATGTAAAGTAGAGAATTGTTTCATAACTAAGATTGAAAATAAAACATGCATACATAAAGTTGCAAGGGACAGTAGGGGCAAATTAGAATTGCTAGGAGAAATATAGAAATTTTACCTTATGTATCAGGTGGAAGAGGTGAAGGCGTTCTCTTGTTATGTGAGTATGTACTCAAGATAAATGGAAACTAATATAATTTTAATCTCTGAGCACTTATTTCAGAATAATAGCTTTTCGTCACAATATAACTCAAATACGAAAGAAATGAGGCAATTCTTACTGAATATTAATAGACAGAAACTAATATGCATTTTCACTTGTTTCATTAAGCGCCTCATTTCGCCGTAACTTGGAGGTTTGTTTCGTACAAATCGTAATTACACTGAAGTTACGTCCTAACAGCGTCCTGCAAAAAAAAAAAAAACAAGCGCGCACACGCACACGGCATTGGTATCTTCCACTTTTTGATCCGCTCGTTTTTAGAGATGTCCATCTTCAGTAGAAAGGTCGTTACCAATATTTAATATAGCTTTTATTTCCTTTTATTGAGTGTTTAAATACAAATAAAATAATTTGGTGGTTATTCTTTTTATTACATGTTTAAATCATTTACTTTGCTGTATTGCATTACCTTAAATTCTAAAATAAAAACATCATTTTTCCAACTATGTATTTGTTTTTAGCGGATAATTCGGTAAGCACCTCGAGTTTTTTGGTTCATTTTTGGTATAAAACTTTAGTTTTATTTTACTGTTTAATTTAAAGTTAAACAAAAATGTACGGTTTTAAGTATTTTCATCAAGCTGTAAGCATTGCGCTGAAAATACACGAAGGACATTTGAACATGCCATGAGAAATCGAACGGCAAAAACCTGCATTTTTTGTTTCGTTGTAATTTTTTATATTAATAAAGGGTGCTATGGAAAGCATATTGATCAAATATTAGCATATAAAGCTCAACGGTTGTCACATTATTGAACGATAAATTATCGCATGAATTCATTTGGTTGCATTCAGTGCGCATAGCTCCAGAACCCTTTATTTCAGAATACTGTACTAAATCTCATTTTGATAAAAGCCGCCTTACGTTTAATTATTTTTATAATATGATCAAATATCCACATAGAGGTTTTATTTATTTTAAGCGGCTACGGAGTTTTATAAAAGTAAAATATTAGATTGAGAATAATACATAATTTTATTAGGAGAAGTCGGCAATGTTGGTAAAGTGATTATGTTTGGGGGTTCGCAGTTATAACACTAAACGTGAATAAACGCATTGACATACGTAGTGATGCACGAAGATCATCGAACGCTCTGTGAATCTGTGAGGAAATACTCAGAACCGCATACTGTTGTCATAGTTCAACCATGCACAGCAACTTGCTTGACCTTCAGTTCAAAACAAACGTGCGAGAGCGACCATGAGGGCCTGAAGTAATTTACTACTTTAAATTGTTTTAGACGAAACCTTATCCATTAAGTATTACAGTAAAATATAAGTTTGTTTGTGTTTAAATTATCGAATCTTACCATATGTAACATTCTTTTGCTTAATCCCTAAGCGTCTACACTTGAAAAAATAGAATTTTCTTCACTTAAATAAGAATAAGAACATGTTTAATTATCAGTATGAAGTAAAAATTTAGGAAATAAAAATGAAGGTTTCAGAGTTATAACAGCTTGCAGTTGGAAAGTTTAGTATACATTTGAACAATTTTAATTGCAAAATTATCATGTTCTAAATTTTAAGAGTTTACATAAAGCATTGTGTCGGGCTTGTCTGCAAATATAAAAAGTTATGTTTCGTTTAAAAAATGCAAGATAGATTTTCCTTCTATTTCGGACAATTTGAAATGGACCGTCCTATTTGCGGTAACCATTCTATCTGTGCTTAACCCGGAATATTCTTCTTCAATCAGATATTTTGCATGCCGGCTTGTTAAGAAGCAAATTTTAGATTTTCCTATATCTTCCCAGGCTAGTTTTCCCTGTAGCGTCATGGTTAAGCCTCTTCATTATACCGTTTATTTATTGCCATTTTATGCAGTTTTGCCCACGCTGTAAACATTATCGTTTCATAAATATTCACTTCCTCTCTTGCCTACATATTTGGTATCTTATCACTTCTGGTGCAACCTTTTATGGCCTTGGTATTACACTCAGCTGAAGAATATGGGTTTCTTCCTTTTGATTACGCAACACGTTGTGCTTCCATATTTAAAGCTTAAACTGCCATTAATCTTACAAAATTACAGTTGAGTATTCTTTCGCGTACATTTTAAGTCATGTCATATTCGATATCTTTGCAGTTTCATTTCAACTTAAAGATAAAGGTGCGTATCACGGAGGGGCCCACGGAACCGGCGCAGAATACCGCACGGAGGCCAGTCGGCCCTTGTAGTTCCAAGAAAAGAATGAGAGGAAAGATCCGAAGGACGACCAGATCCGGATGCCGACGGGCGCAAGCACGGCGGGGTCCCTAACGTTTCCAGATAGAACGCATTCAATGCCGCAGTCCCTGAGGAGCCCCACACTAAGGAGAGACGTAACTGAGCGGTACCGCAGTGACGCCAGGAAATAAGCCTTTACAGAGCGCAAGCCGAACGGAAAGCCACCACCCATGCTGCAGATGCTGCTGCTACGGCCACGACATCACAACCTGCGTTGCACCACCCTGGTGCCACTACTGTGGTGCACCGAGTTTGACGACACAGTGCACCAGACACGACCTCCGTCGCCGACGTCGGTACTGCGCCTCCTGCAACGGCCACGGCCACTTCACCGGGCAGGCGCATTGCCCACTATATCCACGAAGCCATCGAAGCTCCTCCTTAGACAACGCCACCTCCAGCTCCGGCCATCACCGACACCACCCTACGAGATGAGGTCCAGAATCTCCACACGGAGGCCCTCAACATCGGATCCCGCATCTCTACAGGAAGAACTCATCACATCACTCACCACTGCCGTCAACTCCGCCAACTCTGAACATCATCTCCGCCGACTCGCCGCCATCGAATCTGGACTACAAGATCTGCACGCCATCACCACCGCCAACTTTGCCAACACTGAACATCAACTTCGCGTCTTGCCGTCGTGGAAGGCGCTGTCCAGGACCTTCACGCCATCACCACTGCCTTCCAGACCTTCACCACCTGCTGCCTGCAGCGATTCGACTGCGCCGACTCAGCCATCAGTGGCCTAGGCGAATCCATCGTCTGCCTGCCACAGACGTCAACACACCGACAGCTCCAACAGATTGCCTGGAGGGGCTTAAGCTCTCACTCAACGGTCTCACGGAACTCGAGAAAGCCCTGATCACGACGACGGGCGATTGGACTCCTGTACTCGCGGACCTGAGGAGTGGTCAGGAACAACTACGCCTACACAACTATGCTATCACAACTGAGCCATTTGAGATATGATACCAGACCCTACCGACAAACGAGCGCACTTCTCGGTGTCGCCCAACAATTCTCAACTCATGAATAAAGTCTAATATAGTTCCTTATCCAATTCCCGTCATTCCCCGGGAGGCAGTCAGGGCCCTGGCACGGTCATGGCTGTCTCCCGGGCATTTCCATACCCTCTGCCAGCGAAATAAGCTGGCAGTTACCTTCCGCTCACTATCGGGGGTGCTCAGCGGAACCCCAACACATTTCCTGACTTCTCCTATCAACTTCCCTCTCCATAAATTCTCCCTCCTATTCCCACCACTACCCAAAAAAAAGCCGCCGTCGCCTGGTCCTACAACGCTGGAACAAAAAGATGAGTACAGGAAATGAGAGGAAGAGAGTCGTGGTAGAAGGTGAACCGCCAAAGAACCACCTGGCGACCCGGGGAAACCACGAAAAACCCATGGGCTAGAGTAGGGTCGCCGGGGATCGATCCCGGGACCTCTCGAGTGTGGACGACAGACGTAACCGCCTGCGCCATCCCGCTCGGTCATTTCAGCTTAAATAGCTAGCTAATGTGGACTTCTATATCGTTAGAGTCACATATTTAATATAACTGCATCTAATCGATACTTTCTGATCTCTTCACTTTCTTCCTTAGATACCCCTTTCACCATAACCTATTACAAGTACGAAAGGCATATGTTACCCGACTATGAACATGTCTTAGAAAACAGTGTATAAGTATGTTTGTGAAATGCATAACTCAAATACGAAAAGTTGGATAAATACCAAATTTCCTACCCCAGTCAAACAACGCTTAAAGATACCAGGCGAAAATTTGCAAGAATATTCATCTCAAATTTCGCTTCACATGAAACAATTTTCGTAGTTTTTTTTTCAAATTGACTATATAATAGCATGCGCATGAGATTTTAATACGACAAATAAGTAGTAAGGTAATTTGACCTTGTAAAAAGTTTGTTTACACTCGCAACTGTTTCTACCCTGTATTATTTATTAGTGGATATATAAACTATTCTTTCGAAAGCTTGGTTTCTACCTACTTCATTTTAATCGAGATAAACGTTTACAGAAATAGCTACATTAGCATTTCGTTATAGATACAAAGAGAGCAGATAGTCAAATGTTTAAAAATCAATATCAATCGATAATCAAGAGGAAAAAAAGGGAGGGCTCTATGTTTGTTTCTCCAGGAATATTAAGGAAGCAAACACCTTTTATTTTGAAAGCATTCCTAGTAGCGTATAGAGAAAATCATGTGATTTTCAGCCACCTTTAACATCTAAGTTCATGTCGTGGGTCTTGATTCTGGAGGAATTGCCCCTCTGCACATGTTCACTCCTTTCAGTTCTAATCGTAGGATTTTGCTACTTTATCATTTTAAACAATGAACCACACACGCATCCTCACTCTCACTCACACTTCCAGACTCTAGGAAAAATGGGTATTAATCCTGATGTAAGAAACAACTCCTCCTCAGGGGGAGAGTCGAATCAATTGGAAGGCTAGCTGCCAATCACAAGATCTAGAGGCACTCGTACATTTATTTATGTTTCAAGTTTTATTAATACTCCAAAGGAGGAAAAGGCGCTTTCCGGTTTTCAAAACATTACCTACTGAGTACGCTGCACAAAAGAGAAAGAAAAGGGGGTAAAGGAATAATCACCGCAGTTAAACAACGCGAGCATAGCCGTGGATTCTGCTAGTTTTAAAATAAATATGTTTCTCATACAGGGCTGCACAAATGTATGTAGATTATTTGCTGGTGTTTTAATATTTCAACACATCATAAACCGCTTTCACGCTGTAACTATACACACTATAGGTTCTGTTGTTTTTATATTCTTCTTTCCATCAGTACTGCCATACCAGCGTACAGTGGGGGCAAAGAAATTTACATTGCAACTTAACACCCTGCCATAAACACAGTCCTAAGATGAGGCCCCTGTAATTATTTTGCAAATTATTATTCCTCGTTGGCGACTCTTCAGTAATAGGAGTGAAGGAGAAAAGAGAAAAATAAATCAAAGGCTTCTCTCCAACAGCTTGCTTGTGATTCATAGCAGACCTTGCTAATAAGGCGAGTATTAACAACACAATTATGCCAAACAGGTGTTTCCAAGCTTTGCTCAATCATCGTTCGACGGGGAAATTTTCTTTTATGTACTTTATTTACGTTTTCAAATTCGGGGAAAGACGTTAAAAAAATCTGATGTGTTACACTCACATGAACTTTCTCTACTCTTGTACAAACTATTTATACAAACGCTTATTCTCCATCTACTTCATGTTAATCGAGATAAACATTTACAGAGTCTATCTTATTGCTAATTTTCTTGTAGATGTAAGGGGAATATATATTTACAAGGGCAATTTAGAAATACAGTAGCCTTTAAGCACATACATATCTCTTAATAGCTGGTTGCTAGGTGCAGCACCATTCCCTTTGCCACAGATTAATACTCTTTGCATATCCAAGACAAAAAAATGAATAACGAATTCCCATTTGAGAAAATAAGTATTGAAAAATTTAAGGGAATAACAAGTAATATCTCGAAAACGGTTCCCTCAACAACAAAAATGTATGTGACATAAATTGTGTATTTTAACGCGATCTACATTTTTTGTGTAGTAAAATGTTGTCTATCTCTTATGGTTTACCAGTTATGCAAAAGTCGTTCACAATGAAGAATACTTTTGGAGACATTCCCAGAAAATTCGAGATATGCATTTCATTTCTCATGACAATATCATAAACATACGATATTTTAATCAAAATCGTTAGAGCCATTTTTGAGAAAATTAAAATTTTCGAAAAATCTTCCATGTAAAGGGTAATCTGGGGTGGGGGATTTTCTTGAAAACCTTCGTGTCGCATCCTTTGAAGATACTGAGCCTAAATACCAAGTTTGGTGTTTATCCGACTGTTCGTTTCTGAGTTATGCTGTTCACAGACAGACACACACACAGACACACACACGGACATGTTTCCAAAATGCTTTTTTTGGATTCAGGGGGTCTCAAAACATATATTTCCGGTGAAATCTCGGTATCGAATTTTTGGGTGGAATACAATACTTCCCCTACTTACTATACGTAGTAGAGAAGGTAAAAAGACAGCAGCGCATATCGGTTCAAATTCACATCCAATGCTAACATTACTGTTTGTTTCTAATGTGGAATAATGTACAAACATTACAGGCCATGAATGTGCTACATATATGTATGCATTGCACTCAATACTTAAGCTATTCGAATTCATTGTGAGTTTGCACACAGCCACTCCTGTAGACACCTTTCCAACACCCTGAACATCCTCACTGTTACGGGAGAATACATACACTGTGTGGTCCAAAGTATCCGGACACCCTCACAAACATACGTTTTTCATCTTAGGTGCACTGTGCTGCAACCATTTTAATCAAAGGGAAAATCAATCATACATTCAGATTCACTGTGGAAAGAGAATTTCTTGATGTTATAATTAAGGTCGCCAGAGCCGTTAAAAACAAACAAAAGACTTTCCCATAGTTTGGGGTGAGAAGAGGTTTCTGACAAACCTTTAGTGTCTCGTCCTTGGAAGATGTATCTGTCAATAGAAATTTGGTATCTGTCCAAATTTTCGTTTTACTTCAGGGAAATCTAAAGTTCTAAATTTGTAAGTGGAATACAGTTTTTCCTCTACATAACTAAACGGTAGACTAAATGTAAAAATCTGATGTGTTACACTCACCTGACTTTCTCTACTCTTGTACAAACTACTTTTACAAACGCTTATTCTCCATATGCTTCATGTTAATCGAGATATCGAGATGTCAATATTATTGCTAATTTTCTTGTAGATGCAAGGGGAATATGGTAGGTTTTAAGCGATAGTCAAATATTTAAGCGCTGGTTGCTATGTGGCGCATTCCATTCTCTTTGCATGTCCAGGATATAAAAAAATGAGTAACGAATTTGAGAAAAAGTATAAGTATTGGAAAATTTAAGGGAATAACAAGCAATATCTCGAAAACGGTTCACTCAACAAAAAACCTGTATATGACATAAATTGTGTATTGTAACGTGATCTACATTTTTTGTGCAGTAAAATTTTGTCTATCTCTTATGGTTTACCAGTTATGCAAAAGTCGTTCAGAATGAAGAACACTTTTGGAGACATTCCCAGAAAATTCGAGATATACGTTTCATTTGTCATGAAAATACCTTAAACATATGATATTTTAATCAAAATCGTTAGAGCCATTTTTGAGAAAATTAAAATTTTCTAAAAATGTTCCATGTAAAGGGTAGTCTGGGGTGGGGGGATTTTCTTGAAAACCTTTGTGTCGCATCTCTGGAAGATACTGAACCTAAATACCAAGTTTGGTGTTTATCCGACTGTTCGTTTCTGAGTTATGCTGTTCACAGACACACAGACACACAGACACACACACACACAGACACACACACGGACATGTTTCCAAAAATGCTTTTTTTGGATTCAGGGAGTCTCAAAACATGTATTTCCGGTGAAATCTCGGTATCGAATTTTTGGGTGGAATGCAATACTTCCCCTACTTACTATACGTAGTAGAGAAAGTAAAAATGTACTGGAGTTCAGAAGTTTTGCTTTGGCTAATAAATATAATTTTTCACTAAATACTGATCAGTCAGCCACAAATTAAGCAATTCCAAGAATATTAATGGTTTTGTCGTTGTAACTAACATCTACAGGGGAGGGCCTGTTATCTACAATTAGCGTTTTCGTGAGCGGAGTTGCGGCATACCCTGTGAGGTAAGCAGGAGTCAAGTGCTTCTGCAGCACCCATTTCCAGGACAAAAAAGAGCCGGAACATTTATTTGGATCCACCCTAACCTTGCCCATGTTTATGGGTTTGCACGTAAAACTCCATAACGATGAAACTAGCCGGCTCGTATCTAATCAACCAGCACGTTTGCGGTGTCTTTCTTCCATTGTTTCCTTGCACTGCTCTTGTTTATTAATGAGTTGTATTTTATGTATAAATATAATTATGGCTTTACGTATGTTGTTGTATACGGTGCAAAAGACAGAATTAGTGTTCACCCCAGATGATACAAATAGTGAGTCAAACAAAATCAAGGGTGAATATCTCGTGAACCTACATACGAGGGCTGTCCCAGAAGCACGCGATCTAACAAGAACAAAAAAATTGTGAAAAAACATCTTTATTTCTCTACATAGTCTCCTATCAGCTTGATACATTTCTCCCAGCGGTGTTCAATAGCTTCGATACCCTGTTTATACTGAGAACCATCGAGTTCTGCAAAATAACCATCAACTGCAGACTACAGGTCTTCACTGTTGGCAAATCGTTTAGCACCAAGCTTTCTTCAACTTTGGAAATAGAAAATAATCAGAGAGAGCTAAATCTGGCGAATAGGGTGCATGAGAATTCGAACTTTAACTCATTGATTTTGGCCTTGGCAATAATGGCTGGTGAACCGGTGCATTGCCTTGATGAAACAAAAGATTCTTTTCTACTAAATGCGGCCGTTTTTGCATGATTTCATTATTCAAACGATGCAACAGGTTTGCATAATACTCGGCATTGATTAATTTTCCTTTTGGAAGATAATTAAAGAAAATTATTTCACACACATTCCAAAAAACTAACGTCATGACTTGCCTGCAAAAGGAACTGTCTCACCTTCTTTGGAGCGGATTCTCCCTTTCAATCCACTGTTTTGACTGTTCCTTCGTCTAGGTGTGAAGTGATGGACCCATGTTTCATCCATGGTTATGAATCGACGCAAAAACTCGGCTTTATTGCAGCTAAACATCGCCAAACACTCGACTGAAACATCCGCACGACGCTGCTTTTGTTCTATTGTGAGTAAACGCGGCACCCATCTTGTGCACAGCTAACTCATGTCCAAATTTTCAGTTAGTGTGCGATGTACAGCACTTTTTGAAATGCCTACGCTAGCTAGTTTGCGCACTCAGTCGACGGTCATCCAATACCATTTTGTGGATTTTCTTCACAATTTCTGACGTGGTCACCTCATTTGGCCGATTACTGCGTTGTTCGTCTTGGCAGCTGGTACGGCCTCGCTTAAGCTCTGCCACCCAATATTTTACTGTTGTGAACGAAGGAGCAGAGTAGAATCTAGCTCAGTTTTATATTAGTTGGACTAAGATCTTTCAAATGAAAGTATTGTATCACATACCGATGACCAGTCTTATCCATGTTTACAAATTCGCTGACAGAGTTCACTATTAATGGCTACCAAACAATTACTAAACGACGTAGCATCATCAAACTTCAGACTTAAGCTTTATAAGGTTGGTGCTTTCTACCACAGTAATTTTTTTGAAACAATAACCGCTATGTATACGTCAGATCGGGTACTTCTGGGACTGCCCTCGTTTCTGTAACTAGTATCTAAACCAAAATAAATTTAAACAGAGACTAAATAGTGAACATTTCCAAAAAATAACATTTTTAGTTATTTATGCAGTCTTAGAAATTTAAATTTCCTCTTTAACCTCCTTATATTTTGTCATATAGACATAATACTTATGTTTTAAATGTATTTTTAAAAATGATATTCTATCGGCCATTTTTCACTATGAATTCTGCAACGCTTCACAGAAAAAAATCATTAACTCTTACACTTTGGAGTATAGTGATAAACTGTAGCCCATCTTTTAGAGGAAGGTTTGTTCTACAAATTGGTACTATTGTTAAGTATGACAGATTGTTTTAAAATAGCCTGTGAAGTCCTCTTCATTCGAAGGAGCTTTGTATAATCTTGTTTAACTAGTATACGTTAAGCGATAGACGAAAACGTACTACACTAAAAATGGAGAAGTCTTTAAAGCATTTTTTGTGGCATATGCCATTTCTGAACATTCGTTATTATGGTTCGAATTGTTCCATTCTTTGTCATTCTATTAAATTCCTGTGTATTTTCAGTTGTTTCTCGCGAATTGCTGTTATATTATTAATAGGAAGGGGATTTTGGTTTATGTAGGTTTGGAGGTGGAGTTGGTGTTAAAATAAAATGGAGTATGTGAGTGAAGTGAAGTGTTTTGGGGTAAAATGAGTGGATATGTGGTGATACAAGAAAGAAGAAAGAAGATTTAGTGTTTGGTTAAATGAGGTAAAGGTTTAGTATATAGTGATAAAATTTAAAATTTATATATAAAATAAATAAAAAAGAAGGTAGTAATAGAATAATTAATATAGAGATTAAATAAAATGTCATAAGTTAAATAAATAAACACATGAGTACATAAATAAGCTAAAGAAATTATTAAATTACCATAAATGAAACAACTATTACGAAAACAAAGAAATATTATAAATAGATAACCTTAACTTTATAGATGTTATTAAGGAAATGTTTAACTAAAATAGAAATACAAATAATAGCTTAGTGGAGGGTTTTGTGCTGACTACCAGTGTATTTTCGCTGGTTTCCAATGTATGTAGTTAAATAGATGTAGGTAGTACGGTTACCAGTTGCTAAGTTTTACTGGTTTCCAGCAAGCGTAGATAAACAAAGAATTTAGAATTGTAATTAAGTATTGTGTTCGCCTTTATCCTAATCTAATAATTTCTCTTTTCTTTCTTTCTTGTATTGTTTTTTATACTTGTGTAGTTTGTATTTATCTGCTGTGTAGTTTTTTTATATGAAAAAATTTGATGTGATTTAAAATGAAAATGTGTTGTAGAATAAATGTTGTTTGAGTGTATATCCCGGTGTAGTAACCAAGGTGCCGAGTAGTATATTTCACTGGATTGCCTGAAAAAAGTGTGGAATTTTAAGGCCAACATATAGCCCCCAGTTCCTATACATTTGAGTATCGATGTCCCCTTTGTATCTACAACTGTGTAATATAGCTATTTCTGTAAAGGTTTATGTCGATTAAAGTGCAGTAGTAGAAAAATAATCTTTGCTAAGAATATTTTGTATACCCACTAATAAACGATAGAGGGCAGAGAAAGTAGTGTGAATGTAACACATCACATTTTTATAAACGCCACTGTATGGAACGTTTGATATAAGAAATTTAGTATCTTGAATACTAAAATATACGGGATGGACCATTTAAGTTGGGACTGTACAATATCTCCAAAACTAAGCGTTGTAAAAGGAAATGTCTTTAATAAAAGTTGCTTGATATTATGGGGAAAAGTAAATGCCATTAGTTGTGCTTTGTTTATTGGTCATATTAGGGTCCACCCTATATAGAGAAGTGAAAGTTAAAACCTTTCGATATTTCCTTACAACAAACATAAGACAAAAACTGTAGTCTAATTGATCGAAAACTTTAAAAAACAGTATTTTCAGTGGTGCATTTCTTCAAGAACTCCTTGGAAAGGTAAATAAGAATGGGCTTCCATCTGCAACAAGAATGTCTTGCTGTCACTGGAAGATTTCCTTGAAATTTTAAGAAATTCTTGGAGGAAACCGGTGGAATGCTGTGTTATTGATGCAATATAGGTAAATATACTTTATGTATACTGAAAACATTGATTAATAAACATAATTTATTTAAAATATGAACTTTTAATAAAATGTATCATACATGACAATTTTCTTAACTTTAGCATTTAGGAGTGAACTGATATGTTACTTTTGAACCAACATTCTTAATTCACTGCTACTATAAGATCATCTTGAACAAAAAATAACTGAAATATTGGAGGATGCAAAGCCACTAATTTGTTATGGAAACAAAATGCAAGCCCAAATAGAAATTCTGACATTTTAAAAATGTGTGTCTACTAACAATAACGCTCCTGAATAAATACAAACAGTTCAATGGAATGTTGTGTTGGTAGTAAGACATACCAAAAGGTCTATGCTTCAAACCTGTAGTACAAATTAGAGCTTGCGCTTACCCTGGATATGTACACTCTCTCAAGAAAGTATTCGTCTCCACATTAAAAAAATTCTAGCAGCCAAAATGATGAAGGGAAGAATTTAATTTTTTTGACATAAAGATCTAATGGTAATACGGTTTACGTATTTTACGGTTTTTCAGATCGTTAATTTTATCAGTTTTTTATATTTTGAGAAAAAATGCAACTTTTTTGTACTTGGTGTTTTCAAAATTATACTTCATGCATTTAGTTTAGCATTTTTTGTGCATATATTCACACTCTTTTATCAACCTATGACTTAAAACTAGTGGAGAAATAAATTCGTGAAGTCGTAAAAATTGAGCCAAAAATGAGAAATTAGGATACAAACGTTGAAAATTTCCAATATTGACTTTTATTCCTCCATCAAATAAAATCGTATTTTCAACGCGAAATCAAGTACTGCAAAAAATTGCCCTGTATGATAATTTTGAAAACACCACGTACAAAAGGGTTGCAATTTTGGAATATTTTAAAAGAATTATAAAACTATCTGAAAAACCGCAAAAACACGTAAACTGTATTACCATTTGATCTTTACGTCCAAAAAAATTAGATGTCTTTCCTCCATTAATTTGGCTGTTAAAATGCTTTAAAGACTGCTAAGAATACTTTCTTGAGGGGGTGTAGGTAAACAAAGCATTGGAAGGTAGTCATATTAGCACTCATTTCTGTTTTCGAGTGGTTGAGCTCGATACTACTACGTATAGTAAGTAGGGGAAGTATTGTATTCCACTAAAAATTGATACCAAGATTTCACCGGAAATATATGTCTGTGCAAACTATTTTTACAAACGCTTATTCTCCATCTACTTCATGTTAATCGAGATAAACATTTGCAGACTCTATCTTATTGCTAATTTTCTTGTAGATGCAAGGGGAATATAAATTTACAAGGGCAGTACAGTAGCCTTTAAGCACATACATATCTCTTAATAGCTGGTTGCTAGGTGCAGCACTATTTACAAGGGCAGTATCGAAATACAGTAGCCTTTAAGCATATACATATCTCTTAATAGCTGGTTGCTAGGTGCAGCACTATTTCCTTTTCCACACATTAATACAAAAAATCTGATGTGCTACACTCACATGACTTTCTCTACTCTTGTACAAACTATTTTTACAAACGTTTATTCTCCATATGCTTCAAGTTAATCGAGATATCGAGATGTCAATCTTATTGCTAATTTTCTTGTAGATGCAAGGGGAAAATGGTAGGATTTAAGCGATAGTCAAATATTTTAAGCGCTGGTTTCTATGTGGCGCATTCCATTCTCTTTGCATGTCCAGGACATAAAAAAAATGAATAACGAATTTGAGAAAAAGTAAGTATTGGAAAATTTAAGGGAATAACAAGCATTATCTCAAAATCAGTTCACTCAACAAAAAATATGCATATAACATAAACTGTGTATTTTAACGCGATCTACATTTTTTGTGTAGTAACATTTTGTCTATCTCTTATGGTTTACCAGTTATGCAAAAGTCGTTCAGAATGAAGAACACTTTTGGAGACATTCCCAGAAAATTCGAGATATACATTTCATTTGTCATGAAAATACCTTAAACATATGATATTTTAATCAAAATCGTTAGAGCCATTTTTGAGAAAATTACAATTTTCGAAAAATGTTCCATGTAAAGGGTAGTCTGGGGTGGGGGGATTTTCTTGAAAACCTTCGTGTCGCATCTCTGGAAGATACTGAACCTAAATACCAAGTTTGGTGTTTATCCGAATGTTCGTTTCTGAGTTATGCTGTTCACACACACAGACACACACACGGACATGTTTCCAAAATGCTTTATTTGGATTCAGGGAGTCTCAAAACATGTATTTCCGGTGAAATCTCGGTATCGAATTTTTGGGTGGAAGACAATACTTCCCCTACTTACTATACGTAGTAGAGAAAGTAAAAAAAGAATAACGAATTCCCATTTGAAGAAATAAGTATTGAAACATTTAAGGGAATAACAAGCAATATCTCGAAAATGGTTCACTCAACAACAAAAATGTATGACATAAATTGTGTATTTTAATGCGATCTACATCTTTTGTGTAGTAAAATTTTGTCTATCTCTTATGGTTTACCAGTTTACCAAAAGTCGTTCACAATGAGGAGACATTCCCAGAAAATTCAAGATATAAAATTTTATTTGTCATGAAAATATCTTAAACATATGATATTTTAATCAAAATCGTTAGAGCCATTTTTGAGAAAATTAAAATTTTCGAAAAATGTTCCATGTAAACGTTACTCTGGGGTGGGGGATTTTCTTGAAAACCTTCGTGTCGCATCTCTGGAAGATACTGAACCTAAATACCAAGTTTGGTGTTTATCCGACTGTTCGTTCTTGAGTTATGCTGTTCACAGACAGTCACACAGACTGACAGACAGAGACACACACACGGACATGTTTCCAAAAATGCTTTTTTTGGGATTCAGGGGATCTCAAAACATGTATTTCCGGTGAAATCTCGGTATCGAATTTTTGGGTGGAATACAAGACTTCCCCTACTTACTATACGTAGTAGAGAAAGTAAAACTGCATTTTTGGAAACATGCCCGTGTGTGTGCCTTTGAACAGCATAACTCAGAAACTAACAGTCGGATAAACACCAAACTTGGTATTTAGGTTCAGTATCTTCCAGAGATGCAACACGAAGGTTTTCAAGAAAATTCCCCACCCCAGATTACCCTTTACATGGAACATTTTTCGAAAATTTTAATTTTCTCAAAAATGGCTCTGACGATTTTGATTAAAATATCATATGTTTAAGATATTGTCATGAGAAATGAAATGTATATCTCGAATTTTCTGGGAATGTCTCCAAAAGTATTCTTCTTTGTGAACGACTTTTGCATAACTGGTAAACCATAAGAGATAGACAACATTTTGCTACACAAAAAATGTAGATTGCGTTAAAATACACAATTTATGTCATATACATTTCTTTTGTTGAGTGAATCGTTTTCGAGATATTGCTTGTTATTCCCTTAAATTTTCCAATATTTATGATTTTTCTCAAATTCGTTATTCATTTTTTTATGTCCCGGACATGCAAAGAGAATGGAATGCGCCACATAACAACCAGTTCTTAAAATATTTGACTATCGCTTAAAGCCAGCATATTCCCCTTGCATCTACAAGAAAATTAGCAATAAGATAAAATCTCGATATCTCGATTAGCATGAAACATATGGGGATAAGCGTTTGTAAAAATAGTTTGTACAAGAGTACGGAAAGTCATGTGACTGTAACACATCAGATTTTTTACAATAAGTTTTTTGTGAATGCATCTTGGTTTCTATTTGTTCACATGAAAACACATTCCATGTCCATCGCTCGATACTCGCACCGGTCTAATGGGGGAGGCTTCTATTTTAGTTTAAAGGAGCTGTCTCAGCAAATCTCTCTCTGTCTTTATTTAAGCAGTAAAATAGAAAACATAACAGGAAAGCAAGATGAGGTCGAGAAGTACACTTTTCCTTTTAGTTTTACTCTTTTTTATGGCAGAGGATTATGCAGCTTTTCTTAACGTTTAAGTAAGAATACTTAGAAATTATATTCTAAAGTACTCTGTTTTCCGTACTTTATCCTATTTTTTGACCAATGAAACACATGAAAATATTAAATTTCAACTAATAATGACTATCACTATCAATTTATAAATTTTGAGATTATCACTTCCAAGCTTCTGTCTGCAAAAATCAACTTCTAATGAAAATTCTTAGTCTGCGTAATGTTTATAACAAGAGCAAGATGCCAAAGATAAAACAAATTGTTTTAAAAATAATCTACCTAAATTCCTTGTTTTATATTAATTTTCAGGGCACGGGGAGAGCAATTCAGAACTAGAGTTTTTTCAGTGTTTACTTAGAGGTTTAAACTTCAGTTAATGTTTTAACAGTTTATTTCTTCAATCTTTATACTTATTACTTCAATCATGGAATACTCTCTGATTCGAGTTTTGATTTTCTCTGGATATATCTAACAGAAATTTACCACTTATAACTCTATCCGTAAAATCAGAATGTTTATCGAGGTTATCGCAGATATACTGGAGTCGTTATCATCTTTGATTACAATTATCTTAAACAAGATAATACGACCATACCAACGAGACATAGGACCTGTTAAAATCTAGTACTTCCCAGTGCAAATTCTAGTATTGCAGCTAAAATCGCAGACAAAATTCCACGCTTGAGCAAAATTTCATATTTTAACATATCTACCACTTAATGGCTACATTAATAAGAACGTTATGAATACGACACACAAGAAGGTGTTTATGCGCTTGCTCTTGGGTCTGTGTTCTACTTAAAGCAATAAAACTCTGTTTATGGTACTCGCAAATTATTAATTGATTATCCAGGAGGTTGCTAAATGGTTCATCTGAAGCAATGCACTTGTTGACCATGGTCAAGCACTCAACCTTACTCCATGCAGGCAGAAGACCTTGTGTTCACTCAGCACTGCTCGGCTGCCAAGCCTATTAGACAGTGTTTGGTTTACAGACCATAGACGGGATGTTCCTATCCAAATCAATACTGGTCCCAGAAGCTTATAACACTGTTGCTTTGATAATCTGCTTTTTAAAGTATAATATTAGCCGTTTAGGAAATATTTTCACAAGCAGATTTAATAGTTTGCTTCCTTCCAATTTCTGTGTATGCAATTTATTTAGAAGTATGCCTTTCGAAAATAAAGGTAAATCTCTGCAACTAAAACAAATAAAACTACGCTCTTTTGGGGAATATTTTTAAATTAGTTTCAATTAATTAATTAATTTTTATACTGTTTAAAGCTTTGTATAATACGAAACACTATAAGAACGGGTGACTTTGGTCCAAATTTCTTTTTGAAATGTTTCAATGTCAGCTCTGACCACTATTCATGCAAATGTTTTAACATATTGTATTTTTATCAAAATCGTTAGGACTATTTGTGAAAAAATAAAAAATAACGAAGTATTTCCCATTTTCTAAAAATCTATTGTATTTCATTCATATGTCTTTTCTAAACACTATCGTTTACTTTATATCTCGTTTTGCAAAAACTTATTTATCTATTTCATCTAAATTTAGATTAACTTCACAGAAATTGTTTCATTATATGTTTACTGTGGGTACAAGGAGAGTGCAGGAGGATTAAGCGAGTTAAACATTTAAAAACTTGGTCACTAGCTCTTTGTATGATATAATGAGGAACAAAAGTATTATCGTCAAGGAGTTCAAAAAATATGCATTTTAAAATTCAAACCAAGAGCAACGAATATTTCGGAAACGGTTAATGCCACAAAAAGGGGAAAAACATAAAGTGTGTGCTTTAACCAGACCTGCAGTTTTTCGTGTACTAAGCCTAGGTCTGTCTATAAAGGTTTATCAATTATATAAAATCATACATTCATTCAGAATGAAATGCAAGATGTACATGTTGTTAGATATATAAATATCCTAAAACGTGGTATTTTAATTAAAATCATTACAGTCAGGTTTAGGAACACCTAAAATAACGAAAAGTTTTCCATGTGCATGCAAAATAGGGTGGAACTATTTTCCTGAAAGTCTTCACGTCGTGTCCATGAAGATGCTGAATTTAACTACGAAATTTTCAATTGATCCGACTATTCGAATCTTTTCTAAAAATGTTTTGTTTTGGATTCAGAGGACGTCAAGGCGTATATTTCTGGTTAAATCTCTACATCGAAATTTTGGGTTGAAAGCAATAATTCCTCCTGCACTTTATGTAATATATACAGGTGAGTCAGCTGCCCCTAGGTACTCGTATCTATGCAACCCTCATTTTATAGACTAATGTGAAAACATTGACCCCTTTATCAAACAAACTGTTATTGTATTTCTGTCCTTCTATCCGATACTATACACAACCGCCATTAAGGATTAAAGGCCTGAATGAGCCAGGGAGCCGCGAAAGGCTTTAAAAAGACGGCTTTTCATGGATATAATGCTTGCAAGGAGATAGAGGAATGAGAAACACGTGCATTCCGGCCGAGTGGATTAGCTGCCGGGATGTGGTAAAGCAACGGTTAACTTCGGAAGTTCGAATCTAATGCAAACATCAAATTGTTTTGGTATTTTTTTCTTTCTCCTTGCGTTTACGTTTTGTATTTTAGTATACTAATTTATTTATTTTTGTTATTGGCTCTCCTGTGAGCCAAAGACACAAGAATTACAATCAGATAATTGTGTAGCATGCTTACGATAATAATCTGTACCTATCTGGTGTTGTAAACCGTGTCACATAGTTAGCTTTTATTCTTTTGGACACATATCAACGATATTAAATCTAACAGATTTTGTTTCATGTTTAAACCTTATGTTTCACTTCTTCTGCTGACAAAGGATTTGTAAATGTGCTAAGTTCATGGCCAACAGAATAATACAATGTTAAAGAGCGTGGATTTCATCATCGAAGTAAATGTTCAAAATGACGACCCCCTTCATCAATGCACATTTATGTACGTTGCCCGGAAAGACCTTCTTGCATGTTGTAACATGCCCGGTGTAATCTGCCTGCATTCTTCATGTATGAGTGCCCGGAAATGATTTGGGCTTTGCAGTTCTTCTTCTTTGCGGTAGAAAAACATGGTGATTATTCTATTTTGTACACACTTATGTTATAAAAAATGTTCTTTGTATCACAATATCAAATTATAGGCCAAAAGAGATAAAACAAAGGGTAACACATTTTTTTAACTTAACACGACGGATTTGAACCCACACTAAAGCGGCATAGTGGTAAAGCAACTATGATAATACCATTCGGCCAATGCTACGTTTCGTATAGGAATTAATAATAGCAAAACTCAACCCCACCTTAAATCTTTACACGCCTTTTGCAACTTCATACAGCGTTTGGAGGTCATTTTGGTATCGTTAACTCAAATAACCAAACTGCATCAGCCATTTCAATTACTGTGTGAACTGAAATATGCCATAGTTCGTGACAGAAGGGAAATTATCTACCTAATGCTTAGCATTTTTTGACAAGGCTGTACAACGAACCTTTGTTGGCCTGCGGTTTAAATCCAATTGGTCGCACTGCTAGATCTTCCATTTTGTTTTCAAATAGTTTTGTCAACCGATGTATGTGATAAGGTGTTCCTTCAGGGGCGTTTTCAAAGGTGTGTATCACTGTATGCTACAGAATAAAACTTTGTAAAATCAGCTTAAAGTGCCACTGAAGCTCCCAGTGTCTGGGTGGGATGTTTTTGGCATCGACATACATCACGATAGCATTCTGTCCGTAAAACACTTATGCACTGAGTTATCTATCCCTCCTGTATAAAGTGTTATGCAAATCAGCCTTTAGAAGGAATTCAAGAAAGGCGTAACTCACATATGTTGCTTAGCACGTTGCATAAATTCAAAAATAAATAGGGGCAGCTGACTCACCTGGTATATAAAGTAGGTGCTAGAGAAAGCAAAAATGTTTTACTGGGAGAGGATGCTCTGGGGATCCTAAAACTTATATTTTATGTGAAATCTCGATAGGTAAATGGTACAGAAAGTAAAAATTATTTTTGGCAAGTGGTAAACAGTAATATCACGATGACGTTTCTTGGAAAATTAGCAATTTCTCTTCCAGATGTTAGTTGCACTCCTTAGTATTTGTAGTTATAGCAAGTCTGCGATTAAGCTAATTCCAACGTATTTCTTAAATTACCTTGTTGCATCATTAACATCTGTTATGCCAGTTCAGTGTTTAATAAATAAATAAATAAATTAATTAATTAATTTCTATCATTAAATTCAGTAGCAATGACAATAAGAAGTAATTGAACATTTACATAATGCACATTTTTCATAATAACAGTCATGAATAAGTGAACCGAAACCTCCCCGATCCCTGAAGTTTTGTTGATCGAATTCTTAAACAATCTATACAATCACAGATAAGTGAACAAACTCAGGTAACTTACGTATACTTTAATAGTGATTGAAATTTTTTAGTATAAAGAAATATATCCGAGGGCTGATCAATAAAGACCGAGAGTGATTTTTTCCTGTAGCTTTCTTAAGAGTTTCCTGTCTCTACCATGAATATTTGAAAAGAGCGGGGTTTCATGTATAATGTCCATAGACGGCAGCATTCTTGTATCGGTAGGTTGGTGGTAATACTGTATATTGTTGACCCTACTTCAATTTTGCATACCACTCGACACGAGAGGAGCAATAAAATTTTGTTTTCGTTTAAATCATACAGCCTCTGAAACTTTGGAAAAGCTGAAGCAAGCATACGGTGAAGATGCACTATCTCGTGCAACAGTGTTTAGGTGGTTCAAGGACTTCAAAGAAGAGCGAGTCCTCTGTGCTAAGCAAGGTGGGCCTGGTGCTTCGGCTTCTGCTATGACTGAAGTAAACATCAACACAGCTGCTGTGATTGTTGTTCTTCCTCACACTACTGCTATATCAGCGTACTACACGCCAGTATTGGCGACACTCAGGGAGCACATTGCAAGGAAACATCCAGAACTTCATCAGAATGGGTGGCGACTTCATCACAACAACGCATGGCCTCACGTCGCAAATCAAGTCCAGGAATTCAACATCACCTGCGTACTGCATCCGCCTTATAGCCCCAATGTTGCCCCCTGTGATTTCTTTTTTATTATCATCACTAAAGGCAAAGCTCCGGGGCATTCGATTTGAGAGCACTGAAGCGTGCTGAGGAAAAGTGAGGCGATTCTCAAAGACCTGACAAATAATGGCCTGCACCATGCGTTCGAGGACTGGCAGAGACGCTATAAAAAGTGCATTCAAGTAGGAGGGGACTACTTTGAGGAAGATCATGTCAACATTGAATTGGAGTAAAATACTGAGAAAAAAATCAGTCTCAGTCTTTATTGATCAGCCCTCGTAATTCCAGATCACTTTTAAATGTATAGCTATGTAAAACGTATTTTCTACCTAAGCTTTTCTGCTGTTTAATTTCTAAGGTAGAGTGAGTGTTCTATTCGACAGAAAAATTTAATATCAAGGTCTCACAGTAGATACAATTTTGGAAGAATTCGGGGTCCTGTAAACACGTTTCTACAGGACCGCCGATCTATGAACTTCATAAATAAAAAATCTGATGTGTTGCATTCACATGACTCTCTACTCTTGTACAAACTATTTTTGCAAACGCTTCTTGTCTATCTACTTCATGTTAATCGTGTTAAACATTTGCAGAAACATATTGCTAATTTTCTTGTAGGTACAAGGGAAATATGGTAGTCTTTAAGCCAAATCTTTTAAGAGCTGGTTGCTATGTGGAACATTCTATTCAGAAAACTATAAACATTGGAAAATGAAAACAAATAACATGGAATATCTCGGAAATGGCTCGCTCAGAAAATAAATTATATACCAAATTTCCTGTTTTAAAGAAATCTACATTTTTTCTCTAGTAAAATCTTGCCTGTCTCTTACGGTTTACCAGTTATGCAAAAGTATTCAGAATGAGGAGGACGTTTGGGAACATTTCCAGAAAATTCAATATAGACATTTCATTTGCCAAGAAAGTATCTTAAACATATATTTTAATAAAAATCGTTGGAGCCATTTTTGAGAAAATAAAAGTTTTCGAAAAATATTCCACGTAAAGGTAGTCTGGGGTGGGGGATTATTTAGAAAATCTTCGTGTCGCAACTTTGAAAGGTACTGAACCTAAATACCAAGTTTGGTATTTATCCGACATTTCGCTTATCAGTTATGCTGTTCACAGACAGACACACAGACAGGCACACACCGGATATGTCTCCAAAAGTGCTTTATTTGGTCAAAACATGTATTTCGGGTGAAATATCGGTATAGATTTTTGGGTGGAATACAATACTTCCCCTACTTACTACAGTAGTAGAGAAAGTAAAAAGAAAGAAATAAAAAGAGAAGTAGGATCAATAGAAAGCTTTAGACTTACCAATGCACCCTTTAAGGAAGCAACGTGAAGAATTTCAGGTGATTTCCTCCGTCAAAGACAATCCTTTACACTGAAAACATTTTATAATTATTTATTTTCTCAAGACTGGCTGTAACTGTTTTTATTTAAATGCAGTTTGATATACTGGTATGGACAATTAAATGTTTATCTCAAATTTTCTGTATCTAACCTGTGAAACTCTCTCTGATTTATTGAATTTTATGTAACTGGCAAACCATAATAGACATACATTTAGCTTAATAAAATTGTAGAGGTTTTAAATACACATTTTAAGCCCAATAAATTTCCTCATTGCATATTTGCTGCTGTTAAGCTTCGACATGCTGAAGTTACATTTTGTGCCACTTTTTTTGCTATGTTTAGAAAATGAGGGATTTTTTTCACACGAGTTATTTAATTACATCAATTGACTTCTTATATAAACAGTTGAGTATTGTTATGTAGCTTGTATGTTTCTGGGAATCATTCACCGTGATTAACCTGAAATAGAAAAATAACTTTTATAAGGGATAACTCTGAACTAGTAATCGGTAGGTATGCATTCCACAAGAAGTAACGTACATCCGATTTCTGAAATTGTGTGTAAGGGCGTGACTTAGGATACCCGTTGGTGCCTCCTTCACCCTTAGTGCGTTGAAGGAGAAAGGGGGTTATAACCTGCCTGTTTAAGAACATGTAAATAGCTAGGAAACGCTAATTTATATAAGGACGTAAAACTGATGTTTGAGGACTGAAATGTTAACATCTCGAGAATTGATTCATATTCAAGAGCATTTCCAAACAGGCATTTGCTGTATATTCGCATACAGCGAATGGTCGACAAAATCGGTCGTCATTCCTCACCTGTACCTATTTGTAATTTGCCAATGAGCCGACAGAATCAGCATAGACATCCTTATTGGTGCGATACACAGCACAAGGCGTGATAGTACAAGGTGGCACCACCATCCAAAGAAGTTATGTTATGACGCCAAGAAGTACCCTAAAAACGGTAAAAAATGCAGTTTGTCCAGGGAAGCCGTTTTGATTTCTTCCTGTAGATTCTGTAAATTCGTGTGAGTGTTATGTATCAATACTTTTGCTTTCTCTACTACGTATAGTAAGTAGGGGAAGTATTGTATTCCACCCAAAAATTCGATACCGAGATTTCACCGGAAATATATGTTTTGGGATCCCCTGAATCCAAAAAAAAAGAAGCATTTTTTGGAATGATGTCCGTGTGTGTGTTTGTGAACAACATAACTCAGAAACGAACAGTCGGATAAACACCAAACTTGGTATTTAGGTTCAGTATCTTCCAGAGATGCGACACGAAAGTTTTCAGGAAAATCCCCCACCCCAGATTACGCTTTACATGGAACATTTTTCGAAAATTTTAACGATTTAACGATTTTGATTAAACATCATATGTTTAAGATATTTTCATGACCATGAAATGTATATCTCGAATTTTCTGGGAATGTCTCCAAAAGTATTCTTCATTCAGAACAACTTTTGCATAACTGGTAAACCATAAGATATAGACAACATTTTACCACACAAAAAATGAAGATCGCGTTAAAATACACGATTTATGTCATATACATTTTTGTTGTTGAGTGAACCATTTTCGAGATATTGCTTGTTATTCCCCTAAATTTTTCAATACTTATTTTCTCAAATGGGAATTCGTTATTCATTATTTTGTCTTGGATATGTAAAGAGTATTAATCTGTGGCAAAGAGAATGGTGCTGCACCTAGCAACCAGCTATTAAGAGATATATCTATGCTTAAGCGATAGTCAAGTATTTTTAGAACTAGTCGCTATGTGTAAAATGTAATTCTCTTTGCATGTCAAAAGATCGTTTCTGCAAATGTTTAGCTCGATTAATATGAAATAGATGGAGCATGAGAGTTTCCAAAAATAGTTTGTACAAGAGTAGGGAAAGTCATGTGAGTGTAACACATCAGATTTTTTCTCCTGTATAGGCCAAGGATATAGAGCATCAAATGATGTAAGCCTATAAAATATGATCCTAATGTGCTATTTTGCATGGAATTCACATCATTTATCATGTTCTGTGACTCATATAGAATGAATCCAATGCTTTTGCAGTATATAGTTTAGTCACTCTAGAAAGCGTTCATCTCCACTTTAAAACACTCTAGCACACAAATTATGGTATTTCCCAGTACGAAACCCATTTTCAGAGCAATTGCATGTAATATACCAAAGCATTTTCTATATTAAATGCATGTAATAAATTTTGTAAATCCATACACGAAACATTTATAGAATCGGAGGCATTATGAAATAAATACCGTGTGTCCCAAAGCCAGTTGACAAATTCAATAATTTTCAGTCATGTAGAAATGTTAAGATTACCACACCGAATACTTGTCGTGTTCATTTAAGAACTAACTCTCACGTTTAGAGTGGTATCCATCAAAAAGAAGACAATGCCTCACTCAATTCAGGACTTTAGTACTCATATTGGATGTGTAGCTGGTGCAATATACAGAATAACTTGATTGATTCTCACTTTCAAGTGTTCCAAAGATTTTGGTTGAGTCTGGAACACATCTTGCTTTATATATCCCCAAAGAAAAAAGTCTACAGGTATCAAATCAGGTGAGCGTGCACGCCAAGGCGTTGGATCAGCCGGTCCAATCCATCGATGTCCAAACTTGCTATTCTTATTGTCTCGAACGATTATAGCATAGTGTCTTGTTGAAACCACAATCTCTGTCGTCTGTTCATTGCGAGGTGATCTACAAAGTGTAATAAAGTTGAGTCTAGCACTTCGCTGAAAGAATATTGGTCCACGTTAGATTTAAAGAAATGTGGGCCCAACACATCACCGAGAAGACCACACCACACCATTTCTCTGGGAGCACCTTGGTCAGTCTCAAACAACCAACCTGGATTTTGCACAGACCAGTGTCGTGCGTTCTGTGTATGGACATGAACGTCTAGTAAAATAAACTCATCGCTGAATATAACACGTTTAATAAAGGCTCCATCACTATCCTTCTGATTAGTGATACTATTGGAAACCCACACCTGTAATGGGGATCATTGCCATGTATTGTATGCACATGTTGCATGATACGGAACAAAACTGATGTTTCTAAACTTCACCGAACAGCTCCTTTGCTCTGCCTAGACACATAGCGATTTGATATTTTAGGACTCACGATCATCTTTGCAATCCCGTTAATGGTTCATCATTAGCTAGTTTCGGCCCACACTTCGCTTTGCATCCAGCACAGAATAGGCCTCTGCAATAATGGTTTTTGGAACTTCCAGATGCCGCCTATGAAACTCATCTGCAGCTTATTATGCATTTCTGTGGTTATCAGCATAAAACAGTACAAGCTCAACTCTTATTTCGGATTAGAATGGTTTGCATTTTTTTTTTTTTGCTAATCTTGTAAACAACATTTGTTTCTGGGCAACACATTCCATTTGTCAACTGGCTTTTGGGCCAAACGAAGTCCAGAACTGCAATATAATTTGTTCTTTCTGCATTTTAAAAAAATAAAAATTTCTCTTCCTTAATTTGGCTACTAGCATTTTTAAACTTCAGTGGAATACTTCTGTATTTTTGAAGTAGAATAGTTTCTGCCCCACGTATGGAAAGCCAATTTGAAGTAGGAGTTGTATTGTATTTCAACTGTTGGGGAGCCAAACTTGAAGTAGTTGCAACCACATGTATGGTACCCGGTAGCCTTCGCCCCAAATGTACTTTCCAGTGACCTTTACCCAAATGTTTAAAAATATATTAACTTTGTAATTTTTACTGTTTCTTCAAATATTATATTTTATGTTTGCCTCGGCTGCGTCAGTATTATTGTTAGATACATGTTTCTCTTGTGCGGGGTTGTGGTGCGACTGAAGAATGTAGGCTTACACAGATTTTAAGTTTTTCTTCACTCCATTTATTAATGCTTGACACGATTTAAATAACACTTCACTGATATAGAGAGAGCTGTGAGATATTTTTTTAATTATTTGCACTTTTTAACACGTAAACTATTTTCGTTTCACACGAATACGTATTAAATTTCTCGAGCACGCAGCTCGCGTCCAGTTATGAGCACTGTCTACAAGCAAGTGACTTGAATTCCACCGCCTAAATTTGTAAATTTCTGCATTTCAAGTCTCTGATTGGATAATACTACTCCAATAGAATACCTTTATTTAACTAAAGGTTTTTCTGATTGTTGATTGGCTATTTTATGAACTGTCACAAAAGTTACATTATTGCTTCCAGGAATCACAAGTAGTATTGTTAAACTTTCAAATTCATTATTGTCTCATTGTTAGTAACTTTTAACCTATTATTCTCACAGCTCCTACATTATTAAATTACGTAATATACTCAGATAACATTATTAAACATGGATACAATTATATAAAAATTTACAATGACTGTAATATACACTTTTTATATATAGTTACATACACATATTGCTTTAAGGCGGGCTGTTATTGAATTATATATTAAACAATTAGACTGAAATCATTTAAGTGTTAAAAATACTGCCTCATTTTTTGTGTTTAGACGCCCTTATCCGCTTAGGGTCCTAGAAGACACAACAGACCAAAGAACCAAATGCATGCGCCATCACCTGTCTCTATGGACTGGATGTCAAGTTCTCAAAGTGGGCAGACGGCATACCGAATTGGCTGTATATTTACACGGGTATTTTGCTTCAGAGTGACTGCCTGTGACGTGACTGGGAGCGAAAACCACGACACAGTTATTGTTCCAAGCAAAGCACAGGTGCAGAACGGCAAGTCGGGACACAATAGCTTGTAAACTAGAGCGCACAAAAAATACTTGCCAGGCTCATTGGCACTTAACATTACGTGTTGCTAATTGAACACTCACGTTGCGGCCAAGAGTAGATTCTGCGCTCAGATCATTTTAATGTACCATGAAATTGAGATGTTAGGATACACCTGACAAGAGTATGCTAACTAACAGGGTGCAACAGAAGCAAAACAAGAAATGAACAAACACCTGCACCCCAGAGAGCGTATCCTTAAATACAAATGAGTGAACGGTTGCTTAAGCAGGAACTAATAACTATAATGTTAACCTTATAACCTTAAGCGATATATTAGGGCTTAACCCGATAATAAACAACTAAATAATAAACGTACTTATGTGATGTTGTATTATTGAACCAGAAGTTATATTAGAAGAATTTATCAGAAATAAATATAGTGCCTCTTAAAGTATTCCTCTCCACTTTAAAAATCTACTAGCAGCGAAATTAACTGAGAGACAATTTAGTATGTTGATGTTACAGTTTACGTTTTCTGGTGTTTTTCAAACTTTTTAATTTTATTTCTCTTATATCTTTCTTTCGGCGGCGCCGTGGCCGAGTGGTTAGACCGCTCGCCTCCCATCTAGGCGGCCCGGGTTCAATCCCAGGGACTTGCATGTGGGCTTTGTGGTGGACGAAGCGGCGTCTGGGCGGGTTTTCTCCGGGTTCTCCGGTTTCCCCCGCCATTCATTCCACCAACTGCTCCATCATCACCTTTCCTTTCATCCATTTCACCAACATTTCGTTTCATCTACTTCCTTCATCCCACACCAGGCTGATCACCCATCCTGGATGCTCTGTCTGATCCATGAGTATCTGCTCCTCGACGGGCCTCTGACCCCAGGCACCCGCTTGTAAGTCCTGGGGGGTGTAAGTCCTACATAAGAGGAGGGTAAACAGATAACAGATATATCTTTCTTTCCTGCACCATTTATCAACTCTTACAAAATTATTTTACATATACTTTAAATAGAGCAAGTGCTTTGTATAACACGTAAACTTGCGCTGAAAATGGATTTCAATCTAAACAGAGAGGGGAAAATGTCAGTCAGGAATTACCAATGATTTTTACTGAACTTCCTGACTAAAACCTCGGCTTTTATGCCTTCACAAACTTTTAAATGTCGCTTACTTTACCAGGTAGTAAAATATTAAAACAATGTCATTCTTCTAAATGCATGTAAAATTAATTTGTAAATACCAGAGACGAATAGCTTGAAAAATCGGCTCTTAAACGTATTTACATTTATACTTATTGTCGAATGGCACATTACAGCCATTGAAAATGCCAAAAAGAAGTAAAATACTTTTTCAATGCAAAGAAAAAACTTTTAACACAACACTTCACTAGCATATAAGTTTATAAATTCATCTAAATTATAAAAAGGTGTTTTTACAATGAGGCAGCATTTTTAACACTTAAATGATTTCAGTCAAATTATATAATATAAATTCAATAGCAGCCCGCCTTAAAGCAATATGTGTATGTAACAATATATAAAAAGTTTATATTAGTCATTGTATATGTTTATATTATTGTGTACATGTTTAATAATGTTATGTGAATGTATTACGTAATTTAATAATGTAGGAGCTGTGAGAAATAGGTCAAAAGTTGCTAACAATGAGGTAACCTTGAGGAAACAATGAATTTAAAGTTTAATAATGCTACTTGTGATTCTTGGAAGCAATAATGTAATTTTTGGGACAGTATATAAAATAGCCAATCAACAACCAGAAAAAGCTTTAGTTAAATGAAGATATTCTATTGGACTAGAATTAGCCAATCAGAAACTAAAAATGGAGCAAAATTTACAAACTTAGAAGTCAGTTGCTTGTAGACAGCGCTCCTAACCGGACGCGTTGCTTGTAGACAGTGTTCCTAACCGGACGCGAGATGCGTCCTCGAGAAGTTTAATACGTATTTTGTGTGAGACGAAAATAGTTTACGTGTTAAAAAGTGCAAGTAATTAATAAAAAAAATCTCTTATCTCTCTCTCTATATCAGTGAAGTGTTATTTAAATTGTGTCAAGGGTTCATAAATGTAGTGAAGTAAAAATTATAATCTGTGTAAGCCTACATTCTTCAGCCACACTACGCCTTGCAAAGAAATCCATGTCTCTAACAATAATACTGATGCAGCCGAGGCAAACATAAATATATAATATTTAAAGAAACAGTCAAAATTACAAAGTTAATATTTTTTAAACATTTGGGGCAAAGGCCACCGGAAAGTACATTTGGGGTGAAGGCTACCGGAAACTTTTTACCATACGTGCGGTTGCAACTACTTCAAGTTCGGCTCCCCAACAGTCGAAATATAATACATCTTCAAACTGACCTTCCATACGTAGCAGCAATAAATCTTCTTCACGCTCCATATCTAAATCCATGTTTATTATTATGAAAATCAAATCCCCATAAGCTATACGAATTACACAACAGTACCCGTCGTGCGTTTTCTAATATTTTGGCTGCAGAAATTTGTCAAGTGTTCAATAATGTGATCAACAGTTTCGAGGCTTGTAAAGACGTAGAGGAGCATAATTTTGAACAGTATTATAAAAAACGATAAACGTAACATTATCATACTTTTTCGCATTGCAGCATTATCTAGGGGAGAAACGGTGCCGATCCACCACTACTGTACAAACGGATATATATTATATTAGTGCTGTAACAGCGATGGGCTGTCAGTTGTGTCATTCAAGAGAAACCGCACTGAAAAATCTGATGTGTTGCACTCACATGACTTTCTCTACTCTTGTACAAACTATTTTTACATACGCTTATTCTCCTTCTACTTCATGTTAATCGAGATAAACGTTTGCAGACTCTATCTTATTGGTAATTTTCTGGTAGGTGCAAGGGGAATACGGTAGGCTTTAAGCGACAGTCAAATCTTTTAAGAACTGGTTGCTATGTGGAGTATTCCATTCTGTTTGCATGTCCAGGACATAGAAAACCAATAACGAATTCCCATTTGAAAAAAGTATAAGTATTGGAAAATTACAATAAATAACAAGGAATATCTCGGAAATGCTTCACTACATAAATAAATGTATATGGCATAAATTGTGTTTTAACGAGCTCTACATTTTTTGTGTAGAAGAATTTTGTCTATCTCTTATGGTTTACCGGTTATGAAACAGCCATTCAGAATAACGATGACTTTTTGGGAAATTTCCATAAAATTAAAGATATGAATTTTATTTGTCAAGAAAATATCTCAAATATAGGATATTTTAATCAAAATCGTTAGCCATTTTTCAGAAAATCAACATTATCGAAAAATGTTTCATGTAAAGTGTAGTCTGGTGTAGAGGGATTTTCTTGAAAATCTTCGCGTCGCATCTTTGAAAGATACTGAGCTTAAATACCAAGTTTGGTGTTTATCCGAATTTTCGTTTTTAATTGTGCTGTTCACAGACACACATACTCGGACCATTTTCTAAAAATGTCTTTTTTACTTTCTCTAATACGTATAGTAAGTAGGGGAAGTATTGCATTCCACTCAAAAACTCGATACCGAGATTTCAAAGGAAATACATGTTTTGAGGCCTCCTGAATAAAAAAAAGTAATTTTGGAAACATGTACGTGTGTGTGTCTGTCTGTGAACAGCGTAACTCAGAAACTAACAGTCAGATAAACACCAAACTTGGTATTTAGGTTCAGTATCTTCCAGAGATGCGACACGAAGGTTTTCAAGAAAATCCCCCCACCCCAGACTACCCTTTACATGGAACATTTTTCGAAAATTTTAATTTTCTCAAAAATGGCTCTAAGCATTTTGATTAAAATATCATATGTTTAAGATATTTTATGACAAATAAAATGTATATCTCCAATTTTCTGGGAATGTCTCCAAAAGTATTCTTCATTGTGAATGACGTTTGCATAACTGATAAACCATAAGAAATACACAAAATTTTACTACAAAGAATGTGTATATCTCGTTAAAGCACACAATTTATGCCATATGCATTTTCGAGATATTTCTTGTTATTTGTTTGAATTTTCCAATAATACTTTTTCTCAAATGGGAATTCGTTATTGTTTTTTTCCGTATGTCCTGGTAATGCAAAGAGAATGGAATACTCCAGCTCTTAAAATATTTGACTATCGCTTAAAGCCTACTAATTCCCCTTGCATCTACAAGAAAATTAACAATAAAATTAACATCTCCATATCTCGATTAACATGAAGCTAAGGAGAATAAGCGTCTGTAAAAATAGTTTGTATAAGGGTAGAGACAGTCATGCGAGTGTAACACATCAGATTTTTTTTGGATTCAGGATGCGTTCAAAACATGTATTTCCGGTGAAATCTGGGTATAGAATTTTTGGGTGGAATGCAATACTTTCCCTACTTACTCTACGCTCTACGACTATTGTGAACAAGAATGAGTAATAAATACTTGTGTGAAATGTGTTACTATTAACAAAATGAAGAAAAGGAACAAACTCCCATTTATAAGTAAAATAATGCATTTATTTACAGGACTGTAATGTTTAAGTATTTCAGATTTTTTTGATGGGATAGGCTATTTGTTTTTGTTTCCCAAGGAGATTCAGAAATTACTGAGCTTGATACTAACCCGTTACTTGGTTCACATGTTGATCTTGACATGGGGTCAAGACTGAGGCGAGCATAATGTTGATTAGTGCTTTCAAAGCAAAGCAGTTATAGATTAGACCGTTTTCTCACGTCAGCACAAACAAAAACTCACGGGTCTGACTGACAGAGCAACAGACATCCAATGCTCTAATCATCGGCCTGTGCAGAGCAATTACATACAGCTAAACTGAGGTTCTTAAACGTTTTCTTGGCTCTTAGCTTCTCATCTCTAGGTAGGTATATAAAAAGTTTCGTCACTTTCTGTAAGAAAGAAACAGGAACCAACCTACAGGGTTTCTTCGCCTAAATCCAAATACTGCATCGCAAAGAGAACAGTAAGTTATTTGATGAAAGATTAATTAACTTATTTCTCATTTTCTGAGATACAAAAATGAATGAAAACTTTTTTACTTTCTCTACTACGTATAGTTTTGGAAACATGTCCGTCTGTGTGTCTGTGAACAGCATAACTTAGAAACGAACAGTCAGATAAACACCAAACTTGGTATTTAGGTTCAGTATCTTCCAGAGATGCGACACGAAGGTTCTCAAGAAAATCCTTCCACCCCAGATTACCCTTTACATGTAACATTTTTCGAAAATTTTAATTTTCTCAAAAATGGCTCTAACGATTTTGATTAAAATATCATATGTTTAAGATATTTTCATGACAAATAAAATGTATATCTTGAATTTCTTGGGAATGTCTCCAAAAGTATTCTTCATTGTGAACGACTTTTGCATAACTGGTAAACCATAAGAGATAGACAAAAGTTTACTACACAAAAAATGTAGATCGTGTTAAAATACACAATTTATGTCATATACATTTTTTTTGTTGAGTGAACCACTTTCGAGATATTGCACCTAGCAACCAGCTATTAAGAGATATGTATGTGCTTAAAGGCTACTGTATTTCTATAATGCCCTTGTAAATATATATTCCCCTTGCATCTACAAGAAAATTAGCAATAAGATAGAGTCTGCAAATGTTTATCTCGATTAACATGAAGTAGATGGAGAATAAGCGTTTGTAAAAATAGTTTGTACAAGAGTAGAGAAAGTCATGTGAGTGTAAAATATCAAAATTTTTTAAAATTTTGTTGTTCTCCAAGAAAATATGTTCATCTAATTGAAATATGTGCAAAAAAGAAAGAATGAATTTTTTTTTAAAACGTCTAGCACATTATATCTAGGCGTCGCAAACGCATGCGACTTTCACTAATGCGTTCTTATTAAATCAGATTGTAAGCGCTTATACAGGATGGACCGTGTAAGTTGAGACTGTACAATATCTACAAAACTAAGCGTTGTAGAAGGAAATGGCTTTAATAAAGGTTGCTTGATATTATGGGAAAAATTAAATGCTGTTTGTCGTGTTTTATTTAGAGGACGCTCTGAAGGTCATTTTAGGGTCAATTTAAATTCATTCTAATTGTAGTTATAAAACAAATTCACCCTAAAATGACCATCACAAAACACGACCGATGGCATTTACTTTCCTCCATAATATCAAGCAACTTTTATTAAAGCCATTTCTTTCTACAACGCTTAGTTTTGTAGATATTGTACAGTCTCAACTTAAAATGGTCCACCCTATATATTGTTTCTCATACAGTAGTGCCACCTTCTGTGGCACTGCTGTGAAGGTATGATTTTTGGAGTAAAGGCCATTAGGCCTTCTCTTCCACATCACCGGAGATATAACCAATACAAAAGTAAGTAGAATGAAAAGGACTGCGAAATAACAATACAATAAAATACTTTATTATAAAAAAATACTGCTGATTTTTGTAAAACAAATACTCAGCATTCCTCAAATATAAAAAGCTTAGGACTGTAACATAAAGTGATGTTTGAAAACTAAAACTAAAAAGAAACAATTCGATTAAACCCATTAATTAAAATTTTTAATATTAGAAAACAAAAATAGGCATATATATTGAAGACAGAGGTGCAAGAAAGTGGTATTTACATTGTTTCTAAAGGAAGCACACGGATTCTGGAACACCCTGAGAAAATACACAAGCTGCATTTATCAAAACGTAAATTATTTAATATAATTTTAAATTTTTGGTCCTCCACACACATTATGATCTTACTCGGCGAAGCGCGCAGCTCGTCAATAACTTTTAACACCTTCAAAATCAGCAGTACACCGGGACCCATTCCTCAGATAAACAATGAAATGTGTACGCTTAAAATAAAATAAACTCCGTTCATTGTAATTTTAATATAATAAATTATGTTCATTTTCTTTGCTTCAATATGTGTTGCTTTTACATTACCTGTAAAAATCAATACATAAGGTGTGGACTCAACAGTGCTGCCATCTGCTGCAGTACTCGCAAACATGCTCAAGGCCCTGCCATCAGTGCTGCCATCTGATGAGCATTTAATTACAGACAACTAACAAGGTAAAGTCTTTTTGTAAAACTTAAAGATTTGAAATTATAGTGTGGTCGATCAAAAACAGTCGTTTGCAACTTGACTATAATGGCATTTAAGTCGCTGGTATGAAAATGATGAAACTCGGCACCGCTCGTTTCAGAAGCATATTCAGTGTTAACTACTACCAATACAGTCTTGTTGCATAATATACTATTATATATGTTCGACAATCCCTTGGATGAGCAGAAGTGAGATACTGCAACTGTAAACGATTATGAATGTAATGATGTTATGTGAAGTGGAATTGAAAGTACTGGCTAAAATTAATTTCGTGTAGTTGTGAGAATATTGAAGCTCCGCGGTAACGTGTGAGACTCGCATTCGGGAAGTCCTGAGTGTAATTTTCGTCATTTTCCTGTGCCCACCATTTCCTTTCATTTGTACCAGGGTTGATGGGCCAGGAACGGCGCGTGGTTTGTTGCGGCAGGAGGGTAGAATTTGCACCCTGGAAAGAATTACCTCCGGCGCTTGAAGGCCCCCTTGTTTTCTGTGAGTGTCTCGTCTACATTCGGGACTCCCAGGTTACGGGTGGCTAAGGCAGGGCTAGCCGGCAGCAGCATTGATGCCATGTTGGTATTGTTACAATCCTGTCCTTGCTAGCGCACATCGTCGTCCGGATCTGGTCGCTCTTGGGGTCTTCCCCTTAATCCCTTCCTTCCAAGGGTCACAGTTACTGAAGCCCCCTTCGTCAGATTACTACTAACTCCTAAAAGGAAACAATAGGGAATGTATCTTCGTCGTTCCTTCAGGCGAACCATGAAAGCATTACTATGGGAGGGTATTAGATGGTCAAATTTGCGAGTATTGCAGATGAATTTGATGTTCATAGATTATGAACACGTTGCAGTCTTTCTAGTTGTATTGTTTATTTGTTTTTTATTTTACTTTTCTATTGATTTGTTTTTATTCCACTTATACCCCGCCTTTAACTGCAATGGTCAGCCGTTTACATTTGGAACATACTACCTATTGGTTGTATACAGATATCATTGGTTTGTATACATTAGATCACACACACTTCACACTCTCATTCATTCTTCCAGACTCCGGGGAGGATAGCGAATAATCTTGGCTAAAGAAAAATTGCCACACCCCGAACCCGATGCCCCTTGTACAGCGGAAGCCACGGGGTAGCCTCTTTTTGGGTTTTAATCATTTCTATCTTCAAGCATACACATTCACTCTCACATGATACTTCCATACTCTGAGAGATAGGAAATGATATTGATTAAATAAAAATTCCCCGCCCTAGCCGAGGATAGCACCCGAGGCTTCTGGACTGAGCCAGGGCGCTGACCAGTATTTAATTACTAAAGAAGGAGCAGTAATGATCGAAACAGAGCTTTGCAAGAGCTTGAATGACAAGGATTCTCAATAGTAGGAGGTAGATACTCTTGGAATTAATTCTTCTTTCACACAAGCCATGTGTTGGACAGGGTTGGAAAGGTAGAATCAGACGACTGAAAAATTCAATGCCATAGCCGGGATTTGAACCACGGATCTGCCGGTCACCGTCTGGTTGCTCTAACCACTGAGCTACCATGGCAACATGCCGGCACGCCATTAAATCCTCCAGCTGATTCGCATTTTTTTTCCGGTAAACCACAAGGAAATCTCAAATTGTATTGAGATGCCATACCCCAATGGCGACTGATTCTACCTTTCCAATCCTGTCCAACACACGGCTTGTGTGAAAGAACAATTAATTCCATTAATTGACCTAATAGTGTTTTTAACTATGAAGCCCGGGACTTAAAGTACTTACAAAGAATGCAAGTCGCCATTGGGGTATGGTATCTCAATACAATTTGAGATCTCCTTGTGGTTTACCGGGAAAAAATGCGAATCAGCTGGAGAATTTAATGGCGTGCCGGCAATTTGCCATGGTAGCTCAGTGGTTAGAGCAACCGGACGCAGACCGGAAGATCCGTGGTTCAAATCCCGGCTATGGCATTGAATTTTTCAGTCGTCTGATTCTAGATACTCTTATTTGTTCATGGAATACAACAGGAGGATATTTTTTTGCACATAGTATGTGTCACTGCGGAGGTTATGAAATGTTTGTTTAAAAACATAGTATTATTTATTTATACTAATGGATACAACTACAGCAAAGCTTTGGCGTTCTATCAGTAACATGGAAAGGAGACTAATAGTAATACTATTATAGTGACAAACATTTAAGGAAAGAAACTTTATATGTGCTATGTCATCATTAATTCAGTAAACATTATGCTTTTACTCCTGGAAAAGGAGTTTAATTGGTCCGAAATATTAGAAATATATGTTGGGTGATTTACTGCATGTTTGCTAATTTGGAGACTAATCCCCTGGTTCATTTATTATTCCATTTTCATTTTTATTCCACTTCAATTTGCAACTGGTTTTGTTTGTTTGTTTTTGCCATTGCGGTTAAAAACTACAATGATGGGCAAGCGAGAAAGTAACAAAGAATTAAGACCTTATTCTCCAAGCTTGTACTAGAAATAACAGCAACATTTCAAAAGCGTTTGTTAGGGCAATGTATCTTCTTCACATGGAGGCACATGGAAGGGCGCTAAGCTGGCGATGTATGGAACAGGAAATGGAACAGAAGACACCCCGGAACATACTGGGAGAATGAACGAGTCTCTTCCGGAGACGAGTGTGCATCAGGAAGAGCTTTTAGTGGCATGCATTAGTAAGAGACGCTAAAAATCGTCTCTCCCAAAACTCTTCCTCCGGAAAAGAAAGCGTGTTAGGCAATCTACAAAGGGAGAGAGGGTAACTAACGTCATACAAGTCCCAACTTGTATCGACCTAGAATAACACCGTGCCTTAAAGATATATTGAAAACTCTCTGTGTTACATTCATATCGTTTTCTCTACCCATTCTTCAACAAACTATTCTTACTAATGCTTATTCTTCTAACTACTCCATGTTAATCGAGATAAACATTTGTAGAAATGGTTTTATTACATATTTCCTTGTAGGTCCAATGGGAACAGAGGCTAGTCGTTATGTGATATCTTTGAAATTTCGTTGCATGACCAGGAGGAAAAACAAAAAAACGTACAACATTTCAACTCCAAAAGACAAATTATATGACATAAAATGTACACTTTAACGAAATCTACATTTTTATAGTATATTTCTGCCTGTCTCTTACAGTTCACGAGTTATGCAAAATATCATCCAGAATGAAGAGGACTTCATAGGCTATTCCCAAAACATTTATGGTATAAATTCCATTTGTCATGAAAATATCTTAAACATATGATGTTTTAATCAAAATCGTTAGAGCTATTTCTGAGAAAACAAAAAATTTCGAAAAAATGTCCATCTAAAGGGTAGTTTTGAATGGGAAGATAATCTTGAAAATGTTTGTATCACATCCTTGGAAGATGCTGAACTTAAATACCAATTTTGGTATTTAGCCGACTTTGAAGGCCTCCAAAAATGCATATCCGGTGAGATCTCGGTATCGAATTTTTGGGTGGGAATCATACTTCCCCTACATATTGTAAGTACGTAGTAGAGAAAGTAAAAACTACAAAAAATCACCCAAATAATTATTTAAAATATAATTTGTAGTGTTTTATCGTGCAAGAAGGCCAAAATATTAAACTGTCATTTCCTACCCTTCAGTAGAGAACACAGAATTTATATTATAAGAAGTTTTGATAACAGCTGTTTTCGCTGAATACACAAAATATTACATTTCTAATATTCGGCTCATAATTCACTCTCTATCTCCTCTCTCTTTAAGTGACTGTTTATTCTTCCTGTTTTGCTTTCCTTGCAATAGTAACCCGAGGGTACTCGGTACTCGGGAACCTTCTTCGCGAAGGCTACCTGCAAGACTTCATAAATCCACCCTTGTTCTAGCCAACAGAAAACTATCAATATACCAGCAATAAAATAAAGTATTTTCCATTTTCATAGTCATAAATCATATTAATATTCTCTTTTGTTTTGCGAGTAGCGAACGGTTCATCTAAAAGGTTTTTAATTGCCTTCCTCAAGAGTCCTTTACTGACCAAGAACCCATCGTGCTGGAGACTGACTGCATCAAACGTTGGCCGGCCGGACTGAATTTAAAACAGGGGCTACTTTTTCTTAATTGAACCCTACAGCTGGTAGTCGCCAGCCGGCAGGATCTCCAAACTATTACTGCAGAAACTCAGAACGGCAACTACCTTCTTCATGCCGAAGGTCAGTGCTCGCTTTTATTCTGATATTTCGAGGACTTTCCTTTAAAATGCAAAACTATTTCAAACAATTTTGACAGTCGCATGCCTCTTACGGGGAGATACGATTAAATTACATGTTAGTAAACCTTTAAATGCCATTTTAAAACTCACATGAACCATTTAATGAAGATGTGACCATTATAGAGAGTCTATTTGCGTCCAATCTGTCTGTACACATGAAACAACTGACGAACCACTGCAAGTACGGAGTTGAAATATTAGATACAAGAGTTTGAAGACACTTTGCCCATACATTTCAAATTTGGTTGATATTAAAAGGTTGTCCTAAAACTTTACGAATTTTATGCGAACCTCTTCAGGTATGATATTCAACTGTTCATAAGTATTTGTGAACGCACTTCAAATTTTGTTGACATTGGCATAATAGTAAGGAGAAACCTGGAAACCTAAAAATGTACGGTGTTTCGGTGACATGCAGTTAAAAGTTATATTTAAGAGTTTAAGGAATATTTCGTGGCAAGTTTGAGTGAAATATGCAAAATATTAAGAATACTTATTAGAAAAGACTACTAAAAATGTGTGATTATCCAGCATACACTGTTTAAATAATAAATATATTCCACATTATTTCTTGCATCAATTTAGGGTTTGTATGTGTATATACCAGCATTTAGGATCTTGCGCTATCTTCAATTGACATTTTAGAATCAGATATGACAATTTAATGTCGGCAATTTACATTTCAAGCCATTATTAAATTGGATTGGTCAGTGAAAAATGTGTGAATGGAGTAGTATATGTAAAACAGCACAGATAAATGAGTCATTAAAAACAGAAAACGCAACTGTTGTTGGCGGAGCTACAAAAAGTCACAAAACAAAGAGCAGATATTAGAGAGATCTGTTAGAATTTTTGTAAAATCTTCACGATATTTATTACAGACTTTTGTTGAAACATGCAACTATCATCACGATCACGATCATTTATCATCTTAATTTACGGCTGAATATTTGGCCTGGTTTGTGATTGGGTTTTGTTCCGGTGTATAACAAATGCTTGCTGCAATACTAGACTTTCAGACCCCCTCTTGCATACGGCCCTGCATGTGTGAGCCTTGTTGATATACGAAGGTAATCCAGAAAGTCCCAGACGTTATGAAATAAACAATTAACAAAATGCAAATATCAACGTTTATTATCTACATTTGAAAGGTACACTCTTAAGCTATTTTTCTGATAATCGCCATTCAAATTGAGGCATTTATCATACCGTGGCACAAGTTTTTCAATACCCTCTCTTTAGAAATCTGCCGCCTGCGACTTCAACCACTGGTTTACACCGGCATGCAGTTCAGCGTCAGTATCAAAGCATCAATTTGATGCACCAAACTCCGTGAAATTTGGGGGAAATGTTCCGAAAGTCCTGTAATCGTGAAACGACGATTTTCACGAATTTTCTCATTGATTTGCATTGACAGTTCATCAGTCATAAGGCTAGGCCTACCATTGCGATCCTCGTCGTGAACATTGGCCATTTTTAAAATCAATGCACCATTGCCTGACTCGGCTTTCACTCATTATTCTCTGCCCGTAAACTTCACAAAATTGACGATAAATTTCAATTGGTTTGTTCTTTTTAGCCAACCGCACTTCACAAGTGGCGGGATTTTCTATTGCAGCGCACATTTTAACAACTCACAGAGAGCACAGTAAGGAAGGCACAGTCCTCACGCTACCACAGCTGGATGCGTGCTGAATGTAGGAACGTTCTGACACCAAGATGGCGGCTCTAGCTCTACTCAGCGTCACGATAGGCCAAAACGTCTGGAACTTTCTGGACTGCCTCGTATCTGAATCCGAGCCGTATCCGCTGATATCTCTGATGTCTGCTTCTACAAGTACCTAGCAGAGAATTGCTCGCGAGTTAAGTGCAGTACTTTTTACTCAAACACACCTGGCAGGAAAATTACGCATAATGTATGCGTAATGAGCAGTGTGGTGCATTAAAGGAGGGTACTTTCGCGCCATTTCATCTGATAACAGATTTGTGAATGATTGTACATTAAAGTGAATGCTTGTACACTACATAATTATTACAAATTACAGACACCAGTACCATCACCAGAGCCGACATCTGCACCATCACTGACGCCGATCGTCGAGGAAGTGCAGGGCCTACGTGACGCCGTTCAGGATTTCCACGCGGAGTTCCTGAACATGACGACGAAGCTGACAGCCCTGGAGGAACTCGTCAGGAATCTTCAAGCATCATCAGCTGCTCAACAGGTTTTCCTGGCTGGGCAGTTCGACAGCACTTCACAGCCATCACCGAAGCCATCCGGGTCTCATCTCTTGGTCCCAGGATCAAGAGAACCTGGAATTCATCCGAGAACTTCAACTGCATCAGATGCTCAGCAAGGTTTACTAATTGAGCAGTTCGACACCATATCATCACGACTCAACGCCATAGACGACACCATCCGAAACTCTTCTCCAATATCCAGATTCAAGAACGACCCAGCGAGTGTCGCACGCTTCTTGCAGCAATGCAAGGAGTATAACTAGCAGCAGCAGCATCATCAGTACCATCCTCATTCCTAACTTCTATTCTATTCCAAACCCTCGCCATTCCCACTATTGTTGCAGTCAGGTTTCATGGCTGCAACCTAGTAACTACCTTTACCCACTCCAGCCCACAGGGCGGCAGCCACATCCTTCACATACTAACGCGGGTGCTATGCTGGACCGCAAACAGCCAGGCCATTCCACTTTTTCCTTCTTCCTTTTTCCATCCGGTGAAGGAGTTTTAGTGGGTATGCCGACTATTGGCGAGTCCCACACTCTCAGTCCCGACTCCCATCGGGGCTGAGGTCAGTGATTAAATCATTTTCTCCTCCACTCGAAAAAAAAACTTTAGTTCACATTTAAAGGCATTTATTGCAACACTGAATAATAATAATAATATATTACATTAGTTTGGGTAGAAAGTTTTAGAGAACGGAGCAAACACTTAAAACATACCCCCTCCTCATGAATGCTTCACAATCGCATATTGTGCAATTGCAACGTAATATATTTTGCAAATATAAAATATTGAAATATTGAAACGAACCTGTCATACTGGGAATAACTTACTGATTATAAAGTAGAAACCCTGAGTTTTCGACAGAATTTGTAAAATTTACATCCAATGTCTGCATCGTTGCTTTGAAGCCCAAGTAAACACAATATCATACAAAAATAATGGTGTTTCTTAAACAGAAGCCCGCGTTACGAACTGTTTTGATATTTTTCCACACTTTTTGTTTGGTTGTTTGTGCTCAGTTGTTCAATTGTTTCGTAGAATTAGTGCTGCATTCGTCAGGCGGCGTTGATAATAATATACGCGTTCAGTCGTTACAGAAGCTGCCCGTTAGAACGAGCTACACATAAACAAAACGTACAAAAAGGAGCGTAAAAAGGCTCACATACTTGCCTGGTGGGACTCTTTTCGCTGCACAACCGCCAATTAGGCACCTACTCAGGGGGCTAACTAATCGCTGTAAGGAAAAACAACAGCTAAGTGCTGCAAGCATTAACAGATAACGAGTGCAGCGCTTGCAGACTAACACTGCAGTCATCTTTGACTTTCCTTTTGATAAACGGCAAGTGTCAGATTCATCTGTTAAAGTAGTCAACTCCAATTAGGCCTTCAATACGCCTTAATTCAACGACTCATATAGATTATTATTCGTGTAAATATATGCATTACAGTTTAGGGTTAATGTTCTACACTAATGGAGGCCGACGCTCAACGTTGCTGCCTCTTGTGCGAGGGAACTGGGTTCAATTCTCGGTAGCGGCATGAGCATCTTTCTCTTGCCGGCAGGCTTGGTAGATACCCTCAGTTTCGTGAGGTTCTTTGGGACCAAGTGAGGAACTACTTGGTAGCAAAGTAATTACTTCGGCCTCACAAATAGCATCTGCGCCTGGGGGAGGCGACATACTGATCAAATTACTACTATGCCCATAAAGTGCTTACTCACTATATTACGTGTGGCAATGAGGAATGATAATCTGTAATATTTGAGATTGCCTTGAAAGTTTACCGGGATGCTTGAATCGGATAACATACAAACATCTAATGCGTGTACGGGTATCTCCCCAAGATAGCGTAAGAAGAAAGAATGTCCATACAGAGAGGGAAGATTGAGGCAGTATTTTTAACACTTAAATGATTTCAGTCAAATTATATAATATATAAATTCAATAAAAGCCCGCCTTAAAGTAATGTGTATGTAACAATATATAAAAAGTGTATATTACAGTCATTGTATATGTTTATATTATTGTACACATGTTCAATAATATTATGTGAATGTATTAAGTAATTTAATAATGTAGGAGCTGTGAGAATAATAGGTTAAAAGTTGCTAACAATGAGGTAACAATGAGGTAACCTTAAGGCAATAATGAATTTGAAAGTTTAACAATACTACTTGTAATTCTTGGAAGCAAGAATGTAAATTACAGTTTATAAAATAACCAATCAACAACAAGAAAACGCTTTAGTTAAATGAATGTGTTCTATTGGACTAGGATTAGCCAATCAGAGACTTAAAATACAGAAATTTACAAATTTAGGCGGTAGAAATCAAGTCAGTTGCTTGTAGACAGTGCTCATAACTGGACGCGTTGCTTGAAGACAGTGTTCCTGATGCGAGATGTGTCCTCGAGAAATTTAATATGCGTTTTGTGTGAGACAAAAATAGCTTACGTGTTAAAAAGTTCAAGTATTTAATAAAAGAATCTCACAGCTCTCTATATCAGTGAAGTACTATTTAAATCGTGTCAAGAATTAATAAAAAGTAGTGAAGTAAAAATTATAATCTGTGTAAGTATACATTCTTCAGCCACATCACGCCCTGTTAAGACATTGTCTCTAAAAAAAATATAAATACTGACGCAGCCGAGACAAACATAAATATATGATATTTAAAGAAACAGTAAAAATTACAACGTTAATATTGTTTTAAACATTTGGAACGAGGGCTACCGGGTAACATACGTGCGGTTGCAAGTACTTCAAGTTCGTCTCCCAAACAGTCGAAATAAAATACATCTTCTTCAAACTTGCATTGCATACTCAGCAGCAACAAACATTCCTCAAATTGGCTCCCAAAACGTGGGGCTAGTAAAAACCTACTTCAAATTGGCTCCCAAAACGTGGGGCTAGTAAAAACCTACTTCAAATTGGCTCCCAAAGCGTGGAGCAAATAACGTCTTAAAGATCCGTGGTACGGGTCCCGGCCTTGGCACTGAATTTTTCAAGACTGATTCAATGATTCAACTTTCCAACTTAGTACCTACACACGACTGGTGTGAAAGAACAATTATCATAACAAAATTTATTTTTATTTCAGATATATAAAGTAATAACACTGAATAAACTGTTTAATTCCTATAGAAGTCCTTCTGATTATAAAAAGTGTCCTTTACTCGGCTATAAATTCGGATGTTTTAAGTTGGCAGAGAGAAATAGCGATTAGATTAGATTAACAAAGCTGGAGTAAGGATATATGCTCTAACACTGAAACCTGAAAGCCTATTATATTATTTTCATCTTTATTGTTTCTAATTAAATAGAACAACCTTTAACAAGGGATTGTAGACTATTAAATAGATTCTTTCCTGGGAGATCTATTAAGTCAGTCACTACTAGGTGTTCATATGGAGACTTTTTCGATTTTTAAAATGTCACTTCTCTCAGTTCTTACTGTCACTGTTTTGATTTGTTCAACTTTCACTAGTTTACACTGACGCTTCACTATTGGAAACTAGCTCGATTTTCCCATCACTTCACTTTATTTGTGACGTAGCCTCTTTCTCCGGGCGGTTCACTCGCGGAGAGTCAAGCACAAGACTTCTACAATCTCTCGCTCGGAGACCCGTACTTGATGTCGTAACAGAAACGTCGTCCTCCGCGGTCTAGGGATACCATGCTAGCGTCTAGTTCCCGAGGTGTGGATTTAAACCGGCGGAGGCCAATGGAGTTTTTCGGGCGTAAAAATCCCAGCATGGCTTCCTTCGGAAGGGTAGTAAAGCCGGTGTTCCTCAAGCCTGATTGAGAAGCATCTGAGCAAAATTACCGGTCTTTCACGCCCAATATATAATGGGACGCTAAGGACCATAGTAGTTAAAGAGAGTCCATAAATAGAACTCTATTTATTTACTTGTTTGCAGCAGAAACGCATTCGCCAATTCACTTACTCCCTCAATGACCGACAATTGGGCAACTCTCCTCGCGAGAACGCTCGCTTATATATTCAATGGAATTTTCCACAGATCATTCTAGAACTATCTGAACACAGTTCTGGAGCTTTGGAAAGAACTTCCAGAAGATTATGGTTACCTGCCAAAAGCGCTTTTGGTGTTTAAGCCCGACGAGGGCGCGACTTATCTTTGTTTATCTCCGACTGCCTGGTGCCGACCTCTCGATAACCTTGGGTCATAACCGTCACAATATCTCGTCTGGTTAGTGCTTTGCAGTCAAAGATTATGCAAGAGGCAGTTTCCTCTTCCTCGCCACATAACCTGCAAATTGGGGTTTCCTTCAAGAAAGTTACCCTATGAAGTTGTCGTCAACAGTGACTGTAAACAGGCCTATTATTAGCCTCATTTGTGGCCTACTGAGATTTACTTACTTACTAAAACCCTCTGCCTGGAATATCATAGAAAGAACTCCTGAAGCTTGCACAATTCATAGAATCATAAACGAGAAGTGTGAAGCCGGTGGAACAATATTGCAAACTCTGGAAAGAAGCGACCTGCCATATTGCCCCAGATAACAGTTGCAGATTTATTTACAGACGCAGCCATAAGAACCATACATTCTCTATATATGGAGTGTTTTATATTCATTTTAAATTATATGTATAACGTATTCTTTAATAAAAGCAGATATATTTCACGAAAGTAAGCGGGTTATGCGCCAAATACTGAAGAATACACTAAAATTTATTTATCTGGTCAATAATAACGCTCGCAAATATTTAATGGAATGACCTGACGTATCTATATTTCAACTATAATTAATTTAGATGAAACATGGGTTAACATAAATAACACCAAAGTAAGATATAATGTATGAGAAACCAAACTACCTTATATCCTTCAAAATTATCATAGGTAAAGGACTTCGATTATGCTGGATCTTCAGATGGATTTATTTCTGGGGCACCTAATTTTTTCATATCCAAATCTACGCGAGATTACTATAAAAAATGGAAACTAATGCAGTCAAAGAATCGTTTAGCAACTTCTTCCTAATACTGTATACTGTTATGGACAACGCGTTTTATAGCTCAAGGGAACTAAACAAAGAAGCAATAAAGCGAATATGCAGGCGTGGCTGGGAAAAATAGAGATATTTGTATGACCCCTGCTCAAAAAAAAACCTGGCTCTTTGAACTGATAAAATAAATTTGGATAATGTTAACATATGTGAATTTGAGACAATATTTTATATCATAACATGCTGTGAATGCCAGAGTGATTGTAATGTAAGTTAATATTATTGTATGTACAGCATTTTAGATGTTTGTTAGCTATAAGTATTGTTAGGAAATATGTTTACACGGCCTAACTGAAACTGACAATAGAAGTGGGTAATAATAAACCGAGGGGGTGAGTTGTTTATCACTAAGAAGAGATAAACAAATGACGTCAGTGTAGGGTGCCGGTTTTTTTTTTTTAGAAATGGAGGGAATATCTTCCCTAGAGCATATATGTTAGTAGTAGTGATTGACTGACCAAAACAGACGCTAAAGTGGGCGCAATTTGGTAACCAATAGGAGCTATATTATAATGTTTAGCAATCTCGAGGTGAAGGAGTATATATTCTCGAGCCATAAGCAAGTGTCGCACAGTTCTGAAGAATCTCTCACGAGGTGCACGTCGCAGAGTTAGTTACAAAAATGTAAAGTACGCGAAGTAATTAGTGCGCGGCAGCTAAAACGACTGTAGTTACATTCAGAAATATCACAGTTTCAGTCAGGCGTGTATAAAGATTAAATATGTCAATTATTAATTAAGTGTGACGGCAATAAAAGTCTAGATTCAAATTTTTTTATCAGTGTTATCTTTTAGTAACAACTCCTTTCCGTTTACACATCCTTAGAGACACGTGCTCGACTGAGTTATAATAGCTAGCCGGAGGACAAAGAACCCAAATTAAACAATAAGCGCCCAACAAATAAGATAACACAAGCCATTGAGAACTGCGACAAAATAGATACCATAAATAAAGACAAGGGGCGTGATATAGTGCTGCTGCCATCGTATTATTGCGACTTTCATGCCATTGAAATAATATGGGCAAAAATTAAGGGAATATTGCAAAACACAACATAAACTATCGGTTTTTGGTGCACCTTTACATAATTTTTTTAAAAAAATTGGTCAAATCCTCCAATATCGGAAGAATTAGCTTCCGATTTGCCAGCAGAAGAGTTCTTGAAATCAATAATCAACGCAGATTTCGGATTCTTATTTTTATTCCTCCAAATCATTTTTATTGATACAGTTTATTTTAATAAAAGAGAGAAACAACTTCTACTATCCACTGCCCACTGCATTAACCCTTTCATTGCTTATTAATCAAAACTTCTGCCTTCTATAATCAGCAAAGTTGACTACTTTCTAGAGCAGATTCTTTTCTAACTTTCTGGGAATATTAGAAGAATACAAAGCCCTTGAAATACCTGGAAGCCGAAGTCCAAAGTTTTAGACAGAGTAACGACCTTTCTCTAGTCACTATCGTCCAGATCTCTGCTGATAGTTGAGGTAGCAGAACTCGCACAAGAGGATTAAAATTGGAGGAAAAGGCGGGAAGGTTTCCACTAATGAAGTCGTAAAAACCTCGGTTTATTTAGATCTCCTTACGAGTAATTACACGAACTAACTTTAATTAAAGATATTTAGACGAAGTCTAATTGGCAGTTTCAAACACACTTCAATTAGTTTGCTAGGTTTGGACTTGAGTTGCAGGAAGTCTAAAATAAACTTCAATTTAAACTGGAAACGTTATATTTGCTAGCGGGAGTAGGAAGGCGTTGAGATGCTATCACTACAGTTTCTGTAAACTCTCTGGGGGAATGTACACACACGCAAGATCTCAGCTATGGACAATATGTCTGTGTTTTTGTACCTGCTGGCTCACCGCAATTGATTAAATCGCCAAAATAGTTATCTGTCTCCGTCAATACCATATTGCTGTCCAGCTATCTCACATTTCTTTATTGTACCCTTCCCCTCTCTTCTTTCGACTTCTCTTATCGACTAAGGGTGGTTGCAAGAACTCCGTTGTTGATTCTGTAAGCGCGTCTATAGCATAGGATAGCATTGCAAGGTAGATCATTAACTATATTGGTTCTGTAACTTAAACCTCTCCGAAGATTGACTGCTAACGGTTCAGTAACTCATACTGTAACCCCCTTATGTTACATTATCTTCAGTAATACCTAGAGTGTTGATAGCTTTTCGATAATTTGAGGCAAACGAATGCTTGTTGTCAGGATAATTAGTCCTGGGTCAGAAATATTATCTAATAGCTGAGAAAATTATTATCTTTACGTTATTTTTGCCCTACGTTTTGGGCGTGAATTTGAGAAGATTATTGTTTCACGTATGGAAAAGCCGATTTGAAGTAGGAGTTGTATTGTATTTCAACTGTAGGGGAGCCGAACTGTAGTAGTTGCAACCGCACATATAGTAAACCATTTCCGGTAGCCTTCGCCCCAAATGTACTTTCAGGTGGCCTTTGCCCCAAGTTTAAAAAAATATTAGCTTTGTAATTTAACTTTTTCTTTAAATATTCTATATTTATGTTTGCCTCGTCTGCGTCTGTATTATTGTTAGAGACACGTTTCTCTTAGGAGGGTTGTGGTGTGACTAAGAATGTAGGCTTACACAGATTATAATTTTACTTCACTCCTTTTAATAATGCTTGGTACGATTTATATAACACTACACTGATATAGAGAGCTGTGAGATTCTTTTATTAATTATTTGCAGTTTTTAACACCTAAACTATTTTTCGTCTCACACGAATATGTATTAAATCTCTTGAGGACACTTTTGCGTCTAGTTAGTAACGCTGTCTGCAACCAACTGAAATGATTTCAACCGCCTAAACTTGTAAATTTTATATTTCAAGTCTCTGATTGGCTATTCCTAATCTAATAGAATACCTTCATTTAACTAAAGCTTTTTCTGGTTGTTGATTGGCTATTTTTATAAACTGTCACTAAAATTACATTATTGCTTCCAAGAATCACAAGTAACATTTAAACTTTCTAATTCATTATTGCTTCAAGGTTACCGCACTGTTAGCAACTTTTAACCTATTATTCTCACAGCTCCTACATTATTAAATTACGTAATATATTCACATAACATTATTACACATGGATACAATAATACAAACATATACAATGACTGTTACATATATTTTTTATATATTGTTACATACACATATTGCTTTAAGGCGGGTTGTTATTGAATTTACATATTATATAATTAGACTGAAATTATTTAAGTGTTAAAAGTACTGCCTCATAACAACAAGCATAATATGTTTGAAAGCTCAGTTAATTACCTAAAGAAGATTATAAGTAAAAGTGGTTATAATGCGAAGAGGATTCCCTTTACTTACTTTCCCTATTAAACGTATAGTAAGTAGAGGAAGTATGGCATTCCACCCATAAATTCAATACCGAGATTTCACCTGAAATACATGTTTTGAATCCAAATAAAACAAAAACAAGGGGTCGGATAAATACCAAACTTCGTATTTGAATTTAGTATCTTCCAGGTATGCGACACAAAATCCCCAACTAATCTTTATACGGAACAATTTTCGAAAATTTTTATTTTCTAAAAAATAGCTCTAACGATTTTAATTAAAATTCCATATATGAAGCATATTTTAAGACGCACGCAGATTATTTATAATGCTTTTGTTGAGTTCTAGGGATTTAAAACCATATATTTCCGGTGAAATCTCGATATAGAACTTTTGGGTGGTTAAGATGAAACAGATACCAGAATCTTGAATGACATGTGTTTAATTTGCCAGTAACATGTTATTGTCTGGAATTTTTTATGCTCGCAATAAAATTCAACAATGTCTCTTGTTTCTGTTTCGGAGAAATCTACCATTACACCTCATGGCGTTTTTTGATCAGTTACACAGGTACTATTTTGCATTAAACAAAAAAATTAATCTACAGGATCTGTTGATGTCGATTACATAACAGTTCTTTTTAAGGCTGAAACAGTGAAGCGTTGCTCAATGTTGTACATACGAGGACTTGTGATTTCAAAACAGAATGAAATTATGGATCTACAATTACTCATAGAATAACTGTTTCCTTGCTACCCACCGTTAGAGAACACGTTGAAGTTTATTCCAAAATTGGAGGCATAAAATTAACAAGTGTTATTCCTTACCTGTTTGTTTGCTTTTGTATATGAAGAATATGCCCCCTCTTGAATATCTTTTTTGGGGTAAAGGCTATATTTTGAATATACTATTCTTGGAATATGCTTATCGTAACAATAAACAAGATTGCTGTCTTTTGGAAAATATATTTATGTTACTTCTTTCCAGAAACCTCTCAATTCTTACTTGGGACATTTGGCAAGGTGCAGCCACATACCGCCGCGCCGTAGCAAACAGTATTTGGGAAGTGATAAATTTCTCTGACATAGTGAAGTGTTGTGCCCAGATAGCATTTACTAATTGAGGAAGTTTCATATTGTATTCTGTGACTTCGTGTCGTAGGAATCATGGGGAATTGACTAAACTCATTAGTTGATGTATTGCTGTCCTAATGTCTTCTGTGCCTTGCCGAAGTGAAATTTATGGGACTTATCAAGTTATTGGCTCAGTTTAGCAGTATAATACCATGGTTGATGTTTCCATTCTGATTCGTGACTTAAGTTTGCTGACCCCTCTATTCTGTTGGATCACTTCAATGCGCGTGGTGTTTGTTGATGAGTCGGTTGTAATTACTGGATGACATTTTATGCGTTTGGTGTCTGCGATGGATGATGTACTGAAGCTAATGCAAATTTTGGGGCAGCAAGCCTGGCCGGCATAACGCCTAGGGCCTGGAGGCACAAAAAGGTGTCAGCTGACCAGGCTGTGTTGACTTTGCCAAAAGTGGCAACGCAATATGACTTCAGAGTTGTCCTACAGCAGCGACATGGTGCCACCCAGGGCTCCTTCCTTCAGACACAATACTACCCCAAGAGAGGCCACCTCCGGATATTAAGGATCCTTAAGGGTGAAGCATTCTAGCGATGAAGAACCCCGGTCAGAGCAGTGGGCTAGAACTGTTGGGGAGGACGAGGGGAACAGGGATCTGCATAAGAACATCTATAAATACGACAGCGCTGGTTGGTGACAGTTGGCTTGCAGGCGATAACATTGGTTCTGTTCGCGCTGACTGATGGGCAGATGAACCGCTGGTGGCCTATGCGATGGTGACGGAAAAACCATCAAGAGCTGTGTTTAATTGTGATATCTTCATGATATGAGAAAGAACTCCTACGGGGCAAACTTACAGCGCATCAGCGACGCTGATATGATCCTACCAGGTGACAGCATCGTTAAATAGACCCAATATTATCTTATGGAGTAACAGAGTGAAAGGGTTATATTCTAATCTCACTCTTCTAGAACATTCGCCAAATGATGCCGTGGATCGAACCCCTGAGCTCATCCAGAGGTGCAGTCCAAATTTTGTTAGTTGTCATTTTCGAAAGCTGAAATATGTGTAAGGCAAAATCCATGAAGTAAGACACAAAATATTTATTTCTTCGCCTGTTGACTTGAGCTGCAGATGGTAAATAATTTAACGATGGCTCTTAAAATTTACTAAAAGACTGTAAATAACTTAAAATGTGCACTCTTATCGACCCGCTGACGCATTTATGTACTGAACTGCATTAGTGAACACAGTCGTATTTTTGCCTTCTGCAGAGTGAGTTTGATTTACGTGCACAATAAATGTTGTTTATGGAGGACAAGATATTAAAATCTCATTATGCTGCAAGCCATAAAAAGGAGTTATTGCTACCTAAGTATAAATTACTAGAGTAAGCTGATGCAGGTATATTTACCGTTAGTGATGACTGTGTTTAAGGGCAAATACTTGGGCAGACTTCTTACCTGAAAAAGAAAGGAAATAATTCAGTATATATCGTATACTTTGTTACATTACTGCTACTGTTAATTGTGTTTGTAGAAAACAATAGAATATATGGCGATACGTTTAAAACCACCATGTCATTAGTTCATTGTACTAAAAGAGCAAAACAAGGTCCTTGTATATGCAGGGCGAGCCAAAAGACTACAAACCGGCTGGGCGGTGTTTCTCCTGTCCGCGTCCTCGGCGCTCGTTGCCGTCTGCCGCTATCATAGAAACCATACAACACTTTTAAAAAAACTTTTAAAGGCTTTACTTAAAAACTTTATGAAAGTGTGTTTGAGAACAGAATTATTAGTAGAGATCTAGCCCCCTCGGTCCCCGGACCTAACCCCCTGCGATTTCTATCTCTGGGGTAACTTAAAACAAAGTGTACAAGACAAACCCACACACTCTGGAAGAATTAAAACAAAATATCCGCCAGGAAATTGCAATCATTTCTCAACGTGAACTATGGCGTGATAGATAGTTTCCTAAAGAGGTGCCAAAAATGTATGGACAACAACGGTGGCCTGTTTCAGCAACTCCTTTCATAAAGTTGGTAAGTAAAGTCTTTAAAAGTAGTTTTAATACTGTTATATGGTTTCATCCGCGCCTTTCTATGATAGCGGCAGACGGCAAAGAGCGCCGAGGACGCGGACAGGAAAACACCGCGCAGCAGGTTCGTAGTTTTTTTGGCTCTTTCGTATAATAGAAATTATCATAATACCTGCTCGTGAAAGTATAGCACAGTGCCTATTTAAACCATATAACTTCCCTTATTCACTTTTTGACAAAGACTAAAGTAGCTTTATTGCGATACTACACAGAAACTAAATTTCTATGAGAAGCAGTTAATTGCTAGTTTTATATGAGTACAATTCTTTACTTACATATTTGTTACATAATATTATATTTTCAAACACAAATAACTGTGAAAAAGGTAAGTTGTAAAACGCTTAACGAAACATATAACACATCTTAATATCAAATAAGTCGAATAAAAAACAAATACTTGTATTATTAAAGAAGCTCTTTACACTTCTGGAAATGACCAAAAACTATTGACAGAAGACTTGAAATTCTCTCCTGTACTCAATCATATTCTTCAAAGAGGCTACAAATATTGAAACTACTTTCGTAATAGAAGACCTTATTATTAATAAGGCTAAATGAATATAAAAATCTATAAGCAAGATGTTTTTTCCTATTTTCCATTTTGGTATATAATGAGATAAACCTGTAACAGGCTGTCCTGAAGCTAAAAATTGCATTCGTAACATTTCTGTTTGAATGTGTGCGTTAACGGGTTATGTGAAAAATTTCATATAACGCAACCTTATAGTTAAATGCTGTATTTAACAAAATTTCGATAGCATAAGAAGCTATGTCAATATTTTGTTACTATTATTCAGATATCTACTAGAGAGACCCAAATGAGCCAAGGGCTTACTAAGACAAAGTAATAATTTCCAATCATTCCTAAAGTGATATTAAATTCATTTCCATAATCTGTAAAGGAAATGCGTACTACCAAAATAACCTTTACACAAATATCTTATCACTCATACATTCTGTACAGAGGAGGATTTTAATTCAGTTAAAACATTGGATTAGATTATGAAGAGGAGAGGATTCAGCACCGATCCAAGAATGAGGATATTTTATCGACTCCACACAAGGGAGTGCCCCCGCGAGGCAGAGATGAGTTGAAGGGAGACATCGGGCGGCCGGAACCAGGAGTTCCGGCACAGCAATGAGGGTCCTTGTAGTTTCCAGAAACAGACGCCCCGCCAGCCGGACAAACCGACCGGGGAACCTACCCCACACATGGCCCAAGGGACGGCCCTTATACCCGGCAACCAGCCCAAGACTAAGGGACGGAGAAAGTGCACAGATAGCATCCTTTTCCTTGCCACGTTGACCCGAAACACCATCGCTGACACTTTTAACCCTGAAATAGACCAAACGGGCTGAAGGATGAATAAAATGATTAATGGAACGAAATGGAGAGATAGGAAATTCGGGAGATGAAAGAAACCACTCCAGCATTCGCCTGACGATACGGGAAAACCCCATAAAAACCCAATGGGTTAGAGTAGGCGGTCGCCGGGATCCAACCTGGGGCCTTCCGAATGTGGGCACAAACGTTACTGCCTGCGTCATCCTGCTCGGTCAATCAATACATAGTTGTAGTTCTTCCCCCTTGAATTAATTAAGTTTTGTAAATACCCTGTAAGTTGCTATTAACGTAGGTATTATGATTTCGTTACGACAGGGGGAGCGCTAGAGCGGTGACTTACAATTAAGTCGACACAGAATATGTAGTAAAGATCTGCAGCAGGACAGGGTGTCAGCACGGCTCGTGACGGAAATCATTGTCGATTGCAGCCAGGTAGGCGAGATGTAGTTGTAACATCTTAAACAGACACTGGCTCGCTGGACCAGAGTTATGTGGAATGAAGGCGGTTGGAGTTGCGGCTGCCCAAGGAATTATCAGTTTTGCAGAGGTATTAAGCTTCATGTCCGCAACCCTCTCACAAAACGTAATGCAGAGGAGCAGTTGAACACTAGCTTAATTGATAATAAGTAGCAAGATGGCCTGAAGATATCAAGAACTACATGCCAGGAGAAATCTGTAAATAGACCGTGAAGCTAATTAAATCTAGAGGAAACCTCTACCAGTAGCATTTCCTTTACAGCGATTATTAATCCCTTATTCTCAATTTTTCCCTTCATTTAGTAATTATTCTCTGGAGGTAAACCCCAGTCTTACTGGTGCAGACTTCAACGGCAAAACACTTGACCGCCGCCTACGTAGCAAGTGGGCACGACATCAGAATACAGTAAATAGAAATAAAATTCGTGGTACAAGAAGACGACTACACAACTAAAGCCATCTTTTCAGCATAACACTGACTTCATGTACACTGTTCGTGCATTCCCCTAGATCGCCGTAGTGTTTTTCCTCCGTAATGTTTCCAACTTCAGACTCCATCCAATCGGTATCAGTTCTCTATGTAACGGGCCTCAAAAACAATACAGGAATACACAAACTAATCAATGAACGATGTGTATAATCTATGTGAAAGGGTGATTTGGATGCCACCTCTATGAAAGAGTTTCGCTACGATTTGCAATCAAGGAAAGGCTAAACTAATTATAACTAGAGGAAGAGGTGAAGAATTTACATATATGAGAGCTTTCATCAACGACATGGAGTCGAAGGTTAACTTATTACTGCCACTAAATAAGCAATAAGAAAACCGGCATTAAGAAAACGGTAATGTAGCATGAAAATGTAAGTTGTAATGTTACCCTTCGGAAGTTCGTCATACTTTGGGGACGCTAAAACCCCTAGCAATCCATTGGCTAGAATTATGCTCCTAAAACAGAGGTGGTCACGGCTTGTAGGGTGGGGCTAGATTGTCAGTACCAACATAAACAGCTCCGTTCCACTACGGCTCCGTTCACATTTTACGAGGGGCACTATTTATATTTTGAGCCTTGGCAACCCTGAATGTTGTAGGTGCCATCTGACGTTTCCAATGGAAAGTTTGACATTTTTTACCATAATCTACTTAAAACATTTTGTCAATGTAGCGTAATTTGTTTTGTTTACACCAACTTGAAAATTGTATACCAACAAAAACATGGAATTAACTCGCGGAAATGTTCGTGCAATGATGTATTACGACTTTCGATATGGATTATCAAGACAAGAGCGCATCGATCAACTAACTTCCACATTTGGCGACGAAACTCCATCCTTTACCACGCTGGTATAACGAATTTAATCGTGGTCGCCGTTCGCTCAATGATGAAGTTCGTGAAGGTCGTCCAAAATCAGTTGTTGGGCCAGAAAACATTGATGCTGTGCAAAAACTAATAATGAAAGATCATCATGCGACATATTGTGAGATTGAGGCAACCCTAGGCATTAGTTCCACCAGCACATATAAAATATTGCATGATTACTTAGCCGTGAAAAAGGTTTACTCTCGTTGATCCCACATAATTTGACGCAATCTCAAAAACATGCTCGTGTCGATTGGTGTACAAAAATGCTCAAGAAATACAATGGCGGTGCCTCAAAAGACGTATATAAGATTGTAACAGGTGACGAATCATAGATCTAAGCGTATGAACCTGAACGTAAACAGCAGTAGACTGTATGGGTGTTTCAAGATGAAGCAAATCCAACAAAAGCTGTTCACACTCGAAGCACTTCGAAGCAAATGGTCGCCTGCTTTTTCAGCAAAACTGGCCATGTGGCAACAGTGCCTTTAGAGGAACGTAAAACGGTCAATGTCGAATGGTACACAACCATTTGTTTACCGGAAGTCTTTGGTGAAGTAAGGAAAACCAAAAAGAAGCATACGATCGTTCTTCAAGACAATGCGAGCGTACACACATCTCGTCTAACAACAAAGTATTTGAAGGCTCAAAAATCAAATTAATGGGTCATCCGCCAAACAGTCCTAATTTGGCACCCAATGACTTCTTTTTTTTCCGAACATCAAGAATAAATTGCGTGGACAACGATTTTCGTTGGCAGAAGAAGCCGTTGATGCCTTGAAAAACCATGTTTTGGAGGTGCCTCAAGAAGACTGGAATAAATACTTTGACAAATGGTTCAAACGGATGCAAAAGTGTATTGATCATAAAGGAGAATATTTTGAAAAACAATAAAGCAGTTTTCAATCAGAAATTACTTTGTTTTAATTATTAGGCTCAAAATATAAGTAGTGCCCCTCGTATGCACGCCAGTATACGTACTCACAGCAATTCCACGACCACAAGAGTCTACCTTTCGAGTAAATAAATATCAATGAAAATACTGAATATGAAGGCGACTACGTAATAGTAATTTAATATCTAGGTATTAAATCTACATTGAATAAGTCAAAGGACATACTATTTCTATAACTTTTACGTAGATTTGAATTTTTATTGACACCTATGAATGGAGAGTTATATTACTGGTTTTCTGGATTAACATAACATTTAGCTTGTGAAGAGGGAGGGATATGTGGAGATAGACTGGGAAGGAGATTGGAATAGAGGGTAAATACACAGAATGAGACAGGAGAGATTTCGGGAGAACGAAAGAATGGAGAATATGAAAGAAAGATAAGAATTCTACAGTTATCGTAATAACACAGATGATCAGTGAAATTAATCAACTTAAAACAGATTAGTAAAATTATTTAATTCATTAAAGTTAATGCCCATTCTAATATTTTCAAATCAAAATAAGAAATGCAGTACGCTTTAAACTTTAAAGAAAAACAAATAAAGCAATATCAAAATGTAACATCCGTAACACAAGAAATGTCTGATAATGGTCCTTGTTTCGTGAAAATGAGCTACAGCTGTGAACACCTTTGAAATCGTGCAGGTGATTTAAAATATCAAGGTACTTATGACGTATTCAGTGTCTCACTAATAGTATCAAAGAAGAGATCCAAAGGAGGAGTATGTAAAAACACCACCCGACTCCTTTTATGGAGTAGGGCCTCTCAGTAATTAAAAAGTAATTTGTCGGGAAGGGATTGGGCAAACAGCTTTTTTGTCTCATGACAAAGAACTGAATGCATCACCGCATACCTTAACGCAGAGATGTTGTAAAGTCGTTGTTTTGAAATATATCAGATGCAAACGATATACAGGATGGCTTTTTTATTGTGCATAGGATCAATTAGAGGAAAAAAATATGTATCCTTGATAATTTTTGAGTTATGGTGTTTCTTAACACCAGATTAAAGTATTGTGAAACCCAAGTCCACCTACAGAATTTTGTCGAGATTATTCCTACCTTTTTAACATTAGTTTTTGAGGAAACGAGTAGGAAAGGTGTTATAAGGAATTTGTTACCTTCACCTGGATTAAAATGATGAGTGGTATGCATCGTTATATTCTTGCGTGCTTTTGCAATATGAACAGAAATGTATGAATACTTACTAGTGTTCACTTAATGATCATACAGAACCTCTTATAACATGGTATTAAATCTTTACTCAACTTATTGTAAAGATTTACCCCTCGAGAGCGGCATATTCCAACCGTTTCAAGCGTTATACGCCTTCCTTTAAACCTACACGAACAGGCGAGTTCGTTACGGTACGGACTCGTGATCGGGAGGTCTGCGGTTCAAACCCCGCCATGACCGTTCACCCTGACTAAGGTTTTTCTTCCAGGTTTTTCTCAGTCCTCATAATTGGCAAATGCCAGGGAGGTACCCTAAACTTACGTTTGAAATATTCCCTTCCTAAATTTTCTTTCCGAGTTAGCATTTCATTTAATGTATCACTAGTAACCAGTAATATTGTCGTAAGAATGAGCGTTAAACACTACCACCAAACCCTATGGCGCTACGGTCCATACAGAGCCTTGGATTGCCAACCCCCCAACCTCACGCCCACATACGCACGGCGAGGTGGGCACTCATCCAACCGATACAGAAAGAAAATTTGGCCAGCATCACGCATTCCCACGCCTATCGCAGCTCCTCACTTTCCTCATGATGCTGAATAGGCAACAGTCCTACGCCGGGGACTTAAAATCCGCACCGCCAAGGGCCGGGAACCAGAGAATCACACTCCAGCCCACTGCTCCAAAACATAGGACAAACACTACCTTCCTTTAAATCAGAGAAATATATCGATAAGGTCATTTAAAACTTTTAAAGTTACTTTTGTTCATTCTATATTCCTTTTGGAAAAGGAGGCGAAAATATCACGAGCTTTCCTTACAGTTAGCTGCGAATACTTCCTCTGGAGGGGTAAGTTGACCGCTGCCCCACGGAAGAATCCGTACAAAGATTCGGAAAGTGGCTGCGACTGCGTTGCGCCAACTATGAGTCAGTGTAATGAGACGAACTTTTTTTGAAAGTATTGCATCCCTAATGCAGCTACGTAGTATATTTGCAGTGAAATGTTTAATGTTCAATGAAAGCAACTAAAACAAAAACGCAGTTTTAATTTTTGATATAGGCACGAAAGAAAATAACTACTTCAGCGGTCTATTTGTCAGCGTACTGGTTGCTTAGTCCAGCGGATTGGATTTTGCCTTGAGGAGCGGAATTTTTCTTTTATTAGGATTATTTCTTATACAGTAAATATTGTTTTATACTGGAGTGAGGTCAAAGGTTTGCAGCTAGATATTAAATGTTAGTTACCCCCAGCACATACATTGAGAGGCATAGCTGCAGAGGCAACAAGAGGACCAGAATCTTAAACTACACATTCCAGAGCAGGCGTGGAATAGTTATAACAAAATACACAGAATTCCACATTAATCACATTACCTATGGTTTATTGCCCCTACATCACACACAAAAGATAGAAAGGAAGAAATTGAAGGGAGTTGCTACACACACGATTTCACATACAACCTTTCATACCCAACACTCGACCAGAAGTGACGCTGACACACAACACACAGAGAAAGAACCCTCACTTCCACCATTCTCCACCGCTAGCTAGAATCACCAGCTAGAAGGTGGCAGTCGCCACGCCAGACAAAACTTCAAAAACCCCAGCCGAAAGAATTACCTCAACAATACTGTCGCCAACGACACAATAATGTGTCTGGTGTGAGAATACACATACACGCCACAATATGTCCAAACAAAACAAGACTTACTGAGACATCAGTAAAAGCGATTGTCATCCACATGCTGAGAAGTTTGTTTAAGTCTTAAGGATCGCCCAAGATCTACCACTTCTACACTATTGAAAAGACGGAAGGCCATGAAAGTAAAACAAAAAGAGAAGGAAAAACAACAAAGTGGATGAGAAGAGTACTACGAGTGTAAAAGAATTTGCTATAAAAGGAAGGATTGAGAAAAATCCTTGCTTTACAATAAGTGATTATGTGAGGCTACCTCGTTTAGAAGGATTGAGTGTTCTTTGTGCTACCGCCAGGACATTCTGAAGCTCAGTTTTACTGTCGTGAAGCGAAGGACTCCTGCAAGAAACCATCTCGGTATTGAAGCAAGAAGTTATAAACGGGGTTTACTGCAAACCCGCATAAACACCGGCTATAAATGCACTAAAGCATCCTGTTACACCATTGGAGCTGGTGAATTGTTTTTAAATTACTTTATTTTGAGAAAGGCTTCGACTGCCCATTATCCCATGCGAGAATCTCGTAAAACCTGTTCCTAACAATCGTTAACTCAAACTCTATCCAACCCCCGCCTCATTCACCTTCAAGTTAATTTTGAAAATATATTCTTACGTTTAACACGGTGGTGATATATAAAGAGACGGTGTATAACAATTCCACCACAGACAAGATTTATGAGGCTGATGTTCATTACCTGAAGAACAAATGAACGGAAAACTTTCAACCTTAAGTGTTGCAAACTCAAACAAAAATAATCTGATACATTCGCATGACTTTTCTACCTTCTGTAGTTTATTAGTGCGTATAAAAACTGTTCTTACTAAAGCACTGTGTGTTTTTAACCTCACCAAACATATCATTACTTTGACTCATAGAACAGCTATCACTTTGGCTGCTTTCATGGGAAAAAAGTTATTAACAATTAAATTAAAGCTGATTCGTCTCTTACTACGTCTTAAAATGTAAATAACGAGAACAAACAACAAAAACTAAAATAAGGAACACTTGAAAATGCTACTATAACAAATAATCATATATGAATTAATAAAATGAAACTGTCTTAAGAAGTTGGCTCAATCAGTATTCCTTTGAAGCAAAAGCCGCTGAAAGAAGATCTGCATGTGTTACACTCACATGACTTTCTCTACTCTTGTACAATGTGCAACTATTGTACAAATGCTTATTCTCCGTCTGCTTCATGTTAATCCGGATAAACTTTGCAGAAACTATTTTATTGCTAATTTTCTTATAGGTACAAGGGGAATATGGTAGGTTTTAAGCAATATTCAAATCTTTTAAGAGCTGGTTGCCATGTGGAGCATTTCATTTTCTTTGCATAGCCAAGACATTAAACAACGAATAACGAATGCCCATTTGAGAAAAAGTACAAGTATTGGAAAACTCAATCAAATATCCCGGAAAAGGTCCGCTCCGCAAAAAAATGCATATGACACAAATTGTGTATTTTAACGAGCTCTACATTTTTTGTGTAGAAAAATGTTGTCTAGCTCTTACAGTTTACCAGTTATGCAAAAGCAATTCAGAAACAAGAAGGCTCATCGGGACATTCCCAGAAATTTCAAGATATAAGGTTTATTTGTCATGAAAATATTTTAAACATATATTTTTATCAAAATCGTTACAGTCATTTATTATAAAATCAAAACTTTATAAACATAATCCATGTAAAGGATAGTCTGGGGGATTATCATGAAAATATTCGTATCGCATCTTTAAAAGATACTGATCCTAAATGCCAAGTTTGGTATTTATCCGGCTTTTCGTTTTTGCGTTATGCTGTTCGTAAACACACAGACATACACACACGGATCTTTTTCTAGAAGTGATTTATTTGGATTCAGGGGCCTCAAAACATGTATTTCCAGTGGAATCTTGTTATCCAAATTTGTTAGAATGCAATACTTTCCCTTCTTACTATAGGTACGCAGTAGAGAAAGTAAAAACCACGGAAGGTTTCTAAACTGACTAACACTACAAAAAGAATGTTAATCATAAAATATGTTTTAGTGAGCTCTAAAATTCTTCTAAAGTAAAATTTTGTCTATCTACGAGGGCTGATCAATAAAGACTGAGACTGATTTTTTTCACAGTATTTATTACTCCATTTCAATGTTGACATGATCTTTTTCAAAGTAGTCCCCTCCTACTTTAATGCACTTTTTATACCGTCACTGCCAGTCCTCGAACACATGGTGCAGGCCATTATTTGTCAGGTCTTTGAGAATCGCCTCACTTTTCCTCAGCACGCTTCAGTGCTCTCAAATCGAATGCCCCGGAGCTTTGCTTTAGTGATGGGAATGAAAAAGAAATCACAGGGGGCAAGGTTAGGGCTATAAGGCGGATGCAGTACGCAGGTGAAGTTGAATTCCTGGACTTGATTTGCGACGTGAGGCCATGCGTTGTTGTGATGAAGTCGCCACCCATTCTGATGAAGTTCTGGATGTTTCCTTGCAATGTGCTCCCTCAGTGTAGCCAATACAGGCGTGCAGTACGCTGCTGTAACAGTAGTGTGAGGAAGAACAACAATCACAGCAGCTGTGTTGATGTTGACTTCAGTCATAGCAGAAGGCGAGGCACCAGGCCCACCTTGCTTAGCACAGAGGACTCGCCCTTCTTTGAAGTCTTTGAACCACCTAAACACTGTTGCACGAGATAGTGCATCTTCGCCGTATACTTGCTTCAGCTTTTCCAAAGATTCAGAGGCTGTATGATTTAAACGAAAACAAAATTTTATTGCTCCTCTCGTGTCGAGTGGTATGCGAAATTCAAGTAGGGTCATCAATATACAGCATTACTACCAACCTACCGATACAAGAGTGCTGCCGTCTATGGACATTATACATGAAACCCCGCTCTTTTCAAATATTCATGGTAGAGACAGGAAACTCTCAATCAGTCTCAGTGTTTATTGATCAGCCCTCGTATTATGGTTTTCTAGTTATACGCATTTCTACAAAATTCAATCCAATAAAGGGGATTTAACAAGCTATTCCCAGAAAATTCAATATATACAACTTACTTATCATGTAAATATATTAAATACGTGATATTTTAATAAATATCGTTAGATATATTTTTAAATAATCGGAAATTTCGAAAAATACTTCATCTAAAGGTAGTTTTGGGTGGAAGAATTTTATCGAAAACCTTCGAGTCGCAAGATACTGTTGTTTGGTATTTATACAACTTTTCATTTTTGAGTTTTACTTGTCACAGACAGACATTTTTTCAAAAGTCCTTTTTTTGATTCGGGGGCCTCAAAACATGTATTTGTGTATGAAAGCAATAAACATTAGGATAGTAATGAAACCACGTCGGAGCTGCATGAACGATATTTTGATAACTGAAGGTTTACGTAGGTGTTTCTCAATCATATAGTTAAACTAGGTCAAATTTGAGCTTTGCTTATAACACCCATTAGTATCCTTTCATGAAGCTTGCTACTTCTAATTCACACATTTTGTTAGGATAAGTAGCAGTAACCATGGTAAATGATTCAGTGAGTGATTTTGAGTTTCTTACAAATTCACAAACGATGTATTTTTAGGAAGTTCAAAAACATGGATTTCATTTATTAAGACCATCCCTCAAATAAAGCGTAAGACAAGCTCAAGGGTAAGTGAAGAATAAATAGCGAAAATTGGCAAACGAATTACATTTTTTTGTTTTTCGTGCAACCTTATACGGATTGATATTTCCTCTTTATACTTACATTTTAAACATATTTTTAAAAATAATATTTCATGTAGCATTTTTAAACTGAATTCTACACCACTTCACCAAAAAGTCATGACTCCAACACTCTTTGGCATACAGAGGTAAATAATTCATATTTTAAGGGAAGTTTTGCTCAAAAATTGGTACCACTTCTTAATATGGCAGCTTTCGTATGTACAAGAAATTTAGTTTTTTTTTTTTTTTTACTTTCTCTACTACGTATAGTAAGTGGGGGAAGTATTGTATTCCACCCAAAAATTCAATTCCGGGATTTCACCGGAAATATATGTTTTGAGATCCCCTGAATCCCAAAAAGAAAGCATTTTTGGAAACATTTCCGTGTGTGTGTCTTTGAACAGATAACTCAGAAACGAACAGTCGGATAAACACCAAACTTGGTATTTAGGTTCAGTATCTTCCAAGGATGCTACACGAAGGTTTTCAAGAAAATCCCCCCACCCCAGATTACCCTTTACATGGAACGTTTTCCGAAAATTTTAATTTTCTCAAGAATGGCTTTAACAATTTTGATTAAAATATATGTTTAAAATATTTTCATGACAAATGAAATGTATATCTCCAATTTTCTGGGAATGACACCAAAATTATTGTTCATTGTGAACGACTTTTGCATAACTGGTAAACCATAAGAGATAGACAAAATTTTAATACTATATATATGCCCGTCAATAATTACGGTATCAGCTGTTGCAGTGTTTTTTAAAGTGAAGTAAAATACTTTCTGGAATCACCGTATAAAGTATACAATATGTCATTCCAGTCCTTTCTTAGCTGATTTCGTTTTCCCTGTGCCTTACCTGTCCTACACTGCTCAGTGAATCTCTGTGTGCTACCTAGACACAGAGTATTCATTTGCTGACACTGGTCTATAGATTCATTAGGTTTATATGTATCCTCTGGTCATTTACAGAAGGACACAAATTACAGCATGGCGACGTGAAGAACATAGGTCTGCGTCATCATCGAAGTTGTATGAGAGAGTACAAATGCTGTTTACAACTCAGAAATGAACTAAATGTGCGTTGGAATACGCTAAATGTTTTACCATATCCGCAACTGGAAGATAACATGGATGTCCTCGAGAAATTCGATTGCATTGAGGTTGACCAATCGTGTGGCCTTTAAATTTCTCAGATTTCATGGCACTCAAACTCTTTCCCTAGGATTTCCCTACGGTTTGTTAAGAACGTCGTTAAGAATGGATATTCGTGATCTCAGAGAACAGCTGTTCAAAGATCCTACATCAAACATGGGAGGAATTAAGGCTGGTTCACAACCAACGAGAACGACAAAGTTGAAATACATGTATTCTAATGGGAGCGTTCACAATCGACAGGAAGCTTTCCCGGTCAGGGAAATGGGAAAGAAGACTTGGCCAAGTTTTAACTTTCTCGTTCCCGAGGACGGCATATTAGATCCATATTGTACATATTGGACTCCTCACTGTAGAGGTTCTTCTAGGTGGCCATGACATGAATTACAGTGGCTTTATTAACTATTAATAGAGCCACTGTAACATGAAACAGCCGCTAGTGTTCTCTATAGTCGCAAGCTGGAAACATGAAACTGAAAGCAACTTGTAGCAAACTGCTTCCTAACCTCAGATCCTGACACTTGCAGATCCATTAAACGGTGGTTTTTCTAGTGAAAGGATCCTCTGTACTTTGTTTATATGCAACTCATACTGGGTATTTCCTCAGAAACAATGACAAAAGTTATAAAGAACAGAAAAAACTGGTGGAACAATAAACAACTTTAATGTATGTTATTAAATAAAGGAATGAAAGCTTGGTACGACAAGGGGAATCGCAAATGTAATGGGTATGTATTTTTTCCAACGACAAAATAACCCGCATTATGTTGGCTGAATGGGAAGCAGGTGAAAAAATAGCATTGGCCAGTTAAAAACAAATGAAATCCCAATTCGTTATGCATTTCCGTTCTCGTTACCGAGCTGTTGTGAACCAAAATCTTGTTTGTTGCAGTCTTTCGCGTTCTCGTTTCCGTTCTCGGGCTGTTGTGAACCGGCCTTTAGTCTCACATATAAGAAATGAGCCCTGTACGTAGTGGCGAGCACGTTGTAGGATATAATCTGAAGAAAAAATGTGTTTCTAGAAGATATTTGGAAATGTAGAGAAATTACCAGAAGTGATTCTCATGATAAATTTTTATTTTTATATATTTCCATGTCAATTACTCTATGTTTGAGTGTGTGAAAGATACACTATATTCATTTTTAGGTTGATCCGCGGCAAAACAAACCATGTGGTCAGTGCACCGTGGTGCAACACGGTAGCAATGCCCTCAGGAAAGTAGTCCCATGCTAATCTCTGAATTTTAGAATGAATTTATCCTTAAGTAGTATAATATTCTATACAAACACCTAAGGTTTTATTTAACGCTGATTTATACCGTAAAACAGAGCTACAAGTCCCATGATGCAATCTGTATGAGTCACCTGACATCCATGTAGCGCAGAATATTGTTTACAGCCACAAACGAGCTGTTGTGTTTAGTATCATGGCGGACGGTGAATTCACTCTTGTGTTTTCGTCGAATTACTTAAAGCATTAGCCGCGCAAACCATTGACTAGTGGTGAAAAAATAATAGTGATGAATCTTTATTATAAGTTATGTGAGAAATATCCAACACTTTCCGCGAAAGAACTGGCGAAATTAACTTCTGACTCCACCAGTGTTTCGAGTACAAATATAAACAGTGCTTGCGTAGAAAAATCTGAAACGAGAAAAGTGGTTACACCCGGAATAAAAAAGAAAAAGAAAGCATATGAAATACGCGATGCAAGAATGTATGATCTTGAGAAGAATGCAATTCGCGTTACAGTGCACAATTTCTTTTTACTTTCTCTACTACGTATAGTAAGTAGGGGAAGTATTGTATTCCAACCAAAATTTCGATACCGAGATTTCACCGGAAATACATGTTTTGAGACTCACTGAATCCAAAAAAAGCATTTTTGGAAACATGTCCGTGTGTGTGTCTGTCTGTGTGTCTGTCTGTGTGTCTGTGAACAGCATAACTCAAAAACGAAGAGTCGGATAAACACCAAACTTGGTATTTAGGTTCAGTATCTTCCAGAGATGCGACACGAAGGTTTTCAAGAAAATCCCCCCACCCCAGACTACCCTTTACATGGAACATTTTTCGAAAATTTTAATTTTCTCAAAAACGGCTCTAACGATTTTGATTAAAATATCATATGTTTAAGATATTGTCATGATAATTAAAATGTATATCTCGAATTTTCTGGGAATGTCTCCAAAAGTATTCTTCATTATGAACGACTTTTTCATAATTGGTAAACCATAAGAGATAGACAAAATTTTACTACACAAAAAATGTAGATCGCGTTAAAATACACAATTTATGTCATATACATTTCTTTTGTTGAGTGAACCGTTTGCGAGATATTGCTTGTTATTCCCTTAAATTTTCCAATACTTATACTTTTTCTCAAATTCGTTATTCATTTTTTTTATGTCCTGGACATGCAAAGAGAATGGAATGCGCCACATAGCAACCAGCGTTAAAATATTTGACTATCGCTTAAAACCTACATATTCCCCTTGCATCTACAAGAAAATTATCAATAAGATTGACATCTCGATATCTCCATTAACATGAAGCATATGGAGAATAAGCGTTTGTAAAAATAGTTTGTACAAGAGTAGAGAAAGTCATATGAGTGTAACACATCAGATTTTTTAAAATGAGCCGCCAAACAGTTAATAAAGTGCCGCTTCCAGAGAACGAATAAATTAGGTTATCGCATACTTGTTACTTTATTTTTCGCTCATTTATTTTAGAATTAACTATTATTATATGTGCAAACGTTTATTTTGTTGCAACTATCAATTTTATCACCTATAACCCTTAGTCACCGTTTCAGTTGCCGAAATAAGGACTATTCATTTTTGCACTACGTGCCGCTTGTTCTGGCCACACGGTCTGAAAGTGTGACAGTATTTCTAGTGCGAATGGCGGAAGGATACATTATAAAGGTGCACTGTCACCTAGGGTTTGTTTTGACGCAGATCAACCTAAGAGTGAATACAGTTTAGCTATGAAGTGAGTTCTATCAATATATTGATTGGGTATATACATTTTAAACCCAAACAAAACCTCTGGAGCCCATGTACAAATACATAGGAAATAGTCATTAGGAAAGCAACATAATAAAATATTTTATATATTGTATAATCTTTATCATTTCCATTTTCAGCAATTCATTGGATGGTTACTGGCTTGTAATCTTTGGGAACAAAAGCCAAAGTTGACTGCACCGCAGTTTATAAATAGATTCATTCCTGCGTACTGAACTACATATAGGTACAAGCTCTCCGTCAAGGGGTTAGTTCACCGGAAAGCACCGCAATACACTCTATCGGTTACGAACATTACAAGTCTAGAACAAAAAAAATCTGATGGTTACACTCACATGACTTTCTCTACTCTTGTACAAACTATTTTTACAAACGCTTATTCTCCATCTACTTCATGTTAATGGAGGCTTTAAGCGATAGTCAAATCTTTTAAGAGCTGGTTGATGTGTGGCGCATTCCATTCTCTTTGCATGTCCAGGACATAAAAAAATCTGATTTGTTACACTCACACGTCTTTCTCTACTCTTGTAAAAACTATTTTTTCAAACGCTTATTCTCCATCTACTTCATGTTAATCGAGATAAACATTTGCAGAGTCTATCTTATTGCTAATTTTCTTGTAGATGTAAGGGGAATATATATTTACAAGGGCAATATAGAAATACAGTAGCCTTTAAGCATCGACATTACTCTTAATAGCTGGTTGCTATGTGCAACACCATTCTCTTTGCCACAGATTAATACTCTTTGCATATCGAAGACAAAAAAATGAATAACGAATTCCCATTTGAGAAAATAAGTATTGAAAAATTTAAGGGAATAACAAACAATATCTCGAAAACGGTTCACTCCAAAAAAAATGTATATGACATAAATTGTGTATTTTAACGCGATCTACATTTTGTGTAGCAAAATGTTGTCTATCTCTTATGGTTTACCAGTTATGCAAAAGTCGTTCACAATGAAGAATACTTTTGGAGACATTCCCAGAAAATTCGAGATATACATTTCATTTGTCATGAAAATACCTTAAACATATGATATTTTATTCAAAATCGTTAGAGCCATTTTTGAGAAAATTAAAATTTTCGAAAAATGTTCCATGTAAAGGGTACTCAGGGGTGGGGAAATTTTCTTGAAAACCTTCGTGTCGCATTCCTGGAAGATACTGAATCTAAATACCAAGTTTGGTGTTTTCCGACTGTTCGTTTCTGAGTTATTCTGTTCAGACACACACACACAGACACACACACACGGACATGTTTTCAAAAATTACTTTTTTTGGATTCAGGGGGTCCCAAAACATATATTTCTGGTGAAATCTCGGTATCGAATTTTTGGGTGGAATACAATACTTCCCCTACTTACTGTACGTAGTAGAGAAAGTAAAAATTGACGCATTATTATTATTATTATTATTATTATTAATGTTTATTCGAAAGAAATGCTACTAGTTTCAGATGTTCAGTGTTTCAGCAGTGCACGGAAGAGCACTGAAGTGGCTCCCCCTGCTACGATGATCTTGACATGAAATCAATTTCGCATTTTGTGATGAAGAGAATTCAGGAGTTTTGCCCTGTCGTAGTACGCAGTTATTTTCTGTGAGGTCGCTGTTTTATGTTTATACCGTGAGATCCAAACTTAGTTGCACCTTGACAGTTGATTTGTTGTTTCTTGGCTGAGGAATATTGAGAAAGAGGCACCACACTGCGTTATTATGAGCTGCCGTTTCTTGTCTTCCTGCCGGTACTGCGTAATGAGTGCAGGTTTGTTAATTCCACGACTGTGGCGGTGGTGGGAGAAGGTCTGGAGGAATGTCACTGCAGGTACGGCCGTAGGACTTTCCTAACCCACCCTTGGGCCCGTACCAGTCGCTGCTACCCTCTCTTTCTACCAGGAAATCTCCTTCCTTGGTCATTTTCTTCCCCCTGCCGCCTGCCTGCGCCTTGCCAAGCATTCAGCAATCGGCAAGTAGCCAACCAAAATCCTCGGCGAACGGACGCCCGCTAGCTGGGTCGGTAATTACCTCAGCAAACTCGGGCATATTGATCCACCACTCCGCTATATTCTGTTCGCGTACAACTTGACACAACTCAGGGAACAATGGGCCTTCATATCATCAATGTTGGCGACACTGTTTCCATTTTGATGAGAAGAATAACGAATCACATTCGAGACATTAAGGACTGCTGCTCTGCAGTCTCCTAAATTGTATTTGTAGTTCACATTAGCTTTAATTACAAAACTATTTAAATAGCGGTTAGTGACGAAATATTTTCTTACTGCTGAATATTCTTCGATACCAATATAGCACCCTTGATCTACAGAATACAATTAAGTGCAAACATGTTTTATTATGCAAGATTGCGGCAGTTTCGTTCTTACTGAAAAGTGTAACAGTTCCTCATAATTTTCATGCCATCTTACACCCCTTAGAAGCAGGCCCAACACCAGACAAATAACACGTGTTTCCACTTCAACAGTACAAGGTCAACCCTCAGCCTTCAAATTCTGTCTCTAGTCAACAAGTTTACATCCAATCGTGACAAAATTATACTTCTGTTGTGTTTGTTTATAATTATTTCTTTTATTTCCTGAGATTTGTCTTAGTTTCATTAAAATAAAGAAGCTTCCACCATTTAATTAAAATTTCTAGTATGGCCTTAGCAGATTTTATTTAACCTTCTAATATTTCATCAGGATGAAATTTTAGTACCCTTTTAGGTTTTTGTTTAGATATTAAAATTATAGCAGGACTGTTTTAGCTACACATTATTCTGCATTTATCGATTTCATTATTGGAGAAGGTAAGTTAGTAGCAATTTCCGAAACTCCAGTCCATTCAAAATCGAAACTAATATGAAATCTGCCGTCGTTGAGAGATTTGCCTCTCGTTGTTTCCAACGGGTAAAGATCTCCGAACTTCGTACTTCACGTATTTCTATACCTAGGTAACGCAACAGCCTTATGATTTATACAAATGCTATGAATCGACATGTTGTTACTTTCTCTACTACGTATAGTAAGTATTGCATTCCACTCAAAAATTCGATATCGATATTTCACCGGAAATACATGTTTTGAGGTACCATAAATCCAATTAAACATTTTTGGAAACAGTCCGTGTGAGGGTGTCTGTCTGTCTGTGTCTGTGAACAGCATAACTCAAAAACGAAAAGTTTTATAAATACCAAACTTGGTACTTGACTTTACTATCTTCCAAGGATGCAACACGAAGATTTTCAAGAAAATTCCTTCACCTCAGACTACCCTTTACATGGAACATTTTTCGAAATTTTGATTTTCTCAAAAATGGCTCTAATGATTTGGATTAAAATATGATGTGTTTAAGATATTTTCATGGAAAATAAAATTTATATCTTGATTTTCTGGGAATGTCCCCAAAGGTCTCTCATTCTGAATGACTTTTGCATAACTGGTAAACCGTAAGAGATAGACACAATTTTACTACACAAAAAATGCAGATCACGTTAAAATACACAATTTATGTCCTATACATTTTTGTGGAATGAACCATTTCCGAGATATTCCTTGTTATTTGTTTGAATTTTGCAATACTTATACTTTTTCTCAAATGGGAATTCGTTATTCTTTTTTTTATGTCCTGGATATCCAAATACTGCACATAGATACCAGGTCTTAAAAGATTTGACTATAGTTTACAGCCTACCAATTCCCCTTGCATCTACAAGAAAATTACCAATAAGATTAACTTCTCATTATCTCGATTAACGTAAAGTAGATGGAGAATAAGGTTTGTAAAAATAGTTTGTACAAAGTCATGCGAGTGCATCACGTCAGAGTTTTATATAAGTAAGTAAATAACAGCATTCCCAACCGCTTTCCTCCATGGAGGAAAATCACATTGATTTAGGAGGTTCAGCAGGATTCTATACAGTTAACTGTACAAGAAATTATTTTCGTTCGGTAGCAGATCAAAGCTAGGATGACTGGGATTTAGTTCTCTTGATCAATGACAAGGAATGTATTCTGCTTTTACAAGGGCAATTTTAATGAAATATTTTTTCTGAATTAAAAATGATATCAAATTATTGTGACAAAGTAGACCCAACAAGCCGTGTTCCTTACAGCATTTTTAATCCCTCACTCTGCTACTTTTGTGGAATATCTTTTCTTCTTGATTTAAACTAGCATCTACTCAGGATAAGACTTTGGACGCCTTAAAGCTTAGGATTCGTAGTTTCTTTATTACATGTATTTAAAACGTCTATAAACTATTTCAGATTTAAATAGCAACTGGTATACGGAACAAGACCTCTCAAGTTTCTTCTCCCTTTCCTTCTTATTCCGAATGTTTTAAGTTCCCCGAGCATGGGTTCAGTCAAGAGTATAATTCACTTTCATATGTATAAAAACCCAATTACAACATTACAATTGCATTACAACATTAGAATTCACAAGGACTACCCCATGTGCACTGTGCATGTACTACGGACGTCGTGGAAGATTTTTGGTATTATCTGTTGCCTCATTAGGGTAAGCCATTCTAAATAAGTCTGTGCAAGTTTATATCTATCGTTTAAACACTTCTTTGTCTACTAACTACTAGAATGAGCGACAAAATCAGTCAGATTAAATTTGAACGCAGATACACACCGGATTACTTTGAAAACTACACCTTAGCAACTATTCCTGAATGTCTAAGTACTTTGTAAAGGTCTCAATGCTGTAGAACACAATCAACATTACGGAAGACCGAGATCGTATATGGTGTATGATTATAAATATTCCGGTAGGCATATTAGCCATTGGATATTACTAATTAAAATTTATGGGAACGAGCTTATCAAAACCGATTAAAACTATTATAATTTGTAGTGCCACTTCTCCACTATATTGTAAGAGTTTGTTTGGGTATATAGTGCCCGACTACAACCCTTCTTCATGTACACACGAGTCCTTATGAATATGTATGACCTTTTACCCAAACTGAAACATCCACCTCGGGGTAAGTGTTTTGACTACATTGAATGACTTGAATAAAACTGCAAATAAACACATCCTAAAGTTAAACTCGAAAGGGGAATTAAGTATGGTCCTCAGCACAACGTTGGAAAAGTCATTAAACTGTAAGGATATTTGGAATTACTTTAAAAAATTGAATTGAGTTTTTATTTATGGACCCTCTTTAACTACTATGGTCCTTAGCGTGCCATTCCATGTGGGCATCAGGGCCCGGAAATGTTTGCTCAGAGGCCTCCTTATAGGCTTGAGGTTATTTTACGTGCTGTAAATCTACAACGTGGGAACACCGGCTTTACTTCCCTTCGGAAGGAAGTCATGCTAAGGACTTTTATGCACGAAGAAAATCCATCGGGAAAAGAACTGAACGGATTGAAGGAATGGAATATGTAGACATTAAATAACGCTGGTGTATTAGTCCGTAGGAACGTATCAAGCGACTACTTTGAAAGTAAAATGATATGTAAAGTAATATGATAGTTTGTAATTATAAGACGTGTGATTAAAAGTGATGTTGCAATCTTCAGTCGGCATTCTTCAGCTGAGGATGGAAGGAACATGATAGTACTATCCTTCCGATAGTACTATTGCTCGGCCACCAACATAAAGTGCCTTTGTGATGTGAGTAATAATTGAGCCGTCTCAACAAGTTTTAATAGTGATCTCAATGTTTGAAGTGGTTTTATTTATATGTTTATTTATTTATTGTATTTGTTGAGCCCCACGTTTGGGAGCCAATTTGCGACGGTATTACTTATAATGTTTGTGTATGTGTGTTTACTTCACGTGGTGAAGCCATTTTGTGATGTGATTCTTTGTTAGGTTTGTAGCTCCATCTGGTGTTAGCAATTTGCGGTAGTATTAGTGTTTGTTTGAAAGAATGCGACTGTTATTTTATTTAATTTTTTTTTACTGTCCTCCGGCTGGCTATGATCTTTTTGGTCGAGCACATCTCTTTATATAGGTTGTGTAAACGGAAAGGAATCTTTTATCCAAAGATAACACTGATGAAGGAATTTGTTTTACACTTTTATTGTCGAACACATTCACTATCACATTTACACATTGATCTTGACACTCGCCAAACTGAAACTGTTATAATAACTTATTTACTGATCATTCTTAATTCACGTACTTCAACTTTTTGTATCATTAACTTTACAATACTTGAGATTTTTCATAACTCTGATACGCGTAACTTGCGAATCGATAGCCGACGTGTAATATTTCTACTGGACTGAAGGCGACGTGTAGCATACAAATATTTTCGGTGAACTGACGCACTGAAGGCGACGTGTAGTGTATAAAGATTTTTGATGAACTGACGGGGTCTATCTCTAACCTAGCCCTTTTTATACTCCTACACTCCGATATGCCTAAAGATTATAACTGAGCTGCAATTGGCTAATAAAACGCGCCAACATTCGCGTCTATTTTAGTATCCAATGAAAATTATGAATACATATGCTCTAGGGACAATGTTCCAGCAAATTCTACAGAAAAACGCGCCAATATTACGTAACTTCCTCGTCTCTAATAATGATAAACAGCTCACCCCCTCGCTGCATTATTGCACGCTATTATTGTCAGTTTCAGTAAGGCAGTATAAACGTACTTCCCAACAATAATTACAATCAACAAACATCTCAAATCAATGTCACATAATAATGCATATTCATACTATAATCACTCTTTACATTTAAATAATTTGTGATACAAATTACTGTATCATGTTCATAGTAATTAATATTTAAATTGAGTCTCATGTTTGCTCTGAAACGTTACCTCCAGTTACGTCTTACAAACCGTTTCTTTTGCACAGCAAGAAATAACAGACAGAGATACAAAACTCGCTACTTTATTATGCACTTTTTCATTTTATTCAGAAGTTCATGAACGTAAAGACATAGTGGTATCATAATTTTTCAAAGAGTAATGACCAGCATTCGCTGTCTGCCGTCAAAAAAGGCAGAAACGAGGCACGTGCCTAGATTGCGTGGCATGCATCTTCGTGTTGCGGTTCGAAGCCAGATAGCGTGTATTTTGGTAAAATCTGCTGTGTCACAAGACTACGTGTGAGCGACTAACCTGTTGAACACACTGCTTTTTATAAAGGGGAGGATGTTGAGAAAGGAAACTGTTATTTCATGTCATGGAAGTTATGATGTAACTGCCTGTTTAAAACGGGAGATCTTATTCGATTTTATCTTCAAGTAACATGAAAAAAGACCTTGAGAATTGTCTCAGGAAATAATGACCTACATATTTTGTTTTAAAACACTACAATTGTTCCAACAAAGTATTATGCAGGATGTTTCAAAATCCACTTAAAATTAGAGTATCATAAACATAAAAATATTCTAATTTGGACTTCAATTAAACCACAATTGGTTTACTATTTCAAGAGCATTTCTTAAGATGTAAGCCATGGTTCTAGCATTAAACGTCAGGCTAAATTTGGCCCAATGCTCCAAAGTAAACCAAAAATAGTGTTTCTCAACGTATGAGAAAATTTACAGCTTCTAAGACTTCAAAGGTATTCTCGCATTGCATATAAACCTCAGGTTTGACATATATATCATTCCCAGGTAAAATATATTAACTTGAATTTCACAAACTTTAGATATCATTCAATCCAGATTTTAGTTGCTGGATTACTTTAAAGTACCGAGTACCTTACTCAACAGCCTTTTAATAAATAGTTTCTTCAACAGGAAACTGGAGAATTCAAAGACTCTGGCTGAAAATTCTTGTGTTTTCAATACGTATGTTTTCTGAAAAAAATCTCATTATTTGTGTTTTTATTTTTTGTACCCCAAATATTACAAAACGATTTAAAAGACTGCAGTGACCTTTAGAAGGCCATATGTATATAGCGCTATATCTGTAACCAGAAATCTAGTAATACACAAAATATATTCAGAAACTACCAATTTTAAGGCTAAATCTTACTGGCATTGGGAAAGCTCAACAAAAATAACTGAGGCAAGAATACACTAGAATCAAAACCTGCACAAGTAACCCTTGTTTCGCGTTTTCTTTCACATTCTGGAACGCGCCGATTACATCAAACTTGAGATACTGTACACTGTTCGATAAGAATCCATAATCGAAGAGGAAAAAGTTTACATCTTCAATAACATTACTGTTATTTACTTAGTCAGCTTACCTTGCTCGTATGCAGTTCTTACACCCTCTAGGACTTACATACTGCTTAGGGTCAAAGGCCTGTCGAGGAGCAGACGGATATTGAATCAGAGAATGAAGAACCGGAACAGGGGATCGGCCCGTAGTCAGGTATGAGAGTGAGAAAGAAGTTGACATGAAATGAAGGTGAAATGAATGAAAGGAAAGGTGATGGAGCAATTGTTGGAAGGAATGCCGGGAGAAACCGGAAAATTCGAAAAAAAAACCCGCCCAGACGCTGCTTTGTCCGCCACAAATCCCACATGCGCGTCCCTGTGATTGAACCAGGGCCGCTTTGTTGGGAGGCGAGTGATATAACCACTCGGTTACGGTGCCGTCCATTATTATTATTATTATTATTATTATTATTATTATTATTATTATTATTATTATTATTATTATTCACTGGCTGTTCCTTTGCTGATGTCTACCGTTCATTCCAAACCAGAGTGCCTTTCACTGAAAACAAACTCTTTGTATTATCCGCGCGAAAGTAGTTCGCAATCCCCGCCCATAATGGCTGCTTGTTCCCCTCCCACGTGCTTGTTGAACACTACTTAATCTATAAAAAGGCGCCCTACGTGAGAATCATAGTTCAAAATGCAACCTGAGGTAACAATCGATGTTATAAGTATGCGGCAATGAACATTTTACTTACGTTAATCTCAATCCTCGGGCAAAAGTGCAACACCCAAATCCGAATCCTCCGAAGATGACTCAGCTGCCATATCAGAATCGGAACTACTCTCCAAAATAATGACAACCTTATCCACCATTCCACAGCACTGTCGCACTTAAAACAAGTTCCCACATTTTATCCTCTTCTATGTTGTATTATGTCTGTTTATATTCCCTGCTCGTTTTCGTTACACTTCTCACTGAAACGCCTGTAAAATACGATATTAGTTTCGTTATATGCAATAATGCAAGTGTCGGGTATTTTTGTAATAGTGTGTTGAATATATGAAGTATTGTTTGTTTTTAGCCACTTTTTAACTGTTTTCCGCTTCTGTGTTTGAACAATTTATTCGCACCTTCCTCTGCCATGTGAACTCAAATACCAACTGACTAAATCACAAGATTTGACCTGAGCTGAGCATATGTGTGTTAGAGTATTATGAATGACTGTTCGCTTATCATATATCCTGTGTTACGCAAAGTATTTATTCGGTACTCAGATAGCACCTCTGGGAATTCATTGCTGCATTTCTTGTATATGTAAGAGAGTGGCATTCGTGTATACGGTTGGTATTAACAAGCAAGATACTCTGCTTTAGCGCAACAGCAGGCGAAAATCATATTTTGTAATCTCTTAACAGTTAGTATATATCCATTACATTTAGCGACGAGTTCTTATGATAACCGCAATAAAATGTGCAGTTCTATACCTTTCCTGCTCTAATATTTCATAATACAATACATGTATTAAGGAACTATTTACGTTGGCGTTAGAGTATATTCTTGGGTTCGTGACAAGCCGAAGCACGTGCTTCTGTTTACATCAGAGGGAACTCTGGTTTGGAATGAACAGTAAAGTCGTCAATGTTAGGAATGTTGATTGTATCGCACGAGCGAAGAGATGGAGCAGTGAAACTATCTTTGTGTTTACTATAACGTATCACAACCAACACTTCTCAAACAAGTGACCTGCCCACTATGCCTAATCAAACTATACACTGTATCCATCCTTATGGCAAGTGCAGTCCAATTACAACTCCACCTCTCGTCAATGTGCAGCTTTATAAACGAAGATCAAGCCTCACACCGCATCTTAAGGGGAAATCGTACAAAGAATTCAATCAATGTCAGCTCTTAACATACATTCACAACGACTTTACAAACGGCTATTTACGGGCCTATATTTACTTGGTATTTTTTTATACTTTCAACCGTTTCAATTTGCGCTTTCTATTGCTCTCTTAAGCATTGCCAACTTTTGAATAGCTCTAGTTCATTGGACATCACTTCTCGGACCCTCATCTTTCTATTAACTTAGGGAAGAAACTAACATTGCATAGCTGTTGATGATGATGGCAGAAGGATTTGCCCATTATGTGGGGAACAAGAAGACTGGACGCATATTTTGGCAGCATGCGTGCAGACGGAGGGTATTAGGAAAAAACTATTACCGGAAGTATTTTTGGCTTCCAACAGACGGAGGACAGCATTGTGGGACTTGATTCTGAACAGCAAAAACTGGCCAAGTTTGGGCACATACTTAATGGAAGTACGTGTACTAAGAGATAAGGTGTTTATGTAAATTTTCTTTAAACATATGTGGTGCTTGAGTACTTGTGCGCGACTGTGTGTGTGTGTGTGTGTTTTTGTTTGAGTGTGATTCAGAGTGTTTTTTCCATTTTATATGTATGTATATATATATCTATATGTATATAGTGTGGTGATTATAAAAATAGTTGTTTTCTGGTCGATAGTGCAAGTCACGTATACAGTCCAGGTATTTTTCTAGAGAGCATGTACGGTCTTACGACCCATGTGACTGTGTTATGCAATTAATGTAATACTTAATAAATACCACTACTACTACTATTCAGAGACATGAGGATATTTTCGTTGTTATTCTTTATACTTATTTAAAGTTATATTCTATGAACCAACACATTGCATTACCATTTAATACTATTATCAGGTATTTACGTGGTTTAAGTTTTGTATCCTTCGTTTCACATTCTATAGCAAAATTCTTGCCCATGTCTCCTTTAAAACGTAATACGCTATGAATAAGAAGCAAAGGACATTTTTTTTCTACTGCATGCATTCTAATGCAAACAAGCCTGATAGCGCTAGCCAACGGAACTATCGATTTATTACCAGTCCACTTCATCATCGTCATCGTCTTTCGCAAAACAAACACATGTCCATTTTTTACACCAACATCGGACTCTACAGTTTTCATGTTCTACTTTTTAGCAACATACACTGCAGACCCCGATTTTACCTCCAAATCTATATTTCCAACACGTTCATTGCTCTATTACTCTTTCTCAATAAATTATCTAAAAGCTTTCATTCGTCCAGCTTTACATAAAGCTACATGTAGTTACCAAGTAACATTTAGAGGAATTTCTTAAAATACAGGTATTAAAACCAAGTGAGATGGCCACTCTGACCTTGGGTTTTTCATAGTTTTCCCTGTTCGGTAGGTGTTCGGTTTTCCGTTTCCTTTTCATGTTTCAGGTGTGTTCTGGGTTTCGTGGGTATGCCGGTGCCGAAGATGGATGCTTGCTCTAAGGAGACATTAGAGGGCTGCTTGGTCTACGGGTCGTTCATCACCCTCTCTAGGCAGCTCCAGCAGGGGATCGGATCTTCGAGACTGGGACTTCTGCGCATCTGTGTGGCTGCCTACCTGCGCCCTGTAGCCTTCAATGGTCCCTTCACTACATCCTTTCCTCCTGAGGAGTGGTAATCACAACAAATCCATGTGTCCTCATTTGTATAACCATAGCTATACCCTACTCAAGCAACGCCATTGTCCAGGAAATGCAACAGCTATCCCACCATATTAAGAGCAAGAGGAAAAATAATCAGAATATAATGGATACCTTGCCATGTAGGTATTAAAGGCAACGAAGAAGTACACCTAGCAGGGCGAGAACCCACCAGACATTCCAACAAACACATACCCCACCCATCCCCATTCCCTTCCAACTGGACCAATAAGAAGCGCAAAGCAAATTATATGACATAACATCTAAATAGTTTTCATCGCCCGCTACGGTAATATTTGTGATCAAATAAAAGCAACAAGGCTTCTCATTGGATACACAGGACACACACATTTTAGTCAAGGAATCGCCACCTGAATGTCAACATTGTCATCAAATCTTAGCCATTAAGCACATCTTCAGAGAATGTCCAGCATATGTGGAAGAACACAGCTCGTCTTTCAACAAGGTTGAGTAGCCCGAAAATGATCCAACGTATCCTTAAATTGCCTCCCTCTACATCACGGTATAACAAACCGTGACTGTACAACAATCGTATAGTAAGTATTATCTAAAATATTATATGTCGTATTGCGTTGTGAGCCGAAATTATGAAGTCAATAATTATCATAATCTGAGAAGGATAGTGATATAAAATAAATAATAAAATATTTAATTTCAGTGCATGTATAAAACGGAGAAGCATTGGAAAATTGTTGACTGTTATAAGCGACAGCAAGACCAGACAGGCACATTTTAGCTAATTAGGGACCAGCCCCAGGTATAAAGGGTAAAATAGCTGAAGTCAATTTCTCTTGGAATTAGTGGGTGCAGTTGCACTAGCCGGGATGTGAAGGTCATTAGAGGCTTCATGACGCTAAGTTTGAGGAGAGTTTTGAGGGGAGAGAGGGGAAGTTAGGAGTTTTTCCTCTTTGTAACGCGGTGGTGAAAGTCATTCTGTCCTGAGCGATCGGTGAAAGCGGGACGACACTCTCGTCGAGTTGTGAACATTGGCGGCGAACATGCAAGAGGGTAGAACGTTCAGCTGTAGTTAATAATCTTCGGTCTTGGTAAAGACACAGTAGCATCGTGTGCATTTAAAAGTGATCGGCAAACCTTAAGTTTTATTTTAAATGGTGAAAATAAAAGTGTTCCAAGAAAGCGTTCGTGTTTCTCTGTACACATCCATGCATTCCCATTGATTAAGATCTCATGCTCGAGCAGCCATGGCAAAGTATAAAAAAAAAACTAGGAGGAGAAGCACAGCAATCGTGAGGCAAAGGTATTGCTTCATTGTTGGAGGACGTAGCGTGGCTGCGTCAGTTGTCATAAATTGTTATAATGCATACAATACATTGTGTTGAAATGTTTACATTGTTCTGCAATTTGTATTCATAAAAAACCGCTTCTGGCTAAGCGACAGTAAATAAACAAACAAAAAAATCTGATATATTGCACTCACATGAATTTCTCTACTCTTGTACAACCTATTTTTACGAAGGCTTATCTTATTACTTATTTTCTTGTAGATGCAATGGGAATATGGTAGGCTTTAAGCGATAGTCAAATCTTTTAAGAGCTGGTTGCTATGTGGAGTATTCCATTCTCTTTGTAAGACCGGGACATAAAAAAAACAATAACGAAATCCCAATTGAGAAAAAGTATTATTGGAAAATTCAAACAAATAAAAGGAAATATCTCGAAAATGTATATGACATAAATTGTGTATTTTAACGAGATATACACTTTTTGTGTAGAAAAATGTTCTTTATCTCTTGCGGTTTACTAGTTATGGAAAAGCCACTCAGAAGGAAGAGGACTTTGGGGACATTCCCAGAAAATTCAAGATATACATTTTATTTATCCTGAAACTATCTTAAAAATATATTTTAATCAAAATCTTAGAGCCATTTTTGAGAAAATCAAAATTTTCGAGAAATGTTCCATGCAAAGGGTAGTCTGGGGTGGGGGTATTTTTTTAAAATCTTTGTGTCGCATCTTTGAGAGATATTGAACCTAAATACCAAGTTTGATGTTTATCCGACTTTTTGTTTTTGAATTATGCTGTTCACAGACACACACATCCTCACAGACAGACATACAGACCTCTTTCTAAAAATGCATTTTTTAGCTTCAGGAAGCCTCAAAACATGCATTTCCGGTGAAATCTCTGTATCGAATTTTTGGGTGGAATACAATACTTACCATACTTGCTGTACGTTTTAGAGCAAGTAAAATTGCCAGCAATTTTAAGAATTCCTTAGACCTCTATCAAGTTAAGTAGTACTGGACTATGACACAAATTGGCCTTCACAGAAATTTGTCTTTCTCTTGCTTCCACAATCTCGCCGCCCTACCTTCTGTCAGTTTTTATGTTTCTCTCTCCCACCTACCGCAGCCAGACCGCTCTTGCTTTTATTGAGCCAGGGAAATAAAGCAAAGGGAAATGTTTTATCCCTTCCTCCCTTGATTAGCTCTAGCAACATCGCACTCTTTAAATAGTGGCGCTGCTAGCTCAGACTCCTTTAATGAGATCATCAAGGTCCGGCACTATTTGCTTTCGGAATACCCTAAGATTAGCTAGGCCCCTATGGGCATTTATGTTCTACGGTGCGTTACTTTATAATGTTGCCGCGCGTATTCGTGTTCCGCTCACTGTCTAATACACTGGGGGATTTTACGTTCTAAAACTCCCGCATTACTTACTCAAGAGCGATAGTAGTATGCTCTATAATGACCACTAACCTGTCATACGTGGTGTCCATTTGCAATGAGACACTCCTGGCCTGTTCTAATGAAATTCCCATTCACACCCAGAAGTCTTTCTTGCTAATCTCCATAATTACTTTCTCTACTACGTATAGTAAGTAGGGGAAGTATTGCATTCCACCCAAATATTCAATACCGAGATTTCACCGGAAATACATGTTTTGAGACCCCCTGAATAAAAAAAAAAGCATTTTTGGAAACATGTCCGTGTGTGTGTCTGTCTGTGAACAGCATAACTCAGAAACGAACAGTTGGATAAACACCAAACCTGGTATTTAGGTTCAGTATCTTCCAGAGATGCGACACGAAGGTTTTCAAGAAAATCCCCCACCCCAGATTACCCTTTACATGGAACATTTATCGAAAATTTTAATTTTCTCAAAAATGGCTCTAGCGTTTTTGATTAAAATATCATATGTTTAAGATATTTTTATGACTAATGAAATGTATATCTCGAATTTTCTGGGAATGTCTCCAAAAGTATTCTTCATTGTGAACGACTTTTGCATAACTGGTAAACCATAAGAGATAGACAAACTTTTACTACACAAAAGATGTAGATCGCGTTAAAATACACAATTTATGTCAGATACATTTTTTTTTGAGTGAACCATTTTCGAGATATTGCTTGTTATTCCCTTAAATTTTTTTGTCCTGGCAATGCAAAGAAAAAGGAATACTTCACATAGCAACCAGATCTTAAAATATTTGACTATAGCTTAAAGCCTACCAATTCCCCTTACATCTATAAGAAAATTAGCAATAAGATTAACATCTCGATATCTCGACTAACATGAAGCACATGGAGAATAAACGTTTGTACAAATATTTTGTTCAAGATTAGAAAAAGTCATGTGAGTGTAACACATCAGATTTTTTTGTTTTATATTGTCCTTAAGTACGTCTATGTTGTGGGGATTGTTCCCCATACACTTTAGTTTAAGGTTTGTTCAGGCGTGAATTCTTCAGTAAGCATTTCAGTGTACTAATAAGAATAATCTAATGTAATTCACGCACAGCACAGATGTCTTGAATGAACTTTCACTTTTAAGATGCACAATGAGCAAACTCCAGTCTTTACGAAAGAAAAAATATTCAATTTACAGTAGAAAAAGGCAGCATGTGGCAGTTAACATTGATAGGCAATCATCCCAACCGATAGTGGTAGTGAGTTACTTACCGAGGTCACTGCAAGCGAATTACGCATAGACATGATCTATGGCCCAACTACATATAAATGAAACGCATGGTAACTAAGCAAAGTTTGCCTAAAACCCATCATTATGTTGTCTTAAAAACCTGCACAACCCTATGTGCTTTTCAGTAAACTTCATGTCGAATAAGCAATAAAATTATACAATATTAAATTAGTTTTGCTGATTATGTTAATATTTTACTTGTTTTATTCTAAATCTGGCTTGTTTTTAATATCATTTTCTTTATGAAATGTTAAATAACAATATTACACCTACCAGAGACGTTACATAAGTCGAGAATCGAACTCCGGAGGATATTAAATAAATTAAGTTTGCGAGGGCGACCCTAGAAATAATATTATCAACGGGTTTATTAGGTTACTGCTAGTCTACTGAACAAGTTCATGCCGGTTAATTCAACTGTTAAAAATATTTTTATTTACAGGCTAATGAAGCAGAAGGTGAAATACAGTGTCTTAGGTCGAAGAGCTTGGCTTAAAATTTACTTGAGCTTACACAACAGAAATTTATGAATTGCTTCGAGAAGTAATCTGTAAACACCAGTAGAATTGAAATATTAATACCCTATAATAGACCGTAGTACTATTTCTTGATAGGCAAAATATTTCTATAAAGGTCGTATCACTATAGCAGGCAATCAATATCCCGAAAGGCTAAGAATTTACGAACTCCAAGCAGAGGTCACTTTTGTCAATGTTTAGGGAGGAGACAGATGGATGACTTGTCATATTTTAACAGAATATCTTCAAAAGGAAGGTAGCCGTATCACCGGGGAATACAAAACCACATGTCGGCGAGCTGGTTATGCATTCACCCATTACGATTGGGAAACACTCCCTCACCAAGCCCACAGAATGGAAATGATCACGACTGGGCTTAGCATTTGCAACGCTACATCATCTGAGTACACCCTCAACCAAGCTGAAACCAATGAGAATTAAATCACAAATGGAGAATTAAACGGCATTCAGCAGTTAACGCAAAATTGGAAGCCAGTCTTTAGCTCAAGGACAATTATTTCAATCAATATCGATGTTATTTAAAGAAATACAATTTATGATATTTGAGTAACTCTGTGGATTGTTTCTGAATTACCCTTACGCTTACGCTTCTTGCGTGATCACATTTTTTCTGAAAGGTTTGGTAGATCTACAGGAAGGAGAACGATGCCATGATTGATGGAAGGATCTATCAATTATCAACTGCCTAATTTCGGGGAATGTAATCCGGCTATACGGCAAAATTAAGAGCGATGCTTTTAGGATTTAAGTTACTACAATAATGACTATATATCTATGTGATTCCAACTGCAGGCCCCTGGTGACTACAGACATAGCAACATGAGAGTGCACCTGGTTTCAGAACCTCCCTTTGGCGAATTTTTCCCGTGAAGGCATGAGCATCCCATAGAAGTACTCGCCTGATATTATTGTACAACTAGTTACATTTTCAGCATGAAAGAGTATAAAAGTCAGCATGTAATTGAAATACAGGGTGATTTATGAAGAACTGACACATTTCTTTCCTTAATTATTCTGTTCGAAATTCACTCAATGCCCCAATGTTAGCACTAAATTAAGCAGAATGTTCTGGAGTTTCGATTGCCTGTTACTAGATGCGCAGATGTTCATATTTTATTCGTAATTGTCAGTTTTATTGTCGGCAACTATTTTTGATATATTGTTCTATTCAACGTGAAAATGGAGTACACATAAATGAAGACTCTTCCTTGTAAAGCAATACTGGATTACGAATTTAATTACAGTTACTCAAAGGGGATACCAGAGAGAATTTGGTGTTCAGAATCCTCCCCAAAGAAACCCAATACTGGGACTGGTAAACAAATTGGAAACAACTGGATCTCTGGTGAGTGAAAAAGACAAAACTCGTTCATCTAGGCTCCCCACGATTGTTGTTGACGTAAGAGCACGACTGGATCAATCACCCAAAAAATCATTAAGATGTTTGTTGCAGGAGGCAGGGTACAACTACTCAATGTGTCAGAGAGCTGTGAAAAGTGCAGGTCTAAAGCCGTATAGGATTACGGTTGCCCATTAGTTAAGGAACCAGATAAGGACAGACGACTGAATTATTGTCGTTGGTTTCAGGCGTTCATTGTGCAAAATCCTGCCACATTGTCCATCACATGGTTCACAGATGAAGCATGGTTTCATTTATACGGCTATATGAACTTAAATAACTCACGCTTCTGGGCCAGCGAAAATCTACATGCTATTCATGAAGCACCTATGCACCGGGTTAAAATCGAAGTTTGGTGCGCAAAATCTGCATAGAAAATAGTGGACCAATTTTTTTTAAACAATGTGAGCACTGCAGAGTACCAAGTATGGAGTTTTCTGAGCAACTAGACGATGTAGAGCTGAGTCAAGGATATTTTCAGTAAGATGACGCTACATGCCATACATAAAATGAATCCATGGCACTAATTGCAAGTTTCTTTGATGACCAGATAACTTCCAGGAAACCTGTGTCCACCGAGATCTCTGGATCTGACATCGCCGGATATATGCCACACGTCCCCAGACATTTGACGATCTGAAGCACAACATTACACAGGAGATTCAAACTATTGACAACGAGTCCTCCAACTAGTTGCCAGTAACATGGACCGACGTGTTGAGTTGTGTCTTATGCAGGATGGAGGACATTTTCAACATTTGCTAAAGAGGTAAATAATCTTCCAAAACTCCTCTGCATTTCAGGCATAATAAGCTGTCGCTAGCATAGGTCGTTTTGAAACAATTAAAAAAATAAATGTGTCAGTTCTTCATAAATCACCCTGTAGAAAATATATAATGTGAAAACGGCTTTAATGTGAAATCTCAAGCATCTTTCTCTGATGTCTGGCCTGTCAAAAAGGTGTAAGCAGAACAACGGTGCTCCTAGTATTATGTGAGTGAGTAGGGTGTGACCAACACTCGTAACGTCCGAATAATGAAAATTGCTCAGGACACACCTACCTTGCTACATTATCTCAACGGACAGGGTGACACTTCTGTCGACTTGCTTTGTTATTTAATATTCCCTAGATGGCAACAACCTGACATCAACTATATGTCGCTAGCAACAACTTGCTTCCTCGTAAACACACCTTTCTTTATTCTTCCTCAAAGATGGAGCAGAAATCCAAGATTAACCTAGTTCTCTTGACTTATTTCTGAGAGTTGAAACACAGAGCAATTGTGAATACATATATGGGGCAGCAATCTTGTATTCTCCATCGAAGAAGACTTTTTCCAAACTTCGGTCAATTTCAATGCCGCAATGGCGCGGATACGAAATCTACCAACAACCTTTCAGATATGTATAGTTAGTAGTTTTATACATTAATGGTCTCCAACAGCACATTGATGTATAATTCAAGTTGATGTGTAAGACGTGTAAAGAATGTCTCTTGGGCAGTGTATATAGACTTTTATGCTATAAAGAGGATTATCAACCACTCTGTTCCTTCTGTATTATCGTTTATATAGGGACAGATAACCAAACAAATTACTTATTAGTAATGTAATAGCACTCGGTAAATATACATAAAATTCGATACCGAGATTTCACCGGAAATACATGTTTTGAGACCCCCTGAATCCAAAAAAAAGCATTTTTGGAAACATGTCCGTGTGTGTGTGTCTGTGTGAACAGCATAACTCAGAAACGAACAGTCGGATAAACACCAAACTTGGTATTTAGGTTCAGTATCTTCCAGAGATGCGACGCGAAGGTTTTCAAGAAAATCCCCCACACCAGATTACCCTTTACATGGAATATTTTTCGAAAATTTTAATTTTCTCAAACATGGCTCTAACGATTTTGATTAAAATATCATATGTTAAGATATTCTTATGACAAATGAAATGTATATACTGAATTTTCTGGGAATGTCTCCAAAAGCATTCTTCATCGTGAACGACTTTTGCATAACTGGTAAACCATAAGAGATAGACAAAAGTTAACTACACAAAAAATGTAGACCACGTTAAAATACACAATTTATCTCATATACTTCTATTTTTGTTGAGTGAACCATTTTCGAGATATTGCTTGTTATTCACTTAAATTTTACAATACTTTTTCTCAAACGGGGAATTCGTTATTCATTTTGTTTACGCACTGGACATGCAAAGAAAGCGCCACATAGCAACCAGCTCTTAAAAGATTTAACTATCGCTTAAATACTACCATATTCCCCTTGCACCTACAAGAAAATTAGCAATAAGATTAACATCTCGATTAACATGAAGCATATGGAGAATAAGCGTTTGTAAAAATAGTTTGTACAAGAGTAGAGAAAATCATGCGAGTGTAACACATCAGATTTTTTACGCTGCTCCTCAATACTCCTTCTATTATTACATTGTTTCTTTAAAACCTATACAAAATGTCTATCATCGTAATCGCTGTACACAATATGTTTTGGACTGTCTCATACATTTTAGCGTCACAGCAGATTGGTGTATATTTTTATCGGCTATAATCCCAGCAACCAAGATCATGATAGTCTCGTGGACTAGCACTACACAGGATCGCAGAAGAAATAATTTATCGGCTACATCATTATCTAGTGATGGTCGAGTAAGATGGCCATGGAACAGGACCACCACGACCAATCCATCGTTTCCCAAAATGTACGTTTGCGTGGTTAACGCGAATGCAATGCGTACCGGTACCCTGTTATCCTAAAGCCGCATGCGCCTGAGAATTATTAGCGGCTCATTTTCCTGCATTTGTTGGGAACATGTTGGTAGAACGAAATGCTATTGTTTGGTACAGTCCAGGAGCTTTATGTTGGAACTTTTTCTACTGTCTTTGTCTAACATGGCTCTGGAAAATCGTTGGGTTTCTTTCCTTTAAATGGTCAGTGCCTTTTAAAGCCATAGTGTGTTCCCTAATTTTTTGCGGCGGTATGAGGGCAAGTAGGCATCGGTGGTGTTACAACTGTTGCAAGTTAAATATCGGTTGCCAACGTGTTAAAAACGTGCAAAATTTAGAATTTTGTAATTATTTTAAACATACTATTGGGAATTGTGCTAGTGTCTGTGCTAGTTCTAGGAGGCAGGAGAAGAAAAGGAAACGTTATAAAATCAGATGGTAGGGAAATTGTGATCAACGTCCATAAATATTTTGCAGACAAATGCGAGGCTATAAAATGCGGAAAGCTATGTCCGAGTCCAGCATAATTCAAAGAACTGCTGCGGCTATAGGTGTTTATCTCGTACTGTGAATAGAATACTCAAGGAATAAAATAAAGCGCAAGAAAGTGGTAGTTTTATAAGAATCCCGGCAAAAACATCCAAATAGAAAACCAACAAAACCAGGATAAACTCTTTCTGTGTCGCTGCAATAAGACAGTCTATTTATTCATGCCATCGGACTTATTTTACGCCCAGCTTAGAAGACGCAATAACGCTTTAAAAAAAGCATTTGTTCAACGGGGGTTTATGGAGTTTACGAAAAGTGTTGTATAAAATGAAATTTAGATTTGAAGAACTTACGCGGAGGGAAATTTCTAATGGAACGGTCAGACGTTGTTTCAAAGATTCGCATTTCTAAGAAAAGAATAATAGACAAGAGGTTTCGATGTCCCTATTATTTACTTAGATGAAACATGGAGCAATATAAATCATACGAGAACCAAAGTGTGGAAAAGCGAAGAGGGCGACTTTGAATTTCCATTGTGCACTCCAATAGGTACAGGACAGCGTTTTATTATGTTACACACTGGGCGTTTGACTGGTTTCATTCCCAACGCTCTGCTCACTTTTAAATAAAAATCAAGCAAACACTGTCACGAAGAAATGGATAATGAAACATTTAAAAATTGGTTTATTAATCAGTTGTGACCCAATATTCACCGAGCGGGATGCCTCAGGCGGCAACGTCTGTGACCCACATTCGGGAGGTCCCGGGATCAATCCCCGGCGACCGCCCACTCTGGCCCATGGGTTTTTCGTGGTTTCCCCGGGTCGCCAGGCGAATGCTGAGGTGGTTCATCTTATACCACGACTCTCCTTCCTCTCATTTCCTGTGCTCATCATCTTCCTTGTCATCTGTTTCAGGGTTGTAGGAGCAGGCGACGGCGTTCGGCGGGTTGCGGCTGGGCGGTGACTTGCGCTCTGTAAAGGTTTCTTCCCTGGCGTCGCTGCGGTACCGCTCAGATACGTCTCTCCTCAGCGTGGAGCTGCGCTCCGGAGGACCCTGGGAGTTGGTGGCTTGGGGCAGGGACCTAGAAACATCGGATGCGTTCTTCTGTAAATGTTAGGGACCCCGTTCATGCTTGCGCCGGTCATCATTCAGAACAAGTCGCCCTTCGGATCTCTCCCCACATCCTTCCCTCCCAGGGGCGCGTTGGAAGCATAAAGGGCCGACTGGCTTGCGTGCGGTGCTCTGCCCCGGTTCCGGGCTCCCCCTCCGTCATATGTGCCTTTACCTTTACCTAATATCCCGCCAATAGTGCTATAATTATTCATAACGCATCTTATGAAGCCACGAAAATGAAAAAGGCTACGATATCATCATCGCTTAAATCAGTAATGGAATCATAGCCCCGTGACAATAATATTGAATCTGATCCGCATTCCACCAAAGCTGCACTATATGAACTAATAAAGTTGAAAAAAGTCTCAAAATTCATGAAATACATCGCATAGCGCAAATGCATGGTCACAGTGCAATTCGACTACCTCCATATCATTGCGATTTAAAGGCTATAGAACATATGGACCAAGATAAAAGACAATGTCACAAAACACAACATATCATTTAAGCATAGTGAAGTAAAAATTTTATTTGTTAGTGGAGTAAGTAAAGTGATCGAGCTTGTGAATATGTAGAAAAGATAGAACAGTTCTATTGTGCGAGAGATGGATTAACAAATAAACTTGGTGATACGTTCATAATTAATTTAGAAGATGATTCAGATTGTGAAAACGAGGAAGATTTTGAAATTTCCGACAATGAAATGGGAAGGAAACAAGAACCCAATTAGGAGAATGGTTCGCCACTGATTTTTCTGCCCTGCCTGGTTCGCCATAAAGGAGGAACGGCTTGGAAGGAAAAAAGATGGCGAGTACTTCTTTCTTTTTCTAATAAGTGACAACTTACAGCTCGTGGACTATATTAAACCACCAGATATTTTAGTTTCCACGTATAAAAATACTCAGCAACACCTTGTATACCTAGTATCCGTTCAACCCAATTCAAGCCTGCAGAAGAAGAAGAAGAAGAAGAAGAAGAAGAAGAAGAAGAAGAAGGCAACTAACATAGGTGGTGGTATTTACGCTCCAGAAGAACTGATTCCAAAAATGAAAACTTTGGAACTTTCTTCACAACGCAAACTTGCTCGAAAATGAGACATTATTTATTAATTATTATTATTATTACTATTATTATGATTATTATAGAGAAATTAATTCCTGGCTTACTTTATAGATCCATTAATTTCCACCCATTATCTGTATCAAATCAAAACTATTGTAATGAGTTACACAGCCTTAAGTTTTATTTATTTTTATGATGCACTATAAATTACTCCTTACTCTCCTATATATTCCTCTCGAAGGAGACTTTATCTGGAGAAAATTGTCATGCTAATTGGCTCTCAAAAAATAGCCATTGCATCAAAATTGGCTATCTTAAACTGGTTATGTAAACTTACTTGTATTTCTAACAAAGCGATGCCTTTCTCTTTGGTGTTCTGTCTTCCAATGGGCGGGCGGTTGTAAGACGCATTTTATCGAGCCCAATGAAATTTATGAAAATTTTAGGGTAGCTATTCACACAACAGCAAAGTATTTATGTTATGCACTAACCTTACAGCTGCCGTGAAAACCGGAAAGAAGCTAAATTACCTGAAGATGGTCGCAGAATTGGCAGAAATAATGGACAGCTGCCCTCGAAATTAGATCATGCAGGTATCAAGATCATCAATATGGAGTTCATCCGGTGAAGCATAATTCTTCCTAAACACATGTTGCATGTGTGATTACAGGAGAAGCCGCTGTCCTTGGAATGGTAATTTCAACTTATCTCACTGGGACAAGAGACAGTCATACACGGAATAATTAACCTGTCCATAATTAAGAAACGTGCATTATATATTACGCGGACATATGTTCGGGTACATTCAAATTAACGTGGATCCCTGTGCATCCGAAATCAGCCCTTAATTATAAACGAATACAACAATTATGGTAATGTCACGTCATTAATGACGAAATAACAGTACAAAGCACCATTTTGCTCCTAGAAGAGCCACGAAGTTGTCTGCATATTGTCTCGAACCTTACACTCTAAATAATTGGTCTTATGCTTTTGTATGTAATGATATATATTACCTGCAGCTCGTCCTGTATTAGCGTGACATTCCTTGCGTTTCGAAACTACTCCAGCGTTGAAACAGAAGCAACACAGTACGTGTGCTGCATTCAGCAGAATTAGTGTGTGTTATATAAGTAATTCACAGAAATTATTAACAAATTCCAGAGTAAACAAGATCGTCAGCGTTCTGACTTATCAATCCAGAGGTCCCAGGTCCGTTTCCCGGCAGGTGCAGTGGCATTTTTACTTTCTCTACTACGTATAGTAAGTAGGGGAAGTATTGTATTCCACCCAAAAATTCGATACCCAGATTTCACCGGAAATGTATGTTTTGAGACCCCCTGAATCCAAAAAAGTATTTTTGGAAACATGTCCGTGAGTGTGTCTGACTGTGAACAGCATAACTCAGAAACGAACAGTCGGATAAACACCAAACTTGGTATTTAGGTTCAGTATCTTCCAGAGATACGACACGAAGGTTTTCAAGAAAATCCCCCCACCCCAGATTACCCTTTACATGGAAAATTCTTCGAAAATTTTAATTTTCTCAAAATGGCTTTAACGATTTTGATCACAATATCATATGTTTAAGATATTTTCATGACAAATAAAATGTATATCTTGAATTTTCTGGGAATGCCTCCAAAAGCATTCTTCATTGTGAACGACTTTTGCATAACTGGTAAACCTTAAGAGATAGACAAAAGTTTACTACACAAAAAATGTAGATCGCGTTAAAATACACAATTTATGTCATACATTTTCGAGATATTGTTTGTTATTCCGTTAAATTTTTCAATGCTTATTTTCTCAAATGGGAATTCGTTATTCATTTGTTTCTCTTGTATATTGAAGTGATAAGATCCGCGAGCACAATAATCATAGCAAGAATAAAAGTTTAAGACTAATCCGCTAATCAAACAAAATAAGAAGGAGATAAAAGAGAATATTAAAGATTAAGAAAAGGGGGGAATAAACATTATTATGGATGAAATAAAATAAAGTAGAGATGAAATAAAATAAAGTAGAGACACGTATAAATAAATCAGAAAGGAAAAGAATGTGAAAGGAACCAGAAACAGGAAAGGCTAGCAGGAGAAACAGTTAGGTTCTATTGAAATCGCCGAGAGCTCGCCGGCGAGCAAAACAATGAAACGGATGTGCTAGTCACTCATGCGGACAGAAAATCAAATCAGCCGTGAATAACGAGAAACAGAAGAGACGCTAGCTAAGCATAAGTTTGTTGAAAGTGAACCAATGGGAGAAAAAGCGCACAGGAGTTAAAAGAACCAATAAGGAAGAATAAATGTCACGTGAATAGTAACACCAGGGAACAAAACTAGAAAAAAGGCGTGAAATAGATTTTTGTCTAGGAGCAGGAGCGCGTTTTCGATACGCGAAAGATGGAACACTTCGTGTCGGGAAGAGCTATGAGTAGGATGTAAAACTTCGTGTCGAGAAAAGCTAGGAGGAGGACGTAAAAACTTCGTGTCGAGAAGAGATGGGAAGAGGACGTGAAATTTTGTGTTAGAACTTTGTATCGGGAAGAGAGATAGGGTAGCTAAGGATGACAAAAGTCATATTGTGAGTAACTCAGAAATAGAATAAAATCAAGGGTAGAAGCACGGAGACAGTAACGGGGGAAAACAGATAGGAACGCGTCTTGTGTGAAGGGCCTTCAGTACGACTACAAGTGTGGATCTTCATAATAAATGGGCCATTGAGAGGAGTCGTGAGTATAATTCACCTCCCATCCACACAATCCCTGAGGTAAGACTCTCGCAACCAATCATCCTCTACCTGAGTAACCGGCAATCATCTCTTGTACCCGAAACCCTACACCAAGACCATATCAACCAGAAAACGTTCCCTTTATTTTCCAAACCCCCGCTACAATATGCAAAGAGTATTAATCTGTGGCAAAGAGAATGGTGCTGCACCTAGCAACCAGCTATTAAGAGATATGTATGTGCTTAAAGGCTACTGTTTTTCTATATTGCCCTTGTAAATATATATTCCCCTTACATCTACAAGAAAATTAGCAATAAGATAGAGTCTACAAATGTTTATCTCGATTAACATGAAGCATATGGAGAATAAGCGTTTGTAAAAATAGTTTGTACAAGAGTAGCGAAAGTCATGTGAGTGTAACACATCAGATTTTTATTCAATTAGAATCATCCCCTAACCTCTGCAGAGCCTGGAAGTGTGTTTCCTTATCAGTAAAAACTAGTAGCCAAAAGCTACAGTGTTGCTGGTTGTTTCTCAAGTCAAAGAGCCTGCAATATGCCCACAGAATTTAAAAGGACCTACACAAACGAAACAACAACAAAAACGTGGGCGCCGGGGTAGCCCAGTAGTCCGGAGTTCGACTCTGTGGTAGCAATTTTAAACTGGAACTTTCTACGCCTTCACCTTTACCTTTACCCGAGGCCCGACAAGATTCTAAAAGCTGTAGATCTCTCATTTCACCACCCTCCTCATCATCACCCTCCCGCTAGGTGCCCCCGCCACAGAAATGAGTACAGTCATCGCTTGGTAGAATGAGTATCCCCCGAAGGTCATAGGCCATATGCCTTGGAAACAACGACGACCACACATTAAATTTTAGGAGTGCTTGTTTTGTGGCAACAACAATGAGGTGACATTGTTAAGATCTGTTATGAGTGATAATAATGGGAAATAGTATTAAAGTCTTAAATTTCAACAGGCTCTCCATAAAAAAAGCTTTCTTTAGTTTGTATCGACTTCAATCAAGCTTGAAATTAGTCGCCAATTTTTCTTCTAAATCCTACGTATTATATGGTACTACCCGGTGACGTCATAGACTGCACTTACGATACAGTATCGCTGTGTATAAATACAAAAGCTACCCTAGGGAGTTTTTATGTTCGAAAGAGGCCCGTGTGATGAGATTTGCCAAGCAAGGTACTTTTAGAAATTTTAGAAGTTTCGGCCTATCGGAAATTATGATTAATGTAAAGTTAGAAAGTCCATCAAGAATTTGGCAGTTTTGGAAATTGTATTCTAGACGTAATCCAAAGGTTACCAAGGGTTTTATTTCGTCAGAGGCAATTAGACCCAGTATATTCATGGTAATTTAAATCTTCAGCAGTCACTTTCACTTTTCTAATTATTTTGCATTTATGTTGTTATTTTAAAGATATATAAATACTTAGTTGTACGTTCTTCATAATTTTCAATTGGGCGGGAACGCATGATTGGTTCCGTCAAACATTGTTAGAAAACCAGTGTTCACTCACAGGTCATTGGAGAAGAACATTTGTTGAGAAATCACCACATTATATATTCCACAACCCTGAAAACAATATGCAGATACTATATGTTAAAGTGTATATATATTTCTTGAGGGCCCGTATAATGATTTCACAATAAGATCTTCGGGCAAGAACAACAAATATGTATTGATTTTACGTTTCAACAATATTTTTAAATCATAAGGTGGATTCACCATTTCAGGCCCTGTCCACAGAATCACCTTGAACCTTAGGGAAAAAGAAGATACTGAAATCCCCCAACTCAACAATTATGAATAATATGTCACAATTTATCCTATTTGGACGGGCGCTACGAGCCCAGTTTACAATAACTCCAGACGCTCTTTCTGTTCGCCTAAAATTAAAAACACTGATTACGATAGAGTTTCTGCACTTAACGAATATCTGTCTGTTAGAATGTTATTCTAGGAATTAAAAAAATAAATAAATAAATGGGCTTTGTTATTTTTTATTTTCTAAAAAATGCCTCTAACGGTTTTGTTTCAAATACCATATGTTTAATATATTACTATAACTAAAAATCTGATGTGTTACACTCACATGACATTCTCTACTCTTGTACAAACTATTTATACAAACGCTTATTCTCCATATGCTTCATGTTAATCGAGATGTTAATCTTGTGGCTAATTTTCTTGTAGATGCAAGGCGAATATGGTAGTATTTAAGCGATAGTCAAACCTTTTAAGAGCTGGTTACTATGTGGCGCATTCCATTCTCTTTGTATGTCCAGGGCATAAAAAATGAATAACGAATTCCCATTTGAGAAAAGGTACAAGTATTGGAAAGTTTAAGGGAATAACAAACAATATCTTGAAAATGGTTCACTCAACAACAAAAAAAAAATGTATACGACATAAATTGTGTATTTTAACGAGATCGGGGCGCTGATAACCTTAGATGTTGAGCGCCCTTAAACCCCATCTCATCATCATCATTATCAACGCGATCTACATTTTTTGTGTAGTAAAATTTTGTCTATCTCTTATGGTTTACCAGTTATGCAAGAGTCGTTCACAATGAAGAACACTTTGAGTCATTCACTGAAAATTCGAGATATACATTTCATTTGTTACGAAAATATCTTAAACATATGACATTTTAATCAAAATCATTAGAGCCATTTTTCAGAAAATTAAAATTTTCGGGAAATGTTCCATGTAAAGGGTAATCTGGGGTGGGGGGATTTTCTTGAAAACCTTCGTGTCGCATCTCTGGAAGATACTGAACCTAAATACCAAGTTTGGTGTTTATCCGACTGTTCGTTTCTGAGTTATGCTGCTCACAGGCACACGGACACGCACACGGACATGTTTCCAAAAATGCTTTTTTTTGGATTCAGGCGGCCTCAAAAACATATATTTCCGGTGAAATCTCAGTATCGAATTTTTGGGTGGAATGCAGTACTTCCTCTACTTACTACACGTAGTAGAGAAAGTAAAATATAATCTTGAATTTTCTGTGAATAGCTTGTGACGTCCTCTTTATTGGTAACCAATTATGCATAATTTTGAATAGGTATAGATTATACAACCTCGCGCACCACAACCTACATAGATCTATTGTGGCTAACACCCTCAGAAGCAAGGGATTTAGTGAAGGAACTACAGGAGACTACAAACCGCAGGCAGACAGTCCACAGAGTCACCGGAGGTCCCTAACAATTTCTGACTTGAAGACCGGCCATACTGCTAAAGCTGCCTAGAGAGGATGATAAATGATCTGCCGACCAAGCAGAGCTCTAAGGTCCACGGGGAGTAGTCTTTCTTTGAGCAGGTATCCGCGCCATTTCTCTGGCACCACCATACGCCATGAACCCTAGAAACACACATGAAACTTGAGAAGGAAACGGAATCAAAGGGAAATGATGGAAAGAAAGGTACAAGAGAAGCCATCCCAGCATTCGGCTACCGACCAGGAAAAACCGCGAAAAACCCAAGGTCAGAGTGGGCGGTCGACGAAGTTCGACCCCGGGACCTCCTGAATGCAAGTCTCACGCATTACCGAGGAGCCATCTTATATAAGTAGTAAAATGTACCTTGCCGGAAATCTAAATGTAAATCTGTTTAAAACACACAATTTATTTCAAATAACCTGCATAATTTTTGTGGCATCAGTAAATTACGAGCTATTGGTTTGAATATTTAAATACTTTGTCAGTTTTTCAAGTGTTGTCACCAGTCATTGTTTTCCTTGAGGTCATACAAAGAATATGTAATGTGAAAGCCGGCATATAGCGGCTAACATTTTAGAGATTTGAATATCGCTTCTGCCTCTTGCATCCCTTTGTGCCTACAACAAATGTGTTATGAAACAATTCTGCAAACGTTTATCTCGATTAATTTGAAGCAGAGAGAAAAATGACATTTTTCAAGAATGGTTTACAGAAGCCGTAGAAAAACAGGCGATACTGACTAGAGAAAGCCATGTGAAATTAAAACGTAGGATTTTTTAAGGTTCATATTGTAGCTCAAAGATGCTGAACTTAAATAATCAGTTGGGTATGTGTCCAGCTTTTCGTTTTTAAATAATTGTATCCCTAAACACAGAAATAGACAGACAGGTTCATGCAAAACTGCGATCCTTTTTAAAAATGTTCTTTTTCGGGGTTCAGTGACCATCAAATCGTGTATTTCCGATGGAATATTACACACATTTTGGGTGTAATTTTTACTTTTTGTATTACATGTAGCCGTGGCCGAGTGGTTAGACCACTCGCCTCTCACCTAGGCGGCCCTGGTTCAATCCCAGGGACACGCATGTGGGACAAAGCGGCGTCTGGGCAGGTTTTCTCTTGATTCTCCGGTTTCCCCCGTCATCATCACCTTTCCTTTCATCCATTTCGCCATCATTTCGTTTCATCTACTTCCTTCCTCCCATACCAGGCATCGGGCTGATCACCCATCTTGGATATTCTCTCTGATCCATGAGTGTCTGCTCCTCGACGGGCCTCTGACCCCAAGCACCCGCCTGTAAGTCCTGGGGTTTTAAGTCCTACATAAGTTGAGCTTAAACACAGAATGAAGATGACGATGAAGTATTACATTTGTAGTAAGCAGGGGAAGTATTGCATTCCACCCAAAATTCGATATCGAGATTTCAGCGGATATACCTGAATTAAAAAAAAAAATAGAAAAAGGTCTGTGTGTGTGTGTGTCCGTGTCGGATAAATATCAGATTTGGTATTTAGGTTCAGTATCTTTCAGACTACCCTTTACATGGAACATTTTTAGAATATTTTTATTTTCTCAAAAATGACTCTAATGATTTAGATTAAAATATCAAATGTTTAAGGTACTTTCATGGCAAATGAAATATATATCTTGAATTTTCTGGGAATGTTTTCATTGTGAATGAAGTTTGCATAACCGTAAGAGATAGATAAAATTTTACTATACAAAAATTAGCCCTCATTAAAACATACAATTTATGTTTATACTTTTTTTGTCGAGTGCACCATTTCCGAGATATTCCTTGTTATTTATTTGAGTTTTCCAATAATTATACCTTTTTCTCAAATGAAAATTCGTTATTGGTTTCTTTTTATGTCCTGGACATGCAAAGAGAATGGAATGCTCCATATAGCAATAAGTTCCTGCAAATGTTTATCTCGATTATCATGAAGTAAATGGGGAATAAGCGTTTTAAAAATAGTTTGTACAACAGTATAGAAAGTCAAAACTTTTCGTTCTAATAAAGTACAAAAAGCAACTCCAACTAAAACAAAAGTAATTAAATTAAACTAATAAATATATTTAATTTAGAGAATATAATTTATTTGATATTTAAATATTTGGATATTTTATTTTGTGTGAATGTAACACATCAGATTTTTTAAGCTCCATATCGTATCTTCGGAGGATGCTGAACTTAAAAATCACTTTGGTATGTATCCACCTTTTCGGTTTTAAATAATTCTATCCCTAAACACAAAATTGACAGACAGGGTGATGCAAAACTGGGAACCGTTTTTAAAATATTCTATTTCGGGTACAGAGACCACCAAATCACGCATTTCCAGTGAAATATTGATACGAATATTGGGTGTAATACAGCTCTTCCTGTGTTTACTATATGTAAGTCGTAGAGAAAGTAAAACTGAAGTTACACCCCAAATTTGGCAATCCCTTCTTTCTTTGTTCGCTCTCCCTTGAGCAGCACCCCGCCTTAATTCATAGTATAATTAAACGTTAAGCCTCTCTAAATTTTACAGTTATTTCCCCTGCATGACATTAACAGTTTCAACACATACGTTTTTGCATGTTTCATGCTAATGTTTCAGGCTGTTGTCACATAAACATGAGTGAGAAAGACAAGATGCAGAAGTTCCTTTCCATCATCTGGGCTAGAGTCACAGCCACGTGGGTATATGTTCTCCATTAATTAGTTCTAACAGAGAACTTGTGGTGGCGTGTAATGCATAGTGACCCCTCGGGGAAATCAACGAGCAATGCGGCAAAGTTCACAACATTGTAGCCAACGTGAAATATCTTGCAGTTTAACATTGTGGTGTTAACATCTGACACGCTGGCGTAGTTATTCATCATGCTGATCTGCTCTACATTTCACAAACAGCAGGATATGGGAGAGGTCAACGTTATAATATCATTACACCCTGTTCAACATTTGTGTTCATGGCAGGTGAAACAACCAAAACTTGCAACTGGTTTCCAAGAATTGGAGGGAAACCTCGATGTTGAGAGGAAATGATGCCCAGCGTACGATACAAATTTGAAGTAGATGTATTGCTGCTGTTTGTAACGGGGTTTAAAAAAGGGAAAAGGTGTAATGATCGGCTCTTGGTGTACGTTTGGTAATTCGGGAGGATTGATGTTGCTGCCGGCTACTCAGGTAGAGGAATATGGATTCTGCAAACTCTTACCTTAGGGAGTGCGTGGATGGGAGATGAAATGAAGCTCGCTTTTCTCCTCTCAGATGGCCCGTTTATTGAAGATCCACACTGTTGTCCTCGTCCGAATACCCTTTCACACAAGACGCGATTTCTCCTGTCATCCCCTGCTATTGTTTCCGTGCATTACGCTTACTTAAGTATTTTTCGAAGTTAAAGACGTTGTAATGTTACTTTAATGACTTAACCTTTAGTCATGTCCTAGCTAACCTTTTACTCACGGCTCCTTTAAACTAATTTCTCCCATACATAAATAATTACTCGTAGACATCTGCACTTTTCCCTCTCTATAAAATACTTTAAATTCCTACATCTATCTAATTCTCCCTCAATGCACAACACGGAGTGACCTTCTCTATCCTACGGTTCGACACAAAGTATACATCTTACACACGTCTGAAAGTTGCTCTCTGTCATAGATAATTTTCTATTTCACGCCTCTTTTCTAGTTTCGATCTATCTTTTTGCTATCCACGTGACTTTTATTAACTTCTATTGGCTATCTCCCTGAATTTTTCCTCGTCTTTCATTGGCTCTTAATTTCATCGTCCGAGCCTCGCTCGCGTCTCCCATTAACAACTTAAGTTCGCTAGAGTGAATTTTCTGTGCGCTTGACTGAATTCGGTTTCCGGCCCGTTGTCTTCGCATCCTGAGAGCTCTACTCGGTTCCTATTGTGACTTATCGCTTACTAATGTTCCTCTTCCTGTACGTTCCTAAATTTTCAACCTTTCACGGTTTTTCGCCAAGTCTCTTCGTTCTCAAATACACATTTTACTTCACTTTCTGATTGTTAATTAATATCTAATCTTTACTTTATTTCTCTCGTTATGATTTTCTTTCCCCCCTTTCTAATTCTTAATGTTCTCTTTTATTCTTTCCTCATATTTGTATTCCCCTCCTCCTTATTTTGATTAGATGCTTATTAATATACTTATCATGATGTACTATTTATTTTTCATATTATTTGGGCGGATCTTATCACTTCATGTTGGAGAGCCAAACTTGATGAAGAAACTACCCCACGTATGGTATAAAGTTTCCGGTGGCCTTCGCCCCACGTTTAAAAATCAACTGTATTTTAATGTTTCTTTAAATATTATATATGCATGCCTCGGCTGCGTGAGTATTAATTTGCAGAAACGCGTATCTCTTAGCAGGGCTTGATGTGGTTAAAGAATGAAGGCTTGCACAACTTATAATGGTATTTAACTTCGTTTCATTAATCTTTCACACGATTAAATAACACCTCACTGATATATCCTACTATAAAGCTGTGAGATTATTGTTACTTGTACTTTTTAACACGTAAACTTTTATTATTCACAGCGTAATGAATTTTTTATGTCTCACACTGAATACGTATCGAGCGAACTGCTCGGGAACGCTGCTTTCTAGCATCTAGCGTTTACCGTTTAAATTTGTAAATTTCTCTATTTCAAGTCTCTGATTGGGTAATCCTACTTCAATAGAATACTTTTATTTAGCTTAAGCTTTTTCTAGCTGTTGATTGGCTATTTATGAACTGTTTTAAATATTACATTATTGTTCCAAGAATTATTAGTAGCATTACTAAACTTTCTAATTCATTATTGCCTCAAGGTTACCTCACTGTTAGCAACTTTCGGCTTCTATTCTCACAGCTCCTACATTGTTAAATTAGGTAATACATTCACAATATTATACATGTACATAATAATATAAACATTAACACATTACATAGACATATTGCTTTTAAGGCGGGCTGTTATTATATGTTTTTATTATATTAGACTGATATTATTTAAGTGATAAAAATACTGCTTCAATGTGTCACTCTCGCACCACTTTCTTTGCATAATTCCTTATTTTACAGCATTTATGTGAAGAAGTGATTCTTCTATTAAATTCATGTTACTTATGATACATTTTTGACTAAAGTAATCCCAACATGAGCTTGATTGTGATACGGAAAACAAAGCACAACTTTTTATTTATTTATTTATTTTTTTGCAGATTATTATAGACAAAATGTTAGCTTATGTAAATAGTTTTACAATTTAGCTAAACTATATTAAAGTAATGATTTGAGAAAAACATGAAAAAAATGCTAAACTTAATGTTAAATAATTTTTCTAAACAATCGGATGTTTTACACTCACATGACTTCTCTACTATTTTTACAAACGCTTATTCTCCACCTACTGCATGTTCTCTTTGCATGTCAAACACATAGAAAAACGAATAACGAATTCCCATTTGAGAAAAAGCATTAGTATTGGAAAATTCAAACAAATAACAAGGAATATCTCGGAAATGGTTCACTGGGCCAAAAAAATGTCTATGACATAAACTGTGTGTTTTAACGATACGTACATTGTTTTGTGTAGAAAATATTTGTCTACCTCTTACGGTTTACCAGCTATACGAAAGTCATTCAGAAAGAAGAGAACCTTTGGGGACATTCCCAGAAAATTCAAGATATGCATTTTATTTGTCATGTAAATATCTTAAACATATGATATTTTAATCAAAATCGTTAAAGCCATTTTTGAGAAAATCAAAATTTTCGAAAAATGTTCCACGTAAAGGGTAGCCTGGGATGAGAAATTTTCTTGAAAATCTTCATATCGCATCTTTGAAAGATACTGAATCTAACTACCAAGTTTGGTATTTATCCTACTTTTCGTTTTTGAGTTATGAATTGAAGTTGAGAAATGACTACTATGATTTACCATATATTAAAGTTATTTACATGCAAAATAAAATGCATACCATAAATTTTCCTGGAATAGCCTTTGAAATCTCTTCAAAGGAATTTTGTATAATCTTGTATAGCTGGTAAATGTTAAGCGAGAGACGAAAACACAAGAAATGTAGATCTCTTTGAAACATACAATTTACCTCAAATAAGTTTTTTTTGTGGTATAAGGCATTTCTAAGACATCTGTTATTAATAGTTAGAATTGTTCATTAATTGGTCATTCCCTTAAATTCCTGTCAACATTCAGTTGTTTCTCGCAATTGCATGGAAACAGTATGGCATTTTAAGATATTGCTTGTTATTCCCTTACATTTTCCAATACTTATACTTTTTCTGAAGTTCGTTATTAATTTTTTTTTGTCCTGGTAATGCAAAGAGAATGGAATACTCCACAAAGCAACCAGTTCTTAAAATATTTGACTATAGCTTATAGCCTACCAATTCCCCTTGCATCTACAAGAAAATTAGCAATAAGATTAACATCTCGATTAACATGAAGTAGATGGAGAATAAGCGTTTGTAAAAATAGTTTGTACAAGAGTAGAGAAAGTCATGTGAGTGTAACACATCAGATTTTTATATAAGTTCTCAGTCATGCGTTTTCTATAGGATATGTAACATTTGTACAGGCAAGCAAATGCCAAGTCCTGCAAATAACAACGTTACAGTTTTAATTAGTTATACAACAAATTCAATTCTAAGCAACTTTATGGTATTTTTAATCCACAAAGCATAGAAAGATACATTTTATAAAATCATGTACTCCTGTTCTAATGAACTTCAATCTATCTACATTATTATTTATTTTCATATCTATTCTCTGAATTATTTTCATCTACTGACTGTTAATCATAATTTACCAAACGTATTGTTGTGGCTTCGCATTTGGGTTTGATTTATGGGACCGGTCACTCGATTCTGGTTGGCACGGCGAATGCTGGGGTGGTTCCTCTTCCACCAGAATTTCCTTTCTCTCACTTCCTATCATCTCGCTCCCCTTTCATGTTTCAGGTAGGCTTAGGCACTGTGGTGTCGGACAAGGGTATGTGGAGTATTGTAATAGAACGGAAAAAGAAGCCTTTGCATGAATGAGAAGGATCAATGCATCTTATAGGGCTAAAGAGGCAGAAAAAACAGAATTTGTGAATTATGCGGAGGTAGAAAAATGGAAAAAAATGGATGGAAAAGAGTGGCAATTAAAATGCTAACAAGAAAAGAAGAAAGGAAAATAAGAATATGGAAGAGTTCTTAAAGAAATTAAAAGAGAAAGGGATTAGAAAAGTAAGAGATAAGAAAAGTAGAAGGGCAAACGGAGGAGGGAGAGGATGGACAATAGGGATTAAGGGTAGCAAGGGCTGCTCAGCTGAGCCATAAGGTGCCAGCCAAAAGGAGCAGCATAGCTGGCAGGGAAATGTGTACACAGGTTAAGTTAGTTTATAAGTGAAATAATGTAATGCTCGTTTGAAAGTTCTTCTCGACCCTGCCAGATGGCAGCCTACTCTGAGCCGTCTCAGGTGGTTCAAGTTCTTCCGATTGCACCAGAGGAAAGCCATCTGTGAGCAGCCCTCCGGTGTGCCCGTGTCATCAAGCTTGGGGCCTCTGCGCATCTCTGCGGCCTATAACCTCCTGCAGTTCTTTCAGGGATTGGTAAGCGCAAAACATCCGCGTTGGGTCTAATTTGCGAGGTGTTCCCTCCGTACCCTGGCCATACCGTTACACATAATGTTTAAAAAGTAGGTCGCTATATGTTGGCCTCGATAACCCGTACGTCTATTGCGTAACGTTTGCCATTTATACAAGATTATACAAATTCCTTCCGAATGAAGAGGACTTCAAGGGCTATTTGCAGAAAATTCAAGATATTCACGTTTTTTCATGTAAATAGCTTTAATATATAGCATTTTAATTAAAGCTTGTAGAGCCATTTTTTAGAAAATAAAAAATTTCGAAAAATTTTCCATGTAAAGGGTTGTTTGAGGTGGATTTTCTTAAAAATCTTGGTGTCACATCTTTGGAAGGTACTAAAATACTACCTAAATACTAAGTTTGGTATTTATCCGACGTTTTGTTTTTGAGTTATGCTGTTCACAGAGACACACGGACCTGTTTCTAAGAATGTGTTTGTTTTGTATTTTGTTTTTTGTTTTTTGTTATTCAGGGTGCCTCAAAGTATGTGTTTCCGTTGAAATCTCGGTATCGAATTTTTGGATGAAATACAATACGTTCTCCACCTACGAGGTCAGTCCCAGAAATGACTATGATAGAAAGGACCACCCTTATAAAGCTTAAGTTTGAAGTTTGACGATGCTACTTTGTTTAGTAATTGTTTGGCAGCCATTAATAGTGAACTCTCTAAGCGAATTTGTAAACATGGATAAAACTGGCTATCGTTATGTGATATAATGTTTTTATTTGAAAGGTCTTAGTCCAACTAATATTAAAGCTGAGCTAGATTCTACTCTGGGGGAGTCTGCTCCTTCGTTTACAACAGTAAAATATTAGATGGCAGAGTTTAAGCGAGCCCGTACGACCTGCCAAGACGAACGTCGCTGTGCACAAGATGGGTGCCACGTTTACTCACAAAGGAACAAAAGCAGCGTCTTGAGGATGTTTCAGTCGAGTGTTTGGCGATGTTTCGCTGCAATAAAGCCGCGTTTTTACGTCGATTCATAACCATGGATGAAACATGGGTCCATCACTTCATACCTGAGACGAAGGAACAGTAAAACAGTGGATTGAAAGGGTAAAATCGGCTCCAAAGAAGGCGAAGAAGTTCCATCTGCAGGCAAAGCCATGGGTCAGTGTTTTGGAATGCGCGTGGGATAATTTTCATTGATTATCTTCAAAAAGGAAAAGCAATCAATGGCGAGTATTATGGAAACTTATTGCAGCGTTTGAATGATGAAATCAAGCAAAAACGGCCGCATTTGTCGAAAAAGAAAGTTCTGTTTCAACAACACAATGCACCAGTTCACACATCCATTATCGCCATGGCCAAAATCAGAGATAAACGAATTCGAATACTTCCTCTTGCACCCTATTGGCCAGACTTAGCCTCCTCCGATTATTTTCTGTTTCCAACGTTGAAAAAATGGCTTGGTGGTAAACGATTTGCCAACAATGAAGAGGTGGAGTTTGCAATTGATGCTATTTTGCAGAACTCGATGGTTCTCACTATAAACAAGGTATCGAAGCTATTGAACATCGCTGGGAAAAGCGTATCGAGCTGAAAGGAGACTATGTAGAGAAATAAAGATGGTTTTTCCCAAAATTGCTATGTTTTCTTTGTTAGGTCGGGTACTTCTGGGTCAGCCCTAGTACTATGTACACGGTAGAGAAAGTAATAAATCTCATGTGGATGCTACACATCAGTTTTGTTTTGCAGGGTAGTCTCTGGTATTCTTGTAAGCTACGATATACCTCAGAGGAAGAATCTGTTAATATGGACGCACACCCGGTGTGTTGCGTGTAAGGGGAGTATTAATGTATATAATTACTGCCTGTTCTAGTCGAACCTTGAAAAACGAAATTAGCACTTTCTTTCCTTTTCCATGATTTAACACCCCCGTCCCACGGCTACCCCTTTCTTCTGCTCTTTCATTTGGGAACAGAAAGGCGTTCTTTTTTATCCCACAATTTTTCCGCATATGTAGCAAAGTAGAATTACCGCTTTCAAAGCACTTCCATTATACTTATGTGCCCTAATATACAGGGTGCTTGGAAATTCTCATTACAGAAGTCTTACGACTTATACAGGCATAGACCAGGTGAGGCTCATAAGTCTGAAAATGTAACATTTCCACGCTGCAAGTACAATAATTGCATGCTTCCGCTGAACGAATTCTTAAAGCCTCTACTGATATTCCATTTCTTTTTAACTCTATGAATTCCATATGTTTTGGCAATAAACCTATATTGACTTTTAGAGTATTAAAAAGAAAGCCTATATTTATTTTTATTTTCTCTACCACACACACCGAGACGATATTCCATTCCACCCAAAAATTCAATACTAAGATTTCACCGAAATACATATTTTGACGCCCCCTGATCCCAAAAAAGAAAGTATTTTTAGAAAAACGTCCGTGTGTGTGTTTGTGTGTGTCTGTGAACAACACAATTCAAAAACGAATAGTCGGATCAACACTAAACTTGGTATTTAAGTTTAGTACCTTCCAAAGATGCGACACAAAGACTTTGATGCAGTAATTTGTATCACAAATTATTTAAATGTAAAGAGTGATTATAGTATGAATATGCATTATTATGTGACATTGATTTGAGATGTTTGTTGTTTGTAATTATTGTTGGGAAGTAAGTTTATACTGCCTTACTGAAACTGACAATAATAGTGTGCAATAATGCAGCGAGGGGGTGAGCTGTTTATCATTATTGGAAACGAGGAAGTTACGTAATGTTGGCGCGTTTTCCTTTAGAATCTTCTGGAACATTTCCCTAGAGCATATGTATTCATAATTTTCATTGGATATAAAAATAGACGCTAATGTTGGCGCATTTTATTAGCCAATTGCAGCTCAGTTATAATCTTTAGGCATATCGGGGTGTATGAGTATAAAAGGGCTAGGTTAGAGATAGACCCCTCAGTTCGTCGAAAATATTTGTATATTACACGTCGCCTTGAGTCCGTCAGTTCGTCGAAAATATTTGTATATTACACGTCGCCTTCAGTCCAGCAGAAATATTACACGTCGGCTATCGATTCGCAAGTTACGCGTATAAGAGTTATGAAAAATCTCAAGTATGGTAAAGTTAATTATACAAAAGGTTGAAGTACGTGAATTAAAAGTGATCAGTAAGAAGTTGTTATAACAGTTTCAGTTTGGCGACTGTCTAGATCAATGTGTAAATGTGATAGTGAAAGTGTTCGACAATAAAAGTGTAAAAGAAATTCTTTCATCAGTGTTATCTTTGGATAAAAGATTCCTTTCCGTTTACACAACCTGTATAAAGAGAAGTGCTCGACCAAAAGGATAATAGCTAGCCGGAGGACGGTGAACCAAATTTAAATAAAATAACATTAGTATTCTTTCAAACAAACACTAATACTGCCGCAAATTGCTAACACCAGATGGAGCTAACAAACCTAACAAAGAATCACGTCACAAAATGGCTTCACCACGTGGAGTAAATACAAATAAATAATATTACAAGTATACCGCCGCAACTTTGAAGAAAATCCCCCAACCAAGGCTACCCTTATATGAAGCATTTTTCGAAAATTTTTATTCTCTAAAAATTGTCTAAACAATTTTGAATTAAACAACATATATTAAAGATATTTACATTAGAAATAAAATGTATATCTTAAATTTTCTGGGAATAGCCTGTAAAGTCCGCTTCATTCGGAAGGAATTTTGTATAATCTTGTATAAGTGGAAAACGTTAAGCAATACGCAAAAACGTATTACACAAAAAATGCAGATCTCTTTAAAACACATATTTATTTCATATAAGTTTTTGTGTTGCTGTGCGAGGGGTCCCGGGATCGATTCCCGGCTGGGGGAATGGGTATTTTTCTCTAGCCAAGATTATTTCCTATACTCCCCAGAGTCTGGAAGTATGAATTAGACTGTGAAAATGTGTGTGTGATCTAATGGTTAAAACCCAATAAGTACCAGAAACCCAAAGACAAGAGTTACACAAGTTAATACCATTGCCAATGGGCAATAAGTTCCAAAGGAAAGGCCGGCGATAAGACCAATGTAGTTAAAGGCGGGATATAAATGGAACTAAAAAGAAAAATTTTGGTGGCATAAGCCATTTCTGAGATATCCTAATTAATTGCTCGAATCATTCATACTTGGTTATTCTCTTAAAATCCTGTCGATTTTCAAATTTTCTCGCGATGTCGAAACAGTGGTTTGTAAGGCTAGCATGTAGTGTTCAGTCCTAAAACATTTGATTATCGCTGTTCTCTTTGTATCTATAACGAAATGTAACTATTTCTGCAAAGGTTTATTTGGATTCAAACGTAGTAGACATAAAAATAAGCTTAGTATGAATAGTTTGTATGCCCACTAATAAGCGATAAAGGGTAGGGAAAGTCATGTGAATGCATCGCAACAGATTTTTCACTTTCTCTTCTATGTATAGTAAGCAGCGGAAGCATTGCATTCCACCCAAAATATTCTATACCGAGATTTCACCGGAAATACATGTTTTGAGATGCCCTGAATCAAAATAAAGCATTTTTGGAAACATGTCCATGTGTGTGTCTGTGAACAGCATAAGTCAAAAACGAAAAGTCGGATAAATACCTTACTTGGTACTTCAATTTAGTATCTAACAAGGATGCAACCGAAGATTTTAAAGAAAATCCCTCACCCTAAACTACCCTTTACATGGAACATTTTTCGAAATCTTTGATTTTCTCAAAAATGGCTCTAACACTTGTGATTAAAATATCATATGTTTAAGATATTTTCACGGCAAATGAAATGTACATCTTGAATTTTCTGGGAATGTCCCCAAAAGGACTCCTTATCCTGAATGACTTTTGCATAACTGGTAAGATGTAAGAGATAAACAAAAGTTTACTACATCAAAAAATCTCGTTAAAACACAATTTATGTGACATGCCTTTTTGTCGAGTAAACCATTTCCGAGATGTTTGTTTAAATTTTCCAATACTTATACTTTTTCTCAAATGGGAATTCGTTAATCGTTGGTTTATGTCCTGGACATGCAAAGAGAATGGAATGTTCGACAGAGCAATCAGCTCTTAAAAGATTTGACTATCGCTTAAAGCCTAACCATATTCCCCATGCACCTTCAAGAAAATTAGCAGTAAGTTTCTGAAAATGTTTATCCCGATTAACACGAAGTAGGTGGAGAATGGGCATTTGTAAAAACAGTTTGCAAAGGAGAAGAGAAACTTATGCGAGAGTAACACATCAAATGGTTTTACTTAAGTTACAGTAAGTGTTGTATTCGACTTGAAATCCAGATTACAGGCTTTAGTGTCAAATAAAAACACTTTTAGATAAAATTCTGTGTGTGTGTGTGTGTGTGTGTGTGTGTGTGTGTGTGTGAGAGAGAGAGAGAGAGAGAGAGAGAGAGAGAGAGAAAGAGGAAGGGTAGGGGAGGGCGAAAAATCTTTGTACTTATAAACATTGCATTTTAAGAAAGCAATGTTTAAAGTTTTCTCAAAATATTTCTCATTTGAAATATTCCTTTAAATGAAAAACGTTTGCCTTTTATTTTCTCAGTAGCTTAAGTAACACCTTGGATTAAAATTACCTTTAGAGGTTAATGTGACAAATGAAATATGTATATTTAAGTTTTGCTTATATAGCTTGTCAAGTATTTTCCCTTCTCATTAAATATTCTACACAAATGAGAAGACAAAACGTTACTAGTAGAACAGTGTTAAGTTCATCAAAATACACAATTTAAGCAAAATAACTTCTCTTTAGCATTTCCAAAATATTCAAAGTCATATACCTATACAGGCTCCTAAGGAAGGCTTACTTGATGCCGCTAGTGGCACTTTCTCTGCTGCTGTATAAACTATTCTTACTAAAGGTTATTCTTCTTGTTAATAGAGATAAACTTTCAATATAGCTTTACACATTTCGTTGTAGTATAAAAATAATACAGTAGGATAAGGCAATAGTAAGATTTTTAAAATAAAACGTTGGTTGCTATGTGATGGCTTTAAAATTCCTTACTCTTTGCATGACCACGTGCTTTAGCAAATCTCTTATTGTTTATTAGTTATGTAAAATTAGCCTTCTTTCTGAACGTAGAGGACTCTTCACCGTGTATAAGTATATTTTATTTTCTATGAAAATATCTTAAACATATGGTATTTTAATCAAATTATTTAGAGGCATTTTTCAGAAAATTAAACTAAAAAGGTTTTCCATGTAACGTGTAATACAGGATGGGGTATTTTTTGAAAATCTTCGCGTCACATCCTTGGAAGATGCTGCACTTAATTACTAAGTACCAAATACTAAGTACCAATGCTTTTTTATTATTCAGAGAGCCCAAAAGTGTATTTGAAATGAAATACCAGTATCGGACTTTTCGATGGCATGCAATATTTCGTCTACTTGGTAGAGGCAAGGAATAGAGAAAATAATAACCTTTTTTTTCGTTTTCACTTGATCCTATAACAAATAAAAATCAATCTGACATATAAACAATTTGGCGTGATTGCTGCTTCTTATATGTAACCAAGTTATTATTGCCTAATTTGAAATAAGACTTTATATGTTGGATAGAAGTTGTGTAACTGTTTCATAGAATATTTTTATAAATTAGCTATCTCAGGTTAATAGTTTGAGAGTTTCTTTCTAGCCACTCGTTTTATAGTTAGCTTCTAATTAAAAGTTTCTTATAAAAAAGAAAAACTTGTGTATTCAATACATAAAAGTATTAAACATTACATTTTGCAGATGATAAGGTTATGTTAACACAACAATGTGACGATTTAGAATACATGTGCAGGAAATTAATTGAAATAAATAACAAATGGAGATTAGCGTTTAGTGACGAAAAATTTGAAACTTGAGGATAAAGAAGTTTTTAAACAATGTGATGAATACAATATGTCAGTGTTAAGATTACGAATGATAGAAGAAATGCTACTGAACTTAAACAGCGAATAATGAAAGGGAAAAAGGTTATCTCACAATTTAGTTGTATATTATGGAACAAACAGATAAGAATAGACACAAAGAAAAATCTGATGTGTTACACTCACATGACTTTCTCTACTCTTGTAAAAACTATTTTTACAAACGATTATTCTCCATCTAGTTCATGTTAATCGAGATAAACATTTGCAGACTCTATCTTATTGCTAATTTTCTTGTAGATGTAAGGGGGATATATATTTACAAGGGCAATTTGGAAATACAGTAGCCTTTAAGCACATACATATCTCTTAATAGCTGGTTGCTAGGTGCAGCACCATTCCCTTTGCCACAGATTAATACTTTTTGCATATCCAAGACAAAAAAATAAATAACGAATTCCCATTTGAGAAAATAAGTATTGAAAAATTTAAGGGAATAAGAAGCAATATCTCGAAAATGGTTCCTCAACAAAAAATGCATATGACATAAATTATGTATTTTAACGCGATCTACATTTTTTGTGTATCACTTATAGTTTACCAGTTATGCAAAAGTTGTTCAGAATGAAGAATACTTTCGGAGACATTCCCAGAAAATTCAAGATATACATTTTATTTGTCATGAAAATATCTTAAACATATGATATTTTAATCAAAATCGTTAGAGCCATTTTTGAGAAAATTAAAATTTTCGTGCTGCATCTCTGGAAGATACTGAACCTAAATACCAAGTTTGGTGTTTATCCGACTGTTCGTTTCTGAGTTATGCTGTTCACAGACACACACACACACACACACACACACAAACGGACATGTTTCTAAAAATGCTTTTTTGGATTCAGGGTGTCTCAAAACATGTATTTCCTGTGAAATCTCGGTATCGAATTTTTGGGTGGAATACATTACTTCTCCTACTTACTATACGTAGTAGAGAAAGTAAAAATTGACAACTCTATTGTTAAAAGAATAACATGATATGCTTCAGAAATGACTCAGTTAAAAATATCTACAAACAATACATTTTGGCATTGAAAAGGAATTATTGGCGGCACTCAGTTCAAATATCTAGGAGAGATAAAATTTTGGAATGAGAAAATAAGATAGGAAATATATATTAAATATATATTATATGATATTTCAACCAAATTATTGATTTGGTATGGACATGTGATGCATCTGGATCAAGCTAAGTCACCAAATGGATGCCAACAAGGAGACAAAAGGAACATGGAAGAATGGATGAAGGAGAGACAATTAAGGGGACAATGGATAGATAGGACAAAATGGTTTTTGTCAATACGAAAGCATATGTATTTGACTGTCAGAAGAGGTAAACAGCGTAAAAACTGAATAATAATAATAATAATAATAATAATAATAATAATAATAATAATAATAATAATAATAATAATAATAAAACATTAGTGATACACTGCTTTAAGAAACAAATTTTAACAATTCTGGTAGTGAAGATAACTCTCCGAGATAATATGCTGCTACAAAATGGCGGTTTCCCCTATTGGCTGCAGTTGATACTTCTGGGTTCGTGTATAAAGTAAAACAACTAATTTAAGCATATGCAACTGATGAAGGTGTCTACGCAGGTGATAAACTGGGGCATAAAAAGAGGCGGTAGTCGAGTAAAGAGATAGGCAGGTTAACATATATTTAAGACGAGAGACGCATGCGTGCAATTTGCTCGATTCGCCACAAACTCACGCCAATTAGTATATTGAGATACGATCGTCATGCTTCGTCATCATGCTAATGGCGGCTTCTGTCCAATACCGCAATGGGACCGTGAATTCAGCTCCCGGAAGGCACTGTTATCATTGTTTTAACTAATAATTAGAGTTGTATGCCACGGTTTAACATACCAAGATATTACGTCCTAAACTTAGTATACGCTAACACACAACTTGTAGTACCAGGCAGTAGCTATGCGTGTTACAAAACCAACTAATTAGCATTCTATTTCACAACTACATGCATTGCTGCACCATAGATTTAGGTGAATTTTTAAGTAATTCAGGTTAAGTTAAGTTGTTAACCTAAGTATAGAAAAGAAACAACAAAATCTGTACAAAATGGTTCAAATCCGAAGTAAACTATGGGACAAACCAAACTACGGATGGGACAAAGTGACTAATAGGCTACCTCTGAGTCGAAGGCTTTTCAATCCAGAAGTCTAAGGCTCCCGGCTGTGGCGGGGAAGCTTTAGAATTATTCCCTACCTTCCGCAGAGTAATGTCCTTTATCCCATCTTGTTCAAGTTGCGGTTCGAAGAATTGTTCTAATATGCCAAGGTGGGTATTTCTGTAACTATTCGCTCAACTACGTGTGCTGTTACTACTTTTGGACTATGTTTGGTGTTCGTCTGCCCAAATCCGATAATTATGCCTGTTCACAGGACCACATTTGTGAAATTATGATTCATTACTGAACAACACATTGTCCATCAGGTTGGCATGTTCAACTGCTTCTAACACGCCGAACACAGCTTGTCGAGCTGTAAAGTCCTTAGGTTCGAACTTATGTATTATTTGAGTGTGATAAGGGCATTTATTCAGCATGTAGTGTAAGGTACGCGCTTGCGCTGTTTCTGATATTGTAATCAAACGCTGCTCATCCGCATCAGTGCCAGTACTGTTGAATTTGATTATCACATCTCTGATAGTTTGCCTACTAGGACTTGGTTTCCTTAATTCCCTATAGAAATCTTGCTGGACCTGTAAATAGGTCATCCATGCAGTCGAACTGAGACGACTGGCTTTCAGCATTGCACGATTTCCAATTACGTATAAAGGAACTTCATTTTTTAATTTTAAGGTATTATTGAATCACCCTGTATAATAGCTGTCCTAAAGCGGGTGCGATACAATTGCGTGATTGTCAAGCGAAAGCAATCCAGTAGGTAATTTTCACGTTGGGATGCAAGTAACTAATTGAGGCAGTATTTTTAACACTTAAAGATTTTAATCAAATTATATAAATATAAATTTGCCTTAAAACAATATGCGTATGTAACAATATCTAAAAAGTGTATATTACAGTCATTGTATATGTTTATATTATTGTATGCATGTGTAATAATGTTATGTGAATGTATTACATAATTTAATAATGTAGGAGATGTGAGAATAATAGGTTTAAAGTTGCTAACAACGTGGTAAACTTTAGGCAATAATGAGAAGGAAGTTTAAATACTACTAGTCATTATTAGAGCAGCAATAATGCAATTGTGAGATACTTTAAAAACCACCAGAAAAAGATTTAGTTAAATGCAGGTATTCTATTAGAGTAGGATTAGCCAATCAGAGACTTGAAATACAGAAATATACAAGTTTAGACGGTTGAAATCAATTCAGTTGCCTCCAAACAGTTCTCATAACCAGACGTGTTGCTTCTAAACAGTGCTCATAACCAGACGCGAGATGTGTCCTGGAGAAATTAATCATGTATCCGTGTGAGACGAAAATAATATACCTGTTAAAAAAATGCAAGTATTAAATAAAAGAATCTCACAGCTCTCGATATCAGCGAAGTGCTATTTAATTTGTGTCAAGGATTAATAAAAAGGAGTGAATTAAAACTAAAAATCTGTGTAAGCCTACATTCTTGTCACATCATATCCCTGCCTAAGAGAAACGTGTCTCTAACAATATTGCTGCCTCAGCCGAGACAAACATAAATATAATATCTAAAGATACAGTCAAATTACAAAGTTAATATTTTTTTAAACTTGGGGCAAAGGCCACCTAAAAGTACATTTGGGGCGAAGGCTACCGGAAACTGTTTAACTATACGTGCGATTGCAACAAATATTCAAATTGGCGCCAGAACGTGGAAAAAAATAACGAAATAATAATAACGTAACAAAGCACCTTCTCATAATTTAACACCATTTAATTCTTTCAGATCTGATCTTTTTTATTCAAAACTGGATTTTGAACTAGAACAGCACATGGTAAATATTTGAGTCCATTGACAACTGATCTCTGATTCGTGTGTTAGATGGCTAAAGCACTGAACATCACTGATTACGATTTAAATGGTGGAGGTTACTGGAGGTTGCTTATGCTGGAATTCTGGCTGAAGTGCTACCAAGTCTGCAAAAAAGGATGGAGCAAGCCCATGTAAAATAAACGGTGACTGGCACGCGTGGAGGTTGACAATGCTGTGGTGAAATACATATTATTATATTTTAATGTTATAAAATCAACGAACATGTTTATTTGGTTTTAATTTTAGTCTATATTAATATAAATAAATTTATTCACACTATGAAATTGTCGAAGTTTAAAAACTATTGTTTCCGGTATTTTATTTTCGGTAAGGTGGTATTGAAGTTAACGTACATTATCATGAGTAGTTGATCTGAAAGGAATCATCTCAAGATGTTTGATTCCTTCATCATCGGGGAAGGTAAAATATATTTTTCGACCCAACATTTTTACTGAAATGAAAGTTCACAAAAATAGAGCCTTACTCATATCTCTAAGGGAGAAGTAAATTACTATCCCGTGGGAAAAGCCGCCGGTAGAGGTGAGTATTTCAGCTGACTGTGTAGTAAGATATCATTAGTTGCGGCTTTACAATAAGGAACCATCCATATTAATACGAAGTCGCCGATAAGGAAAACTCTCCATTACCATCAATTCGAGATGGGTCAAAAGCCAAGTATAGACGGAGCATAGACCAGTAATTAGGGTTTCTGAATACCAGTCATTTCAGAAGCGTTTCGATTTTCCACAGGCCTCTGGCCGTGATTTGCATATTGGAAGTGTGTTATGAAAACATGGGGATTCTTCTCAGGGGTAAGTCTCGAAGGCCAACGTAGCCATTAGGGCCTCAGAAAAGCTCCTACTGGCAGTAAATCGTTTAGTAAAAGGCTTCCAAAACTTGCGGTCGCTACGCAAACCAGCAATTTGAATTTCGACTCAAATATTGAAATTTTACGTATACTATTATACGTGTTTTATAAGCAGTTACCCCGCATTTGGATAGATATATTATTTCAGGCCTTCCTGAAGTTGAGCATATGCATCGTAAGCACTTTCCTTTTCGTTTCAGATCTGCTATCTCAGTATTTCAGGCAACCACAAGTTGGCTGAAAAGCATGTTTAGTTACCATACAGTCTAAGTCCACTTTCGAATATCTCTTCCATTTACAAATTTAATAATTACGTTTCGTGTTATTTTACAGAAATTGTAAAACATTTATAAAATGTATTTATCTGCATATCATGATAATGATATGAAATCACGAACTATGGACTTATTAATCTCCTGAACACCGTTTATAAAATAGGCATTCGCAAAATATATATATTCATTAAGAAAAAATAACATAGGCATTATTAAAGACGACCAAAACGGTATGCAAAGGTACTTACTAGTGTGGATAATGTTCCCTATAAACAGATAACAGAGAAGAGAAAGAAGTTAAAAACACACACACGCACACACACACACACACAAGCACACCCGCACTGCATTTTACTTTTTGTACTACGTACTTAGTAGGTAGAGAAGGTATTGCAATCCACCCAAAAATTCGATAACGAGATTTCACCGGAAATACATGTTTTGAAGGTCCCGAATAAAAAAAATTCTGATGTGTTACACTCACATGACTTTTCCTATTCTTATAAAACTATTTTTACAAACGCTTATTATCCATATGCTTCATGTTAATCGAGATATCGAGATGTTAATCTTATTGCTAATTTTCTTGTAGATGCAAGGGGAATTGGTAGGCTTTAAGCTATAGTCAAATATTTTAAGAGCTGGTTGCTATGTGCAGTATTCCATTCTCTTTGCATTACCAGGACAAAAAAAATGAATAACGAATTCCCATTTGAGAACAAGTATAAGTATTGGAAAATTTAAGGGAATAACTAGCAATATCTCGAAAATCGTTCACTCAACAAAAAATGTATATGACATAAATTGCGTATTTCAACGCGATCTACATTTTTTGTGTAGTAAACGTTTGACTATATTTTATGGTTTACCAGTTATGCAAAAGTCGTTCACAATGAAGAATACTTTTGGAGACATTCCCAGAAAATTCGAGATATTCATTTCATTTGTCATGAAAATATCTTAAATATATGATATTTTAATCAAAATCGTTAGAGCCGTTTTTGAGAAAAATAAAATTTTCGAAAAATGTTCCATGTAAAGGGTAATCTGAGGTGGGGGGGATTTTCTTGAAAACCTTCGTGTCGCATCTCTGGAAGATACTGAACCTAAATACCAAGTTTGGTGTGTATCCGACTGTTCGTTTCTGAGTTATGCTGTTCACAGACACACACACGGACATGTTTCCAAAAATGCTTTTTATGAATTCAGGGTCCTCAAACATGTATTTCCGGTGAAATTTCGACATCAAATTCTTGGGTGGAATACAATACTTCCCCTGCTTACTATACGTAGTAGAGAAAGTAAAAAGCATTTTTGGTAAAAGTCCGCGTTCCTGTGTGTGTGTTTGTGTCTGTGAACAGCACAACTCAAAAACGAAAAGATGGACAAATATCAAACTTGGTACTTAGGTTCAGTATCTTCCAAGGATGCGACACGAAGGTTTTCAAGAAAATCCCCCAATCCCAACTAACCTTTACATGGGACTTTTTTGATTTTGATTTCATTTTGATAAAAATACTATGTTAAAGATATTTACATGATAAATAAAATGTATATCTTGAATTTTCTGGGAATAGTCTTTGAAGTCCCCTTCATTCGGAAGGGTTTAATATAATCTTGTATAACTGGTAAACGTTCAGCGATAGACGAAAACGTACTGCACAAGAACTGTAGATTTCCCTAAAACACACAATTTATTTCAAATGAGTTTTTTTTGTATAGTATTAGGATTTCTGAGATATACGTTATTAATGGTCCAAATTGTTCATTTCTTGGTAATTATTTAGTGTCATTTTCACACTCAGTTGTTTCTCACAATTGCGTGGAAACAGTATGGAATGTTAAGGCTAGCGTATAGCGTCCAGTTCTTAAACATTTGACTACTGCTGTTCCTTTTGTATCTATAACGAAACGTGTAATGTAGCTATTTCTGCAAAGATTTATTTGGGTAAAAATTTAGTAGATATAAAAACAAGCTTTAGTAGGAATAGTTTGTATACCCACTAATAAATAATAGTGGGCAGCGAAAGTCATGTGAATGTACACACCAGATTTGTAATATTTAAATAAAGCTATTCATTAATGTAAATATAATGCAATTTTGGAGTATGATAAATTAAAAGAAAAGCCTTGCAGAATATGACTAAAGTATCCAAAATAAACACACATTTATGTAATATGCGATTCTCAAAATAAATACTTATTATTGGAGTTTCAATGCAAGAGTATTGATTGTTCCAGCAGCTTTTTAACTCATATATGAACGTTACTCCTGGAGAAATGAAAGAAAATATTATAATAGGTACTCCCATAAGCCACACTAGTATGTAAATACGTTGTTCTTTGCTGACGATGCCATTATCTCTATACATATAAAGAAATCTCCTGTGTTGCATTCACACAGATTTTTCTACTCACTCGTGTGCAAACTTATCATACGACTTATTCTTCTATCTCTTCTTGGTATTAGAGTAAAATCTTCATTATACATTTATCATATCTTTTAAAAGTGTGTCGCTTTGTGATGGCTTTGAAATTCCGTTCTCTTTGCACGACCACGAAAAAAAGATGGATAGCGATTTGCAGTTGAGAAAAATGAGAAGTATTTGAAAACTCAAACCAGTAACACTGAATATCTCGGAATTGGTTAACTGTAAAAAAAGTTATTTGAAATAATTGTGTCCATTAACTGATACATTTTTTGTGTAGTAAGATTTTTCTATCTTTTACGGTTTATTGAGAATGAAGATTTCACACGCTATTGCTAGAAAATTCAAGATATGCATTTTGTGTATCATGCAAATGTCTTAAATATATGGTATTTTAATCAAAGTTGTCACAGACATTTTTGAGAAAATAAAAAGTGAGGAAAAATTTCCATGTAAAGGGTAGTTTAGACTGGGGGGAATTTTCTTGAAAATCTTCGTGTCGCATCTCTGGAAGATGCTAAACTTACCAGTTTAATGTTTAATTTTTTCAATATAAGATGTTTTTCAAGTGAAATCTCGACATCAAATTTTTGGGTGGAATACAATACTTTCTCTACTTACTGTAAGTGTATAGTAGAGGAAGTAAACAGGAAACAAAAACAGATGTTTTGAAAACTTTTCACTAAAAACTCAATACTAGTGTTCTTTAAAAACCACTCGTATCGCTCAGTGTCAATTAAACACTTTCGGGGTGTTTTTGCTAACACCTTCTTGCTGCAATAAGCCTGTAGTTCCCAAGGTCATGGGTTCAAACCCGGCGAGGGGCGAAGGATTTTTTCGGCGTAAAAATTCTTAGCATAGCTTCCTTCGGAAGGGGAGTAAAGCAGGTGTCGTAGATTTACGGCACGTAAAAGAACCTCAAGCCTGATAAAGAGGCCTCTGAGCAAAATTACCGGTCTTTCACGCCCAATATAGAATGGGATGCTAAGGACCACAGCAGTTACAGAGCGTCCATAAATAAAACTCAATTTAATTTCTTGCTGCAATGGTCCATACCGATCAGTACTCCACATATGTTATAGGTTATACAACAGAGACATCTCTCACTTAGAACTACATAGAGCATTACGGCTACCACCCAGAGGAAGAAGGGATGAACTGAAGGAATCACATGAGGCTATAGGCTGCAGGTAGACAGGACAAGAGGTGCGCGGAAGTCCTTAACAGTTCCAGACTCGAAAAGCCGTCCCATTGTTGGTGCTGACTAGAGAGGGAGATGAAGTACCCGTCGACCAAGCAGCCCTCTTGAGCAACCACCCGCGCCATCTGTCCACACGCCATGAAGAAACTCAGAAGCACAACTGAAAGTGGAGAAGGAGACGGAATGAAAGGGAAATTATGGAAAGGAAATCGTAGATCAGAAACCAGGGAAAACCTAGGTGAACGCTAGGCGGAAATCGAACCCGGGATCTCCCTAATGTGAGCCTCTCGCGCGGCATTTCACGTAATGTAGATACAGTTTTAATGCGCTGCCATTACGACCTCACACCCGCACTCAGTTTCCAGGTATTACATTCACACTCGAATACCGTACAGCCTGAAGGTAAGCAGTAATAATGACTTTGTAACTTTTCGGTTTGAAAGTAAGAGGTACGTATGTACATGCAATTAGGTCAACAACGTTAAATTACTATTCATTGAAAAGGAAAATGAAATAGGTACGTGCTGTATGAAAGTTCGGACTGCGCTGGGGAAAAGAATGTCTAATGATAGATTGCTGTTTTCGCCGAACTATCTTCTCCTTGAAACGCTCAGTTACTGGCATTACAAGTCTGCGCTGTCACTGTAACGAATTGCATAACTACCAATGTACCTATATGCGTGCATATGTCCACATATGCACGTTTGTTTGGCTTCTGATTTACATTCATTAATGCATTTTCTGGAAATTTAATTCAACTTAAAGCCACCCAGGAGTTAAAAAAAGTCTTATTTTTACTTCCTACTATTTTTACTTTCTCTATTACGTATAGTAAGTAGGGGAAGTATTGTATTCTACCCAAAAATATCGATACCGAGATTTCACCGGAAATATATGTTTTAAGACCCCCTGAATCCAAAAAAAGCATTTTTGGAAACATATCCATGTGTGTGTGTCTGTGTGTCTGTCTGCGAACAGCATAACTCGGAAACGAACAGTCGGATAAACACCAAACTTGGTATTTAGGTTCAGTATCTTCCAGAGATATGACACGAAGGTTTTCAAGAAAATCCCCCATTCCAGATTACCCTTTACATGGAACATTTATCGAAAATTTTAATTTTCTCAAAAATGGCTCTAACGATTTTGATTAAAATATCATATGTTTAAGATATTTTCATGACAAATGAAATGTATATCTCGAATTTTCTGGGAATGTCTCCAAAAGTATTCTTCATTGTGAACGACTTTTGCATAACTAGTAAACCATAAGAGATAGACAAAATTTTACTACACAAAATGTAGATCGCGTTAAAATACACAATTTATGTCATATACATTTTTTTTGTTGAGTGAACCATTTTAGAGATTTTGCTTGTTATTCCCTTAAATTTTTCAATAGGTACTTATTTTCTCATATGGGAATGCGTTATTCAGTTTTTTGTCTTGGATATGCAAAGAGTATTAATCTGTAGCAAAGAGAATGGTGCTGCACCTAGCAACCAGCTATTAAGAGATATGCCTATGCTTAAAGGCTACTGTATTTCTATATTTCCCTTGCAAATACAAAACAAGGGTAACATAGTTCCGCCTCAAACGATAGTCAAATATTTTTAGAACTGGTTGCTATGTGTAAAATGTAATTCTCTTTGCATGTCAAAAGATCGTTTCTGCAAATGTTTATCTCGATTAGTATGAAATAGATGGAAAATAAGAGTTTGTAAAAATAGTTTGTACAAGAGTAGAGAAAGTCATGTGAGTGTAACACATCAGATTTTTACTTTCTCTACTACATATAGTAAGTAGGGGAAGTATTGTATTCCACCCAAATATTCGATACCAAAATTTCACTGGAAATACGAGTTGGTATTTACGTTACCTTCCAAGCATGCAACAAGAAGATTTTCAAGAAAAATTCCCAACCTAATTATTCTTTACGTGGAACATTTTTAGAAGTTTTTTTTTTCTAAATTGGCTTTAATGATTTTGATTACAATGCCATATATTAAAGATATTTATATGGCAAATAAAATGTATGTCTTAAATTTTCTGGGAAAAGCATGTGAAGCCTTCTTCAATCGGAAGGAATTTTGAACTGGGTGATCAGAATGGAGCAGAACAGGTTTCACGGCTCTTAGCCGGCCGGCGGTGAAGCGAAGCTGAGTTGAATTCTTGCAGACGTGGCAGTATTTGTTCGGCATTCATTTATGATTCATACAAAATCTACCAGTGCTGTAAGGACATTATTTCAGAAGAGATTCCCTGATGTTCAAGTTCCAGATCGAACTATGATTCATAGATAGTAAATGAATTCTTGAAATGGGAAGTCTTCTTGATAGGAAATATAAGAAACCACGTACAGTACACGCATAAGAAACTCTAGATAACATTAGACACGCACTGGAAAGGTCTCCTAGAAAATAACTTCGTCGTCTTTCCCAGCAAACAGAAATTTCCTCTGCCCTGTTTAAACGGCTACAAAGTTACTCAAGTTAAAACTCTGTAAAATTACTGTAGTACAAGAACTTAAACCGGATGGCCCTGTAATAAGGATGCGATTCCGTTAATAGGTTTTGAATCAGGTATGTGACGTCAAATGGACCCCAATCTAATTTTCTTAGTTCCACCTAAGTAGGTATATTATTGATAGTGAGAGGTATGTGCAAAACAATTTGGAGGCATTTGTCGGCATATTAACTTAGAGGGAAAGAAGTTACGCGGCCTTCCAGCGACGACACATACAGCCAACTTCTCCTCACAGGAAATCCATGAAGTGTTTGAAGACAATGTTATCACAAGGCAGAGGGGTTTTAGTAAGTAAAGTATCAAGTTAGGAACGCACCAAGGATTGGTGGCGAGAGAAGGTGGAAGCGCTTGCGACCTTGTAGTGTTCTCCGTAAAAAATATGGATCGATAGCAGATAGTCCAGCATTAGGAGTATTGGAATGGAAAAAAAGTACGATTAGCTATTGATAGTGTGCAATAAAGTTACCTCATCATTTAATTAAGGCATTAGTGTTCATAAATCTGAGCTACCTGTATTTTGTTTACATCGAACGCTGTAAATTGTTTAAAAATATCCACTCTTACTAGCATATGACACAGATACTTGAAAAATTCTGATACATAATTAGTAGCTGAGGAGATGAAAAAACCACTTACCTCATAGTTCCTTTCTAATAAAGTCACGTGCTCCTTCTGTTTAATTGACTTACAGGTTGTTTAACATGTTGTTTTAAATGTCCTCTGAGCTTTAATGTTACAGCTGATAGCTTCGCCATTTGTGCTCAAGTGTTTCATGCCAAATTCCGCTACAAACGATGCTTATTCTGATGTTTTTGATGTATTCACTCTTACTTACTTTAGACGTATTGCCGCAGTTCTTCACTGGGCTATATAGAGCGGACCATCTAAGTTGAGACTATGCAATATCTCCAAAACTAAGCGCTGTAGAAAGAAATGTGTTTAATAAACGTTGCTTGATATTATGGAGGAAAGTAAATGCCATTAGTCGTGTTTTGTTTGAAGGAAGTTATGATGGTCATTTTAGGGTCAATTAATTTCTTTAAGTGGGGACATACATGTTTTCTCATAAGAAAATGGTTCATAAAAGCTGTTTATTTTGTGATGAGGAATAAGGAAACAAAATAAAAAAAATCTGATGTGTTACACTCACATGACCTTCTCTACTCTTGTATAAACTATTTTTACAAACGCTTATTCTCCATATGCTTCATGTTAATCGAGATATCGAGATGTTAATCTTATTGCTAATTTTCTTGTAGATGGAAGAGAAATTGGTAGGCTTTAAGCGATAGTCAAATATTTTAAGAGCTGGTTGCTATGTGCAGTATTCCATTCTCTTGGCCTTACCAGGACAACAAAAATGAACAACGAATTCCCATTTGTGAACAAGTATAAGTATTGGAAATTTTAAGAGAATAACAAGCAATATCTCGAAAATAGTTTACTCAGCAAAAAAACATGTATGACATAAATTGTGTATTTTAACGCATCCACATTTTTTGTGTAGTAAAATTTTGTCTATCTCTTATGGTTTACCAGTTATGTAAAAGTCGTTCACAATGAAGAATATTTTTGGAGACATTCCCAGAAAATTCCAGATACCTATATATTTGATTTGTCATGAAAATATCTTAAATATGTAATATTTTAATCAAAATCGTTAGAGCCATTTTTGAGAAAATTAAAATTTTCCAAAGATGTTCCATTTAAAGGGTAATCTGGGGTGGGGGGATTTTCTTGAAAACCTTTGTGTCGCATCTCTGGAAGATACTGAACCTAAATACCAAGTTTGGTGTTTATCCGACTGTTCGTTTCTGAGTTATGCTTTTCACAGACAGACACACATGGACATGTTTCCAAAAATGCTTTTTTTGGATTCAGGGGGTGTCAAAACATATATTTCCTGTGAAATATCGGTATCAAATTTTTGGGTGGAATGCATTACTTCCCCTACTTACTTTACGTAGTAGAGAAAGTAAAAATGTTGGTTCCCAATTTCGTAGCTTGACCTTCAAATGACCATCCATGGATGGTCCAACTATTCATTGCGCTCTTCGTACACAGCCATTCATAATTTTCGTTGTTATTTACGTTGGTGTAAGAACAATTACAAAGTACTTTAAACAAATGTTGTTTAGTTTTTTTATGTGGAGTGAGAAAGACATAAAATAGCAGGTTCCCATTTAAAAAAACTAAACTGACCATCACAACGTCCTCCAAGACATTTCTTTCTACAACGCTTAGTTTTTGAGATATTGTATAGTATCAACTTAAATGGTCCACTATGTATACGCGTATGTATCGAATAAATGCAATAGTCGCAACGCAACCGTCTGTTGGGTTGGGGAGGAGAGTGCCCGTCACAATACCTAACATTACGTATATTCCGTGCTGTAACACAATTGCTCTATTTACTTACTAAAACCCTTGTGCCTGGTTATCACCAGACCTCGGTTTTGGGTCACGGAATTAGCAGACTGAAGTTGGGAGCGAACTGGGTTGAGTTGATGTCCTAGCCCGGTGGGTGGGGTAGCACTTCCAACCTACAGGTAGTAGTGTAGCGAAGGTCACTGTGCACATTTATATTGCTGCTTGGCCCTGGTTAATGCAGTCCCATTACGTACTCGAGATCCAGTGAGCAAAGAACTATAGTTTCATGATATTTACATATTCGTTGATATTTTGTTTGTGTTAACTGCTCTTATTTATACTCCACAGTACCTTGAAACATGTCGAAGCATACGAGTACCAAGCGTTCCTTTCAGGATGCACTTGTAGAGAAGTTTGGAAAGGAACATTTCCTCGTCAAAGAAAACAACACTGCATATTGCAAATGCTGCAAAAAATACAGATCTCGATTCTTTCAAAAACACGGCAAAAGTTAAATTCAACAATCTACAGAGGTTTTCAACACCACAATCAAAATAGACAATCGGAAAGAATTTTATCGAGATTCGTGTAGCATGTTAGTACATGCCAACATCCATTTCAACGAGATCGAAAATAAATATATTAAAGCGTTTCTAGAAATAAATATATATATGGGTTCCTAATTGCACTGAGTCAAAAACTGAATGAGTCAAAATCAGACTCTTTTATTGCAAGTGTGAACGCCAAATTAAAAAATGTCCTTTTGGCTTTGCAGATATGTGTGCCATTAAGGACGTTTTATTGGATTCAAACAATGAATACAAATCCACAAAACTTTATTCGTGTGATATCACACTCTTTTGTTATGTACCTTCACGTCATGTGACGAAGAACGAAGTTTTTCTAACTATAAATTAATTTTAAGTGAAAATAGGAGATGTTTTTATTTGATACATTGCGAATGCACCTTGTAATTCGCTGCAATGACATGTAAAGAAGTGTATTGTATTCATTTGCGTTATTTGGGTTATTGCTTTATGCATTTATTTATTTTAAATGTTTATGTATATGGTGCAATGAAGTTGTGAAGAAATTTATTTTATGATATGTATATTGTTTGAACTTTTTTCTGTCGTGGAAAATGTCTATTTCAGAATGTTAAAACGTGTACAAACATACAAAACTGTTATGTTAGGCAACTAGTTTCCTTACTCGATACGCACTGGAAAATGTGACTAGATGTTTACACGTTGAGGCAAGGGCTACCTGCACGCTTTATCTGCCATCCTACTCGAACTAAACAACACAGTGTTTCATGTGCTCCTAACTTCATGCGTCTCGGAACCCTGCACCGAGGCCTGGTTATCACTAACAACATATAGCCCTCCAATCCCTCGATTTAACTCCTGTGATTTTTATCTTGGGGAGGATTAAAAGAGAAAGTTAACATAAAAGCATCACACACTTAAAAATAACATTCGTTAAGGAATTGCTGCCATTTCTCGGATGAAACTGCAGCGGGTAATGGCCAATTTCTTAAGCAGGTACCAGAAATGCTTGAACAACGAAGGGAGGCACTTCCAATATCTCCTGACTTAAATGTATGAGTACTTTTATTTTTAGTGTTTACCTTTTGTATCTTTGTTAGAAATAACTTCTGCGACAAACCGTAGTACCGCGGACGTGCTGTCACCTGCTCAGCGCGCATAGCAAGCAGCTCCACCGGCCGGCTAAGATCCGCAAAACCTGTTCTGCTCTGTGCTGATCACCCAGTATAATCCTGTATAACTGGTAAACGTTAAGCGAAGACGAAAACATGTTACAGAAAAAATGTATATCTCTTTAAAACAAACAACTTAATTCAAATAACGTTTTATTGAGCTATCCTTCATTTCTGAAATTCGTTATTAATGGTTCGAATTATTCAATACTTAACCATTCTTTTAAAGGCTTTCGATTTGCAGTTGTTTCTTGCGATATTATGTAAGAGTATGGAATTTTAAGGCCAGCATATAGTGTCCAGTTCTTAAACATTTATCTGTCTCTGTTCACTTTGTACCGAAAACGAAATGTGTAATGCATCTATTTCGGGAAAGATTTATTTCGATAGGAAGATAAACTTTCATAAGAATAATTTGTATACCCACTAATAAGCGACAGAGAGGTAGAGAAAGTCACGTGAATGTAACACATCAGATTTTTATAGTAAATATCATTCTAGTTGTCTTAAATATTTGCAGTTTATTTAACTCCCTTGTGTGAATCACTCCCAAGTGCTACCATTAAAAAAACTAATTAGAGACAGAATTATATGATATTTTAAGCAGAATTTTATCAAAAATTAAAATATCTTACTTTAATTGACATTTTCAAAAACAAATACAAATTGGAGTTATTTCTATTACATTTATGGCCAACTTAACCATCTAGAGGACATTGATGATAAATGAAATAATGATCGGGGCAAGGAATTTTGGGAAGGAAACGTGCCAGGCCAAAGTTGAGGGTACCTTCCCGGCATTTTCCGGTTATGAGGACTGAGGAAATCTGGAAAAACCTCTGTCAGATTTTATTAACTTCAAAAAATAAAAATGAAATTTGGATTCCATTTTCATAGCAAATTTTTATCCTTAGCAGTTTGTTTGAATTACCTATCAGCATACATGCTGAGATTGCGAGTTTACGAGACGCAAGCGAAAGAAGTTCTAAATGTAAATACTGGAAAGGTAGGAAAAGTCCCATTCCACTAAGGTGATCTCGAAACTGTTTACATCCACACCTTTCATTCATTCTTACATTCTAGATCTCTACCAGAGCACCGAGGATAAACTCGCTTCAAAATATTGACGTCATGCACAGACAACCGACTATCGGCAACAGCCGAATAAATCTAAACACTCGTATAAAGCATAACTTCATGTTTAAACAAATTTATAATAATATATATGTTTTTAATACTTGCTATTAATGAAATGGATGAATATCTTTAAAAGAAAATAACCCAGCTGAAGTTATTTAGAGCATAGTTTGGTCCTTGGACTCAGGAATGGCTGCGTTGCAAAATAAATTCATCAGAGATATCAAGATATCATGAAATCAAGATATCATATCTCTCACAGAGATAACATGTACTATTTGTAAGCATTTTGAGTCGCAGATTATAATAGCGATATGAATAGCTTGAGAACTTGAAAGGGTTTTTTCGTAGCAAAACAATAAAATTAACAGTGTTTTTCTCTTTGTTTACTGTACTGAAAGCATAAAGAGAACTTCTCCCATATTGTTACGAAATTAGCAATCGTAATTGGTCACCAAGGACAGTCGTAGAGAGGTCTGAGAAAGGAGCATGTTCATGTTTACATATTTTTAAAATGCACTGATTTTCTAGTGGTAAATATATTTTGAATGGTGTACATTTATCTTTTTACTGTGTATATAGGAATGTGATTTGTTCAGGATTGGTACGTCCAAAACATCCTATTGTTTATTACTGAAATCTTTCTTTCTTTTTCACCTTCTTTCTTTGTTGTTACTTTCTCTACTACGTTTAGTACCACAAATTCGATAGCAAGATATCACCAGAAATATATGTTTTAAGGCCCCCTAAATCGAATACAAAAGTATTTTTAGAAAACGATGCGTTTAGAAAAAGCATATCTAAAAAAACGAAAAGTACGATAAGTACAAAATTTAGTATTAAATTTCAGTATCTCCAAAGATGTAGCACGAAGATTTTCAAGAAAATCTCCCACAGCCAAATACCCCTTACATGGAACATTTTTCGAATTTTTTTATTTCGTATAAAATGGCTCTAACGATCTTAATTAAACTACCATATATTAAAGATATTTACTTAACAAATAAAGTGTAACATTGAGGCAGTATTTTAATACCTGAATAATTTCAATTGTTAATTATAAAAATTAAATTCAATAATAGCCCGCCTTAAAACAATTTGCATGTAATAATTATTTAAATTGTATATAACAGCCATTGCAAATGCTTATTTTTATTGTAAATATATTTTAATGATGTTATGTGAATACATTACATACTCTAATAATGCAGGAGCTGTGAGAATAATAAGTTTTAAGTTGCTAACAATGAGTAATAATGAGATAAACTTGTAGCAATAATGTGTTTAGTGTTTGAAATGTACTGGTCATGATTAGAGGGACGATGACATAAATTCTGTAACAGTTTTTAAATTAGCCAATCAACAGCAAACAAAAGTTTTAAGTTAAAGGCAGAAATTCTATTGGACTAGAATTAGCCAACCAGAGACTTGCAATACCGAAGCTTACGGGTTTTGACCGCTGAGGTTACTCAGTTGCTGGCGAGACTTGATAGAGTACAGATGGGAAAATGTGTTCTCTACGGGTGAATAGTAAAAACAGATATACGCGTTAAGTGAATGTATAAAAGTTTCTCACAGTTCTTTAAAAAAGCGTAGTGCTGTATAAATAAGTACAAGAATTTAAATAAAAGAAGTTAATTTAAAAATTTAATTCTGTGATGTCTACAATAATTGTCATACCGCGCCCTGCCCAAGATATATGACTAAAGTAAGACTGACGCAGCCGAGGCAAATTCAAACATACGTAATATTACGTAAGCATCAAAATTCAAACCAACGCCCAAAGAGTGTTACAAACTACATAAAGTAACTATTATTACATAAAACAATTCAAGTTTACGTAAACATATATTACGCAACAACAGCAGCAAATTAACCTCTTCAAGTTAGCTTGCAAGCGTGTGGCTAACAACAACAACAACAGTAAAACTTCAACAGTAGAAGAAAACAACTATTACAAGTTGGCTTCCAATTACGGGGCAGATAAAGTAAAGTACGTAATTTATTACGTGAACCAAATAACAGCTGAAGAACATATCTTCTTCAACATATCTTGACTTTTCTGAGAATAGCTTGTGAAGTCCTCATCATTCGTGAGAAAATTTATATAATTTTGCATAACTGGCAAACGTTAAACGATAGACGAAAATGTACTACAAACAAGAAAATTGTAGATCTCATTGAAACACATAATTTATTCCTAGTAACGTTTTTGTGGCATCAGCCATTTCCGAGATATCTGTTATTAATGCTCCGAATTAATCAATACTTAGCCATTATTTCGAGTCCTGTCGATTTTCAGCTGTTACTCGAGATGTGAAAGTGTATGCAATTTTAAGGCCAGCACATAGTGTCCAGCTCTAAAATATTAGAATATCGCTATTCCCTCTGTATCTATAACGAAATGTGTAATACAGCTATTTTCGGAAAGATTTGTCTCAAAATTAAGTACATTGGAAAGTACTTTGAAGTACGTTGTTGCTTCACGTATAGAGAGCCAATTTGAAGTAGGAGTTGTATTGTTATTTACCCCAGGCTTTGGGAGCCAATTTGAAGAAGGTGTATCATATTTCGACTGTTGGGGAGCCGAGCTTAAAGTAGTTGCAACCGCACGTATGGTAAAAAGTTTCCGGTAGCCTTCGCCCCAAAAACGTTTGAAAAATATTAAGTTTGCAGTGCTTACTGCTTGTTTAAATATTATATATTTATGTTTGCCTCGACTGCGTCAGTATTATTGTTAGAGTATGGATTTCTTTGCAAGGCGTGGTGCGGCTGAAGAATGTAGGCTTACACAGATTATAATTTTTAATTCACTTCTATTTATTAATTCTTGACACGATTTAAATAACACTTCACTGATATAGAGAGCTGTAAGATTCTTTTATTAAATACTTGCACTTTTTAAACACTTAAACTATTTTCGTCTCACACTGAATACATATTAAATTTCTCGAGGACGCATCTCGCGTCCGGTTAGGAACACTGTCTACAACCAACGCGTCTAGTTGTGAGCGCTGTCTACAAGCAACTGAACTGATTTCTACCGCCTAAATTTGTACAATTTGCTCTATTTCAGTTTCTGATTGGCTAATCCTAGTCCAATAGAATACCTTCATTTAACTAAAGCTCTTTCTGGTTGTTGATTGGATATTTTATAAACTGTCATAAAAATTACATTATTGCTTCCAAGAATCACAAGTAGCAAATTCATTATTGCCTCAAGGTTACCTCATTGTTAGTAACTTTTGACCTATTTCTCACAGCTCCTACATTATTAAATTACGTAATACATTCACATAACATTATTGAATATGTATACAATAATATAAACATATACAATGACTGTAATATACACTTTTAATATATTGTTACATACACATTTTGCTTTAAGGCGGGCTGTTATTGAATTTACATATTATATAATTAGACTGAAATTATTTAAGTGTTAAAAATACTGCCTCAACTTTCGTAAGAATAATTTGTATACCTGCTAGTAAGCGATAGATGGTAGAGAAAGTCATGTGCATGTAACACATAAAAGTTCTGTAAATTCTTACACAATTAATCTAAAGTATTTAACAATTTACAACTCCATAAATTTTAAAACGCACGAAGACTGAACCACAGGATTGGGTTGATGTATGCTTGTAATTAATCCAAAATGTACACAAGTTTTCTGGCTTCACGGGCAACAAACCCGCTGCAAAACTATAAGATTTTGATTCAAACAAACTGTGAGTGAAGTATACGACAGGAAATGCGGGCTTTTCTCAAACTGTAATACGCGTCGAGCCAACTGCTATAATTTAGACGTTGGAAAATAATTTATTTGGCTTACACAACTGGAAGTACAGATTACCAGACTTTATGACGTCATGTCTGCAGCGAGTAGTCTGACAAACTATTTATGTTAGTATAAGAAAAGGAAACATGAAAAAGAACAATACAAACAACAAAAGCTCGCCATTACACTTTACGTCATGTTGTTGGAGTAGCGTGTCTGCCTTCCATCTAGAGGATCTGAGATCGAATCACTTGGGTTGGGTTGCCTGTATTAGGTCTTTTACTTTCTGTATTTCGTAATTACAGTAGTAGAGAAAGTATTGTATTCAACACAAAAATTAAGTGTGATATTTCACTGGAAATACATATTTTGAGGTCTCCTGAACCGAAAAAAGCATTTTAAAGAAGAATCCGTCGTATGTGTGTGTGTGTGTGTGTCCATGAACGATATATTCTAATGATACGACACAATATTTTCAAAAAGCTCCTCTCACCCTAAACTACTCTTTAAAAGAACAAATTTTTGGAATTTTTTATTTTCCGAAAAATGGCCCTAATAATTTTGTTTAGAAGACTATAAATTTAAGGCATTTGCATGACAAATAAAACGCATATCTTAAATTTTCTGGTAATAACTAGTAAAGTCCTATTCATTCGGAAGGAATATTGTAAAAATTTTATAACTGGTGAACCATAAGACCCGGTTTCACAGTTTAAGCTTAAGCTCCAAGCCGGGTTTAAGCGGAGGCTTAGGCTACAATTGAGGCATTAACATGGCAAAAGTAGGAACTGTCAAAAATTTGAATTTTCTGGTTTTTAATTGAGAGGGTAGTAAGCAGAAATGCTAATGGCATAGCGATGGCAGTATGTCTTTATGAAGTCAAATAAAGTTGAAAATGTAGTTGCTATAGAGCTTTGGTTGTATGTGCACAGCTGTTGGCACAGACAAAGTGTCAGTGCTGCCGGTACCCGAGTGGAACATGTCTGAAGTGTTGCAAACAAGTAATACTGATTTTTGTGATAGAGATCTGTGTTTACAGTCAATATGACCACAAGGCCTCTTCCATTTAGAATGGTAAGTTGAATTACTGATCCATTACAAAATGTTGTGATTTCACTGAAGATTCTATAAGAAAACTCTTCACACAGAGTTTTGGAAACAGATTGCAAGGTATGTTTTTGACGGATCCCATTTACATCGTTTTTGTACACAACTCGTATCAAAATCAGTACCTTAGGCTGGATCAAACGATTGTGCCATATTATTAATTTTATTGTATTACCAGACGCACTGCTGTGCTGTATTATTGGTACCAGACGTAGCATTGTTGTGTTTATTTAATCATATATTTCGGTTAACGGTTTTTCCTTTCGGCGTGGATCACGCCAAAGACAAAGATCTTTTTGAAGTTGCCTCGTATGACGTCAACCATGTCTGGTTTCGGCTAGACACGGTTAGTGGGGGTAAGGAAGCGTGACTCTAGTGGAAGTGTTCGTTGCAGCCATATGTGTGTGTGGCCGGTCTACGCTTTAGTGGCATCTTCCTCCACCCTTTTCCCTTTTTACTTTCTCTACTACGTACAGTAAGTAAGGGGAGTATTGTATTCCACCCAAAAATTCATTACCGAGATTTCACCGGAAATATATGTTTTGAGGTCCCCTAAATCCAAAAAAAAGTTTTTGGAAACATGTCCGTGTGTGTGTCTGTGTGTCTCTCTGAACAGCATAACTCAGAAACGAACAGTCGCATAAACACCAAACTTGGTATTTAGATTCAGTATCTTTCAGAGATGCGACACGAAGGTTTTCAAGAAAATGCCCCTACACCAGATTATCCTTTACATGGAACATTTTTAGAAAATTTTAATTTTCTCAAAAATGGCTCTAATGATTTTTGATTAAAATATCACATGTTTAAGATATTTTCATGATAAATGAAATGTATATCTCGAATTTCCTGGGAATGTCTCCAAAAGTATTGTTCATTGTGAACGACTGTTGCATAACTGATAAACCATAAGAGAGAGACAAAATTTTACTACACAAAAAGTGTAGATCGTGTTAAAATACACAATTTATGTCATAAACTTTTTTTGTTGAGTGAACCATTTACGAGATATTGCTCGTCATTCCCATACGTTTTTCAATATTTATACTTTTTCTAAAATGGGAATTCGTTATTAATTTTTTTGTCTTGGTAATGCAAAGAGAACAGAATACTCCACATACCAACCAGCTCTTAAAATATTTGATTATCGCTTAAAGCCTACCAATTCCCCTTGAATCTACAAGAAAATTAGCAATAAGAGTAACATCTCGATATCTCGATTAACATGAAGCATATGGAGAATGAGCGTTTGTGTGTGTGTCTGTGAACAGCATAACTCAGAAAACGAACAGTTGGATAAACACCAAACTTGGTATTTAGGTTCAATATCTTCCAGAGATGCGACACGAACGTTTTCAAGAAATCCTCCCACCCCAGATTACCCTTTACATGGAACATTTTTCGAAAATTTTAGTGTGAACGAAGCGAACTTTAGTAAAGCTGAACTAAATTAAAACTTATAACAGTGACAGTTGAAAAACTGGACAATGTTCACAATACCAAAGACGTCCTTAAACGATATTTGTCATATTGTGCTTACGTCATATCAGTGCTGGAGTTTCCGATCCTTTCAGAATAAACAAGCCGAAAACAGAATGTTAATAGATGTGTACTGTTTTTACCCAACAGTCGGATTGTCTATTGTTTTTTACTTTCTCTACTACGTATAGTAAGTAGGGGAAGTATTGCATTCCACCCAAAAATTCGATACCGAGATTTCACCGGAAATACATGTTTTGAGACCTCCTGAATCCAAAAAAAGCATTTTTGGAAACATGTCCGTGTGTGTGTCTGTGTGTGTGTGTGTGTCTGTGTGTGTGTGTGTGTGTGTCTGTGTGTGTGTCTGTGAACAGCATAACTCAAAAACGAACAGTCGGAGACGCACCAAACTTGGTATTTAGGTTCAGTATCTTCCAGAGATGCGACACGAAGGTTTTCAAGAAAATCCCCCCACCCCAGACTACCCTTTACATGGAAGATTTTTCGAAAATTTTAATTTTCTCAAAAATGGCTCTAACGATTTTGATGAAAATATCATATGTTTAAGATAATGTCATGAGAAATGAAATGTATATCTCCAATTTTCTGGGAATGTCTCCAAAAGTATTCTTCATTGTGAACGACTTTTGCATAACTGGTAAACCATAAGAGATAGACAAAATTTTACTACACAAAAAATGTAGATCGCGTTAAAATACACAACTTATGTCATATACATTTCTTTTGTTGAGTGAACCGTTTTCGAGATATTGCTTGTTATTTCCTTAAATTTTCCAATACTTATACTTTTTCTCAAATACGTTATTCATTTTTACTTTCTCTACTACGTATAGTAAGTAGGGGAAGTATTGCATTCCACCCAAAAATTCGATACCGAGATTTCACCGGAAATACATGTTTTGAGACCTCCTGAATCCAAAAAAAGCATTTTTGGAAACATGTCCGTGTGTGTGTCTGTGTGTCTGTGTGTGTGTGTGTCTGTGTGTGTGTGTGTGTCTGTGTGTCTGTGAACAGCATAACTCAAAAACGAAGAGTCGGATAAACACCAAACTTGGTATTTAGGTTCAGTATCTTCCAGAGATGCGACACGAAGGTTTTCAAGAAAATCCCCCCACCCCAGACTACCCTTTACATGGAAGATTTTTCGAAAATTTTAATTTTCTCAAAAATGGCTCTAACGATTTTGATGAAAATATTATATGTTTAAGATAATGTCATGAGAAATGAAATGTATATCTCGAATTTTCTGGGAATGTCTCCAAAAGTATTCTTCACTGTGAACGACTTTTGCATAACTGGTAAACCATAAGAGCTAGACAAAATGTTACTACACAACAAATGTAGATCGCGTTAAAATACACAACTTATGTCATATACATTTCTTTTGTAGAGTGAACCGTTTTCGAGTTATTGCTTGTTATTTCCTTAAATTTTCCAATACTTATACTTTTTCTCAAATTCGTTATTCATTTTTTTTATGTCCTGGACATGCAAAGAGAATGGAATGCGCCACATAGCAACCAGCGTTAAAATATTTGACTATCGCTTAAAAGCTACCATATTCCCCTTGCATCTACATGAATATTACCAATAAGATTGACATCTCGATATCTCGATTAACATGAAGCATATGGAGAATAAGCGTTTGTAAAATCAGATTGTACAAGAGTAGAGAAAGTCATGTGAGTGTAACACATCAGATTTTTTTATGTCCTGACATGCAAAGAGAATGGAATGCGCCACATAGCAACCAGCGTTAAAATATTTGACTATGGCTTAAAAGCTACCATATTCCGCTTGCATCTACAAGAAAATTACCAATAAGATTGACATCTCGATATCTCGATTAACATGAAGCATATGGAGAATAGGCGTTTGTAAAAATAGATTGTACAAGAGTAGAGAAAGTCATGTGAGTGTAACACATCAGATTTTTTTTTCAAAGGATCAGGGAAACTTGTAAGAAAACTGCAATGGTTTTAAGTATTTAATTCTTTTAACTAATCAGGTCTGCAGAGACGGTGAATGAAATGATATCCAGAGTTCACCGAATTGGGAGTTACCCAGAGGTTCTCTATGAAAAAAAAAATCTGATTTCTTACACTCACATGACTTTCTCTACTCTTATACAAACTATTTTTACAAAGTCTTATTCTCCATCTATTTCATATTAATCTAGATAAACATTTCCAGAATCGATCCTTTGACATGCAAAGAGAATTACATTTTACACATAGCGACCAGTTCTAAAAATATTTAACTATCGCTTAAGGTCATGTTCCCCTTGTTTTGTATTTGCAAGAACAATATAAGCACAGACATATATCTTAATAGCTGGTTGCTATGTGCAGCACCATTCTCTTTGCCACAGATTAATACTCTTTGCATATCCAAGACAAAAAATGAATAACGAATTCCCATTTGAGAAAATAACAAGCAATATATCGAAAATGGTTCACTCAACAAAAAAAAATGTATATGACAAATTGTGTATTTTAACGCGATCTACATTTTCTGTGTAGTAACATTTTGTCTATCTCTTATGGTTTACCAGTTATGCAAAAATCGTTCACAATGAAGAAGACTTTTGGAGACATTCCCAGAAAATTCAAGATATACATTTCATTTGTCATGAAAATATCTTAAACATATGATATTTTAATCAAAATCGTTAGAGCCATTTTTGAGAAAATTAAAATTTTCGAAAAATGTTCCATGTAAAGGGTAATCTGGGGTGGCGGATTTTCTTGAAAACCTTCGTGTCGCATCTCTGGAAGATACTGAACCTAAATATCAAGTTTGGTGTTTATCCGACTGTTCGTTTCTGAGTTATGGTGTTCACAGACACACACACGGACATGTTTCCAAAAATGCTTTTTTTGGATTCAGGATTTTTGCGTGGAATACAATACTTCCCCTACTTACTATACGTAGTAGAGAAAGTAAAACTAAGTGGAAATGGACTGAGAAGAGAGAAAAAGACAACTTATGTTGGTAATAAGTTATTAAATTTGTATGAATTGTAGTAGTTTTCTAATGAATGAGTAGCGAGGGCCATTCTTTTTTTTAGCACTTTACCCAATTAATAAAAAACCTGTCATGAGACCGCTCCCCCTCTGTGCGTCGTGAGCATTTGCTGTTTGGGAATCTGACTGCCATATCATAGAGAATAGTAACTGTTTGCTGTCAGATAACTAACAGATTCAGGTCCCCAGTGGCATACCTGTGTAGCTGTGAGCTTAAGGAGTGTGGGTGGTCCAACTAGCGGATTAGTGACGGATGGACGTCCGCGGCGATACAGGCAATTACAGGGTGCTATTACCATATAGCACGTAGAAAGCATGGCTGATAATGTTGACTCTACGCTGTGAAACCGTGACTTCCACACCACCATCAAAAACTGTAACTCAGTCTCTTGTTGCATCTATCCACTTTAGAAATATAGACTATTTGTGTTGTGTTGTAAACTTCTGGACTGGCGTTTTAATATTCTCAGAACCCTTGATTACAAACAATTCATTTATATGAGGTTTCTGTAGATATTTTCTTTTCAGTGCCTCACACATGGAAACAATCTTAACGAATCATCCCGGAGATTCAAAAAAATTAGTCATTAATTCTCATTAATTTGGTAATACAACACAAAGAAACACACACATGATCTGACACGAAATTTCTCATGAGAAAGTCGACAAAGGTGTGTATTTTATGAAAATACTTTCCTCGAAGATGTAACCCAGAATGTGAAATTTCAAAATTTAAGTGCTGCTTTCGCTTTAAGTTTATTATCTAAGCTTTTGGAGTAAAGGTTTAACATTTTAAATATGGCGACAGCTTCTCTGATAAAAATTAGTTGTTAAAGTAACTAATGTGCATATATTACAATTTTTACATTCTATGACTTGAGCTATAATAAACGCAAATTTGAAATTAAATAGAACTAACTATACCGCACTTCCACTGCAAAGCTAACGCAACGTGTAATGAAACGATTTCTGCAAACAATAAATTCTGAAATTCTATTTTTCACTTACATGACTTTCTCTACTCTCGTGCAAATTATTTTTACAAACGTTTATTCTCCATCTACTTCGTTTTAATCGTTATGAACATTTGCAGAAATGTATTGCTAAATATGGTAGGCTTTAAGCGATAGTCAAATCTTTTAAGAGCTGGTTGCTATGTGGAGCTTTCATAACATAACTATGACATAAAAAAGCGAATAATTAATTCGCATTTGAGAAAAAGTATAAGTATTGAAAAATTCAAACAAATAACAAGGAATATCTCGGAAATGGGTCACTGCACAAAAAAACCTGTATGACAAATTGTGTTTTTAACGAGATCCACATGTGCGAAATTTTTGTCCATCACTTACGGTTTACAAGTTATGCAAAAGCTATTCAGAAAGAAGAGGACTTTTGGAGATATTCCCAGAAAATTCAAAATATACATTTTATTTGTCATGAAAATATTTTAAATATATGATATTTCGATCAAAATCGTTAGAGCCACTTTTGAGAAAACAGAGATTTTCCAAAAATGTTCACTATAAAGGATAGTCTGGGGTGTGGGGATTTTCCTGAAAATCTTCGTGTCGCATCTTTGAAAGATACTGAACCTAAATACCAAGTTTCGTATTTATCAGTTTTTTCGTTTTTGGGTTATTATGTTCACAGTCTCACAGATGCGCGCGCGCGCGCACACACACACACACACACACACACACACATGGATCTTCTAAAGTTTGTTTTTGATTCAGAAGACCTCAAAACATGTATTTCCTGTGAAATCTCGGTATCGAATTTTTGGGTGGAATACAATACTACTTACTATATGTACTAGAGAAAGTAATAAACTTTTGCAAGAATAGGTTGGAAAGGTACAATAGACGACTGAAAAATTCAATGCCATCGCCGGAATTTGAACGACAAATCTCCCGGTTTCCGTTCGGTTGTTCTAACCACTGAGCTACCATCACAACATGCCGGTACGACATTAAATTCCCCAAATGACTCGCATTACCTTCTCCAACGCACGGCTTGTGTGGAAGACCAAGTAATTCCATTTTGCAAGAATTGTTTGTAGAAGGCATTTAAGAATAGACGATAGCGGCTAGAGAACATCATATGAATGTAACACGTAAGATGTTATACTAGTTTAATTATTCGAAGCTAGAGATCGTTTTGTTAACAGCTTAAATTTAAGGACGTTGCATATTCTTTAATTAAAACGACATAGTTCATGTCAATTTATATAATGATCATAATGTTTTTCAAATTACTCCAATAGGCCAGAGCACTTTTTGTAATCCCTAATCAAGAAGTTAATAATGACGTATACGGAGGGAATTCTGCAGAAGTAACCTCTCAAGGCACAAACCCAGCTCGCTCTAACCTCTGCTTCAGGCACCTGTGGAGGTTTTTAACGATCAGTGTTTCTTACGTGTGCATGTTATTTCCAAAATGGATGAAACGTTTTTCAGCAAACACGATTTGAAGTCACATCGTAGTGACAGGTGTTTTGTTGGTTCAACTGCGAAACATGCACCTTAGGGCTTCTGAGACATGAAGGTGGGATGAGCAGGCTTCACCGCTAAGAGTCTCAACTTGTAACAAATAAAGAACATGCACACGTAAACGCATTACACATCTCTCCGTGTACCAGCGGCAGGGCATGGGATTACATTATAACGTGTTGAAGACACGATACAGTCATGTTTGTTGTTTTAGTGAAAACCTCCCAATAATAACAATACAAGTGTAAATGCTACAGATTGCAGCCCCTTCAGTTTTCACGCAGTAGGATTACCTGAACAAAAGGAATAATGACCATACATTTGAGGAATTCTGCAAAAGTTATTAAAACGAAATGTAAAGTCATAGAGTTTTACGCTTTGTAGGAATGTGTAAAACAGTGACCTGGTGGATACGTTTTGGAAATAAACAGAGTTTCTATTCGTATGGATGCGGTTTTGGACACGAGTGTTGGAAGAGTAGCCGGGTACACTTTCTTTACTTTTAATCAAAGGAATGTTGAGTTACCAGTGACGAAAATCACTGCTCTAAGTGTTTATTTTCACATTTGATTAATCATTTTTATGTGTACAACGGCTGCGTTATCAAAGTCTCTTTTGATTCGATACCGAGATTTCACCGGAAATATATGTTTTGAGGTCCCATGAATACATTAAACCAATTTTTAAAACATCTGATGTCTTACACTCACATGATTTTCTCTACACTTGTACGAACTATTTTTACAAACTCTTATTCTCCACATGCTTCATGTTAATCGAGATATCGATTATTATTGCTAATTTTCTTGTAGATACAAGGGGAATTGCTAGGCTTTAAGCGATACTCAAATATTTTAAGAGGTGGTTGCTATGTGGAGTATTCCATTCTCTTTGCATTACCAGGACAAAAAAATGAATAACGAACTTGAGAAAAAGTATAAGTATTGGAAAAATTTAAGAGAATAACAAGCAATATCTCGAAAATGGTTCACTCAACAACAAAAATGTATATGACATTAATTGTGTATTTTAACGCGATCTACGTTTTTGTGTAGTAAACTTTTGTCTATCTCTTATGGTTTACCAGTTATACAAAAGTGGTTCACAATGAAGAATACTTTTGGAGACATTCCCAGAAAATTCAAGATATACATTTTATTAGTCATGAAAATACCTTAAACATATGATATTTTAATCAAAATTGTTAGAGCCATTTTTGAGAAAATGAAAATTTTCGAAAAATGTTCCATGTAAGGGTAATCTGGGGTAGGGGGAATTTCTTGAAAACCTTCCTGTCGCATCTCTGGAAGATACTGAACCTAAATACCAAGTTTGGTGTTTATCCGACTGTTCGTTTCTGAGTTATGCTGTTCACAGACACACACACACGGACATGTTTCCAAAAATGCTTTTTTTGGATTCAGGGGATCTCAAAACATGTATTTGCGGTGAAATATCGGTATTGAATTTTTTGGTGGAATACAATACTTCCCCTACTTACTATACGTAGTAGAGAAAGTAAAAAAACCCTCCAACCTCAGACTATGCTTTACATGGAACATTTTTCAAAAATCATTTATTTAAGACATTTTCATGACAAATGTAATGTATATCCTGAATGTTCTACGAATTTCCCCAAAATTCCTCTTCATTCTGAATGGTTTTGCAGAACTGGTAAACCGTAAAAGATAGACAAAATTGTTCTACACAAAAATGTAGAGCTTGTTAAAACACATTTTATGTCATACTCTTTTTTTTTTTGCTTTGGAGTAAACCATTTCCGAGATATAAGTTTATGTTTTTTCTCAAATGGGAATTCGTTATTGTTTTTTATGTCCAGGACATACAAAGAGAATGGAATCTCCACATAGCAACCAGCTCTTAAAATATTTGACTATCGCTTAAAGTCTACCAATTCCCCTTGCATCTACAAGAAAATTAGCAACAAGATAGTTTCTGCAAATGTTTATCTCAATTAACATGAAGTAAATGGAGAATAAGCGTTTGTAAAAATAGTTCGTACAAGGGTGGAGAAAGTCATGTGAGTGTAACACATCAGATTTCTTAAAATTATATTGTTTGTTGTTGATACACAAATACACCTATGCACAAACACCAACACCCATGCTAAAAGTGGAACATTAACTCGCAGTTCCCGTGCCACGAAACACTGGAACGAAACATTATATCACGTTTGCCTACAGAAACGTGTGTTTGAAGTGGAAAATGTTATTTAATATATTTCTAGAAAATTACTACATAAAATATAAACGAAATGGCTAAATTCTATCATCGCTCCTAAATGAGAAAATCTCGTGTTCAAGGAGGGAACATTCTTCATAGACGCATCTTGCATATACAGGGTGGACCACTTCAGTTGACTTTTTTAAATGGAAACCTATAATTGGGGTCAATTTAAATTGACACTAAAGTAACCACCACAACGTCCACCAAATAAAACACGACTAATGGTATTTACTTTCCCCCATAATATCAAGCAACGTTTATTCAAGACTTTTCTTTCTGTAACGGTTAGTTTTGGAGATATTGTACAGTCTCGACTTAAATGGTCTATCCTGTATACATACAAAAGCTAATAATACTAAATATTAGTCTACTAAATTAGTATTTGTGACGATAAAACCAGCAAGACTTAACGTTAATTTTACTCATAAATTTTAATTTTATTATATAAATTCTTTAATAACTACACTAAAGTTAAGGAGACTTGTTTTGAAAATTATTTCGTAATATTGCAGTTAATTTTTTCTTAATTTAAAATCCTGTATACCAGCAAAATTTGATTTCTTTTTATCTTTACATTCTACCGTAAACTACTATAGTTTAAGTAGTTGAAGCACACTATGCTAGTCGTCTTCCATTAACTAGTGGTAGCGTGCTGGCCTCTAGTTCCCAAGGTCGCGGGTTCAAACTCGGCGGTGGTCGATGATTTTTTTTCGGGCGTAAAAATACTTGGCATGGCTTCCTTCGGAAGGGAAGTAAAGCCGGTGGTCCCGTGTCATAGATTTACGGCACGTAAAAGAACCTCAAGCCTGATAGAGGCCTATGAACAAAATTACCGATCTTTCACGCCCAATATAGAATGGGACGCTAAGGACCATAGTAGTTAAACAGCGTCCATAAATAAAACTCAATTTAAATTTTACACCATGCTAGTTCGATTAGTTTTGTAATGGCGTTACAACGGTAATTTATTCCGATTTTTTTGTGGATACATTTTAGTAAAATGTTATATCAAATTTGGAGTATTTTAGGTATGCTCTTCTCGCATTTCTTTAATTATATAATTAACAGTAATTATAAAAGCTTTTGAGTTTAGCACAGGGAAATTCCCTGAGTTAAAAGTTTCTTGCCAACTGTTGTATTCTACCTTGTGTTTAATTATGTTATAAATTGTGTTATTAAAAGTATGCATATAGATGTGTTGCTTTCAGTAACAAATCATCTTATTTGTGACTTTTTCTACCTATCAAACCACGCAATCTGTTACCGTATTATACTATCCATATTAAAAGTATTTTTATCAGTATTACGGCTTCGGAATAAGCAATAGTGACTCGGTTGCACTTAAGGAAGAGGAAACATTATTCAACTTTTATATAAGCAATTTGTCTATGGATACGAGTTCATTGGGAAAACAAAATATTATCAAACACATTGGAAAAATGGTGGAAGTTCAAAATTCTAAATAACAGCGAATGTTTCGGAAACGTCCAATGCTGCGAAAAAGTTGTTTGACAAACGCTGAATACCTTGATGAAGTTTATATTTATTATGCAGTAGGTACGGTCCTGCCTGGAACATTTGCTTCCTTGTTACTCCTCTTCTTGGATCCTTAAAACGTGCCTGACTTAAGCATAGAAGTTGGCACTTTTCTGAAGCTTCCTTTTTATTAATTTGATTTATTTTGGATCGCTTTAACTGCATGGTCATATCGCCACGTTTTAACTTTACATAGTAAAGAATATAGTAATGAGTTACAAAATGGTAAGATTTATCCTTTACAATAATTTAAAAAGTTTACATTTTCTTATAAACATCAAAGTGTTTGGTGATTATTTATAGGTAGGTTACTCAAGCCAGCCTGAAGGCTCCATCTGGTGTATTTTGAAAATTGCAGCAGGATGTGCTGCACAGCACGCGTTGCATTGCAGGTCTTACATATTGGTGGTGGTGCTTTATTACGGTTGAATGAGTGTGTCAGTTTGCAGTGACCAATTCTGAGGCGAGTAATTACTATTTGTTCTCATTGTTCAGTTGTTCGCAGAGGTTCAAAGAAACTGGTAGCTCCAGCGCAGGCCACTAGCTGTTTGCTGGGAGTTGTTGACTATATGTTCTTGTATGATTCAATTAGCAGGTGTTTGGTGTAGCAAATAACATCTTGGTGAGTTAAAGTTATTCCATGGTCACTGATTGAGTGTCGGGTGGCTTCCTTTGGAGTTTTATCAGCTTTTTCATTTCCTTCAATACCTACATGTGAGGGTACCCAAGTGAGGTTTACTTATTTCCCAGAGTGCTGAATGGTAGAATATACCCAAAGTTCTGGGTGGCAAGAATTGCAGTTAGTGAATCAGTGTAAATTACGTAATTTGTTTGACTGGCAGTTTAAATGATGTACTGCTGTGCTTTCTTAATTGCAAAAGCTTCACAGGCGAAAATGAGCTTTGTTTTTGTGTAAGAACACACAAGAACACTTTTTTACTTTTGTACTACGTATAGTAAGTAGGGGAAGTATTGCATTCCACTCAAAAACTCTATACCGGGATTTCACCGTCAATACATGTTTTGAGGCCTCCTGAATTCAAAAAAGGTATTTTTGGAAACATGTCCGTGTGTGTGTCTGTCTCTGTGAACAGCATAGCTCAGAAACGAACACTCGGATAAACACCAAACTTGGTATTTAGGTTCAGTATCTTCCAGAGATGCGACACGAAGGTTTTCAAGAAAATCCCCTCCCATAGATTATCCTTTACATGGAACATTTTTCGAAAATTTTAATTTTCTCAAAAATAGCTATAAGGATTTTGATTAAAATATGATATATTTAAGATAATTTCATGACAAATAAAATGTATATCTCGAATTTTCTAGGAATGTCTCCAAAAGTATTCTTCATTGCGAACGACTTTTGCATAACTGGTTTTGCATAAGAGATAGACAAAAATTTTACTGCTCAAAAAATGTAGATCGCATTAAAATACACAATTTATGTCATATACATTTTTTTTGAGTGAACCATTTTCGAGATATTGCTTGTTATTCCCTTAAATTTTCCAATACTTATACATTTTCTCAAATGGGAATTCGTTATTCATTTTTTCGTCCTGGTAATGCAAAGAGAATGGAATACTCCACAAAGCACCAGCTCTTAATATATTTGACTATCGCTTAAAGCCTACCATATTCCCCTTGCATCTACAAGAAAATTAGCAATAAAATTAACATCTCGATATCTCGATTAACATGAAGCATATGGAGAATAAACGTTTGTAAAAATAGTTTGCACAAGAGTAGAGAAAGTCATGTGAGTGTCATACATAAGATTTTTTATTCCAGGGCCTTACAACATGGATTTCCTGTGAACCCCAATGGAATCAACATTTTCTCTACCCCTAAAGTAAGCGTTAAATGCGTTTTTATATTTTATTGCCAATTTATTGCAAGAGTCTTTAAATATGCATATATTTGAAAATGATTGTGGCCTTTTGGCAGTTGTCCACAGAAATTTAGGATCTGGTCTACTGATGATAGGTAGCATGAAACGATCTCGTCAGTCAATTTCACCAGATACAACACCACAAGACATTTACGGCATCACGAGCTTCATGACGCGGTCATAAAATGTAATTATTATATTTACTCAGCGTATAGTGTCCTGTAACGTGCACACAACACAGAACACATCCATTAACCCTTGCAGTTGGGTCATTAAAATCTAATAACCTGCCGAGTGTCTACTTAATTATGCACACAGTTCTGAGTTTTCATCCGGTCGCTGGAGATAAACTTGAAAAGACCACCAGCATGGAAGAACACATTCTGTGCGAATTACCTGGTTGAAAGGTTAACGTGTCGTAACAGTGCTATACCAAGTAGAGTAACTAATTTTCTGGTGTTTGCGCATTGAAACGTGAAGTTCTGTTAAAGCTATCACGACTTTCTCTACCTATGACGAATTCACATACATCCTGAAGCCGAGAGTTGGTCGTCACTTTTGAAGCAGTACCCTTTGCTGTTGATTCTGTTGCCGGCTGCTCCAGTGGTTTGCTATGAGATCTTTCTCTCAGGGTATGCGTGGGCGGGTGTGAAAGTATAATACCAGTTTATTTTGACGGAGAAATGTTGTGTGATCTAATACCTAGGCCATAGAAGCGAGTTGCTGACCTTGAAGATAAAGAATGAAACTGATTATGAAACGTAGGACTCGAAACAATAACAATTGAGTCATTTATCTGCTAACTTCTGCAGTATTCATTTTAGGGTTTGAAATAACTGTTTTCGGAATAAAACAAACTAGAAGCGTAACTTGCCGCAAGTCACTAAAATGCTAACCGGCAAAACCCCTCACAATCGTCGCTAAATCTTACTCACACAAGCGCGTCACTGAGCGCTTAAAAAAAAACACGAGTAATCGCCACCGTTAAGTGACTAATTCACGAGAAAGATTGTCACGAGCGTATGCACGAATGCGTGCGCGAACAAATGTCTCTGATTAGAATATACATCCTTATACTAACTGAAACTCCTCCTATATACATATTACGTTACTTCATACGCACTCTAATCTCAAAACTCCTTCGTATGCATGTGACATTGTTACTAAGTGGTACCTCCCCGAATCAGAATTTCATTACCTTTCTCTTTTTCTGAATTTCTGCCAAGGTGACTGTGCAAACATACTGAACTTATAACCTAACTGCCTTCCAAGATTCCTTAATGCTTTCGCTGCTCATGCTGTTACTAATGACTTTGCTAACATGACTCGCTAATTACCTTTTTTTTCGGACAAATCTTTCGACACCAATTTATTATTTTGTATACTTGTTTAATATACGGAAATTATTTCTTTATCCTACTAATATTTCTTTATTTAATTATTTATATCTTCCTGTCAATAATTACGGTATCAATCCAATAGAGTAATTCTTCTACGCAGGTTGCATTACTCAACGATATACTTTTACCAATAATGATATCAAAATAAGCAAGAAGGGTTTAGTTGTAACATATGGAAATAGCGGTAGTATTTACAATTTATTCGTGGTAACGCGTAAAGAAGGAAGGGGTGATCGCAAAATTCGAGCACATCCCTTAGATGTAGGTACTCACACTTGCAACAAGAAATACTTCGAAAACGACTAATACTACGAAAAAAGTGTATCTAACAAATGGTTTGGTTTAGGCAATCTACATTCGCTTTTCAGTAAATTGTCTGTATCTTATAGCTTACCAATTCGTAGCAAATTCAAGATACACATTTTATTAACCATGCGAATATGTTGAACATATATTAATTTAATCAAGATCGTTAGAGGAAACTTTGAGAAAGTAAAAAAAATAACTCAACAATTTTCTATTTGAAGGGTATTGTGGGGTGGTGAATTTGCTTGAAAATCTTCCTGTCGCATCTTTGGAAGATGCAGAAATTAAATATAAAGGTTTATTATTTATCCGATTGATTGTTTTTCAATGTTTTTATACAGACCTTTTTCTAAAAACACTTTTTTGTGGTTCAGTCTCGAATTCGAATTTTTGGTTCCTGTGAATGTCATTGAAAATAGTACTAAAACCAAGTGTTTAACTTTTCAATATTGCGTTAATATTAGCGCTTTATTATAAACAATTCCAGAACATTTCTGTACATACCTTACTTTTTTTCTCCTTTCAAGAATCAGGTTTAATATAATCTAATACATAATAAGATTTCTTATAGTAAATGTGTACGAAGTGCAGCTTCTTTTACTTTTGTTAATTCCTGAGCCAATTCTAAAGTAAGGAATGTAAATCCCTAAATCTTTAAGTAGGGGTCTATAATAAAGCATGCATCTTGTAAGTTTTATCATACAGATACCACAAATTCGCTTCTTCCTGTCTTCAGAAAACTAAGCCATTTACGAAGATAGTTTATATTATTTAGGAAAAGAAACACTACGCATGGTTTTGTTATTATTTCATAAATCATAGTGATAGCTTCCCTTTTATAATATTGTATCTTGTGTTTAAAATTTTTTTTGATAGTCTTAGATGCAAGTGTAGTGGAATACGAAGTGGTCCAATAACATCGAGTATAATGTAAATTTTAGACAATCATTTATTTAGGAGAAAGCTTGAAGGGCTTTTTGTGTTGAATGGACAGTCAATGAGCCTCTCATTCAGAGAAAAGCAACAAAGCAGAAACATTACAAATTTAATGTTTACCCTGGTATGCCCGGCGAAAATATAATGCAACAACTGCAGCGTAGATGGACCACCCGGTACATGACGACATGTGAATGAAATAGTCATAGTAATTGTTTATAAAATAATCATAATCAAACAATACTTTGAGAGCGACACCAATTTATTGCCTTATTTTAAAGGAGATCTCAGGTAAAATTATTATTTTTTTTTATTTGCAAGCTAGAGCTTTAATACTTTGTATACAAAAATGAGACAGTATTTTTAACATTTAAATGAATTCAGTCAAATTATATAATATATAAATTCAATAACAGCCCGCCTTAAAGCAATATGTGTATGTAACAATATATAAAAAGTGTATATTACAGTCGTTGTATATGTTTGTATTATTGTATACATGTTCAATAATGTTATCTGAATGTATTACGTAATTTAATAATGTAGGAGCTGTGAGAATAATAGGTTAAATGTTGCTAACAATGAGGTAACCTTGAGGCAATAATGAGTAAGAAAGTGTAATAATGCTACTGGTCATTCTTGGAGCAACAATAATGTAATTTTTGTGACAGTTTATAAAAGAGCCAATCAACAACCAGAAAAAAGCTTAAGTTAAATAAAAGTATTCTATTGGATTAGGAATAGCCAATCAGAGACTTTAATTACAGAAATTTACAAATTTAGGCGGTAAAGATCAAGTCAGTTGCTTGAAGACAGCGCTCATAAGTGGACACGTTGGTTGTAGACAGTGTTCCTAACCGGACGCTAGATACGTCCTCGAGATGTGTATTCAGTGTGAGACAAAAATAGTTTACGGGTTAAAAGTAATTGATAAAAGAATCTCACAGATCTCTATATCAGTGAAGTGTTATTTAAATCGTGTCAAGCATTAAGAAAAGGAGTGAATTAAAAATTATAATCTGTGTAAGCCTACATTCTTAGCCGCACTACGTCCTGCTAAGACATTCAGGTCTCTAAAAATAAATACTGACGCACGAGGCAAATACAAATATATAATATTTAAATGAAAGAGTCCAATTACAAAGTTAGTAATTTTAAACTTGGGACGAAGGCTACCGGAAACTTTTTACCATACGTGCGGTTGCAACTACTTCAAGTTCGGCTCCCCAACAGTTGAACTACAATACAACTCTTTCTTCAAACTGACTTTCCATACGTAGCAGCAACAAATCTTCTTCAAATTGGCTCCCAAAGCGTGGGGCAAATAACAATACAACAAACCATCTTTTTCAGAAGCCCTCTTCTTATTGCCATTAATACTTTCAGGCTTCATTGATATCAGTTTAATAGTGTTTGGGAAAAAAGTTAGTTTCTTTAAAATTTATCAACTCCCTTAAAAGTTAGGATATAGTCTGCAAATTGTGTATGGCAACTTTATCACACATATAATTTAAAATTAAAACCACAATTTTAATTTTGAGTGCACGTAATATATTTAAAATTATTTATTTACTGGGTTTAAAAAATTATTGATTTTCAGCATCTAGATGGCAACCTTTATTTCTTAATTCTGAAATTATTTCCTTTATCCAAAATAGGACTTTGTAGATATGTTAATCCTAGCTTTCGAAAAATGTAGTAAAAGTTTATTTACTATCATAAGTTAACACCCTATAGGGTATGAATGTAAATCAGCTAAAAACGATAACACAGACGCATTTAATGTGCGCAGATATTTAAACGTAACGTAATAAAACATACTTCCAAACATTGTAGACTTCTAAAATTTGGCCAGTGTACGAATATAGGGTTACAACGTATACTAAAAAACTAAAATGGGAGTTTTCTTAGAAAACAGCAAAAATTTCGCCTGATTACTTTTGTCTCTGTCTATGCATGTGTCCTCCGTAATCATGAAGAACTCGAACCGCTGTACATACAAAGTTGAAATTTTATTTTTCAAGCTTTCAATAATGTGTGTCGCCACATATATATTTGTTTCATAACCTGTAAAATTAAGGTTAGTTTATTGATATTATCCTTTTAAGGATTACAATTTTGATTCATACGTAAAGCTGTATTTTATAAATAAGGATTTGAATAGCATTTTAAATACAGTTTTAATTTGACTGAAATCAATGCAAAATTAACGGTAGATTAAATAAACAAGCTCATAACAAGGAACGATTTTAAAGATGAGTTTAAATAGCATTTTCTAAAATATGCTCAATAAATTTTGCAAATCCAATCCTACCATTTTCACCATATAGCAAAGGTACATTAAACTTAACGTCTTGTATACAGTAATGATCTTGCAGTGTTATAACAAGAGAAAAATCGAGGTATTACATTCAATTGACTTTCTCCACCCACTATCGTTTATTACTTTCTCTACCACGTACATAGTAAGTAGAGAAGGTATTGTGTTTCAAACAAAAATTTCTATGTCGAGATTTCACCGGGAACATGTTTTGAGGCTCCTAAATCCAAAAAAAAAACATTTTTAGAAAAAGTTCCATGTGTGTCTGTGAACAGAAAAACTCAAAAACGAAAAGTCGGATAAATACCAAACTTTGTATTTAGGTTGAGTACCTTCCAAAAATGCGACACGAAGATTTTCAAGAAAATTCCCGACTACAAACTACCCTTTACATGGACCATTTTTCTAAATGTTTGATTATATAAAAATGACTAACAATTTTATTTAAATACTATATACAAAGATATTTATATTACAAATAGAATGTACATATATCATGAACTTTCTAGGAATAACCTGTAAAGTCCACTTCATTCGGGAGGAATTTTCTGTAATCCACAGTTTATTTCAAATAACTTTTTTGTGGCATCAGTCATTTCCGAGATATACGTTATTAATGGTTCGAATTGTTTAATACTTTTGTCATTCCTTTCAAGTCCTTTCGATATTCAGTTGTTTCTCGAGATTGCACGCAACAAGAATGGAATTTTAAGGCCAGCGTAGTGTGTCCAGTTTTAAAACATTTGACTATCGCTATTCGTTTTATATCTATAACGAAATGTGTAATGCAGCTATTTGCGGAAAGGCTTATCTCGATTAGAATGAAGTAGATAGGAAATTAAACTTTCGTAAGAATAAGTGATAGAGGATAGAGAAAGTCACATGAATGTAACACATTAGATTTTTTATATAACTTCTATAAATTATTCTTACAAGAGCATATGTTTCTATCTACTTCACATTAGTCGAGTTAAACCTTTGCAAAAATAGTTACATTACACTTTTTGTTGTAAGAACAAGGGACAAAGAAAATCGAATCGATAGTCATATTTAAAAAGCTAGTGTCAATATGCTGGCCTTGAGACTCCATTCTCTTTCCATAACATCGCGAGAAACATCTGAATAGTGGCAGTAATAAAATGACAAAAAGAAATCGTATTCCAAATAAATCATGCTGCATTTATTTTGTGCATTTTTGTCTATCTCTTGACGTTTACCAGTTACACAAGCATACAAAACTTCACAAGCTATTCCCACAAAATTCAAGATATAAATTTTATTTTGCCATGTAAATATCTTAAATATATGACATTTTAATCAAAATCGATGGAGCTATTTTGAGAACATAAAAGATTTTGAAAACTTGTCCATATAAACACAAGTGTGAGGTAGTTTAATTTTCTTTAAAATATTTGCGTAGCATGTTTGAATCACGCTGAATAAATACAAGTATGATATTTATCGGACTTTTCCTTTTTGAGTTGTATATCCAATGAAATCTCGATATTGAGCTCTGGGGTGGAATACAGCTTCTCTACCTATTAGGTACAGGGAGGAGAATGAAACAGCATTTTTGGAGTTCTCTATTTCTAAATATTCACAACGTAGCTAGGTGCAAAGTGCTCAAAAACAAATCTCAGCGCTGGAAGCCTCTATATTTAAGTTCTACAGCAAAATGTTCTTACTTATCGTAGAGAAAATTTTCAAGCATTTCTTTATTTTGTAAACCCGCAAGAATTTGCCCAAAAAAGATAGTAATTTTTTATATTTTATGTGTGTGTTTATATTTCCTTTAGGCTTTTTAATAACACTAAAATTACATGAAATCCCCTTTTCCTGATCATCTAAGAACAGCAGCAGCTTTCAAAAGTTACAGGAATCTCTCACAATGACTGGAATTTTCCTTAACAAAACAAAGAATTATGCTGCATTCTCGTCGTATATGGAAATATTCTTCGGTAACAATACTACTTCCGTGCGAACCTGCATGGCGCCATTTTCTATGCCTACCCAATTCAAAAGACCTCCGAGACACTGATGAAGAGAAAAACAATACTCTGGGAAACAAAAAGCTGTTACGTGAGAATATTCAGTGATCCATGCTTCATTCTTTGTGCAAAATAAAAGAAGACATATTTTAGATGACACAATAACGCTAAGTCTATGTCTCTCCCATGGATTTTGAACATAAAGGTAGTCACTGGTTCAACATCTTGGACATAAAATTAAGGTGTATTTCTTTATCTGCTTACAGAATTCATAAAATTAAACTTGAGAATAATTACATGTAATGCTTTAGATTTTACTGCTCGTATATTGTACATCAACACGTCTCTGAATTTTCCCCAGAAGTATCTCTAAAGCCACTATCATAGTTTGCTGCACGAAATTAAACCTTTTACAGGTTGAACATTTTATATGTTGACGTATGGCATATTAAAATTGGTGATTCAGTATAGATATATTAGTCTTGTTATACATAACAAATATCTAAATAAACGCTTGTCATGCATTTACTTTTTCTGCCACGTAATAGAGAAAGTATTTATTCCACCCAAAATTCTGTATTCATATTTCACAATAAAAACATTCTTTGACGTATCTGAATATAAAAAGGTATTTTTATAAAAAGATCTGAGTGAGCTTGGCATTTAAGTTTAGAATTTTCCAAGGATGTGACACAATGATTTTCAAGAAAATAGCCAACCCCAAACTACATTTTACGTGCAAAATGTTTCGAAAAATGTTATTTTCTTTGCTTAGAAATTATTTTGCTGCTTTTGATTTTCTCAGAAACGATTTTTACCATATAATATTTAAAATATTTGCATGACTAATAAAAGGCATATTTTGAATTTCTTGAGGGATAATGTCGTATACCTTTGTGTATCTCTTATAGTCTACCAGTTATAAAAGGTCGTTTCACTCGAAAAATGTAGCTAGTATTAAAACAAAATTTATGCTGCATAATTGTTTTTTTGGTCTATACTATTTTGAAGATTCGTTGTTACTGATTTGAATTTTTTAATAATTTATATATTTAGGTGTATAAGCAATATAATCCAAAGCGTCCACTTAAAGGCCATCACACATTTTACACATTTGAGTTTCGATTCGTTTTCCGTTATCCCTCTTGTATCTACAACGAAATGTGTAATGAAATATTTCTAAAAGCATTTATCTTGATCAACATAAAGGAGAATAAACATTAAGTAGATCATTTAGCATAAGTGTTTTTAAAAGAAAGCTTTTTAATTAGCTAGTTGAAAGACCATTTTATTCAATTAATGGTTTTCAGTGCTATAATATAATTTATTTTTAATTAATATTATATATATTTGATAGTGTTCTACTCATGTACATGATTTTGGACAAATAAAACTGACTGATTGATTATATTTTGTAGGATTTTGTTGAAGAAATATAAAAATAAAGAATAATGGATAAGTAAAGTCATGGGAATGTAACATGATATAATTTTCTTTGTGTTAAACACTTGATTATTATTTTTGCAGCAACTTTTGGAATCATGTAATACATGTTACATGTAACATAGGGAAGTTATTCAATTGTTTATATCACAAGCCGGTTTTTTGTTAGTGACGAGCTCATGCGAAAGGAGAAAGGAAGAAAAATTTTACGTTTTCAAACAAGTTACAGCGCATTATACCTCACCTGTTGTAATTTCAACTATCGCTTCAGCCTCCTGTTGGAGGAACTATTTCTGGAAACGTATATATCGATTAACATGAAGTAGGCAAAAATAAGCTTCGAAAGAATAGTTTGTAGAAACGGTATAAAAATTAATGACAGTAGTTAGTTCATGTGAAGGTAACATTTCAGATTCTTAACTTAGATTTCGTAATATTGACAGAGTATTGACACAGAAAGAAGTATAAGACTGGCAGCAAAAAGGTTGATTTGTTGAGGTGGCCGTAAACTATTTTTCTTGACAAACTATTAAGCTTCGTACCCGTTTATCTGAAAACGAATCGTGAAGAGAACTCATTCCCATTTAACAATAGGAAATCATATGCAGATTGCCCCCCCCCCAAAAGCTATAGTTCGTACAACTGGAAAAATAGTATTATTTATCTTATATCCAGGGTTCTCTGTGTTTGAGACATCACATGGTAATTACAGCTAAGAAAGTTATGTATTGTGGGGACGTACATAAAAATGCCAACAAACAATTGATATAACCACCTTTTCATAAAGACGAGGGATGTAGCATGTCTTAATGATCATTATACGCACCTTCTCGAGTAATATAACTTTTTATGCCTCATTATGCAAACAGTTAAACTTTGGGTGTGGTGATAATTCATCATGAAGTGAAATCTGAGAATGTAGGGTTTTCCTATTAGAACTTTAGAAAATATTCTCTTGTTACAACAATGATCGCATTCTGGTGCACTTGCAGAATTCTTGTTAGTTACCTATTAAATATGAAATATTTTATTCGTATCACTGATATGAAAGTGGGTGCTTAATTAAATATACTAAAGATATAGCGTAACTTTCTTAATAATAAGAGAGTTTATCTCAAAAAAATGTGATGTGTTACACTCACATGCCTTTCTCTACTCTTGTACAAACTATTTTTACAAACGCTTACTCTGTGCTTCATGTTAATCGAGATGTTAATCTTATTGCTAATTTTCTTGTAGATGCAAGGGGAATTGGTAGACTTTAAGCGATAGTCAAATATTTTAAGAGCTGGTTGCCATGTGGGGCATTCCATTCTCTTTGCATTACCAGGGCAAAAAAAAATGAATAACGAATTTGAGAAAAAGTATAAGTATTGGAAAATTTAAGGGAATAACAAACAATATCTCGAAAATGGTTCACTCAACAACAAAAAATGTATATGACATAAATTGTGTATTTTAACGCGATCTACATTTTTTGTGTAGTAAAAGTTAGTCTATCTCTTATGATTTACCAGTTATGCAAAATTCGTTCTCAATGAAGAATACTTTTGGGGACATTCCCAGAAATTTCGAGATATACATTTCATTTGTCATAAAGATATCTTAAACATATGATATTTTAATCAAAATCGTTAGAGCCATTTTTGAGAAAATTAAAATTTTTGAAAAATGTTCCATGTAAAGGATAATCTGGGGTGGGGGGATTTTCTTGAAAACCTTCGTGTCGCATCTCTGGAAGATACTGAACCTAAATACCAAGTTTGGTGTTTATGCAACTGTTTGTTTCTGAGTTATGCTGTTCACAGACACACACACGAACATGTTTCCAAAAATGCTTTTTTGGATTCAAGGGGTCTCAAAACATGTATTTCCGGTGAAATCTCGGTATCGAATTTTTGGGTGGAATACAATACTTCCCCTACTTACTATACGTAGTAGGGAAAGTAAAAATTCCACAAGTTTACTAATTTAGAACGCACTAGCAGAGGACTCATACACATTACACCATATTTGCATGGGTGCTTTCAGGAGTACATAGATCCATCCATTTATAGATGTCCATGGCTAATACGTCTTGCTGACATTTTTCGTTTCGTTAATTTGTATGCGATATGCAAATATCCATAGAACTTTTTGATTGGAATATCACATGTTTAGTATATTGACAACAGAAATTAATTCACATCATTGTAGTTTGATTTTCACTATGGAATGTTGATTTTCTCCAAATGCTCAGATATAAGTTTGACATTTATCAGTTAACAAATTTGTATGCTGAGAAGAATCTTTCCAGGTTTACAGATGTTATTGAGCAAAATTTGAGAGCACGTACTAACTGTGGGGAAATTTCTTCAGGAAACACTGCGTTTTCATCTTGAAGATATTTATCCACAGAACACAACACTTCAATGTCGGAATTTGTCTCTAAAACACTGCACAATTCACTGCTTAATTTTCCTGTATAGTTTAAAGAGGCACTCTCAAGTTTACTCCGAACCTCAGTGAGAAATTATACCTACGCTGTCACAATGTAACGAGAAAGTAACATTAAGCTTACAGTGGAAACTAAAAACAGAATGGGGTATAGAACAACATTTTGTTTGAGCGATCAAATTCAATAACGAAGAAGGCATAAGAATCTGCCCCAGGTATAGAGAGGAAGAAACTTGGATTCATATTCTGGACGCATTGTACTAAGGCAGAACAGTTAAGGAGAAAGTATCTGCCAGGTTCCTTTGTTGACCCAAGGAGAGGGTTACAAGCTTATTGGACCTTGCTGGATGGGAGGGTTGAGAAAGGTGTTACATTTTTACAAAACGTTATGCAGCTCAAATCGGAGTGTAAGGAAGAGGGTAAAGGGGGAAGGGCGAGGGTTAGTGGCTTAGTGGCGGATATTTGTTTGTTTTGTAAACAATAGCGTGTACTTGTGAACAAGTTTTTTCTCTTCTTCTTCTTCTTCTTCTGTTTTGTTTGTGTGACTTTTGTTGCTAGTTTATATCTTTTTTCTTTTCTTGTAAATATCATTAACTTTAAAGTTCAGTGTGATGGATTAGTCTGAAAAATATGAACTACAGTGTATTATATAAGTACGATATATGAGTTGGAACATGTAAAATGTTTAAGACCAATAAATACACCACTCTACTCTACTGTACTCTATTCATTCTGTGACTAACGTGTTTAAATATTAATTTTAACATTAAAAATAAAAACTGAATGTATTATATGCCCAATTCATGGAAAAGTGATGAAATATACAGCAACATATAAATATGCAATTACATGCCCTATCAAACTTTGCATACAAGCACAAAACTTGCAAAACTTCATTCCATATCACAAGTAAAAACAAATAAATAAGCATTTTCATACAAATCCGATATCTATGCATCACATAGATTCTTTTCTAGACAGAAATCTGCGTTCACAATGAACATTTGCTTGGTATGACATTTTAGTGTGCTGAATAAAATCTAGCATTAATCCTCCGGAGTTTCGAACTGAACGCCCTATATCACTTAGCAAAATGTGGCAGTGATGAACAATAAGCTCTCGTTCAGCTGACTTGCCCCATCGGGCCAGGTTATGGTTCATTTAAATATCGACCTCGTAGTAAACGAGAAATGCAGTTATGCAAATGAAGATCATAATACTTGTGGAGGCGTTCGACCCACGTTCGGCTCACTCTTTTTTCTGCCCAGGTCATTAATTATCAATTATAGTTCTACTCTGCAACACACACATGATATTCTTCAAGACAAGCTGTGGCGGTGCTACATCTCCTGGTGAACAAAGCATGTTCGTATATACACGAGACCAAATTATGGTACATGTTTCAAAAATACGAGCTCTACTCTAAATCATGCACAATGCCTTGCGCTCCCATAAATATTAAAACAATATAATTTATACCAAAGAAGATACTTCAAATTTAAATCCTCATTCTGCTTGTGTTATTAATTACCGAGATATGCCTTCATATATTTTAATAAATTATTGTTTGAACCACGCTGCGAATTTCCTGCTGAGCTGTGGTGAAATAAAAATGCTACCTGAATATTAAAATATCGCTATGCTATTCTTACCAGTCTTATTATTTCAAGAAATAAATTGGTGCTGTTCCGGTTGCTTTGTGAAAATACATTGTCTAAGATAGCAACAGGCTTATAGTAAGAGGAAACTTTAAATAATCTATCGTTCTGTATACAAGGTGCCATAAACTCGCACAGTAGCCTCCAGGATTACTTTAGGACAGAAAGCTATTAACGAAACTCGCTTCTGAGAGGAATACTACTCATATTGCAACTGCAGAAAATTCACCAATCAGAATAAGCAATATTCCAGTGCTTTCACGTCAGGCAATTTTATGCCTGATGTTTACACCTAGTCCCGCTGACTAGCTGAAGGTTATCTTCTTTAAACTGTTAAATGTCATATATCTTTATTTTTTACGTATTCTTTATATGTAATGACCGCTCAAACTTTCCATTTGTAGCACCTTTGCATGTATTAACATGGATTAAACAATTGGAGTAGATTGGTCCTCCACCCTTGTCTCTGGACACTTTATGTATGCTGTTAAAAGCGTTTATAGATTACGGTTGAAACAGAAGCGGATCTAGTAGACTCCATTGTTGCAGCAGTAGACAACATAGAGAATCCTGCAGTCTTTGATCGCTGTCCATATCTCGAGATAGAGCCTTTGAGTAGAGGTCAACGAAATATTTTTCGAATCTTGCTTGTGTAATCGAAGCAATTTTAAGTGTTGTGTAAATTCGTTTTCGGTTTAAACATTAATACGTTTTTCTATGTAGAATACAAGCTATCATGGTTTGAAGTTCACTGAGAATATTAAGAACAAAATATGATGTATTCCGTATTTAGCTTATAACTGAGGGGAATCACAAAAAAATCAATCAAATTGGGCTGCTCACTTACTGGAATTCGCAGGCGTCCCCACTTGAACTGTGTGGGTCACATATTCTTTACCACAAAAAAGTTGCCCTATATATATATATATATATATATATATATATATATATATATATATATATTAACAGCACGTTTAAAACTTGTTTTTACTTTCCTATCTCTTATTTGTGGCGCACAGAGGAAGAATTGAGGCCTATCCAAATATTTAATATCAAGATTTCACCGAAAACGGAAACCAACATTCTAAGATTCCTGACCACCCCCACCTTCCGAAAATAAGTTATAAGAATTTGCGCGTGTGTCAGTCTACGTTTTATGAACGAAAAGTCAAGTAGTTTCATATGCTTGATGCAAGGCGAAGATTTTTCAAAAGCTCCCCCACTCTAAACAACCTTCAAGTGGAATAAGTTTCGTTTGTTTTTACTTTCCCAAAAATGCTTCTAATGCGTTCGATTGAAACGTTATGTGTTTGATAAATTACCATAATCAATTAAATGTGTACCTTTATCTGAACAGCTTATGAAGCCCTCTTCGTGTTTATTAAATTGTATACAATTTAAGACCATAAACCATACACAAAAGGTTACTTAAGGAAAAATCATAGAGTTATTTAAAATACACAATCTGACTGAACTGTCGTGTTTTGTAGTAGTGGCCATTTCTGAAATATTTTATTTAGCCAATACACCAAGCATCGCTGTTGTTTTGTTCCTCCTGAACACATTCAAAGAGTAGGTAATATCAAGGAAGGCATATACAAAACAAACGACTGCAATTCAACCTTCTCTATGTTTTGGCTAACTGCTATAAAATCTGTATTGAAATTGTGTCTGCCAGCATTTCTCACGGTTAACAAAAGCAGATAAAAAAACCTTTTGTCAGAATAATTTGCAGAACGGACATGAAAATAATCTTTAAAGAATAATCTTTAATCTTTAAAGAAATGAAAACAAAAACGTGAGGAATGGGTCTGTTATTGAAGGTCATTTATTTATTCTTTGCGGACGACCAAATAGTTGTTGCACAAGATGATTTGGAATATATGAGACGCAAATTGAAAGAAGAGCATAAGAAATGGGGACTATAAATTAATATGACCAAGACAAAATATATATGTTTCAGAGAAGATAACATTTATTAATAGGAAAAAAAAGTAATAGAAGAAATCCCAGAATTTAAATACCTAGGCCTAAAACTGAGTTCAATAGAAAACTGAATAATGAAGTAAAAGAAAGCATAATTCAATGAAAAATTAATATTCAATTCAATTTTCTGTTTAATAACATTCGAAAAAGCATTAAGTTACGAATATACCTATAATAGCTTAATTAAACGTGTTGTACTTCACGCATCAGAGGTATCGACATTAACAGTTAAGGAGAAGAGGCGTTTGATGGCATTAGAAATGGATTGCCCAAGACGCTCTTCTAAGATTTCTCCTCTAGATAGAATAAGGAGACAAAGAACTAGGGAAATCATGAATATATATGGAACCATATTAGATGATCTCCAAAATAAACAGTTTAAATGGTATGGACACATAAAAAGAATGCAAGAAGTAAGAATTTCAAGGCAAATATTTGAATGGACTACACAAAGGAATAAGAAAAATGGTTCGTCCCAGAATTTCCTGGAACGCAGAGTAAGAATGAAGACGGTGAAAACCGTTGCAAAACCGGTGTACTACTACATGAAAATAAATGATAGGGGATAGAGAAAAAAACTTTAATGAATGTCTAAAAACAAGATCTGAAGTTGAACGCCAGCGAGCTTTATAATCAACTGAAGTTCGTTTCTGCATCCTGGATAACACTTATCATAGAGCTTCTGCCAGCAGAAGTGCATAATAACTATCTGTTTCCTCGGGTAATCCTAAATCTTACTAAAACTCAATAAACCAAGTTCGAACCAGCTGAAAACTACGCAGCTGTTCTACATCAAACACGAAAAAGTAGTAGCCCAAGGCGATGCTTGCTTTCTAATAAAACAGAATGAGAAATTGCTCAAGTGTTCTATAGTTCCACCAGAATCCGACTCGACTGTGTACTGTTGAATTGCTCGTTGTCAGGAGTGATTTAGAATTAAGTGCTCATAAATCTGTAGCAAGAACGATATTTGCGGGAAGAAAATAACCAGGCTACAAATCACAATAAACGTCAAAATCTCAGAAGAAATTATTATTTAATTTCAGAGAACGTGGCCCGCGTTCACATGTGATCATCTCGACAGATTAAAACCGCAGTAAAATTAAAAAGAAGGCGGTTGGTCAATGAGTGCCATGCACTAACGCCCTTGGCTTGTGTGAGAGTAGCCATAAATCTCAACTGGCTTGTCAACAGCGAGTAATTTCTCATTAGGAACTCGCAGCATACTGGAACCTTATGTACACACGTCAACCTTAAAGGCTGGTTCATACCCGAGAACGGTAACCAAACGGAAACTAGAACGGGAAGCAATGCAGCATTCAACATTTTGGTTCACAACAGCCCGGCAACGAGAACAGGAATTCATATCGATGACCACATCGATCACAATGTGAGAAGTAGATTTTGCGCACATTGGGATTTCATTTTTTTTTAATTGACCAATGAAATTTTCCATCTACTTCAAATTCAGCCAACATAATAGGGGTTAATCAACGTCAGAATTCGATACAGTACATCATCTAGATGTTCCGGTTCCTCTAGGCATACCAAGCTTTCATTCCTTTATTTAATGGCATACATTTAAGTTGTTTGTTATTATTTGTTAATTTCTACCGGTTTTTCTGATCTTTGTAGCTTTTGCTTTTGTTTTTGAGGCAATAGCCAGTTATGAGTTGAGAATTACATATATATTAGCTCCACGTATGGAAGCCAATTTGAGCAAGATGGTTTGTTACGTTATTTGCACCACGCTTTGGGCGTCAATTTGAAGTAGTTTGTATTGAAGAAGTTGTATTATATTTGAACTGTTGGGGAACCGAACTTGAAATTCGTTGCAACTACACGTATAGTACCCGCTTTCCGGTAGCCTTCGCCCTAAGTTTAAAAATATTAACTTTGTAATTTTTGACTGTTTCTTTAAATATTATAAATTTATGTTTGCCTCGGTTGCGTCAGTATTATTGTTAGAGACATGAGTGTCTTGGCAGGGTTGTGGTGCGACTAAGAATGTAGGCTTACACAGATTATAATTTTACTTCACTCCTTTTAGTAATGCTTCACACGATTTAAATAACACTTCACTGATAGAGAGCTGTGAGATTCTTTTATTAAATACTTGCACTTTTTAACACGTAAACTATTTTTCGTCTCACACGAATACGTATTATATTTCTCGGGGACGTGTCTCGCGTCCGGTTAGGAACATTGTTTACAGGCAACTAAACTGATTTCAACCGCCTAAACCTGTAAATTTCTGTATTTCAAGTCTCTGATTGGCTATTCCTAATCCAATAGAATACCTTCATTTAACTAAAATTACATTATTGCTTACAAGAATCGCAAGTAACATTTAAACTTACTAATTCATTATTGCCTCAAAGTTACCTCATTGTTACCTCATTGTTAGCAACTTTTAATCTATTTCTCACAGCTCCTACATTATTAAATTACGTAGTACATTCATATAACATTATTATACATGAATACAATAATATAAAGATATACAATGACTGTAATATACACTTTTTATATATTGTTACATACACAATTGCTTTAAGGCGGGCTGTTATTGAATTTATATTATATAATTTTGATTGAAATCATTTTAGTGCTAAAAATACCGCCTCAGAGTTGCATATAAACAAACTATAGATGACTCTTTCACTGGAAGAACCAACGCACAATGGATCTGCAAATATCAGGATCTGAGTTAAGGAAGCACATAATGTACTATTAATTTCTTCTAGTTTAGTGTTTCCAGCTTGCGGCTATAGAGAGCACTAGCGGCTGTTTCATGTCACGGTCACCTAGAATAATTTCTACAGTGAAGAGTCTAATATGAAGGATATGGATCTAACATGCCAGTAAAATTCGCGCATTTCAACCTTGTCGTTCTCGTTCTGGTTACCGTTCTCAGTTGTTGTGAGCCAGCCTTAATACCACAGCAATCTGCACAGCACTCCAAAGGGAGGTGTCTTGGCTCGAACATCCAGAAGAAACCTTAAACATACTTGGAATACAAATTGATCATTACGAATGGTGAGAGTCATTCCAACGCAAAGCTCAGTCTCTGACAAGTAGAGATACGTCCGCGTCCTATCAATGATGCTATGGTAGTAAAAGAGAAAAATATCCCCTTAATGGATTTAAATCTATCACCTAACTCAACCATTTTACCTATGATTTACCTGCAACGATGATTATTCTCAACAAGCCATAAAGACATTGGAAGATTATATTTTACTTTCGGAACTTGTACAGGAATATTAGGAACACCTTTAGGAATAAAACTAAATCCAAGAACCGCAGACAAAACGTGCCCTATATAAAATAAACTTGTTTTACACATTATGATAACAGACAACTTCATTAATTCAGCAACTCAGCAAAAAGAAAGAAAGAAATAAATGGTTTATGGACTTGGACCTATAATTGAACAGCTGCGAACCATACCTACTTTGAACAAAGCCTTTTCCTATTATTAATGGATTAAAACCTGTAGCAAATATACTTGCAATGCCACAGTATCGTTGTTATGATATTCTACTTTCTGATCCGAATGCTGAACAAGCTATAAATTATATCCTTAATGTCGGTAATCGATTTATGTACAGCACTCTAAAATTTGACCATGAAACGTGAACAGTTGTCATGGTTTCTGTTGAATGAACCAAAATCTGTACATTTCTTATTTTTTCTCCGTCAGTCCCTCGTATATCGCCTATTCAAACTGCAACATGTCCCCCACTATCTGTCCCTTGCCAACGAACACGCCTCAATTCGATAGATATCATGCAGTATATTACTTCACTGAATTTGGAATTGTCTTCTTATTCTAATCAGATACTATCAGAGTTAACGTTTAAACTTAATTAAATATCATATGTAGAACTGCTGAAGAAATGGGCGTCAGATACTATAATTTGGTTTTCCTTTTTTCCTTTTCTCCCTTTCTTATAGTATGAACAATTAATCACAGCTGTCATTATCATCATAGCATATTATGGTTTTGTATTTTGTGCAGCAAAATTAATTTTTGCTTCCTTCTTGTTTCCCCCTCCCTTTCGTTTTATGTTGTATTCTTTGTATTTTTATCTTAGTCTTATTGCATTATGTTTACTGGCAACTGAAGGGTAGAAGAGAAGGCTTATGACCTTAACATCCACTAAGAGGAACAAATAAATGCTTGGTCGAAGGCAGGAACAAAAGTAACGTAAGGAAGCAAACGTTCGGGATGATAGGGTCCGAAAAATAAAGTTATCAAATTGTATCTTATTTTCCACGAACAATATCAGAAAACTTTTGCTCAAATAAGAGTTTATAATTAGCTGTACAGCACTAGCAGGTCAGTAGAAAACAAATGATGTTCGTGCTTCGTATCTTAATTCAAAATAAAATTAAATAACGCTTATGTTTACGCCACCAAAACATTCCTTTGTGAGCTGGTAGTGTCGAAATAGGCAATAACAAGAATAAATCAAATAACCTTTCTTGATTGTGTATATCTTTGAAGTTTACATAGTGCGTGCTGTTTTATGCACCTCTATGTTGTCTGGTAAACTCTGTATCAGACCAATACCTTGTCATACATGCTCTTGAAGGAATTGTATCTTTTACCAAATCTTTCGTTTCCCTGCTCCTTGGGACTATACAACTTACTTTTGTTTGGTAGTTGAATATCGTCTACCTTTAAAATGTTCAGTCTTGTTTTGTTCTTCCATTCTGTATTTTCAATCGATTGACCGTATCTATACGTTCAACTAATTATTTTGTACATATATCTTATGAAATTCACTGCCTTTTTGTAATTTTTGCTTTTAATCCCATCACGTTTTATTATCATAGAGTAGGGTACAAGCCATTTCTTCTATTTTCTTCTCCTTAATGTACTTTTGATTATTCTGAGTATATTCAAATGTTAATTTAACGTCATACGCCTCTAGGTAACATTAATATATCTTAAATAAATACTCGTATATAGATACGTTGACCAGCGTTAGTTATAAAACCAACCACTTTAGTTTTTAATGAAGCTGGTTGCCGATTTTTTTTCTGGGGGTGTTGATCTGCAAAACTCATCTGCAAACAACGTGCAATTTATTCCATCCGATCTAGTGATTAAGACCTATTTACTATCTTCCCAATGCAATAATGTTGTGAAAATATAAAAACGAAAATATCTGATGTGATGCAGTCACACGAATTTTTCTACCAATGAAAAATTCACATATATCCATTATATATTATCTTATTCTACAAAGATTATTCTGGTATCTTTCCTACATTACTGACGATATATTTTTACTTAGGAGCTGTTTCAAATTAAGCAAGAGGATTTCAATTTGCGTAAACAGAATTTAAGTCTTTATTCATGGCCACCAGCTCTGGCAATGGAAACAAAAGAAAGGGGAAAAAATCAAGAATAGAAAACTTGCAAGTTTCCCCGTTGCGTGATGCATATAAAAGCTCTAGGATGTGTAATGGAATATTTTGTTAATGGTCCGAAAATATTTATTTGACACAAATTGTGTATTTAAATATAACTCTATATATTTCCTGCAGGAAGTATTTGCTTATCTGTTAACATTTCTTGTTATATTTACAAAATTATATATAACATAATTTATTGTATTATAAATTACAATATAAATTTTATATACATTCGTTCAAATAAGGAGAAGTTCACACGATATTCATACAAATTTCAAGTTAAACATTTTATTTCTCTATTAATATATTAAACATGTGATATTTTAACCAAAACTCCTGTCGATATTTGTATACTATATTCAAATTAGAGATTAAAAATTAAAAATTATTAAGTCGTCAACAATAAACAATATCAAATACAAATCGCTGTTTGATAATCTGCATTCTTGGGTGGATTATTGTTACAACAGCAGATTTACAATACACTTGAATACATTTATGAACACTTGTGAGTGACAAATATATCACCTGTTAGTAATGTAACTATGCCACTCTGTTTTCTCTGGCAGATGCCACTAATTTGGAAACAAAGAGTTTCATCGCGATTCCAAGAGGGTGCGCTTTATCTACTCTGTGATGTTTTGTTTAATGACAGACAGAGGAATGCCGTTCTCATACCAGCCCAGTGGCGTAGCCAGAAAAATATTAAAGGGGGTTTATGTATAGGGATCCATTTTTTTAAACAATTTGTATCAATTCAGATGATAAATATGAATTAATCCTGAGTTGAAATATTTAAATAAATCGATTTTATACTCACACATTAAGGTGCAGCAATTGGGATTAAAACTAGGATAGGATGTTTTGTGCATGTTTTGTGACATGAGAATTAATGACCACTGTGAGGTATTTCATATTACCGCTGCAGGCCATGTTATTTCACTACAAACTAGTTTCTGTTATGTTCTAAACTGGGAGATATAGCAATCATTTGGAAACCACTCAAATTTAGCACCGGAACGAAAACATGTCCCCGATACCTTAACATGGTTATACCAACACCATCTAAAGTACAGTTTTAGTGATATTGTCCAAGACATGCAGAGTAAAAATTACGTTACCAGTGATACGATTAGGAAGTATCTCATCCGCACCAACCTAGAAAGATGCCATTATTTTAACGAATCTATTTTTACTTTCTCTACTACGTATAGTAAGTAGAGGAAGTATTGCATTCCACACAAAAATTCAATATCGAGATTTCACCGGAAATACATGTGTTGAGGCCCCCTGAATAAAAAAAAAACATTTTTAGAAAAAGGTCCGTGTGTGTGTCTATATGTCTGTGTGTCTGAACAGCATAACTCAAAAACGAAAAGACGGATAAATACCAAACTTGGCATTTAGGTTCAGTATCTTTCAAAGGTGTAGCACAAAGATTTTCAAGGAAATCCCCCCATTCCAGACTACCGTTTACATGGAACATTTTTCGAAAGTTTTGATTTTCTCAAAATGGCTCTAACGATTTTGATTAAAATATCATGTGTTTAATATACTTTAATGGCAAATGAAATGTATCTTGAATTTTCTGGGAATGTCTCCAAAAGTCGTCTTCATTCTGAATTAATTTTGCATAACTGGTAAACCGTAAGAGATAGATAAAATGTTTTTACACAAAAAATGTAGATATTATTAAAACACACTATTTATGTTATACTTTTTTGTGGAGTGAAGCATTTTCGAGATATTCCTTGTTATTTGTTTGAATTTTCCAGTACTTTATACTTTTTCTTAAATGGGAATTCATTATTCGTTTTATCTTTGATGTCCTCAACATGGAATACTCCACATAGCAACCAGCTCTTAAAAGATTTTACTATCGCTTATTCCCCTTGCACCTACAAGCAAATTAGCAATAAGTTTCTGCAAACGTTTGTATCGATTAACATGAGGTATAGATTAACATGGAGAATAAGCGTTTATAAAAATGTGAGTGTGTCATGTGAGTGTAACCCTGCAGATTTTTTTCTATTAATTTTTACTTATTTTAGCATTGATGGGGGGAGGTTCCAACTACAAAACGCCTCTATAGTAGCCTGCTATGGCTCTACAATCAGTGGTTTGAATTATAGAATAAAACGTTATAAGTTGTGAGTAATAAGAAAAAAGATTCATAACTTGCTGCTCTGCTTTAGTTATAAGTTGTAGGTACCGTATTTAGCGATCCGTTTACTATTCCTTCTGTATCAACAACTGCAAACCGAATGAGCCAGCGTAGCCTACATAAACAGTTCCAGCGTGAAACGTTATGCAGCACCGCGAAAACAATCGTCAACATTATCATCATTTACATCTGTGTTTATAAATGATGGCAATATATTTTCATTTGATTAAAATGAGCAAGAAGAGGTGTGGGGAAGTAAACTATTTGTATTAATTTAATCGCAGGGCATAAATGCATTACTGAAAATATAGTAGACCCGGCTATTGTAAAAAGCATATCATAATTATAAAGTCATTACAATCCTGGACATACTAATACCACAGTTGTGATGTGTCACATAATATGGCTATGAAGTATGTGTTCAGGTATGTGCTCACCGGCAGACCTGAAATACGCAATTTGGTTATGGTTGATTTAATAATAAGAGCACAAACATGTGCATTCTGACATAACAACGCCGTACTCTGACAATACCAAAAAACACATGTGTTACACTCACATGACTTTCTTGTAGGTGCAAGGGGAATTGGTAGGCTTTAAGCGATAGTCAAATATTTTAAGAGCTGGTTTCTATGTGGCGCATTCCATTCTCTTTGCATTACCAGGACGAAAAAATTCTGATGTGTTATACTCACATGACTTTCTCTACTTTTGCAGACATTCCCAGAAAATTCGAGATATACATTTAATTTGTCATGAAAATATCTTAAACATATGATAGCTTAATCAAAATCGTTAAAGCCATTTATGAGAAAATTCAAATGTTCGAAAAATGTTCCATGTAAAGGGTAATCTGGGGTGGTGGATTGTCTTGAAAACCTTCGTGTCGCATCTCTGGAAGATATTGAACCTAAATACCAAGTTTGGTGTTTATCCGACTGTTCACGGACACACACACACGGGCATGTTTCCAAAAAGCTTTTTTTGGATTCAGGAGGTCTCAAAACATATTTCCGGTGAAATCTCGGTATCGAATTTTTGGGTGGAATGCAATACTTCCCCCTGCTTACTATACGTAGTAGAGAAAGTAAAAAGTTATTAAACAAACAATAAAATTAGTTGACAATTCAACTGTGGTCTACCACAAGTGACGCCGGTGCTCTACCGACTTTAAGAATACATTAATGGCTACAGAAAACACGAAAATCACCTTCAATAGTGTCTCCAATGAATAACAAGGCTTTGGTTAGAGTCATCTGCAATATAACGATAGACAGGGTTACCTACATTTGTTATATTCGCTAACCGCTAGTAACCAACGATAGTACTTTCACGAAATAATTTGAATGTAGTATAAGATGGCGGCATGCAATTGGAAGAATGCTATCATTAGCATAGGTCTGATATTCGGTCGTGAGTTAAAAGACACTTTAAGTAGCCAATCGAGTTATAGGTACTTCTTTCAACAAAGGAAAAAATGAGTTATTGCAACCTATCCTAGGCATTTTAAAGCTTAAGTAAGTAGTACACTGGATTTGCTTAACAAAGCATAATATGGCCATCCACTTACTTGATGTGAAGTTGGCATGCGTGACTCAAAACTCAGAAAGACCAACCTCAAACTCTGCTTGGGCGCATTACCGGATAAGTAATAAAAATTCAATTCAGTTGGGGAATTTATGTCGTGTCGGAATATTGCCATGGTAGCTTAGCTGGTTAGAGCAATGACACGTAAAGTCGTGGTTTAAATTCCGGCTACGGTATTTAATTTTTCAGTTTGAATCCCTTTCCTGCCTGGATATGGTTTTCTTTAGGGTATTCCTTACATTTTAGGTGACTTTCAGTTTGAAAGGGGATATATTACACACACACATATATACATACATAGACATATAAATCAATATTAAATAAGAATTGTGCATAATAATAATACAGATGCTAGAATATTTAGCAACCAAGAATTGAACAAAAGCAGTTTGTAACTTAAGTAAGGGATGGACGAGCTAGCTAACTCTAGGTAGAGCCCACCTTTCACCAAGCTAATAAGCAAGGAACTTGAAGCAATATGAAGGAATAGAAAGAAACAGAGATATTGTATCTGCTTCCAACGCGTCCCTATGACGCGTATGCACAAAACTTTGGAGCAGAATATTTTCATACACAATACGTAACGCGGTCTGAGGACGAATTAGAAATGTCGTTACATTTTTGAGGCGAAGGCAAGCATACTAAGCTTAGGTATAAAAAGGGGAAGAAAACCCCAGATTTTCACTCTCTTATAGAATCTGGTCGACACACATTATACTCTCTGGACGACAAATGCACGTGTGTGCATTGGGGTGGGAAGCGTGTGCAGTCAGACTGGCTCCTAATTTATTATAATGGTGGATAAGCTAGCCGCCCATAAGTATTTATTTGATAATAAACCATATTTTTAAGGGAAATGCAGTGTATTTTAATTTGTCTCACCTACGAAAACCCTCAGACCAGCGAAATTAGCTAGATAGGTAATGATTAGGAATGGAGAATACAGCAGCCGACGAGCAGCAATAGCCGGAGATAAGAACACAGCAGCAGAGGGCATCAACCAGAAGAACAGCGTTTTCCAGCTACAATTGAAGCACAACGTTTTCCCGCTACAAGCTCTATGAAACACTGTCTTATTGGAGCACCTATGTCATAGATTCCTTTATTTCCGATATAATATTCTCGCTTAAAAGACAAACACCAAAAAGTAGTACATTATTTCTTTCTTTTTACGTGCCAACGCATTTGAATTAACTGTTTCCGAACTCGCACTGATGTGCTAAATGTTTAACACTTGCTGATTTTAAGCCTGGCATCCGTGAATCCTGAGAATATATTTGGATTGGCGACAGTAACACAAATATGAAGATGGGTTCTTATGAAGCCCTCTCATTCCTGAAATGATGTAAGACATAGCGAACCTTGGAGGGAACGGATACAGGTTATTTCACTTCAAGGTCCGAGCTATCACAACTACAGTGTGGAACTAAACGGAGATTCTGCAACCGCATCACTTTCCTTGCATATTCACTCAAATCCCAATATGTTACTAAATGTAAACCTTGAGGATAGTTGCAAAATTCGATGATGAAATTATTGACGTTTAGAGCGCTTTTAAATTCTGGCATATGTCCCTAATTATAAACGTTAGATCTAGAACAAATTTCTCTAATTAGGGGTTATTACGAGACAACGCAAATAAAATAATTACAATACAACGAGGCCTAGAATTACAAATTAATTGTTAGAATAATTTACAGATAATTTTAATCATTTAAATTTGGATTCATTGCCTATAGATTTTCGAAATGCGGTTGACACAGAAAAGCAATTTCCTCGTCATTTTTGGCAGCATATGTGCGTTTTACGCAAATGCAAATTTAATGTGGTTAGGTAGCTGTTATAGGTGTTTATATCGGGTGTAGATAGTTGGCTAAATATTCTGGAAAATTAAAAGCTACAATTTACCTTAATTTTTGCCAGCATATAAAACAATTAATTTGTGCAACTCCATTAATTTTAAACATGTCGAAAAATTATATAATCAAATTAGAAACACGATAAGCATTATTGGTGCCGAGATGGGACTAAAGTCTTCAAAACTTGTAGAACAAACAATGCTTTGAAAACAGATAAAGCTACTGAAACGTTATTTGACACAAACTATGTTTCCTAATTAGTCGCTTTTCCTTTTTGGGGGGGGGGGATTTTTATCTATCTGTTATAATTTCCCAGTTATTCAAAAGTACACAAAATCAATCAGAATGAAGCGGATTTCTCAACCCCTTTGCAGTAAACGCAAGGTATATGTCTTATTCATGTCAATATCTTAAAATAATGACATAATAATCAAAATCGCCATAGGCGTTTTTAAGAAAATGAAAACTCAGGAAATTGGTTTTCAGGAAGAGGATGTCGTCCTCGTGGTGTAGTTCCCGAGGACACGGGTTCAAACCCGGCGGAGGGCGATGGATTTTTTCGGGCGTAAAAATCTTTAGCATGGCTTCCTTCGGAAGGGAAGTAAACCCAGTGATCCCGTGTAGATTTACGGCACGTAAAAGAACCTCAAGCTTGATAAAAAGGCTTCTGAGCAAAAGTATTTGTCTTTCACGCCCAATATAGAATGGGACGCTAAGGACGACAGCAGTTAAAACTTCCATAAATAAAACTGGAGTTAATTTTAATTTGTATGAAGGGGACATTTCAAGAAAGTAGTGCCGCTTCCTTGAAACTATCAATTCGTCCAACTTTTTTTTCGAGTTCGACTGTTCACATATGCACACATGGATGCACACGAACGTTCTTATAAAAATGTTTTTGTATGTGTTCAGGAGGCTTCAAATCATCCGAAGCCGATTCGATGAAATTTCGCTATAGAATTTTGGATGGCATACAATACTTCCTCTAGCTATCCAGTCAAGTGATAGAGAAAGTATAAAACTAACGTCTTACAAGAGTCGAGCGAGTCGTTAGTCAAGATCTAGCTGTTTTCGTTGCGGGCTCTTGTTTACTTCCTGATTAAGATGACTGCTAGAAGATTCTGGTAGTGGTTTTCTTTCAAGGGCTCCCATGCGAGTTTTTTTTTTTTTTTCCTGAATTCAAAAAAGCCTTTTTAGCAAATGGCCCGCGCGAGTATGTAGAACATAGCTCAAAACACTAAATCTCAAATAAATTGGCATTCACATTCAGTATCTTTCATTGTTGTGACACGAACATTTTCAAGAAAATAATCCCCCATTCCAAACTTCCCTTCACATAGAACATTTATCGCTCTTTTTTAATTTCTCAATAATATCTCTAACAATCTGTATTTTTTTTTATTTTTATTTTACAATTATTTAAGCAAGGAAGAACAGGATCCTAACAAAAAGGGAAAAGGGTATTACTTTGCTAGTGGAGCTTAAATCTGAATATCCAAGGCTGGAATGGCCCTGTTCTGTGTTGCCGAATCATCTGCCATCTCTCAGCACGTAAAAATTGTCGTAGATGAGGCAGTACACAATCAGCTGGATCGTCCAACGTTTGTAGCCAAGTAAAGGTGCCCATAATCAGCCAGAGTAGGGAATTATACAACGGGGGGCTTACTTTAGGAAGGTTCAAATGCAAAATATCAGAGGGTTGAGGAATCCATCCGGTAGGTATCCAAGTACGACAATATCCTAAAACCCAAGTCCAGACCACCGTTTTACCGGAACATTCCATCAGTCGATGAGGAAGGGAATCTGCGGCATTACAAAGTGGGCAGTTGTGGGAAATAGCCATCCGGTGGCGATAGAGTTTGTCTGCCGTTGGAAGGATTTCGTTTACCACCGCATACGTTACTGCCATCCAATCGAAGTTAATCTGTGGCAGGCTAAAACATCTCCAAATGCGTCTCCAGGGCAGTTGTGGGTATTTCAGCTGGACATGAGGGATAATAGGAGTAGCTTGAACAAGAAAGGTGTAAATCTTCTTCACCGTACTAAAGTCACCATTCCCCACTTTCTCCGGTGGTAACTTCTCCAAGACTTGATAAACTTCACGTAACATTTGGGGAACCTTGTCACGCTCGCCTCGATTAAAAAAGGATGAGTATTGTCGTTGTAGCGCAATATCCACGGGGTCACCCTGGTTATTCATGGCAAGCAAGAGCATTCGAATCATCAAGGCCTGAGACTGACGAACCACCTCTAATAATCCCCAGCCACCTTCACCTTTAGGGAGACGGAGTTGCGTACGCGCAATGCGATAAAGCTTTCCTGTCCAGATAAAATAACCTAATATCTGTTCTATTCTCTGGCAATGGCGTTTTGAGGGCGGAAGAACAGATGCAAGGAACCAAATTCTGCTGAGCGCAAAGCTATTACAAAACCATATACGTTGTACCAAATTCAGCATCCTGGTTTTCTGCTGATACATCACACCACGTAAGATATTAATACGAGACGTCCAGTTGTATTCCCGCATATCCTCTGCGTCAGTACTAAAGTAGATCCCCAGAACCTTCGTACGCTGCACAACAGGTATGCCCAAAACTGATGTATCCGGAGGTTGTAACCCAATGGGCAATATCTCGGACTTCCTCATATTAAATGTCATTCCGGTATTCTCCTCATATTGCTGTAAACAATCTTTTAGGCGTATAATATCGCGGGGTGTGGTAACCATTACAGTAATATCGTCAGCGTAGGCTCGTACCACCAGTCTCTGACCATACACATCGATTCCGGTAAGAGTGAATTGAAGACGTCGAAGTAAAGGATCAACATACAAGGCAAATAGTATCATAGACATGGGACAACCTTGTCGGACGGAACGTTTAACCGGTATAGCAGCTGTGAGATACCCATTGCAGAGAATCTTAGACGAAGCAACATCATATAGGGCTCGGATAAGATTACGGAGCTTATCGGGCACTTTCAAGGCAACCAAACGTTTCCATAGTGCCCCATGAACGACGTTGTCAAAGGCCTTCTCAAGATCTAAATTAATGACTGCAGCGGACTGGTGTTCCTGTGCACAGTGCAATATACCACCTCTCAATGCCGCCAGCGTATGATGAATGGCCGTCCCCTTATGCACGGCAGCCTGCATCTCGCTAATTATATAGGGTAGAATCTTCTGCATACGAACACTAATGATTTTAACAAACAACTTGTAGTCACAGTTCAATAACGTGATCGGCCGATAATCCTGTGGAGTCTTCGGCTGCGCACACTTCGGAAGCTGGACCACTATCCCATCTGCAAAAGTAGGCGGCAATCGCTCTGAGGTCCACATTACCTGGAAAACTTGAAGTAATTCTTCCCGAATATAGCGCCAACAGTGCTTGTAAAATTCATATGGTAGACCATCAGGTCCTGGAGACGCATGCAACTTTGACGACTGGATCACTTCCATGAACTCTGCTGCTGAAACAGGCGTCGTATCATGCCGCAGCTCCTCCGGGACAACCGGAGCAACCCCAGACATATACTCGTCCACAGCACTGGAGCATTCCGCTGGGACGGAGAAGCGTTGGACGTAAAAGGAGTGCACTTCACGAAGAATTCCGGCTGTAGTGGAAATTTTCTGTCCATCAACCTCCAAATGAGTGACGAGCTTCCGGCGACCATGTTTACTTCCTTCGCCAGATGGTAAAAACTCGCCTTTTCCCTAAAAACCACTTCCGCCGAGTGTACTTTGGACAAACACCCCTGTAACTCGTTAGATTTTCGGACCTTAATGTGTTCTTTGATGCCTGTCATAAGAGACTGAACATCATCACCTTGCTGTTGGCGTATGTGTAGTTCCTGAAGGACTTGCAGGTAATAGTCCATGGTTTCCCTCCTAGCCAGAGCTCGACGACAGGCTGCAGCCCGAAAGAAATAACGAAGCGCAGGCTTGGCTTTACACACCCACCAGAAGGCTTTATTCTGTGCTAGCAGAAAGGATACCCGCAACCGCGACCAAAGATCCTGGAAATCCCTTAGCACGTCCTCATCCATAAGCAACGAGCAGTTTAATTTCCAATAACCTCTACCTCTACTGTAGATCGCTGCCCTACCTTCAAAGGCATGTATGAGTGCATTATGATCACTGAATGCGACAGGCACTATCTCTGTACGATGAAGACGTGATAAGAGTTCAGCCGGCACATACATGCGGTCCAGTCGCGATGCTGATAGGCCTCTCACGAAAGTAAATTGTACTGCGGAACCATGCGTATGCTCCCAGGTATCCTTTAACCGCATTTGCTCCACCAGCTGCTGCAAAGTAACACATCCATTAAAGGCTCCACGTTGATCTTTGGCCGCCAACGTACAATTAAAGTCACCGACAAGTACAAAGGTAGCACCCGATGGGATATGGGTCAGGAGGTCTTGCCGAAAAAACTCCTCTCGTTGTTTGTGTTTATTACTACCAGCAGGTGCGTAGATATTCACGAAAGTCACGTCATCATACACTGCCGAAAGAACCCTACCGGAAGGATGGTATCCAAAACTGTGTAATCGTAAGCCTTGTCTGTAAACAATCGCCGTACCGGAACCCTCGGGGCCAAGATTGGTCTCGTAATCGAAGCCATACAAAAAATCCAGATTACAAAGATTCACCTCCTGTAAAAAACATATGTCTATGTCATTACTGATCAAAAAGTCCCTTAAAAGTTGTTGTTTAATAACCTGTCGCAGGCCGTTAACGTTGAGCGAAGCCCATATTTGAAGACCTACCGGCATTTAAAGGGCAAGGATCGTATATTCAATAGTTGCAAGCGGAGAACAACCAGTGAGCACTGCAGAAACAACACAATCTCAATCATCACTATCCGGGTGCGGGTCATCCTTTGTAAGTTTAGGGGAACGTTGGTGATCCTCAAAATCATCGCTGTCATCTACTGCCGGCCGCTTGCCTGAGTCCGCCTCTTTCGTTGTGGAACGAGCCGGAGAGTTACCGGGCAACGGTTGCACATCTTGGGAGTGCTGTCGTGTCATGGCACTTTCTACATCCATCCGCCTATGCTGGCTCCGTATCCGAGGATCTCGACTAGACAAAGAAGCAGAAGACTTTTGCCTTAAAAGTGCTACCTCACTCGCCGAGATCTCTACTTCTTCATCACAAACGATCTCCATATCCCCATCCTGAGAATTTTGCGAAAAAGAGGGTACCTCGGGCATTTCGAATGCCGACTTCCGATCAACAAAGGGCGTAATAGATCCGTCCACAATTGCATGTTCGGTTGCTGCAGTCAACAGCGGTGTCTCCGCCCCAACAGGACCACCACTTCCTGAATCTGAAGAGCGCGCTGGAAGGTTCACCGACAAAGGTTCTACCACAGACGTTTGTGACATAATGGAAGCCTGCTTCTGGGCGACTGCATCAGAAGAGGTGGCAACACTCGCCGCCTCACTGAAGGTTACCGGTCGATTCCTTGGAGTTATAGGTAGCCGCGTGGCACGTAGAGGACAAGCTGCTTTTAAGTGGGTAGTGTCATGACACAAATGACAAGCCTGTGGTTGGCCGATGTAACTGATGGCAATCAAATACGAATCGATAACTAAACTAGCCGGAATATGACGTTTGAGCCCCATTTTTACAGCATGCACTCCGTTGTTAGACGAAAGAAGATACTGTGAGCCCCATCTTTCCCTACGGATATCATACACTGTACCATATTTACTTAGTTCCTGTGACAGTACCGTAAAGGGCACCTCAGAAGGCAGGTTAAACACCCGAACATTTACTGTTTGCTGATCACCTGGTGTAATATTCACTTTTGTTATGTCACCGGAGGCGTATGTAAAATTTTGTTCCTCTTTAAACCGCGAGAGAAGATTATCATACAATACCGCCGATAACAATTTCACATAGATAGCTCGTTCCCTGGTGTGAAGCTGGAGCGTGTCGACCTGATCAGCTTGAAGCCCCATGAAGTTCACTAGCCACTGGTGGATTTCTAGTGCAGTGGGTTTAATCGCCGTCGTCGTAAACTGAATTTTGAGAGTATTCACACGTTTATAAACCGCCATGGTTACCGTTTAGAACTTACAAAACAAGAAAGAAAGTATACCCAATTAAACAAGCGTGTACTCGGAGACACTGAAAACTGTACACAACAGCAAACAAATAACTCGCACCAGTGCCGGCCGGTTACACTAACACACAGCGGACAGACAACCTCACGGCACGCCTGCCACTGCACGACTTGAGAGTTCAGATTTGGTCTATCATGGTTATTTTATACCACTGGAAAGGCCCTATAGTATTTTTAGTACACAAAGACGACGAATTAATCATAGTATTTAAAAAGTAGGTACTCATGATCCTGGAGCTGAGTTACCCTTCATCAGGACAAGCAAAAGCCCGAAAAAATCATATTTGGGCACGCACCTCGTCTAAATTGAGATCCAACTAAGAAGGCGAGTTCTAAAAAATGTACCTACACCTATAGATAATATTGCAACAAATGAAAACACCAGTTACTGCTTCACACTTGAGGCACTTTTGACGCACACTCAGAACAGAATACCGAATACAACTGATCTGTCGAATTAAGTCACAACTGACTTCTGAGTCACGACTAACAACTGAACTGCAGGACCACAACTCACAACTAAATTGCACTCGGCACCGTCCAGATTCTTCGACTTCTTGATGGCACTTAACTTTGTAAGTTCTTAACTAGCTGAACTCCACGCACGGGCAAGAGCATCCCCAGACCCCGCATATAAAGCGGAATGTTCTAGAAAGAGAACTTACTCGAACTGCCCTAAATAATCCTCTGGAGCGGGGAAGCGGCACATTGTTCCTCACGACTATCCCACCCATATGTTGGGCCGGGATGTACTTACCGGCGGCCCGCAGGTAGTTTCACGCGCGCGGTCACAATATGTACGTCTATTATCGTAAAGAGTATGGAAGTGTTTATCTGCAGGTTTATTGCCCAGATTTCCTTTGTTGTTGCTTCAAAATTGGGACAAAGCGGGCGTGTAGATTCGCTAGGAATTGTAATTTGTGGTTTGCTAATAACACTATTGTTGAACTGAGCATGTTTGGATAGTTTTAATTCATAATTGCCATGTATTACCAATAATTCTGGAGAATGGTGAACTTTATAGTTGATTTTGAATATCCACAGGCATAAATAGCTTTAAGAACGCTTTAATATTGTGAGACTCGATTAAAATTTCGGTGCCATTATCATTATAAAACCGTTCAAGCAGTACTGTAATATTTAATACGCTGCCGGAGAATTTTGGGCCAGCATTCACAGCTTTGTTTAGGTATTTGGACGATAAATAGGTTTTCCTGACTTAGCGAAGTAGGTCTAAAATTCTGGGTATAGCAGCATTTCTTCCGAAATAGGAAGTTAAATAAACTTAAGATTTTCCTTTGTAATCAAGTATCATTTAATTTTATGAAGTTTACTTAGTGTATGAAGTGAAGCATTGAGGATCTTTACAGATCGTAGTTTTTACCGTACTCTTAATGTCTGCTCCAAAAGCAGTCCGGGCCTATAAACCGTAGCTACGTATACATTAAAGCTGTATAATCTAACTGTATGATGGGTTTGGGGAGTGGGTTTTTTTCAATTATTATGAAACTTGACAAGTACAACTTAGATTCTAGTACAGCAGGTTCTAAAGGGGCACAAAATAAAAAAAAATTGATGTGTTATATTCACATGACTTTCTCTACTCTGTATCATTTCTTAATGGGTATAAAACTATTCTTACAAAAGCCTGTTTTTCTATCCACTTCGTTTTAATCGTGACCTACCTTTCCAGAAATAGCAGCATTACACGCTTGGATATAATATATGCAAAGGGAAAAGCGATAGTCAAATATTTAAGAACTGGACGCTACATCCTGACCTCAAAACTCCACGCTCTTTTCATGCAATGCCGAAAAGCATCTCACTGTAACAGGACATTAAAAAATGGCAAAATATTGAACAATTCGAGCCATTAAAAACGGATATCTAGGAAATGGTTTTTGCCAAAAATAAGTTCTGTGAAATAAACTGTGTATTTTAAAGAGATCTTCATTTTTTTGTGCCGTGCGTTTTTGTCTTTCGTTTCATGTTTACCAATTATACCAGATTCTAAAAAATTCCTTTGGAATAAAGAGGATTTCACAGACTATTCTTAAAAATTCAAGTTATGCATTTTATTTGGTAGGAAAATATCTTTACTGCTAGGTATCAAAATCGTTAGATCCATTTTTAATAAAACAAAAAATTTGGAAAACATTCCATTTAACGGGAAGTGGGGTTGGGGATTTTTCTTGAAAATATTTGTCATAAGTTTGAAAGATACTCAAATACCAACTTTGGTATCCGACTTTTCGTTTTTTAATTATACTGTTCTCAAACACACACGTAATCACTTGCACAGAACGTTTTCTAAAAATACTTTTTTTTGGTTCAGGGGGCCTCAAAACATAATTTCAGATGAAATCTCGTCATCGAATTTTTGGGTGAAATACAGTACTTCCCTTACGTAGTAGGGAAAGCAAAAGTCGAAATATCTCCATTAATATTTAGTGTTTTGAAAAAAGTTATGTAACAAAAGATTTAAAAACACATATTTGAATAAGTTTTGTTATGTACAAAATATTGGATGGATAAAATACGTTATAACAATTTTTCCTGACTATATTTGTGTACAAAACCGGTTACTGCTAGAAACAGTATAGTTGTGATCGCATTAGGAGCATAAGGAAAAAGCCAAGTTTGTAAACCATTTTACTTAATTTGTATTGGCATTCCAGAAACAACAGTTTTATTGCAGGTTTTCAAAACATCACATGTCAGTACATGCCCAAGGAAGAGAGAGAGAGGGTTGAGGGCGATGTAGAGGGAAAAAATGGGAAGGGATACTGAGAGCAAGAAGGAGATAGACGACGATGTATGGGGAATGGGAGCACAATAAGGAAGTGGGAAAGAGGGGGAGAGAAAGAGGGCGAGAGAGAGAGAGTCTCTGCATTTAACGCAGTAACGCCAATAGAGCTGTAGAATAAATGATGTGTACATAAATCTTCTTAAATCCTAAAGGTTCAAACGTAGATGATGATTTATTAACAATAAACCAAAGGTGGGAATATTTTAATTCAGAGAGTGACAGTTTTCATCGCCGCTGTTCCGTAATTAGTTCTGTGATTGAGTTAGAAATTGGATATCAAACCTCGTCATATTCACTCAGATCCCAGAGTTGTCCAGAAAGTGTAGTTATTATTAATTACGAGCATGGAATGATAAATTCGGACAAAATGCTAAACCTGTAGGTTTGCGTTACCTACCAAGTTTACAAACTTGTTTCACCTATCTGTCTTAGTTTAAGGTACATGCTACAATTAAAATGGCTTAATTGTATCTGTTTAATTAACGTTCTTATACATAATTCATAAACGGAAATATTTGCGTTTCTGGGCATTATAAAGATAACAGTGTATGGGAAATCCTCTGTGATAAGAATCTGACTGCTCATATTAAATACAAAAGTGCTTTCTTTATCTTGCTGGCATTTTAGTTCTCAACTCAGGTTTTTAACAATAAGGCGGCTCTAACAGGCCGTGATGCTAGCAATGCTTACTGGTCATTACACCTGGCGACCTTAAAACGTACAATCCGAGAGAATAAAGTATTCTTCAAGTATTGTACTTCATTTCGTTACTTCAGGAGATAGATAGAAGCGTTATAATTATTTATTTAAATCAAACAGAAAATAAATAACTTTAATCTCCAATTCATACAAAAATCTCGTAAGTAATACGACGAGGTTCGATTATCAAACATAACCTGAAAAATCTGTAAAATAATCCATCTTGTAAACAAATTGTATGCAAAAGAACAACGAAATACCAAAACATGCTCTATCCAATGTTCTTTAATTTAGTTATAACTGAAAGAGAACAGTGTTTATTTGTTAGATATTAATTTGCTAAATGAAGTAAACTTTTTGGTTTTCAGAATTTTGCTTTAAATTAGTTTACATCTAATTGATATATAGTAAAACATTCTTATGTGTTTAATTCGCATGACTTTCTCTACTCTATATCATTTATTAATGTGTACAAACACTTTTCTTACGAAAGCTACTACCTATAGTAAGTAGGGAAAGCATTGCATTCCTCCCTAAAAACTCGATACCGCGATTTCACCGGAAATACATGTTTTGAGACCCCCTGAATATAAAAAAACACTTTTAGAAACAGGTCCGCGTGTGTGTCTGTATGTGAACATAACTCATAAAGGACAATCGGATAAACACCAAACTTGGTATTTAGGTTCAGTACCTTTCAAAGATGTGACACGAAGATTTTCAAGAAATTCCCCACCACAAACTACCCTTTACATGGAACATTTTTCGAAAATTTTGATTTTCTCAAAAATGGCTCTTATGCTTTTGATTAAAATATTAAACTTTTAAGATATTTTCATGATAAATAAATTGTGTATCTTGAATTTTCTAGGAATTTCCCCAAAAGCCCTCTTCTTTCAGAATGGCTTTTGCTTAACTGGTAATTGCACAAAAAATATAGAGCTGGTTAAAATACACAATTTATGCTATTTACATTTTTTGTGGAGTGAATCAATTCGGAGGTATTCGTTGTTATTTGTTTGAATTTTCCAATACTTATCCTTTTTCTCAAATGGGAATTCGTTATTTGTTTTTATACCCTGGACATGCAAAGAGAATGGAATGCTCCACATAGCAACCAGCTCTTAAAAGATTTGACTATCGCTTGAAGCCTAGCATATTCCCCTTGCACCTACAAGAAAATTAGCAATAAGATGTTATCTCATTAATATGAAGTAGATGGAGAATAAGCGTTTCTAAAAATAGTTTGTACAAGAGTAGAGAAAGTCATGTCAGTGTAACACAGATCTTTTTTCTATCTATGAGATAAACCTTTGCAAAAATAGCGACATTATACACTTCATTATAAATGCAAAGGGAATATCGATAGGCAAATATTTCATAATTGGACGCTATATGCTAGCCTTATATACTATTTCCATGCAGTTGCGAGAAACAACTAAATATCGACAGACTTTAAAATAATGACAAATTATTGAACATTTCGAGCTATTAATAACGATATCTCGGAAATGGCCTATGCCACAAAAAGTTATTTGAAATAAATGTGTGTTTTAAAGATATCTACTTTTATCTGTACTGCGTTTTCGTCTATCGCTTAATGTTTACAGCTATGCAAAACTCCCTCCGAATGAAGAGGACTTCACAGGTCATTCACAGAAAATTCAATATATGTATATATATATATATATATTATATATATTTTTATTTACCATGTAAATATCTTTAATATGTGGTATACTAATCAAAATCGTTTGAGCCATTTTTGAGAAAATTGAAAATTCGAAAAATGTTCCATGTAAAGGGTAACTTGGTGCGAGATTTTCTTGAAAATACTCGTGTCGCAACATTGGAAGTTGCTGAACTTAACAGGTTTGGTATTTATTCCAGTTTTCGGTTTTGAATTATCCTGTTCATAGACATACACTAAAACGTAACTTTTGCTATTCAGGGGGCCTCAAAGCATGTATTTCCAGTGAAATCTTGGTATCGAATTATTGGGTGTAGTATAACACCTCCGTTACATAGTATTTAAACAGTAACCATCAATTTCAGAAATATAGAGTAAGTTGGGAAGGTATTGTTTCTTTACAGTTATACAGTGTGTTCAAACTATGCAGTTAGCTACGAGATCACTAAGCATTCGCTAAGTACTCTCGGATAAGAAGAAAAGGATTCAAATTTCCTGCCATAAAATAATTGTAGGTTCATTATAACTCTATATTATATATTGCGGCGTATTGATAATTTGGGGGGTTACATTGTCACTGTCATTGCCAGACATATTATTGTTCTACATTCTCATTACCAGACCATTGTTGTTTACGTCACTCCTGGCTGATAGCTTTGCTAGTCACGAGTGGTGGGGATATAGCGTCTGTCTTAGGATTCCGTGGGAAGCGGATCGCGTGTGTAAGCCGGCTTTTGGATCAGTGGACATCGCCTCTCACCTTGCATATTTAATAATGTAGGAACCCCAAACGGTTGGGAAATAAATCTAGGAATATGTAAGTAGATTTGTGTTATAGATTTTGTACAGTGAAAAGCCCGCGCAGCCAAGTCATCAGTATACGTTCCGTCAATGTACGTGATGGGTACTAGACATTAATTTAATGTTCTTGTGAACTTTTAGGCATCTACCCAGCATGTAACAATATCGATTCTTTATTAATTATGAAAGCCATTCCATATATTGTGTAATACAAAGTTCTAAGCTTCTTATCCCAATAATATTCTGCCTTTTTATGTCATTTTGGTTGAAGTGGATCAAGTATGCATCTTACACTGAACATCTGGGAAAGATTTTCAGCGTTTAACGTGTTTTAATAGTATTATTTTATTACAAATAACAACCAGAAATTGTGTATGAACCTCGCAGAGGGGCTAGTGAAGCAAGGAAGACCTTACATTGTTATAGAGCATTTCAGAATAAGTCAAATGTAGTGTTTTAAATCATCAAAGCATATAACAATTATTTACTTGTGGATGGGATAGGTTATAATGGCTTTTAAGAACTTGGTGTACCAAAAACGAAAATTAATATAGCAACAGGTGTACTTTTTAAACATTTAAACTATTACAGAAAAAGTGCAGGTAACAAGGAAACCTGCTTCTGCAAATATAAAAATAGGATTTCCAAATAATACTCAGAAGTTTACATCTATAATTTACAAATCCATAAATTTTTTATTGACTTAAAAAGACATTTCGAAAGAGTAAAGAGAGATAAAATTGTGTTCAAACGCTTCAAAGAAGCCCGAATTATCGATTTTCACCGACAACTTCCAAAATGGATGAAATGTTAACACCGACGAATTCCTCCATAATACACCGCAAAAGCACCAATAAAGCGAATTATAATAGAGAAAAGCTATGGACTATTATGAAACCTCAAGCATTTGTAGTGCCAAATTAAAATTATTACAGACTGAGCCAATATTAATTAACGAAAGACTAAGACAAGGGTGTAGTATCTCACCTACTCTATTTAATTTATATATGAGTGACCATCCAGAAATGGAAAAGCTCTTTAACTACGAAAATAAAATTAAATAATTCTAGCTTAGGTATTTTGATATATGCTGAAGAGGGTGTTGTAATTCAAGAAAATGAACATAGTTTACAGAATGCTTTATATAGACTGCAAACAATAAAATTTTAAAATACATAAAGAAAAAAGTAAAATAATGGTATTTTGTAGAAATAACCATGTAAGATCGAAAATTATGATTGAGAATCAAATTTTACAGCGGATATGAAGAGTCAGTTATTTAGGATTAAATTTTGGCATAAATAAAAAAAAAACAAATGGAGATAATTGTGAAAGCACCTAACTCACAGACCATGTGCGGAACGATTCATAAAACTTAAAAAAAAATAAAAGATGCAACATTAAAGTTTTATCAAACTATAGTTGTTCCTACGTTGCTTTATGGGTACGAAACCTGGGTAATGACAAGGTTGGAAAGTAGAAGTAGGCTACAGAGATGAACATTCCCAGAAGAACCAAAAGCTGTACAAAATAAGATAGAATATCGTTACATGCTGTGGTGAGGGCCAAAAGGTTCCCAGCAAATTATTAAATGTTAATCACCCCAACACGCACATGGGAGAAACGTAGCTCAGAAACGGCAAAAAGACCAGGACCTTGGTGTCTACATTCCGATGAAGGCGTGGTTTTTTTAACAACATACACAAATTTCACATCACACACATTACCTGTGATTTATTGATAAACCTCTTGATGGCCTTACATTACACACAGGGGAATAAAGGATTGAGGGGAGATGCCACACTGTCGAGGACTGGCCACACACCACCTACTCCTTACACACTTACTCACAAAGTGACGCTAACACACAAGAAGTAATCCTAACTCTCTATCCCCCCTCTCCAGCCCTGGCTAGGCACGCTAGCCAGAGATGGCGGTGTCATACTAGACAGAACTTCCAGCAAAGCCTATTCTCTCTGGCGTGGTCAGCGCCAAGGAGAAGGCTCGTTCAGCCGAAAGAAATAATAAGTCACCCCAATAATACTGTCGACAATGCGACACAATAATGTGTCTGGTATGACAATACCTACTAACATGCCACAATATGTAACGAAGGTATAAGAACAGAATTAATTATATATTCAGTAAATGATAAAATCAAGGAGTATAAAGAAAAATGGAAGTAGAATCTGGAAAGAATGTAGCAAACAACTCAAAGATTACTCATAGCAGCAAGGTAATAAAAGGAAGATGAAAGGAACAGGCAATTTGCCTAGTCCATAAAGTGAAGAAGAAGTATTAGTAGTAGTAAAAGTATTGGTAATAGTAGAGTAGTAGAATTAGTAGTAGTACTAGTTTATATTTCGGTATGAAGCACACGAGTATTCGTAAATAATCACTTAAAATGATAAACATCTTCCCACAGTCCACTCTAAATATATTACTATTGTGATACCGTGCAGTAGAGAATGCTGTATTTTCTGTTGATTAAAACAGTTCTGAAAGAATGCAAAAAACGCCAACTAAAAATAACTAAATTAAATACATTACCAAAAAGTGTTATTAAAATATATCCAAAAACGTGCCTGAATATTGTTTGTTCACACAAAAAGAAATTCTTAGCGAGAATGTTTAAGTAGATATTTATTAACGATCTTAGAAAACTTTAGAAGATAACTAATATAAAATATGTATAAATTCGGGGCGAAGTATGATTTTAATAAGCAGCTTTAATTACACGCACCAAAATATCCTTGTTCAATTTGTTGTGTGTTAATGATAGGTAATGATAACTTTCACGTTAAATAGAATCGTGGACGACATTTAGGGCGAATAGTTTCTCTAAGCATGTAAAATCATTAGATTCCTAGTTATCTGGATTCAATTTTTATTGTTTTTAAACAATTAAATGCTAATATACTATAAACAATTTTGTTTTTACTGTATCATTAAAATGCACAACGGCCGCAATAATGGTGTCAAATTTTCTTCTGAAGTAGACACGGAGGCGAAGTTTATAATTATTGCTGACGTCAAATAGGGATGTAGAAATGTAAAGGCTGCTGAACTGTATGATAAGTCTCAAAGAACTAGTTCCTGGGTGGAAAATTTATTAGGGAAAAGTTTAACTTTTGAGATTATTTACTTCAATAAGTAATTTGGTTCATAGCTATTTAGATATCAGAGTGTTATTATTATTGTTATTACTCTGATAATACCCTGGTAGTCAAAAACCATCATTAAATATATTGACTATTATGATATTAACTTACCACACGCAGAGTTACCCTTCGTACTTTCTTTGGGATGAGGTAAATAATTGGTCAGTCAAGTGGCTAGATTTGTGCAAGAGTTGGGTGAAAAGGGTGACGCTTTAATATTCACCACCAACCTAAATCGCCCCGTTTTTATGCAGAAAGTGCACGTCATCTGAAAACATGTTACCATGTCTTTGCTTTCGCCATCAGATGCGTCTGTCCCTGGTCAGTTCTTCTTTACTGAATCCTTTCAGTTGTATTCTCCCCACCTTTTGTTCCCTTTTTACTTTCTCTACTACGTATAGTAAGTAGGGGAAGTATTGCATTCCACCCAAAAATTCGATACCGAGATTTCACCGGAAATACATGTTTTGAGACCTCCTGAATCCAAAAAAAGCATTTTTGGAAACATGTCCGTGTGTGTGTCTGTCTGTGTGTCTGTGTCTGTGTGTCTGTCTGTCTGTGTGTCTGTGTGTCTGTGAACAGCATAACTCAAAAACGAACAGTCGGATAAACACCAAACTTGGTATTTAGGTTCAGTATCTTCCAGAGATGCGACACGAAGGTTTTCAAGAAAATCCCCCCACCCCAGACTACCCTTTACATGGAACATTTTTCGAAAATTTTAATTTTCTCAAAAACGGCTCTAACGATTTTGATTAAAATATCATATGTTTAAGATATTGTCATGACAAATAAAATGTATATCTCGAATTTTCTGGGAATGTCTCCAAAAATATTCTTCATTGTGAACGACTTTTGCATAACTGGTAAACCATAAGAGATAGACAAAATTTTACTACACAAAAAATGTAGATCGCGTTAAAATACACAACTTATGTCATATACGTTTCTTTTGTTGAGTGAACCGTTTTCGAGATATTGCTTGTTATTTCCTTAAATTTTCCAATACTTATACTTTTTCTCAAATTCGTTATTCATTTTTTTTATGTCCTGAACATGCAAAGAGAATGGAATTCGCCACATAGCAACCAGCGTTAAAATATTTGACTATCGCTTAAAAGCTACCATATTACCCTTGCATCTACATGAAAATTACCAATAAGATTGACATCTCGATATCTCGATTAACATGAAGCATATGGAGAATAGGCGTTTGTAAAATTAGATTGTACAAGAGTAGAGAAAGTCATGTGAGTGTAACACATCAGATTTTTCTTTCTGTTTACAACTCCAATTCCTGATTCCACATACATATCATCCGATTGCCATTTATTTTCCTGTCTTTTGTTTTCTCAGTTGATAAATAATAATCATGCAGATGGACTGGAATGAAATATCGTGGTTTTATGTTTTATTGTGCATACATTTTCTGTGCAGTAATAACAACTTGTCAGGGCCTTCTTTGTAAGGGTGTTCCTTTACGACTCCAAAATATGCGCAATCTAACCCCTAAATTCTTTCTAGTCTTTTAGTCATTTATGATAACGAATTAAAAACTGCGTTGTAGCCCATGTATGTATAGGGAAAAAAGGGGTTTTCAATTGTGAAGGAATTACCAAAATCAGTTGAGCGTTTCCGAGAATATCCTACATATATATCCCACAAACAAATGAAGGTAAATGCTGTGAATGAAGTAATAAAACATGGCTAATGTAATTCACAAGGATCTATACAGTAAAAGATGAAAATAATTAAATTTACAGTACAGAATTACTAAATAGGTAACAGAATCATTTTAAATTCCTTTTAAATGCCCCAAAAATTAAGTATTCCGTTTTTAAAATGCACTTTACTTCACATGGAGGAGATGGATGCCCAGACGCAGTAGGTATAAAACACTAATATAATTAAAACACGATTTGTTTCTTCGATAGGTTCATTAATCTCGCAAATAAACTTGGATCATGTGGGAAGAGTTTTCAATAACTCATTTCCAACAAAACCAGATCGACTGCAGGCTAGTTGCTTTCATTTAAAGGGATACACATCTATAATTTCAGTGTTAGACGCACAAAGGAAGATGCCGCTGTTCTGCTCTGTAACCATGTATTATTATTTAGAAATTAATTGGCTCCATTAAACACATTTCGTAGTTATCAGCCTGTAACCAGCTGTTGCAGCGAGGAGCAGGCATGGGAAGCGCTCGTCACATTGCTGCAGATGAATTTATCACGAAATCAATTCATAGCTCTCTGTCATGCCATCACGTGCCTAATCATGTCATTATATAGATTGATAATTTAGCTAATGTGGTTCCTTTGCGCATGTGCCCCGAGGTTGCTGGTGTACAAAATGTAGCAAGCAGCATTTACTCTGCAAAATTTCCACGGTTACTTCCAGCTACTCCTCCTTCTTTCTCATCTTCATCTTCTTTTCTTCCTTCTTTCTCCTCTTTCTACTCTAATTCCAATTAGTTTGTTGCGTATAGAGCCAGCATTTTTTACTTTGTCTACTACGTATAGTAAGTAGGGAAAGATTGTATTCCACCCAAAAATTCGATACCGAGATATCACCGGAAATACATGTTTTGAGACCCCTGAATCCAAAAAAAGCATTTTTGGAAACATGTCTGTATGTGCGTCTGTGTGTCTGTCTGTGTGTGTCCGTCTGTGAAAAGCATAACTCAGAAATGAACAGTCGGATAAACACCAAACTTGGTATTTAGGTTCAGTATCTTCCAGAAATGCGACACGAAGGTTTACAAGAAAATCCCCTCACCCCAGAGTATGCTTTACATGGAACATTTTTCGAAAATTTTAATTTTCTCAAAAATGGCTCTAACGATTTTGATTAAAATAACATAGGTTTAAGATATTTTCATGACAAATAAAATGTATATCTTAAATTTTCTGGGAATGTCTGCAAAAGTATTCTTCATTGTAAACGACTTTTGCATAATTGGTAAACCATAAGAGATAGACAAAATTTTACTAGACAAAAAATGTAGATCGCGTTAAAATACACAATTTATGTCATATACATTGTTTTTGTTGAGTGAACCATTTTCGAGATATTGCTTGTCATTCCCTTAAATTTTTCAATACTTATTTTCTAAAATGGGAATTCGTTATTCATTTTTACTTTCTCTACTACGTATACTAAGTAGGGGAAGTATTGTATTCCAACCAAAAATTCGATACCGAGATTTCACCGGAAATAAATGTTTTGAGACCCCCTAAATCCAAAAAAAAGCATTTTTGGAAACGTCCGTGTGTGTGTCTGTGTGTGTGTGTGTGTCTGTGAACAGCATAACTCAGAAACGAACAGTCGGATAAACACCAAACTTGGTATTTAGGTTCAGTATCTTCGAAGGATGCGACACGAAGGTTTTCAAGAAAATCCCCCCACCCCAGAGTACCCTTTACATGGAAGATTTTTCGAAAATTTTAATTTTCTCAAAAATGGCTCTAACGATTTTGATTAAAATATCATATGTTTAAAATATTTTTATGACAAATAAAATGTATATCTTGAATTTCTTGGGAATGTCTCCAAAAGTATTCTTCATTGTGAACGACTTTTGCATAACTGGTAAACCATAAGAGATAGACAGAATTTTACTACACACAAAATGTAGATCGCGTTAAAATACACAATTTATGTCATATACATTGTTTTGTAGAGTGAACCATTTTCGAGATATTGCTTGTTATTCCCTTAAATTTTTCAATACTTTTCTCAAATGGGAATTGGTTATTCATTTTTTTGTCTTCGATATGCAAAGAATAATAATCTGTGGCAAAGCAAATGGTGCTGCAACTAGCAACCAGCTAATAAGAGATATGTATGTGCTTAAAGCCTACTGTATTTGTATATTGCCCTTGTAAATATATATTCCTCTTACATCTACAAGAAAATTGGCAATAAGATAGAGTCTGCAAATGTTTATCTCGATTAACATGAAGCATATGGAGAATAAGCGTTTGTAAACAGTTTGTACAAGAGTAGAGAAAGTCATGTGAGTGTAACACATCAGATTTTTTGTCTTGGATATGTAAAGAGTTATAATCTGTGGTAAAGGGAATGGTGCTGCACCTAGCAACCAGCTATTAAGAGATATGCATGTGCTTAAAGGCTACTGTATTTCTATATTGCCCTTGTGAATATATATTCCCCTTACATCTACAAGAAATTAGCAATAAGATAGAGTCTGCAAATGTTTATCTCAATTAACATGAAGTAGATGGAGAATAAGCGTTTGTAAAAATAGTTTGCACAAGAGTAGAGAAAGTCATGTGAGTGTAACAAATAAGATTTTTTTAGTTTTAAACTGAAATCTAAACCACGAGTACTGGGTTTTTATTCCATTGTACTGGAAGCTTTGAAAATGTACACACAAACATAACCACGTGTCATTAATTCCTCATTTAAAATATATTTCAAACCGCATTAACTATATAGAGGTTGAAATATGAAGTATGCCATGTGTGAAACAACTTATTCTCTTAAGAAAGGATACTATAATATGTAAACCAGAAGCTTCATTTCTACAACAGGCTAATTTATAAAGCCATTAATTGTTTGAGGATGAACAGTGTTTAGATTAGCAATTGTTTCTTTAAAAACATGGTTTTTCAAAATCTCTTGCAGGCTATATGTATCTAGTAAAATATTTTAAAGAATGCAGGATTATTTTGTTCCGCCATCGGCATGTAAAAAGAGAGGTTACGATTTTGAATGCCTCATAATATAAATAAATAAATTAATGTGCCCAACATTAACCTTTGATACATTTTTATTTAGTGGTTATTATCCTGTATTTTAAGAAAGATGCAAGATATAAGAATATGATATTTAGTTTAATTAATTATTGCTTGTGTAGCAGTAAAATATGTAAAAGTTCAAATGGAGCAAAATGCTCTAAAATGTAATTATAGCAAATTGAACTAAACGTTTATTTGGAATTGCGTCAGAATATTTTTAGACCTCATTATAAAGTAATGCATTAAAGTTTAGAAGGGCCTTGCAATACCGGGAATAGGAAGGCTGATATATTTACCCAAAATAGAAAATGTCGGCTTTTCATCCAAATTTACATTTCACCAATATTGTATACCTAGCTATGAGCGCGTAGCAATAATCCTGTCGGTGTGGGAGCCTAGCAATTTTGGTTGGCATTGAAGTGTCAAATAGACTTACAGCACGACGTTTGAATCAGGGGAAATATTAGGTATATCTTTCACTAGTGTGACCGTGCACGCGAAGCTATCTGCGGGCCGCAGGTAAGTGCCTCTCACCTTGGCACCTAAGTGAGGCCAGTTAGGAACAATAGGCTTTGGGTGCCGCTTATTGTTCCAGAACATTCCTTTCGGCATGTTCCAGTAGTGTCGTTTTCTAGAACATTCCACTTTGTATGGGAGGGATATATAAGGGGACTGATCTTGCCCGTGAGGAGTTCAGAGTTAAGAACTTACGAAGTGGAAATTGGACAGTGCCAGTGCAGTTCAGTTGTGATTTGATTCGACGAATCAGTTGTGTTGTATTCTGAGTTTGTTTCAAAAGTGACTCAAGTGTAATGTTTGTGCTACGCTGAGTGCCTAAGTGATAGATAAATGATTGTGTTTCGCACTAACTGGTGTTCTCATTTGATAGATTTGGTGTCAGGAGTGGGATATAAACGCCGCAATGGAAAATATGCACCCTCTAGTAGGACATGTCTCTCACTGGACCTTCAAATTCAGCCAGCTTATACTCACCTCATTTACATCCAATCGTATCGAACTTGGCACTTGTTATTTCCACGAGGTTTGTAATTCACACTCTGTGAATAGGATAAAGGCTTAGGTGCAGTGAAATGTTAATTAGGTAACTGTATCAACTTTACGGAGGAAAAACCAGTGTTACATGCTTCCAAATATGTTACAAGTTTTTATCATCATTTTTTTCAATTATACAAAAAATGTTAGTCGTAGAAATAGCGGCTTAAAACTATAAAGGCATCCATAGAACCCTTTTTTCTTTCATTAAAATTATGACGTTCACTACATTAATAAAAGATGTATAGCATACTTAACTTACCGTTCTTGAGTCGGTTGTGGCTTTATCGGAGCTTTACCTTAATCAAAAGATTTGTATTACTAACTTTAAAGCACCAAAAATTGTCGAACTTAATTCCGACCTCAATTAATTTATTATGTTTATAAATTTGCTTATTAACATTGTGAAGATTGCAGAATGCCAATGCTTCGCGTTACATAAAATGCATTAACAAGTGCCTCTCTAATCTTTATTTTATTTTTTAACTCATTTCAATTAGATGCAGGGGCCAGGAATATGGCATAATATTGTCGTGAATAATATATGCCTCTAAAAGCATAGTCCAAAGGTTCATTTCGTTTACATCGTCTAGAAAAATAAATACAATCCCACGCGGTTTTGTGTTATTTATAAATCCATCCAATATATTATCCAACATATTTACCTATTAGATGGATTTGTAATACAGGTGTAGATTATACAACGCAAGGGAAACCTCGCTCACAGCGACCTACATAAATGGATTGTGGCTACCATTCCCCACCCGTAACACTGTTGAAGCTGCGTAGAGGACTATGAACGACCCGTTGACCAAGCAGCCCCCTAGTATTCACGCGGAATACTCTTTTCTATATGCAAGCATCCGCGCCATCTATCCGGCACGCCATATGCCACTAAACCTAGAAGCACGCTTGAAATATGAGAAGGCAGCGAAATGAGAGGGAAATGATGGAAAGGAAATCATGATAGATGAGAAACTACGCCAGAATTCGCCTACCGACCAGGGAAAACTACAAAAAAACCAAACGCCAGAGTCGATGGTAATCGAACCTTGTACCTCCCGAATACGAGATATTTATTTTAACATTTCTAGGTTTCTGTAAGACTGCATAGGTATTTTAATGGGATAAGTGCGAATGTATTTGCTAATCATGACTGTATTGAGCTTTTAGTATTAGAAAAGAAGTATTATTCTCTCTAAATTAATTTAATATGGCAATACGTTTGAAATTATGGATATATGTTTAGATAGCAAAAATAGAAGATACGTCTGTATTTATGCCACGAAACTTGGTGACAATATCAAACTTCTTCAGGTAAAGATCTCAAAACAATATACTCGATGCCTAAAGCATTAAATTCCAGAAAACTCTTATCATCGGAAATATTTTAATGGAGAGTATTAAGAACGATAGTCTAATAAAAAAATTACATATAACGGTAGTGTAACGCAAAGCTCTACAAATTATAGCTGGCGATATTATAATCATTATGCAGGCCAAGAAAACCAAAGATAACGTAATCTCCGTAGGTGAACGGGTAATTTCAGAGACCACGCAAAGCAGTACAAGTAAGTTCACAAAACACGTGTTTGGGCAGAAAGTAGGATTCATGAAGTGGAGATCGTTTGCTCTCTAAAGGTTGACAATCAGAGTATCTGTTTTTAGTTGTTTCCTTAATAATTGGTTAGCAAGTATAGAGGACATCTGTGTTTTTTAAAAAAATATGATGTGTTACACATCTGATTTATGCCACGACTCTCTGTATTATTCCGAAATGGTTTCATCACATACAGGAGTACAGGAGGCTAAAATGGTAGTTAACTGTTCAAAAAAATCTGATGTGTTACACTCCCATGACTTTCTTTACTCTTGTACAAACTATTTTTACAAACGCTTATTCTCCATTGCTGCATGTTAATCGAGATGTTAATCTTATTGCTAATTTTCTTGTACGTGCAAGGTGAGTATAGCGATAGTCAAATATTTTAAGCGCTGGTTGCTATGTGGCGCATTCCATTCTCTTTGCATGTCCAGGACACAAAAAAAAAGAATTCCCATTTGAGAAAAAGTATAAGTATTGGAAAATTTAAGGGAATAACAAGCAATATCTCGGAAATGGTTCACCCAACAATAAATGTATATAACAAATTGTGTATTTTAACGCAATCTACATTTCTTGTGTAGTAAAATTTTGTCTATCTCTCATGGTTTACCAGTTATGCAAAAGTCGTTCACAATGAAGAATACTTTTGGAGACATTCCCAGAAAATTCGAGATATACATTTCATTTGTCATGAAAATATCTTTAACATATGATATTTTAATCAAAATCGTTAGAGCCATTTTTGAGAAAATTAAAATTTTCGAAAAATGTTCCATGTAAAGGATAATCTGGGGGTGGGAGGATTTCCTTGAAAACCTCCGTGTCGCATCTCTGGAAGATACTGAACCTAAATACCAAGGTTGGTGTTTATCCGACTGTTCGTTTCTGAGTTATGCTGTGCACAGACACACACACAGACACACACACGGACATGATTCCAAAAATGCTTTTTTTGGATTCAGAGGGTCTCAAAACATGTATTTCCGGTGAAATCTCGGTATCGAATTTTTGGGTGGAATACAATACTTCCCCTACTTACTATACGTAGTAGAGAAAGTAATAATGTAGTAATGCCAGCGAGTTTCTTTGTTGCAAGGTTTACAACTGTACAGTTAACCTAAGTGAATGTTGAACATTACTTATAACTTTGCACATCGATCCAACGCGAATCTTTTGTGCTTGTAACCCCCAGGAGGAACGGGTGAGGGAGGGATCCGCAGGAGGCTATAGGCCGCAGGCAGTCCGACCGACAGAGACGCGCATACGTCCCTAACGATTCCAAACTTGATGGTCCGGTTACACCAGCGGCTTCGCTCTGACGGAAACGGGGAGAACTCGACCCACCGGAGATGGCTCAGAGAAGGCTGCCGTCTGGTAGGGCCGAGAAAAACTTCCCCAACAAGCAAGCATTGCGCCATTTGTCCGACACCGACCGACACCACATCCCCTAAGCTCACCTGAAACTTTAAAGGGGAAGCGAGATGGTAGGGAATGGTGAAAACGAAATTCGTGGTAGAAGAGAAAACACCTCAGCATTCGCCTTGCCAACCAGGGAAAACCGCGAAAAACCCATGGTCAGAGAGACTGGTCCAAGGAATCGAATCTCGCACGTTACCGAGAACCAACTCGCTGGGTTAAAGTTGAATATCGTATTTTAACTAGGAAGTACACTTCTAATTATATATCTATATAAATACCAGATAGGCTCAATAATAGAAAATTCCAAAGAAAAAATAAATACTTTATATTTATGTATATGGGAGTTATGACTAAATTAATTTAATGCAAAAATTAATTAACTAAAATTAGTTAATCACTAAAGCTACATATTTTGCAAGTAACGTAACCGTTATGCCTTTTTTGAACCAAACTATCTCTTAAACAAGTGTCTCACAAAAACTAGAAACATTTGATTGTACCATTGAATACGTGTGACCTGGTAGAAAAAGACTTGAGGTTATTAACATATCAGCTTTTTATACAGTTTGAGTCGACATAGATGGGATTCTCGTTTCCGCCATTAAGTTTCCTTCATTATCATTTTATCTTCGATGAAAGTTGAAATTCTCTGTAAGAAAAGTAAAAAAAGTTTAATTGTCCTTTGCGTGAAGCATTTCTTGAGGCGCAAAGAGAACGGACATCAGAAATATCAGAAGCAACTTGCAATTGCACGATGAAAACGTTTGAAGAAGTGTGACGTAGTCGCCAAGGAAGCTGCCTGAGGATGGAGATGCAAAACGTTATAAATGCGTGTTTCTAGAATCGCCCGCCAGGGGATTACTTCTTCACATGCACCTTTGCATGTTGGCGACAAGTTACCGCTGGGTGTAAGTTGAAGCGAACTAGGCGGAGCTGACAAAATGCAATGTGCACAACCTTTCTTTGTTTACTTTGATGGATAACGTCGAATTGTGCTGTCTCAGCTGTGAAAGCAACGAACTTCTATAACAGTCAAACACATTTCTCTTGCGGCACATCGTGCCTAGCTTTGCACACACATACAAGAGGCCCTTGCGTCATATAGGCCTCCTTCTCACATCGACTCTAAGAGGATGGTATAAAGCAATAATTTCGAGCACTTAGAGCTCAGTGAGTTTAGATCTGAATCCAGCGTTTTATACAGAAATATTGTCTCATTTTATGCAACTAAAATTGTTTATTAAATATCACATTTGAAGGTGTGTCATCATCACAAATAGACCATGAAAATAATTATTGTCAATCTGAAATTAAAGTGCGGTAACTTCTGTAGTAAACATACAGAACACGAAGGCTTAAATTAAAGATCTCAAGGTCAATCTCGCGTTACACAATCAAATAGATATGAAAAAGGAAGCAATTTCTTAAATTCTGCATGCACATGACTTTCTCAACTCACTCCTTAGCAACCATTCTTAAAAAAAATTGTTATGCTATCTACTTGTTGTTAATTCACATCCAGACAGCTCGCTGTACGATAAAGTAGGTAGGGCGATAGTCAGATTTTTATGAAGCATGTCACTACGTGATGACTTGGAGGTTTCATGACCTCGAAAAAAAGTTAAACCAAATAATGACTTCTCAGATGAGAAAATTAAAACCAATAACAAGGAATATCTTGGAAATGGTTAACTCTATTAAAAATAAAATATATTTTACATAAATTGTGCGCTATACATATTTTTTGTACAGTAAGAGTTTGTTCATCTCTTACGGTTTACCAATTATACAAAATTCCTTCAGAAAACTTCGGAAGTTATTCCCAGAAAACTCAATATATACATTTCATTTGTCATGAAGATATCTTAAACATGTACTATGTTAATAAAATTCGATAGAGCCATTTTTGAGAAAATAAAAAATAATGGAAAATGTTCCGTCTAAAGAGTAGTTTGGGATAAGGAATTTTCTTGCACTCTTCGTGTCGCATCCTTAGAAGACGCTGAACTTGAATCTCGTATATACCGGGTCGAGGACAAAAAGTTTTTCAGCTAAAATATTAAATTTAGTCACCCTGCAAAAACATTAGGGAGCGTAGCTGCATTGGCAACGAGGGAACCAGGAACTTAGCTGAGCAAATTTAAAGCAGGCGTGGGATATTCATAACATAATACACTTAAATTCACATTCAACACATTATTTATTAAATAATTGACATGCTGCCACTACATCGTTCACAACAGATTACAGGACAAGCATTGGAGGGAGATGCTCCACACTCACACGGTCCACGCACTCTATATACACATCCACACGCCCTGAAGACACACACAAGACTAACGCCACGCTGGGGGAAGAAATGCCACGACGGACGGAATTCAAACTCCCAATCAACATGATTATACACAACGATGTCATGCTACACAGCAATAATGTGTAGCAATGTACGCACATACACGCTACAGGTTTTACGTTTTGAGTTATGCCGTTTACAGAAGACACATATACAATAAACATAAGACCATTTTCTAGAAATGTCTTTTTTTTAATTTAGGGAGCCCTCAACATGTGTATTTTTGGTGAAATCTCAATGTCGAACGTTTGGGTGGAATGCTAGGTAAGTAGGGGGGAAAATAAAAAGTTTCGACATTTTTTTAAAGTGATGACCATAAAAGTGCACCTGTTACAGTGAAAACATGCCCCCATAAGGAAGAAATTCAGAAATGGGTGCAACCAAAATCAGAGCAAATACTCGTAAAGTTATTAAAGAAAAGAAAAAAAACCAGCCAACAAACGCAGAATGCACGCACGGACCCAGGCAGCGTCGGGGAATTACTAACGCGTGTAGCAACAGATGTGTAACCGAAATAAAATTCAATGGCAGAAAATAATTTCATTAGTGAAAGTGGCAACTAAAGGGTCTATGAAGTTATTAGTTCCGAAGTTTCTCAAGCTGTTATATGACATTTTGGTTCACTTTCGCTATTTCGCGAAAACCCCAAAGAATCGTAATTGGTGATAGTGTTTAGCATTTTAAACTCCCTTCTTGATTCCTTAAAACATTAGAAAACGTCAATAAAACCAAATTGAACAAGCTTTACACACAAACAAACAAAATTAACTTCAGCTCCTTTTGCTCGTTGGCAGTAGACGCTCTCCAGAAGTAGGGTCAATACCTTGCATTAAAACGTCCGATTTTATCACACAATTTTATATATGTGGATCCATTATGATTTTCAATGCCTAAGTTATCTTTGCAATCCTTTGAGTGTTATCTCGAAGTACCACAATATAACTTTAACACGAAAAATCGCACCATCTGAATTGTACTATTAATATCTTGATGTTGTTCTAAAGGCACTAAACACTCCTTTTCCTCTGCCTTTCTATTAACTGCTCCATTGTTTTATTCGTGTTCTTTTATGCCTAATATGCAGCATCTTTCCAAGTTTTAAGTTACACAAAATTTGAGAGTAAACAACAGAAAATCTGTGTGTTACGTTCAAATGACTTTCTCTACCCACAATTCAATAAAGTGTTCTTGCAAAAGCTCATTCTTCTATCTGCTTTATGCTAATGCAGATAAACATTTGTAGAAATTATTTATTACATATTACGGTAAGCCTAAGCGATCGTCAAAACTTTTAAAAGGGGCCACTATGTGATGGCTTTGAAATTTTGTTTTCTCTTTGCATGGCCACGAGGAGAAAAAAACAGATTAGCGACTTAGCAGTTGAAAAGATATAACATATTTGACAACTCAAATCAATAATAAAGAACATATCGGAAATGCTTACTGCCGCAAAATTATTTGATATACCCTTTGGTGTGTTTTAAGCGGATTATTTTTTGTGTAGCAAGGTTTTGTTTCTCTCTCCCAGTTTACAAGTAATACAAAATTCATTCAGAATGTAGGGGACTTGACAGGTTATTCGCTGAAATTTTAAGATTTAGGTAGAACTTATTTTTAATGCAAATATCTTAAAATATGACAAATCGTTACAGGTATTTTTGAAAAAACAAAAACATAACGACAATTTTTCTGTGATGTATGGATTTTATGCAGTTGCAACAATAATTACACTGTGTAAAATCTAAGGCATAGAATTGCCTCAGCCCTTTGTAGTGTGGGGACTCAATTTTTATATTCAATGTACCTATATTTTCTGAATATATGTATTAAACATAAGCATTCTATTCACGAGAATAGATCGTAGCAATATTTAAGAATTATTAGCAGGCAGAGGGGTTTCAGTATGTAAACCATAAAGTATGGGACGCACCGAGGGTTGGTGTCGAGAGCGCTTGTGGCTTTCCAGTTTTCTTTGTAAACAAATATGATATACAATTAAAAGGCAGTACACCATACTTCGATACCAGAATTAAGGAGCATTGGAAGGAAAAACAGCAGGTATGTTTAACTATTGATAGTGTGCAATAAAGGTAATTAAGCCATTAACATACAGAAATTTGAGTTACTTTTCTTTTACATCGAAAGCTGTACACTTTTTAAAGTAATATCTGCCCTTATTAGCGTATAACAAAGATCCTCGAAAAATTTTGATGCATAGTTTGTAGCTCAGCAAGTTGAAAGTCCACTTTCCTTGTTGTTCCTTGCTAATAATGTCGCGTATTTCTTGTGCATCATGGAATTGCAGGATGTTTAACATTTGTTTTAACTGTCCTAGAGATCTAATGTTACATCTAATTGTTTCGCCATTTGTACTGAAGTGTTTCATGTCAAATTCCGCTACAAACATGCTTATCGTGATGGTGTTTTTTACTTTCTCTACTACGTATAGTAAGTAGGGGAAGTATTGCATTCCACCCAAAAATTCGATACCGAGATTTCACCGGAAATACATGTTTTGAGACCTCCTGAATCCAAAAAAAGCATTTTTGGAAACATGTCCGTGTGTGTGTCTGTGTGTGTGTGTGTGTGTGTGTGTGTGTGTGTCTGTGAACAGCATAACTCAAAAACGAACAGTCGGATAAACACCAAACTTGGTATTTAGGTTCAGTATCTTCCAGAGATGCGACACGAAGGTTTTCAAGAAAATCCCCCCACCCCAGACTACCCTTTACATGGAACATTTTTTGAAAATTTTAATTTTCTCAAAAATGGCTCTAACGATTTTGATTAAAATATCATATGTTTAAGATAATGTGATGAGAAATGAAATGTATATCTCGAATTTTCTGGGAATGTCTCCAAAAGTATTCTTGATTGTGAACGACTTTTGCATAACTGGTAAACCATAAGAGATAGACAAAATTTTACTACACAAAAAATGTAGATCTCGTTAAAATACACAACTTATGTCATATACATTTCTTTTGTTGAGTGAACCGTTTTCGAGATATTGCTTGTTATTCCCTTAAATTTTCCAATACTTATACTTTTTCTCAAATTCGTTATTCATTTTTTTATGTCCTGGACTTGCAAAGAGAATGGAATGCGCCGCATAGCAACCAGCGTTAAAATATTTGACCATCGCTTAAAAGCTACCATATTCCCCTTGCATCTACAAGAAAATTGGCAATAAGATTGACATCTCGATATCTCGATTAACATAAAGCATATGGAGAATAGGCGTTTGTAAAAATAGATTGTACAAGAGTAGAGAAAGTCATGTGAGTGTAACACATCAGATTTTTTTATATCCTGGACATGCAAAGAGAATGGAATGCGCCACATAGCAACCAGCGTTAAAATATTTGACTATCGCTTAAAAGCTACCAATCCACAAGAAAATTACCAATAAGATTGACATCTCGATATCTCGATTAACATGAAGCATATGGAGAATAGGCGTTTGTAAAATTAGATTGTACAAGAGTAGAGAAAGTCATGTGAGTGTAACACATCAGATTTTTTTATGGACGAACTCTTCTTTACTTTGGACATATTACCACAGTTCTCCAAGGGTCTATATTCATCGAATAAATGGAACAGTCGCAATGAAACCGTCTGTTGGATTGAGGAGGAGAATGTCCGTCACAATACCTAAAGTCACCTACACTCTGTGCAGTAACACAATTACTCTGTTTACTTAAGCCGAAAAATAGATCAGAGCTATAGAACGTTCTGTAAAGAGATATTGGGGTTACTAAGATCAGCACCAGGGGAAGTAGCGTTAATGGAATTAGGAAGAACAAGAAGAAAGGAAGTGATACTGGAAATGATATGGAAATTTTGGTTTAGATGCCTGATAAAAGATGAAGGGGAAATTTTAAAGATATGTATGCATGGAACAACAAAAGAATACGAAAAATAAAAATAGCTGGTGGACAGGGGTAAAGAAAATTATGGAAAAGATAGGAATGGGAGATATTTGGAGACCAGGAGAAAGAAATAGCAACGGCTTCTGGATAACAGTCAGAAACAGAGTGGAGGGCACTGAAAAAAAAGAGATTTGGGAAAGCTTAGAGAATAAATAATCACTAGGGTTCCATAGATTAGTAAAAAGGAAAGGGGAAGCGAAAGGTATGTTAATTATTGTAGTATAACTGAAAAAGAAGCATTTGCATGGATGAGAACTGGATCAATGTACCTGAGAGGGCTAAGAGGCAGAAAAAGCGGAATTTGTCAACTATGCGGAGGTAGTGAAAGCACAGAGCATTATATGACAGATTGCAAAGAATAGAGACAAAAGGTATGGGAGGAAAAATGGGAAAAAACGGATGGAAAAATAGGAGCAGTTAAAATGTTAACAAGAAAAGAAAAATAAGAGTATGGGGGAGTTCTTAAAGAAAGTAAAGGAGAAATAGATTAAAAAAGTAAGAGAGACAAGAAAGGCAGAAGGGCAAACGTAGGAAGAAGAGGATGGATCATAGGTGATTAAGAGTAGCAAAGGCTGCTCAGCTGAGCCATAAGGCCAGGATGTCAGTAAAAATAAGCAGTATAGGTAGAACATAGCTGGCAAGAAAATTTGTACATAGGTTAAGTTAGATTACAAGTGGAATATTGTAAAAAGGATTGTGTATAAAAAATGTACAAATGAAGTTTTCTTCATACTTTCACTCATACTAAAACCCAGCTACATAATCATTACACAGTTATAATACTTATGAGGTTTATATTTGATGTTATTCTGAATATCAAATGTGCTACACAGATCTGAGATCCACTTCACGATCTTTCCCTGTGTTGTAGGCGGTAATAAGTGACAAAAACGTGAATCATAATGAGTGGAAGGTTTTATAAACTAGCGAGGAAGCAAACCAGCTGTCCACATCTGATATGAACAGTCGTTAGTCCGTGCACTTTTTTTGGGTTTGGACACTGAAACCAGATGACATTGCTAATGACTCATTTTGAAACAGTTGTTGACAAGAATATCCACATTGTTATGATTTCGATCCTAACTGTTTTTGTACCTAGTCACCGTGAAATTGTTCTTCTACTTCTTCTTCTTCTTCTTCTTCTTCGTTTTTTGGTTCTTCTTCAAGGTATGCTATACTTCAAGATTTGGTACATACTAGGGAGAGACAAAAGACTACGAACCAGCTGCGCGGTGTTTTTCCTGTCCGCGTCCTCGGCGCTCGTTGCCGTCTGCCGCTCTCGTAGAAAGGCGCGGATGAAACCATACAACATTTTAAAACTACTTTTAAAGGCTTTACTTAACAACGTGAACTACGGGAGTGGTGGATAGTTTCCTAAAGAGGTGGCAAAAATGTATGGACAACGACGGTGGCCAGTTTCAGCACTTCCATTCATAAAGTTAGTAAGTAAAGGCTTTAACAGTATTTTAAAAATGTTGTATGGTTTCATCCACGCCCTTCTATGATAGCGGCAGATGGCAAAGAGCGCCGAGGACGCGGGTAGGAAAAACACCGCGCAGCCGGGTCGTAGTTTTTTGGCTCTCTCTGTATTAGAGTAGATAGGGGAAAGGCCTATAGATAACTATTTATTCATAATTACACAATATATCAAAGAGGAGCGCCACATGGTCCAGTTGCATGTCGCTCTTATATTGTAAGAGGAAGAAAATGAAGAGAAATGAAGAATTTTCAGCCCAAAAAATTTGGCATTAAAAGTTTTAAAATAAGTTTAATTTAACTTATGTTAAATCTACATGATGTAACAAAGATATATGCTACAAGCATCAATGGTAGATAGATGTGTACTATATGATCCTATTTGTTTATGAACCCATATCCAGAAACTGCTTGTTTACGCGCTAGAGCCCTCGAAATGGAAAGGGGGATGACTGTAGGTAAATAAACTGTAGATTCAGCAACAACCAGCAGACATCGCATTCATTAGTTAAGAGTTTTATACCACTATACCAGCTGTTACTGATGCACAGCAATTCTTTACCATACCAATCGGTAGTTTTTAGAGTAGTATTCATTTTTAATACTTAAAGTGTTCATTTGTGTGGCTATTGTCAAGTGAAGATGAACAAAGTCGGCCTAGTACACAAATGTAGAGTGCACCGAGATGATTCTCACCTACGGGGAAGCTCGAAGGAGTGCTAAGTTTGTCGGCTCTATCAGCTACATTATCCCAACAGATGTCACCCAGCCTACGCTATGTCTCCAGGATTAGAGAAGCGTTTAAGTGAAACAGCAGCTTACCTTCTAACAAAAAACACCACGATGGACGTCCGCGGACACTCTTTAAGAGTGCGTGCGATATTGCATAACCAGGTGATGCACAAAATATATCTAAGTTGGCGGCAGCCAATTTGATTACAGTCATTTGCTGATTAAAATGTTATACGTTTACTTACAGGATTTCAGTTTTCATGTTTACTTTCTTGCTATCTTTCGTGAATTGTACTGCCTATGTCCTCCTCTATATTTCAGTGATGCTAGCACGTAAACAAACCGTTCCTGGACATGAATTTATTAAGTAAATGTGATACATGCCGCCCATCCACCTACTACCGAGCCTTGTAATATATATATATACATATATATATATACTTTATACTACATGTTCAATTTTCATTTACTATCAACATCCTTTGATATATTTTCAAGTAAGAGCTCAAAATTTCATATATCAACATTTGTCCTTGTTACGCTGTCCTTGGCTATCTTAATTCAGTAAGCACCTTATCCCCTATTCTGTTTTAAGGATAAATATCAGATTTTGACTCAATTTTTCTGTATTATTTAATTGCAGGCAATGAGTGGAAATTATGTAGGAACTTCGGACAGAGGTCAGCAAAGAGAAGAACTATAATTGTTGTGCAGTATGTCAGAAAGACTAATATGAACTATTTGTCCCAAAGCATCAAAGGAGTGTGATCTTCTAACGGTGGGATTGATTGAAATCACTTTTGAAACCATGGTGCACCAATTCAGGCTTAGTATTTATTTACGTAAATGTGCCTATGGTGGATTGGTTGATTTTTTTTTTTTTTTTTTTTTTGCTTTTTTGTTTTTTACAAATGGAGAGAGTTTATTCAACGAGGATAAAAAAATCACTCGCTCCGCAAGTTGCGCACATGATTTACGAAGGAGATTTAAGTGTAAGACCCGCATTGAGCATAAACAATAGAACAGCATACACAGCATGCTTGAACAGGAAATTCCTGTTTACGAAAATTAATTTAAAAGTATGTGATTCTTGCACTTGAAACTGTTAGTATAGCTGTATTCCGGTATACATGTAAATAAATAAAAAACACATATCAATTGACTCGTTTGATTAAATATGTGTTTTCCGTCATTGCCGAAACACAGTAATTAGTGCTTCCTGTTTTACCCAAATAGACACTTTCTAAAGAACCTTTCGAAGCTTATAATTCCTTATGAAGAATAACCAGTCTTAAATGCCAATTAAAAAAAACAGTAAAACATCTTCTCCCGATTCATTCTAAACGCAAACGGGCTGGAAACTTATTTTTAGACAGCAAGGCCTAGAAGTAGAATTTCTAACAGTGTGCACACGAGTTAAAAGCTTTATTACGATCAACACTAGTTTCATGTCCAATCACATGCCAATTACCCTTTGTAGGTATTTGTACATGTTTAATAGCTCGACTTGACTTGGATAGGTTTTACTTTTCACACGATTTAATTTGTCTATTCGCAATACAAACAATCATACTTCAATTTATCGCATTTCTTGTAGAGTTAACAATACGTTATACTGGCAACCTTTTCCTTTCTTTGACCTAAAACGTTATTCTTTTATCCAGCATAACTTACGTAAACACAAATGGCGGAAATTATGAATTAAGAGGAAACTGAAATGGAAGAGCCAGGTGAAATTACAGAAGCACCAGAAAGAATAACACTAGAACTACTTGCCTAAAAGATCCAGAAAGCAATATGATATAGGATTTAATCGTTTCAGTGCCTGGTGTATGGCAAAACATGTTGAAAATAATTTCAATAATTGCTTTTCTAACGTCTAACGTTCTAAACATTATCTCTGTTAGTTTCATGAATCAATATAATACTATTGATATTTTACAAATTCGAGCGCTGTCTAAAAAAATCTGATATGTTACACTCACATGACCTTCTCTACTCTTGTACAAACTATTTTTACAAACGCTTATTTTCCATATGCTTCATGTTAATCGAGATTTTATTCTTATTGCTAATTTTCTTGTAGATGCAAGGGGAATTGGTAGGTTTTAAGCGATAGTCAAATATTTTAAGAGTTTGTTGCTATGTGGAGTATTGCATTCTCTTTGCATTACCAGGACAAAAAAATGAATAATGAATTCTCATTTGAGAAAAAGTATAAGTATTGGAAAATGTAAGGGAATAACAAGCAATATCTTGAAGATGGTTCACTCAACCAAAAAAAAAATGTATGTGACATAAATTGTGTATTTTAACGCGATCTACATTTTTGTGTAGTAAAATTTTGTCTATCTCTTATGGTTTACCAGTTATGCAAAAGTCGTTCACAATGAAGAATACTTTTGGAGACATTCCCAGAAAATTCGAGATATGCGTTTCATTTGTTATTAAAATATCTTAAACATATGATATTTTCATCAAAATCGTTCGAGCCATTTTTGAGAAAATTCAAATTTTCGAAAAATGTTCCATGTAAAGGGTAATCTGGGTTGTGCAAATTTTCTTGAAAACCTTTGTGTCGCATCTCTGGAAGATACTGAACCTAAATACCAAGTTTGGTGTTTATCCGACTGTTAGTTTCTGAGTTATGCTGTTCACAGACACACACACACATACACACACGGACATGTTTCCAAAAATACTTTTTTTTGGATTCAGGAGGCCTCAAAACATATATTTCGGGTGAAATCTTGGTATCGATTTTTGAGTGCAATAAATACTTCCCCTACTTACTACACGTAGTAGAGAAAGTAAAAATAATGCATGCCACACGTGTTAAAAGTGGTTTTAGGATTGCGAAACGAAGACGTAGGCAAAATAAAACCTCACTTTTACCCCTGGTATCATAATCTACTATTCCCAATATGTGTTAAAATTGTTAAAATATATTTCGTGCTAATATATATTCGTTTCTGCAACAAAGACAGAGTTGTCTAAATACCTGTTTATACCCGAACTAGTGTAACAAGTAACATCTACTGTAATAGAGCTCGTTCCATAGTTATCGCCACGGCAACGTGGTTGGCGCATTAAACCATCCACGGCAGAGTAAATGTTGCATTGGCAGCATTGTTTTTACTGTCACGCACGCTTAGATTACCTCATGAATGTTTATGGTTCGTAAATAAAATTTCTAGGATATGGGTGCAAAATTAACGATCAAAGTCAAACTTAAACGACAGAATTACATATAAGCGCGCGGTCTTAAATTGCGAATTATGTACCAGTAAAAGGGTTGCTTAGTCACTTTACTTTAACTTTTGGGACTCCATCTTTTATTTATTTATTACTTTCTCTACCACGTACATAGTACCTCCACCCAAAAATTCGATACCGAGATACCAAACTTGGTATTTCGGTTCAATGCCTTACAAAGATGCGACACGAAGATTTAAGAAAATCCCCGACCTCGAACTACCCTTTGCATGGAACATTTTCCGAACGTTTGATTTACTAAAAAGTGGCTCTAACGATTTTGATTAAAATACCATATATTAAAGAGAAGTACATAACAAGTGAAATGTATATCTTGAAATTTCTGGGAATACCTATAAGATCCACCTCATTCGGAAGGGATTTTGTATAATCTTGCATAACTGGTAAAGGTTAAGCCATAGAGGGAAACGTACTACACAAAATCTGTATAGCTCTTTAAGCACGATTTATTTTAAATACTTTTTTGTGTGGCGTAAGCCATTTCTGAGCTATCCTTATTAAAGGTTCGACTTGTTCTTTTCCTGATCATTCTCTTAAAACCCTATCAACATTCAGTTGTTTCTCGCAATTGCATGGAAATATTATGAAATTTTAAGACTAGTATATAGCATTCATTAACATTGGACTATGCTATTTTCTTTGTATCTATAACGAAATATGTATTGCAGCTATTTCTGCAAAGATTTATTTGGATTAGAATGTAGTATTTATGTATCCAGTAATAAAGACATAGGGTTGAGTAAGTCATGTGAACGTAACACATGAGACTTTTATTCTTTTTATTTGTGTATTTATTTTTACCGTTTTGATATCGCATGACTTGTTTGTGGTACGAGCTTTTTCTTTTAGTAGTGTTTCAACCCCCTCATACTACAGGAGGTGGACGCTGATGGTGCATGAAATAACATGGTAGTTCCAACTGGCATATGCCAGTTATGAGGACTGAGAAAAACCTGGAGAAAAACCTCAGTCAGGAAGTACGGTCCTGCCGGGATTTGAACCGTAGACCTTCCGTTCACGAGTCCGTGCATTAATGACCTAGGCCACCCTTGTCGGTGTGATACAGAGAGACAGAAATAGGAGGAGAGAGTAGGAAGAGAGTGAGAAAACAAAAGAAGGAGAAGCCTCTTGCAGATAGTGTAATATTTTGAACGTAGCTGCACGTTTATACTGTTTGCTTATTTTTTCTTTCCAACTGCATTAGTGTTAGATTGATGGACGCACAACCAGCATCCCCTTTAATTTTTATTCTTTAGAGTTAGGTATATGCCTTGTTCTAGTATATCCCAATTTCTATAGCACTTAGCCGGCTGAAACATTAAATATTTTAAAAACGTTTGTTACTTTTAACACAGTAAGTACATATTATAAAATTTAATGTCGCAAAATTTACATAACATAAACGCCAGTGCATGCTTCTCTCAGAAACGCTGTCGCTTCTTCAGACGACAAGCGTTTTTGCCTTCCTTCTTGATGAGCTTTGGCATCCAAGACTCTTAACGCCTATTGCACTGTTTTACATTTCAAAGAGTTTAGCCGACGGCTTATTAAAAGAACATTCCTTGAAATCCAGGACAGGATGCGGAGGTCTTGCGACGTATTCAGGGGTCTTTTATGTGGGAAGCGTTTCAGAATAACACAGATATTGATGCAGTATTTTTAACACTTAAATTCAATAACAGCCCGCCTTAAAGTAATATGTGTATTTAAAAATATATAAAAAGTGTATATTACAATCATTGTATATGTTTATATTATTGTATCCATGTGTAATAATGTTATGCGAATATATTACGTAATTTAATAATGAGGAGCTGTGAGAATAATAGGTTAAAAGTTGCCAACAATGAGGTAATCTTGAGGCAATAATGAATTTAAAATACTACTTGTGATTCTTGGAAGCAATAATGTAATTTTAGTGGCAGTTTATAAAAATAGCCAATCAACAACTAGAAAAAGCTTTAGTTTAATGAAGGTATTCTATTGGATTAGCCAATCAGAGAGTTGGAATACAGAAATATACAAGTTTAGGCGGTTGAAATCAATTCAGTTGCCTGCAGATAGTGTTTGTAACCGGATGCGAGATGCGTCCTCGAGAGATTTAATACGTTTTCGTGTGAGACGAAAAATAAGTTTACGTGTTAAAAAGTACAAGTAATTAATAAAAGAATCTCACAGCTCTCTCTATATCAGTGACGTTTTATTTTAATCGTGTCAAGCATTAATAAATGGAGTGAAGAAAAAATTATAATCTGTGTAATTCTACATTCTTAAGTCGCACCACAACCTTGCCAAGACATCCATGACTCTAAAATAAATACTGACGCAGCCGAGGCAAACATAAATACATAATATTTAAAGAAACAGTCAAAATTACAAAGTTAATAATATTTTTAAACTTAATGCAAAGACTACCGGAAAGAGGGTACTATACGTGTGGTTGCAACGAATTTCAAGTTCGGCTCCCAACAGTTGAAATATAGTACAACTCCTTCAATACAATCTACTTCAAATTGACGCCCAAAGTCCTACAATACAACTGCTCCTAAAATTAACGTTTCTCAATATAGACATGGTGTTTTCTGCTCCTCTCCTGTCTTAATATGATGCTGATCTTGTCCAAAAATTAAGCTTCAAATGCTAGAAATAGCGACATATCAATCCAGCGGATTATTTTCAGCATATTCGAGCAGAGGCTTAGGCAATAGTTGAAGGTTTTCGATTGAATACAAATCATTAAACTGCTCTCGAGACTACCAGAACCTTCTAAGCGTTGCAGCTGGATCTCTCATATAAACTTGACCATCATATGATAGTCAATTTTTGATAGGCAATAAATTTGGCTTGTAACCAGATATTTTGTAGCTGAAGGTAAGATATAACCGTGGAGTTTGAGAAGTCTGAAATGCACTGAATGCCATTTTATACCATTATAATTCTTATATTTGTTTCGTACCTTTATTTCTTTTCTTTCTATTTATTATTTTAAATACTGTGAATCTGTCTGCGGACAGTTAGCCTTATAGGTCCCATTTCTGTACTATACCATCTTGCTTCGTCACATGTCCACAGAAGCTTGTGTACCTCTGCTTTGTGATGGACAGATAGCAGCCTCGACACACATCCACAAGGCATGGGTACAGCAACTATACCTCTACTGCGTGCTGGACAAATGTCATTAGAGTGCCGCTCAGTCTACCTGTATTCATTACCTGTGGATAGATGGCAGAGCAGTCGTTTTACCATCTATTTTTCATGTTTTAATATTGTTTTAGACTTAAGTTGGAACTTTGGTATTAAATATCAATCTGGTATTTACCTTTCGACTAAGGGAAACCACGAAAAAAAGTCAGATTGGTCGACCCATGGCTTTTGAACCCGCGAACTCCCAAATACGTTACCACCTGAGCCATTCCGTTTGGTTAATCTTCATTTTGTATTTATTGAACTCCTGAATATATTCCCCAAGATGCATTCTTAATTTTTTGATGAAAGTTTCCGTTCATTTATTAAATTAATGTAACCATACGTATCCGTTTAATTTTTCATACCGGTGGCCACAAACATTTTTATAATATAGACATCAAAACAATTGCTGAAATTTTAAACTTTTCAAAAGCTTAAGACACTTTTCCCTTAATATCTTTACTTCAAAAAAAAAATCTGATGTGATACACTCACATAACTTTCTCTACTCTTGTACAACCTAATTTTACAAACGCCTATTCTCCATATGCTTCATGTTAATCGAGATATCAAGATGTCAATCTTATTGATAATTTTCTTGTAGATGCAAGGGGAATATGGTAGCTTTTAAGCGATAGTCAAATATTTTAACGCTGGTTGCTATGTGGGGCATTTCATTCTCTTTGCATGTCCAGAACATAAAAAAATGAGTAACGAATGTGAGAAAAAGTATTAAAATTTTCGAAAAATGTTCCATTAGTCTGGGGTGGGGGGATTTTCTTGAAAACCTTCGTGTCGCATCTCTGGAAGATACTGAACCTAAATACCAAGTTTGGTGCTTATCCGATTGTTCGTTTTTGAGTTATGCTGTTCACAGACACACACACACAGAGACACACACACACACACACACAGACACACACACAGACACACACACACACAGACACACACACGGACATGTTTCTAAAAATGCTTTTTTTGGATTCAGGAGGTCTCAAAACGTGTATTTCCGGTGAAATCCCGGTATCGAATTTTTGGGTGGAATGCAATACTTCCCCTACTTACTATACGTAGTAGAGAAAGTAATAAGCGAATTCTTTCTTTAACGGGCTTTATGAAAACTGTAAAGAAAATTTTGAAAGAAGTGATTGTAAAAATCGAGTCAGATGTAACACTTCAACATTAGAAAGCGCTAAAAAAAATTATAAAATAAAAATTAAACTTGCGGACATGTATCAAGGAACAGCTTGCCAACTGAAAAGCTCTTTAAATGGGGCAGCAATGACATAGGTATTCTTATAAGCTTTAACATCCAAAATATTTTATAATGTAAATTTGATGTGTCACACTCACAAGAATGCTCATTGCAGCTTTGTACAACCTCTTATATATTATATCTAGCTAGTGTTCGTATAAAAAGCGATTCGTCTATTCATATTACGTTACGCACGAAAATTCTTTTTACTATAGATTAAGCACTAAGGACTTGGTTACATGCAAAATGCGGAAGAGATTTTTTTGTGCAAGTAATGAATCCATGCAGGAAAAAAGATTCACGAAAAATGCGTTATAGATGCCGCCAGCACATCCTGGGAGGGAATACCTCAAAAAAGGCTAATACAGGAAAATGCATTTGACATAAACTGAATAATTCAACGAGTTCTTCAAAGTTTGCCTTTCTCTTGTGGTTTACCACTTATACAAAATTATAGAAAGTTTATTCACAGTGAACGGAACTTAACAAGCTATTCCTAGAAAATTCAAGTCGTACATTTTTCTTAAATATGTGATACTTTAGAAAAAATCGTTTTGAGAAAAATATAACGAAACATTTTCAATGGAGAGGCTAACTTGTGGTGGAAGTGTTTCTAAAGTATTTCCTTGGATGATGCTAAACTTAAATACCAAGTTTGGCGTTTATGGTGCAATGTAGAAATCGAGTTTCTAGGTGAAATACAATAGTTTCTCCACCTAAAAGAGGCATTGGTAAAGGCAGGAAACATTAGTTTCATATTTTTCATTATTACTTTCTCTACTACGTAGAGTAAGTAGGGGAAGTATTGTATTCCAACCAAAAATTCGATACCGATATTTCACCGGAAATTTTGAGGCCCCCTGAATAAAAAAAAAGCATTTTAGGAAACATGTCCGTGTGTGTGTCTGTCTGTCTGTGAACAGCATAACTCAGAAACGATTAGTCGAATAAACACCAAATTTGGTATTTACGTTCAGTATCTTCCAGAGATGCGACACGAAGGTTTTCAAGAAAATTCCCCCACCCCAGATTACCCTTTACATGGAACATTTTTCGAAAATTTTAATTTTCCCAAAAATGGCTCTAACGACTTAGATTGAAATATCGTATGTTTAAGATATTTTCATGACCAATGAAATGGGTATCTCGAATTTTCTGGAAATGTCTCCAAAAGTATTCTTCATTGTGAACGACTTTTGCATAACTGGTAAACCATAAGAGATAAACAAAATTTTACTACTCAAAAAAATGTAGATCGCATTAAAATACACAATTTATGTCAGATACATTTTTTGTTGTTGAGTGAACCATTTTCGAGATATTGCTTGTTATTCCCTTAAATTTTCCAATACTTACTTTTTCTCAAACGGGAATTCGTTATTCTTTTTTTTTTTTGTCCTGGTAATACAAAGAGAATGGAATACTCCACATAGCAACAGCTCTTAAAATATTTGATTATGGCTTAAAGCCTACCAACTCCCCTTGCATCTACAAGAAAATTAGCAATAGGATTAACATGTCGATATCTCGATTAACATGAAGCATATGGAGAATAAACGTTTGTAAACATAATTTGTACAAGAGTAGAAAACTTCATGTGAGTGTAACACATAAGATTTTTTTGTTAAATTTCACAAGTACATCTTAAGTTTGAAGGAATAAGTCTAATATTAGCACGAAAGAAAACAAATAAAAGATTATATTCCATTTTCCCTACACAGTTAATACATTTATTGCCAGGCGTTGAGCGTGCGCTGTGCAAAGTACATCTAAACACTGTAGTAGCAATATCCATTGTTTCACTTCGAAGAATATCTTGCTTGATTTACCGACAAACTGAATTTATAGTTTATAGCAGATTATGATATAAGGGTTAACAGTAGGGCTTTATTTTCCGAGTAAGAATGTTTGCGAAACGAAGGCCTAGGCCGATAAAACCACTTTTAACACATGTGGCGACCATTTTTTTTTAGACAGCATGGCTTAAAATGAGTTCTAATGTAGAATTTCTAACACAGTGCACACAAGCTAGAAGTGTGATAATCTTCATTGTGGCCATTGTGGTTTCAAATCCAATCACATAGCAATTACTTTTTGTATTTGCACATGTTCAATAACTCGACTTGGTTTTGCTTTATGTCTTTTTACATGATTAATTTCTCATGGCGCTCGCATTATCTGTTCACAGTACAAATCGTCTTACTTCAATTTCTCCCAGTTTTTGTCGAGTTAACCTATAGGTTATACTGACAGCCGAGTGCCTTCTTTTGATCTAAAACGTTATTCTTTTATTTAGTATAACCCATGTAAAGATTAAATGGCGGAAATATGAATTCAGAAGAAACTGAAATGGAAGAGACAGGTGAAATTACTAGAAGTACTTAAACAAAAACTCCAGAAAGCAGTACGATATAGCATTTCATGGCTTCATTGGCTGGTGTAAGGTAAAACATGTTGAAAATAATTTCACTTAAAATGACCGCGTTCTAATGGTTCATGATCTCTTGTTAATTTCAGAATCAATATAATAATATTGATATTTTACAAATTCGAGCAGTCTAAGAAACAGTATATGACACACGTGTTAAAAGTGGTTTTATTTTGATCGAAGGATTGTGAAAAAATACCCTTCTTTTCACCTCTTGTATCATAATCTACTATTAAACAGCGCTCGAATATGTAAAATATCAATACTAATATATTGATTCCTGAAACTAAGAGAAATCGCGATTAGAGCGAGATTCTTGTAACAAGAGAAATGGTATTAAAAAGCGAGATGTTATGTTTTGTTGATTCGCTAGCAGACATTTTCGTGAAATTATTTTCAATATATTGCCTTACACCAGACAATGAAGTGACTAAATGCTTTATCATATTGCTTTCTGGATTTTTTGGGTTCCAGTTCTAGTTCTAGTGTTATTCTTTCTGCTGCTTCTGTAATTTCACCTGGTTCTTCCATTTCAGTTTCTTCTGAATTCATAAATTCCGCCATTTAATCTTTATGTAAGCTATGCTAGATAAAAGAATAACGCTTTAGATCAAAGAAAGCACAAATTTGCCAATATAAGGTATAGGTTAACTCCACAATGAAGTGTGATCAATTGAAGTATGACGAGTTGTATTGTCAACAGATAATGCGACTATCATGAGAAATTAATCATGTAAAAAGACATATTGAAAAGTTAAATCTAATCAAACCAAGTCGAGATATTAAACATGTGCAAGTACAAAGGATAATTGCCTGTGATTGGACTTCAAACCAACGTTGGTCACAATGCAGAGTATCACACTAGATAATCTAAAGCTTTTAGCTGGTGTGCACTACATTAGAAGTTCTACTTTTAGACCATACTGTCTAAAAATATTTATCCCAACAACCACTCTTGGTAACGGACTCAGGATAATTGCTCATAATATTACTTACATTAACGGTACCAATTTCATACTTAGTCTACATAAACGTGTTATAAAGTTCATTTCGAGATCATTTATTAAATTTACTTCACTTCGTTTTCCAAAAAATCCCTTCAATTTACGTATAAAATAAAAATGATCAGTCTTTTCAAAGAAATCTAAGTGTGATAATGAAATAATAAAAATGTACCATTTGGTTATAGTTTTGTGAAATAATTCCGCATTTGCGCCTTTTAGTTTTAAATGATATTCAGTAATTTATGTCAGTTAAGTACGATTTTATCTACTCTTTAAAACATGCGTCTTCCTAATGATGTGTAACAAACAACAATAATGTATCGCTTTATCCACAATCGTTCCGAGAGCATGCATACAAAGAAAAACAAAATACTGGAACAAACATTGGAGAGATTTCCTTATACTAAAAATCTGATGTGTTACACTCACATGACTTTCTCTACTCTTGTACAAACTATTTTTACAAACGCTTATTCTCCATCTACTTCATGTTAATCGAGATATGCAGACTCTATCTTATTGCTAATTTTCTTGTAGATGTAAGGGGAAAATCTATTTACAAGGGCAATATAGAAAAACAGTAGCCTTTAAGCACATTTAATAGCTGGATGCTGGGTGCAGCACCATTCCCTTTCCCACAGATTATTACTCTTTGCATATCCAAGACAAAAAGATGAATAACGAATTCCCATTTTAGAAAATAAGTATTGAAAAATTTAAGGGAATAACAAGCAATATCTCGAAAATGGTTCACTCAACAAAACAAATGTACATGACATAAATTGTGTATTTTAACGCGATCTACATTTTTGTGTAGTAAAATTTTGTCTTTCTCTTATGGTTTACCAGTTATGCAAAAGTCGTTCACAATGAAGAATACTTTTGGAGACATTCCCAGAAAATTCAAGATATACATTTTATTTGTCATAAAAATATCTTAAACATATGATATTTTAATCAAAATCGTTAGAGCCATTTTTGAGAAAATTAAAATTTTCGAAAAATCTTCCATGTAAAGGGTAATCTGGGGTGGGGGGATTTTCTTGAAAACCTTCGTGTCGCATCCTTGAAAGATACTGAACCTAAATACCAAGTTTGGTGTTTATCCGACTGTTCGTTTCTGAGTTATGCTGTTCACAGACAGACAGACACACACACACACACACACACACGGACATGTTTCCAAAAATGCTTTTTTTTGGATTCAGGGGGTCTCAAAACATGTATTTCCGGTGAAATCTGTGTATCGAATTTTTGGGTGGAATACAATACTTCCCTTACTTACTATACGTAGTAGAGAAAGTAAAAATAGAGAGAAACAGAGAAATGACACATGGGTGAAAAATTAATATTCTCTAAGACAATGCTGCTTTGAAAGTGACGTTACAAGAAGCATACATTGCTTTAGCCATTTACTTCCTTCTTAAATCCAGTGATGGAATGAACTGGCCTCAAGGAATAAGGAGAATTTTACAGGAAATAGGAATGGGTAACTTATGGGAGGAGAGAGAGAGGGGTTAGTTAAAGGTTTCTGGAAAGAAGTGAGGAACAGAGTAGAAGATGTAGAGAAACAAGAATTATTTCAAAGTCTGGAAGGAAAGACAAGTTTGGAACTATATAGAGAATTAAAGGTTGACTGAGGAAGGGAGAAGTACGTGGATGTAGGTAATAGGTTAGTGAGAGAAGGGTGGGCCTGGTCTAGATTAAGTGCACATAGGCTAAGGGGAGATAGGAAGGGAGCGAATTTGGATAGGTGTCCTCTTTGTGGAGAGGCAGATAATGATTTGCATTATACAATTGAATGTGAGAAACTAAGTTGTGGAGAGATCAGTTTTTGCCTGAAGAATGGGAGAATGTTAACAAAGAAGTATTAAAAGTTAGGGTAATGAAAATACAAAAGGGGAGGGATATAAAAAGAATAGGAGAACATATGTGGAGAGTAACAGAAAAATGGTTTAGAAAAATAAAGCAATGTGAATTTGTTATGACCCACCATACATAAATAACCACGGTGTTAAAATGCATGATGGACCAAAGAAAGAAAACATAGCAACTCAAAGTAAAGTATTAAAAATTGTAAGAATTTTGTATAGCATTATGGAAATAAATATACATACATAATGTATTTACTTCCTTCTTGTTCTTATTTATAATGAAGTAAACAAAGGAATAACAAGCCGTGCTATTATTTTTCTCTGTGTGATAGTATATGTTTGCCTTATAACAAATTTCTGAGCTTTTTTACTTTCTCTACTACGTATAGTAAGTAGGGGAAGTATTGCATTCCACCCAAAAATTCGATACCGAGATTTCACCGGAAATACATGTTTTGAGAATCACTGAATCCAAAAAAAGCATTTTTGGAAACATGTCCGTGTGTGTGTCTGTCTGTGTGTCTGTGTGTCTGTGTGTCTGTCTGTGTGTCTGTGTGTCTGTGTGTCTGTGAACAGCATAACTCAAAAACGAACAGTCGGATAAACACCAAACTTGGTATTTAGGTTCAGTATCTTCCAGAGATGCGACACGAAGGTTTTCAAGAAAATCCCCCCACCCCAGACTACCCTTTACATGGAACATTTTTCGAAAATTTTAATTTTCTCAAAAACGGCTCTAACGATTTTGATTAAAATATCATATGTTTAAGATATTGTCATGACAAATAAAATGTATATCTCGAATTTTCTGGGAATGTCTCCAAAAATATTCTTCATTGTGAACGACTTTTGCATAACTGGTAAACCATAAGAGATAGACAAAATTTTACTACACAAAAAATGTAGATCGCGTTAAAATACACAACTTATGTCATATACGTTTCTTTTGTTGAGTGAACCGTTTTCGAGATATTGCTTGTTATTTCCTTAAATTTTCCAATACTTATACTTTTTCTCAAATTCGTTATTCATTTTTTTTATGTCCTGAACATGCAAAGAGAATGGAATTCGCCACATAGCAACCAGCGTTAAAATATTTGACTATCGCTTAAAAGCTACCATATTCCCCTTGCATCTACAAGAAAATTACCAATAAGATTGACATCTCGATATCTCGATTAACATGAAACATATGGAGAATAGGCGTTTGTAAAATTAGATTGTACAAGAGTAGAGAAAGTCATGTGAGTGTAACACATCAGATTTTTTTCGTATAAGATATTAATATTGGCACACATGTTTATTCTTCCCCTGTTACGATGTGAGAATCTTGCTACTGTAATTTCTCCCAGCATTCCTCTTATATTCTGTGTACGCCCTCAAGTATTCAGTTTATTATAAAATATGTTATACTCCAAAGTGTTTCACTGAAGGCAAAAGCTGAAAAGGGACATACAGTTTTAACATGAGAGAATTTCCAGTTACACCGATGCTCTGAAACTCTAGGACAAGCGCAGTAAGTCGTGGTTGTGTCTGGGTAGAAGTACATGGTAGCACAAATAGTGGTGCATCTGCATCATAAGATAGAAATGTGCAATTGCAATCCCAGCAACAACTTCTAACTTGAAATTATGCTAAGGCTGGCCTATTATAAGTAGTGGAATCATTGTATTTTACTGGAAATACACTTTTTGAGATTCTCTTAGCCCCAAAAAGGGTATGCTCAGAAAATGTGTGTGTGTGAACAACATATTTCAGAAACTAAGGTCAAATAAACACCTAGTACAACAGTTGTGTTAGACAGACTGAGTATGTCAAGCAAAAAGTTGCAAGAGAATTTCTTCATCGTAAACAACTCTTTACACGGATAAAATTTCGTTTTCGTTTCTTTCGAAAACAATTCCAAGGATATTCATTAATATGTCGAACGTTTGAGATATTAGTAGGTATAAGAATTAACTATGCGTTTTAAATTTCTTCTTCTCCTTTAAATGATTAATCTACTCTTTGTAGGACTTACACCCTACCAAGGACTTACAAGCCTTGCCTTAGGTCAGGAGCAAGCAAACTCTGGATCACAGCATATCCAGGATGGGTGATCAGACCAATGCCTGGTATGGCGGTGAAGAACAAGGAAATGAAAATGTAGTGATGAAAGAGATGATAGGAAAATTTGGTGATCATAGTATCCAACCCAGCATTCGCCTAGCGACCGAGAAAAACGCGATAAAACTGTCGGTCAGATTGGTCGGTCCCGGGGGTTGAGTCCGTACCTCCCGAATGTGAACCACAGATGTTACAGCCTGAGCCTCTCGCTCGCGTTTTAAATTTCATGTAAATATAGTGAATCTTTGTCTTTTGAAATTGCATTTTCTTTGTCTAGAAAACCATAAGAGACAGACAAAAGCTTACCATAGAAAAATACAGATCTCGTCAAACGTAAACATTGTGTCAAATCATTACCCTGTTTATTTAAACATTGACTGTCGCCCTAACTCCTGTGTAACTACAACAAAGTATTGAAACCTTTCCCGCCAATATCTATCAAATTTAACAGCAAGTATGGTTATTAAAACTATTTTTATTAATATTTTGTAGCACATCCATGAAAATAAATCATAGTGAGAATAGAATGTCTTCTGATTGTAATGCATGAGATTACTTTTAACACATCAATACGTCTCCATGTGAGATGCAGGTTTATAAATAGTAGGTAGAGAAGGTATTGCATTCCACTCAAAAATTCTGTACCGAGATTTCGCCGAAAATGCATGTTTTGAGCCCTCCTGAATTCAAATAAAGCATTTTTAGAAACATGCCCGCGCGTGTGTGTGTGAACAGCGTAACTCAAAAGCAAAAATACATGATATTTGAGTTCAGTATCTTTCAACAATGCAACACGAAGATTTTCAAGAATATCCTCCCACCCCAGCTATCTTTTAAATTGAATATTTTTGGAAAATTTTTATTTCCTAAAAAATGGCTCTAACGATTTTGATTAAAATACTATATACTAAAGATATTTACACAAAAAATAAAATGTATATCTTGAATTTTCTGGGAATAGCCTAGGTAATCCCCTTCATTCGGAAGGAATGTTACATAATCTTGTATAACTGGTAAACGTTAATGCATAGACGAAAACGTACCACAAAAAATGTAGTCTCTTTAAAACATACAATATATTTCAAATAAGTGTTTTTGTAGCATAAACCGTTTCTGAAATATCCTTATTACAGATTCAAATTGTTCAATACTTATCATTCTTTTTATGGCCGCATCGATTTTCAGTTGTTTGTAGCATTTCATGGAAACAGTATGGAACTTTAAGGCAGCATATAGCGTCCAGGTCTTAAACATTTGACTATCGCTGTTCTCTTTGTACATACTGAGGCTTTCACGGCCGGCGTCATAACTAATAAATGAATTAAAACAATCCGGGCTTGTAGGCCGTGGTCTAGAAGGCATCGTGGATACCGACGTTTCGCCAAGTACAGCGCTTGGCATCTTCAGGGTGAAGTATCCACTATGCCTTCTAGACCACGGCCTACAAGCCCGGATAGTTGTAATTCATTTATTAGCTGTTCTCTTTGTATTTATAACGAAATGTGTAATGTAGCTATTTCTGCAAAGCTTTATTTGGATTAAAACGTAAGACAGAGTAGTAAAGATAGAGGGTAGAGAAAGCCATGTGAATGTATCACATCAGATTTTGAGTTATCTGTAAATGCATGCAATGTTTCTGCATTTGCATTCTTTCTATGTCTCCTAAGTAAAATTAGGGCTCTCTGAGGAAGGATGCTAGAAGCCGAGTTCAACCACCAGAATCTCACCATGGCAGACTGAATCACTGGGTATTCATCTACGTCGTTCACCCAGAAGTAAACACACCAAGACACTCTGCGTGTGAACTGTTTGTAACGCCATTTTTGAGAGCATGACGAACAAAGCGATCCAGTGTTTAATCAACCTACTTTTTCTTTTTGTTGACCGCAGTGCCGTACCTTTCTGGTTAGAAAGTTGATTAGAGGATCGGTTTTTTGTTATTTGATATTTTAACGAGTTTCCTTCAGCAACAACATATCTACAGCAACAACAGTCACGGCAGATACATTCCTATAAAACAGTCCACTTTCACACAACCAGATTATTTCTTTATTGTCGATGTAACTACATGTTTTACACCATAGCTTTCTAGCTCGAGAATTAACCATACTGAAACACTAACCCTGTGCCCAGAGAATTGCCTACTCTAGTACAAACTATTTTTACAAACGCTTATTCTCCATATGCTTCATGTTAATCGAGATATCGACATGTTAATCTTATTCCTAATTTTCTTGTAGATGCAAGGGGAATTGGTAGGCTTTAAGCTATAGTCAAATATTTTAAGAGCTGGTGGCTATGTGGAGTATTGCATTGTCTTTGCATTACCAGGACAAAAACATTAATAACGAATTCCCATTTGAGAGAAAGTATTGAAAAATATCTCGAAAATGGTTCAGTTAACAAAAAAAATGCACATATCATAAATTGTGTACTTTAACGCGATCTACATTTTTTTGCAGTAAATTTTGTCTATCTCTTATGGTTTACCAGTTATGCAAACGTCATTCACAATTTGGAGACATTCCCAGAAAATTCGAGATATACATTTCATTTTTCATGAAAATATCTTAAATATATTATAGTTTAATCAAAATCGTTAGAGCCATTTTTGAGAAAATTAAAATTTTCGAAAAATCTTCCATGTAAAGGGTAATCTAGTGTGGGGGATTTTCTTGAAAACCTTTGCGTCGCATCTCTGGAAGATACTGAACCTAAATACAAAGTTTAGTGTTTATCCGACTGTTTGTTTCTGAGTTATGCTGTTCACAGACGCACACACGGACATGTTTCCAAAAATGCTTTTTTTGGATTCAGGGGACCTCAAAACATATATTTCCGGTGAAATCTCGGTATCGAATTTTTGGGTGGAATGCAATACTTCCCCTACTTACTATACGTGTAGAGAAAGTAATAAGAAGGAAATAGGAATATATTTACATTTAGTTGATATTGTATTGATATTTATATTTATTGGCATAGATTTACAAAAACGCAAGAATAATCGTGATTGTGTTTATTATTATGTTACATAGAATACTCACTAAAATAATAATAATACTGCCCTACAAAGGGAGATACATTAGGCCGAAGCGATATTCAAATATTTAAAAAGCGGGTGGTTATATGATGACTGAAATTCCACTCTGCATAACTAGCAAAGAAGAAAAGAAAAACGAGTAGCCACTTACCATTTGAAAAAAGAGTCTATATGAAAGTTCAGACCAATAATGGAAGCGGTTAACGCCACAAAATAGATTATGATACAAGTGTTAAAAATAGACTTTTATTTTACGAGGAATGTTTGCGAAACGAAGGCCGTAGATCGAGTTTCGCATCGTTTCGCAATCCTCCGAGCAAAATACCATTTTTAACACGTGTGGCATTTCTTAGACAGCCTTAATATTTGTAAAATATCGATAAAACAATATATTGATTCCTGAAACCAAGAGAAACAACGTTTAGCGAGATTCTCGAAACAAGCGAAATGGCGTTAAAAACCAGATCAACTCTCGTGTGTAGCGATATGTCAGATGTTTTGATGTTTTTTTGATTCACTAGCAGTCATTTTCAGTGAAATTATTTTCAACATGTTTTGCCTTACACCAGGCAATGAACGGATTAGATGCTATATCATATTGCTTGGGTTAGTACATCTAGTGTTATTCTTTCTGCTGCTTCTGTAATTTCACCTGGTTCTTCCATTTCAGTTTCTTCTGAATTCATAATTGTCTCCATGTAATCTTCATGCAACTTATACTAGATAACTAGATCAAAGAAGGCATAAGGCTACCAATATAAGCTATATGTTAACAAAAATTTAATTATGACAATTTGTATTGTAAACAGATAATGCGACCGCCATGAGAAATTAATCACGTAAAACGACATAATGTAAAGTAAATCCTAATCAAGTATATGTGCAAATACAAAGGGTAATTGTCATGTGATTGAACTTTAAAACCAAAGTTGATCACAATGGAGAAGTATAAAAATTTTATCGCATTAGTGCAACAAAGTAAAGCTTCCAATTCGTGTGCACTGTGTTAAAAGTTCTACTTTTAGGCCATGCTGTCTAAAAGTCTATTTCTGAAAGCTGTGTGCTTTAACGAGATCTATATCTCTGGTGCAATAACATTAGTCAGTATATAGAGGTTCGTCCGTTATAAATAATTGTACAAAATTCATCGGAATAAAAAGGACTTTAGAGGATATTTCCAGAAAATTAAAAATGTGCCTACATTGTATTAAGCATTCAAGTAGCTTAAATATAAGTGTTTTAATTAAAATAGTTCGACCCAAAAACGAAAATGTTTACGCGTAAAGAGTAATTTGGAGTGGGGTATTGTTTTGAAAATGCTCCTGTCGCATTATTAGAAGATACTGAGCTTAAACACCAAGTTTGGTATTTATGAGATTCTTTCTTTTTATGTTATGCTATTCACAGACACACACACACATGGACCTTTTTATTGACATTTGTTTTATTCAGGGAAACTAAATATATATGTATTTCACCGGAAATATGTACCTACATAAGCGTTAAGTGTAAAAATACAAACTCTATGTGAAATGAGTATGTAAGTGATTTTCGTTGTGTAGTACTTTTCTGTTTCCATAGAATAATTATCATTATGTAATAATTATATTATTTTAATTATTTGGTTTATATTCTACACTTTAAATATATTAATCACTAAAAATTGTTTCTTTTCTTTTAAATAGTTTAAAATTGTTCATTTCTATTTGGTTAATAATGGTTACAGCTCAGGCCAGTATATTGACTTAAGAGATATAACGGTTGATTTGAAGTTGATAAAAAACAAAGAGTTTTAATTAAATGTATCACCCATAACTAAATAAGTGTAAAAACCATTAACAGAAGAAAAATGCTATAACTTATCCCGGATTGTACTTTTACAGTCCAGTTACATGGTCTTCAGATAAACACTATGTATATAAAAATACTTTTTACTTAATGCAGAGATAATCGTTAGGTATACAATTTATGTTAGTGGCGTGAAATTAAATTAGAAATACTGTAATATCCTGGAGGAGAATTATTTTTTTTAATAACTTCACTTAATAAAATGCTTACCTGTTTCAAGTTTATAATCTACGTTAGTTCTAGGGTTGAAATGTTAGAAAATGTGTAGCATTTCATCGTGACAACTGGAAAGAACAATAAGTATGAAAAATAATCAGAGACAAATTAGATTTTAGTTTTCAGTTCTTTTAAAAAGCTCACGAATTGCATAAATTTAGTTAATGTGGAAATAATACCTATGTTCAAACTAAAATAAAGTACTTAATTATTTCAAGAAAGAAGTTATTCTTTTAATGGTGATTAATTAATCAAAAGCTCAAATTAAAAATGTAGAACGTGACAGATAATTAACGAATTTCTGTTGCAGAAATAAAGAAATGGTAAGGAAATTACGATATAAGGCCATATGCATTGCTAACAGCGGACATACTACTCGAAGTTTTCACCTCTTGGGAAAAGTATCACTTACATATCAATTTAATTGTAGTGTATGGTAAAGAAGCGATAAGGTCATGTAAACGCGACACATTAACACTCAGCACTTAACTTGCACGAAAAATATTTTTAGAAATTGTTATGTCAAATTCATATGACTTTTCTACCTTTATCGTTTATTGATGGGTATACAAACTATTCTTACGAAAGTTTATTTTTCTATCTGCTTCATTTCAATTGAGATAAACCTTTGCGGAAATGGTTACATTATATATTTCGTTATACATACAAAGAGAACAGCGATAGTCAAATGTTTAAGAATTGGACGCTATACACTGCCTTAAAATTCCATTCTGTTTCCATGCAGTCGCGAGAAACAACTGAATATCGCCAGGACTTAAAAAGAACGACAAAAGCATTGAGTAGTTTGAAACATTAATGACTTATGCAACAAGAAACCCTTTTAGAAATAATAAGTGTGTGTTTAGAGAGATATGTATTTTTGTGTAGTACATTTTTTGTCTTTCGCTTCGCAGGTTATTTCTAGGAAATTCAAGATATACATTTTCGTTTTCCTGCAAATATCTATAATATATGGTATTCTGATGAAAATCGTTAAAGCCATTTTTGAGAAAATACAAAATTTGGAAAAAGCTCCATGTAAAGGGTAGTTTAAGATTGTCTTGCTATTTTCGTGTCTCATCTTTGGAAGACACTGAAGTTAAATGCCAAGTTTGGTATTTATCCGACTTTTATGTTTGAGTTATGCTGTTCATAGAAAAAAAAGACACACACACACACACACAGACCCCTTTTTTAAAAATGCTTTTTGTGGGGCGAGTTCAGGGGACCTCAAAACGTATATTTCCGGTGAAATCCCGATATCGAATTTTTAGCTGAATGCAAATATCTTCTCTACTTACTGTGTAGGGATGTGTTAGAACAAGTAAAAATCCTGAATGTATACAAAGGGCTAAATTATAGCGTACGTTCGTTTTGTAGCAGCAGTGTATATTGTTATTATTATTATTATTATTATTATTATTATTATTATTATTATTATTAATTATTATTATTATTATTATTATATTTTGGGAAATAAGTTTTAGAAGCCTTTAATATAACGCCCCTTATTTTTCACCGTTTGAATCTGATTTGAAATTTAACGACAATGTTTTTGCTTTAACTCTTAGGTATAACAATTCTCATCTCTTTAGCGCTGCATTTCGCTTAAAATCATCAGGTTCTAGAAGTCTATAAGAACTACGGTTTAATTTGAACAGATTAACATTCCGTAGTGCAAAGTTTCGTCTGAAAGTGACAATCTTAGAATAGCGTATGCATTAAATTCTAATAGTTCCGCAAGTTTCAAAAGAATTTAAATGACCAGTGAATTATCTTCAAACTTCATCAAAATTTTAACTCCATACGTGCAGAGAATCGTCTAACGGTGGTAAATTGGATATGTATTTTAACCAGATGGGGATGTTTAGTGAATATGTATATATAAAATTTCAATTCTATGCTTTAAAATGTAAATTTGCAAGTTTTCCGTAAACTACCCTTAATTTTGTTTGTAACCAAAACTGAGGTATCGTCAAACTCTTATACATACAAACACGTACACACAGCGGTTCAACGGTCGTTCTATGCGTATATACAGATGCACAGAAGAACTAAAGCGACTCTGCCAGGAAGAATGCATTTAAAACGACGAGCCTACCAGCAACAGAAAGGCAACCATATTGTTGCTAAAGCTCAGAGGGAGACCTTGGACTCGTGTGACATCATTCTGCAAGTTTTGCTGTCTGTAGTAACCGTATTTACATAATTTCCGTTCTCTTAAATTAACATTACATTTTGACCTTATGTCATATAGCAACTCATTTTGGTTTTATCTAAGGGCAAGTGTTATATAAATCATAAAAGAAAATCGTAAAGTTCATTAGTATAAGTGCTTTAGTGTTCTTTGTTTGTTTTTTTACTACATATTTTCCATAGTTCAAATACTGCACGAAGAGGTATTATAAAATTGTTCAGGGCATACTTCACACGTGTAATCCTGTAAGTTAAAATATGCGGCCTAAACAGCGAGATGGAGTAGGTACCTATAAGAAAACATCAAAAAAAAATTAAATTAGAAAAAGACACACCGAAGATCTCATAAAAAAGAAAGAAGATAAGTAATTTCCCATTGTCACTCGGCGAATTGCAGCAAAAATCTGCGAAATTGTTTTTGGATAAATTTTCATTGTTGTACTTTTAATTGACACTATCACTACTAAAGTCATTTCCGATTAATGCGATAGGCAAACAACGCGATGTGGTAATACACACACACGCACACAAGTTAATATTAAATTAAAATGTTAGATAATGTAAAAATCTCAAGTCTCACATGACTTACCAACTCGTTCCAGCTTCATATGACCCTTGATCATATAAATAGTCATTCTTATATTCACGTTGCGTTACTTGCGATGCATTTCCTATTAGAAATAACCCCATAAAAAACAATATGGATTTGATTGCATGTTCAATATGAAAAATAAAACACAGTTGTATATATACAAGAATCGCGCAAGATGCTTTATAGATACCGCAATACCATTCAACCTGAGAAAACTTTTATTCCCAAAAATGGGTAGCCCCTATAACGCCGAGCCGTGGCGATTGCCCAGCAGGCGAGGTCGTGCAAACTACAACGCCTCCCATGTGAAGTTAGGATATAACATGCAGGATGTTGCGGTTAGTCGGGTCCCACATTAGCACCACGGTTAGTCCCACCTCTTAAGGATTTAACAACGAATATTTCGAAATTAGCTAATGTTATAGGAAAAATGTACGTAAACTGCACAGATATTTCAATGGATTCTGCACACTTGTTATTTCGTTTATTCATTTTTGCATGATTTTTTCTATTTCGTATGGTTTGCCATTATTAAACATTACAGAAAATTCATTAAAAATAAACCGAACCTCACAGGGTTTTGACAGAAAATTAAAAAAAAATTGTACGTTATTCAAACATTTAAACATGCGGTATTTTTATCAAAATGCTTAAGAGTCGTTTTCTAAAAATACAAAATAATTAAAATTTTTCCACGTAAAATCTAGTTTAAGCTGGGGAAAGTTTCTTGAAAATCTTCGTGTGGATCCTTAGAAAATGAATAAAAGGTTTGGTTATATATGCGACTCTCTTTATTCAGTGGCCTTCAAAACGCATTTCTGAGGAAATCTGGATGTCAAACTTTTGGATAAAATTCAATAATTCCACTACCTGCTACAGTCAACTGATGAACTGGAAATATAAATTATGTATTCGTAAAATAAGCACATGAGATAGTTATTCCCGAAATAGTTACACACATAAGAAACTGTATCCTATCCCTACTACATGAAGTATTGATTACTTTTATATTATTCCAAAGTTTCCGTAATTTTACGGATATTTAAGTCCTTCCAGCTCATTCATTGCTATTTTTGTCCAATCTCAGAAAGATAATCGTTTTTCTGTTTTAATTTTTGACTTCCTCGATATCACACTATTTCTAAATTAAGCCAGAGAATTTATTAAATTAAGTTTCACTTTCTCTGGAATTTATTTATAGCACGTAGAGGACGAATTGTAACCCAACCAAAACTTCGATATCAAGATTTCATCAAAAATAGATGTTTTAAGGTCCCTGGAACCATAAAAAAGGTTGTTAGAAAAAGTTCCGAGTGTATATCTGTCCGGCTATGCCTATTCATAGTCTGTGAGTAGTCAGACAAAAACCAAACTTTATGTTTAATTTCAGTTCTTCCAAAGATGCAGCATGAATATTTTCATGAAAATCTCCGTAACGCCAAACCATCAACAGTAGTAGCGCTAGTGTTGATAGTTTTACAATTTAATTAAGGTTAACGAATGCATCTTTTCATGATAATTATTTCGAGATTAAATTGTCTACTATAACTAGTAGCACGAGTGCTACTCGGCTAGATAATCACACGGAAAACATTATAAACTTACCTAGTTTAGCTCAACCATGTTTGTTAGTCACTGTAGTGTAAATTATGGTGCATGCTTGTCAAAAGGAAATAAATGCGTAGGATCTCTAAGATTATATGATTTTATTGAAAAAAATTATGATGTGTTACACTCACATGACTTTCTCTACTCTTGTACAAACTATTTTTACTCCAACTACTTCATGTTAATTGAGATAAACATTTGCAGAGTCTATCTTATTGCTAATTTTCTTGTAGATGTAAGGGGATAATATATTTACAAGGGCAATTTGGAAATACAGTAACCTTTAAGCATAGACATATCTCTTAATAGTTGGTTGCTAGGTGCAGCACCATTCCCTTTCCCACAGATTAATACTCTTTGCATATCCAAGACAAAAAAATGAATAACGAATTCCCATTTGAGAAAATAAGTATTGAAAAATTTAAGGGAATAACAAGCAATATCTCGAAAATGGTTCACTCAACAACAAAAATGTATATGACATAAGTTGTGTATTTTAACGCGATCTACATTTTTTGTGTAGTAAAATTTTGTCTGTCTCTTATGGTTTACCAGTTATGGAAAAGTCGTTCACAATAAAGAATACTTTTGGAGAAATTCCCAGAAAATTCAAGATATACATTTTATTTGTCATAAAAATATCTTAAACATATGATATTTTAATCAAAATCGTTAGAGCCATTTTTGAGAAAATTAAAATTTTCGAAAAATGTTCCATGTAAAGGGTAATCTGGGGTGGGGGGATTTTCTCGAAAACCTTCGTGTCGCATCCTTGGAAAATACTGAATCTAAATACCAAGTTTGGTGTTTATCCGACTGTTCGTTTCTGAGTTATGCTGATCACAGACAGACAGACACACAGACAGACACACGGACATGTTTCCAAAACATGTATTTCCGGTGAAATCTCGGTATCGAATTTTTGGGTGGAATGCAATACTTCCCCTACTTACTATACGTAGTAGAGAAAGTAAAAATATGAAACGATTAAGTAAGTTACAGGTAACTGAAGTTAGGGATACATTTAATAATACTTATTTATTGTGCAGTTGTAATTTATAATTGATCCTTGGTTTTTTGAATTGACAGTATGATTACTGCTACTGGTGCAATTAACATTTCCTCGCAAATTTTCAATGATAGTGGAGTAACGTTCCTTGCTTGTGTTCAGATATGGTTTAATGGAACTCGCACTAGCATTTCACGTTAACTCGACGAGTTGATGTTCCCCTGGTCCAGATTCCGACAAATTCAGCACTGCTAAAGAGCGATTGGAATGATTTGTGATGTTTTAGATACTACATCAAGACTGATATTATTTGCTGCGTAAAATTATCTACAGCTGCGTTTATATTACCAATATTTTGACCTCCAAAGCCCTCTTTTCAGATGTTTTAATTGCAGTCACAGCCTACATGATCTCACTCACTGCATTCATACAAATTAAAAACAAGTGTACCGTCATGAAATACTATCAGTGTAGTACGGCTTGATTAGCCAACAGACTAGCCTAGTCTACCTGCCATTGGTTAATGGATATTGAGTGCGATTATCATGAAAATTTTTCGTTATTCGATTTTGATTTAAATACTACGTTGAGATATTTGCATGCCTAATAAAATGCATACCTTAATTTTTATACGAAGGTTTGTGAAGCTCTCCTTATTTAAACTGAAATTTTATAAGTGTATACAACTAATGAACCATAAAAGATGAACTAAAGCTTTCCGAACAAAAATCTTGCAAAACATGCAATTTGTGTCAAATAGGAGTTAGTAGTTTTCGAAGTATACCATGTTACAAGTTTAAACCTTTCTCAAGCGTAAAGTCCATCTAACGGACATGCTTGAAACTTTGCGATTATGCTCCTTTCCTTCTTTTCGCAAATTCTAAACATTATTAACAAAACACATTTGAATAATGCTTCTGGTGTTGCAACTAAGCACTTCAAGAGTAATTTCTAATCATTCATAAACAAAAAGATATCGTGTGTAACGTAACGTGGATAGAAGGATCACTTTTATATGAATATTGTAATATGTAACTGATAGAATTTGAATTTTTCATTGATAGAGAAAGTCGTGTAAACGCACCACGTCAGGCTTTTATACTCACATTTCTGCTATCGAAGTCATTCATAAGTTTGACGCTTGTTAGCAATCAAGTTACCATAAATAAACACTAGAAATATTACAGTCGGTAAAAATCCTATTTTTATAAAAGCACTAATAAAGAGATAATTAGCTATAAATTATTCGTGAATTAATATTAATTATAATAATATCACAAATTAATGACATATTTTGAGAAAAAAGGCATTGTTGCAAGATCTCAGCATTTCGCTTCTCACCACAATTTTGATACTTTTGTGAAAATGAATTACGCCTAAGGAAACATTGCATTAATTTATATACAACCAACGAAGTATTTCCACTATGGAATGTATGTTTCAGGAAATGTATTAGACATGTTATAAATTAACCCCAATATAACAGTGTAGGATACGTTTGTCAGATTCACAAACTTAGAATTTAATGTTTCACAAAAACAACATGTTTAAACAAGGATTTAAAAAACAGTAATACAGAATTGTTTGAGATAATAAGGAAGTGCATGTATTTAAAACCTAACAATAGAGTACAGGAATTGCAAGTCAACGTTTATTATACCTACAGATATGAAGGGTGGATATGACACAAGATGAGATGTAATGTAGGGTTGAAAGAAATTAAATAAAGCTTTAAAAAGAGCTACTGGATCTTAAAATCCAAACAATAAATGTGAAAACATCATGTAATGTATTCACATGTCTTTCTCTACACACTCTTCTATCGACTATTCTTACAAAACTGTTCTTCTAGGCCTCTACTTCTTGCTAAAGAGATAAACTTTCATTACGCATTTACGCGTTTCATTATAGTTATGAGAAAGAGTAGGCGAAAGCGGATCGCTATGTGATGTTTTCGAAATTCCATATTCCTTGTTCCTTGTTCACCACGAGAAAAATAGCGATTTAGGATGTTAAAAAATTATAAGTATTTGAGAACTAAAACCAATAACAAAGAATATCTCGGAAATGTTAACGCAAATAAAAAATTGATATGACATAAATTGTGTGTTTTAAAGAGGCCTAATTCCCTTTCCATTTAACAATTACACGGAAGTCACTTAGAATAAAGAGGGCTATACGGATTATTTACGGTAAATTCAATCTATACATTTTATTTGCCATAAAAATACCTGTTTTAAACATGTGGTATTGTAAATAAAATCGTTAGTCATTTTTGAGAAAAACAAAACTAACGAAAAATAGTCCATGGAATAGGGGATTTTCATAAAAATCTTCGTGTCGCATCTCTGCAACAGGCTGAACCCAACACACATTTTCTAATTTTTTTTGGTTCAGAGGGCCTCGAAACATGTATTTCATGTATAAGTAGGTATGCAGTAAATAAAGTAAAAATGCATTCAGAAGTATATCAAAATGTCAATATTTCAGGGATTCCACATATGCATTTTAGTAATTAGTTGATTACCTATAGAAGAACATTCTCGTTATCATCTTCAGGGAGTAAGCCTCGAAAGGCTTGTCTCGTGAATTAAATTTTTGCTGTGACCATCTTTTCTTCCGTCTGCCAAGGTTTCTACTGCCTATAGGTTTACAATTTAGTACCAATTTTGGGATGCGGTAATCTTCCAGTCTATCCATATGTTTTTTCCAGTGGTTATTTGTTGGCGTATATTTTCTATCATCTTAAAAAATGCAAGTTCCTTTCTGATCACGTCACTTCTCTTTTTATCCAATAAACTGTAGCCCGTGACGCTCCTCAGAAATCTCATCTCTGCGACTTCTATTTTTCTTTCTTCATTTTTGCGGGTCCAACATTCTGAACCATATAACAGGGCACAGCCATTACTTAATAAAATTTTAGTTTAGTTTCTTTACCGTACGTTTAAGGTTTCGTTTTATTGTACTGCATATGCCATTAAATTTACAGATCTTATTTGTTATACGAGGGGCACTATTTATATTTTTAGCCTTGGCAACTCTGAATGTTGTATGTGCCATCTGACGTTCTCAATCGAAAGTTTGACATTTTTGACCATAATCTACTTCAAACATTTTGTCAATGAGCGTCATTTGTTTCGTTTACACTAACTTGAAAATTGTGTGTCAACAAAAACATGGCGTTAACTCGTGAAAATGTTCGTGCAATGATTTATTTCGACTTTCGACGTGGATTGTCAAAACAAGAGTGCATCGATCAACTAACTTCCACACTTGGCGACGACGCTCCATCCTTTGCCACTGTGAAACGCTGGTATAACGGATTTAATCGTGGCTGCCGTTCCTCAATGAAGAAGTTCGTGAAGGTCGTCCAAAATCAGTTGTGCCAGAAAACATTGATGCTGTTCAAACACTAATAATGAAAGATCGTCATGCGACATATGTAAGATTGAGGCAACCATAGGCATTAGTTCCACCAGCACATTTAAATATTTCATGATTATTTAGCCGTGAAAAAGGTTTCCTCTCGTTGGATCCCACATAATTTGACGCAATCACAAAAAGATGCTCGTGTCGATTGGTGTACAAAAATGCTCAAGAAATACAATGGCGGTGCCTCAAAAGGCGTATATCAGATTGTAACAGGTGACGAATCATGGATCTATGCGTATGAGCCGGAACGTAAACAGCAGTCGACTGTATGGGTGTTTCAAGATGAAGCAAATCCAACAAAAGTTGTTCGCACTGGAAGCACTTCGAAGCAAATGGTGGCCTGCTTTTTCAGCAAAACTGGCCATGTGGCAAAAGCGCCTTTAGAGGAACATAAAATGGTACGCAACCATTTGTTTGCCGGAAGTCTTCGGTGAAGTAAGAAAAACCAACAAGAACCGGGATCGTTCTTCATCAAGACAATGCGAGCGCACACACATCTCGTCTAACAACAGAGTATTTGAAGGCTCAAAAAATCGAATTGAGGGTCATCCGCCGTCATTGATTTGGCACTCAATGAATTCTTTTTGTTCCAGAACATCAAGAATAAATTGGACAACGATTTTCGTTGGCAGAAGAAGCCGTTGATACCTTCAAAACCATGTTTTGGAGGTGTCTCAAGAAGACTGGAATAAATGCTTTGACAAATGGTTCAAACGGATGCAAAGGCGTATTGATCATAAAGGGGAATGATTTGAAAAACAATAAAGCAGTTTTAAATCAGAAATTACTTTGTTTTAATTATTAGGCTCAAAATATAAATAGTGCCCCTCGTACGTTCATTTTTAATATACGAAACATTGAAACATAACTAGTAGAAATAATTAAATTGTACTATCATTTTTTATTCTAAAATTACTTTGCTCCCTTGAAAGGCGAAAATCCTTGTTTTGGTAGTAGAAAAATGTATTTTACATAATGATTTAATTGATATAGCCTTATGTAAATTGTCCTCTGAGTTACATATTAAAACCTGGTCATCTGTACATAAAATTGTAATTAAAAACATATTCTTAATTTTAAAATGAATTCTGTAACAGAAAATCCTATTACATAAATTTGCCCGTGAGTTTACGTCGCTTTCAGACCTCGAATCTGCGTCGCTAACAGTGTTAAGCGTTGCTAAAGCGGAATGCTCAAAGACGACGAAAAGAAGAGCATCTAGCGCGGGAACGCAACACTTTAAGAGGCCGTAACGTTTGTAATGTCACGGGCATGAGGCTAATTTGAGGCGCCGTCACAAGACGTCACGCTACACCGGCCATCGCACGCATGCACCTCACCTCACGCATCCCCACAACGTTTTCATCTTCATGTCAACACCATGCCACTTTGCTCCAGTTTCTCCCTACGACTTGCAGTGGCAATAAACACAGTACGTTTACACGTTTCGTGATCCTTTTGTTTCCTTGTCGTCGATGTTTATTTCTGCATGCAAATAAGTTCGTTATATATAAAAAAAACTCACCCCAGCTTTTCCACTTTTAAGACTGAGTACCCTCATTATGTTTGAAATGAAGACTTTAATGCATTTCGGAAGTCATATCGTCATATTATGTGTTGGTATCACAGATTAGATTTTAATAAACATCCTCCAGGTTAAGTTAAAACCGGTCCGGCATCTCATTCTGGTATCTCCAGATCTCTCTTCCAATACGGCAGGCGTGACGAAAATGCCTTTCTTCACTGAGGTTCTGGGATAGGCAACCTGTACGACACTATTTAACAACACGTGTTACACAAATGAAATCGAAGGGGCTGCCGTTCCGAGGGGCAGCCCCCTCTATTGTGCGTATCACCTTTTCGACGCCCCTGTAATGCGGTAAAAATATAACAACTTCTATTAATAGCTAACATTTAACGAAAAGTTCTCAAATTATTTCTTATTTTGTCATCAGTGGCTCTATCAGATAATTTTACTCCGGCAGCTTATATTATGAACTTCTTTTCCAGAAGCTTTTAATATTTTTTCTTATAATACACATTCCAGTTCGTATATTCAAATTTAGACAGTCAATATAAGTATTGGTTTCTGTAGCAACACATAGAATAAAGCTTTACTTGTTTATGTTTAAAACATCGAGTTTGATGTGACACATAAATTAATTAAAATGCTTTACTTTTCTGTTATATTTTTCATCGACTAACTACGGAGTTAATTTTCTACTGCAATTTACCCTTTTACGTGGTTTGCCTCTGCTGAGCGCCTATTAGCGCCGTCCTTCCGCCCTTCTGTACGCATGAAACAACTCTTAAACCGCTACCCGTACCTCGTACCTCCTATACACAGTTTTAAGAACATTTGTCGATAGATGTCAAATTTGATTGATGTCGGCGTGCAATACTAAGGGCATAGTTATGAAGCGCCTCCTAAAAATTTACGACTATTAGGCAAACCGGTGTGGCTACGGACTTGAAGTTTTATGTTAGAAAAACACGTGTCGATGCATTTGGAATTTGATTAAAACTGGACATAATTAAGTACAGCATTGTAGGTATAGTATTAGAACAGGTTTATAAAAATGTAAATCCTAAATAGTAAAAATTTAATGATTTTTTTCCAAAATATCTACAATAATAACTTTTATCAGAGTTACTGCGTTATTTTTGTCGCGAGATATTTTAAGATATAAACTTCTAAAATTTAACGCTAGCCGTTTATTTAAATGTTGTGTAGATACATTACTTACAGATTTAATACATTTTTATAGTTATAGTATAGTATAGTATAGTATAAGGATAACTTCCTAAAAATTTAGAGAAGTTTCGATTTATTTCCCAAACTAGCTATGTAAAACATTGTATCAGTGTTACCAAGCTATTTTTGCCACGAGACAATGCATCTGAATTTAACGCACTAAGTACGCTGATGTGCAAATAAGGTGGCTAATTTCCCTAGATCACCATAGTGCTTTTCCTGCCGTAAGGTTTCTATCTTTAGGTAAGGAACTCCTATATGACTGGTCTGAAAAGCAATTCAGGGGCATAAAAACTAACCAGGGGCTTACCACCTATGTTAAACGAAGGGGTGGTTAGGATACCATCTGTATGAAAAAGCTTTTCTACGATTGGTACAAAAGCAAAGGCTAAAACATAATTCAGCTTTCTAGAGAAAGGTGTGAAGAATTATTTGCATGTGAGGTTAAAGTGAATGACAGCTACGACATTTACACATATGAGGGCTTTGATCAGCTTCTAAACAGTATAACGTAGGGTACCATGAAAATATTAGGGTTTAAGTTATGTTACTCTTCGGGTTCGGCCTTACTTTGGGGGAGGTAAAGTACCCTGCAAACCCAGTGGCTAGAATTATCTTCAAAACACAGAGATGACCACGCTGGTAGGGGTTGGGGCTATATTTTCTCAGTACCAACCTAAACAGCTCCGTTCCATTTTGGGCCACAATTACGCACGGCAATATCCACTCACAATTGTCGAGTTTTGTGCAGATATACTACTTATAGTTTTTAATACACTTTCTTCACATACCGCGCAAAAAATTCTTCAACATACACCTATATATAATTGTAAAATAACTTGTTTTCATTTTTGGATCATAATAAAAATAAAATCTGATGTGTTATACTCACATGAGTTTCTCTACTCTTGTACAAACGGTTTTTACAAACGCTTTTTCTCCATATGCTTCATGTTAATCGAGATGTTAATCTTATTGCTAATTTTCTTGTAGGTGCAAGGAGAATTGGTAGGCTTTAAGCGATAGTCAAATATTTTAAGAGCTGGTTGCTATGCCGAGTATTCCATTCTCTTTGCATTACAAGGACAAAAAAAAATGAATAACGAATTCCCATTTGACAAAAGTATAAGTATTGGAAAATTTAAGTGAATAACAAGCAATAGCTTGAAAATGGTTCACTCAACAACAAAAAATGAATATGACAAATTGTGTATTTTAACACGATCTACATTTTTTGTGTAGTAAAATTATGTCTATCTCTTATGGTTTACCACTTATGCAAACGTCATTCACAATGAAGAATACTTTTGGAGACATTCCCAGAAAATTCAAGATTTACTATTTATTTGTTATGAAAGTATCTTAAATATATGATATTTTAATCTAAATGGTTAAAGCTATTTTTGAGAAAATTAAAATTTTTGAAAAATGTTCCATGTAAAGGGTAATCTGGGGTGGGGGGATTTTCTTCAAAACCTTCGTGTCGCATCTCTGGAAGATACTGAACCTAAATACTAAGTTTGGTGTTTATCCGACTGTTCGTTTCTGAGTTATGCTGTACACAGACACACACACACACACACACACACACACACACACACACACACACACGGACATGTTTCCAAAAAACATGTAGAGAAAGTAATAAGTACATCATTACATATCATACATTGATAAAATATTCGACAGTAAGCCAAATACCCCAAAATATTTTCCCTTCTCTTTCCCATATATTTGTGAGGCTTCATACAAAAGGCAATCAAATCTGATTGCAAAAAAATTAGGGGAGAGTGAAAGAAATACTGTAGCTACTATAGCATTATATCATTATTTATTACAAATGTTTTCTTATCTTCTTGGAGGTTTTTACCAGTAGAATTAGATACTTATTCCTTTTCGGAAATATTAAACTTTTGGAACATTTAAAATCTACTGATTATGTTCATATCTTTACAGAGACTACCCCTCAAGTAAAGATATCCTTCATCATTAAGAATATGAGATATGTACCAGTATCAGCTGTACCTATCATATGTTTTGCTTTGCCGTGAAGTAATTCGCTGACGTCCTCTTTACATAAGGCGTCCTCTTTATGTATATATATTACGGCTATGTTCTTTTTGCAAACGTTGTATAATGTTCAGGTTTCGAATCTTAGTAGGTGAGTATTGCCAGCGAAGCACATATACTAAGTGCCAACATTTGCAAAAAAATCTGATGTGTTACACTCACATGACTTTCTCTACTCTTGTACAAACTATTTTTACAAACTCTTATTCTCCATCTATTTCATATTAATCGAGATAAACATTTGCAGAAACGATCTTTGGACATGCAAAGAGAATTACATTTTACACATAGCGACCAGTTCTAAAAATATTTGACTATCGCTTAAGGCGTACTATGTTCCCCTTGTTTTGTAATTGCAAGGGCAATATAGAAATACAGTAACCTTTAAGCGTAGACATATCTCTTAATAGCTGGTTGCTAGGTGCAGCACCATTCTCTTTGCCACAGATTAATACTTTTTGCATATCCAAGACAAAAAAATGAATAACGAATTCCCATTTGCGAACATTATTGAAAAATTTAAGGGAATAACAGGCAGTATCTGAAAATGGTTCATTCAACAACAACAAAATGTATATGATATAAATTGCGTATTTTAACGCGATCTACATTTTTTGTGTAGTAAAATTTTGCCTATCTCTTATCTTTTACCAGTTATGCAAAAGTCGTTCACAATGAAGAATACTTTTGGAGACATTCCCAGAAAATTCAAGATATACATTTTTTTTGTCATGAAAATATCTTAAATATGATATTTCAATCAAAATAGTTAGAGCCATTTATGAGAAAATTAAAATTTTCGAAAAATGTTCCATGTAAAGGGTAATCTGTGGTGTGGGGATTTTCTTGAAAACATTTGTGTCGCATCTCTGGAAGATACTGAACCTAAATACCAAGTTTGGTGTTTATCCGACTGTTCGTTTCTGAGTTATGCTGTTCACAAACACATAGACACACACACGGACATGTTTCCAAAAATGCTTTTTTGTATTCAGGGGGTCTCAAAACATGTATTTCCGGTGAAATCTCGGTATCGAATTTTTGGGTGGAATACAATAATTCCCCTACTTACTATACGTAGTAGAGAAAGTAAAAATCTGATGTGTTGTATTCAATTGACTTCCTTTACCCTCTATGGCTTATTAGTGGATATACAAATTATTCTTACTAAAACTTATTTTCGTAAGTTTCCTAATTTATTTTGCTATTTTATTTTTCTACGGAACATCAAACATTTCGTTATAGATACAAAAGGAATAGCGATAGTGAAATGTTTAAGAAATGGACGCTATATGCTGGCCTTAACATTCCATATTCTTTCCAGCAATCATGAAACAACTGAAAATCGACAAGACTTTAAAATAATGGCTAAGTATTGAATAATTCGAACGATTAAAATGGGATATCTCTGAAATGGCTGATGCCAGAAAAAAGTTATTGGAAATGAATTGTATGTTTTAAAGAGACGTAAAGTAAACTTTACCAGTTATACTAGAGTATACAAAATTTCTTCCGAATGAAAAGGACTTCATAGACTATTCCAAGAATTCAAGATAAACATTTTATTTGTCATAAAAATATCATTAACATATGGTATTCTAATCAACCTCGCTATAGCCATTTTTTAGAAAATAAAAATTTCGAAAAATGTTCTGCGTAAAAGGTAGTTTGAGGTGGGTGGGGTTTTCTTGAAGATCTTCGTGCCGCATCTTAGGAAGATATTGAACTTAAATACCAAATTTTTGTTCTAAAATGCTTTTTTTTGTATTCAGGGGGCCTCAAAAAATATATCAACGGTGAAAGCTCGACATCGAATTTTTGGGTGAAATGCAATACTTCGCCTACTTACTATACGTAATAGAAGAAGTAATACAAAAAAGCACTAGTTCCCTTTGAACAGGCTTTACTTTACAATTTTATTCCTCAGTTCCAGAATTTTCTTACGCTTGTTGCTTGAAGCCATTATCAAGAAGTGTTTGTTTGCTTTTATGCCGGATCCTCATTTATTGTTTTACGGAACAGTTTTCACACTTGGTTCGTCAGCTCGGCCTAGTACACACGAGTAAATAGTGCTGCAAGATGAAAACTTGTTCCCTTAATGCTGTGAGAACATGTTTAAAACAACACAATCGTCATTTTTATAGCGGGAATCAAAGTCATAGTTCACTACAGATAATATAGGTATGATGCAATCCAAGTAGAACCATAACTTCAACTTAAAAGTAATTTTTATACTGTATTATTCAGATATAACAATTTTTATTGCTGTCACTGAAATCAAAACATTTAATTTAAGTGGAGTTCTCATATGCAACAGGATAATTGTTATTCACTCCAATAGTAAAATTCTGCAGCTGCAAATTACCTGTACTTACGAGGGGCGTCCAATAAGTAAATTTCCTTATTTTATAAAAATATTACACGCAATTGATCATGTTCAATTAATTTTATTTATATTGTACACTCCTTCTGTTAGTTTTCTACATAGTCAATATGTTTTTCCAAGAATTTTTGGAGACGCGACACAAGTTTTTCCAAGCCAGTGTTGTACCAGGTCGGGTCCTGTGCTCACAACCAGCTGTTCACTGGTTTGACTTCATCATCAGTGTTAAAAGTGCTTACCTTTGAGTTGGAGGAACATGTGAAAATCACTTGGGGCAATAGTTGAATCTTGACCCAGGCGGAGCCCAGAAGATTCAACTGGGAACTTTTCTCGCATCCTCCATATTCAGCAAATCTTTTCCCAAGTGATTTTCACACGTTCCCGACTCAAAGAAGCTAAGCACTTTAACACCGTGACGAGGATCTATCAGAAGTGAACAGCTGGTTGCGAGCACAGGACCCGACCTGGTACAACACTGGCTTGAAAAAACTTGTGTCACGTGCCCAAAATGCTTGGAAAAACATGTTGACTATGTAGAAAAGTAACAGAAGGATTGTACAACATAAATAAAATTAATTCAATATGATCAATTGTGTGTAATGTTTTTTATAAAATAGGGAAACTTACTTATTGGACGACCCTCATATTTTCAAAATAAAAGCAGTAAGAAGTATTTGATACGCTATACTCCCATGACTAATTACCCATTACCGTCTCATACGTATTGTTACAAATCTACTACTCATACCTAATATAAAAATTATTATTTTACCTTAATTGTGATCAAAAATTCTTAGACATGGTTATAGATTAGGCTGCAGCACTTATTTCTCTATGGTTATACGCAAAATGTAGAAACGACAGTCCCCTAGTTATTTTGGCATTAAAATCGGTTCAAGCCTTCATACCAATCTAAACTTAAGCGGGAGAAACTTATCTAAACGGGCTATTCTCAGAAAATTCTTACACCTACATATTTTGTTTATCATGTGAGTATCCCAGATATGTAATTTTAATCAAAACTGTAATATTATCATTGAGAGTATAAAAGTAATTCATTTTCATAGCCGTGGTCTGGGGCTCAGTGGATTTTCTATATTTTTGTTTTTTAATTAATATGGTGTTTTGACATTTCAGGGTTTCAAAATGTATATTTCCGGTGACTTCATTATATCGAATTTTGGATGGAATAGTGTACTTTGAGAATAGATAAGCGGCAGGGAACGTAAAAATGGGATGTTAAACTTCAGTAAATGTTATTCACATTTTTACACGTTTGCCAGTGTATGCATGCAAATACCTTAAGTAAAATATTTCAGATTATAACAGGATGGCATTTTGCAATAATATAAAAATAAAAATTACAGGAGAAGTGTTATATTACGCTGCACGCGGAAAGAAAAAATTTACAATGGAAATTTTTGCTTATCTTACCTAACCTAAATAGTTCTAGCAGTCTTCTAAACCAGTTCTTAGAGAATAAAAATACGACATTCGGATGTTTGTTTTAGCGTGTAATGTATGGCGTATCTGTCTATACCAATATATATTTCAATACTTAACAAAATAATGTAACTTAGATTTAGTAAGGAGCCATGTATATCACGCAAATGCCAGGAAAGTGCCATTAATGTACGCCTATTGAAACTGCAAACCAGTGTATGGCTTTGGTCGCCATCGTTCTGGTAAGAAAGTGCATAACTTTCTTTAATGAAAGAGTAGTATATTATAATATAATATTGTATATTCGATACCAGTATGGAAGTGGAAGCTGCATTAATCTGTTGCATATATATAACCAATTATACAATAGCACTTAAACTATTGATTGAATAAAATGGATTTTGAACATGCCAATTACAAAGCTTTCTTTTAAGAAAACTCTACTCAAACCTTTAAAATAATGTCTTCCTGGTGAAGGCAAATCTGCAATTAAGTATATTTAGCTTATGTTTATTTCTAAGATCAACACTATGGGTATCTAGTCTTAAATCATATTGATGTAGGCGAGCATGCACATGTATGAAAACCTAAAATATAAACAAATTAAAAACAGTAAGTATACTCAATTGTAGCGATTTGCCTGGTTTCTTTCTTAGCATAATCCTGATAACTCTTTTTGCACAAATTTCTTTGACATGGGGGCTATTACCCCATAAATGGATCGCATAATATGTAATATGACTTTGAAATAATGTAAAATACCTGTATGTTTCTCAATCGTTCTAGTGATTTGCATGATTTTAATTTTCTTATTAGGAAATAACTCGTGACGGCTTGCAGCATAATTTGTAAACATGAGCTTTCCATGAAAGCTTATATAATCCAAACAGATTTACAGTTTTAATCTAATCACCTACATTTTTTTATCTTAACCCCATTAATTGAGTTTTCTCCTATTTCAGCATAAAACTAAGCTAAAAAAAGGGAGGTTATGTATACTAAGTGAACACCTCTATTTTAAATTGTTTTTTGCGCAATGATTAAAAAACGTAAAATACTCAACAGTGATGGAGTAGTCAGAAGGATTGTCCTGTAATTTGTATTTATAAATTATTGTGTACTTTTGCAACCTGAAGTATATGGATATTTCATTTTGCTTTAACAATGTTTGCACACGTGCAATATGCAAAATAGCCAATGAAATGTAAAGCTTCAGTTTCCCTTATTCTTTAAGTTTAAGAACAAGTGAACTTCAACGTAGTTTTGAAAAAATAATTTATTATTCTTGTCTGTCTTTATATATATTTTCAAATGTACTGCTGCCGGCCTCTGTAAAGTATTCCCTACTATTTTATTATGCTTTAAACATGTACAATAACTCCAAAAAGTATTCGTTTCTTTTTTAAACAATTCTAGCAGTCAAGTTAAAGAAGATAAAATTTTTATTTTTAATGTGCAGAAAGAACAAAGCATATTACACACGAGGCGTTTTGGCGTTTTTCCAGGCTTTTAATTTATTCGTTTTAGAGACATTTTTAACCTACGTAACAATATCGCCAACATATGACTTAGATTGACATTAACTGAGACGTTAACGAGAAAGGTCAGGAAAAACTTGAAAACTCAGTGCAATTTTCAAAAATATAAAACTAATAACATTCAAACTCTTTAAAAACACGAGATCAATAGTGAATTTTAATATACATACATTGCTGTGCATGTTAAAAATGAGAGTTTTCTCTTCGTTAATTTGACTACTAGAAAATTTTAAAGTGAAGAAAAATATTTTCTGCAGTCATATGTATGTTACCTTCTTTTTCTCGAGTTCGATATTACTTTGTTTCTTTAATTTCTTAGGTATATTCCATTTGGTGTAAAATCTTCGAAGAGTTATTTTCATGTACATCATGACCAATCTACAGATCGACTAATAATCTTTAGCTCGTACATTACATCAGTTTATAAGAATTTTATTAATGACAAAAATGTTTAATGCATTGTCACAAACAGTATTGTTAAGTTCTATGCTTTTTCTTTTTCATTAATTCATTTAACAATATGCTCCATTACATTTACAGTAATATTACATGTACATGAAATAATTTTACATAAATTTGGCAATTATAATTGTGCATTAGTTATGGAATATAAACTTATTAACTTACTTTTTATGCATTCTGTGTTTCTTCTTAGTCTATTGTTATTCTCTATACTGTTTATGTTGCTGGTTTATCGAAGTATATGCTTTTTATAAATTTCATGAATAGTTTTAAATATTTTTTGCTAATTGTGGTTGAAGGCCAAGATCCTGCTGTTATTTATTTGGTTATGCATAACATTCCTTTCTTTTCGCAGTGTTTTACTTTGGTAAACTAAGTGCTGTACAGCTTGGCTGCCCAGGTTGCAAGAATAATTTCAGCCAGCTCGCATACCTTAATTCTCTTTAGTTACCGCACATAGTCATCCACAACGCGCACGGATTCCATTTCGGGATTCAAATGGATTTGAAGACCCTGATAGTGTTTTGGTGCACACAATGAAATTTCTTCACTAACTGTAGTTATCCTTAAATCACGTTAGAGATCACATTTGCGAATGCATAAGGGAGCATTTAAAATTCCACGAAATACTTCATTTTTAAATATCTAGAATCTTCGTAACATTCGACTTATTTTACAGCCCATAACTGCATTCCATATGGCCAAACAGATTTCAACACCTGTTTGTAAATTAATGACTTATTATGCATTGACAGCTCATAATTTCGTCCAAGAAGACAGTAGAGTACCTTATACAGAAGCATTATACTTTATACTCTTTTTGACTCGCTCTTTCCATTATAATTCGTCATCTAATGTTATTCCCAAGTTTTTGGCTCTGTTAGCATAAGAGCTTTTAAATTGTTAATTTGTTTCAGATGTTTATTTAAATCAGTTCAACACATCAAGAAACGCAGTAAATAAATGAAAAAAATCTGATGTGTTACACTCACATGACTTTCTCTACTCTTGTACAAACTATTTTTACAAACTCTTATACTTCATCTTTTTCATATTAATCGAGATAACATTTCCAGAAACGATCTTTTGACATGCAAAGAGAATTACATTTTACACATAGCGACCAGTTCTAAAAATATTTTACTATTGCTTAAGGCGTACTATGTTCCCCTTGTTTTGTGTTTGCAAGGACAATATAAGCACAGACATATCTCTTAATAGCTGGTTGCTCTGTGCAGCACCATTCTGTTTGCCACAGATTAATACTCTTTGCATATCCAAGACAAAAAAATGAATAACGAATTCCTATTTGAGAAAATAAGTATTGAAAAGTTTAAGGGAATAACAAGCAATATCTCGAAAATGCTTCACTCAAAAACAAAAAATGTATATGACATAAATTGTGTATTTTAACGCTATCTACATTTTTTGTATAGTAAAATTTTGTCTGTCTCTTATGGTTTACCAGTTATGCAAAAGTCGTTCACGATGAAGAATACGTTCCCAGAAAATTCAAGATATACATTTTATTTGTCATGAAAATATCTTAAACATATCGTAGGAGCTATTTTTGAGAAAATTAAAATGTTCGAAAAATGTTTCATGTAAAGTGTAAACTGGGGTGGGGGGATTTTCTTGCAAACCTTCGTGTCGCATGTCTGAAAGATACTGAACCTAAATACCAAGTTTGGTGTTTATCCGACTGTTCGTTTCTGAGTTATGCTGTTCACAGACACACACACACACATGTACATGTTTCCAAAAATGCTTTTTTTGGATTCAGGGGTCTCAAAACATATATTTCAGGTGAAATCTCGGTATCAAAGTTTTGAGTGGAATACAATACTTTCCCTACTTACTATACGTAGTAGAGAAAGTAATAAAACATTAAAGTTATTGAATCTTTATCTATACTTTACTCTTCTACGTTTTACGAGAACGAAAATAGAATGGATTTTTCTAGCCCAGAAGCGAAGCAATGCGTCGCCATATTTCATAGCAGAACTAACAATAACGTTGCTATACAACGGCAAACCGTTCTGCACGACCTGAGTGCTAGTGGAAGACATTTAAATACCCAGAGTGTTATCATTCTTATCCGCAAATGTAAGTCAGAGAGATAAATGCATTTATAATTTGTGCAAACAGAAGGAAAATAGTAAAATAAGTCACACAGAAGAGCTAGAAGCTTCAGAGCGTTATCATATTTTATTTTTGAAACCCTAAGTATTCATTTTTAAGAATTAGTTTTGCAATACACCTAATAAAGGAACTTTTGTGCAATTAAAAGTCCAGTTTTTAAACTTCTTTTGATTTCTATACATCTAAAATTCTTTTATAAGTGCTCAACAGGTAAATGACTTGCGAATATCTGAAATCCTTGTATTTTCTGACCTGTAATAAATCTCAATACATGTTTTGGTTTTATCGATAAAACAACGAGCGACGAAGTCACGAATAAATTTTATCCATAAAAAAACAAAACGTGATTGAGATTTAATTCGGCTACTTCACGACTGAGTCAAAACTTTAAAGATTAGTAAAAACATCAAAAATAGTATATGAAATCTAGCTTCTAAGCACATTTATGGCCAATCATTTTTATTGGGTCATGGCCTCTATATAAAACAAACAAAACTGTTGTAGAAGGTTGTCATAACTTCATTTTTGTAGTTTGATTGATATTAAAACAGGTTACTTTGGTATTATTAAAGGTATTATAATGCCAGGACTGTCTTTTTAATATTGATTTTTTTCAGATAAAAATTAGGGAAGTGATAATCAGAAAATGTTAAATTGTTAGTGACATTTCCCTTCGTTTTGTTACTAGAAAGCAGAATGATGCGATAAAAGTGGAATAGTGAAACTTATTTATTCCCTCAAACTGATAAAGAAAGTGCGGTCTTTCCGTAAAGAATAGGTGAAAAACAAAGGTTTGTACGTTGTTTATATTTCTATGTTAAGATGGCGAGAGCGAAAACACCAGCTTCTTGTCCGTTCTATTTTGCTGGGATTAATGCACCTTAAATTTCCGAATTACGAAGGAGATGGAGCTATTTAGTTATAAGATAATTGCAGTAAAGTCATGCTTACGTCACGAATAATCTGCGAAAAATTAAACTTTTATTTAAGCTCCATGTAACTACTCTATAATTGCCGCAAAGTAAAGCTAATAGCCGTGACAAAACCTGAAAATAGCCGTCATTTTATATCATAAAGTTCCAGATACCAAGTCAAATACCCATTTCTTGTCGTGGGATAAGAGAAAAGACTAATAGCTATGTTGACTGCCTGTATTAGCAAACTAAACAAACGGGATAGAGGAGGGATAGGCACAACTATTACGGGTACTTTCGAATAATTTTTCATACTAGATACTAAAACGCTTAGTGAAGTTCAAACGTTCAATTACGTTTTAAAAATGGCAAAGTCCTTGTAAAGACGATAGCTGGGAGAGCTACATAAATTAAAAAAAAATAGAAAGAAACTGTTCCTGAAATGTGTGAAAAGATGCTTTCGATTAATGCTTCACATGAAATCAAGGTTTTGTTTGTACCAGTGCAGTGATTTGCTGACCCTGGAGCTACTATAAAGACCCCAGGATATTTCCTCCTTTCGATTAATCCCAAGTTTTACAACTTTTAGTATCGATTTTTAAAATATTGGTGGATTTAAGATATTATCATTTTCAGGGGACACCAGAAAATCATGTACGATAAGAAAAGTTTATTATAAGCATAATTCCAATACATGAGTCTAAGTGGGGTTGCAATAATATTTCGCCACTCATTAGTATGTTCTGGTTTTTAAATTTTATCTTAGAACGCCGTGTATAAGCCAGAACTTCCGTGAATTTGGTTTCTTTTGTTACTCTATGCAAGTCTTCGTAAAACGATAATATATTTTTAAATCTATCTGTTTGCTTCCGATACATTTTAATGAAAGCCACGAACTCAGTTGTGGAATTGGGTATGTTCCAATAGTTACAACTTACCCAACATAAAATTACCAATTTGGTTTTGTGTTTAAACTTTAGATATCTACATAAGTACGTTTTATAATGCCTAATAACAATATTAATAACTCTAAAGTTAATTCAAGAGACTTTTGAATATGTTTTATATTTTCCACCCAATAAAATCCAACAAAACTATGGTCACATTCAACTCGTTTCGTTAAACATTCCGAAATTTTATAATAGTTAACACTGTTGTTAATTTTCTTGCACAGTCTCTTACAACTCTATTTTTTAAAATGTTGGTACCATTTTTACAGGAAACATTTTAGCTACAGCTCTAAAACTTTGCATTAAACAGAGTAATTTGTCTTCTGTCGAATTTAATGATGAATTGGCTTCCCAAATAAGCAAATAATAAACTTTTGTTAAAATCACTAACTTTTAGCCATATACTGTGGTAAATATGAAATGGTAATTGCGTCTTGCGCCTAGTATATTTGTAGCCATAGTCAATCGTATGAAATTTTATAAAATGTGTTGTCAAACACTGTGACCAAAATATTGGCAACTTCTAATGTGCTTTTAAGAATTGTTTAGCTATCGTGTTAAGTTTGCGAATAACATATCACACATTTTAGTATTTCCCATTAAATTAAATTGAGTTTTATTTATGGACGCTCTTTAACTGCTGTGTTCCTTAGGGTCCCATTCTATATTAGGCGGGAAGTCCTGTAATTTTGCTCAGAGGCCCCGTTATCAGGCTTGAGGTTCTTTTACGTGCGTAAATCTACGCCACGGGACCACCGGCTTTACTTCCCTTCCGAAGGAAGCCATGCTAAGGATTTTTACGTCCGAAAAAAATCTCTCGCCTCTATCGAGTTTGAACCCGCGACCTCGAGAACTAGAGGGTAGCATGGTAACCACTACACCATGGAGAACGACAATATTGCCATTGAAAATTTATTTCCAACCTATTGAAAATTATTAATTTCATAAGATAACACGTTGAATGTAAAGCTATTCAGGCTACCATCTACGTAAATAAACCGTTTAGTTATTCATAATAAATATGACTTGTCAAACATAGCTAGATGTAGAAGGAATTAAAGAATGACGCCTGAAACACTATAATATTACGTCGCACCACTGCAATGCTTTGTCGTTATGCAAATGTTTCTCGCGTAACTAATTCTTTTTTAATGAATAGCGAAAACAAAGACCGCTAAATAATCAGAAATCATTATATATGAACTTTTTAGAAAACATCTGATGCGTTACACTCACATGACTTTCTCTACCTTTGTACAAACTATTTTTACAAATGCTTATTCTCCATATGCTTCATGTTAATCGAGATATCGAAATGTCAATCTTATTGCTAATTTCCTTGTAGATGCAAGGGGAATATGGTAGGTTATAAGCGACAGTCAAATCTTTTAAGCGCTGGTTGCTATGTGACGCATTCCATTCTCTTTGCATGTCCAGGACATAAAAAAAAATGAATAACGAATTTGAGAAAAAGTATAAGTATTGGAAAATTTAGGGGAATAACAAGCAACATCTCAAAAATGGTTCACTCAACAACAAAACGTATATGACATAAATTGTATATTTTAACGCGGTCTACATTTTTTGTGTAGTAAAATTCTGTCTATCTCTTATGGTTTACTAGTTATGCAAAAGTCGTTCACAATCAAGAATACTTTTGGAGACATTCCCAGAAAATTCGAGATATGCATTTCATTTGTCATGAAAATATCTTAAACATATAATATTTTAATCAAAATCGTTAGTCATTTTTGAAAAAATTAAAAATTTCGAAAAATGTTCCATGTAAAGAGTAATCTGGGGTGGGGGAATTTTCTTGAAAACCTTCGTGTCGCATCTCTGGAAGATACTGAACCTAAATACCAAGTTTGGTGTTTATCCGACTGTTCTTTTCCAAGTTATGCTGTTCACAGACACACACACACACACACACACACACACACGCACACACACGGACATGTTTCTAAAAATGCTTTTTTTGGATTCAGGGAGTCTCAAAACATATATTTCCGGTGAAATCTCGGTATCGAATTTTTGGGTAGAATACAATACTTCCCCTACTTACAATACGTAGTGGAGAAAGTAAAAATATCAGAAAATAATAAGCATTTGCTTTTAAATTCATCATCAGAAATTTAGAGCAATTTCTGAAGATTAGATATTTTGTACAAGAAAATCTGATAAGAATACACACTTAAGCATTATTCACGATACCTACTTATTAAGCAATTTTATTAGTTTCCACATGTTTTATTAGTTACATAAAACATGTGGAAACAGTATTCACATGGTAACGTGACAGACTCTTGCAATGAAAAGAAGAAAGAATAATTGCAATTAGATGACGTATGCACTTGGGAAAATCCAAACTTGTAACACGGAATATTTCGAAAACGGCTAACGCTGCGAAACAATGACACAAATTGTGCACTTTAATAAGCTCTACATACATATTTGATTGTAATAAGTTTTTGACAATCTCTTATGATTTCCCAGTATATAACTATACAACACTGAATCAGTATGAAGAAGACTTTATAGGCCTATTCAAGATTTACGTTCACATTTAACATTAATATCTCAAATATATTAACTTTTATCAAAATCGTTAAGAGTATTTAGAAAAAAATGAAATTCGACGAAAAATGTTATATAGAAAAGTTAGTTTCTGTAGGGCAAATTTTCTTGAATATCTTTAGCTGGTTTAAACAGTGTCCGAGTCCAAGTATGATATTTAGTACATTATCAGGACTTTTCGTTTTTTAGTTTTACTGTTAAAGAGACACATAGGTAGCTATATACACATAGGCAGACAGAAATATGTCACATGAATCTTTATCTAAAGATTATTTATCATTCAATGTATTTCTGGTGAAATCTCATATGGGAATTTTGTTTGGAACATTTCCGTACTATAGAGAGGCGGCAGAGAAAACAAATCACTAAATAAACAGAAAATAAACCATGAGAAAGCAGCTAAGCTGCAGAAAATTTTGGGTCAAAAAATATAACTCAATAATTTTTATTCTCACTACCACGTAGATACATAGTAGGTAGAGAAGAAGGTATTGCATTCTATCCAAAAATTTGATATCGAGATTCCACCGGAAATACATGTTTGAAGCCCTCTGAAAACATAAAAAAAAAAGAATTTTTATACAAAGGCCCGTGTGAGTGTGTTTGTTTGCCTGAACAGCATAACTCAAAAAGGAGAAGTCGGATAAAGACCAAAGTTGGTCTTTAGGTCGGTATCTTCTAAAGATGCGATACAAGGATTTTCAAGAAAATTCCCCCAAACTGCCCTTTACTTGAAAGATTTTTAAAAAGTTTTATTTTCTAAAACGTGGCTCTAACGATTTTGATTGAAATATCATATTAATGATATTTATATGGCAAATAAAATATATATCTTGAATTTTCTGGGAATAGCCTTTAAAGTGTACTTCATTCAGAAGGAATTTTATATGTCTAATCTTGTATACTAGTAAAACGTTAAGCCATAAACGAAAACATACTACACAAGAAATGTAGATCTCTTAGAAACACAAGCTATTTTAAATAACTTTTTTGTGACATTAGTTATTTCCAAGATATTCCTTATTAATGGTTTGAATTTTTATTACTTGGTCATTATTTAAAGTTCTTTCAGTTGTTTCTCAAAAAATTAAATTGAGTTTTATTTAGGGACGCTGGTTTTCAGCGTTCCAAACTATATTGGGCGTGAAAGACAGGAAATTTTGCTCAGAGATCTCTTCTTCAGCTTGAGGTTGTTTTACGTACCGCAAATCTACGACACGCTTTACTTCCCTTCCGAAGGAAGCCATGCTAAGGATTTTTACGCCCGAAAATTGCATGGAAACAGTATGTAATTTTAAGGTCAGTTTATAGCATCCAGTTCTAAAACATCTGACTATCGCTGTTCCCTTTGTATCCATAACGAAATGTGTAATGTGGCTATTTCTGCAAATGTTTATTTGGATTAAACTGCAGTAGATAGAAAAATAAGTTTTAGTGGGAATATTTTGTGTACCCACTAATAAGCGGTAGAAGGTAGAGGAAGTCATATGAATGTAACAAATCAGAATTTCTAAGAATATATATTTGCAAAAATTAAAGTCTTAGATGGAAAGAAAGCAGGAAGAAGATTTGTGTGAATTCAAAGAGGAACAGAAGAACAAATCCGGAAGTGACTCGCTTCTGCAGACTGTGAAATCAGATTAGTGCAAGTACTGAAACATCAGAGACTTGCTTGCCAACACCACCTCATACAGCAAGGTGTAGGTGAACATTTGAATGGGGAGAGAAAGGGTAGAATGAGCTTTTATTTGGCTCCAGTCCCATCTGTGTGTAGCCAGCCCGCCCGCCAAGTAAACAGCAACCGAAAGTACACAGTGAAGAAGCCTGACAAGTGCGTTTTAAGCAAACAGCTTCACCAAATAACATATATATCACACAAACTGAAGCCACGTTTTATTTTCCTCTTCTTTCCTTTCATTTCTTTTGATCTTGATATCGCATCTCAAAGTCCTCGCTTAAATTGTATATTTACGTCAAAACCATCCCAGGTTTCAAAAGCTGGAATCTGTAGTTTAGTTGAAACCTACACAAACTATTAAGTTAACCACATTTAATTCATCAAATAAAACTTCTAGGAATGCATAACAAATATCAATACTCTATTCTCTAATTGGAGTTTACAGGTTTTATTCAATTAAGGAGAAACGCGTATGAAATTATGACTAACATTTTGAAAAACAGCGAAGTTCGTGGCTAATTTTGGTGGGATTAATTTAATTGTCTGATTCAAATGACCACGTGGCTACAGTTCTATTTCTTTAGATGTTAAAAACTTTGTATTCCATTTTCTAAAGTTTAAGGATTTTCACATTTTTCAGAATAAATAAATTCAAACTACCTGTCGAAAATCTAACGTTTTGATTAAAATTTTTCAAAAAATATAATTAACCCTAAACCGCCACAAAACTAAGATGAAGAGAAAAAAATAATTTCTGACAAATTTTATGTTTTAAATAAAGTGACTATGACAGCTGCTATAGTGTTTTCAACTCTAAATTAAAGAGTCAGAATATGTTAGTTTGCTCATCGCCTTCAGCATATGGTAAACTTAATACCAAAAACATTATCAAATACCTACGTTGTAAAGATAGAATCAACTGAAAAATTCAATGCCATAGCCGGGATTTGAACCAAGGATCTTTAGTTAACTATGCCGCAAAACGTTATGCGTGCCTAAAAGTGTTTCACATCTGTATGTGTACACATTTTAAATGTCACAATGGTTTCAAACCTAGGAGACTTGAGATCTTTCAAATGTCATTCTTGGTATATTTATCAAAGCCAATGACGCAAAATACAGGAAGTTTCAGATTGAAATTGCATTTGTTAAGACTACATTATGCAAATAAAACATTTTGTTATTATATCACGGATACTGCATCTAAGAGATCTAACCTCAAAAGTAAGAGAAGTTGGCATCTTAAGATAACAGAATTACATAATTACTTAAGGCTTTCCTGGAGCGAATTTTTAAAACAAATTTAATCCATCGCAAATAATAGGCACAACTGAGAATTTATTAGTACTGCAAAGGCATTTTGCGACCTGATTGTGTTCAGAGAAAAAAGACAAACAATTTTGTTGCTTTTATATGAGGGATAGCAATTTTTCAATAAATATTCAAGGCTTCTATGTTGTGTGACACATTTTTAAAATGTGTTCATTCTGTATAAAACAGTTGATTGGAATGGAATATGAAACGTTATTATAAAATAGGGGTTTCTTTACATAAAGAAACTGGAAACAAATGATTCTTACCAATGGACCAAAACTAGTGGACCCAGAAAGTTGGTGATGGTTCTGGCCTAACAAACAACCTCCAACTCATTGATAGAATAAATGTTTTCGTCAGTTAAGTTTCCCTCATCTAAAACGTATTGCATACTCTTGTTATAATGTGATATATTTCTGTACAAGCTAGGATTACCTATTCCTTCCACTTACATTATAATTTTATTTATTTATTTATTTTATGTTTTCACTATTTTACTTACTCTGTGAGGTGATTACATTTTTACACTAAGGTACATTTTATGAAGCACGTTTAATGCCTCTTGTAAAATTGTTGTACTTGGAAGAACTATTCAAAGAATTTCTAAGTATTGTCCATCTGTAACATATCGGTCTGTTATTACTTTTTTGTATGACATCCTTGATTGGTACTTTCTCGTACTACATAAGGCATTTGCAGTAGATAATACAACTTTAAATCGATTTTTCACATTTCAATTTGTTCTTCCATTTACTGTAACTGCCACGATAAAAAGCTCAAAAAATTATACTAAGAAAAACACTTCTGAAACAATAAATAAAGTTATTCCTATATGAACCAGACAGGCCAAAAATTAGATCAAACCTGCTCTTTACTTCAAAACAGGAAAAATAATAATAATGGACAGAATACTATAGCTTCAATCACTGTTTAGCTTTTAGTACATTATTATGCAGCTTTCGACCAATAAAGGGAAAGAAATATATTATATTCCAATCAGGCAACAGTTTATAGTTTTATGAGAATCACTTTCATGGCTTTTACTGTAATAAAATCGATAACAACAGCCAACAGCCTCAGATGCTCTTAGCAACGTCAAAAGGCCTAGATCGTAATGTATTTTCATTTTATGGCCCTATGACAACCCACAGCCTTCTCCAAAAACTTCTCTTCGTTTATGAACATTTCCAGAAGATTGTGGAAGCGATTGAGTTGCAGACTAGCCATACCTCTGCTTGGCGAGTGCATTGGAATGATTTTATTTCTTTTAATCTTTACATACCTATCTTGTTTCAGTCGTGAAATACTTAAATCCCACTGGAGTTTTGATCTCGAAACATTCTTCGTGACTTTGTCATTCGTAAATCCATCGATAAATTTAAAACGCGCAATAAGAGATGTTATTACATTTAGAACTTTTGAAATTTCAATTAACTTTTATCTAAGCCGAGTTAAAAGGGAAAATAATATGAAAGAGCTAACTTATGCAAACCTAATCACGACTAAAGCTGTCGGGCTCATTAGGATGATTAGATGCATCGCTCAATTGATAAAGGAGTTTTATATTTATAGAAATGACTATGCATAGATACTCTATTCTTTTTACTTTCTCTACTACGTATAGTAAAGTAGAGGAAGTATTATATTCCACCCAAAAATTCGATACGGAGATTTCACCGGAAATATATGTTTTGAGACTCCCTGAATCAAAAAAAAGCATTTTTAGAAACATGTCCGTGTGTGTGTGTGTGTGTGTGTGTGTGTGTGTGTGTGTGTGTGTGTCTGTGAACAGCATAACTCAGAAACGAACAGTCGGATAAACACCAAACTTAGTATTTAGGTTCAGTATCTTCCAAGGATGCAACACGAAGGTTTTCAAAAAAATCCCCCCACCCCATATTACCCTTTACATGGAACATTTTTCGAAAATTTTAATTTTCTCAAAAATGGCTCTAACGATTTTGATTAAAATATCATATGTTTAAGACACTTTTATGACAAATAAAATGTATATCTTGAATTTTCTGGGAATGTCTCCAAAAGTGTTCTTCATTGTGAACAACTTTTGCATAACTGGCAAACCATAAGAGATAGACAAAATTTTACTACACAAAAGTGTAGATCGCGCTAAAATACACAATTTATGTCATATAAATTTTTTGTTGAGTGAACCATTTTCGAGATATTACTTGTTATTCCCTTAAATTTTTCAATACTTATTTTCTCAAATGGGAATTCGTTATTCATTTTTTTATGTCCTTGACATGCAAAGGGAATGGAATGCGCCACATAGCAACCAGCGCTTAAAATATTTGACTATCGCTTAAAACCTCATATTCCCCTTGCATCTACAAGAAAATTAGCAATAAGATTGACATCTCGATTAACATGAAGCATATGGAGAATAAGCGTTTGTACAAGAGTAGAGAAAGTCATGTGAGTGTAATACATCAGATTTTTTAATTTCAACATGATATACACGTTTTAAAAAATATGATATATAATTCAAGAGATTCTTATTGGGATTTCTGTTTAGTTTTTATTAAAAAGCTTTACCTCTAATAGTACAGAGATGGAGTTTTAATACCGTCATTCTAATAATTATTAAAATCCCACGAAACAAATTAACGAATCCAATGGCTTTTATACTGAGGTTACCCAATCAGAGAGAGAGAGAGACAGAGAGAGAGAGAGGAAGAGAAGAGAAGAGAAGAGAAGAGAAGAGAAGAGAAGAGAAGAGAAGAGAAGAGAAGAGAAGAGAGCTGCTGTTCTTTTCTTCGTCAGCCATTCGCATCCAGAAAATTCACTGAGTGACATTTTCATTTAAAGATTAATTGAGAACATTGCATCAAATATGTGATGTAGTGTTACATCTTCTAGAAGGAACTGTGACGTAATTTATCTCTTCACCAAGTTGATGTCCTTCGTTGTAACTGCGTGCTTTTGCCTTTTCTAAGAAAACATTTCATAGAGGTTTCCTATGTTATAAAACGATGTTACATTGCCTTTACCAGAACCTAAGCGTGATTCTTAATAAACTTTCAAAACTTCCTAGAAATACAATGATCGATTACAACTTTCTTTTGTCCTTGAAGTCAGAAGCTACATTGCTGTTAGCATTGTTTCTATTGTGGGCATCCGTACTATAGTGTTCACGGAGTAGCAAGCACGGTAATGGTCGGAGATTGCAGGTTCGACTCCTGTTTGCGGTTTCTCGTCAGATTTTTCAGTATATTTAGTTATCATTAAGTTGGCCTCAAGTCTCCAGACCGGCACCTAGGGCCAGGTTGCCCAGCACAGGCCAGGTAGGTAGGTATATTCGAGATGATGAATGATACAGTGAAATTAGCCTGGGGCCCGACCGCCTGTAAATTAGCTGACACTCCCCTTTGATCGGCGCTATAAAAAAGGACCGATAAAAAGCAAAGCTATGTATATCTATTATATAATCTTTTTATTATATTTCAGGTATCGGTATTAGTTATTGATTGAGTTGTAATTAGATAATTACTTATCTAAATATGTTCTATTATCCCCGATTTATTCCACAACTATCTATTTGAATTCAAAAGTTCACTAACTTCTCTAATGCTACAATTGCGATCATTTAACCTTCTTTCTAATATATTAATGATATGTTTAATTTTAAAACACTAGCATTGAAGTACCACAGATGTCAGACTGCCAAATTAAAGACTGGAGCATTGGAAATTTTATTCCCGGCAGTTATAGAGAGTTGTTTCTCTTTATATATATGGCAGTCTGACATCTGTGATACTTTAACGTTACAGTGTTTTAAAACTAAAAATATATTTAATGTAGGTGTTAGAAAGAAATTTAAAGGATTCAGTAAGCTTTCGAATTCAAAATAGATAGTTGTGGAAGAAATCGTGGATAATAGAATATACTTAAATACAGCAATTATCCAATTAAATTTGAATCAATAAATAAGTACCGATACCTGAAATACTATGCAAAGATTATATAATACATATATGTACATAGATGATTGCTTCCTCTGTGGTCAATTGGTCAGAGTACTGACTTCTCAATCCTATGTTCGATTCCTGGCTGGTGGAAGAAATTATGCTCGTCAATGAGCCTGGAAAGTGTGATGAGATAGTGAATGCATTTGTTTGGCTGTTCGAAGTGCTTATTTAGTGCAATGTAAACAGTTACCAACAGAGAATTCGCCTCCAAAGCCAAAGACGTCCATAGTAGTTAAATGCGCCAGTTAAGAAAAATATTTTTAAAAAATTATAAAAAAGAAGGCCGAGGAAACCTATAGAGCCAAATGTAAGTAAGACAGAAAATGTTGTTTTCAGAAAGAAAGTAGAGGCTATTAAACTGCCATACGAGAGTTTAAAAATGCTATACTCTATTCATTCATCATGAATTTTACACAAATGCTCAAAATTACTTCGCCTAAAGATATCTACATCAAGTTCAAATTATGTAGTGTAATATTTGCAAAATTTGGTAATAATTACAAAATTCATTAATCATTATTGTGTCATATAAATGCAATGCAATATTCCTAGAATTTTTCTAATAACTTCCATATTGTTTACTTCTTGAATTATAACATTTCTCATGACTACCACAACTGAATTCATGATTTTCCAGCTATGAACAGCCACAGTATTAATTCTAAATTACGGTCCAGTGCTCATATGTTGAAATATCAAAGATGTTATTCTTCTAGCCTTAAGAATACCAAAATACTATGCCACAGTAGCTAAGAAAGCGTTGACATAATCGCTGCTGTTGAACTTATGTTCAGTTTTGAGCTAATGGCAAAAAGATCACCGCTAAGACATTCGTGATCTGATATAGCTTGAAAGGAATGGCTAAGATTTTCAAGTTTTGATGGTGTCATAAAGACAAATATATCGGCCTCCACCTATTCAGATATTAATTAGAGGTTTAATACCTATTATTAAAAATAAATCAATGTTAGAAAAGGTTTTCATCGCCTGATCTCCACCCTACCTTGATGCATGACACTGAGCAAGGCTGAGCAAACGGTACGATCAAACCTTCCATCGAAGAGAAGGTTCAGCAGATAACCAGTAAGTAATTATTGTCCTCGAGAGTGATGTCTAACTTACATTTCTAAGGACACATCTTATCAAAACTCGTCAACAGAAATGTATATGCCATCCCATGAGATATGAAAAAATCATTTTGATAGCAAAACAGGTTACTTTGACCAAGGGCGTAATATCAAAGACTTCCACTTTTAGTGTGTTATGCTACTTTCGAGCATTAAATAGGTACGAAGCCTTGAACTTCATTCAGTCATGGCTATTTGTTGCCACTAGTTTATCATTTTGTGATTAAGATCGCTCTTGCAGTGTTTGTCCACAAAACCCATATCTAACGCAACAGTCATAGCAACTGTAACATAGCTTTCGATGTTATAAAATAACGTTTCAACAACACTCATAGGGGATCAATAAATATTCCCTGTTTCTAGAAGACTGTAAAAGCCATTAACTAGTCGTAGCTTAGAGGTGAGATGTATTTATTTTTTGTGTATTAAAATAATTTATTTTGCACGGTATTTATATATTTATTTAAACTGTGAAATAGTCTTAATTAAATTCTGCAAGGGATTTGCTGTTTACTTTCTCTACCACGTACATAGGTAGTAGGTAGAGAAGGTATTGTATTCCACCCAAAACTTCGATACGGAGATTTCAACGGGAAACACATGTTTTGAGGCCCTCTGAATCCAAAAAAAAAGCATTTTTATAAAAATGTCCGTGTGTGTGTGTGTGTGAACAGCATCACTCAAAAACGAAAAGTAGGATAAATACCAAACTTGGTATTTAGGTTCTGTACCTTCAAAAGATGTAACACGAAAATTTTCAAGTAAATCCCTCACCCCTTTACAAGAAATGTTTTTTTAAAGTTTTTATTTTCTCAAAAATGTTTCTCGCGATTTTGATTAAAATGCCATGTACCTACCTATTAAAGATATTTACACTGAAAATAAAATGTGCATCCTTAATTCTCTGAGAATACCCTGTGAAGTCCACTTCATTCAGAAGAAACTTTGTATAATCTTGTATAACTGGTAAACGTTAAGCAATAGACGAAAACTTATTTCACATAAAATGTAGACCTCTTTAAAACACACACTTTATTTCAAATAACTTTTTCGTGGCTTCAGACATTTCCGAGGTATCCGTTATTAATGGTTCGAATTGTTCAATACTTTCCCATTCTTTTCAAGTCCTCTGGATATTGTTTATCGCGATTGCATGCAGAGCATGGAATTTTAAGGCCAATACATCCAGTTCTTAAACATTTGACTATCGCTACTCCCGTTGTATCTATGATGAAATGTGTAATGGTTTAACTCGATTAAAATGAAAATAAACTTTCGAAAGAATAATTTTTATATACCACTAATAAGCGATAGAGCGTAGAGAAAGTCGTGTGAATATATCACATCAGATTTTTTACAGATAAAAGCGTTTCCTAAACCTCATATTCAACTCGTGAAGAACACTAGGGAATTAATGGAATAAAGGTTGTGTTAATATAAGTTGAATAAACCATTTTTAAAGCCAGGTTAAAATTACTTATGTACAAATTCACAGTTTAAATACAACAGTATGCTCGTTATAGTGAATACTTATATGGTATGGAAGCATGTTCCTTACTTAAAGCCATGACTAAAGATTCCTAAACTACAGCAACAAAACTAGTTAGCAATAAGCTAGGTAACTATAATGACATAATAAATCAAAAATTTCCCCCCAAATATTGTAGTTATACTGGCATTTTTAGTTCTTTAAATTTTATTTTATAAATAATTATTTAGAAACATTTAAATTAAAATACTGCTTCAATATCTGCTATAATTTGGAATTTATGATAACAGCTACTGGAGCAATAAGTAATAAATGTAATCAAATATTAATTGCTCGTTTTCCTCAATTTGAAGATAATTTTAAACACTGTTTCTCTATCATTTGAAAGTACAGAACAGAGACTCAAACAAATTATCCTACTTATTTGTGTCAGTTGTATCCACAAAAGGATACACATCTCCCTCTTGATTGATTTTCCTTTTTAAAAAGCAGTGACAAAAAATTTTATAAAGAAGCAATTTCACTTCAGTACAGAATTAAAAGCACGGTGTATTTCTACGTATATATGAACGTCATAACTAAGATGAAACAAAAAGGTTCCAACGTTTGAAAAACACCCTAATTAGCAGGAAAGTGCAGTAATTATGTCTGCATTTCGCATACTTTTTAAAAATTCTAAAGTTTATAGGATACAATAATAAGATTAGTATTACGTGTCCCAAATTTAACATCGATGTGGTTATGAATGTTTGCAAAAATACCATGGGAGAGAGCTTGCGAATTACAAAGGAATCATATATAACCAGGAGCTTTTCTAATTAGACTTTTGCATCTCTTAGAAAGAAATGAAGACATTAAAATTACAGTGTGTGCTTCTGGTGGCAAAGGGATCGAACACGGGACCGCTGCTACTGGAGCCTAAGCAGAGAGCCAAAGCCGGTTTCGATTCCTGACTATGTAGTGGTAAATATCACAGTTTGGACATTTCCTGCAGATCTGCTCCTAACACAAACAGATATGGAGTCAGTTTACAGTATCAGGTTACACTGCGTTTCCACCGGAAGGTGAAATGCGGCTCGAAATTCGCCCCACTATCTCTGCTTGGCGTTGCCATAGCAATTTTACACAACTGCTTTACCTTGAAGAGTAGGCACTCTGAAATATAAACATAAAACCTTTATGGTCATATTCCATTGTGGACAAGTAGGCAATTGATGGCAACGTGTATAATGGGAGAAGCTTTTGTTATAAGTAGGTAAGCGAGTGTGTTTGTTATCTTCTCACGCAGGAATGAATTGATTGCAATGAAATTTCTCCCACTTACAGAATCAACTTGTGCATCTTAATTATCTACCTATCTATCCGATATAGGGGCGGTATATCAGATTGTTATTGATCGCTATGAAAAGTGTTAATTACACCATTTTATAACCGTAGGTAACTTTTCTGACAAGTATCGTAATTTGGAATTTTTCGTTTAACTAGTGTTGAAATTATTATTAATTATTACATTTATTAAAATATAACATTTTATCATATTTATTAAAATAATGTATTAAAATTATCATTATTATAAATAGCATTATTATTATTATTGTTATTGTTATTGTTATTGTTGTACAAAGAACCAGTTTGATAAATTCTGTTGTATATTCGTGTCCATTTCAAAAAACTCTTCAATCAAATTACACAAAACACTATAATATTAAGGTATCTATTATGCAGAGAGAAAAAACGATAATATAGTTTCCCTGCTCTGTTATTGTTTCCAAGTTTTCGGGTTGTACGTTTTATAATTTTTTTTGAAAATTGAATCGATTCTTCAACTTTTTCATGTATTTTGTTTACAAAATTATTTTATATGCATTTAATAGAAACAGTTTTTATTATAATGCCTGAAATGAGGTGAATGGAGTTTGATCTCGTGGAGAAAAGTAAGGAATTACTAACTTCTTGATTAGAGCCTCAGATTTTACATCACAAATTCATTTCCCTGTCATTTTAAATTTTTTATCTGAAATATATTAACTTGATAGGTGTTATATTACATAAATTGCTCCACTCAACCCACATAAAATAATTTAGTAAACACTACAAAGCTTGAAAAATTGGTACAACTTAAAAAAAGAACATAAAACTAATAAAATGAAAAATCTGAAAATACACCAGAACACACAAACTAATATATTTTGCTGTTTCTGCATATTTCTGCTATAATATTTTAAAGTCAAGACGAATACTTCCTGTAGTTCCCAATGCACAAATGACATGAGGTTCTTGCTTCTCATGCTATGGGTCCAGGTGCAAATCCCAGTGGATCAAGTTGCCTGGCTGGGATCTTTATTCAAGACTTTTCTTAGTCTTTTAGATGGGTATCAGGTAGCTAACTTTGTTTCTTAGGTCCCGATCTATCTTTCACATTTTTTTTCTTATTTTCATTCAATATAGGAAATAATTATTTTGACGCTTGATTGAAGGATATTAAATTTATAAAAATAAACAAAGTTATGTTGAATAATAAGGAAGATTAAAGCTTTAGAAACCCTTAAATTTGAACAGTTATTACTTAGAAACAAATAAATTTTCTGCACTTTAAAAAGCATCCTCTTTGGTTCATGAGTTTTTAGTTTGTCCATAAATTGTCTCAGAATCAGAAATTGTAGTCACCTAGTTAATTTTAATCTTTGTGGTATTCCAGAAAAAGGAATGTTTTTATTAATTTTTGAAACAAAAATCGAGGCAAAGGAGGCAAAGTGGGATAGAGAGAGAGAGAGAAAAGGAGAGACGTAAACATAGTTGCAGCCTTCGATAATAATTAACAAGTTTAAGTAAAAGTGGAATTGATTGCCTGATATAACGGAATATTAGACTTGGTGATTGTAGTTAATTATTAATAAGTAGGTATACATCAATAACGATTGAATTTCCATTTTAATGCACTTTAATTTTTATGAAATTAATTCAAGTTAATTTTATAAAGTGAGTTTCCCTATTCATGTAGCATAAAATATGTGTTTAAACATAAACAAATAGCTTACCTACATCTAGAATTCAGACTCGTCTTCGGAGGGGGGGGGGTGGGAGAAAAAGAAAGCGCTCTGGCAATGTATGTTTTGGAAGCCATAATTAACATGCACGAAATAAACACTTTAATTAAGTTTGTGTTGATTAGCCATTAGAATTCAACATAATGTTTGCCTCCCTTAACACGTGTATCACACAAGAGTATCTCATTGGTATTGTCATTCCTAAGTTGCAAATTTTCGACGATGAATTGGGAAGACAACTTAAAGATCGAAAATTAAATTTGTATTCCTAAAATGTCACGCAAAACTTAATTAGTGCTTTCGGCGTCTGTGACACTCGTGCTCTCTACTAATGGCATTTACCCATTTGACGGCCGGGCCAATTTGACGTCAACTGCGGAAACTAGCTTTACCTTACTGCTTGAAGTTAGCGAAATAAACTTTTTCCTCACTGGTGGTTCAAGCTCTCTGGGGGAATTTGGTTCGCGTTAGCATGTCAACACTTGATGGTCTCAGTGTGTCTGTGATACTTGAAGGAATTTAGCGTTAGCAGTTTTAACATTCTAGAAAAATACTTCCGCGAAAACTACTTGTGCAGGCTTAGACTAGGGCATGAATGTGATTGAGTTTAAAAGCCTATTCTATAGGGAGAATTATTTAATTATCGTGTTTATATAACTGATAAAGTACGTCATTCAAAATAGCTGACTGCACTATCTAGGAGAATTTACTTAAGCCCCTAGACCACATGGGAGAATTTATTCTGTGTTAGTCAAAATTGTATGGGGGCATTTTTGGGGGGAGGAAGCATTCACGCAAATTAGTTTCAGATAATTTAATACTAATTTATCCCTTAAAATGCACGTTATTTGACACTTGCGTAAATTTACAGAGCAAAGGTTTACCTATTCTTTGTAGGAATTCTTTTCCCTTTTCAGTGATATAAGGGTAGCGTTTTTACCCTACAACTCCGTTTCGGTTGGTCGAAGATTTTTCCTAGATCCCCCCCATCCCGTTATTTTGAGGAGACAAATGTAAGAGTTTTGGATCCCGGGCTCATATGAACACTTATTAGAAAGCACTCACTTCATTGACCTTCTACGCTTTAAAGAAGTTAAAACAATGTGCTTTTTGGTTGTGTCTTTTAGTTAAAGTCTCAGCTCTTTAGTTCTGCAATGCGCATGCGCAGAAAAATGATCGCAAAGCTTATTTTCTGCACAGACGGATAGTAAAATAGAAAACTATAAAAAAAAGACATTTCTTCTGAACGAACATAGGTACGCTCATCTGTATTTCTGTCACACACAAAAACGAGAACACTTTCCTCACTGGAGCGACACTACATTCCACAGTCATTACCTACGCAGACCAACCACCGATTATTTTTCATTCGTCCTCCCCATCCATTTCTATAAACAATAAAGACAGGATCATTAAGATACATATTTCGTATGTGGATACAAAAAGAAAACAAGAAAAGTGGGAAGAATGTAGGAGACTGGGCTTGCAACGAATTGGGTAGAATTTTGGAGCGATTAATCCCACTACAGGTATTAATGTGATATTAGAGAATTCGCTCCCTGAAAGATTTGCTTGGCAATAAAGTAGTTTTCACAACTTTATGAAACAATTCACAGCTGTAACGTGTTAAGGGCAGTCACTAAGAGATTACTAATGCTTGGCAATGACCGACCGCGGAAGCCTACGAGACGGTTATGGGTTTTACCTTACTTAACGCAGCTTATTAGTGTATTTACTAGTTTGTTTACATTTCACACTGAAGCACTTTCAAGCGGATCAATGGACATACATCTAAAATAAAGACATTGCTTTACCTTTTGCCGTTCCTTCGCCGCCTCTTGGTGGCGTACACGGTGCCGAGCTGGTTCATGATGTGAGAGTTTGTCGTGGTGGCGGTGACGGGAGTGCAAGCCACCGGCAGATTGCTGCCGCCTCCAGGACCCGGGGGCAGTTCACCTCCAAATACCGCGGCGGCCGCAGCGGCGGCGGCTGCAGCAGCGGCGGCAGCGGCAGCGGCGGAGCACGAGTTGGGGTTGGAGGCGGCTGCGGCTGGGGGCGGCTGCTGCTGGGGCAGACTGCAGACGGTGGTGTTGCATTGGCTCACAGCTATGAACTCCGTGATGATGCCGTGGGTTCTCCGTGAGTTCACAACACTTACACACTCGCGAGCTCCCGGGTTCTCTTCTTTTTTTCGCGGTCAGACAAAAATTACGTCATCTTCACCACGAGTTTGCAAAATATTCTTCTTCTCTCACCTCCACAGATCTCACTCTTTTTTCACCGTCACACGTTTCCCTCGCACTTAAACTATCCCCCCCAAGCACCGTTTAGTTTTCCTTGTCCATAATCCCACCGAGCAACACAACACAGTTTATTTGGCTTCTGTTACGCAACCAAATTGGCGGGAGGGTGAGAGGAACTGTACAGCACTGTATCCGCACTGGCACCACACTTTAGACACTGCGCTATCAACACGACATCCACCACGTTCCGTAAAGGCTCTTGATTGATAGTTAGCAGGCCTACCACGTCCGTCTCTTGTGCGTGTTGCAAGTGTCTGAGCGGGATCTCCCCGTCGACGGCGCTCCATCCCCACCACCGCGTCGCTCGCATCCCCCCACCTCTCCCATAGACGAGCAGCGAACCGGGAAACCTACCACGCCACGCCTCTGCGCTGCCTTCTTCGGCCAATCGCAACCTGTTTACGTCATTAGAATAACAATGGCAGCGAGGGAACTGGTTGCCAACACCGGCGGTGGGGTAAAAAAGGGCCGGGCTTCCGCCTTTATGCTGCCTCTTCGCCAGTTCTCCTATTTGCGCTATTTTATCAGTCCATGGACTGCGGTTAGCAGGTACCTGAGTTTTGGTAGGCTGAACCTTGATGTTGTTTTTTATTTTCGCCTCGAGAATATGAGCATGTAGCCAAAATTCTAGCTGTCAGGGGGACTTAAGTTTCAGCAACAGCCTGTGGAGCAAGAAACAAAACACTCGACTTAGTTTTGTTTTCCAAAGTTTCCAGATCCTGGCGCACCCAAGCGGGCAAACATCACACTCAAGTCTGGGGTCGGCCAGTTTCTATACTGACGAAGAAAGCTTTGTAATCTTCTATATATCTACGTGTGTAAAAGTGTGGGAAGAGTGTGTCATTTAGGGTTTACTTTTCAGGATTTGTTGCATGTTTTTAACATATTTAAAGAACACAAAAGTAAAAATTTAAAACTTCAACGAAACCAAAAATATATAGATAGTTCATACATCAACAAAATTAAACATTAAGAAATTAATTAAATTAATAGTAATAATTAAAACGTAGAAGTAAATTTTGACTACAATGAGTAACTAAAACAATGTAGAATTAAACTTGATCATGGAGCTTTATCATCGTCTTAAAATGTGTATTTGCTTAGATTTAAACATAAATAAACACCTATAAACGCCACAAAATAACATAACAATAATTATGAATCATTGATTTTATTTGTCTAATTTACAGCAATTTTTGTTTATTTTCGGTGGGGTAGCCAAAATAATTCAGAAGCAATGTGTGCCTAGGTTCTTGACACAATACCTATACAGACTATAAATAAGATCTTAGAAATTAAACGCTAAGACAGCACACTGTAGGATATAGGTATTTAGCTTTTGTTAAGATTAATCCCAACTAGTTTATGGCGTTGCGTATTTTCAAGCTGTATTAAATTTACATTTTCACTAGTCTCCAAATAACTATACCTGACCGAAAAGAAGAATTTCAGTAAACTTTTGCGAGGCGTCATTTAAATACTAGATACCAAAGGGCATGGAAAACTCCGAGGTGTGTTTGTTAGTGTAAGCAATACCTTGCAATTACTATCTACTTCAGGCCGAATAGACAATAAATGTGTAAGGGATGTTTTCTTTAAGTATTAAAAGGAGAAGTTAAAAACGTAAGAAATTAGAGAAATAGGTATGTAGATTTGTCACCCCCGTGTATGAAAGAAAATGTACCTAACTGACATCTGGAGAATATCGACTGATACTTAAATGCGAATGCAGTTCATATTATTCAATGTATTTTTCTCTAAAATTACTCTTTGGTAAACCGAATATTCTTTTTTTATTTTCCGCTTTTAATTCTCCCAAATAGTCCCTACCAAGAGTTTATATCAAACAGTCGCACATGATGCAGTTGTGATATCGATACTAATGTTCAAATGTGTGTGTGTGTGTGTGTGTGTGTGTGTGTGTGTGTGTGTGTGTGTGTGTGTGTGTGTGTGTACATGATAATTTAAAAATACCTACAGGCAACCGATTGAAAAGCCTTTTACTTCCCGACAGATATAGGCTATTAAAACAGCTTCTAAATTCAACTCCTAAATTAATAAAGGACTAATGAGTCTTTACAAGGCCTGGATATCATAATAAGAACATGTTGGAATTCTAACAAAAATATTATAAAGAAAGCCTTAAGTTTCAGCGTCAATTAACAGAGTGCGTTAAAAACAAAAGTCGAATATATTTAATTCTAAGGATGGGACCTCAATACCGTCGACAGCCCAATTCTCTCGATAGTCGCCGCTAACGAAGTATGTCCAATACTTTGAGATAAACGCTCGATTCTTTTAAGTTTTATATTATTGAAAGTTATTGCGTTTGACTTGATGCTAGTTAAGAAATTAAACTTCACATTATCGCAAGTGGCCCCAAACAGTTGCTGGACTACGTTCTTGGTTAACTTTGACTGAACTTCCAGTGGGTGAGTCAATGCAACATTCCATGGTCTCTTGTGTCTGAATGAAAACGTGCAAAACAATGGGGGAAGGAGTATAGGTACTCTTGTAACATGCAGCGTTAACTGAGTTGTGAAAGAAGCGGATTTAGCACTAAATCATGTTTCTGCAATAGTCTGGTTTGGTGACTTGTTCACAGTCTGTTAATCCAGCAGAAACAAATCAGAACTTAAGACGTGAGATACAGCGCATATGAAATATTTGTTCTTGTTTCATCTGTTAGTTTGTGTTTACGCAAGTCAAACATTTTATTAAATACGTGTATCCTAATGTATGAGGGTGGGTAGTAGAGAGGCTTAATACACAAATGTATTATGTTTTCGAGAATTATAGGCTAATTATTTATTGCCGGATGAAACAATACATATGTTATGTGTAACTGTGCATAGTGGTAGAGTGCTGTAACACATACATTATTTTTAGTTGTTTGAGTTTAATGTAAAATTTATCTTTATAGTTTATGTTTCCAAGGTTGCAGGATACAGAAAAATTGCTAGCATTTGTTTTCTTACGAATAGAAAATCCTTTGAAAGAAATTTTTCTGTACATAATACAGGGTGAGCCAAAGGTCTCCAAACCGCCTGCGCGGCGTTTTTCCTGTCCGCGTTCTCGGCGCTCGTTGCCGTCTGCCGCTATTATAGAAAGACGCGGATGAAACCATACAACATTTTTAAAACAATTTTTAAAAGCTTTACTTACCAACTTTATGAAAGGAGATGTTGAAACTGGCTACCGTCGTTGTCCATACATTTTGGCACCTCTTTAGGAAACTATCCATCACGACCGATGTCGTCTAATGTTTCTTCGGTAAGAACCTTTAGTGTAAAGTTCATGGATTGTTGTACGGCCTGGAACTTTTACACGTGGAAATCTTTCTGCAAATCGTACTTTCACTGGCGAGCTGACCGAGTTAACACATACCAATCATAAATAAATACACGCTGTGCAGTAGAAAGCAAATAAGATACTTTGTGACTAAGTACAGGACAAAATAATAAATAACTCGTAATAACTGAACTACATCACATCACCGTCAACTCAATACTGCACTTCACACTGCACAGCAGTATGACTTTGTTTATAGCAGCAGTGCGTTATCATGTTTTTATCATATTTCCACACGCCCAGTGGAAGAACACCGCGCAGCCGGTAATATTGTTGATAAAATACCCCTCCGGGGTAACTTAAAAGATAAAGTGTACAAGACAAACCCACACACCCTGGAAGTATTAAAACAAAATATCCACCAGGAAAGTTCTCAACGTGAACTACGATGATAGTTTCCTAAAGAAGTGCCAAAAATGTATGGACAACGAAGGGGGTCAATTTCAGCATCTCCTTTCGTAAAGTTGGTAAGTAAAGCCTTTAAAAGTAGTTTTAAAAATGCTGTATGGTTTCATCCGCGCCTTTCTACGACAGCGGCAGACGGCAACGAGCGCTGAGGACGCGTACAGGAAAAACACCGCGCAGGCGGTTTGGAGTCTTTTGACTCACTCTGTATAGTTACATAAAAGAGGAAGCAAAGAAATTATTATTATTATTATTATTATTATTATTATTATTATTATTATTATTCTTATGACTTATACCTAACCTGTAGCATTATCAGAATAAAAACAATTGCTGCTAATTGGAGAATGTCAAACAGGAACAATTTCGGAATTAGCATAGGTACAATACAAAATTGGTTACATGCGTTTATACACACAAAACTACTAGTAAGAACATAATTTAGTGAAAAATCTATAACAGCTTTTCATAAACTGAGTAATAGTGGTATCGTCCCATCACTATTTAATTCCAAGTAATATACCTACATATCGCAGATGGCCATGAGGTAAACAACTAAGCTTTAGAGCAGTGCTAAGAAGACGAACCAAAACAATTAGATCCTAATTATAAAGCTGCAATATGGATGTTATATATATATTTTTTTTTTTTTTTTGCTTAATTGTTATTTTATAGAATACTGAGCATGTGCGCAAGGAAATTAAAATCAAAACTTCTGAGTAACGCTTATTCTAATTCTAAAAACATACATAGTGAAATTTCTAATATGCAAAAATAAATTAATAACTCTTACGTATCTAAGTTTTGCTATTTTTCTTAAACTCCCTGGATAATCTTGAGGACTACAGATCACGTACTAAGTCTAAAACGCTTAAATTGCTGGCTTAGGGGATAGGGGAGCTATGAAACATTCATATCTGCCAATTTTGTCGCTATTTTGTTGATTATTAAGGGGTTATGTATTTCCTTAATGCAAAAATTGTGGAGCCCTTACGTTAGGAAGTAAACAGGACCGAGGAGAGCCTACAAAAGTTTTAATTCCATCTGCTGTGCTTACCTAAAAATTATTCACTCAACTAAAATATTAAATTTTAACGGCTGTGACGTCGAATAAAATGCCGTCCGTGATCGAGGATTAAAAACACGTGAAGATGACGTTTCGTTCGCAAATGTAAGACAGTTAGTTGCATACATCCTTCTGAAGACGTCCGCCACAGTCGCGTGGAAACGCCAAGTTCACGTTTTTAACCCTCGACTGCATCAGAAGACATGTTTCACTTAACTGTTCGACCACTTGGATAATCCTTTACCGCTAAAATATATTTACAGGCTATTGAACATTTTCGCATTGTTATACGGAAGTTACAGTGTTTAGAAATACAACACTCGACCATATTTTATTTCAATTTTAGTGGATATTAGGGAATGCTGTGGTATAGTATTATGAAATTGCAATTTTACGGGATAGAAGGGTTCTAAAGCATTGTACAATAGCTAATTTAATACATGACGGGGAATAAATATAATTAATTAACTCATCATTTGGGATTTTAAAAAGTCACCCTAAAATGCTGGATGAGCCAACTAATAGGTAACTATGAATAAATAATCTGATGCGTTATTACATTCACATGACTTTTTCTACCCTCTGTGGCTTAATAGTGGATATACAAATTATTCTTACGAAAGCTTATTTTCCTATCTAATTCATTTTAATCGAGAAAAACTTTTCCGAAAATAGCTGCACTGCACATTTCTTTATATATATGCATAAAGGAAACAGCGATAGTCAAATGTTTTAGAACTGGACGCAAACTCTGAACTTAAAATGCCATGTTCTTTGCGTGCAATCGCGAGAAACTGAATATCGAAAGGACTTGAAAAGAATGACAAAGTAGATATTGAAAAATTCCAAACATTAATAACGAATATCACGGAAATTACTGATCTACATTTTTGTATAGTGCATTTTCGTCTACCGCTTAATGCTTTCCAGTTATACAAAATTAGGTACATAAAATTCCTTCCGAATAAAGTGGACTTCACAAGCTATTCCCAGAAACTTCAAGATTTACATTTTATTTGCCATGTAAATATCTTTAATATGTGATATTTTAATCAAAATAGTAAGAGCCCTTTTAGAAAATAAAAATTTTCGAAAAATATTCCATGTAAAGCGTAGTTCGGTGTGAGAAGATTGTATTGAAAATCTTCGTGTCTCATCTTTGGAAGGTACTGAACCTAAATACCAAGTTTGATGTTTATCCGACTAAATTTAACATTTTAATATATATATATATATATAATAACTACACACACGGAGCTTTAAATAATTTTTTTGATTCAGTGGATCTCGAAACATGTATTTCCGGTGAAATATCGTTAACGAATCTTTAGGTGAAATACAATAACTTCTCTGTCTACTATATATGTAATAGGGAAAGTAAAAACAGAACGGCACTAGCCGCCACTGTTCCAGCAGAGTTTTAAATAAATAAGCTGCGTATTGTTTATTAACTAATATCGACCTCTCCATGAAAATACTCACGCAAGCCAGTTTAGGCACGATCATCATACAAATTCTATCCGAGTACTTGTCACAAAAAGCCCTTATTAGAATCTATATTTAAATACTTTTCCCTGTGTTCGCTGGCATTTATCTAGTCTTTCAACAATAAAGACTTTAAACTGCTTAAGTTCTACTATGTCCGGAACCGAGGCTTTCCGGGCTTTGAACTTGTCTTAAAACATTTCAGCATTTGCTTTATATATATATATATATATATATATATATATATACAACCTACAGCTCCGACTATTCCTAATAACATATGAAAAATCCCCTGATATTCACGCAAAAGGATGTGAAGTGTGAGGGAACGGCTGACTTCCTTAACCTCCCGCCGACATTCTTCCAAGCTCTGGAGATTCTGCATAGCCTATATGCATCCTTTGGCTGTGGTTCAATCATCGATCGGAATGTTCGACTAACTTGTTATTTAATTACCTACAGCAGGTGAAATTTTAAAAGTTTATACCTTTTCTTTGGTCCCATAATTATTTAACAAAATAATAACAGCATATAAGGTTCATCGTTTGCCAATATACAGAAATCCTTAATATGTACGACAATATAGAGATGAGTTGGGGAATATGAAGATTTCGCTCTCCCAGCCCACCAAGTTAACCTCTTTGAAAAAGACATAGTCTGAGACACCGATAAAAATAATATTCTCAGTTGTTAATTAAAAAATATCGGTTCACTACTTTACAACGTTAACAATTTTCTATTTTTGTACAATTATTTAGGATATACTGTTAACGAACTTGTTTACTTCATAAGTACAAAGGAAATAAAGCAAAACTTTGTTACACGAGGGTTATTAGAATATATTGGTATCACATGTGTATCGCAGGGTTATAAACAGTTTCGTTTCGTTTTTGTTTTGCTGTGTCTTAATGCTAAATCGTGACCATCTACATATATATTGCTTGGAATGAAGTATGCGCTGCATTTGTATTATGCAATTCTGTGAAGTAACAACTATTTTCTGCTCCATGGCATTCTCAACTAAAAGTCAAGGCCTTCTTCGCAAGCATGTTCTTTTATGTGTGTTCATATTCCAATACAAGGGCTTTGTAAATACTTTTTAAACTTTTAGTAAATTATGAACTGAATTAGATAGTGTTTTATAGCTCCGAGTCCGCCGAAAGTACTTGGGCTTTTCAGCGGTTTTCGGTTTTCAATAACGGATGTGTGGTTTTTGAAATTACCCTGAGGATGGCCCACCCCCATACACACAGTGTCGCAGTATTCTCTCGTGTTATTTTATTTGCTGAGCGCCTGTTATCGTTTTATTTTTTTTTAAATTTGGGTTCTTTGTCCTCCGGCTAGCTATTATTACTCAGTCGAGAAAATATCTCTGAGCAGGGCGTGTAAATGGAAAGGAGTTGTTAATAAAAGATAACACTGATAAAAGAATTTGTTTTCACACTTTTATTGCCGTCACACTTAATTAATAGTTCACATCTGTAATCTTTATACAGGCCTGACTGAAACTGTTATATTTCCGAATATAATTACACTCGTATTAGTTGTCGCGTACTTCACATTTTGTAACTAAATTTACGGCGCGAGAGATTCTTCCAAACTGTATGATGTGTACCTCGTGAATGATTCTTTAGAACTGCGTGAAACATGCTTATGGCTTGAGAATTTATACTCCTTTTCCCCGAAATGCCTAAACATTATAATAGAGCTGCTATTGGTTATAAATCGCGCCAACGTTAGCGTCTGTTTTGTCAGCCAATCATAATTACTAACACATTATCTCTAGGGAAGATATTCCCTCCATTTCTAAAGAAAGGCACGCTACCCTGACGTCATTTGTTTGTCTCTTCTTAGTGATAAACAACTCACCCCCTCGCTTCATTGTTACCCACTCTATTGTCAGTTTCAGTGAGGCCGTGTAAACCTATTTCCTAACAATGTTTATGACTAACAAACATCTAAAATCATTGTCATACAATAATGTTAGTTTACACTACAATCACTCTGGCATTCACAGTGTTGGGATATAAAATACTGTCTCAACATTTTCTCTATTTATAATATTAATATACGTTTTAAATGTTGCTTTAAAAATAAATAGGGCAGACGAACAAATCAGGATAATGAACATCAATATTATTGCATGAGCTGTACCGAAATAACGCTTTTCTTCTTTCTGTAATCCTATTTCTGTATTTCTTTCTTTTTAATACCTATAATACAAAGATGATTATCACTCTTTTATGTACTTTGAGCATACAAAAATATTTGGGTACTTGGTCATCTAGGTAATGAAGAAAGTAAACAAAATGATATTTGAAACTGCATAGCTAAATTGTGGCATATACTTTATTTATGTATGAAAAATGTAAACGTAAGATTTTAGAATTAACCTCATGGAAAGAGTAAATATATCTTTAAGGATACTGTTTGCAGATACCATGCGCTATCAGGGTGTCATTCCTAACAAGTCTGTGAAGCTTTAGTTCAATTTCTTGCAATGAAGAGCTTGTTTGTCTATGCAATTAAGTGTCGCAGAAAATCAGCCTTTAAAATTCAGACTTTGTGGACTTAGGCAGAAAGAAATTCAGGTATGAATGAAATACTGACAAGTGCGTGGCGAGCACGACAGATACACCGTAGCATTATTTATGGACTTCACTCTGGAGTTATTGTTGGTATTATTTTGGAAGAAAAAATACGAATAACTGGTGAATATTGGTAGATATATACAAATCGTCTGTACATCGCGTTTTAACATAGTGTGATCAAAACAGATTGTTCGCAACTTCTTGACAATAACGTAATACAAGGGTAGTACTAACGATTACAATTAGGAAACACATCATCACCCAGCTGAGAATACACATAACCTCATTCTCTCAAAACTGAAAAATCAGTGTTTTATGACATGATGACCTGAATGCTGAAGCGCCTGAGAATAAACTCCAAAAGAGAATTAATCTGCATTCCAGATCTATTGAAACCTTGGAAACCACATATTAGCAACAAAGGGGATTATTTAAAATGGTATTTTTGTGTAATTAGTGTGAAAAACTCAAATGTGTTACTATTAAATACCTTTGTCTGAAAATTTAATATTAGAGCTTTATCCTTTAGTAACAAAATTGTGAAAAATCGTAATTGAAAATATCTATTTCTATTTATTTTCATAATCTTTAACAAATCCAAGAACCGAGAGAAAAAAATAACCGCTTAAATTTTAAAAAACTGTGTAGAAATAATTTATCCATAAGTATTTTTATAAACTTTTGCAGTAGGCAGCGCCTCTAGTTAACAAAGAGGTCATGTCTTCGTTTATCCAATGTTCTACAGAAACGTTTAAACGGTAAAATTGTCCGTATTTAACATGGATACGCATATGCAGTAGTTGAGTTTATGCAACATGTCCGAGGAGGATGTATTACTAAATGCCATAATTAATAAAGGCTTCAATTAATCCAGCTGAAAATAAAATTAAGATGCATCATACATAAACCTATAACAATTTTAAATTTAATTTCGATTAGTTTTTAGCTTTAAAATTATTACGAATTTATGCTTTTTGTCCAAAAGTTACCACGCTGAAATTTTAAACAACAACATTGATTCTAAATGTCTGTGTTATATTTTTAATCATAGAAAATGAAATTGTGTTGTAATATTTGATGATAGGTTTTTATCTAGCAGTGAAAGTACTTTTAAAACAAATTATCACCGTATATTTCTATTTAGTTGAAGTTCCTTATTGCTTTAGTAAACCTTCGCCGAAGAGAATATTTATCTCAGAATTTTAATTGTCTGACTTTTCGGAATTTGTATGTAAACGATCAAAAGAATCGGATCAAAACTTCATCGTATGGAGCATTTTGAATGAGTAAAAGTGCTGATAAAAGTCCTACGTATTTTAAGGAATTTTTAATGTAGATTTTTATCTTATATTGTCAAAAGTAAACACTCGCAAATTTAGAAATGAAAATGGGTTTTGAAGTTATAAACTGTGAATGTTTTTTTGAGGCACAGAATACAAATATTCATTCCCGAGATTTCGTGGTGCATTCCCGTTCCAAGGACTACTAAGGCAAACAAAATCAAAAGAGCGCAACGAAAAAGCTCCCAGTTGCAAGTAGTTTAATGTCTATCTATTCATAACGATTATGTCTTTGTACTCATAATTCATTATGTTTTTTAGATCACTTGCCGTGTTAATTTTTTATGAAGGGAGTTCCTATTTTATTATTTAACATATACAAGTAGGTATGTGTATGGTAATTACTAAACACAGGCCTATACATACTGAAAGTTTATGTAAGGTGTTTGGTCCTGAATACAGATTTTTAAGTTCTTTCTCTTCTTTTCTACAATTATCTCAAAGAATAATTTATTTGGGTAAATCATTATTTTCTGCAAAATTACTTGGCACTTGTTTTCATCTGTTGACACGTTGTTTGAATATTTTATTTAAAAAGCCCACTACCTCGAAAATTGTATATCCCTAAAAGTAAAAAATTCTGCTGCGCTGCAAAAATGTTGAGAGTTAACTAATTTTATTTCCTCAAAATAAGATGGCAGTTTTATTTTAAAAAAAAATGACAATGGTATGTCTATGGAGAACGGGTATATTTTCACTTCCAGTTTGGATACAAAGAGAAAGTAAATAACAAATGTAATATTTATTTCGTCACTGAAAGTAGGGTACAAATGTAATATTTATTTCGTCACTGAACCAACAAAAGCGTTGTTTTATCAGGTTAGAAATTTAAGCTACATCGGTGGAAAATAATTTAACATGTTTAATGGGGAGAAAGAATTATTTTGTTCAGTCTTCTCAAATTGAAGGTTGCCTACGGACAAAATTAAGCAATAAAAATACAAATAGGATACCTATTTTTACCAACTCTACTGGAGCAGTTTTTCATTTAAAGAGAAAAGAGCATAATTTACCACGAAAATCCTAAAAAGTAATGAAAAACTGTTCATCCTTGAAATTTTAACACAATATATAACATATAACTGAGCTTAATACCTAATGAATTTCTGCACAAAATGATGTGCTTAACTCCTGAGACAATATAATTGGAAAACAATTTTCCAACAATGAGGATTATACTTACCGAAACCTTCTTTGAGGATTATTAGCTGTAGCACAGCAAAAAAACGTAAAATAATTTAAAAACTCAACGAATCTCGAGGTTAACACGTTCACACACTCAAACAGAGATGATGCGTCTTCGATCACATGGTCTCTTGGCGAATTGTGACTTGAAATAAGTTATATTTTTCTTAAATCTGTTATTAATTAGGGATAAGACTTTTTAAAGTCCTTTCTGACAGGTTTTGTTACCTACCGAACATTCTTTTACATATTAAAAATGTTCGACTACCCTTAGAAATGAAAATGTTTATTTTATAGGTATTGCATTTTATTCATTATTTCTTATTATAATATATTCGTCAAATATAAAAATAATATATGACGCTACAGTCCATTAAAGCCTATCCATAGTTCGATTTGGTTTATTTTCAATTATAGTAACCAAATCCAAGAAGCGAGGGTTATTATTTTAAAAACCTGATGTGTTACACTCATATGACTTTCTACTCTTGTACAAACTATTTTTACAAACGCTTATTCTCCATATCCTTCATGTTAATCGAGATATCGAGATGTTAATCTTATTGCTAATTTTCTTGTAGGTGCAAGGGGAATATGGTAGACTTTAAGCTATAGACAAATGTTTTAAGAGCTTGTTGCTTTCATTCTCTTTGCATTACCAGGACAAAAAAAAATGAATAACGAATTCCCATTTGAGAAAAAGTATTGGAAAATTTAAGGGAATAACAAGCAATATCTCGAAAATGGTTCACTCAACAAAAAAATGTATAGGACATAAATTGTGTATTTTAACGCGATCTACATTTCTTGTGTAGTAAAATTTTGTCTATCTCTTGTGGTTTACCAGTTTTGCAAAAGTCGTTCACAATGAAGAATACTTTTGGAGACATTCCCAGAAAATTCGAGATATACATTTCATTTGTCCTGAAAATATTTTAAACATATGATATTTTAATCAAAATCGTTATAGCCATTTTTGAAAAAATTACAATTTTCGAAAAATGTTCCATGTAAAGGATAATATGGGGTGGGGGGATTTTCTTGAAAACCTTCGTGTGGCATCTCTGGAAGACACTGAACCTAAATACCAAGTTTGGTTCGTTTCTGAGTTATGCTGTTCACAGACACACAGACACACACACGAACATGTTTTCAAAAACACTTTTTGGATTCAGGGGGTCTCAAAACGCGTATTTCCGGTGAAATCTCGGTATCGAATTTATTTGGGTGGAATATAATACTTTCCCTATTTACTATACGTAGTAGAGAAAGTAAAACGTGTGTAGAAATAATTTATCCATAAGTGCAAGACATTACCTGCCGCGGCATTGAACTACCTACATTCCTTTAGAAATATTTCTATACACTTTTGTAGTAGGTAGTGCCTCTGGTTAACAAAGATGTCTTCGTTTATCCAAATGCTCTACAGAAATGTTTAAACGGTAAAATTGTCGGCATTTAACATGTATACGCATATGCTGTAGTTGAGTTTATGCAACATGTGCCGCCCTCACGCCTACATGCACGCTGCAGCAGAGGGCGATCATTCATTAAATATGGGGAGGTAATATGGTCAGCACCACGCGTCTCCCAGCCGGAATGTTCGTTTTCATCACTACCTACCATAACTTCCCAATGCTTCTAAAGATTCTGAGTGAGCATTGGTCCTATAAGTGCCCCCCTTGGGTGGGTTCGAAACCAGGCGCGAACCGGAATACCCCACTCCAACCCTCTGCACGACGGCCCAAAATTTAATCAATTAAATAAGAACCCAGAGTTAAAAATTTATGCAAATATAATATAATTTAAATATTAATGCAGAAGTTCAAGTAGATACCTATATCAATAACAGAGATGGTACTACAGTGTAAACGTATCTGATAATTAGAATTCGTTAACAATGATGATTTATGATAACCAGTTCAGCTTAATTAAATGCTTGTATATAATGCAAGTGCGCGCGGGCGCGCGTGCTTCTCTTTCACGTTACTAACGACGTAAATTAGATCGTCATTAAGATCCTAACGGGTCATAATAAGAAGAAAAGTTAACTGCCCATCTGTACTTCATCACTATATCATCGAGTTTATAGCAGTCTTTTGTTTACCCGTGTGCAAAGCTAACATGCAAGCCACATCATGATTAGATCACTCATAGTTAAGAAAAATATACTCCGGCAACAAAACCTTGTACATATATGGAGACAAGTATGAATATTATTTAACTTTTAACTTTTTGACGGGTGAAAAGTGGAAAGATTTTGGTTCAAACACAAAACATAGGTAGCTAAGTATAGGCATACAAGATAATAAAAGTACTTCGCAGCCTCACATGTTCGAATTGCTAGGATTGGAGAGAAATTGTGGCAATATTCGCTCGTCAGCACGCAATAGGTAAGTTCGTCTGCTTGATAAACACATTGTCTTTACGGCCACGTCTTGCAGTATTTTAAGAAATATAAATAAAAAGATAAAAAAAAAAGTTGCAGAATAAGTTTTTGTTCAACTTTAAAGCTTAATTTAGTCTTATTTTGTCTTGTTTTTACTTTCTCTACTATGAATAGTAAGCAGGGGAAGTATTGTTTTCACCCAAAAATTGATATCGAGATTTCACCGGAAACACACGTTTTGAGGCCCCCTGAATCCAAAATAAGCATTTTTAGAAAACGGCCCGTATGTTTGGCTGTATGTCTGTGAACAGTATAAATGATAGATGCCAAACTTGGTATTTAGGTTCAATATCTTTCAAAGATGCGACACGAAGATTTTCAAGAAAATCCTCTCACCCCAAACTGCCCCTTACATGGAACATTTTTCGAAATTTTTGATTTTCTCAAAACTGGCTCTAACGATTTTGATTAAGATATAACACGTTTAGTTCATACACAAAAAATGTCATATACTTTTTTTTTTTGCGGAGTGAACCATTTCTGAGATATTCCTTGTTATTTGTTTCAATTTTCCAATACTTATACTTTTTCTCAAATGCGAATTCGTTGTTCTCTTTTTTTATGTCCTGGACATGCAAAGAGAATGGAATGCGCCACATAGCAACCAGCGCTTAAAAGATTTGACTATCGCTTAAGGCCTATTAATTCCCCTTGCATCTACAAGAAAATTAGTAATAAGATTAGCTTCTCGATATGTCGATTAACATTAAGTATATGGAGAACAAGCGTTTTAAAACTATTTGGTAGAAGAGTAGAGAAAGTCATGTAAGTAACAAATCAGACTTTTTAAACCTCTTATTCTCTCAGGAAGCGTATAAATTACACTAACTGCATTAACAATAGGATTATAGTGTATCTTACTTAGTCTACAAGATTGTATTATATCTTGCATTGGAAGAATGAAAAGTGCTTCTGTGTTCATAATCTGTCATTATTGTTTAATAACATTAAAAAATTAACTGTACATAAAATGTAAATAGTTAAAATTTGATTCCTTATAAACAAAGGTCTGCAGGATGAGGCTGGTAAAATCTAGTAATCCATCTTTTGCATATGTATCTTTTAGGCCAGAATTATACTCTCAAGTTAGGCAAAATGATTTTGTTTCATATAGTGTTTACGTAACGTTAATTAATTTTGAGTATCTTTCACAAATATAATGTTAACTTTTAGTCAAGATAAATAGCTAAGGCTTTTATTGATTCTTTCAATAAATTATGACCTACGCGTTTTAATGTAATCTTAGTCTTATCATGATTTATTACAAAGCCATTATTCAAAAGCCATATGACATTTTCACTTATTAATCTGCTAACAGACCGCTCGCCTCCCACCGAGGCGGACCGGGTTCAATCCCAGGGACCTGCATGTGGGATTTGTGGTGGACGAAGCGGCGTCTGGGCGGGTTTTCTCCGGGTTCTCCGGTTTCCCCCGCCATTCATTCCACCAACTGCTCCATCATCACCTTTGCTTTCATCCATTTCAGCATCATTTCGTTTCATCTACTTCCTTCATCCCATACCAGGCATCGGGCTGATCACCCATCCTGGATGCTCTGTCTGATTCATGAGTGTCTGCTCCTCGACGGGCCTCTGACCCCGGGCACCCGCTTGTAAGTCCTGGGGGGTGTAAGTCCTACATAAGAGGAGGGTAAACAGATAATGAATTAATGAATGAATCTGCTAACACATTGTGAGTCGCTGATGTCATCAGCCTTGTATTTTGTGCTAAGAGCAGCGACGTTGCTGCTTGGTTTCGATCATATTTCAGATATATTTATGTATCTGTGTATTTTGAAACAAGTATAATAAAGTAAGAAAGGTTAACGCAAATGCGACACGAAAGATGCAGCTCAAAAGCTTGTGGGCAGGTTGATAAATGGAGCCATTCACAATGATTCTCGTTACCATGAACATTAACACTGTCGCCAGGCGCTAACGCCAAACCTTGCAATCTCCAAGCTTTCGTGTTTGCGTTAATGCAATTCAAGAGAAAAAAATCTGATCTGTTACACTCACATGACTTTCTCTACTCTTGTAAAACTATTTTTACAAACGCTTATTCTCCATATGCTTCATGTTAATCGAGATATCGAGATGTTAATCTTATTGCTAATTTTCTTGTAGATGCAAGGGGAATTCTCTTTGAATTACCAGCACAAAAATAAAAAAGAATAACGAATTTGAGAAAAAGTATAAGTATTGGAAAATTTAAGGGAATAACAAGCAATATCTCGAAAATGGTTCACCCAACAAAAAAATGTATATGACAAATTGTTTATTTTAACGCGATCTACATTTTTTGTGTAGTAAAATTTTGTCTATCTCTTATGGTTTACCAGTTATGCAAAAGTTTGGTGTTTATCTGCGTGTTTGCGAAACTTCCGGCAGTTGCCGACTACAATGTGCCTATAAGTTAAGTTTCAGTTCTGAATTAAATTTTTACTTTCTCTACTACGTAGAGTAAGTAGGGGAAGTATTGTATTCTACCCAAAAATTTGTTACCGAGATTTCACCGGAAATACATGTTATGAGACCCCCTGAATCCAAAAAAAGCATTTTTGGAAACATGTCCGTGTGTGTGTGAGCAGCATAACTCAGAAACGAACAGTCGGATTACGTTTACTGAAGAACAGAGAACCTCCTCTAAGAACTCCCCAAACATTATGGAAGTTACTGTTGTGGTTACTGTCATTTGGACTATGGCATAAATGTTTAAAATGCGACTATGATTAAATATTAAATTTTTTCCACAGTAAAACTCTGGTTAGAATTAGTTGAGTGTCTTCTTCTCTATGTTGTTTATTCCCATGTTACACAGAAAGTTACCTTTCTGCTTAAAATTTGATTATTGGGCTTCGTAAAATAGTGCTAACTTTTAGTGCTTAATGCATATGCACATACACAATGCCAATGCTTTTAGTGCTTATGTCAGTAAACATTTTAAAAAATTTATCTTATACTTGCTTGCATATTTTGGGAATAATTACAGCATACAAATGTTCTATGATTATACAAAATGAAAGCTATTACTCTCTAGAGTATCAAGCCGAGGTTATCTGGTCTCAAATGCAGTAAAATAAAAAACGATACCGTTCCTGCTATTTCTTACATATGAGAGTAGGAATTGCGAGGTGAACAAGGCAGAAAATTCTCATTCTAGAGGCATTTAAGAAAAAAACTTGCCGTTGAAGTAATAAATAGTGATCGAATACTGAAATCCATTAAATTCTTGAGACATTACTCCCCGAGGTTGCCCCACTACGTATTAACTCAAAATGCCACGTCTAAGGTGGATCTAATGCTAATTCTAAACTACGGGTTAAATAACAGATTTATTTTGACATACCTTGGTCTTGGAGGGTGGATGTTAGTTGCTAAGCTGTTATCTGACCCCAATTGATGCCCAATTGAATCGCGAAAGTCCGTCTCCTTCAAAGATTTAGCTTCACAACACGGGGTCATTTGTGCTTCCATTAAGGACTTTGTAGATCTTGCAAAACGTTACCAACTTTTCCCATAGCGAGGAGCACTTAGAAATTTGAAATACAGTTTCCTAATTGCTTATCCAACCCGGAAACACGCCTCTACCGATTCTGAAATGCAATTATCAAAATACATATTTAAATTTTAGCATGTTTTTATCTTACGTACAACAATGTATTTAAAAAATAATTTGATGGGAGGCCATGGGTGAAATTGCTATTTTGCACATCTTTAGGCTTGAGATATAGTGTATTACATACAGTAATGTTTAATAGACTTAGAATTATTTAACTAAAGTTATTTTTATAAAATATATCTTATCTCATAAAATATAGGCTTAAAAATGTAAGTATAGTATCTTCGATATGCATATAATATAACAACAGAGATAAAGTTTGAATAATGAGTATACGAAATATCTGAAAAACAAAATTAGTCCAGTGGAGTCTTTTATTACTTTCTCTACTATGTATAGTAAGTAGGGGAAGTATTGTATTCCACCCAAAAATTCGATACGAGATTTCACCGGAAATATATGTTTTAAGACCCCCTGAAACCAAAAGAAGAATTTTTGAAAACATGTCCGTGTGTGTCTGTGTGTGTGTCTGTGTGTGTCTGTGAACAGCGTAACTCAGAAACGAACAGCCGGATAACACCAAACTTGATATTTAGGTTCAGTATCTTCCAGAGATGCGACACGAAGGTTTTCAAGAAAATCCCCCCACCCCAGATTACCCTTTACATGGAACATTTTTCGAAAATTGTAATTTTTTTCAAAAATGGCTCTAACGATTTTGATTAAAATATGATACGTTTAAGATACTTTCATGACAAAATGCATATCTTGAATTTTCTGGGAATGTCTCCAAAAGTATTCTTCATTGTGAACGACTTTTGCATAATTGGTAAACCATAAGAGATAAACAAAAGTTTACTACTCAAAAAATGTAGATCGCGTTAAAATGCACAATTTATGTCATACACATTTTTTGTGTTAGGTGAACCATTTTCGAGATATTGCTTGTTATTCCCTTAAATTTTTCAATAATTTTCTCAAATGGGAATTCGTTATTCATTTTTTTGTCTTGGATATGTAAAGAGTATTAATCTGTGGCAAAGAGAATGGTGCTGCACCTAGCAACCAGCTATTAAGAGTAATGTCTATGCTTTAAGGTTACTGTATTTCTATATTATCCTTGTAAATATATATTCCCCTTACATCTACAAGAACATTAGCAATAAGATAGAGACTGGAAATGTTTATCTCGATTAACATGAAATAGATGGAGAATAAGCGTCTGTAAAATAGTTGGTACAAGAGTAGAGAAAGTCATGTGAGTGTAACACATCAGGGTTTTTTTTAAACATGGCTTGTATAACATGTAGTAAAAGTTTCAAGTCCCTAGTCTGAAAATTATAGTAACTGTCCATAACATTTGAATGTGAGAATACATAGTAAAAGCAAAAACAGATAATTACATTAAAACTACTCTGTTAGTCATTTAATGTGTGTAAGAATTTCGATATAAAGTAATTAAGGATAATTCCAAGCGTCTTAAAATTTGGCCAACATATAGATCTAAAGTAACAAACGATTATTATATAGGTACAGACAGAAAACGTGTTTTTCTTGAAAAATGACCACAATTTCCCCATGTTCCCTCCTCAAGCCTACGTCTATTTACAATTTCTGCCACACAACAGAAATCTCTGAATTGCAACAACCTAGTCTTATAGGTTAAGACAATGCAACCAAATAAATGCGATAACACTGCAGCAAGCGGAATATCCGGGAATTCCTATTATTTCTAAAGAGATAAAAAAGATGTACACTTTTATTCCAAATTTCATTTACATTTACTTCTGATGATATTGGTATACACAACACATCATGTTTAACTGAACTAATGGCGAAATTTCCACCAATTATTTCACTTCATGGCACACCTCACAAAAAAACTAAGTATTATATTTTCAGGAGATCATCTGCTATTATCTGAACGAACTATTTGTATGAAAGTTCATGTCAAAGTAAGAGAAAGAAAGGGGGGACCAATGGAATGCAGAACATGTTTTTTAGATTATTTTTATGACATATTCTTTATTTTATTCATTTCTATAACCTCTAGATTATGACGGCAATCTGTATAGAACAAGACAAGAAGGCCTCAAAATGGCAGGAAAACTGTATTTCCAAATGCCTTCTACCGAGAGGTTAACACAAAATTGTCATAGTAACAAACAATAAACCATTCACATTCATTTAACGTTGATGTCCCTTATCCCTTTTGTGTATCTACACTTTATACAATTCTATGTTTACTTTAGCCTTCAAAAAGAAGAAAAGCTAGCTAGGATAGCTTAAGGAATGTAAATAAATGATGAAAAATATTGAAGCTTTTTCAAAAGAGCAAAAATGCCTTTGCTTTGTATCTCAAAGCTAAGAATGAAAGAAAAAGACATACTGACTGGTATATGTGATCCTGTGTGTGCGTTTAATTTATATTATTTTCAATGTGGTTTCAGGTCTTAGTTTTTCTAAAACTGGAATATTAGAGAAAAGTTGGAGAACCACATCAAAATATTTTTATTGTTCTGTAAGTCTATAACAGGGATTAAAACTGACCATTCCCATTTAAATGCAGAGAGATGTCAATTGCGAAATAGTATGCAATTTGGAGCAGCAGTGAATCGAATGGTCTAATCATATGAGTTTCGCAAGGTTCCTTTCCTAAGTGTGTTATATTCTACTTTTCTTCCTACTAAGGTAACCAGAGCATTTAATTTTCTACTTAAGTTTTGAATTATTTATCTGAAAATAATAGATTTTGTCAATGAGTGTTGACTTCCAATAAAGTCTATTGCTTCAAAATAACTACAACCAGTTATTTGCAACAAGCGACTGTTAATAATACACAAATTAACAACACCCATAATTAATCTAATGTAAATCAGGACATTTAGGTTTATTAGAAAAATGGGAAAAGCGATTGTCGAAAAGTTTCTGCATGTATTACAGGAAAGTATTTACAGTGACAGTTCCCTGGACGGAAAAACGTGTAAAATAACTTTTCTATGACAACATTGAAGAAATATAGGTAATTAGCAAACTGAAAATAAGATGACATGGGTCATCTTGCTTAAAAAAGCCAAAATGATGAGGTATAAACGAGGAGCAAAAATGATCAAGGCGTTTTCTCTAAAGAATGAGAACACACTATAGTAAGCGGAATATTCGTGAATAATTTTAATGCCAAAATGTTTTCTACTTCATAATATACAAAGAATAAAATAAGCAGTTTGAATAGAAATAGCATGAATCAAAAAAGTGGTATACATTTTGAAAATCGAATGCTCCAAAAGGTTTTATTTCCGGTTCACTTCCTCTTGTCAGTCGGGCTATACTAAGTCGGCTAGTTTGAATGCTATGCAGGCCTAACAAAAACGCCTGGTATGCGAGGCTACCCGCATGTCTCCAATTCCCTGCGGGTGAATGTATTGGAAGAGTGAACATGCTGTGTATACAAAAATCTATGTATGACTTCATTACAAGTCCTTGCTTAATAAGGAAAACATTGCTGCAATACGACTTACATCCGATATAACATTTTCGAAAAAAAAAAACCTTCCTAACCAACTGAATAATACTAAGCACATATCCATAGAGCTATCAATCTCAAAGTAGTTTTTCTTGACTTCGGTACGAGATACCTAATATATAAAATTCAGCTTCTGCAATCATGTAATTCATATCTATGCAATGTTTTAGAAGCAAATGAGCAAACTAGCTATGTGTTAATATCACAAGGAAAAGGCTTGCTGTCAAAAATATGATAAAAACAATAACTTTACAAAATATCAAAGAATTTATGGGGATACTACTCTTGTACAAACTATATACTGTGATATATTAATCAAAATCGTTAGAGCCATTTTTGAGAAATGCTTTTTTTGGATTCAGGCGGCCTCAAAACATGTATTTCCGGTGAAATCTCGGTATCGAATTTTTGGGTGGAATGCAATACTTCCCCTACTTACTATACGTAGTAGAGAAAGTACAAAAATAGATTTCCAGAAAGAGTAATCATATGTTGCATCTTCAATTGTTATCGTTTTTTATATTTCTTTGGAAAGAAAGAAGTAGTGCGTGTTTTGTTTTAGCTGATTGTTTTTCTTGCATAATAATAAACGAATTGAAGTAATTTTCTAACTAGTTTGAGAGTAAATTTAGACTAACTTAATACCAAGTAACACTGTAGTGATAATAGTGATAATGAGAACAATGTAGTTTTCAAGAATTCATTAGCTCGTATGCTTATTCAGAATGGGAAATGTTTCAACTTTAAGAGAAAGAAAACTACATACCTGAACATAATTCGTGACTAAGTAATGAAGCGAGCCATTGAATCTTGCTGTTATATATTTCGGTTTACCTCACGACCAAAACCGATACCTAGCAATTGACATTTGACATGGTAACAAGAAAAACGGAATATGATCCACCATCTTTCTTTCCCCTTTCTTTTATTTTTTCGTTTGTGCGATACCCTTTAGTTTCTGTGGTCATATCGAGAACTTTGACTTTAGAAACAACTAACTAGTTGACTAAGTTTTTGCTGTTGATTTTTTCTAATTTTAATTAGAGAACACATTCATACTTCTAAACCTGGTTCTAATTGAAGGAAACAGTCCTCCGCCCTAGCCGGGAATTTAACCCGCGACCTCTGGTTGGAGAAACCAGAACGCTGACCACCTGACTACAAGAGGCAGTTATCGTCATACTATTTGATTACTTTTGCGATAATCGTAGGTTTTTTTTTATCAGATATAGGCTTCTATTGTCGCAGTTCTCTGGCTCGTGTTCTCTTATTTGTTGAGCGCCTCTTGTTTTATTATTTTAAATTTGGGTTCTTTGTCCTCCGGCTAGCTATTACAACTCAGTCGAGCAAGTGTCTCTAAGCAGGGCGTGTAAACGGAAAGGAGTTGTTGCTAAAAGATAACACTGATAAAATAATTTGTTTCTACACTTTTATTGCCATCACAATTAATAATTCACATATTTAATCTTTATACACGCCTGACTGAAATTGTGATATTTCTGAATGTAACTACAGTCGTTTTAGTTGCCGCACGCCAATTACTTCGCGTACTTCACAGTTTTTGTAACTAACATTGCGACGTGCACCTCGTGAATGATTCTTCAAAACTGCGCGAAACTTGCTTATGGCTCGAGAATATATACTCCTCCACCTCGAATGCCTAAACATTATAATAGAGCTGCTATTGGTTACCAAATCGGGCCCACTTTAGCGTCTGTTTTGGTCAGCCAATCACTACTACTAACATATGTACTCTAGGGAAGATATTCCCTCCATTTCTAAAAAAAGGCACGCTACCCTGACGTCATTTGTTTGTCTCTTCTTAGTGATAAACAACTCACCCCCTCGGTTTATTGTTACCCACTTCTATTGTCAGTTTCAGTGAGGCCGTCGCTTATTTCCTAACAATACTTATGGCTAACAAACTTCTAAAATCCTGTACATACAATAATATTAATTTACACTACAGTCACTTTGGCATTCCAGCATGTTATGATATAAAATACTGCCTCACTATTCCTTCAAGTTCAAAGAACATATGTCCGAATATATTTAAAATTATAATTTAATTATAATTATAATTATATATGTGATATTCGGATGCAGTATATAATATAGTAAAGTCGCCGTGGCGCAGGGCTGGAGCTGATGCTCTGGTTCCGGGCCACGGAATACGTCCGGGTTTGATCCCACTCATGAGACTGCGTATTTTAGGTCCCGGGTATAGGACCGGTGCCCACTAGCATTGTGAGGAAAGCTAGGAGTTAGGATAGGCAGCGGTCCTGCCCTGTAAGCCAACTTTCTGGCTGGGATGTGCGTGATGCTGACCATATCACGTTTCCGTATCGTTTAGATGATCGTCCACCTCAGCCGTGCTTACTGGGCGTGAGACCGGCTGTCGGGTTGGCAGGCCTAGGCCCTTACTGTCACTCTGCAGTAGTTCTCAACTCCTCTACATAATTTCATTAACTACAGCTTTAATTGAATAGGTACGATGATTGCATGGAACTATAATATGAATTGTAGATAATACTCTATTGAACCGATTATTGTATTATTAACAAAGTGTTGAGGATTCTATTCTCTTCTGGGTGTTCTCACGAAAGGTTGCAAATACGATTATATCAAAATGGATTGAAAGGAGCTTCATAAAGGCAAGCTAGCTGTCCAAGTCTTAACTAATGCACAAATAATAATTTTACAATCAAGTGAATTTCAATTCGTTACAACCAGCTTGCTTAAGTGTCATCTATTTTATTACAATATATTCTTAAAATTAATTGATATTTTAATAACTTGAACCTATTTACCTTTTGACGGGGGGTTGGAACATGTTTTGTCAAACTTTTATTTCTTATGAAATTTATTTATAATCTTTATTTGGAGAAACAAACGCCTATAGCCTTTGCCCAGCCAATTGTGCTTATGGTTTTTAATTTATTAAAATAATACACTTTTTCTTATGTTTACTACTTCTGTTTATACTTTCCACTACATTGCGGGCATCAGTACTTACTTTCATAATTACTCAGCTATATAGCCTTTGTAAAATTTAAAGCTACAATTTATTAGCTATCACTGTTTCCTTTTCATTCGAGTTTTCTTTTTCCTGCTGAATTAGAAATTAACAGAATATTGAACACATAATTTATTTTCCGTAAGTACATAAACAAATGCTTTCATTGCTATTATATTGTTTTACTTTATGTCTAAGATTTGTTGAGTGCCTTCTATATTACTTTTTGATTATGTGGTTTAATTGAAAGTCTGCTACGATAAATTCAAAATTTTATCTAAAAATATTGCACACTCGGATATTTTTGGGCAGAAAACAGACAAAGTGAAGAGAATGTTCTGTTCAGCTGCACTTTTATTAAAAATTAGTTTCATGGGCCATACTGAAGTGATTCTTAATTTCAAGCCTCCAGGGGAAAATGAATATGAAATAAGGAGGCAATTTTTATTTATATGCATCCCGAATTTCTGTTTGTATTTTAGCTTTTATATTGTGTTAGTTGGCTTATTCCTGTGTCATTGGTTGTACTATAGTTTTGCAACAACTACGTCCCTCGCTGAAGCAGAGTGCAGTTGTATGGAGAAGACCAATGGTTACAATAATATAAATTTTAATAAGCTCAGAATCATAGTATATTTAAGCCACATCTATGTCTATCAACGGTCTATTTGCTAAGAACTGTTTTATTGATAAGAATAATTTGTATGGCGACTAGGGTCTGGTTAGGTAATATCCGTTTAAGTTTAAAGTCTTATATAATTTCTCTACTCATCTACACTCTCATCACTGGTGTAGCTGCTCTTTATAGGCGGCCCAATTGAGGAAGCCGCCTACAAGTCAAGGAGAAATAAGTTAATATCAGGAACTATGTATATCATTTATAATAAGAGGTCGATTTTGAACAATTTAGAATGAATTTCTTTTTTATTATAGTATTTGGAATTTGTACCTAATAAAATTAAAACTGTTACCTTATTCATCTACTTCGCAACTGATTACCTTCCTTTTCGTAGAACTTATACTCCCCAGGACTTTAAAAACCAATGCCTTGCGGCAATAGTCTGTCGTGAAGCAAGCTAACTTTTGGATCAAAGCGAATGCACAAGGATGATCAACCTAAATACCTGATATGGCGGTGAAGAAGGAAAAGCAATGTAGGTCATGAAAGGAATGATAGGAAAACTCGTGGATCAAATTATCCAACCCAGCATTCGCCTAGCGACCGCGAAGAAGCCTTCGGTCAGACTGGATTTGAACCCGGGACCTCCTCAAATACGGGCCACAGACGTTACCTCCTCAGCCATCCCGCTCGGTGAAAACTTTTGGAAGAGGAGAAATTTCAAAATTTCATATTTTAAGCCTCCTTTAGTGAATAATAAAAGTATTCACCTTACAAACTATTTGGAATTTTTACAGATATCGCTAAATACTAAATTTAACTTTTATTTTCTTTGGGAGCTGTTTAATCAATGCATATACTCTATGTAAACTGAGGTTCCACATATAATCACCTTACAATGAATTTGTATCAGCATTTATTTCCCATTAAATAATAGCGTTCTCAGATACAGATTCATAATAGTGAATCCTTTTCGAAGTGCTATTTCTAAAGAAAGATTAGTTTTCTCCATAAAATGTAATAAAGTACTATAGTAAAATTTACTAAACCTTAAGTGATTCCTCTCTACAGTTCGTTGTTAACAAAACCTATCACTCCAGGTAGACGATGAAATAAGAACACCTGTAAACACAGTTAAAGTCTAAATCACGCACCTTAAGTTAAGTGCGTTTTGTTGGAATCTCTGGAATGTAGGCTGTCTTTCTTTCCATTGCTAAACCAAATAATACAGTCGTTTGAATTAAACATCAGTTATGAATTGTAAACGCAATGGAACATGTGAGCGCCTTGTAATCTCTGCCACAACTAAGTACATCTTCGACAACAGTAATTTTCTTTTTCTTCCTCCTTTCCTTTGACTTAATCGCGGATTGCATCCCATTCAGAAGATTTCTTTCCTTCTGTAGCATGCTACATGAGGTTCTTACGAATACAAAATAATAATTCAAGATAAAATCTAAAAGAAACGACTTTGTAGCGCATATCTGATTCTTCTGCTATGCAAAACTAGTTCACAATAGCGCAATGTAATTGGTAAAGAACGGAAGTCCCTAAGCGCAAAGGAGACAACAAAAATATCAGCACCATCACCAACAGTAGTTAAATATACACTACTTATTAAAATAATTTATTAATCCTTAAAAATCTGCCTATTACGTCTCCTTATGTCTAGATAGTTCCGTGTTATCGTAAAATGACAGTTTGTTCTTTACGAAAAAGGCAACTTCTTTACATTTGGAAATTTTAAAACAACAAAGAACGTGTTTATTTAACATAAAACACTTTGATGCTCTTAGACAATAAATAGATTTACAAAAAAAAGTGTGTAAGATAGATACACACATATACACACAGATATATATATATATATACATACATACATACATACGAGGTGTGATCAAAAAGTTTCCGGAATGACGTCATAAATACTACACAACAGTTTGTTTTGTCTAATCTGCACTGGCACACTCGAAGTAGTCTCCTTGGGAGTTGATACACTTGTCCCAGTGCTTCTACCACTGCTGGAAGCACCTCTGAAAGTCCTCTTCTTTCAATATGTTCAGAGGCTTCTGCGATTCGCTATGGATGACATCAATGTCCTCAAAACGGTGTCTCGGAGCCGTATTTTAAGTCGCGGGAAAAGAAAATAGTCCGCTGGTGCCAAATCTGGAGATTAGGCGAGATGGAGAACAGTATTCATCCTATTTTTATCCAAAAATTGGCGAACAGAAAGGGCTTTGTGTGCGGGCGCATTGTCATGATGCAGGAAACAGTCACCAGTCTTTCAAAATGCTTTGAACACTTCTAAAGGAGAGTTCTAATGAGTCAGAAAGTTCTGTTATTGTAATGCGCTTACCATTTAATACGATTTCCCTCACCTGATTGATATTTTCATCAGTTTTGCTGAAACAGGGTCGCCCCGAACGATCTGCACCTTTAACATGTCACACCACTTTTAAATTTCAAAAACCACTAAAATGCATGAGTTTTGCCCAAAACTTCCTCCCCATAAGCTTCATAGGCTTCTGTTGCAGTTTTACCGAGTTTAAAGCAAAATTTGATGTTCGTTCCTTGTTCTTCGTAATCTGACATTTTATGCTACGCGGAAAAATCGCATCACATGCAAAACACGTGTTCACTTCAGAGCGTTTACCTCGTCACTGCATGGTCACAGGAAGTCACATAACCTCTCATTTTATCGGGAAGGAACGCTGCATGTATACTCTGGGTAAGAATTAAAGAAATATCAGCGTCAGCATTGTTGTGAAGCCATTCCTGAAACTTGTTGACCACACCTCAATATATATTACAGCACTTCTGAGATTAATGTCTCGCTGTCAACACACTTTCTTCAAAATTTTGAATAAATAATGACTATAAAAATAGGATGCATTCATATGATTTTCTCTACCACTCTTCTACAAACCATTGTTACAAAAGGAAATTATTCTATCTACTTCTTGTTAATCGAGATAAACATATGCTGAAATGTTTTTATTATAGATGTCGATATAGATACAAGGAAATACAGGAGGCTCAAACGATAGTCCAGTCCCTAAAAAGTGGATGGCTATGTCATGGTTTAGAAATTCCATTCTTTGACCACAAAAAAAAGACTGAATAGCCGCAAAAATACGAAGAATTTGAAAATTTAAAACATTAAGAACAATATATCAGAAATGTTAAATGACACAAAAATTGTATCTTTTAACGAGAGTTACATTTTATGTAATAAGTTTTTTTTCTTACTCTTACGGTTCACAATTAATACAAAATTATTCAAATGTATAACATAACACTTCGCAGACTGTTCGCAGAAAGTTCCAGATATGCGTTTTATTTATCATGATTATAATCAAAATCAAAAGAGGCGGTTTTGAGAAAATAAAAAATAACTAATTTTTCTATTTAAGGAATTTAATTAAAAAACAAAGTAGGTATACTTACGAATTCAAGATTAGATAGCCGGCCAAGTGGACAGCTTTAGATAATGAATGGCGTGAGCTGTTGCCAGTAAGTTAAAGTACAGGAACGGCGTAGTAAGCTTTCAATAGGAAAACAAATAGCTTCTGTGAAGAAAGAAGTTGAGGCAGTATTTTTGACACTTAAATGATTTCAGGCTAATTATATAAATATAAATTCAATAACAGCCCGCCTTAGAGCAATATGTGTATATAACAAGATATAAAAAATGTATATTACAGTCATTGTATATGTTTATACTACTGTATACATGTGTAATAATGTTATCTGAATGTGTACGTAAATTAATAATGTAGGAGCTGTGAGAATAATAGGTTAAAAGTTGCTAACAATGAGGTAAACGTGAGGCAATAATGAATTTGAAAGTTTAATGATACTACTTGTGATTCTTGGAAGCAATAATGTAATTTTTGTGACTGTTTATTAAATAGCCAATCAACAACCAGAAAGTTAAGTTAAATGAAAGTATTCTATTGGAGTAGGATTAGCCAATCAGAAACTGAAATGGGGCAAAATTTACAAATTCAGAAGTCAGTTGCTTATAGACAGTGTTCCTAACCGGACGCGAGATGTGTCCTCGAGAAGTTTCATACGTATTCAGTGTAAGACGAAAATAGTTTACGTGTTAAAAAGTGCAAGTAATTAATAAATAATCTCACAGCTCTCTATATCAGTGAAGTGTTATTTAAATCGTGTCAAGAATTAATAAAAGGAGTGAGGTAAAAATTATAATCTGTGTAAACCTACATTCTTCAGTCGCACGACTCCCTGTTAAGGCATTCAAGTCTCTAAAAAAATATAAATATTGACGCAGCCGATGCAAACATAAATATATAATATTTAAAGAAACAGTCAAAGTTACAAAGTTAATATTTCTTAAACATTTTTTGCAGCGAAGGCCACCGGAACTTTGCGCCATACGTGGTGCAAATAACGTAAAGAAAATACCTTCCTCAAATTGGCGCCCAACGTGGGGCTCGATAACAATACAACACATCCAAAAATTAACCTACTTCAAATTGGCGTCCAGCGTGGGTCAGATAACAATAAAATAAAATAATCCACTTCACATTGGCACCCAACGTGGGGCTCGAACAGACAATAATTGGCAAGAATAACTAAAACGAAGAGATCACCTAACATCACAGAACTACCAGAATCGTCGAAACTAGTACAGAGAACTTCAGAAAACTCCAGAGAACATCAGAGAGCTTAAGAAAACTTCAGAGAGCTTCAGAATCCACATCATCCAAGGACAGCAATAATTCTTTCAGGAGTACGAGGCACGGAGTCAACAATTCAACAAGAATCTAGGAGGGAACACCAGAATAAAAAGGTTTACTAAAACAGCCAGAGAAAATTTCAGAAAATTCCACTACTAAATATTTATATAATTATCAAAGTAGTTACGAATATATTGTTAAAAAGATAATTTTATGCTGTTAAGAAGCGGAAAATTAAAATTGAGCAATTCCAAACCAAATATAACAAAAGAAAATATACAAAATAAAATGGAAACAGAAAACAATGAAAATATTGAAGTAGGAGAGGATAGGTCAGCCATTACAAATTACAATGCAAATTTACAATCAGAGCTAGAGGAAACAAGTAGGTTAGATGTAGAAGAACAGTTATCTGTAAATTCACAGTTAGGTATAGAAAGAGATACTATCCCTCACACATCTAGGACACAAGAGCAAGAAAACGTCTCAAAACAAAATATTATGTGCATTCTTAAGGCAATAAATGACTTAAGTAATAACATAACTGAAACTAATAATAAGATAACAAACTAATACAGAGCAGAGAGTAGAGTTAAGTAATAAGACAACAGAAACTAATACAGAGTTAAGTAATAGTTAATTGAAACTAATACACAGCTATTTAGTATCAAAAATTATCTAGCTAAGCAAATAGAAAATTGCATGAAAGAAAGTAAAGCTAAAAGTAGAAGGTTAGAAATAACAATAGAACAATCTTCAAAAACACTTCAAAATGATATAGATTGAAAAGTAAATAAAGGTTGTAAACAGCTACAACAGAAGTTATCAAGTCATATTTATAAAATTTACAAATTCAGAAGTCAGTTGCTTGTAGACAGCGCTCCTAACCAGACGTGTTGCTTGTAGACAGCGTTTATAACTGGACGCGAGATGCGTTCTCGAGAAATTTAATACGTATTTGTGTAAGACAGAAATAGTTTACGCGTTAAAAAGTGCAAGTATTTAATAAAAAAAATCTCACAGCTCTCTCCCTATATCAGCGAACTGTTATTAAATGCCAAAAAATTGTATCTTTTAACGAGAGTTACATTTTATGTAATAAGCTTTTTTTCCTTACTCTTACAGTCCACAATTAATACAAAATTATACAAATGTATAACATAACAAACACTTCGCGGACTGTTCGCAGAAAGTTCCAGATATGCGTTTTATTTATCATGATTATAATGAAAATCAAAAGACGCGCATTTGAGAAAATAAAAAATAACAAATTTTTCTATTTAAGGGGATTTAATTAAAAAACAAAGCAGGTATCCTTACGAATTCAAGATTAGATAGCCGGCCAAGTGGACAGCTTTAGATAATGAATGACGTGAGCTGTTGCCAGTAAGTTAAAGTACAGGAACGGCGTAGTAAGCTTTCAATAGGAAAACAAATAGCTTCTGTGAAGAAAGAAGTTGAGGAGAGAATACTGAACTGCTTTATATGGAGTGTGGTATTGTATAGAGAGGGTATTGTAAAATTTCTTGTCGCACAGGAAGTGAAGAAAAACAATTGGAAGCATCTGAAATGCGGATATAGAAAAGAATACAGATTGCGAAATGCACAGAGAAATGATTAATATGGCTGCATTAGAAAGAGTGGGTAATAGAACAACGGTGCTGAAAATGATGAGATAAAGCAAAAGAAATAGGCAGGAAGGCTAGATTCATTTTTAGTAGTGTTCAACAACCGTTCTTATTCCATACGGCAGCACAGGCGGAGGACACATGATAATAAAATGAAAAAATTGGAAACGAAATTTTGGGAAGGAGAAGTTTCAGGCCAAGTTTAGGATGCCTCCCCGGCGTTTGCCAGTTATGAGGACTGAGCAAAACCTGGAAAAAGCTTCAGTCAGGCAGGACGGTCGTGGCGAGATTTGAACCGCAGACCTCCCGTTCACGAGTCAGTGCCTTACGACCTCGGCTACCCGTGTTGATAGTAAGACTAAATGAGAAGATACTGCTGGCAGAGTTATGTACTGGTAGAATAATGGATAGGAAAAATATATCAGATGATAAATGATTCATGTGCGGAGACGAAGATCAAGAATTAAAAGAGGAAAGAATGGGAAGAGGCTGAATTTGTATTGAATAAAACACCATTATGTTTGAATTAAAATTAATTTTGTTCCGTAGACAACTTGTATCAGGTGTTGCAGTTTTTAATGATGCATTTTATATGCTGGTACTTTTTACAACCAAAATTTAATTAAACACAGAATAACCTTAAGATTGTTATATTATCTCCTATTACTATTGTTTTATGTAATAGTACTTCCTCTTTAATTAGGGACAGTAGTTTATTAACTAAGTTTTCTTTAGGTAAATCATCATTTGGGTTTTTCAGACCCAACAGTTCATATCTTTTCCTACCTGGTGCCACACATGTGAAGATAATGAGAGGCCATTTCATCCTCTTTGTTACATAGCCTACTTACTGGTTAATTTAAAACTTCCCATTGTATGTATATGTTTCCTTAATCTATAATGTCCCGTCAAGAGCCCGGTTATTAGTTTATTTCAGATCAATTGAGATTAAGTACATCTTCGGTCAGCGCGGATATACTGCTCATCATTTTGCATCCCTCTGTTTGAACCATTGCAATTGGTGATTATGATTAATCCATTCAGCAATGGCTCTTTGAACAGAATTTAAAGGTATGCCAAAAACTGGATCAGTTTAATGGATCAGTAAATGTTTGAGCAAATCCTTTTCTTGACAGGAAATCTGCTTTTTTATTACATAAAATTCCCTTATGTCCAGGCACTCACCCAAGATTAATCTGTTGCTTTGCCAGTTGCATAAGGTTTATTAGGTCGACTAACCTAGATGTTACCTGATAACTTGCAATTGCTTTTAACGCAGCTGACTGTCAGAGAAAATCCAAACGTTGCTTCCTTTGTAGCCCCCTTTTTAGATTCTTCCTGACACAGGTTTTAATTGCATAGGATTTAGCTTGAAATACAGTGGTATTGCGACCAAGAGCAACATACATATTACACTTTGGTACTTCCCCGTGTATTCTAGCTTAGCTCCAGAGCCATTGTCGTCCTCCGTGGAGTAATGGTTACCATGCTAGCCTTTAGTTCCCGAGGTCGCGGGTTTTTTCGGACGTAAACATCCTTAGCATGGCTTCCTTAGGAAGGGAAGTAAAGTCGGTGATCCTGTGTCGTAGATTTACGGAACGTAAAAGAACCTCAAGCCTGATAAAGAGGCATCTGAGCAAAATTACTGGCCTTTCACGCCCAATATAAAATGGAACGCTAAGAATCACAGCAGTTAAAGAGCATCCATAAATAAAACTCAATTTTAATTTCCAGATCCATTGTTCATTTTAGAGCCATTTGTGTACCGGATTATGCTATCTTCAGAACATTGTCTGTTTTTCTGACTCCGTCTAACACTACGTTAAATAGTTTGTCAAAACATAATTTTTGTAACATTTAATCACTACCAATCTCAAGTTTGTTTGCTATTTCGTTATTGTACAAAATATTTTAGAAAACGACGGTGAATTAAAAATTAAAATCGGTTTCCTAAGTTCTGAATATGTCTTCGGAATTGCAATGAACTTTCGATTTCTACGGAGCGATGTCTAAGGAATTGTACCGAATAAATAAGGTTTATTCATTTCGAAATAGAACTTAAGTAGCTCTCCTAGCGTATGCAGCAGCTCTAGTGAAAAGTGGAGGATGTCATAATATATCTGTTGCTGAAGGTAATGATATATTCGCATAAATGAACCCAGAATTACTGCGTGTAACATCATCAGGGTTTCAAATAATTTCTGTGATTTCTAATCATTTAATTTTTTACGTATTGAAATATCTGTTTTATATCACAATGTGTTCTCAAAATTTCTAGACTGAATACATTACAAATTCTAAACGATCCCATGGGATATTAGTAGCGTATAACGTGTCACATATCGAAGCAATACACAAACAATAATGAATCAGTAAACAACAAAATAAATCACTGAGCTAATCAAAGATTTGTAGCTCGCCCTGAAAAGCATTACGAGAATAACACGCTTCTACAAGAAGTTTATATTTTATCAATAGATAAAATGTGTAGATATGAATTAAGAGGAATTTTTGCAAAGAAATAAGGTCCGTAGAAGGTGTACCAGATTATACACAAGAATGCCCATCACTAGCCTTTCCATGGTTTCGCTTGTTTGGTATTAGCTTGTATTGTACGTATTGCATAAAACAAATTTCATAAATTGTCCAATCCTCTATCCCCTAAACTAAAGGAATAACAATTGTCCTTCCCGCCTAAGTACTTTGAATCAGTTGCGACTTTGCTCTTCTTATAGGAACAACAAATAACCACTTCATATAACCCGTATACTCCTAAACTAGTAAGCAGCTCCATTTACGTTGATTAAAAAACCTACTTCTGAGCATGACCGGCTTTAGGTATAAAAACTGAGGGTTAAAATAATTCTATTCGAGGTAAAAAGGTAACTTAAATTCGTTCCTAAAGTAGTACTATTTATTTTATTTCCCGAAAGTGAAACGAATAGGGTATCCCTTTAATATCTACTATGCATTGTTACAGTTTACTCTCTAGATTATTAATCTTGCTACTCAAGTAAGTGCGAGAGAAACTCATTTCTAAGCTTTATATTTCACAGTATTTATTTTCGTGTGCAATCATCAATGAATTTAAGCAATAAACAGAATAAAAGCAACTGACAGGGTAATAAAATTTAAAGTTTGTCTCCAGTGTGCAAATATCATATCTATTTTAATAAACGAAATCATTAAACTGCAAAGCTTCTTGAATGCAGACAATCTTTAAATTATTAAATTTCAACATGTTTTAATATTCGTTCTTGTAGTTCACTCGCATGTATGTGTGGCTATATGCAAGGATAAGCTCTGAATTATGAATTTGTATGCATGCACTCGCTTGCTACTAACAACAAGTTCATAATTGTTGGCAAACATCCAATGCGTATACCTATTTGTTCCGTTTGTCTTTGCTCTTCTGTAATCATACAAATTTAAGGCGTAATTGGACATTTTATTTGTTAGTTTAGTCTCTTAGGCTTGAATACAAGGTGCATATAGTATTTATGCAGAGTTAGATACAAGACGTGACCCACTTTTATTAAAGAATTTGGTTCAAATTAAAATGAGTTTTATTTATGGACGTTCTTTAACTGCTGTGGTCTTAGTGAAAGAAATTTTGCTCAGAGGCCTCTTTATCAGGCTTGAGGTTCTTTTACGTGCCGTAAATCTACGACACGGGTAAACTGGCTTTACTTCTCTTCCGAAGGAAGACATGCTAAGGTTTTTACACCCGAAAAAGTCCATCGCCCTCGGGAACTAGAGGCTAGCATGGTAACCCCTACACCACGGAGGACGAGAAAATTCGATACCGAGATTTCACCGAAAATACTTGTTATGAGGCCCCCTAAATCCCCAAAAAGCACTTTAAAAATAGGTCGTGTGTGTATGTGTGTCTGTGGACAGCATAACTCAAAAACGAAAAGTTGGATAAATACCAAACTTGGTATTTAGGTGTAGTAGTTTTTAAGGATGCGACGAAGATTTTCAAGAAAATTCCCCCTTCCCAGACTACCCTTTACATGGAACGTTTTTTGAAAATTTTGATTTTCTGAAAAATGGTTCTAACAATTCTGGTTAAAATATCCTATATTTAAGATATTTTCATGGCAAATAAAATGTTTAACTTGACTTTTCTGGGAATGTCCCCAAAAGTTCTCTTCATTCTGAATGACTTTTCCATAACTGTTAAACCGTAAGGGAGAGACAATTTTTTATACAAAAAATGTAGAGCTCGTTAAAACACAAATTTATGTCGATGTTATTTGTTTCAATTTTCCAACACTTATACTTTTTCTCAAATGGGAATTCGTTCTTCTTTGTGTGTGTGTGTGTGTGTGTGTGTGTGTGTGTGTGTGTGTGTGTGTGTGTGTGTGTGTGTGTTCTGGACATGCAAAGGGAATGGATTGCTCTACATATCAACCAGCTCTTAAAATATTTGACTATCGCTTAAAACCTAGCAATTCCCCTTGCATCTACAAGAAAATTAGCAATAACATAGCTTCTGTAAATTTTTATATGGATTAACATGAAGTAGACGGAAAATAAACCTTTGCATAAATAGTTTGTGCAAGAGTAGGGAAAGTCATGTGTGTGCAACACATCAGATTGTTTTTAAATAAGATAATGGCTCACGTGTACAAAAGGAAACGTTTGGTGATGGGAGAGGAATGTGTTTACTATTCAAAGCTCGCTTGCTACTTGTCTACTGCTCTCATAGTTATATCAAATAACCAAATTAAACAAATCTAAATAAGATATGATTACAAAGGAAGATTTATATTAGAGAAAAGGGTTAAGTCTCCATCTTTGAAGAAATCGATGCATAATTTCCAGGAGACCTTCGAAAAAATGTATGTCCTTATACCAGATGGCCCAACCGCGCGGTATTTCACCTGTGTAGGTATGCCTTCGTGCGTTAAAAGAGTTGCAGAGCTCAACGGGGCAACTCCAAGTAAATGCAGGCCAGTGGGGAATTAGTGCAATAACGTGAGCGACCTTCGTTATACTCCTCTTGCTTATCAGCAAAGACGACTAGCGGATCGCGATAATTCAGAGTCAGTTCCCAGGCTTACATTAGAGTGCACAGTCAGTGATGATAGACAAGAACAGTGTAAACAGATCGAACAGACCTCAGAATGTTTTTCACTTCAGTTACACAGACTTTATTTTCAAGGGAATAAATTCACTTCTTAGATTGAGAAATAAATAAAAGGTGTTTATTTGACCACAGCTATTTTATAAATTGTGTTTGCGCTGTTCTTGTCTAACGTTACGGATTGTATGCATTATAGGTTAAATCAATACATAAAAGCATCTAACGGAAACCATGTAAACATGAGAACACATAATACATATCACTGCTATCTTTTCCTCTATTATTATTATTATTATTATTATTATTATTATTATTACACACAACTTATAATAGAATAAATGAAAGCATTAAAGCAACGTAACAAAAACCACGCAGACATGAGTGTAGGTAATGAGTGCACACTCATATTTTGAGTGCATACATGAGTGCAAGCTGGGAACTGCCTCTCAATGAGCGTGATCCGTTAATCGTCTTCTCTGATAAGCAGAACGAAGGTCGCTGACATTATTGCGACGGTTCCCCACTGACCTGCGTTTGCTTGAATTTGCCCGTTGAGTTCTGCAACTCTCTTAACGCACGAAGGGATATCTACACAAGCGAATACGGCGCTTTTGGGCCACCTGGTATAATAGTATAGCTTATCATTCTATGATTTGTTGAAGACACCACAGTTGAGCTGAGAATTTTTTCTGATACAACTCATGCTAGAAAAAGGAGCAAGAGGAAGGAAGAGGCATTTTGAAACGGCAAATTCCAAATTTAAGTTGTTACTTAAATCTGAGATCTTTTAGCAAAATTCAGTTTTTCAAATTATTTAAAAGGAGGGGGTCCCCGAAGCCGGGGCAGAGCAAGGCGCGTAGGTCAGCCGGCCGCTTGTGTCTCTACAGTGACCCTTGGTAGGGAGGAATGTGGGGAGAGACCCGAAGGGCGAGTACAAGGGCGCAAGTAATGCTTTTAAATTGAGCGCCTCCAACGCATCCCGAGCCTGATCATTTCGGCCACGAGCCCCGAAGGAGCTTCCACCCAGAGGTGGATTCCATCTGACCAGTCCCCGGGCGACATTAGGGTGAAACTGCCACAGAGCGCATAGCCACCGTCCAGCTGCAACCCGCCAAACTCCGTCGCCTGGTCCCACAACCCTGAAACAGATGACAAGGAAGAGATGGGTACAGGGAATGAGGGACAGGAGAAGATGAAGTGTCGCGGCAGAAGATGAGCCACTGCAGCATTCGCCTGCCGACCCGGGGAAACCACAGAAAGGACCAGAGTGTGCGGTCGCCGGAGATTATCTACGCGCTCTACTACTAAATATTCTTACAAAAGCTTACTCTTCTGTCTACCTGTTAATAGAGATAAACTTTTATTTCGCATTTCATTTTAAGTATAAGAAGAATACACTAGGCTAAAACAATGGTCACATTGTTAAAAGGCGGATCGTATTGCAATGGTTTTGAAATTCCATGATCTGTGCATGACCAGCAGAAAAAAACCAATAGTGACTTATTACTTTGATAAAAGCATAGTTTTTAAAATCCAAACCAACAACAAGGAATATCTCAAAATAGTTAACCCCACAAAAATGTTTTTCTATTCGATATACGTACTTATTGTGTGATTTAATGAGATCTATAATTTTTGTGTTGTGCCTATTGTTTATGGTTCACCAATTATACAATGCGGACTTCACAGAGCATACAAGATACCTATACATTTTATTTGTTATGTAATATCTTCAACATATGGTATTTCCATCAAAATCTTTAAGCCATTTTGAGAAAATAAAAACCATGTAAAGGGTAGTTTGAGGAGAGGTACTTTTCATGAAAATCATCTTTTCGCATTCCTGGAAGATCCTGAACTTAAATACCAAGTTTGGTATTCATGTGAGATCTAGTTTTTGAGTTATGCTGTTCACAGACACATACGCAGACACAGAGACATACACATAGACCCTTTTCTATAAAGGATGTTTTTATTTAGGGGACCCCGAAACATGCATTCATATCGTAGTTTTGAGTGTATATCAGGTTCGTCATAATTCCTTCTATCACATAGTAGAGGGTAAGTGTACTGATTTTCTAGCTTAAATATCATCAGTATATATAGAATTACAAACAATTCATTGCGGAATATACAATAACTCTTTCTAAGATTTAGAATCACATCAAAGTCATTTAATGCTATCAAGCTACAAAAACAATACTTCGGGTGCCGATATGATCATTACAGTTAAAAGCCGGGGTATAAATGAACTTTCGATACCATATGGGAAGGCTCAGACGGTATCCGCATTCGGGAGGTCACGAGTTCGAATCCCCTGGCGGACAAATCTGACTGGGTTTTATCGTTGTTTCCCTCAGAAGAAACGACGGAAACTCATTTAAAATGAAAATAGATGCTATGCCATCTATTCACATATAGTGAAGGTAGGTAGACTTGACGCCATCCTAATGTCATCTGCCCGCCACGTGAGAAGCAGAGATACAGTTGCCTAGCGCTAAGGCCTTTTTGGACGCGACGAAGCAAGATGGTATGGAATGAAACCTTGAAGGCTATCAGCTACACAGTGATTCACGAGGTATCCGCTAACAGATCTGTCGCGATATGACAACGTAGTTAAAGCGACGTAAAATAAATAGAGCAAAAAAAAATATCCACAACGTTTCAGTTTGAAATTCTGTGAAGCCATCATTCTCATTCACCGAACTAGCATAAATTACTAAAAAGTAAAAATCCGATAAGAACATTCACACGTCTCTCTCTACCCATGACTAATTCACATATATCCGTTAAATATCATACTGGTCACAAAAGATATTCTAAAATTAGTGCTGCGTTATTCATGATACATTTTTGCCAATGATGCTTTTAATCTAAGTAGTTAGTGCTTAGTTACATAAGACATGCGGAAACAGAATTTAGATGCTCACCATAGCAACGGGACGGGCAGAAGAATTTCATGCACATCTGTATGTTAGGTAACATACCTGAGAAAAGATATACATGCAATACGGTATATTCCGAAGACAGCTACCGCTAAAGAAATCTATTTAATACAAATAGGTATTTTAATGAGCTCTGCGTTTTTCCTGTAGTATATAATTTCTTGTTTATCTCTTATAATTTTCCAGTTATATACAACACTATACTGAATCCCACAGTATGAACAGGACTGTGCAGGTTATTCACAGAAATTTCTTAATCATGCAGCTAAATATATGATATTTTAATCAAAATCACTAGACTCATTTTTAGAACATAACAAATAACAGAAACATTTTCATGCAGGGATATTTTGGAGCGGAGGAATTTTCTTAAAAATCTTCATGTTACATCCTTGATAGACGCTGATACCAAGTTTCATACCCAAAATTGGGGAAAATTAAACACACGGGGGAATTTAATTACCTGGGGTAAACATGCGGAACAAGAAAAGGAAATAAGATCAAAGATAAACTCAGGAAAGCATGCTATATCTATTTTGAATGGTATATGATGGGATAAACAGGTCTCAAAAGAAACTAAAACTACAATTTTTTAAACAATAGTTAGAAGTAACCTACGGCTGCGACGTGTGGACTTTGAACTATCAGTTAAAAAGAAAATTATTGGCAACAGAAATCGATTATTGGAGAAGATATGCTAGGATATCTAAAACAGAAAAAATTACAAATGAGATTATAAAAGAAAATATGAACGCTAAAAATTCAATTTTAGATTTTATTCAACAGAAACAATTAGAGTAGCATGTGCATGCTAAAAAAGTGGAAGATGGAAGATTACATAAAAAGAATAATGGAGTGGACGCCACCAGGAAGGATATGGTAACTGTTATACATAATTAAATAAATGACTCACTAAAGTTTATAACAAACGAGAATTATTATATGAAAAAGCAGATTATAGGGTCTTAGATTATTCATGTATCTATCACAGAAAGTAACTAAAGATGTTAGCATTGTAATAAATCATTGCTGATAGAAGGAGTTAGTAAATAAAAATAAAAACAATTAATATTGTTTTTAATTCACTTTTTAACTCTTATTACAAAATACAGATATACTTGTAATTTTTTTTGTAATTAGTAATTACGTATGAGAATAGCGAGAGTGTGTAAATCCCTGTGTTTAAAGTATTGATTTCCAGACTGTATATAAGCAAATCACTACAGATCGATACCAAAAGTAAAGACAATATATGCTACAAGTTCAGTACACTTATTCAGCATAATTAAGGCATTATTACAGATGCACAGAGCGCACTAACTGATAAGATATATCTACAAACTTACGTGGCGTTCCCCAGTTTCACGCTGCAGTTGTATTTTGTAGAGGGGAGGTGTTTTTCGCACTGGTGTAAAATAATCGTGGGAAGTAGGTTCGCTTCCCGCAAAATCCGCCCTACTACTAGTGCCTGCAGGTAGCTCAGATACGCTCTTTAACAGGATCACCACCTTTAAACCTGTTTGCAGTGCACTCTACTGTATGTCGTTATTGAAGTACATGAAGGTATTGGTTTTCTGTAAAGGATAGTTTGTTGCAATCATGCCATAGTGGTGGAGTGTTTTGGTTTCAGGCTCCGTTCTCACGTTCTCCAGGATACGATTCTTGGCTCTGTGTACTTATCAAATGCAGTGACGGAAAACGCGGTGATATATCTGAGAATTGGTAACTCTACTCTACGAAAGTAATGCTGGCTTCTCCCAACAAGGATTGCAACGTTGCCAATGTTACCAGCAAATTACCTGCTGGATGCAATGCCCAAGGTAAGTGTTGTAATGGTTACTCGCCGCAAAACTGTTTGCGTGCATACTGTCTATATAAATACAGTGCTTTTCATGCATCTGTGCTTGCCACGACAGATTTTCAAGATAACGCCTTCCGCTTTGTATATGCAACGAATTTATTTTGGTATTGCCCTTTTGGTACCCAAAAAGTGCTGAGTTCCATTGTCAGTTGTAGTTATTCTGTGGTTAACACAGCAGTAACCACGCCCTAGTGTTATTACACCTACCTAAGAATAACAGCACCAATTAGAACCTTTCCTTTACCCATTATAATTAACTTCCACAGCTACCTACTCCTTTCTCTGCTGTTTACCTACTATATTGCCCTCAAATACGCGGTTTGAGGTCCCTCGAATAAAAATCTGATGTCTTACATCGCACGACTTTGTCTCTATCGCTTATTACTGACTATACAACATTCTTACGAAAGTTTATTTTCCTATACTGTTCATTTTATCCAAATAAACATTTACAGAAATAACTACACTACACATTTCGTTATAGATACAAAGAGAACAGCAATAGTCAAATGTTTAAGAACTGGACGCTATAGGTTGCCTTAAAATTTCATACTGTTTCCATGCAAATTGAAACTCGACAGGACTTGAAAAGAATGGCTAAGCTTGAACAAATCGAAGTATTAATAACGGCTGATGTTATAAAAATTTATTTGAAATAAATTGTGTGTTTTAAAGAGATCTATAGAGTTTACTTAGTACCTTTTCGTCTATCGCTTAACTTTACCAATTATACAAGATTCCTATCGAATCAATAGCACTTCCCAGTTGCCTCCAGAAAATTAATAAATACGTTTTTTTAAATATACATATCTTTAGTATTATATGACATTGTAATCAAATACGTTAAAGGCATTTTTAGGTAGTTGGGTTGAGGGATTTTCTTGAAAATCTTCGTGTCGCATCTTTGGAAAGTATTGAACCTAAATACCAAGTTTGGTATTTATCTAACTTATAGTTTTTTAATTATATTGTTAACAAACATACACACAGGTGTTTTCTAAAAATGCCTTTTTTGTTCAGGGGTCTCTAAACATGTATTTCGGTATCGAATTTGTGGGTGGAAGCAATACCATCTCTACTTACTTTGTACGAACGTGGTAGAGAAAGTAAAAACCCGTCTGCCTATCTGTAAACAGCATAACTCAAAAACGAAACCAAACTGTATTTAACTTCGTCGTCTTTCAAGGCTGCGCCACGATATCTTTCAAGAATATTACTTCAGCCCAAACTGCCGTTTACATGCAAAATGTTTCGTTATTTTTTATTTTCTCAGAAATGGCTCTAACGATGTTGAATAAAATATTGTATGTTTACGACCTTTGTATTAAACAATATGTATTTTTGAACTGTCCTGCAAATATCCTGTGAAGTCCTCTTCATTCTGAATTGCTTTTGTATAACTAGTATTAACTTACTACACAAAACATGTAGATCTCGTTAAAGGACGAGGTATGTCAAATAAAAGTTTTTGTAGCGCTAACCATTTCCGAGATATTCTTCGTAATTGGTTTCAATATTAAAATACTCATACTTTTTCAACTGCTAAACTGTCTATCGCTTTAGCCTACTGTATTGATATTATACCTACAGCGAAATGTGTAAATGTTTAATGACAGTTTATCTCGATTAACAAGAAGTAGATAAAAGGATAAGCGCTTGTAAGAATGGTTTGTAGGAGAGTGAGTAAAGAAAGGCATGTGAATAGAGCACATAAAATTTTCTATTTCCTATTATTCATGATAAATGTTCATCAGAATAGTTTAGCTTAACCAAAGCAGCTTTTTAAAAGCTAGCAGGATGTATAATATTGGCTAAGATATGGGTAGATACACATTCTTTGCTCTACTCAGTAAAAAACACCAAACGAATGGCCACATAACATTTTAACATATATTTCTCAAAAGGGGGCAAATTTAGAACAACTACATAAATATTTCGGAAATTAATTCTATTCTTTAAGAACATCCATATTTTTCCAGGCTTTATGCCTATGAGAATGAAAACAAAGCTATTTAGAGAGAATTAATGAAGGTCATCTTCGTGGGAGGGGGTGGTAGTATATCTGTTTCACATTCAACAGGTCCCGAGTTCAAATACCGGTTGGGGTGAGATATCCGGATGAGGTATATTCCGGGGTTTAACGAATATTGTGTAACTAAGCTCTATAAACTCTGGGCTCATTTTCGAATAATTCTATTCATTCATTGATTCATTGTCTAGAATGGCCCATTCGCAATTGCAAGTCTCAAACATGTATTATTTTAATAAAAATTGATATTAGATTGCCTCTGTGTTTGAGTGTTCATCTTTTGGTGCTTCTAAACCCAGAGGCTCCGTATTCGATTCCCGGCTTGTGCGGGAGGTTCTCTTTATCCAGAAGCCTTCCTTATCCTTCGTAGAGTCTGGAAGTATGGGTATAGTAGTGAATGCGAATGAGGTTTAATATAAAACCTAATAAAAACTAAAAACCTGGAGTTAGCGAATAAAAACACAATTAGCGATACCTACGAGCAAAGAAGTTAAAATGAGCTATACAAATGACACAATTTTAAAAAAAATCTGATGCGATACATTCACATGACTTTCTCTGCCCTATATCGTTTACTGGTGTGTACACAAACTATTCTTACTAAAGCTTATTCTTCTGTCTACTTCATTTTAATCCAAATAAACCTTTGCAGAAACAGCTACATTTCGTTATGGATACAAAGGAAACAGAGATAGTCCAATGTTTAAGAAATGGACTCTATACGTTGGCCTTAAAATTACATACTCTTTCCATTCAATTGCGACAAACAACGGAATGGTGACAGGAGAATGACCAAGAAACAACAAGTCGAAACTTTAATAACGGATATCTCAGAAAAGGCTTATGCTATCCCTTAACGTTTACCAGTTATAAACATTATACAAAACGTCTTCCAAATGAACTGGACTTTACATGCTATCCCCAGAAAATTCACGATTTACATTTTACTTGTAATGTAAATATCTTTAATATACGGTATTATAATCAAAATCGTTACAGCCATTTTTTAGAAAATTAAAAATTTCGATTTCCTTGTAAAGGGTAGTCTGGGGTGGAGGATTTTCTTTAAAATCCTGTGTCGCATTTTTCGAAGGTACCAAACCAAAATACCAAGTTTCAGTTGTCCGAATTTTCGTTTTTGAGTTATGCTGTTCACAGGCACAGTCGGACCTTTTCCCGAAAGTGTTTTATGAGTTTAGATGGCCCCAAAACATGTAAAGAAGGTAAAAATATAAAAGAATGGATAAGTGTTCACGTAAATGATTGTTTGGGTTGAAATACTTCTCTAAAAACCTTAGTCTTGCATCCGTGAAAGTTGACTGCCGTATATACGAGATTTGGCATTTATCCGACTTTAATTTCCGACTAGAAACATATATCCCATCATTTTATTACTTTTCCAGCGGGCTTCAAAACTTGTATTTCCAGTGAAATGTCCAAATAAAATTCTCTCTCTCCATCTACGGAGGTCCGCGGTTCAAACCCGCTAGGACAGTCCCCCCTGCCTCAGTTTTCACTTTCTCTACTACGTATAGTAAGTAGGTGAAGTATTGTATTCCACCCAAAAATTCGATATCGAGATTTCACCGGAAATTTATGTTTTGAGACCCCATGAATCCAAGAAAAGCATTTTTGGAAACATGTCCGTGTGTGTCTGTGAACAGCATAACTCAGAAACGAACAGTCGGATAAACACCAAACTTGGTATTTAGGTTCAGTATCTTCCAGAGATGCGACACAAAGGTTTTCAAGAAAATCTGTACACCCCAGATTACCCTTTACATGGAACATTTTTCTAAAATTTTAATTTTCTCAAAAATGGCTCTAAAGATTTTGATTAAAATATCATATGTTTAAGATATTTTAATAACAAATGAAATGTATACCTCGAATTTTCTGGGAATGTCTCCAAAAGTATTCTTCATTGTGAACGACTTTTGCATAACTGGTAAACCATAAGAGATAGATAAAATTTTACTACACAAAAAATGTAGATAGCGTTAATTTTCGAATACTTATACTTTTTATCAAATGGGAATTCGTTATTCTTTTTTTGTCCTGGTAATGCAAAGAGAATGGAATACTCCACATAGCAACCAGCTCTTAAAATATTTGACTATCGCTTAAAGCCTACCATATTCCCCTTGCACCTACAAGAAAATTAGCAATAAGATTAACATCTCGATTAACATGAAGCATATGGAGAATAAGCGTTTGTAAAAATAGTCTGTACAAGAGTAGACAAAGTCATGTGAGTGTAACACATCAGAATTTTTTTCAGGTTTTCATCAGTCCTCATAACTGTCAAATACCGAAGACTGCCTGGAATGTTTCCTTCCCAATTCCCTTTCCTAATAACCATTTCATTTCATGTACCACTGTGCTGCATGCACTAAGAATGGACGTTAAACACGACAAAAAATCGAATTCTCTGCTTTAGTCATGCCAAAGAAAAAGTAAGCAAAAGTTACTAAGCGTTGATAAGAGGAATAAACGTTACACAGCGACAAACTCTATGTAATTCAGAAGTATTAACATTATTATTTATAACCGTAACAAAAAGTACAGCATAACTAAACAGTTTCAATTGCGAGAAGTACATTTTTTTCAAATTTAATGTCAAAAACAGGAGCTTCCTCTTTGAGACATGTGCATGCTAATCAATGCTTATGCCCAATACGGACCCTAGGCATAAATCTCACAATATACTTTCATTTTGACTTAGCGAAGCTTTTTATGAATTTTTGTTATGGTTTGTGAATAAAACCATGTACACAACTTGCGGAACTTGGAATTTTTTTATGCTTGTAGAATTTTCATTACTCGCTATCTCGTGATCAAAAATCTTTCCACTCGTAAACGACGTAAACACTATTAGCAGTTCGAGCCGTGCTTGAGTGTGTATAAAGCATACTTTAAACCCAAAACCGACCTATGTATTTTAAATGCGGAACACGAAGACCTTCTACCTGTAGCCTTCTATTTAAACGTCCAGAAGATTTATAGGTACTTCGAAATATAAATGCTCCTCATTATTATAGGTATACAAGTATTTAGATAGAGTTATCAGGACTCGAAACGACAAAACAAATGCGATAACACTAATTTTGTTGTTTTTTAAAACCTTGTTTAAATGATTACTAAGTTTAAATTCAGATATGCATCGTGCGGATATCACAGCATGTATAATGAATAGTTAAATTCAGAGTTGAATCGTGCAGGTATTACAGTAATATGACGAATAGTTAAATTAAATGTGAATCGTACCGGTAAGTATAACAAACAGTTAAATTCAGAGATGAATTGTGCGGATATTACAGTAAGTATAACGAACAGTTAAATTAAATGTGAATCGTACCGGTAAGTATAACAAACAGTTAAATTCAGAGATGAATTGTGCGAACATTACAGTAAGTATAACGAACAGTTAAATTAAATGTGAATCGTACCGGTAAGTATAACAAACAGTTAAATTCAGAGATGAATTGTGCGGATATTACAGTAAGTATAACGAACAGTTAAATTAAATGTGAATCGTACCGGTAAGTATAACAAACAGTTAAATTCAGAGATGAATTGTGCGAATATTACAGTAAGTATAACGAACAGTTAAATTAAATGTGAATCGTACCGGTAAGTATAACAAACAGTTAAATTCAGAGATGAATTGTGCGGATATTACAGTAAGTATAACGAACAGTTAAATTAAATGTGAATCGTACCGGTAAGTATAACAAACAGTTAAATTCAGAGATGAATTGTGCGAATATTACAGTAAGTATAACGAACAGTTAAATTAAATGTGAATCGTACCGGTAAGTATAACAAACAGTTAAATTCAGAGATGAATTGTGCGGATATTACAGTAAGTATAACGAACAGTTAAATTAAATGTGAATCGTACCGGTAAGTATAACAAACAGTTAAATTCAGAGCTGAATCTGCGGGTATTACAGTAAGTATAACAATTAGTTAAATTCAGAAATAAATCGTGCGGGTAAATAACTATAGCCAGTAGTTAAACTCAAAATTCAGAAGTGATTCGAATGAGTGGATAAGTAAGTATAACAATAGTACGTATAGCGAATAGCAGTTCTATAAAACACAAATATGTAAACTTATTCCAGAATATACGTAAGCTTAGGTAACTTAGAATAAGTCAAGGCAATTGTAGAAGTGTTTTTTTTTCTTTTCTTTCATTCTGTTTTATGTTTTTAAGATTCTCATTTTAATTTGGTCTTCAAAGTATTAAATATCGCAACAATACGAGGTAGTTAGTAAATATTCATTCATTATCTGTTTACCGTCCTCTAATGTAGAACTTACGCCCCCAAGACATACAGGCGGGTGCCTGGGGTCAGAGGCCCGTCGAGGAGCAGACACTCATGTATCAGACAGAATATCCAGGATGGATGATGAGCCCGATGCCTGGTATGGGATGAAGGAAGTAGATGAAACGAAATGTTGGTGAAATGGATGAAAGGAAAGTGATGATGGAGCAGTTGGTGGAATGAATGGCGGGGGAAACCGGAGAACCCGGAGAAAACCCGCCCAGACGCCGCTTCGTCCACCACAAATCCCACATGCAGGTCCCTGGGATTGAACCCGGTCCGCCTCGGTGGGAGGCGAGCGATCTAACCACTCGGCCACGGCGCCGCCCGTAGTTAGTAAATATAATAATGAAAAAAAAGCATTTCAGCGGACATCCTGACATTTACTGACTTCGAGTTTTAATAATCTTATGTCTTCTTATATGGCCTTTTCTTTATATTCACGCTGCATGCATTTGTACTATATAAGGATGCAATGATGGCGACAAAATCTGTCATTCTACAGCTTCTTAGTGAAGTAATGCAACTATAAGAATATAGGCTATAAAGGTACTGACTTCCATATATCATCCAAAAGAACTATATACGAGACTTAAGAAGTGGGATTTTTTACAGTAAAAAGATTTTTATCTCGTAGTTAGCATGAAAAAATCCTACGTTCAGCAAGTTGCGTACATGATTGTGTTTACAAAAAACAAAAATTCACAATAAACAGCTTTGCGAAATCAGAATGAAAATATACTGCGGGATTTAAGTTTAGAGCCCACACTGAGCATAAAGAACTGAATTACATACACAGCGTGACTTAAAGGGAAAGTATATATTTAAGAGAGCGGTTTGAAAAATCTGTAGTTTTCGCACTTGAAACTATTTAGTTATGGTTTTTTGTTATGGTTCTAAATAAAAATAGCATTGCCTTTATTTTCCAGATAAAAAGCTTTAGCATTTCTAGAAAACCTTACACCTGGTGACAACTTTTATTTAGAAAACGTAGGTGATAACAGTATGAACAACACATTTTTCTGCCAACGTATACTGTTAATCGGAAGTATTATTTAAAACAGCTGGCTTTTATTGACAATTTCTGTTGTTTATCAACCATGTAATAATACAACAAAAATTTACTTTAAAACTCTCTCGGTAAACGATAAATGGTAAACACAGCGACGTATTTCATATCGAGTAGTAGCACTTCAGTTTAATTATTTTAATTTTTCTAGTACATCGTGTATTCCCTTTACCCGGTGTTTCCTGTTTCCCTACAAAAATATAAAATAAATGTAAAATGCAGTCCATTACATATAGTTTCCTAAAGTATTCTCTAGTTCAGTTTTTATGCTTTAAAAGTGTATTTTGGTGACCCAGCAATATAATGTAAGTGAAAATGAGCTTTAACTGGACTTGGTTTTTAAACTGCTAATCGTTATCTCTTCCTTCGATGTAAAAAATTTGGAATGTTGTCCTCTATAGATTTTGATCAAGATTATCATGAGTTGCAGAGTTTATTTACAGGAATATGCTAAGTATTATGTAGCATCTGTCGTAACTAAGGAATAATACTAATAGAACTAAAAGTAACCAACTTTTGTAAACAGGTTGGGCTTGTGACATTTACTTTTCAAGAGGAATACTTTAGAAACAAAATTACAATTATTTTAATGGACCTGACGTTAGGATAACCGATTTTTGTTACCTTCTCGCATTTTTCTAAAAGGCAGTTATTTTCTTTAGTTACATACAAAATGTCATTCTTGTACAGAAGTTTTGATTGCTATGGAAACCGTTTAATTATTGACTTTTATATCAGAATTTGAATATAGGAAACTGTTTTATCTGATACCAGTCTAAAATAAAATGCTCTTAACAGAAATTGAAAGGTTTGGGATTCTGATGACGCGAAATTCTGACTGGTGACAGAAGCAGTATGCAACAAAAAATATGGATAGTTTTCAATTAAATTCATCCAATCTTTTCGCCGGTGACCGTGAATAGAACAGAAACAAAATTCAAGCATACGGACAATATTAAATTTGACGCATCCGAGCATTTTTTTAATTTCGTTAGTTTTAGTATTATGGGTATTCATTACTCACAAAAATCCCTGCATATTAAATGGTAATGAGTGGGGATAAGTTTCGGGCATAAAAATATGTTGTTAACCTTGTTGTTTTAATGTAGTATAAATCCATCCAATTTCATTTTAATTTTAAATAAAATAGTTTGCTCACCACTTACCATCTAATTGTGAGCCTGGTTTGTTTTGATACCTTAACTTTGAAATTCACCTTCGCTTAATTTTGTTTTTGTTCACAAAGGCAAAACTTTTTCAGTATCTAGCAAAGGTAGAAATTTTAAAATTTCATAATTACAAATAATTTATTGGACATTAATACATATGTTTTAATTTGGCTAAGTATTAGGTATTCCTGTGAAACCCAGTACTGCAAAATATAGAAAAAGATGTTATCTGTTTTATGAAATAGGTCATAATTTTTTAAGGACATACATGTTCTAATTAAAGTCCTATTTTCCCATACAATATGTTTGCTAACACACAGAAGTAAATATCATGCATTATAGTGTTTTGGATTACAACAGGCTAGAGCTTTACTGATATTAAGTAGGCACATATTGTAGAACGATATTTGTGTCATATTTTTATACCACTGAGCAAAGAAGAAATTCACAATAGAAATTTTCCTTTTAAGTACCTAAATTAACTCTCAAAGCTTTCTAAATCCAAATCTAACAAAACAAACCAATAAATACGATATTTAAATGTTTACACACGTCATATAACGAACGGTGTACCTACTTACAGGTTCATAATCAGAATAAAGTAATTTCGGCACAGTGAGAAACAAGGTATGTTAAAAACTGTTAAAAAAGTATCATTTCCTTACTGGAACCAAACTTTTTATGGGTCACTTTCTTCAGTATTTGTATAAATAACTATCCCAAAACGGTTAATTCACGACTAATATATACAATCTGTAAAGTCTGTCCCTTGAGCTTATAGAAACTTGGTATTTGTAACTTAGTTTATTACAGTTCACCATAAAATGTTTTAAAATGAGCATTAACGGACCAAAACTGAATTTGGCCGTAGTATTCGTCAGCTTTCACATATTATCACTTTGGAAAGCGTAAGAAGCAATATTTGGGCTTTTCTTTAGTTTAGAGACCTAACCTTGACTGTCGAACAGTATGTGATAGTTTCTTGTGCTCTTTTTCATGGCAACGTTGCATTTGCATCATCACAATGCCTGACTCACGGCCAATGTGATGCTTCGTTGGTCGTGGACAGGTTTCTAATTTTCAGCGAGGTCCTCATATCAGTTCTCGCATACCGAGTGGCTATGTACTTTTGAAGGGTTCAAGAAAACTCTACCTGACCGTACAGACTTACTTCCTCATGTTGTGAATAAGCAATATTTTGGGTTGCTTTTACTTTTGTAAACTAATGTTTACTACAACATACAGATATTCATCAGCAAGTAAAGTAATACGTTTGTCTCACTTCTTTAATCTCCCATCTATGTCAAAGGAACTAGTGCATTCGACTGAAAATTCTGTATGGGGTTTCACTGAACATTTTAAACTTTCTGAAACTCCAAAAAAAAGGCTCTATATAGAGAAGTTATTTTACACAAATAACTCTTGTATTTTTTATTAAAATACCGTAAGTTGAAGATAAGTATAATGAATAATGCTTTGGATTTTCTCTAAATAGTGGCTGAAGTTTTCTCCATTCGTATTTGATTCCATGAGTACTAAATGAAGAGCTAGAAGACAGGCAAAATAAACAAATAAAAATCTTCCTGCAGATTACATGTAACTCGTGTTAAACACAGCTGCAGTCTAAGTCAGATTAGGTATACTTTTCGTGTTTTAATACTCATGTCTCCTAGAGTTTAAATGTAGCATATTTTTTACGTTAAGAGTCCTTTTCTGTGTTTCTTATAAGTTGCCACATGTTGACTTCTACTGATAAGCAAAAAGTGTTTAAAAAATATGGTTTTAAAAATCACTATGAAATGATAAAGACTCGTAACTGTTACAAAACAATTTTTCACCTTTTTCTTAATTAATAGTTTGCGGCAATAAACTAAAAATGCAAACTATAGATGCTCTGTTAAACATCAGGCGTTGAAGTGAAATTTGGGTGAAATTGTTACAAATAATGAAATTTGTATTCCTAACATACACGCGCGCGTGTGGTAATACAGTTATAATATAAGTTATAAGACACAAAGAAAAAAGAATTTGTAACAATTATTTTTTCTAGTCCCATAGAACATGCGCCCTTGCAGTCGAAACCAGTTTCCTAAAGTCTTGTTTACTCGTCTCTGAATTTCTTTTAGCCCCTTTAGCTTCTACGGGCATATGGGAACCTTTGATTTGATAAACAATCCGTAAATCATACATTATTTAACGTTAGATTTTATTAGTAAAACAGTCACAATCACTCACATACATACTTCGAGACTCTGGACGATAGGGAAAATTCAAATCAAAAGTATAATTCCCCCGGACCCAACAGGAATCGACCACTCGAATACAGAGGCCAGCTCTATATTTATTGCTTTCCCATTAAACAAGCCTTTAAAATAACTGCCCTCAAAAAACTACCACAATATTTTCTATTTCTTCGCCTTACTCGATATAAGAAAACAAATCCGACCGTTGTATTTTAAAACATAATGTGCAGCTTTCTAATTAAAGAGAGAATATTTTTAGATTTTTCATAAAGGTTCGTCATGAAGATAGTAAAACAATTTGCAGATAATACACTATGTATACTTTTCATGACTCAGAATCCAAAGTGTGTATTAATATCAAAGAATAAGCTATTTTTTAAAAACTACTCTTTATCAATGTGGCAACCAATAACATTGTGGAAATTATAATTTCAAAGTTGAGTCGAGCTGAAATTAACATTTACTGAGCAGAACTTAGTTTTATTGACGAGTTAGGTGTTTTTAAAAGATGTATATGTGGGTCTTTACATATTAGTAGAAATAAATATGACTTTTGGAACAACCCTGCCCTTCGGCAACAGATGTGCTCTTTCCACCCCTTAAAACAATATACTATAGAATATAACCTAATGTTATAAGCCTCTATATACGTCCTGGTATAGTTATGGACAGAACATAGTTACCTGTTTACGTGGGGGAAGGGAGACGAACTTCCCATTCCACTCGTATGACACCAAACAAAAGATTTTTTGGTGCCAAACACCGTCAGACTTCAACAAGCGTGGTTGTCAGATCCAGCAATTTTACACATTTTCTCACTTTCATTTCCTACTTGTATAACAACTCTTATGTGGGGATATGTTGACGGAAATGAATGTGTTTTATATTATTTCGGCCGTAGCGAAACATCCCCCAAAGATATATCAAGGAGGATCTAAATCCTGGTACTTCATCGCAGAAGAATTCGGCTTAAAATATAATTAATTAAATATTAATATTTTTAAAATAACAAACCCAGCCAGTAAAATTATGTTCATCATCTTTTGTAATACAATAGTATAAGAGATTTTATTTAAGCCTATTTATTACTTTTGGGGGGAAATGATTCAGATAAATACCCTACCCTGATTGTGACACAAGGGATGTTGTGTCCAAAAGTTTCAATAATTATTCTTACGTGTAGGGTAATGATAATAATAATAATAATAATAATAATAATAATAATAATAATACCTCAAATAAATCCAATTTGATCTTACAGTTGCTCATCAGTTATTTAACCATAATCTAAAATTATAACAGTTTTGATTGAAATAGATTATTATTATATTATTATTTTCATCATAATCATAGCCACTATCTTTATTGTTGTTGTTATTATTATTATTATTATTATTATTATTATGGCTCTTAAAATCTAAAACACAAATACCTAATAAACAATGTGATAAAATTTAAAAGCGTTTAGTTACAGCAGTTGAGATCAAAAAAAGTCGTGGCAACTGTGTTAAGACGCACCTTAGATCCTTGGTGAGTGGCCAGTAAGATGGGAGATATGGGTAAGTCATTGAGGAAGGTCGCTATGTTGTGTCCATATGTATAAACACTTTCATTATACTTTTTATACCTAATAATTACATTATCTCTTCGAATACAAGAGAGCAAAATCATTTATATCTTGCAAGGAAGCGATATGGCGTTTTACAGAGAGGGAAACGCATTTTCACAGCAAAGAAGGATGATACATCCAAACACGTGTACAATACTAGGTATGGCAAGGGACCACGGCTGTCCAAGAAAGGCCAAGAATCTATAGAGGTATGCTTTCAAATTGCGTGATACCTGCCGGAGCTACTCTCAAGAACCCCGGGCTCGACGCGGCAGTTCCATAATATATTGGAATAATGCAGCCTTCCTGAGTTCAGTCGCTGTGAAAGTTGTCCTGATTTTTATCACATTTCTGTAGACATATTACCAGCAATAAGAAATAAGGACATTATATTATTTATAGTGTCTACAAAATTGTTATGAATAGTCTCCTTTAAAACGGACTCAACCCACCCCAGGTTTTGATATTTCCGAGATGTTAGCCTGAATGTCTTCTACATATTACACAAGGCTATTGGTATACAAGGATCATGAAGAAGATAATAAGAATTACCACGACTAACATCACCTCAGTAATTCGTTTAACAGGATCATAAATTTTAGATGTAGTTTTCTCAGAGGTGGTATAAGATGTAAAGACAAAATTTTCATAATATATTTAATATATATATATAATTTTTAGAATAATTAAATATTTACTTTTTACACCATTTATTTTTTCTCAAAGCATACTGCACTGAATATATTCTGAATGTAATTTGTTCTTATTATATTATCACAGTAAATTCTCTACCTTTGGGGGGGGGGGTAGCTTACCCAAAAGTCCGCAGTGTATTAGTCATTCAAGTAAAGGAGTATCTCTTATATAAGTGACAGATAACTAAATAATGAGTAGTAAATCCATAAAAAGTTGCAGTAGAACTACTGTTATACTTATGTTATGGAACAAACTGTTTTGTAATCTTATTTATGGTGCACTAGTTTGTGTATTTACTACTTAGCTACGCGACATGTTGCATAATTACTAATATTCTCCCAAGTGTTTAGGATATTTTACACCAGGGCAAAGAGTATCACAACAAAAGAAGCTATCTTTGATGTACTATTCAGTTTGTGGAGTTTTACGATTAATTATTCATTAGTCTAACAATGATTAACACCATCGTTCTCGTTTTAAACGTTTAACTATGCAGCTCACTATAATTAGTTCGATCTGATATAGAAATATCAATAATTAAATGAATTTCCGATGGTGGCTGTCCGTAATAAATCTTGATTTATGTTCTTATGATTACTGTTTATCATTAATAGAAGTAGATGTAGGAATTACAGCTAACATCCCAGAAATGTTTCGATTTTTGATACCAAGTGTCTTCTAAATATCCTTTAGCAATAGACGTACTTTTCCACCTCCATTCTTAAGACTGCCATACTTGCTGATATTTATGCCCGTAGAGTTGCTGAAGTTCGTCGTAATGCTTGGCTCAATGTTTTAGCCGGTAGTCCTGTTTCATTAATACTGCCCAACGAATTTTCTCACAATCAGCTTTCAAAATGAGTATTCATAAATATTTATTGCACAAATAGTTATATTTGACTGGCAGTTAGCTTATCTGTAGCTTTAATTGCCATTTCAGTAGGAATTTCACCAGATTGCTCCATTTTGTTCAAAACAAATTAGATTTCTGTTTTATTAATTAGAATCCCTAGATATCGTTTCCTAGGAAAACTGAAAGTAAAGAATATAAACCTTAATTTACAGTTTTCCTCTAAATTATTTGTTTATTCGGTAACAAAACTAACGCATCATAAGTTATTGCATGCAGCACAAAAATTATTAATTATTGTGTCCTTGAACAAATTAAAAACCTCGGGCCATAGGTCCGTTTAATAATTCGACTTGGTTCAATTAAGTTTCACTTTTCATTGTGTATTTTTAGATTAAGTTAACGTACACCTTATATTGGCAGCTTGTGCTTTCTTTGATCTAAAACATACTTTTATCTAGTATAACCTACATAAAGATTAAATGGCGGCAATTATGAATTCAGAAGAAACTGAAATGGAAGAGACAGGTGAACAGATGAAAGAATATCACTAAAACTTATTACTCCAAAAAATACAGAGAATAATATAATATAGTATTTAATTGCTTCATTGCCTGGTGAAGGCAAAACGCGTTGAAAATAATTTCACTGAAAATGACTGCTAGGGAATCAACAAAACATCAAAACATCTGACACCTTGCTGCACACGAGAGTTGATCTCGTTCTAAACGCGATTTCTCTTAGTTTCAGGAATCAATACGATATTATTTTATTGATATTTTACAATTCCGGGGCTGTATAAAATAGTATATGCCTCACTCCTTAAAACTGGTTTAATTTTGCTCGTAGGACTGGAAACAATTCGAAACGGTCCACGTCCTTCGTTTCGAAAACATACCTACTCTAAAAATAAAGCCCTACTTTTAACACTTGTATCACAATCTACTATTTTAAACTGCTTCCATATAATACACCTAAAAATAAATTTGAAAACGTTACACCTGTAAATTCCCCTTTTATCATATTCATTCATTCATTATCTGTTTACCCTCCTCCTATATAGGACTTACACCCCCCAGAACTTACAGGCGGGTGCCTGGGGTCAGAGGCCCGTTGAGGAGCAGACACTCATGGATCAGACAGAGCATTCAGGATGGGTGATCAGCCCGATGCCTGGTATGGGATGAACGAAGTAGATGAAACGAAATGTTGGTGAAATGGATGAAAGGAAAGGTGATGATGGAGCAGTTGGTGGAATGAATGGCGGAGGAAACCGGAGAATCCGGAGAAAATCCGCCCAGACGCCGCTTCGTCCACCACAAATCCCACATGCAGGTCCCTGGGATTGAACCCGGGCCGCCTCGGTGGGAGGCGAGCGGTCTAACCACTCGGCCACGGCGCCGCCTTTTGTCATATTCACAAATCAAAAAAATTGGAAACGTTTTGAGCAGTTACCAAAGATAGTATTTTCTTTTTTACTGAGCCATTGCCGACTACCTGATTGATGTGTTTACGTCTTGATTTTAAGCATGTAATAATGCCTTAATTAGCCCTCATTCGCTTAGCCTATGGTTACCTGCGAAACTTTCATTCCAGCAGTACTATTAGACGCCTTCTTGTGGTTAAAATGCTTTATTTGTCTAAGTTTGTTATAATTTTTCTACAAAATACTTCAACTTTTACTGATAAAACTTAAACATAATTGTTAGCGAGCAACTATTATAAAAGTAAGGCTATATTAACTTGTTTAGAAAATAAGCGTGCACTAACTATTGATATGTAATTAATATACAAAGTAAGTAAACTGTCTGCTTCAAGAATTATTTCAAAATATAATCGCTTTCCTTAAAGCTCTCAAATTTAATGGCCGTTTAACTAAAGTTAGGACCAGTTATTGCATACAGTAACAGTTACTGTAATGTTTTTGCAATTTTTAAAAATTCTAGCTTGTATTGTTATTCAGATATTAATTTTTATTCTGTAAAATCGTTGTTATAATAAAAATACTCTACCAAGGCTTTTTTAAAATATTCACATAAAAAGTTCAAGGGTTTTATTGTGTCAAAACTATTAACTTTGCTACTCTCCAAAATTCTTGATTTTTCAAAAGTTAGTAATTTATTTCTCAAAATTGAAGCATTATTTTAAGAAAGTATAAGGTCATTTTATTTAATGTACCTACTTACTTTTCAGAGGCAGTACAACAATTTTGAAACAAATTAGTAAAAAAGTGCATTGTGTGTATTTTCAGTATGGAAAAACGCTGAAAAAGTGTTGCGAGAAAACAGAGGTTAAACTTGATGTTACTATTAATAAGCAAGCGCCTATCCAATTATAGTTGCAATTAATTGGTGGTTGCAATGCGCAAGAGGGTAAAGCTATGTGTTGTCAATTGTCATAACTATGGTTAAATTTCATAGATGGATTATCTTAATAATTGAAATATACTACGAATTGGCGCTATACGATAAAAGCATTATTCAAGGCTCTAAGTTTATTTTAACTGTCCCTTTTTCCCCCCTTTCGTCCTTACTTTCTTTTTCATTTTCATGATCGGCATAGTCGTTATACATGACTCGTGGCATTCATTCAAATGAATTTTTTAACCTCCCTTATATTTATGTGTTTTAATATTCCATTTGCTGCACTCATTAGTAGATCGTGATGGCTACTTTCATTTAAATAGAATATAAAATGCAGTATATGCTTTAATTAGGTAATAAATAACTTTGTTTCGCAACTTTTAACTTCCTCAGAGAATCGATTACATAAAGTCATGTAAAATTAACCAGCCTTAATATTGATATGTAATATTTCGCTGTCAGTATATCGAAGGAGACGGCCATGGTTTTTTTTTTTTTTTTACTTTCTCTACTACGTAGAGTAAGTAGGGGAAGTATTGTATTCCACCCAAAAATTCCATACAGAGATTTCACCGGAAATATATGTTTTGAGACCCCCTGAATCCAAAAAAAGCATTTTTGGAAACATGTCTGTGTGTGTGTCTGTCTGAACAGCATAACTCACAAACGAACAGTCGGATAAACACCAAACTTGGTATTTAGGTTCAGTATCTTCCAGAGATGCGACACGAAGGTTTTCAAGAAAATATCCCCACCCCAGATTAGCGTTTACATGAAACATTTTTCGAAAATTTTAATTTTCCCAAAAATGGCTCTAACGATTTTGATTAAAATATAATATGTTTAAGATGTTTCTATGACAAAGTGTATATCTTGAATTTTCTAGGAATGTCTCCTAAAGTGTTCTTCATTGTGAACGACTTTTGCATATCTGGTAAACCATAAGAGATAGACAACATTTTACTGCACAAAAAATGTAGATCGCGTTAAAATACACAATTTATGTCATATACATTTTTTTGGTTGGGTGAACCATTTTCGAGATATTGCTTGTTATTTCTTTAAATTTTCCAATACTTTTTCTCAAATTCGTTATTCATCTTTTTTTTTGTCCTGGTAATGCAAAGAGAATGTAATGCCCCACATAGCAACCAGCTCTTAAAATATTTGACTATCAGTTAAAGCCTACCAATTCCCCTTGCATCTACAAGAAAATTAGCAATAAGATTAACATCTCGATATATCGATTAACATGAAGCATATGGAGAATAAGCGTTTGTAGAAATAGTTTGTACAAGAGTAGAGAAAGTCATGTGAGTGTAACACATCAGATTTTTTTTTGTCTTGGATATGCAAAAAGTATTAATCTGTGGCAAAGAGAATGGTGCTGCACCTAGCAACCAGCTATTAAGAGATATGTCTATGCCTAAAGGCTACTGTATTTCTATATTGCCCTTGTAAATACAAAATAAGGGGAACATGGTACGCCTTAAGCGATAGTCAAATATTTTTAGAGCTGGTCTCTATGTGTAAAATGTAATTCTCTTTGCATGTCAAAAGATCGTTTCTGCAAATGTTTATCTCGATTAATATGAAATAGGTGGAGAATAAGAGTTGTAAAAATAGTTTGTACAAGAGTAGAAAGAGAAACTCATGTGAGTGTAACACATCAGATTTTTTAATTTGTAATAGGCAAAGAAATTAGAAAAGAAAAAGAATGTCTATTTTGCTAAGGAGGTCCTAGAAGGTTAATATGCATAATATAATTTTTTTATGATGAAAACGTTAATTCAGATTTATAAACTTCCATATTTGCTATCTATAAATTCTCCCAGAGATGGCCTTTGATTTTAGGCTTGGATATCCATGCAACTTTCGTGCTCAAGAGCAAGTTCATTTAATTATTAAACCAAAAATAAGTGAATCGGTAAAGTCGTTTTGAATGATAAACAAATAGTTATTTATAAAAGCTTTCTATTGTAAATTTATACTATACAGCTCTGACGATGATCGTGGAACAGTATTTTCATAAATATGTAATAATTAATTAGGTATAATTATATAAATGTTGTGGAGTATTTCCCTTTGGGTCTGAGGTAGCGTTCGGTAGAAATAAATGTAACATAATACCATTTTTAATAGTTGAGAAACATTTTAATTAATAAAAACCTATGAATTTTGACAAAAGCTATTTAGTTTAACAATAGCTTAAGTTAGATACATTTAATTTAAGAGTATATATACTCGAAACAAATGTTTATTAATTCATCAAAGGTCTTTGTAACCACTTCAATAAAATCTTTCTTTAGCTGCTATAGAGCAATAGTTTGGTTCTTTATATCAAAGAACACAGCATTGCTAGAGAAACAAACTGTATACCTTAGTTTGTTGTGGGAATATGGGGAATATTTTTCATGTTGATCTCGGCAACTTCAGTTATTTGTTTGGTTTCTGTACTGAAATCAACGATGGGCTGAGTATTTTTCAAATAATGTGATATTATTGTTAAACAATGAAACTTCTGGAAATCGCTTTGAAAAATAGCAACTTATATTATAAATGTTACCTTCGAAGTTCTGTTTTACATCTTATCCACAAAGAAATAAACATCAATGAATGAAGCATGTATTTCATGAGGCCATTATAATAAATTCAATCAACTATTTTCTATATTATCTCGTGGTAGCATTTTTTGCTGCCAACACATTTCTGGACTCAAGGTACCTCTGGATCTCCTAATGTACTAGTGAGTTAGGCTTTAAGGCTATGAACGCAGTCAGCAAAAACAACAACACTGTAGTATAGTTCCAGCAGATTGATTACAGCCTTGGTATCATCTGATTTTTCCCGGAGCTATTAAGCAGCTCTCCAACTTGCAATCTTATGATTCTGCGGCCACGATTGTTCCTAACAGAATAGATACCATAGTGATAAAAAATATTACTAATTAAACAGAGCATCAGGCTCAAATATTGCGCTTACTGTTGTAAACAATAAGCAATGAAAATGTGTCTTTATTGACATCTCTCAAAAAATATGGACATTAGTATATTAAAACATTGTGCTTACTGCTGTAAAGAATAAACAATGAAAATATGTCTTGATTGACATCTCTCAATAAATATGGACATTCCTACATTCAAACATTGTGCTTACTGCTGTAAAGAATAAACAATGAAAATATGTCTTGATTGACATCTCTCAAAAAATATGGACATTCCTACATTCAAACATTGTGCTTACTGCTGTAAAGAATAAACAATGAAAATATGTCTTGATTGACATCTCTAAAAAAATATGGACATTCCTACAATCAAACCTTGTGCTTACTGCTGTAAAGAATAAACAATGAAAATATGTCTTGATTGACATCTCTCAAAAAATATGGACATTCCTACATTCAAACATTGTGCTTACTGCTGTAAAGAATAAACAATGAAAATATGTCTTGATTGACATCTCTCAAAAAATATGGACATTCTTACATTCAAACGTTGTGCTTACCTCTGTAAAGAATAAACAATGAAAATATGTCTTGATTGACATCTCTAAAAAATATGGACATTCTTACATTCAAACATTGTGCTTACTGCTGTAAAGAATAAACAATGAAAATATATGTCTTGATTGACATCTCTCAAAAAAATATGGACATTCCTACATTCAAACATTGTGCTTACTGCTGTAAAGAATAAACAATGAAAATATATGTCTTGATTGACATCTCTCAATAAATATGGACATTCCTACATTCAAACATTGTGCTTACTGCTGTAAAGAATAAACAATGAAAATATATGTCTTGATTGACGTCTCTCAAAAAATATGGACATTCTTACATTCAAACGTTGTGCTTACTGCTGTAAAGAATAAACAATGAAAATATATGTCTTGATTGACGTCTCTCAAAAAATATGGACATTCTTACATTCAAACATTGTGCTTACTGCTGTAAAGAATAAACAATGAAAATATATGTCTTGATTGACGTCTCTCAAAAAATATGGACATTCTTACATTCAAACGTTGTGCTTACTGCTGTAAAGAATAAACAATGAAAATATATGTCTTGATTGACGTCTCTCAAAAAATATGGACATTCTTACATTCAAACGTTGTGCTTACTGCTGTAAAGAATAAACAATGAAAATATATGTCTTGATTGACGTCTCTCAAAAAATATGGTCATTCTTACATTCAAACGTTGTGCTTACTGCTGTAAAGAATAAACAATGAAAATATATGTCTTGATTGACGTCTCTCAAAAAATATGGACATTCTTACATTCAAACGTTGTGCTTACTGCTGTAAAGAATAAACAATGAAAATATGTCTTGATTGACATCTCTCAAAAAATATGGACATTCCTACATTCAAACATTGTGCTTACTGCTGTAAAGAATAAACAATGAAAATATGTCTTGATTGACATCTCTAAAAAAATATGGACATTCCTACATTCAAACATTGTGCTTACTGCTGTAAAGAATAAACAATGAAAATATGTCTTGATTGACGTCTCTCAAAAAATATGGACATTCTTACATTCAAACATTGTGCTTACTGCTGTAAAGAATAAACAATGAAAATATGTCTTGATTAACGTCTCTCAAAAAATATGGACATTCCTACATTCAAACATTGTGCTTACTGCTGTAAAGAATAAACAATGAAAATATGTCTTGATTGACATCTCTCAAAAAATATGGACATTCCTACATTCAAACATTGTGCTTACTGCTGTAAAGAATAAACAATGAAAATATGTCTTGATTAACGTCTCTCAAAAAATATGGACATTCCTACATTCAAACATTGTGCTTACTGCTGTAAAGAATAAACAATGAAAATATGTCTTGATTGACATCTCTCAAAAAATATGGACATTCCTACATTCAAAAATTGTGCTTACTGCTGTAAAGAATAAACAATGAAAATATATGTCTTGATTGACATCTCTCAAAAAATATGGACATTCTTACATTCAAACGTTGTGCTTACCTCTGTAAAGAATAAACAATGAAAATATGTCTTGATTGACATCTCTAAAAAATATGGACATTCTTACATTCAAACGTTGTGCTTACCTCTGTAAAGAATAAACAATGAAAATATATGTCTTGATTGACATCTCTCAAAAAAATATGGACATTCCTACATTCAAACATTGTGCTTACTGCTGTAAAGAATAAACAATGAAAATATGTGTTTTGATTGACATCTCTCAAAAAATATGGACATTCTTACATTCAAACATTGTGCTTACTGCTGTAAAGAATAAACAATGAAAATATATGTCTTGATTGACGTCTCTCAAAAAATATGGACATTCTTACATTCAAACGTTGTGCTTACTGCTGTAAAGAATAAACAATGAAAATATATGTCTTGATTGACGTCTCTCAAAAAATATGGACATTCTTACATTCAAACGTTGTGCTTACTGCTGTAAAGAATAAACAATGAAAATATATGTCTTGATTGACGCCTCTCAAAAAATATGGACATTCTTACACTCAAACGTTGTGCTTACTGCTGTAAAGAATAAACAATGAAAATATATGTCTTGATTGACGTCTCTCAAAAAATATGGACATTCTTACATTCAAACGTTGTGCTTACTGCTGTAAAGAATAAACAATGAAAATATATGTCTTGATTGACGTCTCTCAAAAAATATGGACATTCTTACATTCAAACGTTGTGCTTACTGCTGTAAAGAATAAACAATGAAAATATATGTCTTGATTGACGTCTCTCAAAAAATATGGACATTCTTACATTCAAACGTTGTGCTTACTGCTGTAAAGAATAAACAATGAAAATATATGTCTTGATTGACGTCTCTCAAAAAATATGGACATTCTTACATTCAAACGTTGTGCTTACTGCTGTAAAGAATAAACAATGAAAATATGTGTCTTGATTGACGTCTCTCAAAAAATATGGACATTCCTACATTCAAACATTGTGCTTACTGCTGTAAAGAATAAACAATGAAAATATGTCTTGATTGACATCTCTCAAAAAATATGGACATTCTTACATTCAAACATTGTGCTTACTGCTGTAAAGAATAAACAATGAAAATATGTCTTGATTGACGTCTCTTAAAAAATATGGACATTCCTACATTCAAACATTGTGCTTACTGCTGTAAAGAATAAACAATGAAAATATGTCTTGATTGACGTCTCTCAAAAAAATATGGACATTCCTACATTCAAACATTGTGCTTACTGCTGTAAAGAATAAACAATGAAAATATGTCTTGATTGACATCTCTCAAAAAAATATGGACATTCCTACATTCAAACATTGTGCTTACTGCTGTAAAGAATAAACAATGAAAATATGTCTTGATTGACATCTCTCAAAAAATATGGACATTCCTACATTCAAACATTGTGCTTACTGCTGTAAAGAATAAACAATGAAAATATGTCTTGATTGACATCTCTCAAAAAAATATGGACATTCCTACATTCAAACATTGTGCTTACTGCTGTAAAGAATAAACAATGAAAATATATGTCTTGATTGACATCTCTGAAAAAATATGGACATTCCTACATTCAAACAATGCGCTTACTGCTGTAAAGAATAAACAATGAAAATATGTCTTGATTGACATCTCTCAAAAAAATATGGACATTCCTACATTCAAACCTTGTGCTTACTGCTGTAAAGAATAAACAATGAAAATATGTCTTGATTGACATCTCTCAAAAAATATGGACATTCCTACATTCAAACAATGCGCTTACTGCTGTAAAGAATAAACAATGAAAATATGTCTTGATTGACATCTCTCAAAAAAATATGGACATTCCTACATTCAAACAATGCGCTTACTGCAGGCAATGAAAATATGTTTCTGAATTGACATCTCTATAAAATTATGGGCATTTCTACATTCCGGTTTCTAAATGACCACAGTTTGCAATAAGTTAAGAAGAAAGCGGACTCAATGCACACTTGCCTCATGCAAAACTGTTCCAACTTATTTTCCGCCAGAAATTTACATTTTCCTCGCCCGCTTCAACAGTCAAAAATAACTACGCAGTTGGGAAGTAGCAACGAACACAAATTTGCGAGTTTGAAATTATGTAGCGGAGTAGTGCCATAATCATTAACAAGGTTTAAAGGATTGTCATCAAGTCACAGTTAGAAAAATATAAACCTTTAGTCAACTCCTTTGCATCTACCACGGAAACATCTAAAAACTCAATCTTGAAGTTTAAAATTTTAAGACTATTATTGCATATATTTTAAGCCCATAAATACAGACTAGACAGGACTCAAACCTTTCGAGGACATTTGGTAAAGATCGCAGGGTATTTTTACGCTGTTTTGCAATTGAAAGAAAGCCAGTTTTCTCTAGACTTACACCATTTAGGACAAGGAACTTTTTACTGCTTATTAAAGAAGATTTTCTGAGTATACTGATAACAAGATTTTTAGCTATGTTTTAATTATAAAAATATTTAAATATTTTAAAATAGTTTCTAAAAACTTTTACTTCATTTATAGGTACATTTCTCTCTGAAAATAAAGCTCAGAACTCTGTAAATTTTTATCATGAGTTTTTATAAGTAGCTTAAGGTAGCCGGCTAACTATTTGTCTATTTGAGGGACTAATTTTATTTTTAAAAAAATAGTCACAAGAAAATAATTTTGGGTGTACTTTTTTAAAATTTATAATTTTTCACGGAAACCATTATTTAGGTCCAAATCTTTAACCCACTAAATGCAGCTAAATATTCTGTACAACCACAAAAAATTTCAAATTTCTGAGTTAAATGCTTTTCGAGAAAGTGCACCTGAAATTTAAAAATAAAACTTACGGTAAATTACAAAAAACAAGGTAAGCATATTGTTACATATCAATATAATAAGACATCTCTGGACCATAATAGCCCTTTAAAGGTTAAAAAAATTACATACCTATGTTCCTTATGTCATTTATAATTCATTACAACAACAAACAGGAAATCAATTTTTTGAACCCAAATCTCTACCAAGCGTCCTTAATAAATACTACTCGCTCTTGAATGTTTTAAGAGCTTAAATGTATGAGGTAGCCCAGCCAAACCACTAAAAGAAAGAGGATATCGTAACAGGTATAATGGCGACCCAGCATATAAACGCAAAATGGAAAGTTGCAATAAAGTCTTGACAATTATGCATTCCTGCATTACTTTTGTACATTTGGAAGTGATTATAGAATGGAATACTCATAAGCCTTTCTGAGTTATAAGCAAAATTGGCAAAAAGGAGACTGACAAAATCTTGAGAGTTTTAATTCGTGTCATCTTTTGGCAAAAGGGATACACATAACACACCCTGAGATGCAGCGCCTTTATATAAATATGTTTGCCTCTGCTTTGTGTGTATTTTTATGTGGTTAAGCCAGAAGAGAAAAAATGAAATTGAGTGTTATTTATGGACGCTCTTTAACTACTATGGTTCTTAGCGTCCCATTCTATATTGGGCGTGAAACACCGGTAATTTTGCTAAGAGGCCTCTTTATCAGGCTTGAGGTTCTTTTACGTGCCGTGCTAAGGATTTTTACGCCCGAAAAAAATCCATCGCCCTCAGCCGGGTTTGAACCCACGAGCTTGGGAACCAGAGGCTAGCACGGTACCACTAGTCCACGGAGGACGACCAGAAGAGAAATAAAAATTGGAACAGCTCCTTTTTTGCAAAATTTCAATTTATTTTTACTGTTGTAATCTGCTGTTGGTTTCATATCATACCTAACTCAGCGCTCAGTCAAACGATTTTACTACGTCTTAGTACAGTAAATGGCCATGAAGTATGGTCATATCGGTATCAAGTGGATTCAAATATGGAATTTTGTTGTCAGTCGTAAAATTTGCCTTAAATGGTTACTCCCTCCTTGCGAGACAAACTGAAAACGTGGTTACTTTGTTCCCGTGAAACAACGGTTCACCAAATATTTAATGGTTGTTGAAAATGCGCCGCGGAGATTGAAAGCCTTTGAATATTCAAGGAGTTTAAAAGTTCGTTTACAAATGCCCATTTGTATATTTTCCCTAAATTCTTGGTGCAGTTCATATTCAACCAGAATGATATTTCCTATTTCCTTATGCAATTCTGCGTTCTATTCCTATATTCGTTCTATTCTATTCCTATACGAGGAGCAAGGGAAAGAGAATACTAAGTGCGTCGGAATGTCATTGTAATAAGAAACAATTGCTGGATGCTACACTGTAATACAGGGAAAAAACTACGAACCGGTTGCGCGGTGTTTTTCCTGTCTGCGTCCTCGGCGCTCGCCGCCGTCTGCCGCTTTCATAGAAAGGCGCTGATGAAAGCATACAACATTTTTAAAACTACTTTTAAAGGCTTTACTTACCAAATGTATAAAATGAAATGCTAGAAACTGGCCACCATCGTTGTCCGTACATTTTTGGCACCTCTTTAGGAAACTATTCATCACTCACCGTAGTTCACGTTGAGAAATGCTGGACATTTCCTGGCGGATATTTTGCTTTAATTCTTCCAGGGTGTGTGGGTTTGTCTTGTACACTTTATGCTTTAAGTTACCCCAGAGATAGAAATCGCAGGGGGTTAGGTCGAGGGGGCCACAAAGCTGTACTAATAACTCTGTCCTCAAACACACTTTCAATTTTTCTAATAGAAATATTGGCCGTATAAGCTGTTACAGAGTCTTGTTGAAGAAAGGCAAAATCACGCTCCCTGGCTGTTAATTCTCTAAGGAAAAAAGTTGGCGAGTGATTGATAGTTTCCTAAAGAGATGCCAAAAATGTATGGACAACGACGGTAACCAGTTTCAGCACCCCTTTCATAATTTTGTTAAGTAAGGCCTTTAAAAGTAGTTTTAAAAATGTTGTGTGGCTTCATCCGCGACTTTCTATGGTTGCGGCAGACGGCAACGAGCGCCAAGGACGCGGACAGTAAAAACACCGCGCAAGCGGTTCGTAGTTTGTTGGCTCTCCCTGTATTATAGAAACCTCACATAAGAGGAAAAGTAACACGGATAGCTTCACCAGCACGAGAAAAGCAGTAAAAAACATTTTGAGTTGTTTGCTACTGATTCTGTAATATCTTTTTGCAACACTTGCCATTAATATTTATCACAGGATACGTTTTATTTCATCGTTTTTCTCTATTAAATTGAATAACGTTACATTCACATTGCTAAAAATGTAAGCTATTGCTGCGAAAATGCGTTAAAGTAATAGAGGAAAACTGGATTCAACTCCGTAGAAAAGTTGTACACGTGACACAAATTCGAGTGTAAATCTTATGAGTTAATTTTGTAGTCCTGTATAATTACCACTGCAGAAATGAGATCAAGTAAACAAATGTATGTTAAGATATGAATGAAAACAACAGGGTACTCGGTCAGTCAGTCAGTCACAGAAATTCATTGACGAAAACAATTCAGGATAATAAATGTTGGATTATTTTTTAAAATTTTGTGAAGCGCATGCAGGTGCGACCGCTGTTCCGTGAAAGTCGTAAACTGCAGGAAAAATATGTCTTAACGGTAGCTTGGCTGGCAGTTAATAATATAAAACATGTACAGGAAGTGGAAGTTGCTCCATAATCTGCCCTCATGATACTTAGAATGTAATAAGATGAGTAGTCATTAAAGAAAATGTAAAGTTGATATAACGGAATGTCTTTTTATTGCTATGGCTGAATTACATATGCGGTAATAGTGTATTCTGAATATTTTCTTACCCTTACACGAGGGTGGGCAACGTATATTATATCGAAAATACGTCAGGCCATTGAAATATAATTTTTATTTTTCTACCACTTATTTAATTAAGAGGAAGTATTCCTTTTGATCAAAAAAGTCTACATAGCGAAATAAATACACGTTTTGAGGTCCTGCGAGTTCAAATCTAGAAGAATGTCGCTGTAATGTGTATTTAACTGTCTATCTGTCAGTTAACCAATTAGTCATTCAGTAAGTGAATGGGAAGGTAGCTCGGTGTGTCTGTTTTTTGTGCACTTAGTAACTTAAAAGCGAAAAAGCTAAAAATCAACATGCATATAAATCAGGGTCATTTTAAACGTATGAAGCGTAAAATATCATAAGTTCTTCCACAAAAAATCGTTGCATGTTTCTTTCATTTTCTGAAAAGTGAGGCTAAGGTTTTCATTAAAACACCTATATTTGAGATAGTATCATGGCGAGTAAAGTGCATAGCTTAAATTTTCTATAAATCGCAAGATTGTTGACGATGCTGGCAGGAGGATTTAATTGACCATTATGCGGGGAACAGGAAGACTGGACGCATATTTTGGCAGCACGAGGTGCAGACGAAGGATGTTAGGAACAAATTATTAACGGAAGTATTTTTGGCTTCCAACAGACGGAGGACAGCATGCTGGGATTGATTCTAAACAGCCAAAACTGGCCAAGCTTGGGCACATACTTAGTGCAAGTACGTGTACTAAGAGATAAGGTGTTTATGTACATTTTCATATATGAGGTACTTGAGCATTTGTGTGCGTGAATGTGTGTGTGAGATTCCGATTGTTTTTCATTTTATATGTATGTATATATAGTGTTGTGATTATAAAATATTTGTTTTCTGCGAGTCAAGTTTATAGACCAGGTATTTTTCTAGAGAACATGTACGGTCTTATGACATGCGATTGTGTTACGCAATTAGTGTAATACTAAGTAATTAATAAATACCACCACCATCACTAACACTACTACTATTTAATTCTGTGGTTTACTTTTGTGGTGCCCTTGTGAATGCGAGTTCCATGTTAAGTAGTGTAGCACTAGTGACGCGCTTGAGATTTAGCGGCTAGTGCGAGGCATCTTTCTAGAGACATTGCTGCGACTTATGGCAACTGACACTTCACTTAATTACTGTTATAGAAGTAATTAATTCGTAAATTCAGCAGTCGGGGCTCTTCTGAAACTGAACATTCTAGTAAATATTAAAATTTAAACTAAACTGGTGTTATCCTTTCAAAATATACTTACGCATACCCTGAGATAAAGAACACGCAGCTATACCACTAGAGCAGCTGGCGCACGAGATAACTCAGAACGAGCTACGAGATGACATCATAAAGCTCATTAACAGAGCAGGTAACATTAAGTGTTATAAACAAATTTGTACAAGGGAACGGCATCAAAGTGTCGCTGGAGGTCGGCTTCGAAAATGTCGCCCAACGTTTGTGGCTTCAATATACAGGATGGACCATTTAAGTTGAGGCTGTACAATATCTCCAAAACTAAGTGTTTTAGAAAGAAATGTCTTTAATAAAAGTTGCTTGACGTTATGGAGGAAAGAAAATGTCATTAGTGGTGTTTTGTTTGGAGGACGTTGTGATGGTCATTTAGGGTCAATTTAATTTGACCTTAATTGTAGGTTCCCATTTAAAAAAGTCTCAACTAAAATGGTCCATCCTGGACATTTTCCTAGAGAAAGTATGGTGAATATTACACATTAGATTTATTTGAACCGGCTGTCCTGAAACACATTCTACGAGGGCTGATCAATAAAGACTGAGACTGATTTTTTTCACAGTATTTATTACTCCATTTCAATGTTGACATGATCTTTTTCAAAGTAGTTCCCTCCTACTTGAATGCACTTTTTATAGCGTCTCTGCCAGTCCTCGAACACATGTTGCAGGCCATTCTTTGTCAGGTCTTTGAGAATCGCCTCACTTTTCCTCAGCATGCTTCAGTGCTCTCAAATCGAATGCCCCAGAGCTTTGCCTTTAGTGATGATAATAAAAAAGAAATCACAGGGGGCAAGATTGGAGTTATAAGGCGGATGCAGTACGCAGGTGATGTTGAATTCCTGGACTTGATTTGCGACGTGAGGTCATGGGTGAAGTTGAGGTGAAGTCGCCACCCATTCTGATGAAGTTCTGGGTGTTTCCTTGCAATGTGCTCTCTCAGTGTAGCCAATACTGGTGTGTAGTATACTGCTGTAGCAGTAGTGTGAGGAAGAACAACAATCACAGCAGCTGTGTTGATGTTGACTTCAGTCATAGCAGAAGCCGAAGCACCAGGCCCAGCTTGCTTGGCACAGAGGACTCGCCCTTCTTTGAAGTCCTTGAACCACCTAAACACTGTTGCACGAGGTAGTGCATCTTCACCGTATGCTTGCTTCAGCTTTTTCAAAGTTTCAGAGGCTGTATGATTTAAACGAAAACAATATTTTATTGCTCCTCTCGTGTCGAGTGGTATGCGAAATTCAAGTAGGGTCAACAATATACAGCATTACTACCAACCTACCGATACAAGAGTGCTGCCGTCTATGGACATTATACATGAAACCAAGCTATTTTCAAATATTCATGGTAGAGACAGGAAACTCTCAAGAAAGCTACAGGAAAAAATCAGTCTCAGTCTTTATTGATCAGCCCTCGTAGTTAACTCTATCCAAGTAGTGCAGTTCTTGATTATGCAACAAGAACTAATGTTCTCAATCTTTTAAAAAGACAACCATTTCACTTGGATGCCTCCCAGGGAGTTATAGTTTACCTAACATTTGCTTTAAAACCTTATGCAAGTCTAAAGACATTAAATGTCTTCCTTATAGCAGCTATAGGATACACACTACGATGTATGTAGAATAAATCAAAATATGAATATTTTAGGGTTATATAGTGGATTTATAAGCTCACCAGTTACATTTAGTGAAAAGAAATAAATGCTATAAAAGTAAGCTATCTCTTAATTTAAATACCAGACAAATAGAAGTGTTCATATCATCACATTAACATCTGCTCCATCGCATTACAAGAAGCATTTAGGAAATAAGTAATGTCTCCATGCTTTGATAATTGTTCTTTCACACTATCCATGTGTTGGCACTAAGCTGGAAATGCAATTCTATTATAAGGACTCGAACCACGGGTCATCGGCTTGAGTGCCGATCCTCTTACCACTGAGCCACCGTAACGGGAAGCCCGTACATGCATTAAACTTTCCCATCTGGTATGGTGCGTTGCGGCGGTACGGTAGAGTTTGCGCTATCTAAGAATTTCTCACTGGAGCTTGAATGGCCCCTTCCTATGAGGATTGTTCCCAGGACCCTGGGTTGATGGCATCGCGTCAGGAAGGTGTAATCTGGATCACGTTCCTTGCTAACAGCCATCGACGTCCGGATCTGGTCATTCTTCGGGTCTTTCCTTCACCCCTTCCTTCCAGGGGTCATGTAAGTCACAAAGGGCCCACAATGGCCTATTTGCGGTTGCCCCTCCCCGTCTGATTAATCCTAATCGCGCATCTAACAAATGAAATGCGCTTTTAGTAAGTAAAATACACCTAAAAGTGTACAAATACAGTACGTGATATTGAAATAAATAGGACTGCCAACTTTAAGGAAACGCAACAGTATCCATCACTCAGCTAAAATCATCTAAATCAATACCGACCAAACAGCAAAATATTCTATTTTTTGGAAGTAAACCATCAGACGATTTAAATACATGCCTTATCTTCTCACTGATAGTATAGTATACGAATACTCTAATAGTAATTTCTACAATAATAGTAATTTCTACAACTATTGTATAAGATTGTAGGACTGTGTTCGATAAAATTATATGCAATCCGTCACACATAGTATATTATGTCATGAAATCCTATTATTTCTTCTCGAGACTCTGCCTATAAACACGGAAAATGAGGTCCAAAGTATTTTTACTCAAGACAGAGTTTCTCTGTAATGCACGTCCATTATAGCATTTCCATAATTCAGTGTAGGTATCAGTTTTACTAGCAATTTACTGAATAATTTTTCTGAAACACGAAGTTTGTTGAAATGAGCGTTGTTACGTTGTTAAAAATTTATGAACAAATAGCCAGAGATATAAAAATGAGACATGTCGACCTTAAACTATTAAAATATGTACTATTAAATAACACGTGTGTGTGGACGAGGGAGACAGAGCGAGAGAGAGAGACCAGAACTTCAAGACCATAAGTCTATTCTACACACATGAACCAAAGTAGTGCACAAAACATTAAATATTAATTTTGTTTGCCCAACCTAAAACAACTTTTCTAATCGAGGTTAAGATGGAAACATTGTACTCAGCCTAAAACTGCCTAAAGTGATTTCATAATCAAAATTATTATGGGTTTTCAACTATAGTTTAAGAGAATTTAGTGACTTTTTAATTAGTTATAATATTTTCTATAACTTCTGTTCTTGAGAGGGTCTTAGGATATTTGTATTAGTATTTATTTATGAAACTCTAATTGAATGCAGCAATGTTTCTCATACAAATTTTGCTTTTCAGAAAGAAATTACTAGTGATATTATACAATGTTCTTTAATTTATCATAATTATTTAATTTATTAATGGGAGACGAAAAGCTTTGAGATTTAGGATGAAATCTGAATTAAAATTAGAGAGGAAGCAACGGCTGCGGAATAACTTAATTCTTCAAAAATCGAAGGAAGTAGGTATATGAGAAAGAGTATGACAAGTTGGTTCCTTGGCGAAGTTCAAGAAGGTTTATGTATGAGAAGAAGTTATTTTATTAGCTCCACCTATGGACGTCAATCTGAAGTAGGTAGTTTGTTACGTTATTTGCACCACACTTTGGGAGTCAATTTGAAGTAGTTTGTATTGAAGGAGTTGTATTATATTTCAACTGTTGGGGAGCCAAACTTGAAATAGTTGCAACCGCATGTATGGTACCCGGTAGCCTTTGCCCAAAAATATTAACTTTGTAATTCGACTGTATCTTTAAATATTATATTTATGTTTGCCTCGGCTGCGTCAGTATTATTGTTAGAGACACGTTTCTCTTAGCAGGGTTGTGATGTGACAAGAATATAGGCTTAGACAGCTTATAATTTTACTTCACTCCTTTTATTAATGATTGACACGGTTTAAATTAACACTTCACTGATATAGAGAGCTGTAAGATTCATTTTATTAATTAATTACACTTTTTAATACGTAAACTTATTTATCGTCTCACACGAATACATATATATCTTGAGGACACTTTTTGCGTCTGGTTAGTAGTGCTGTTTGCAGGCAACTGAACTCTAAATTTGTAAAATTTTTTCCTTTTCAGTTTCTGATTGGCTAATCCTACTCCAATAGAATATCTTCATTTAACTAAAGCTTTTTCGGGTTGTTGATTGGCTATTTTATAAACTGTCACTAAAATTACATTATTGCTTCCAAGAATCAGAAGTAGTATTGTTAAACTCTCAAACTCAGTATTGCCTCAAGGTCACCTCATTGTTACCTCATTGTTAGCAACGTTTAACCTATTATTCTCAGAGCTCATACATTAATAAATTACGTAATATATTCACATAACATTATTACACATGTATACAATAATATAAGCATATGCAATGACTGTTATATACATTCTACAAATTATTAGATACACATATTGCTTCAAGGTGGGTTGTTATTGAATTTACGTATTATATAATTAGGCTGAAATTATTTAAGTGTTAAAAATACTGCCTCATGTAACAAATGGAACAGTAATTTAGTACTTATATGGAACAGAAAATCAGGTATTGTAATGATTTTTACGGTGATATATTTTGGATATGATAGGTACGTAGCTTGTATATTTTAACATTTATGTAAATATTATGTTTAATGTTTTTACGGTGGCCTCGAATAACTGAAAATGTTTTTGTCATTGTTCTGCTTCATCCCAGTAGTTGCTTAGAAGGCGGTGAGTGACGTCAAGGGTGGGAATTTTAGCTGAAAATGTTTATTTTTGCAGACAACTTCAATAAAACCATGTTTAGGTAATGGTAATGACGTTATTACCTGGTAACCTGTATGACATGCGTGCCATAATTAGCCGTTTATTAATTATTTTGAATGTTATAAATACCTAATAACAGTGCTAGGATAGCATAAAATAATTTTATTGGAATTAAGGTCAAGTTTGTGAACATGATGCCTCATTCGATTCCAAATTACTTTAATGATGACTGCTTATAAAACAGTTGTAATAGTGTTTGCTATGTAAACATTACTTAAATTAATCAACGTCACCCGCGGTTACATGGTGATAACTTGTTTGACTTCCAAATCGCAAGCTAAAGACGTATGACGTAAAGACGTAGGGACAAGTAATGCTGAAACTTTTCCTATTTTCCTCGCTCTGAAAATATTAATGTTAGACAAATTTGATGCCAAATTATGTGCAATAATTGAGTAACCACTCGTTTCATTGCCTGAGGTAGGGTAAATTCGAATGAGGCGCACAAAAGGGAGAAGGGGAGAAACGAGAAGAAAAATAAAATTATTCAACAAGTATTATAGTTTTATTAGGAAGGATATGACTTAGGATCGCTTGTGTTACTTGTATTATTATATTACTGAGTTTGGCTCCTAGTATTTTTGACAAATTGTATGTCAATATATAAATGCAAGTTTAATTTTGGAGAATTTTTGCTCTAACTTTTGTTGTGTTTTCATTAATTGTTCCTTTTAAAATGATTAATACTTATTTTACCATAATTAATTAAAATTGAGTTTTCTTTCGTCACATAATGTGCGTTTTTGTTTCTATCTTCCTTAGAAATTTGTATTACCTTCACTTAAGTGTAAAGTTGGCATGTTCCCATCTCAGTGTTTGTATCAATACGTTGCTAGTTTTTTACTTTCTCTACTACGTATAGTAAGTAGGGGAAGTATTGTATTCCACCCAAAAATTCGATAGCAAGATTTCACCGGAAATATATGTTTTGAGACTACCTGAATCCAAAAAAAGCATTTTTGGAAACATGTCCGTGTGTGTGTCTGTGTGTCTGTGAACAGCATACTCACAAACGAACAGTCGGATAAACACCAAACTTGGTATTTAGGTTCAGTATCTTCTAGAGATGCGACACGAAGGTTTTAAAGAAAATCCCCCCACCCCAGACTACCCTTTACATGGAACATTTTTCGAAAAGTTTAATTTTCTCAAAAATGGCTCTAACGATTTTTATTAAAATATCATATGTTTAAGATATTTTCATGACAAATGAAATGTATGTCTCGAATTTTCTGGGAATGTCTCCAAACTTATTCTTCATTGTGAACGACTTTTGCATAACTGGTAAACCATAAGAGATAGACAAAATTTTACTACACAAAAAATGTAGATCGCGTTAAAATACACAATTTATGTCATATACATTTTTTTAGTTGAGTGAACCATTTTCGAGATATTGCTTTTTATTCCCTTAAATTTTCCAATACTTATACTTTTTCTCAAATTCGTTATTCATTTTTTTTATGTCCTGGATATGCAAAGAGAATGGAATGCGCCACATAGCAACCAGCGCTTAAAGGATTTGACTATCGCTTAAAACCTACCATATTCCTCTTGCATCTACAAGAAAATTAGCAATAAGATTGACATCTTGATTATCTTGAAGCATATGGAGAATAAGCGTTTGTAAAAATAGTTTGTACAAGAGTAGAGAAAGTCATGTGAGTCTAACACATCAGATTTTTTTATATAGCGTAGCTTCCGTTTGAAAGCAAGTAGCAGTATAAAGTAAAGTGGGTAAGCTAGCGTCTGTGTCCGTCTGTTATTCCATTCATCCCTAACCATGGATGCTGAAATTTTATGCATAAGACTTTGAACATGTCGATGCATTTCAAATTTGTACCCAATTAAGGGTAGTTTAAATGTACAGCCTCCCATACATTTCAAATTTTAGGCAGACTGCATGCATGGAGTTGGCATTTGTCGTCATACTTTAAATTTTGTTAAAATCGATACAAAATTAAGGATAGCTAAAATATAGAGCTATCAGATTGCATTTCCAAACCGACGTTAAAGGCCTTAAAACTTTTCTAACTAAAAGAAATTATCCCATAACATGTACACGTCATTGACTGCAAACAGGCGGAAGAAAATAAATAATGCGTTGTTATTTTTTTATTATTTTATAGGTGTTTAGAAGCAGAATACAACCATACTTGAATCCAGGGGGCGGCCGAAACTGTTAATACGTTTATAGAGCAGTACTCGAAAAAGTTGCTGCGTGGTATAATGCTACTGCTCGCGTATGTCATGGTACATACCAGGTTTCAATTCCCAGTGTACAGGTCTGGTAATATTTTTATATAGGCCTTAAATGGATTAAACGTTCTTTTTATTATCTACAGCTTCCCTGAAGAACATAACTACGCTTTCATTTTAAATTTATTGTCATGAACTGAGACTTCTTAAGCCATCTCAGCCCATCTACATACACCAGAAAATACCAGGTTTATCTGGGTTCCCTTTAAGATAGCTTCAAAAATTCAAAAAATAAAAAACTACCACTAAAAGTAAAAAACCACCTTGCAGTAAATAAATAATACGTTACTGTAAAAACCCCATTCACCTACGTAGTTTGCAAAACGCAAACTGCACAATGACGAAATTCTAAAACTTGATAGAATAAATTGGACTACTTTTAGTTTGTTGTACATGTTACATGTGCAAATTACGTTGAAATTCTTTAAGATGTTCTTAAGCAGTATTTATATAATTGCCAAAACACATCAACTACTGGCAAAACAGATCTGATGTTCATAAAGTTATATTTTGTGCTGTTAATCCTAAAAAGGAGCTTAAGCTGTTTATTATTAATTACTAATTTCAAGTTGTACTAATACTCGATTTGTTGTTTATTTAAAATAGTGATAGAGTTAAGATACCTATTCTTTTATTTGTGAATATATAGGGAGTTTATATGCATATGTAAAATAAACAAAATTCATTGTCATGGCAAGTGTTGACCTCATGAAAAATCATAAAATACCCAGTCTCCTCCTAATGTATTTTTTCACATGAACATACGATGTGAACTCAAAGAATAGATTATTAACTAATGATGTTTAAGTGCAAAATTCTTCCCCCGAAAAAGATTGTAATTTTGGATATAGGAGGATTTAGTTTCCTACAACAGAATTTTAAATGATACACGTAAATCTGTTAAAAGAAAAAATGTTTTTCACTGAGTGCAAACTACTGTTTCTCGAAATTCCTTGGTGTAATAAAGTTGTACTTAATAAATTTATGAGTGCTCATTGCTTAAAAATAATTACTGGGTAAATGCTTAATTGCGTTGTAATTCTAGGTTTCCAAGGTTCCAAATTATGAAACAAAACTAAATTTTCGTTTTTCTGAGGTTCACCGAGTTAGAGAAAATCTTGGATTTCTTCCAAAAAATGATATTGCATTTTACCATTAATACACATTTTGAGATTCAGGAAAAGAAACAATTCTGGAAACACGTCGTGTGCGTGTATGTCCATGTGTGTGTGAGAGAAAGAGTGAGAGAGAAACAGCATAACTGTAAAATGAAACGTCGGATGAATTAAAACTTTTTATTCCACCATAATTTTAGGTCACAAAACGTATATGTTCATAACGTTGCTCCTCTCTAAATAAACTTTTCATGAAAAAAAATTCGAAACTGTTTTCAGAAATAAATTAAACGATTTGATAAAAAATATCATGTTTGAGATATTGACATGACAAATGTTATGTAAATTTTAAATTCTGCGTGAATCCCTTCTCAGGTTCATTACATTAACCATTAACAGAAAAATGTAGAGTTCATTAAAATACAGAGTTTGTCAATTTTTACGTAGTTTAGCTGTTCTGAAGTACTTATATTACTTTGTTGTGCCATCGATAATTCATTTATTTATTTTTTATTTTTTGCGATAAATAGAAGTTTTTCTTTTTGAAGGACTCATTGCTAACAAAAATATACCTATAATATAAATGGTTGAGTGATGTTTGCGCATTTTGAACGCAACCGTATTTATATTAAGTAATTTTAAGCTATTTCTAAGCGAACCACTTCAGAATAATCTTAAAGCACATGAAATAAACAGATATTTATAAGAATAGTATAATATATTGGTGTAACCTTTGCAGGAGTATGGTAATGAGTAGAAAAAGAGTGTGACTATTATTTATATCATATGTATTAAGTAAATTGTGACCAATTAAATAAGATTGCGTGATATCACCAGTAATTTCATTCTGAAAAGAAATATTTGTATGAGAAACATTGCAGCATTCACCTAAAGTTTATGTGAAAGCAGTTTTATAAATAATACTAGTGCCAAATATCCTAAGACTCCCACAGGAACAAAAGTTATAGAAAATATTATAACTAATTAAAGAGTCACTATATTCGCTTAAACTATAGTTGAACATCAATATAATTTTGATTATGAATTCAGTTAAGGCAGTTTTAGGCTGAATACAACGTTTCATCCATTATAAAAGTTGCTTAATGTTGGACAAACAAAATTAATATTTAATGTTTTGTGTACTATCTTGGTTCACGTGTGTAGAATAGGCTTATGGTATTGAAGTTTCCGGTCCCTCTCTCTCTCTCTCTCCCTCACACACAAACACATTATTTAATAGTATTTTAATAGTTTAAGGCCGAACATGTCTCACTTTTTATATCTCTGGCTATTTGTTCATAAATTTGTAACAACGTAACAATGCTCATTTCAACAAACCTATTATTTCAGAAAAATCATTCAGTAAATCGCTAGTAAAACATACCTACACTGAATTATGGAAATGCTATAATGGACGTGCATTACAGAGAAACTCTGTCTTGAGTAAAAATGAAGATACACTTTGAACCCGATTTTCCAAGTTTATAGGAAGAGTCTCGAGAAGGAATAATAGGATTTCATGACATAATATAGTATGTGTAACGCATTGCATATACTTTTAATAAATAAAAAATATTGCATTCATGAGTGTTTATTTACTCTATTATTGCTGTTATAATAAAATTAATTCTTAAATTAATACTTATCTTGTTATCGGAATAAAATGAATAATTTTGCAAAATCGTGTGTTTTCTACATCTTCCTGATGGTATTCACACAAAAATAAACTTAGCATTCGAGCACGAGTTCGTTTCCAGGTAATTTCATGTCTACCAACATAAATATGGTAGCTGTAATTACAATAAACCTACGGCAAAACTATTAACCAACGTTTAAATGTAATTACAGAATCACTATTATTAGAAAATCAAACAGGATTTAGAAAGGGCAGATCCTATATAGACAATATGTTTGCAATTAACCAAATCATTGAGAAGAAAAGGTAATATAACCTTGAAACACATATAACTGTTATCGACCTAGAAAAAGCATTCGATAAGGTCAGTAGGACTAGACTCTGGTAAATATTAAATAAAACAGGATACCCAAAACACTTAATAGATGTACTTAAAAATATGTATCAAGAAACAAAAATAAATACTGTTTTAGGAAACGGACGATTATCACAAGAAATTATAAAAATGGTTTAAGACAAGGATGCAGTTTTTCTCCGCTGTTATTTGATATATACATATGTAGATGCTATTCTCCGAAAATTAAAAGAAGAAATACCATTTAGAATAAAATTAAATAAAAACGACACACTAAACATGATACTCTTTGCGGATGACATGATGTTAATTCAGTATGGTGAGAATAAGCTGCAAATTAGTATCCATAAATTACAAAAATTGACTCAGTTTACAGTCAAAAATTTAGGACGAGAAATCAAAAGTAATGGCATTCAAAGGAACGCAAATAACATCTAATATAGTTTTAAACAATAAAGTGTTAGAACAAGTTGGAAGTTTTAACTATCTGTGCTACAGCATAACATATAAAACAAATAAATCATAAAGTGAGTAAGTTCCAACACATTTGTGGAGTACTAGTAAAGAAGTTGAAAGGAAAAACTCAAAGAGAAACAAGTTTAAAATTTTACAAAACAATGGCAGTTCCTATTTTGTTGTGTGGTTCAGAGACATGGAATATAAAAAATAGGGATTGGAATAAAATTCAAGCTGTAGAAATGAAATATCTCTAAACATAAATGGGTGTACAAGATAAGACCGAATTAGAAATGAGGACATAAGAGAAGAATTAAGTAAATTTTCGTTAAATGACAAAATATTAACAAACAGAGAAGAATGGAAAATCATATACAAAGAATTAATAATATCCGAATTTCATTTCGAACATATTTGTACAAACCACCAGGTTATAGAAGCATAGGAGGACCGTTTAAGTGATGGAGGGAAGTATGAGGCTGAAACAGGAGACATATCCTAAATCGTGAAGCATTGATAATGAATGATGATGATAAAACTATGGCGGGAAATAAAATATCTTCATAATCCGCGTCTCCAACTTCAAATACTTCTTGAACTACTGAATCTCTATTATCTCCCTATTATTATTTTCAAATCACCCGTTTGTAGTTACTGCATCAATTATTATCAAACAATTAATTCAAAGCCTGCTAAATTGTAGTATATTCCTAAGCCATTGTATTAGTTATAGTTATTTTTGTAGTGTTTAACGGCCGTTCTTGCAACATAAGGCATCACAGGCAGTGGACGCTGATGATACATGAAATTATACTTGGGAAGAAAACGTTCCAGACCCAAGTTTAGGGTATCTCTCTTGCATTTACCAGTTATGAGGACTCAGGAAAATGAAGGCGGATATACCACATACATATATACATATAGACGCATAAATGAATATCAAAAAAGAATTGTACATAATAATATAATTCATCAAGAAAGGTGTTAAAATATTTAGTAGCCAAGAGATGTACAAAATAGATTGTAACTTAGATAAGTAAGGGAAAGGCGAGCTAGCTAATTCCAGGTAAAAGTAATTCTAGGTAAAGTCCACCACCTTTCGCCAAGCTAATGAGCACTGAGTTTGCTTCCGGGCACGTCACTGGGCGCGTGTGCGAAAAGTTTTGGAGCAGAATATTTTCATACATAATAAGGTAATGCGTTCTGAAGACCAATTAGAAATGTCGTTGCATTCCAAGGTGCGAAGGCGAGCGTCTAGTTTAGGTATAAAAGGGGGAAGCAGGCCCCAGATTTTCACTCTCGTATACAATTTCGTCGACATACAGTTATACTCTCTGGATGACGAATGCACGTGTGTGCATATGGGTGAGGATGCGTGTGCAGTTAGGTTAGGCTCCTAATTTATTATTATGGTAAGAATGGTTTAAGATGGGAAAAAGCTATTCGCCCATAAGTATCTTATTGATAATAAATCACATTTTAAGGGGAATGCAGTGTATTTTAATTTTATTTGCCTACTAAAACCGTGAGATAAGTGTAATTAGATAGATAGTTAATTTATTAGGAATGGAGAAATCATAAGCCGCTAAGCAGAGGTAGCCGGAGACCAGAATAATGCAGCAGAGGGCATCAACCAAGAGGACCAACGTTTTCCCGCTACAAAAATCTGCAAAAACTGTCAAGAAGGACGGTCCTGGCGGGATTTGAACCACAGACCTTCCGCTCTTGAGGTGGCGATATTGCGTTACTGGAAGTCCGAAGTGACGATGGGAATGTTCATTGCAAATTGTTTTTATTAACAATTCATTCTTCTTCTTTAACGGATTGCCCCCCTCGTTGTAGGACTTACAACCCAATGCTTTAGGTCAGTCATGTCGAGGAGCAAGCAAACTCTGGATCATAGAATGTCCAGAATGGGTGTTTAGCCCAATGCCTGGTATGGCAGTGCAGAAGAAGAGAATTACATGTAGTGATGAAAGAGATGATAGGAAAATTTGCGGATCAAATTATCCAACCCAGCATTCGGCTAGCGACCGAGGAAAACCGCGAGAAGACCTTCGATTAGATTGGTCAGCTCCGGAGGTAATAATTTATTCGAAACAATAGTATAAAATATCTGATGTAATACATTCACATGACTTTCTCTACCCTCTGTTCTTACTAAAGCTTATTTTTCTATCTATTCATTTTTATCCAAATAAACCTTTGCAGAAATAGCTATATTACACATTCCATTATAGATACAAAGGGAACAGCGATAGTCAAATGTTTAAGTACTGGACACTATACGCTGCCTTAAAATTCCACCCTATTTCCATGCAATAGCGAGAAACAACTGAATGCTGAATGCATGAAGAAATGAACAATTCCAACGAATAATAACAGATCTCAGAAATGGCTAATGCCACAAAAAACTTATTTGAAATAAATTGTGTGTTTTAAACAGATCTACATTTTTGTGTGGTACGTTTTCGTCTATCGCTTAACGTTTACCAGTTATACAAGATTATACAAAATTCCTTCCGAATGAAGAGGACTTCCTAGGCTATTCCCAGAGAATTCAATATACACATTTTATTTTTCATGTAAATATCTTTCATATATGGTACTTTAATCAAAATCGTTAGAGCTATCATTTAGAAAATCAAAATTTTCGAAAAATGTTCCATCCAAAGGGTTGTTGGTGTGGGAGATTTTCTTCAAAATCTTCGTGTCGCATCCTTGTAACATACTAAACTCAAATACCAAGTTTGGGTATTTATCCAACTTTTCGTTTTTAGTTATGCTGTTCGCAGACACACACACACACACACACACACACACACACACACACACACACACACACACACACACACACACACACACACACACACACACACATGGACCTTTTTCTAAACATGCTTTTTTACTTTCTCTACTACGTATAGTAAGTAGGGGAAGTATTGTATTCCACTCAAAATTTCGATACCGAGATTTCACCGGAAATGCATGTTTCCAGTCCCCCTAAATCCAAAAAAGCATTTTTGGAAACATGTCCGTGTGTGTGTATGTGTGTGTGTGTGTGTGTGTCTGTGAACTGCATAACTCATAAACGAACAGTCGGATAAACACCAAACTTCGTATGTAGGTTCAGTATCTTCCAGAGTTGCGACACAAAGGTTTTCAAGAAAATCCCCCCACCCCAGATTACCCTTTACATGGAACATTTTTCGAAAATTTTAATTTTCTCAAAAATGGCTCTAACGATTTTGATTAAAATATCATATGTTTAAGATATATTCAGGACAAATGAAATGTATATCTCGAATTGTGTGGGAATGTCTCCAAAAGTATTCTCATTGTGAACGATTTTTGCATAACTGGTAAACTATAAGAGATAGATAAAATTTTACTACACAAAAAATGTAGATCGCGTTAAAATACACAATTTATGTCATACACTTTTTTGTTGAGTGAATAATTTTCGAGGTATTGCTTGTTATTCCCTTAAAATTTCCAATACTTTTTCTCAAATGGGAATTCGTTATTCATTTTTTATGTCCTGGTAATTCAAAGAGAATTGAAAACTCCACATAGCAACCAGCTCTTAAAGTATTTGACTATCGCTTAAAGCCTACTAATTCCTCTTGGATCTACAAGAAAATTAACAATAAGATTAACATCTCGATATCTCGATTAACATGAAGCATATGCAGAATAAGCGTTTGTAAAAATAGTTTGTACAAGAGTAGAGAAAGTCATACGAGTGAACACACATCAGAATTTTTGGATTCAGAGGCCTCAAAAATGTATTTCCGGTGAAATTTCGGTATCAGTTTTTGGGTGGAATGCAATACCTTCTCTACTTACTATTTACGTGATAGAGAAAGTAGTCTCATATTTTCAAACTATTTCGCAATTCCATAATAATGCACTTCCCACACCCAAATCCCAGTATAGTATTCCGTACAGAAATCTATGCCTGTATAAAATCGGCCTGGATGGAAAAGACCTGTGTCTTGTTTAAGATGCTTACTACACAATAAAAGGCTTATCTGAACACTAAATTGTGCTAACATGTACAGCGATTCGGACCAGAGTACAACAAAGACCTTGAGATGATATTTATTAGCCCCGCGTATGAGAAGATGGTTTGTTACGTTATTTGCATCACGCTTTGGGCGTCAATTTAAAGTAGTTTGTATTGAAGGAGTTGTATTATAGTTCAACTGTTAGGGAGCCGAACTTAAATAGTTGCAACTGCACTTATTGTAAACAGTTTCCGGTAGCCTTCGTCCCAAGTTTTAAAAATATTAACCTTGTAATTTGACTGTTTCCTTAAATATTATATATTTATGTTTGCCTTGGCTGAGTCAGTATTATTGTTAGAGACATGGATGTTTTGGTAGGGTTGTGGTGCGACAAGAATGTAGGCTTACATAGATTATAACTTTACTTCACTCCTTTTATTAATGCTTGATACGATTTAAATAACACTTCAATGATATAGAGAGAGCTGTGAGATTCTTTAATTAATTACTTGCACTTTTTAACACGTAAACATTTTTTGTCTCACACGAATACGTATTATGCTGCTCGAGGACGTGTCTCGCGTCCGGTTAGGAACGCTGTTTGCAGCCAACTGAATAGATTTCTAGCGTCTAAAATTTGTAAATTTCTGTATTCTAAGTATTTGATTGGCTATTCCTAATCCAATAGAATACCTTCTTTTAACTAAAGCTTTTTCTGGTTGTTGATTGGCTATTTTATAAACTGTCACTAAAATTACATTATTGCTTCCAAAAATCCAAGTAGTATTGTTAAATTCTCAAACGCATTGTTGCCTCAAGGTTACCTCATTGTTAGCAACCTTTAACTTTCTATTCTCACAGCTCCTACATTATTAAATTACGTAATATATTCACATAACATTATTGAACATGTATACAATAATATAAACATATACAATGACTGTAATATACACTTTTTATATTGTTAAATATACATATTGCTTTAAGGCGGGCTGTTATTGAATTTGTATGTCATATAATTAGACTGAAATCATTTAAGTATTAAAAATACTGCCTCAACCTAGCACGTGAAAACAACAGGTGTTGATCTTAATTCTGTTGTTCCGTTGAACTACTTCTGCTGAACATATAGTATGAAAAGGTATTGGAGAAACAATTGCAAGTGTTGTTCCAGAAAAGTAGTGTAGTAGGAAAGAAGAGGTACTAGATAGGGAAAGGCATGGGTTGTGCTTTTTCCACAGTCCATGCGCAGATTAAAATGTTTCTATCTTATGTGGAGCTAAGATATGGATGACGTAGGGTGGGTTAGTGCACATTCGTGTTACAGTTCCGCATGCCTGCAGTTTACATGTCCGACATGTTGTTAAGGTGTGTGTAGATTTGCTGATGTTATACTTTTGAGGTAATGAATTAATCTACTGCCTTTAGTCCATTATATATTACGTATACTTCACAAGAAACTCCATCATTCTTTCTCGGAGGCTCTCTATATTTTATACAGTGTTTCACTTTCTGAAAATTGTTCAGTGTAAGAAGTTTAAATTTCACTGGGAGATATATTGATGCACTTTGTAATTATATAGTAAACACCGTTTAAAATACACTATTAGCAACAGTAGGAAATAAAATTTACATTTTAGCACAGTTTTTCAGTTCGTAGGTAAATACATTTTAATACCCATTATACAAAATATAAAATCATATCAGTAGTAATATAATGCCTCTGTTGTCTGGTGATTAGGAAGCTAATCTCCAAATCCAGAGGTCACGGGTTCGGTTTCCCCCTGAAAGGTGGAAATTCTTCTTGAGATGAAATTGTGTGATTTAATATTCAAGAAAAAGTAAAAGCCGCCAATATGACCTCAGAGTTAAAGCGGCACACAATAGGTTCACTTTTCACCTCATGGTTTAAATGGCGTATAAAGATTCAAGGAATGTTTAGAAATGTAGCTTGGTATAAGTAAAGTGTGCATTTTTCCTTTATTACTTTAGAAAAAACATTGGATTTTAAATTCTTTCAGATACACGTATGTACATATTTTGGAATATAGCATTTATTATAATGAATATCGCCATGAAATCACTAATAATTACTGAAAGCAATGTCGGATTCATTTAGTGTTCCTGTAATTTATCGCTAGCTGGATAAATAACTACACACTGCCAAATGATCTTGTTATGATTCTTGCACTAACTTAGTAGTTTGAATAAATTACCCTCCTGTGGTTTTCTTGTAGATTTCACTCCGATATTCTTCTTCTACTTCAAGGATAGACTTTAAGTCTGCTCCGCCTCAAAGACTTTTTTCCTAGCGTAGTTTTGGTTTTCCTATTGATATTTTACCTCGTGGAGTGTAAAGAAAGACTCTTTTGTTAGTCTATTTAAATCCATTTTTTCCACGTGTTCATTCCGTTGTTGTTTCAAGGAATCAATTTTTCTTGTAAGTTATAGACTTGCAATTCTTCTCTTATGTTAGTATTGCACTTGTGATATCAATAAACCCCAGCACGTCTTAAAAATCTCATCTCTGCAGAATCGATTTTCCTTTTTCTTGCTCTATTTAAGTCCCAATTCTCACTGCCATATGTCAGAAGTGGAACAGCTAGAGCGTTATAAAATCTTAAAATAGCCTTTCTTCTTGATTTGTTTTTCAAAGTTCAATAACTAGTACCACATATATATTGAAAATCATATAATTTTTGTTCTAAATCACGGTCTTCATCATATGAAATTAGACATCCAGGATAATTAAATTTAAATCTGCTCAGCTATACTTCCACTTAGTTCCATTTTTGTTCCAATGGTACTCTCCCTTAAAAGTCATTACTTTGAATTTTACTGCAGATGTTTTTAAGTTATAAATTGTCATTATTTGTTGCAATTTATGTACGGCTTTCTGTAGATCTTCTTCAGAATCTGAGAGGATAACCAGGTCGTCAGCAAATAAAATAGTATCCGAAGTAAAACTACCTAGTTTAAAATTTTCATGTAACTGTCTTTGCCATTGATTTATGGCTACATCGATATATATTAAATAAATCCGGTGACAGCGGATATACCTGTCTAACTCTTTAACTATTTATTTTTTCCTGACATTTTGTTTATACAAATGATTGTATCCTTGTATAACATTGTCAAAACTTGTCTTTTTAATTATCTGTTTAAGTTTACTTAGATACATCCCTTAAAAGCTTGTTTAACCGCTTTTGCCCATCCATTAACTATCCTCTTGGTTCAGTAGAGAGAGCACCTTCCTGCTATTCCATGGGTTACGAATTCAATTGGCGGCCAGCTTGAGAAATCTTCCTTTTATAAGGAAGATTCCTGATATGCTCAGAGTCTGGTGTGTGAATATGAGTGCATTTGTGCGTGTGTTCTGGTATTTTTAATAGTCAGTTATTGCAACTACACAGTGTCAAGAACTAACTAAAATGGTGATTTACCACAATAAAATAAAACTTGGTTTTATAAACAAGCTGGAACGATTCCAATCTATATCTAATTACTTTCTCTACTACGTATAGTAAGTAGGGAAAGTATTGTATTCCACCCAAAAATTCGATACCGAGATTTCACCTGAAATACATGTTTTGAAATCCCCTGAATCCAAAAAAAGCATTTTTGGTAACATGTCCGTGTGTGTGTCTGTCTGTGTGTCTGTCTGTCTGTCTGTGTGTCTGTCTGTGAACAGCATAACTCAGAAACGAACAGTTGGATAAACACCAAACTTGGTATTTATGTTCAGTATCTTCCAAGGATGCGACACGAAGGTTTTCAAGAAAATTCCCCCACCCCAGATTACACTTTACATGGAACATTTTTTGAAAAGTTTAATTTTCTCAAAAATGGATCTATCGATTTTGATTAAAATATCATATGTTTAAGATATTTTCATGGCAAATTAAATGTATATCTTGAATTTTCTGTGAATGTCTCCAAAAGTATTCTTCATTGTGAACGACTTTTGCATAACTGGTAAACCATAAGAGATAGACAAAATTTTACTACACAAAAATGTAGATCGCGTTAAAATACAGAATTTATGTCATATACATTTTTTTGATGAGTGAACCATTTTCAAGATATTGCTTGTTATTCCCTTAAATTTTTCAATACTTATTTTCTCAAATGGGAATTCGTTATTCATTTTTTGTCTTGGATATGCAAAGAGTATTAATCTGTGGCAAAGGGAATGGTGCTGCACCTAGCAACCAGCTATTAAGAGATATGTATGTGCTTAAAGGCTACTGTATTTCCAAATTGCCCTTGTAAATATATATTCCCCTTGCATCTACAAGAAAATTAGCAATAAGATAGAGTCTGCAAATATTTATCTCGATTAACATGAAGTAGATGGAGAATAAGCGTTTGTAAAAATAGTTTGTACAAGAGTGGAGAACGTCATGCGAGTGTAACACATCAGATTTTTTTTAACTTACCGTCGGCTAGTTGAAAGAAAATTTCGGATCGTTTTCGTTTTAAAATGCTTGCGAGTATTGCTGATGCTCGTGTTGTTGCCAAGATTGATTTCTCTCCTTTTTCTTTTTAGTTTACCAAAGTAATTTACAATTACTGTCCTTAATGACTCTAGTATAAGAACTTTTACACAGGTTCAACAAGAACTGTGGAATATAGCTTGCAACTTTATAATCTGAATGCTGCTTAGAAATATTCTCTCAATCCTGCATGTGGATATATTTATCTGTTATTTTATTTTATTTAAGTGCGGAAGCAGGAAGAGCACTATAGTTCACTCGCTAAGACATTAGTGTCAAAGGCAGAAAACAATTTTCGTGACAACCTTACGCACTCTTTGTTAATAGACTATCGAACTTCGAACATTTATTGCATAGTTAAAAGCAGCTGTAGAAGTACACAATATATTAACTTAAAACAATTCGCCTTAAGCTTAGAGTGCATTTCACAATCTGAAAACAGAAGAATGTCCCTGAGGAAGACCTCAGAGTAATTATGGCTGTAACCTTAGCGGTTTCCAAAGACATTGTTCGGTTGGTTGTCCGATAATTATCAGCAATCAACGCCGAGAACTTCCATTTATTGACATTGCTGTCTTATTTACTGTCTCCGTTACGTCTGCACTTACTTATTTGTCGATTTAACTTTCTAAGTCATATTAAGTCTATTTATTTACATATAGTTGTTAAAAATAGTTCTCCTATGCCAGACAGAGGGTCTTATAGTCAACCAACGTACAATATTGTTATTTCTGTCAAAAGTAGATGGTTTTACAACTGTCTACAACATAATTTACCCTAGTTTTTTCATCCTTTTATGCCCACCTGTGCCGCTAGGGATTATCTATTTAGAACTAGCATTTAATACTAATTCCTACCGACACTTGGTTAACCATCGCTATCTCTCTTAGTTGTTATTAAGATAAATTCAAGCCTCAGGAACTCGTGTTTCTGTTATCCATAAACTCAATGGATAACCTGAGTTGTTGTTCTGTGGAACAGTAAAGAAACAAGAATAAAAGATGGTCATTCATCTCAAATGTTGTTATTAGCCACAAAATGTATATGGTTTATCAACATTGGCGAATAGTTAGCAATTTATGTCCTCATTGAGGCTTTTATCTGTAAAGCCTAGAGTTCATATTAAAATTCTTGCGATGTACGTTTACCACTTGAGCATTAGTGTATTAAACAAAACCGACCTATTCAACACCGGATCTTTCGGGCCCCGCGGAAATTTGTAAAATATCTTCTTAAAAAGTTGGGAAAATGTGTAATAAAATCACAATTTAATACAGCTAGGCAATGCAGTGTCTGTATTGTCAAGGACAAAGATTTGGGTTAGAGGCATATGTGAGTTAAGCTTAAGAAATCAATTGTTATTATCATTACAGAAACATGTGCTCATCCCTAAAAAATACTAATGTTGCATTCACACGACCTTCTACTCACTCTTCAACAAACTATTCCTATAAAAGCTTATTCTTCTATTTAAGTCTTGTTAATGTAGATAAATATTCATTACTCATTTACTCGTTTGGTTGTAAGAATAAAACAGTAAGCTAAAACGATAGTCAAATCTTTTCAAAGCCAGTCGCTGTTTGATGGCTTTAAAGTTCTTCTCCCTTTGCATGAACACGAAAAAGGAAGAAAGAAAAGAATAGCATTTTGAAATTGAAAAAATATATGAAGTGCCTCTGAATTCAAACACATAACAATGAATATCTCGGAAATGTTTACGCCACACAAAACTTTATTTGATATAAAATTTTAGCAGCAAGATTATGTATATATTACGGTTTACCACTTGTACAAAAGTGGTTCAGAATAAAGAAATGTTCAGAAGCTATTCCCAGAAAGTTCAAGACACATTTTATTGATCATGAAGATATCTTAAAAATATAGTATTTTAATCAAAGTCTTTAGAACCTGTTTATTTTTGAGAAAATAAAAAGTAACGAAACATTTTCCGTGTAAAGGGTAGGTTGGGGTGGGACATCTTCAAGATCTTCCCCTTGGAAGGTTCTGAACTTAAATACCAAGTTTTGTATATAAATGACTTTCGTATATAAATGTTCACAATCAAACGGACTTTTTCTAAAAATGCCTTTTTGGGTTAACGGTGTCTCAAAACATAGGTATTTTCAGTAAAATCTCGAAGCCGAATTTTTGGGTGGATTACAATATCTCCCCTACTTACTGTAAATACGTAGTAGAGAAAGTAAAAGAAGTGATGCAGATTCCGCAATTGCTTTCTATTCGTCGGATGGCCAAAAAAAAGGTACCAAAGAGAGAACGGAAATGTTTTTCTGAAGATTTTTCTATCTTCTATCTTTCTATTCTTCTATCTGTGTCCACCCAAATTTATCTAACTAAGCAATACTCTCATGGTTACTCTTAACGCCTAATGGATATAGGTATTGGGTCATAAATATAAATATGAGAAAAACGTAATCTCTCTGCCGCGCACTCATAGGTAGAGATGACGCAACATTTTATACATACTATTGTTCATGTTATGACAACAAACGGAAAATCGAACATCTTGCTGAAATTCTTCTTTCTAAATGTTTTACAGAACGTTTTACCAGAAGTTTTACAAGAATTATAGAACGTTAATAACCTATCTACAGGAACAAATGGATGGAACGTTTATACACATCTACGAGTACAATATTAAACACACTTTATGAAGATAATCTGACTATCCTCCAATACTTCTAATCCTCTTTCTGAACTAATTCTTAAAAATGAATATATCATTCTTCAAATTAACATAGTGCAAGGCATTAACGATGAATGGCGGTATAGGTAACAATTATCTGTCTCCAGTAGAGGAATGCTCTTATGTAGTGCATATTATTTATGAGATCGCCCTCATGTATCTGTATATAATTAACAAGGAATACAGTTGATTTATGAAATAACTAAGTACTTGTTTACAACCATAGTATCGTTAGAGTCATAAAATCTTAAAAGATTCTTTACCTGTTGCTCCTGAGAAGCCCTCATTTAACCGTGTTTTGTTGAATGACAAACGCCTAATGGCCCTTTCTGGTTTTCTCTCTCTTTCTTAATATATATAATTAGGAGAGACGAACTATTAGACTGAAAATATATCTATATATTTCTTTAATTTATTGGTTTTGGTTGATTATAATATTTTAATGAGTTTTAAATAAGTTTGCTTATGCCTTATTCTTAGATTTTCTTGGGAAGCTGTTGAGTTAAAAAAATTATAATTTTTATTAATAAAGCATGTATAAATCTTTCAAAATCAGAGATAAATCCATTTCATATATTGGCAACACTTTTGTGTTATCTCTGCTTCTACTTTTTCCTGTTTTGAGCCTGGTTTAGTCACGATTTTTTGTTAAGCTATCTGTAGTTATTTTATAAATATTAATTTTTAAGAAGCCATATTTTTAAGCAAATGACCAATCTTCTCAGGAGTAACTTTGAAAACTGTTACGCTTATTTGTCTTTCTTTGCAAACAATGTGTACCCAAAATGGTTGAAATAGTCCTTATGCTAATTCTATTAATGCTAAATATACCTAGGTATGTAATTTACAATTATGCCACAATTTCTGAAATAAATATAGTAATGAAAACATAGGTGCATGTATAAGAAAAGTTTATTGTGTTAACTTGATTGATTACAGAAAAAGTTGGTCACGAACTTTGTAAAATTTACATCGGTGAGCTGTCATTTTATCTCCCCTCATGAAAATACACAGATGACATTTTTAAATCATTAATAGATTTACAACCATTTTGAAGATTAGACATTATGTTAATCTTGTATTAAGTACACTTAATCCAGAGTTTGGTTTTACTTAGCAAATGATTGTTTAAAAAGTAATTTTTATTTCAAATATAATGTTTATATGCTATACAAAACTCGCCACACAGAAATGTTCTTTTTGATTTAAAGCTGTAATATTATTTTTTTTCCGTTCAAGAAATGTTATTCTTAAAGTAACTTATTTCTTCAGCGACATAGATTGAAGTTGATGGTTTTTACGTTGTTATTTTTATTTTTACGTTGTTATTTACCCCACGCTTTGGGAGCCAATTTGAAGTTCATTGTATTGAAGGGGTTGTATTATAGTTCAAATGTTAGGGAGCCGAACTTGAAGTAGTTGTAGCCACGTATAGTACTCGCTTTCCGGTAGCCTTTGCCCCAAATGTACTTTCCGGTGGCCTTTGCCCCAAGTTTAAAAAATATTAACTTTGTAATTTGACTGTTTCTTTAAATATTGTATATTTATGTTTGCCTCGGCTGCGCCAGTGTTTATATATATTTAGAAACATGAATATCTTAGCAGGGAGCGGTGCGACTGAAGAATGTAGGCTTACATAGATTTTAAGTTTTTCTTCACTCCATTTATTAATGCTTGACACGATTTAAATAACACTTCACTGATATAGAGAGCTGTGAGATTCTTATGTTAATTGCTTGCACTTTTTAACACGTTAACTATTTTCTCACACAAAATACCTATTAAATTTCTCGAGGACACATCTCGCGTCCAGTTATGAGCACTGACTACAAGCAACGCGTCCAGTTATGAGCGCTGTCTACAAGCAACTGACTTGATTTCAACCGCCTAAATTTGTAAATTTCTGTATTTCAAGTCTCTGATTGGTTATTCCTAATCCAATAGAATACTTTTATTTAATTTAAGCTTTTTTCTGGTTGTTGATTGGCTATTTTATAAACTGACACAAAAATTACATTATTATTGCTCCAAGAATGACTAGTAGCATTATTACACTTTCTTATTCATTATTGCCTCAAGGTTACCTCATTGTTAACTTTTAACCTATTATTCTCCCAGCTCCCACATTATTAAATTACGTAATACATTCACATAACATTATTGAACATGTACACAATAATAAAAACATTTATAATGACTGTAACATACACTTTTTATATATTATTACATACCCATATTGCTTTAAGGCGGGCTGTTATATTTATATTACATAATCTGACTGAAATCATTTAAGTGTTAAAAATACACGCGTCAAGATATAACGATTTTAATTTTATTTTCTCTAAATATAAATACGATTTTTTATATTACTATATCCTCAATTGCAAATAATTTGAAAACTGTTCGCTTAAATTATTTCTGTACATGGTTTTAAAATGCCAATATAATCATTTTGAAATCCTTGTATACACAACCCATATAATGAAAAATTGAAAACAATAACTCTATTGAGAAAGCTAGGATTTAATACTTGAAATGTTCCTACTAATCATCCCAAAAGACACTCAAATTGCCCCTGAGGATGAAGTACATAGCAGAATTTAAAGATATAATTTGAAAACCTTAAAGAATATATAGCAAAGGGGTAGTGAAAACAAGCACTTTCTGAAAAAAATCAAAACATTACTGACATACATCACCAGGAAATGGAAGCCGAATGCATAAAAAAACATTACTGGAGCTGAAATAAAATTTAGGTGGAGTAAGGAAGTTTATATTGTTCTAGTGTGCAGGAAACAAACACCGCTGATAGCCTGGCCGAGAGGCTGAAAGACTCTTATGGTTGTTGACGATGCTGGCAGGAAGACATGGCAATCATGCGGGAAACCGGAAAACTGGACGCATATTTTGGCAACATACACAGAAACGGGAACAAATTTATTACCGGAGGTTCAAGTCAAACCTGGGTACTCTTTTATATAAAGTAAATTGATTTGGAGATAAACTATTTGAGTGAACATTGTAGTTAATTATTAATATTTATGTGAGGGCAAGAATTACAGTTGTCACTGTTATTAATTTAAGTGGGTTAGGTTTGTTTTTTTAATAGTCCTTAGTAGTAACTGTCTGCCCGACGTTACACGGGTAATTTTTTAAACTCGAATGATGAATTAATTAAATTATTATACAACGATTTATAATATCTTTAAGGCCAATCCTCCTCTTTACCCTTTATAATTTCATCCTAACAACGGATGAAAAACCCTTTGATATTCACGCATAAGAATATAAAACATTGGCGGCTCGTCTGACTTCCTTAACCTCCCCCAATGGTCATCCACGTTCTACATTTTCTGCATAGTCTATAAATACCCTTGGCTGTAGAATAATGATCAAACTTGTTAGATACAGTTGTGAAATTTTAAACCTTTGTACCTTCTCTTTGGTCCCGTAGTTATTTAGTAGCTTAAAGGGTGCATAGTTTTCACGTATTACAGAAGTATTTAACATATATAAAGAAATAGAGCTGAAGCTGGTAAATATTGTCGCGGTTACTTCGTGTTAACTTATTTGCTGAGCGCCTGTTATTGTTTTACTATTTTGAATTTTGAGTTCTTTGTCCTCCGGCTAGCTATTATTACCCAGTAGAGCAAATTTCTTAAACAGGGTGTGTAAACGGAAAGGAGTTGTTACTAAAATATAACACTGATAAAAGAATTTGTTTTTACACTTTTATTGCCGTCACACTTTATTCATTTCACATATTTACTCTTTATATAAGCCCGACTGAAACTGTTATATTTTCGAATGTAACTATAATCACTTATTTGCCGCACATTATTAATTCGCGTATTTCACATCTTTTAACTAACTTTACGACGCGAGAGATTCTGTAGAACTGCGCGACGTGTAACCCGTGAATGATTCTCTTAAACTGTGTGATACTTGTCTCTGACTTCAGCATTTATACTCCCTCACCCCGATATGCCTAAACATTATAACAGAGCTGCTATTGGTTAATAAAGCGCGCCAACATTAGCGTCTATTTTTATATCCAATCAAAATTACGAACACACATGCTCTATACTCCCTCCATCTCTAAAGAAAAGCGCGCAACTTTGACGTCATTTGTTTGCCTCTTCTAACTGATAAACCACTTACCCCCTCGCTACATTGTTACCCGCTCCTACTGTCAGTTTCAGTGAGGCCGTGCAAACTTATTTCCTAACAATGCTTACAAATAACAAACATCTCAAATCATTGTCATACAATTATGTTAATTTGCACTACAATCACTCTGGCATTCACAGTGTTGTGATATAAAATACTGCCTCAATATAAAGATTTCGCACTGCCAGGCCACCAAGTTAACCTATTGAAAAACACGATCGAGAAACACGATCCTCTCAGTTGTTAATTAAAAAATGTAGATTCACTGATTTCTAATGTTAGCAATTATCTCTCTTTATACAATTATGAACGATATGAAAATCCCCTATACACTGTCTAAAATAATAATTTTAAATTATTTTAAGCCTAGTATTTGCAATAAAGTGACAAAAGAACCACTTAATATCCATATTCAATGAAACAGGTTTGAAACTTGGTGACATGAATACGAAAAAGAAATCCCTAACCTACCCAGTTTTCAAATTTTGGAAACATATTGCCTGTAAGAATAGGGGTTTTCAGCGATGAAAGAACTATCAAAATCGGTTGAGAGGTTCCTGAGATTACCCTACACATACACACACACACACACATTTTCTCTCTGTATAATATTAGTACATCCACAAGGAATTATCAGTCTGTTGCTGATGTTCATGTCCCGTTATAGTGAGTCAGAGAAGGCTCATTTACCACTCTACCATACGTTCTCGAATTGTTGCGTGAAATGTAATGAGACAGCGCAGCCTGAATACGTATTAGCCTTTACGAATATAGCACCGTAAGTTACACTTATAATTCATTTTGTGGTCGAGTACATTATAATACATGTGACTAACCTGGCTGCTATGGCATCCATAATGCTTTAGCGACTCATTATGATCCCACTCGGCGGCGCGCGCATACCTTTTAACATCAAATCATTGTCCGAAGCAGTTGAGGCGGTATTTTTAACACTTGAATAATTTTAATTAAATTATATAATACGTAAATTCAATAACAGCCCGCCTTGAAGCAATATGTAAGTAATAATTTGTAAAAATGTATGTAGCAGTCATTGCAAATGCTTATATTATTGTAAACATGTTTAATAATGTTATGTGAATGCATTGTGTAGTTTAATAATGTAAGAGCTGTGAGAATAATAAGTTTAATGTTGCTAACAATGAGTTAACCTTGAGGCAATAATGAGTTTGAGAGTTTAAATGTTACTATTCATGATTAAAGCAACGATAATGCAAATTTTGTAACAGTTTAAAATTAGCCAATCAACAGCAATAAAAAGCTTTAGCAAAATGCAGATATTCTATTGGACTAGGATTAGCCAATCAGAGACTTGGAATACAAAAGTTTACGGGTTTGGACGGTTGAAATATGTTCAGTTGCTACAGACCTTGGTAGTGACCGGATGGAAGATGTGTTCGCTAAAGAAATATTACGTATTCGTGTGTAACGAAAATTAAGTATACGTGATAACAAAGTGCAAGTTTTAAATTAAAGAATCTCACAGCTCTTAATATCAGTGTAGTGCTATTTAATTTGTGCCAAGGATTAATAAAAAGAAGTGAATTTAAACTTAAAATCTGTGTAAGCCTACATTCTTGTCGTACCACGCCCTGTCTAAGAGACACGTGACTCTAAAACAATACTGACGCAGCCGAGGCAAAAAAACAAATACTATCTATAGAAGCAGTTTAATAACAAAGTTAATAAATATTTTTTTAAACTTGGAGCGTAACAACAAAAATACATCTTAAAAATCGGCTTTACATACGTAGCAGCATATTACGTAACAAACAATCTTTTTAAAAAATGGTTTCCCAAAGCGTGATGCAAAACTCCAACAACACTAAAACCTCAACAACAATAAACTACAACAGTTGAAGAACAATACTTCTTTACAGTTAGCAGTCATTCAGATCCATTCCCCAGATGAAAAATGCAATATGTGTATTTAAAATATAATAAATTTTGTTCATTGTAACCTTAGTATTATAATTGCTTTGCTTCAATATAAGTTGCTTTCACATTACCTGTATAACCAATAAATATGCCATGGACTCAATAGTGCTACCATCTGTTGCACCACCCGCAAACACGCTTAAGATCCTACCATCAGTACTGTGATCTAATCAGCATTTAATTACAAACAATTTACAAGGTAAGATCTTTTGTAAAAAGGTAAACATTTTGAAATTATAGCATGGTCGAACAAAAATAAAACAATCTGCAACTTGACTCGCTACCGCTGATTTCATAACGTATTTGCTTCTTAATTACTATCAATATAGTCCTGTTGCACAATATACTATGGTGTGTTCAGAATTATTCGGCCGATGCCGTCAGTTATCTGCGCGTGAGGTTAGTACTTTGAAGCAAGTTTAACACCAGAAGACCAGCGAAAGATGTGGATGTCAACAGTTTCTAGGTCACTTTAGTGAAAAGGGACTTGTATCGTACCTTTTCAGTATTTACATTTGGATCTTCTTTCGCTCGCAATCTCAGCATGTATGCTGATAGGTACTCAAATAATAACTGGGCGTAGGTGTCTCGGTTTTAATGGCACAACTTTTAACTTTTTCAATAAAAAACAACTAAAGTAACCTTTATAAATATTTTAAAAGCGGCCAATATTGTAACGATAGACTCCCCTTCCTATCCTTCCAGTTCGAATGTAGCACTCAACCATGCAAATTCTGTGATCGGTGGCCGCTTCCATCTCGCGTGCAACAACGTACAAAATGTCCCAGTGAAAAACATTCTGCACCACCGCAGTTATCAACTGTTTAGGAAATCGGAAAAACATGTAGTTCGAGGCTCATATACGCACCTCCCGTTTAAAATAAGGGGCTTGCTAAACTAATGACTGATTCGTTTAAATCGACTGGCAGTAATGGATGAATAAATTTTAAGACCCGTTATAATATTTCTGTTTCCAATTTATGTATAAAATACGATTGTGAAGTTAGTGCAAAAATTTGTGGACATTCTGTATATATAAATTTCCTAGTTACGCCACCTTAGTAGTTTGTATTATTAGACAACTTAAAATGGCAAAACACAGGCGATGGCGATAAATAAACCATTTTTAAAATGTTCCTATATAAATAAATATTAATAACACTGAGGGGATAATTTATAAATTCAGAATCATGCGGAGGTTGTAGTGTATATAAGTATAATAAACAAAGGTACTGAATCAACGAATTCTAAGACGCATAACCTAGGCAGCTCACATTAGAAGAAATAAATACCAATGCAGATAAAACAATAACAAATAAATGTGTTTTTAAGCAGCTTCTCAGTAATAGCTCTCTCTGTACTTTGCTCTGTACTTGCCTAGGTTAAGAGAAACTGTGGAAACATTTTCAGTTACATTGTTATTTGTAATTATTACTTATGTCCTGATAAGGTACAGAGGTTATATTAGAAATGTTTATACGCAAATGTCCACTATAGAGGTTTTTTTTTCTTTAGAAAATATTGTCTTCTATCATCACCGTTATACAATGTTTACTTTTATCGTGACATGGCTCATCATACACCAATTTTTTCGTCATGAAGGGGTACTTCATGAACAATATTACCGGCTTCGCGGTGTTTTTCCACTGGGCGTGATGAAAACGTTCTGCTGCTATAAACAAGGTCACGCTGTTGACGTGGTTTTGCAGTGTGAAGTGCAGTATTGAGTTGACGGTGATGTGATGTGGTTCACTTGTTACGAGTTATTTATTATTTTGTCCTGCACTTAGTCACAAAATAATTTATGGCTGAGTATATGTTTTCTATTGCACAGCATGTATTTATTTATGATCCGTATGTGTTAACTCATTCAGCTCACCAAGTGAAAGTACGATTTGCAGAAAGATTTCCATGTGTAAAAGTTCCAGCCCGTACTACAATTCGTGAACTTTACAATAAATTTCAGGCTACAGGAAGTGTTCAGCTGAGAAATCTAAAAGACAGAGAAGGAGTCATAGGACCAATTTTTTTCCATTCAACAGTTAACGCCCGTGCATATGTGAGTACAATTTTGCCCCCTGTTTTTAGAGAATTAACAGACAGGGAGCGTGATTTTGCGTGAACAAGACTCTGCAACAGCTCATACGGCCAATATATCAATGAGAACAATGATTGAAAGTGTGTTTGAGGACAGAATTATTCCCACACACCCTGGAAGAATTAAAACAAAATATCCGCCAGGAAATTGCCAGCATTTCTCAACGTGAACTACGGCGAGTGATGCATAATTTCCTAAAGAGGTGCCAATATGTATGGGTAACGACGGTAGCCAGTTTTAGCAACTCCTTTCATAAAGTTGGTAACTAAAGCCTTAAACGGCAACGAGCGCCGAGAACGCGGACAGGAAAAACACCGCACAGCTGGTTCGTAGTTTGTTGGCTCCCCTGCATTATGTGTTAATAAATATGTTTTGTGTTGTTTAAGTCCTGAAATAAATAATTTGGGTTTATTTCTGAAGTGAAAGAATTTTTACTGTTTCCAACAAGTACATATCTCGAATGTTTAAATTCCTAAAGCGCATTTATGAAATAATCAGTAAAAGCCTGCCAAAGTTGGCTGCTGGATCTTGTATGTCGCAGAAAACACAAAAGTTTAAATGATGTTAAAATTATATGGGTTGCACAGACCAGAAGACCAAACAGAACGCCACATTTTAGACCGGAAACGCGTAGCTATTTGTATAAACTATTTGATAATACCCACATATGACACAATCCATTTCTCAAAAGCCTGTGTTATACAGGTACAAGAACATCACAACAGTTGTGTTATGTTTACACTAACCGAAGGGGGATAAGGCTCGATTTCCAGTATAATTACTTGGAATTTCTTCCTTAAGCTTCCGACATACACTTGTCCAGGCTCCACATTGCCTTTATAACTGAATACCGGTTTTCATAAAGACAAGCTGAAAGCGTGAGTGAATACTTGCCTCATCCACGGACATGCTGGCAATCCCGTAATATCGAGAAGACTCAACTTTTTCCCAGAGACTGGTTTTACACTTTGAAGCTGTATGATTTTTAAAACAGAAACGCCAGTATATAAAGCAAAATAATATATTTACTTTTCTTTTGCTATGGTGCTATGAAAATAATATCGCAAATTTGAATACTTAATACTCTATAGCATTTGTTAAATACGAATGCCAGAGGAGTTGATTTTAAGGATGAAACTCATGCTAATAAAAATAAGTATGCTTCCACACATGCCGTGAAAGGCTAAAGTTGGAAAGGTAGAATCAGTGTTACACTCACATGACTTTCTCTACTCTTGTACAAACTATTTTTACAAACGCTTATTCTCCATATGCTTCATGTTAATCGAGATATCGAAATGTCAATTTTCTTGTAGATGCAAGGGGAATATGGTAGGTTTTAAGCGATAGTCAAATCCTTTAAGCACTCTTTGCATTTCCAGGACATAAAACAAAATGAATAACGAATTTGTGAAAAAGTATAAGTATTGGAAAATTTAAGGGAATAACAAGCAATATCTCGAAAATGGTTCAAATTGTGTATTTTAACGCGATCTACATTACTTGTGTTGTAAAATTATGTCTATCTCTTATGGTTTACAGTTATATAAAAGTCGTTCACAATGAAGAATACTTTTGGAGACATTCCCAGAAAATTCGAGATATACATTTCATTTGTCATGAAAATATCTTAAACATATGATATTTTAATCAAAATCGTTAGAGCCATTTTTGAGAAAATTAAAATTTTCGAAAAATGTTCCATGTAAAGGGTAGTCTGGGGTGGGGGGATTTTCTTGAAAACCTTCGTGTCGCATCTCAGGAAGATACAGAACCTAAATACCAAGTTTGGTGTTTATCCGATTGTTCGTTTCTGGGTTATGCTGTTCACAGACACACACACGGACATGTTTTCAAAAATGCTTTTTTTGGATTCAGGGGGTTCTCAAAACATGTATTTCCGGTGAAATCTCGGTATCGAATTTTTGGGTGGAATACAATATTTACCCTACTTACTATACGTAGTAGAGAAAGTAAAAATTCAATACCATAACCTTTTCAAATATAGCCTACACACGGCATGTGTGGAAGAACATTTAATTATAATTGATCGGTCTAATGGTAAGTAGCTATGAAGCATATTGTAAGTCGCAATTGGGGTATGCCAGCCCAAAATTAACTTGCGGAAGCTTGTGATTTATCGAAAAAAATGTAAGTAGTTGGAGAATTTAATGTCGTAGCGGCATCTTTCCATAGTATCTCAATTGGTTACAGTAGCGGCACGGAAATCGGAAAAAATCTAAGGTTCAGATCCCGACTACGGTAGTGAATTTTTCAGTCTGATTCTATATTTCCGTAAATGTATACTGCTAAATATATTAAAATTGTAATATAATATATATCTCACAAGGTGTCAGTCTTTTCTGTTTTACTTTAAGTTCTCATTAGAATGGCACTTCTGATGGCATTAGTCAAGCAAGATTTAAAGGTTTTCTGTATATGGTTTGCAAGTAGAAGTGTTTATTACATTTATAGTTTTAAATTTAGTGAACCCCCTGATTATCATGATAAGTAATACTTGTTAGAAATACTGCTTTAACACAAATTATACAGAATTGGCAGACAATGTCTCTTTTCAAATATAAACAAAAATAGCACCCATAACTGAATTTTAGTTGGTAATTTATGTGAAGGTGAGACTAACGTTACAATATATTGGTTTAATAAAATGTGATGATGTGGTTATTGTTATTACTATGAGACGGTATTTTTAACACAAATGATTTCAGTCTAATTACTTAATATATAACAATAACAGCCCGCCATAAAGCAATATGTGTATGTAACAATATATAAATGATGTATATTACAGTAATTGTAAATGTTTATATTATTGCATACATGTGTAATAATGTAATGTGAATGTATTACGTAATGTAATAACGTAGGAGCTGTGAGAATAATAGGTTAAAACTTGCTAACAATGAAGTAACCTTGAGGCAATAAAGAGTAAAAGTTAATAATGCTACTAATCATTATTGGAGCAAGAATAATCTAAATTTTTGTGACAGTTTATAAAATAGCCAATCAACAACCAGAAAAAGCTTTAGTTAAATAAAAGTATTCTATTGGATTAGGAATAGCCAATCGCAGACTTGAAATACAGAAATTTACAAATTTAGGCGGTAGAGATCAATTCAGTTGCTTGTAGACAGTGCTCATAACTGGACGCGTTGCTAGCAGACAGTGTTATTAATCAGACGCGAGATGCGTCCTCGAGAAATTTAATACGTATTTTGTGTGAGAAAGGAGTTTACGTATTTAAAAAGTGCAACTTATTAACAAAAGAATCTCACAGCTCTCTATATCAGTGAAGTGTTATTTAAATCGTGTCAAGCATAAATAAATGAAGTGAAGAAAAACTTAAAATCTGTGTAAGCCTACATTCTTCAGTCGCACAACAACCCTGCAAAGAGAAACATATCTCTAACAATTATACCGACGCAGACGAGGCAAACATAAATATATAATATTTAAAGAAACAGTCAAATTACAATGTTAATATTTTTAAATTTGGGACGAAGGCTACCGGATACCATATGTGCGGTTGCTACTCGTACTACTTCAAGTTCGGCTCCCCAACATTGAACTACAATACAACTCCTACTTCAAAATTGGCTTTCCATACGTGATGCAAACATCTTCTTCAAATTGGCTCCCAAAGTGTGGGGCAAATAACAATAACGTAAAAATAACGTTCTTCAAGTATTATTATATTATACATCATATTAAAATAATATGATGTATATCAGTCTTCCTAATTAGAAACTCAGTTTCCTTTTCAGTAATGGGCTCCAATGTTCTTGATAAGGAGCTCCGTTTTAGTTCGAGCGTTCGGACTGTTCGTCCCATCAACATATTCCGAAAAGACATCAAACTGCGAATGCTGTCTTTCCCAGCGGGACGCTTGCTTGAGTTGAGTCTGGAGATTTGTGGCATAGTGACTGGGATTCGAATCCCGCCTCAAGCACGAGTTTTTGTATGCATGTTGCTATGTGTGCGTACGAGGTACACAAACAGAAAAAACAACAATAAATGAAAGTATATACAAAATATTCCACGTCATATTTGTCTAGTGCTTTGACAATGAGTGATTCAAATTTATATAAGGTACACCAATTTCAGATAGGATTATAGTAAATCTAATTTACACAAAATTTTACAAGGCACAACATTTACAAAGTCGCATTCTGCATTCAAAAATCTGATGTGTTACACTCACACGACTTTCTCTACTCTTGTACAAACTATTTTTATAAAATCTTATTCTCCATCTATTTCATATTAATCGAGATAAACATTTGCAGAAGCGACTTTTGACATGCAAAGAGAGTTACATTTTACACATTGCGACCAATTCTAAAAATATATGACTATCGCTTAAGGCGCATTATGTTCCCCTTGTTTTGTATTTGCAAGGCAATATAAAGATACAGTAGCCTTTAAGCATAGACCTATCTCTTAATAGATGCTTGCTATGCGCAGCACCATTCTCTTTGCCACAGATAAATACTCTTTGCATATCCAAGATGAAAAAAATGAATAACGAATTCCCATTTGAGAAAAAGTATAAGTATTGGAAAATTTAAGGGAATAACAAGCAATATCTCGAAAATGGTTCACTCAAAAAAAATATATGACATAAATTGTGTATTTTAACGCGATATACATTTTTTTGTGTGGTAAAATTTTGTCTATCTCTTATGGTTTACGAATTATGCAAAAGTCGTTCACAATGAAGAATACTTTTGGAGACATTCCCAGAAAATTCAAGATATACATTTTATTTGTCATAAAATTATCTTAAATATATGAGATTTTAACCAAAGTCGTTAGAGCCATTTTTGAGAAAATTAAACTTTTCGAAAAATGTTCCATGTAAAGGGTAATCTGGGGTGGGGGGATTTTCTTGAAAACCTTTGTGTCGCATCTCTGGAAGATACTGAACCTAAATACCAAGTTTGGTGCTTATCCGACTGTTCGTTTCTGAGTTATGCTGTTCACAGACACACACACGGACATGTTTCCAAAAATGCTTCTTTGATTCAGGGGGTCTCAAAACATATATTTCCGGTGAAATCTCGGTATAGAATTTTTGGGTGGAATACAATCCCCTACTTATTATATGTAGTAGAGAAAGCAAAAATATATAATTCATATATAAATACAAAATAAAAATGGCTATTGACCGTAATATTAAAAACATTTAAAATTACAAAAGTTAAATAACTGCCCAGTGCCTAGATGTGCTAGTTTGTAAAATGCAAAATGAAAAAGCAAAAGAAGAATATTTCAGATAGATTATGTCAATGATTTCTGCATAAACGATTAACACATGATGTTTTAACAATATTGGATGGATTATTAGCAAGTGTTTAACCCTAGAAAAATCCTGTGGTATTTATAAATCCAAAGAATACAACGCATTTGATTTTACAAGTAGGTACTAATTGATTTAGAATTACACACTAATAAAAAATTAAACTAAAAATAAATTCTGATAGAAGATCCGATCAGGCATTTCACTTTGAGAATATTTTCAGTTTTGTCTTAACGCATTTGGTTTCTGAAATATGGCTTTTACATAAAACGTAACGTAACCTTTATTATCTGTTGTGTGCTTAAACTTTCTCTGTTTTATGGTTCACCAAGGATTTTCTTTACTTCTTATTCTTGAACTTCTTTTCCTTTTGGTATTTAAGTAGGCGACCTTCGAGGGTCCATTACGAACATTTTCCGGGAATCCTCATAAATATGAGATCTCCTTAATTTCAAAAATAGTGAAAAGTTAACTCTGGTTAAATACCAGGTGTATGCGACAATGTCATAATAAATAGAATGTATATTGCCTTGAGCTTTCTGTAAAACATACATTTGTTCCTTTTCATTATTGTAACATTTAATATAATTTGTATTTTACTTGAGGGAAACATTATACGTCCCTTAGGTGTATTATTTGTGAGAAAAAAAATCCGAAATATTCACTACCATGCTTCTAACTTCTCCCATATATATAGATGAAATTTGAGCGCTTATGTTTTGCTTTTAATCAAAATCTTATGGAAGGCATACTACATAGGTCTGTTTTGTTAACATTTGATTGTTTTCACAGTCTTATAGTCCAAAAAGTGTATATTATCTAACTGAAACAGTTTAAGGTATTTTAATCGAGCTGACTAAAAAATAACCTTTATGTAAAATTGGATGGTGTAAGGGATGGAAGAAATTGTATGATTCTCTCACATCACACATTTAGATAACGTTCCGCTGTTTTTAATTCTCTTGTGGCTATTTTGTATGTAAGTAGAAAAGACCTTGGGAGTTGTATTTAATATAATTTTCGATATATTTATAGTCAATGAAGTTCAGACTTTATTAGCTGGGTACTTCAGTAAGAAAACAACCGTAAATCCTCTGTTGAGCTTATTTTGATACAAAATAATTGAAACGGAATCTGCTGATTTTAGACTACGTATAGTAAGTAGGGGAAGTATTGTATTCCACCCAAAAATTCGATACCGAGATTTCACCGGAAATATATGTTTTGAGACCCCCCCGAATCCAAAAAAAGCATTTTTGGAAACATGTCCGTGTGTGTGTCTGTCTGTGAACAGCATAACTCAGGAACGAACAGTCGGATAAACACCAAACTTGGCATTTAGGTTTAGTATCTTCCAGAGATGAGACACGAAGGTTTTCAAGAAAACCCCCCACCCCAGATTACCCTTTACATGGAAGATTTTTTGAAAATTTTAATTTTCTAAAAAATGGCTCTAACGATTTTGATTAAAATATCATATGTTTAAGATATTTTTATGACAAATAAAATGTATATCTTGAATTTTCTGGGAATGTCTCCAAAAGCGTTCTTCATTGTGAACGACTTTTGCATAACTGGTAAACCATAAGAGATAGACAAAATTTTACTACACAAAAAAAAATGTAGATCGCGTTAAAATACACAATTTATGTCAAATACATTTTTTGCTGAGTGAACCATTTTCGAGATATTGCTTGTTATTCCTTAAATTTTTCAATACTTATTTTCTCAAATGGGAACTCATTATTCATTTTTTTGTCTTGGATATGCAAAGAGTATTAATCTGTGGCAAAGGAAATGGTGCTGCACCTAGCAACCAGCTATTAAGAGATATGTATGTGCTTAAAGGCTACTGTTGTTCTATATTGCCCTTGTAAATATATATTCCCCTTACATCCACAAGAAAATTAGCAATAAGATAGAGTCTGCAAATGTTTATCTCGATTAACATGAAGTGGATGGAGAATAAGCGTTTGAAAAAATAGTTTGTACAAGAGTAGAAAAAGTCATGTGAGTGTAATACATAAGATTTTTTCGTATTATTGCAGCTTCCATCTGAGAAACGGCTTCTTGCGTAAGGGTAAAATTGAAATAATATTCCATTAAGTCATGATATGGTAGAAAAATTAAACAAGAAATTAAAATCATCCTTCACTTACTACAGATCAGTTGAACACTACTTATGCCTAACATAAAACAAAAGTATTGTAACCAGGCTCATATATGAATTCTAAAACTAAATGAAATGAAAAAACAGAAAGTAAAGAATCTTCCGTCTTGTTATGGCGCAGTATATACATTAATATTTACATCCAAACAGAAACATATATGCAGCAAATATGTAAAAGAATACATGTAACATTCGTTGCGGAAAAAGCGTTGAAAAAACCGATCTATTTCTGAAACTTATGGAGAAGCTATGACATTATTACATCTTATATATGTAGCAAGGAGTCCTGAGTTTGTTTCCGTACATAGTCATGTCATTCAAGGGTCCTGAGATTTTTTATTCCGTAACAATAAATTTTATTACGTAAACCCGCGACTATTAATTTGACCCAATAAAGTTAATCACTGTTATTTTAATATTTTAGGTTTATAAGAAGAAATTGCTTATACTTTTAAAGAAAGTGAACAAAAAAAACCATTTCAAAGTATAACATCAGCACGGAATGGCTGCTTGAGGTTTTTAGCGAATGGTTTTATAATTACTCACGATGGTTTAATAAAGTTAACTTCACATGTGTACCTCATAATCACATTTCAGTTTCACTCTCTATATTCCTTCCCGATCGTAGCACGGAGCCGACTTTTCAAGAAGCTGCTCGTTAGGGGAATGACGTAGAGGCTATCAAGGAGTTACGCCCGGGGCAGAGCGGCAAGGTGGGCCGGGAACCAGGTGGGGCGCAGCGGCCGCGATCAAACAGTCAGTCGGCCGCCAAACTTCCATTTTAATGAAACGGAAGGCTTCCTAGGTCACTTACCTCACGGCGACATTTTTCAACACAAGCTCGCATTAAACACTTGTGAACGATTTCTTGAGACTTGGCCAAATACAAGAAACATATACGTATGTACAATATTTAAGTCAAATATAACAAAATAACAGAGGTATAAACATCTTAGGCATCCTAAAATTGTACGTTTTTTATTTTAGATTTCCTAAGGTTTGTACTAAAGTGACAACAAAGAATTTCAAACTTTCACGCTTTTGGTTCTATTAATGTTGATAAGATCATAAACATGGAGATTATTAATTTCTGAAAACGACACTGTCGAAGTTTTAGAAGTTCTCTGAAAAAATAAAAGGACATTTATTGAGAAGAAAAAACTTAAGATGTATTAATGAACAACTAACCAGAGTAAGATTGTAACCTTCTTCTCAAACAACTGTTTGAATCTTCCTATGTGGTCTAAAATGACCGATAGGTCCTTATACACTTATCTAACCTTACCTGGTGTGTTATATTATTTGTAAATAATATACTGATTTATAAACATTAATCTTCAATTCTACTTTAAAACCAAGTATTTCATTATAATTGTGTTTTTGTAGGTTCTTAACCGTTTAATCATTACTTTATTTAAGGTTTGAAGATCGATTGGAAATATTTTGTAACTCTTTGTGTCAAACACACACGACCCCAGCTTGTTTATGACGTCAGGAATTAAGACGTATTAATGAATGTCTCATATTCATATTGAAATGACTGGCATTGGCTTCATGAATATGATTATATGAGCGTAATAATCTACGTGATTTCGTGGAAGAGTTTTTTTCTGTTTTGGTCTCGTGTTTTCCTTCTTATTCTCAAAGGCCTTTAGATAATTTCGTGCTTTGCCTGGTTGATAAATCGTAGTAGAATTTTTAAAAGCTACTTTCATTCATTCTTTGTGAATGTTCAACTCAACTATTAATATATTATTTTATTCTCCGTTTAAAGGAACATTTAAATTTTGTTTTATATTTTCGTTTATATCATCATTTTTCTTGTTCCTTTGATTGTTCTTGCACATTTCATTCAGATGAATTAATGCTTCTCCTACTTTTAGAATAAAAATTATTATAAACAGGATTAAGTTTTAAAATCATCTAAGGTATATATTTTATCAACAACGTGTCTTAATTTAATTGTAATTAAAATGATTTTTCTAGGAATGTAAGCATTTTAGATCATGCTTCACACCCCAATAACACTGAAGGTTACCCCTGAGATCTAATAGGTAGCATGCAGCCACTAATCCAGAACCCGAGTTCAATTCCCGGCTGCAGGTATTTTTCTAGTTATAATTATTCCCAATACTCTTTAGATACCGACTAAAAGCAATGAAATCGAGCGATAAACGATTGTTAAGAAGCAAATAAAAATTAATAGTAATATTAATAATAAAGTTGGTAAAGTCATTGTTTTATAAAAATCTAAGATTATTTGTTTTCCTGTTTTAATTTTCAGTGCCATTACTAATTCTACAGGTATGTGCTGTACTGAGTTTAAATGCCTTTTGAATGGGTACCTAATATTGCACTCTAAATGAAGTTAATATTTGCTACAATATTATTTTCGACGGATGGTACTTTAAAATGCCAGCAGTAGAAAATTTAATAATCCGTTTATAGATAATACTGAAACGCTCCAGCTTAAGGACAACTATTCAGAATAATGCACAAATTTACTACTGTGATAGTAACATTTAACACATAATTCCTGCATAGAGACGCGCAAGTTAAATAAAACAAAAATTACAATGCAGTACCGTAGAAAAATTAATAGGTTTTGAATATGTTTCGTTTTAGTAAGAGAGATTTAATTTGAATGACCTAGTATTGAATAATAAAGTTGACTAATCGCGCATACTTTCGAATACGTCAATGACAATGCTTTTAATATTCGTTTGCGTGACCTCTAATAATTCTGGCTTTGCTAAGTGTACATGTTAGCTTGATTATCTGTTAAAATATATTTGACGTACTTCCTCTCTAAATAACACAAATTAAATTTATATTGTTACCGCAAAGAAATCGATGTAAATGTAAAAGATTTTTGCACCATTTACGCAGTCCTTTTACTTTCTCTGCCACGCACATATAAGTAGAGAAGGTATTTTATTCCACTCAAAAATTTGATGCCGTGATTTCACCGCAAATAGATGTTCTGAGGCCGCATCCAAATAAAGCATTTAAAGAACGTTTGTGTGTCTGTGAACACAAACTCAAAACTCAAAACAGCAGACCTCAAAAACGAAAATACAGACAAGTACCAAACTTTGTATTTAAGTTTAGCATCCTCACATGAAGAATGTCAAGAAAACCCGTCCACCCACTACTCTTTAAATGGAATATTTTTCGAAATATTTGGTTTTCTAAAAACCGGCTAACGATTTTGATTAACATACGATATATTACACATATTTACATCACAAATAAAATTTATATCTTGAACTTTCTGTCAATAGCTTGTGAAGTCCTCTTCATTCGGAATGAATGTCGTATAATCTTGTATAACTGGTAAAGTTAGGCGATAGAACGAAAACGTACTGCACAAAAAATGTAGACCTCTTTAAAACACCCAATTTATTTCAAATATGTTTTTTGTAGCACAAGCCATTAATGGTTCTTAATGGTTCGAATTGTTCACTTTTGGTCCTTCTTTAAAGTCCTTTCGACCTTCAGCTGTTTCTCACGATTGCATCGAAACAGTATGGAATTTTAAGGCTAGCATACAGCCTCCAGTTCTTAAACACCTGACTATCGCTGTTCTCTTTGTATCTGTAACGAAATGTGTAATGTAGCTATTTCTACAAAGGGTTATTTGGATTAAAACGTAATAGATATAAAAATAAGCATTAGTAAGAATAGTTTGTATCCCAGTAATAAGCGATAGAGGGTAGAGAAAGTCATGTGAATTATCACATAAGATTTTTTTTATAAACTAAACTACCCTACATACTAAGGATATACTACATAACTCTTTGCACCTATGTAAATAGATGAAGGTATCAAAATAAATACACTCCTACGTAATCTGTAGGTAACAAAAAGATGAAACATTATTTCATAAATATTTTAGAAATATTTTAAGCTTTAAAAGGTAATGTTTTAATTTAATTTAAGATAAGCTAATGCTTCAACGTGAATTTTCCGACATGTAGCTTTATTTTCTTGTTTAGGTGCACGTAACTCCAAAAGTATTTGGGATAGAAAGTTGAAATGTTGTGTATGCTTTTAGAGTAAGTATATATAAAATACAGACAACTATCATGTAGTGGAATTAATAATGAACGTTATTTACAATGTTTTACTAATTTTAATTTCGAAGGATTTTATCAATGAAAAATACCAATTTTATTCCTGACATAATAATCTCCTTTAAATATTATTGTCTTTAGAAGTACAAAAAACTGAAGTTCCTAAAATAATGTTTGAGCTGTGTGCACAAAACCAAAAAATGGATCAACGTTTTGGCCATAAAATATTTGTAACCAATCAGGAAACATTTCAGCCAAGATTTATTACTCAGGTCTTAAAATATTCTTAAAAATTCATTATACTTAATTCTGTGTAAATATCAAGTTCTGACTGCAACTTTATGTATACCAGCAATTTAAGGGCAATTATGTATAAGTTCATTTTCCATTATTAGCTTACAATCAGACTTAATAAATGTGTAAAGGTATTATAGTAGTTTGGTTTATATGTAGATGCAGGACGAAGAAACAACTGATAGTCAAAATGTCAGAAGTAAACTCGGTGTGCAAACTCCCTATAAAAGTACTGCAACTTACACCCACATTACTGAGCGTGTAAAGACACTGAAAATTATTTAATTTGTAAACCCAATTTTCTTTATTTCCATTCTTCATATCTGCCATACCTTTTCTTTTGGAAGCAGTGGAAATAAACGCAAGAAACATTGCATATATATTTTAGGATACCTTAATAAATATAACAATATAAAATGAAATAAAAATAATGCTCGCTTTCCTAGAGCAAAAAGGATAATATTTCGGAATATTTACCCTAAACTGCTTTCTTGAGGAGCAAAGGAAATTAATTTGTAAACCTATGCATAGGTATTTCTAAGCATACTTCGTTACCACACGTTAACAAATCTCATTTCGTCAGGTTCTGTACTTCAGGAAATGTGAATGAATAACAAATATTAATGCTTCCCCACAATCGTATATGCTTAAAAACTAAACAAATATAGTCAAATATTACAAATATAGAATCCCAAGTTTCCGAAAACATGTTGTTCTAAAGCTTTATCCAACATCGTTGACAATGAAAAACAATTTTGGTTGCCTTCCCTCGTATTACATTTTGGAAACATTAAAAACAACATTAAAGTTTGAAGATAAATATTGCTACTGAAATGCATTAAAAAGGTAATTAAAGGCATCTTAGTATATCATCTGATTATAAATGATAAATTAAGTTAACGTTTAATTAATGAAGCTAGCCTTTTGTATCCAGAAAATACATAAACAAACCTCTATTTTAACCTTAATTAGAAACGCACACGATTCAAGTGATGAATACAGATAATAAGGTAGTTTTCCTAACTTATAAACGTATCTTTTGTACTGACTTCAAAAACTAATAACATTTAATGTTGAGTTTGTCACGCGAAGATAGGCGTAACGCCCAGGTTCTACTAACGAAGCTGTACGGTAGACTTGATGCAAATGTTGCCGCTTCCGCGTTTGCTCTTCCCCAAACACTTAACAGCTAGAGTCCTTGATGGCTTTCCTTTCTGTCGCGTCGTATCTCCTCGGCATGAACAGCTTTATTATAGTGCTGCTGGTAAATGTATATGACCATTAAAACTTGTTTTGGAACTCAAACATAACAATCATAACACACAACTCATACCAAATTACCATTTATGTAAAAAATAGCAGCGTTTTTAAACAGAAGTTTTAAAAGAGCACTTTCAATAATCATTCGATATCGCAACTATAAACAAACAAGTAACATATATTTATGTACAACGCTGAAAAATTAAGCGTACCAGTTTCAGTGGTATAAAAAGGATGTTTTCATATACTTTCTGATGCTTCTCCTACCTAAATCAAATTAATAAATAATTGTTATTCGCTCTATAAATACCTGTTTCAATAATATAGCTACATTGTAATAACAAGAAATGTGACAAGGACACAAGCAATTTTTGTGTGAAATATATGTATTTTAATACGTTGGCCTTTTAATTCAAGATAAAACTTATTTAATATAAAACAATTCAAATTTATTACTTAAGTATACAATTAACCAAAAGGTTAAAAATTAAATTAAATATACGCGATGTACAAAATTTGACATGGAAACCAACATTTTGTATTCCACAATATTTTTTCTATTTTAATAAACACGAATAAGTAAATCTGTATACAAACGGCTTACTCTGTTATTTTTCTTAAATTGTACATATCCAAGGGAAAAGTGAGACAAATCGTTAAGTTAAGAATATAATCTACTTATAATTGCGTAGCAGAACTTTGAACATATATAATTAACTACAAAAATAAGTATGTATTAGAACATAATATTAAACTCTAAAATGTCACACTTGAAAGACTTTATCTGTGCATTATAACCTCACATAACCCTTTAGGTATTACAGTATTCATACAAAAAGTGATACTTCCATTGACTTTGCGTTGTCCTGAATCAAGTTTAGAATTGAAATAATTTCAGTTTAAGCTACATGAACAAACACAACTATCGTGTATGTTGAGTCAGTATTGTTAGTAATGAACCTAAGCGGGGGATAAAACAAGAATCAAGTAAGATTATTAATGACACTTGAACCTGATAAAACCTAAAGGTGCAGCAATGAATATTTTGAAAAAAGGCTAAAGCTTAAAACATGATTTCACATAAGTTCATTTTTGTATAGTCAGATTTTATATATGTCTTATTATTTACCAGTTATACAAAATTATTAAAAGTCCATTTAGAACGAAGAGGAGTTTACAGGAATTTCAATTCAAAAGTTGAACAAGGGCAACGTAAAGTTAATGGAAGAATCACTTCGTGTATGAATACTACAATACCTAAACGATCGTGCGAGGTTGTAATGGACAAATAAATCGAAGATACACACTTCATTTTGCCCGCAAAATTCATTAAAATGGTATTTTAATCAAAATCGTTAGAGCTTTTTAAAAAAAATTAAAACTACCGAGAACTGCTATATAAATAAAGGGTGGTTTGGGTTTGACTCAAATAAGATATTTGGGGTTTTTCCGAGTTTTAATTTTTGAGTTATGAGCACATAGACAGAAAGTTAGGGACCTTCTCTAAACATACTTTTTAAGAAATTCAAAACGTACTTTTCCGGTTAAATCTCAGTAATGAGTTTTTGGATGGAATAAGATACCTCCTCTACCTACGTAGCCGAGAAAGTAAATATTTCATAGCTAATTTAAAATTTAGATAACAGAAAAATACACATAGTGCATTTAGGCCTTGATTGCTCAGTACGTTATTCACATTAAGACCTACTGGCCTCAAATTATTCATTCATTTTGATACGTTCAGTTAATGTATTTAAAAAAATAATTTATTTCCATCAAAAGTATAGAATTTGCCCAAATTTCTCTAATCTCATCTCGCTTTACCCCTATTTTATTTTTCGATTTTTTAAAAAATATGTTGAGTGCTATTTGTATACGAGTATGCCTTTTTTGAATATGAGTATTTTGGATCTCAACATAGTTTAACTCTTCAGGCCTGCGAAAATATGATAATTAAATGGTTTGAGATATTCTAGCGTGTGCTAGGAGAAAACTAATAAATTGTAACCTTAATAAGAATAACCTCACAGTTTAAAAAAATCAATTTTGGAAGCCTATTGAAACTAGACAGCCTTATTACTTAAAAGTGGCACTTCAATTTGTTGGCGCGTAAGTATAATACTTTAATCCTAATAAGAATTAGAACTGTAGAAAATGTTTATTTTTCTTTCACGCATAGGTGTATATTATTTGCCAGGAAAAAAACATTTTTATATTTTGAAATAAGCAGTTCGTTACAGAATAAATTACAATTATAAATTTTGTAATTTTGGACATATTAGTATCATTATTATTTTGAATAAGGGGAATATAAAGCTGAGAAAATGTCAGATTATTTATGTGTATGAAATTATTGAACTGTAAAATTGCACTGTTCTGTTATAAATAGTTAAAAACATAAAAATAGTATAAAATAAATATAAACCTATGTAGAGAAGTTCTCTAGTGATGAACTCCACCTGGAATCATTGGAGTCCGTCATTGATAGCGCACATCGTGGACCGGATCTGGTCACCCAGCGGGTCCTCCCTCATTCCTCCCTCCCAGAAGTCACTTTAGAGGTAGGACCCACTTACGGTGCTCTGCTTCAGGTTTCAGAAGGCCCCTTCATATGTGTGTACTCCTACTCCTACGCCTAATCTGGTGATGAAACATTTTCTGGAGTCACTTTTCTAACATAAAACGATAAATTTAATTTCCCAGGTAGTCTGAAACCACATTATCCAGCAAGAAACTCCATATTCCTAATTTTTGTGTGAGAAAGAAAAACTCAACACAGCTTTTAATTCTTTTCTGTGAGTATTTTAATAACTTATCAAGTTAATAAAAAGCTGAACTCACCGCATATAAAAATAGACCTTACAACAACAAAAATCTATATTAATTAAAAATATAAATTATATAAAAAATAAATTTTTTTGAATTAATCATCAACCTTTACCTTTATATATAAAACATAATTTTTGCTAATTTTGAAAAATTAATGATATACTTAGGCTTCTTCCTTTCTTTACTCAAACACTATCTGAAGAGACTACGAGCCTGTGAAATGATTGCCTCACTTTAATAAAGTACGGATAACTTCATTTATCAAATTAAGTTTTAATGAATCTAGTAAACTATTCGTTTTACCATTTACTTTTTATGTCTTTTGGGCATTAACTTTTAAATATTTTGTAATTAATTCAGACAACTTGAGTGCTCTACTAAATATTCTATCAGATACTCTTATTTAAAATACCATTTAGCATAACATATCCTAGATAGAGATTAACTTTATTTTTTAATAAATTTCCCTGTGTTCATTTTTTAAAACGCTTCGATGTTTCTCTTTTTCCTTCGTTCAATGTATTTTGAGTGTGCCATAGCACTGGTTTTCTAAATAAGAGTATTTTTATTTATGCTTTTAATATTATTCTGATGATTAGATGCCAAAAATAGTTGAATATTTCACAAAGTAACAACTGATTCAACAGAAACTTAAATGTTCGTGATCACACACAAAACGTATTATTATGTCTAGATAATAAACAGTATTTAGTTCCATACTTTATAACAATGATATTGGTTGAGCAACTTTAAAAAAAGTGAATATCATATTGAAGTTACAGTTACACTGGAAATTCATCGAAAATAACCTTCACGAAGTTTCGGCTTTTGCCCTGATAACCTGTAAGGTTCCAGAAAATGAAATAAAGGAAAGAGAAGAAATAAATATATTAAGAGGCTATAAAGACTTCCTTTTATATTTAAGCTCTCCAATGTCCAGGGTTGCAAGCCCACGCCTGTTATAGGTTACAAAGGGCAGAAATTATGCGAAACTATGTATATTAATGTAACTTTCTATTATTATTATTATTATTATTATTATTATTATTATTATTATTATTACTATTACTATAGTACTGGTTTCCCTGGAATGTAGTAAGTAACAATAAGACATACACATTTATGCACCAAAATACTTTTTTTTTACACCTGCAGAAAAAGAAATAACTTTATGGAGAAAGTCAATCAAATGTATTTATTTTCTACGTAGTTTTAGACTGGGAGCAAATATCAAAACCGTTTTGTCAAAAACCGTTTTCCTCGAACCAAACGCGTTCTTGTCTTTACTAAAAACAGTTTGTAGTGTTGTGGTTTTTGTATGAGAAAAGCATTTCCCAGCCCTTAACATATTTCAAAGGCAGGTTCGGCAAGGTTATTGTAGTTTACCTATAGAGATATGGAGTAAAGAATTATTGTATCTGAGTGAATTTAATAAACGATAAAATCTAGAAAGAAGACAACACACCCCAAAACTTACTTCAGCAATTGTGACATGATGAAGATAACTTATGAAATTTCACATGATTACTAAGATGAAAAAAGGAACCATCCGGTTTACCTACTGATCATATTGTTCCAGCATTTTTTCATAAAAGTTTTATTCACAAACGATGTGCTTTTTGTACATAATTACATAACGCATGTCTGTGTCACTGCGTCTCTATTTCTATATTGAAACTAAAGTGAATGGTAGTTCGTTTTCTTGAAATAAATTTATTACAAACACGAAAGTAGTTGCATCTTGAACAAAACCTTATTATATTTAAAACTGTTGTACACAACCTTCCTCTAAAGCTAATAAGGCATCGTAGTTACTTAAAATGTGACATATTCTTTAAATATGATAGAGATCTATGTGGAACTGTATATAGTAATATTAAACAAGAGAGAAGATTAGAAACTCGCTTAAAATTCTATGAAGGAATCGCAGCACCTGTAAGTTTATATGGCAATGAACCACTGACTGACTGAGAGCGACAAAGCTATAGAATAACGGTAGGCTAGGGAACGTTGTTAGTAGAGAAATTCTCAACATTTTCAGCTTAACTGAAGAACTAGAAGAGCATAAACGAAATTGGAAAGAAGATTTTGAAACAATGCCAGAAGAAAGAGTGCCAATAGAAACAAAAAATACACACTGATAGGTATGAAAAATGTGCAAAAATTAATAGGCTGGTAAACTGAACTTGAAAGTAAATAAGAATGAAAACAATCTGATGTGTTACATTCACATGACTTTCTCTACTCCTGTAAAAACTATTTTTACAAACGCTTATTCTCCATTTGCTTCATGTTAATCCAGATGTTAATCTTATTGCTAATTTTCTTGTAGATGCAAGGCTTTAAGCGATAGTTAAATATTTTAAAGCTGGTTGCTATGTGGAGCATTCAATTCTCTTTGCATTAACAGGAAAAAAAATGAATAACGAATTTCCATTTGAAAAAAGTATAAGTATTGGAAAATTTAAGGGAATAACAAGCAATATCTCGAAAATGGTTCACTCAACAAAAAAATGTATATGACAAATTGTGTATTTTAACGCGATCTACAATTTTTGTATCGTAAAATTTTGTCTATCTCTTATGGTTTACCAGTTATATAAAAGTCGTTCACAATGAAGAATACTTTTGGAGACATTCACAGAAAATTCGGGACATATTTCATTTGTCATGAAAATATCTTAAATATATGATATTTTAATCAAAATCGTTAGAGCTATTTTTGAGAAAATTAAAATTTTCGAAAAATGTTCCATGCAAAGAGTAATCTGGGATGGGGGATTTTCTTGAAAACCTTCGTGTCGCATTTCTGGAAGATAGTGAACCTAAATACCAAGTTTCGTGTTTATCCGACTGTTCGTTTCTGAGTTATGCTGTTCACAGACACAGGCACACACACGGACATGTTTCCAAAAATGCTTTTTTTGGATTCAGGGGGTCTCAAAACATATATTTCCGGTGAAACCTCGGTATCGAATTTTTGGGTGGAATACAATACTTCCCCTACTTACTATACGTAGTAGAGAAAGTGATAATAGGAATAAATTATATACTGGCACAGGAATGCAGACTGGTAGACGGTGGGTGCTTGAGAATATTGCAAGCGATCAACAGTCTAGATTTTTGTAACGAGTAAAATTCCTTGACCTAAACTATGTTCATTAGTGTTTTTGCTACTTCCTGGATGGAGTTCGTCAATCAGCTTCGATATACTGCGAAAGCATATCGAGCAAGTTTCAGCAAAAGCGCTTTTGTCGAAAGCAGCTTTGTTATGTGGCTCTACGGCTTTCCTTACTAATTAGTTGTCAAACTAAACCATGACATTATTGTACCTACTTTCCTTGTTATTTTAATATGCGAGTATTTGTAAACCAAATTCCATTTTTCTAACAAAAAGTAACAAATAACGATTTATACAAGTTCAAAGTAGAATAAATTAGTCGGTAGTATTGTTAAAAAAATTCATTAGTTTAGCAGGAAATATACCGGTTCAGTTTTTGTCATTACTGATGTCACAAACAAGTTGACATACGGGACTTATAAAAATTCATGGAACGCTGTCAGTTTTTGTCACCGTCCGGAAACCAGGTGTGTCGTAAAGTTTGTGATGTACCAGCTGATGTCAACGTAATGTCTTCCGAAAACAAAAACTGGCTCTTGAAAACATGTCCTTGTATTAGGGAATTAAAAGGAATGTTTTCCATATATAATTATTCTGCATTCTTCATTACTACAGTGTATATTTGCAGCTTTGAATATGGATTACCAATATTCTTAAATAGCAAACGTTTTCTATACCTAAATGTGCAGTCAACTCTCTATGCTCAACGCTTGCGAATGCCACAATATGTTGTACACATGCTATTTGCACTATAGATTCATTTCACTATAGATACACTTTCAGATGAAGTGTAAAATTCATCTGGAATTCAGTTCTTCTGCAGTTTTTATGTTTTGAAATTATCAGCGGTTACAAATCTTGACTAATTCCATCTCCATGGTGCACGGCAAAGGATTGTTAAATACGAAACTCCTTCATAACTTGATATGCTCGAAATGCCAAATACAATTTTTATGCAGAATTTGTAACAGTTTACTCGGGTTTTTTGCATAGAAAAATGGGAAACATTGCTTCTAAACTGAAATTTTATGAAAAAAAGACTTCTATTAAATGAATAATATTGAAGTATAATCCAAAACAATATGTTTCCACCAAACTAGCTTTATTCTCCTCCGCAACAGAAAAAAGCTGCTTAATTCAAAATTAAATATTTACTTGCCATTTTTATTATGCCTTAGCTTTTTATATTCTTCATATACAATACTTTGAGCGAAGCTAGTGTTGGTTAGTAATGGCGATGGAGGTGTTGGTAATGGTGGTGCCAGTGGCGCGGTATTTGTGGTGGTTGTGGTGTTGATGGTGTCAGTGCTACTGGTGGTGTTGGTAGTGGAGATGGTATTGGTGGTGGCTTGTGATGGCGGTGGAGGTGTTGGTAGTGGTGGCGATCGCGTGGAGTTTGTGGTGGTTGTGGCGGTGGTGGCGGTGCTGTTGGTGGTGGAGGCAAGGCGGAGTTTATGGTGTTGGTGGTGGCGGCGATGGTGGTTTTGGTAGCGGTGATGATGGTGGTGGTGGTGGTGGTGCTGGTGCTGTTGGTAGTGATGGTGGTGGCGATAGCGAGGTGTTTGTGGTGATTGTGGTGGTGGTAGCGGTGCTGTTGGTGGTGGCGGCGATGGTGGTGTTGGTAGCGATGATGTTGTGGTTGGTGGTGTATGTTATGGTGACGGTGGTGGTGTTGGTGTTGGTACTGGTGGTGATGTTTGTGGTGGTGATGGCGGTGGTTTTGGGGGTCGTAGTGGCGGCGGTGGTAGAAACGGTAATGAAGGTGGAGGCGGCAGCGTTTTTTTGCTGGTGATAGTGGTGGTGGTGGCAGCGGCGATGAAGGTTATTTTAGCGGGTATTGGTGGTGATGTGTAGGTGGCGTTGAAGGTTGTGTTGTTACTGGTGTTAGTGGTGTTGCTGGGATGGTGCTGTCGGGGCGGCAGTGGCAGAGTTGGTGGTGGTGGTGGTGGTGGTGGTGGCGGCGATGACAGTGATTGTGATGACCGTGGTGGTGTGGTGGTGTGGTGTTATTGGTGGTTATAGTGGCGGCAGTGGTGTTGATGGTTGCAGCTTTGGTGTTGAAGGTTGTGTTGGTACTGGTGTTAGTGGTGGTGGTGGTGGTGGTGGCGGCGGCGGCGGCGGCAGTGTTGGTGATGGTGGCGGCGGTGACGTGCTTGTGGTGGCCGTGGTGGTGGTGTTGATGGTTGCAGCTTTGGTGTTGGTATTGGTGGTGGTGGTGGTGTTGGTGATCGTCATAAAACCTTTTTTATTGCAAACATATTTCGTACTACATTTGTTAGTAGCATGAGCCTCATGCTTATCCACGCTTTTCCTGTCCATTGAATTTTACATTTAAAAAACAGCACGAATACAGGATGATTCAGTCAAACCAGTTTTATACTTATGTGGTAAACATTAATTATATTATTTGTGAAAATTAACAAATACTGAGATTAGCGATATTAATTTGTATTTTATGCAACACAGGAACTTCTCATTTCTTAAAAATTCAATGCCACAAATACCTTCATTTCTGCGGCGGCGTACCGTCAAATGATTTTGGTAAAATTTCATCTACAACAAAGTTAATTTTTGTTATCTTTAAGATGCAGAAGGGAGCAGCCAAAATGGTTAAAGCAAGATGGTGCCACAGAGCACATTGCTAGAATTTTCTTGGCAGCTGCGCCTCCGCCCTCTGGGATTCAACTCATCTGGAAAAATGGGAATATTATATGGAGCCCAATTTCGTGGTGTAACTATTTTCTCTGGGCTAATTGATGAGGTTTTATTCAAATCCCCAAAAACCCTTGTAGACTTTAAAAATACTATCATAGACAATTCAGTTGAATGTTCTAAAAGTTGTATGACGATATACGTTACAAGCTGGCATGTTTCTAATCGCAGAAATGTAGGCCATTTTTGGGACTAATTTAAATATTTTCTTGTTTTGTATAAAATGGCGCATTATTGACATTCATTCTCACATATTTTTAACTAACACAATTGTAAAAATTTGGTTAAATTGAAATAACCTTTGTTGATCTGTGTTTTTTTTTCTATTTAACTGAAGTTATGTTTTAAACATTAAAACACTTTAATTATTATGCCAGTAATATTCATTTTAACTTGCTATATATGTAGATTTGGTCAATAATAAACAAATAAACGAAAGAAAGAAGAATAAACAACGCGCAATAACAGTAAATGATTGATACTATAAATGTATAAAGGAGAAATTAAAGCGAAATAAAAACTAATAAATGAACAACATACAAATACAGTTCCCCAACATTTTACCTTAGGCACACTTCCCGCCCTTATTCACCACAGTAATTAATCTCCTTTAAAGAGTCTTCTTTAAAAGACCCTAGCTTAGGTAAGTCAGCGTCCGCCATTACATCTAGGTTACCATCCATTCCCGCTTTAGAAAACAGAAACTGTGGTGGTAAATGCTCCTTTCTTAATAATTCATTTTTCTATTGGAACACGCGTCCATGCTTCCCGTTCTCCATAGAGTTAATATGTTCTCTCCCTATCCTTTACTAATTTGTTGCCTTTCCAAACGCCTAGTCTTAGTAACTCTGATGCATTACGTTGATCTCTATTTAGACTTCCCAAGTCCAAGCACAAGGTATCTGAGGCCTGAAAAGTCAAAGAAAATAAAATTAGTAAAGGATACTCCGGAAAGAATATGTCCATTTAGCATTAAGAATAATTTACGAAAACTGTATTGTTTTGTGTTGTTTATTTATGAAGCAATGGAAAAAGTAAAGTTCACCTGGATGGTAAAGGCTTTGCAGTTTGAAGTATCTTCTTGCCCTGTTTTCTAATCTCAGCCTTAGCCACAGATGAGGTAGATTGTAATTTCAGCGGTCTCAGCCATTGGCAAGCTGCAATGTTCCTTACATTCGTATGTATCTTTCATTAGTTCATCCGAAAATTTACTAAATCATTTTAAACTATTTGTTGAAGCTCGCTAAATATTTTGTGGTTTTTCCATAAAATGGGTACAATTTAATATCACGTAGTGCAAAAAATCCTTTAGATGTTTTGATGCCAAGAAAAATTAACACAAAATATATAAATTTATGGAGTTTGTGCACTTGAAAATGACCCACAATGAGGTTTTCGAAAACTGCAAGACACGACGGGTCAGTTTGCTGGGAGAGTTGGTTGGAAAGAGAAACTCGTGATTCCTCTCTGGTACCTCAGGGTCAGTGTGGAGCCCTGTTGCTATCTCAGAGTTGGTATGGACAATTCCAGTTAAATAAGCCTGATTCGTTTGAAATTACTACTTATTTTAATATGAAACTGCCGACTATTTACTCAACATCTCGCCTCCATTCCACTCCCTGACATCACAGTTATGTTTTGACTCATCCTACACATCCCAGGCACAGATTAAATTCTGTGAAGGTATTTTTTGGGAGAGAGTATTTTCTTGCTAAGAAATCTTAGCGTTCGTAGTATTAGATACTACTCTACTTTCAATGGCCACATGATGAATATTTTCCTCTCGATAATCAAGTACCAACTTAGTTTTGCTTCATTTATCGAGAACTTTCAAATTTCTTTAAGTTTTCATTGGCTTGAGCCAGTATGACTTTCCTCGTTCTAAATGTTTCAAGCCTAAAAAATACCATCTGCTGAATTCTTTCCTTCCAAAATGTCATATGTTTATACCGACCATCATTATATTTTGAGCTTCCTTCCTATTCCTAAGGAACGCGCCGAGTTTATCTTGCTAACAAAAGATTTCGCAGATGTGCTCGGGAGTTGAAGATGCCCGAAGCATCTGTTATAGATCTTTCTGAGTAATTTCTCTCAGCCTATGCATGGATGTATTGTGAAGGATAACACCAGTTTAAATTGACTGAGAAATTTAACGTGATCTAACACTTGAGTTTTAAAGCGAGTTGCCTTCCGTTTGAAGATAAAGAATGAAACTGATTATAAATCGTAGCACTCCAAGCTATAACAATTGACTTATTACACCTGCTAACTTCTGCAGTATCAATTTTACGGTTTGAAATAACTCTTTCCGCAATACAAGAAACTAGAAGCGTAACTTGATCTGAGTAGCATGTTGCCCAAAGATCCCTCGCGATAGCCGCGAAATCTTACTCACACAAGCGGTTACTGGGCGCTTAAAATACACACAAATAGTCACAAGTATCCAGAGTGGCGAATGTATGCACGAAGGTGTGCACGAACGAATGACGACAGTAAGTACATATGACAGAACCAGAGTAACTCTCTGATTAAGAATTACGCGCCTTTATCACTTAAGTTCCAACTACATTAGCCTCTAGTTCCCGAGGTCGCGGGTTCAAATCCGGCGGAGGGCGGTGGATTTTTTGGGTGTAAAAATCCTTAGCACGGCTTTCTTCGGAAGGGAAAGTAAAGCTTGTGGCCCCGTGTCGAAGATTTACGGCACGTAAAAGAACCTCAAGCCTGATGAAGACGCCTCTGAGCAAAATTGCCGTTCTTTCACGCCTAATATAAAATCGGATGCTAAGGACCACAGCAGTTAAAGAGCGTCCATAAATAAAAAAAAATCCTCTACATTAGAATTACTGAAACCAACGTTATTTCACGCCCGGACCAATACTTAAAAGTCCTACGCGTGCTAGGGGTACCTCCCCTAATTCTGAGCTTTTCGTCCACCCCTTCTCTTTTACAAAATTTCTGCCTACATGACTGTTCATACGTACTGAACTTAACTCTAAACTGCCCTCCAAGAATCTTTAAGCTAATGTATTCCATCCTAGGCTGATACTAATGACTTTCGTTAACATGACTTCCTAATTACCTTCTTTTCTTACAAATATTTTAGCTCACGCTTATTACATCACACATTGATTTAATATACGGAAGTTATTTATTGCAATTGTTTCCCTATCTTACTGTTATTTCTTTTATTTAATTATTTATATATTCCCATTAATAATTACTGATCAACATCCTGCGTCTACAATACTTATTCATACTTCATTAACATATACTGCACGGTTTAGGATTGTTGATCCATTCTGACTTTACAAAGTTTTAAAATTGGTCCTTCGAACGTTTTCTCGGTCTTCCGGCCTCTCTTCTTCCTCTGGGATTCTACTTATATATCTGACTGGAATACGGGAAGTATTCATCCTACACAGATGGTGGTATCATTGTTTACTATATTGAAATGTTTGGTTATCTCCGAATGTCATCGTTTCTCTAAGCGTTCAGAAGCAAATATCTAGCCAGAATAATTTCATTACTGATATTTCAATATCCTCTTGTTTTTGTTTGTTTATCAATATCCAATTCTCAGGTCTATAAAGCATGATTGGTATGTCCAACATCTTATAAAACTGTAAGATCGTCTCTCTACAGACTTCATTTACTAATGTCCGTTTAATAGTCCCATTTAGCTTTATAAATTTAATTTATTTTCTAAGTCACTACTTCTTAAATTTAAAGTTATATGTCCCAAGTATTTGAAACTGGATACCTGCTGAATAATAATAATACTTCTTCATACTTAAAACTGACAATATTCCTTCACTATTAAACATAACCAATGATTCTATTAACTTTGCATACTGTTGGTGCTGGTGTAATTTAATAGTTATTTATGCCTGTGTTATCAAACTATTTGTGTTTGATATACATTAGTATGCGATATATAGTCTCAAAGAATGGCAGAATTCATGGACCAAGCACGCGAGCATTATTACTGAAATTTAAAGTCATTAAGCTTCTATAAGTGCTTCGAGGAATGCACATGAGAAAGACATTTTCAAAATTAATTCAACGCCTGCGAACAGCAATAATAACGTTTTCTTGTAACAACTACACTCCGGCCGGCCGTTCTCCGACCCTCACATTTCTCCGGAGGGGAAAACGCGGTGATGCCAGTCATTTCAGGCAGAGGAACATAGTACTTTAAACATTTCACACATTTGCAGATCGCATCGCTATTTCGTAAATGTACATGGGCAATATGTATATATAAGGTTCATTCGAATGAAACCCGGTCACTTGGGTAAAGTAACGGTAACGATTTTATTAACTCAAAAATAATGACCAAAACTGTTGGCACATTTATCCCATTGCGGCACTAGCCGGTCGATTCCATCTTTGAAGAAGCTAGTCGGATCCAGGCCTAGATCCATTCACACACTTCGTCGTCCGTTGTAAATCGATGTCCGCGAATAGCTTGTTTTAGAGGTCCATAAACATGAAAGTCACACGGTGAAAGGTCTGGACTGTACGGTGGATGTTCCAGCGTTTCCCATCGAAACTGCTGCAAAGTCGTCTTCACCGCACTGGCAGTGTGTAGGCGGGCATTATCATGCAGGAGAATAACGCCATTGGACAACAAGCCTGGGCGTTTCGACTTGATGGCTCGTCTAAGGTTCTGTAAAGTGCTTTGATAACGCTGGGCATTGATGGGGGTTCCCCGTTCCAGGAACTCGACAAGCAGTGGGTCCTTGTGGTCAAAAAAGGAGGACATCATGACCTTACCAGAACTGATGTGCACGTCCTTTGATTTCTTTGGAGGTGGTGAAGTCGCATGTTTCCACTGCTGGCTCTGACTCACTCCTCGTTGTTCCTGCTTACTCTCCTTCATGTTCAGTAGTGGACGATAACTTGTGTGACCACCTTCTCTTCGGCGTGAAACCACACTGTCGCTATGCAACGTCAAACGTTGCACACGCTGTAGTCGCTCTATCAATAGATGGTGCCACCATACACGCAGTTACATGGTGCCACCTTAGACACATTGACCAGGTTTCATTTGAATGCCCCTCATACATGATCACAGACTAGTGGAATATGGAGACAATTTTAATTCCAATTACCGGAAAAAACTAATGGTTTGTGAATTGAAATTGGCTATTAAATAACTTACATTTTATTCGAGTGTGAAGCTGCGGCAATCCTCGTAAATATCAACTTCTTCGGCTTCATCACTAGAGTCTCTCATCTTGGCTGAATGAAATTATCAGCTCCTCCACATGAGTTTCCACTATGCCGTTAGCTTCCCTTGCTTGTCTCAGACGTTATCAGGTGTGATCCATGACACATTTCCACATAACCACTGTCACTTGTTGAATTCCTTGCTGCACTAATAGATCAACATCAGCGATACGGCACGTTCTGCAACAGAACTTTTACTTGCGCCCAAATTAATTAAATTCCATTGAAATGACGGAGGTAGAGAGGGAGGCTGATATCAGTGTGACCGTGAATAGCAGCAGTGGGTCTGTCTCGTGAGTGCAGAATCGTTGCGTGTACAACTTTAACATTTGCACGAGTTCTGCTTTCGTCATTTTTGCAGACACTCCAGGTATGTTTTTCTTCTCCAGCCACTAGAGAATGGTGTTTTTCCTGTCGCTCATTGTCGGTACTTTATGTAATTACACTGAGTGTTATGGCGTGTTGTCCTTAACAATAGTGGAGTTTGCATCGATACTTGCCAGAAGAGATTTGGAACCAGCTCTTGAATATGTTTTCATTTGGAACAAAACCGTATACATCACCAGCATGAAGTCCACTTCCTTTCCCAGCTGTCACTTTCATTGTCCCTGCAAGAATGATATGACATCTGTCCAAGCCTTTGTCTTAGCATTAACCCACGTGTCATCGAGCCATACCATCTTTTAGGGACTGGTTTTTCGAATTTGCCGCAAAAATTTGCCACGTCATGCAACAACGTCACTCACTTCTTACCATCACAGCTTTCCTCCCAGAAAATTTCATGTTGGCCCTGAACCCATGGTTGGTATCGGTACACGCACTGCCAAAACCTCGGTAAAGGCATGGATTAGAGAAAAACACCAACTCAGGTGGCTAACCTGACATGGACAAAGACAAGGCAGAAAACTGATCTTAGGTCCACGCAACACACTCTTCTCATCTCTCCTGAGATTGAATAGAACAGGAAAAAATCTGATGTGTTACACTCACATGACTTTCTCTACTCTTGTACAATCTATTTTTACAAACGCCTATTCTCCAAATGCTTCATGTTAATCGAGATATCGAGATGTCAATCTTATTGGTAATTTTCTTGTAGATGCAAGGGGAATATGGTAGCTTTTAAGCGATAGTCAAATATTTTAACGCTGGTTGCTATGTGGCGCATTCCATTCTCTTTGCATGTCTAGGACATAAAAAAATCTGATGTGTTACACTCACATGACTTTCTCTACTCTTGTACAATCTATTTTTACAAACGCCTATTCTCCATATGCTTTATGTTAATCGAGATATCGAGATGTCAAGCGTATTGCTAATTTTCTTGTAGATGCAAGGGGAATATGGTAGCTTTTAAGCGATGGTCAAATATTTTAACGCTGGTTGCTATGCGGCGCATTCCATTCTCTTTGCAAGTCCAGGACATAAAAAAATGAATAACGAATTTGAGAAAAAGTATAAGTATTGGAAAATTTAAGGGAATAACAAGCAATATCTCGAAAACGGTTCACTCAACAAAAGAAATGTATATGACATAAGTTGTGTATTTTAACGAGATCTACATTTGTTGTGTAGTAAAATTTTGTCTATCTCTTATGGTTTACCAGTTATGCAAAACTCGTTCACAATGAAGAATACTTTTAGAGACATTCCCAGAAAATTCGAGATATACATTTCATTTCCCATGACATTATCTTAAACATATGATATTTTAATCAAAATCGTTTGAGCCATTTTTGAGAAAATTGAAATTTTCGAAAAATGTTCCATGTAAAGGGTAGTCTGGGGTGGGGGGATTTTCTTGAAAACCTTCGTGTCGCATCTCTGGAAGATACTGAACCTAAATACCAAGTTTGGTGTTTATCCGACTGTTCGTTTTTGAGTTATGCTGTTCACAGACACACACACACACACACACACAGACACACACACAGACACACACACGGACATGTTTCCAAAAATGCTTTTTTTGGATTCAGGATGTCTCAAAACATGTATTTCCGCTGAAATCTCGGTATCGAATTTTTGGGTGGAATGCAATACTTCCCCTACTTACTATACGTAGTAGAGAAGGTAAAAATGAATAACGAATTTGAGAAAAAGTATAAGTATTGGAAAATTTAAGGAAATAACAAGCAATATCTCGAAAACGGTTCACTCAACAAAAGAAATGTATATGACATAAGTTGTGTATTTCAACGCGATCTACATTTTTTGTGTAGTAAAATTTTGTCTATCTCTTATGGTTTACCAGTTATGCAAAAGTCGTTCACAATGAAGAATACTTTTGGAGACATTCCCAGAAAATTCGAGATATACATTTCATTTGTCATGAAAATATGTTAACCATATGATATTTTAATCAAAATCGTTAGCCATTTTTCAGAAAATTAAAATGTTCGAAAAATGTTCCATGTAAAAGGTAA